>CM018041.1:31528347-32878347 GCA_008638375.1 Nyssa sinensis | reverse complement strand
TAAAACGTCAACAGTGTAGGTGCAGCGACTTCAAGCCCAAGTTTGACCTTGATGCAGCCCGAATCTCGCCAAACGCAAAATATGAAAGTTGTAGCATGTTTTCTTAGCTTGAATCATCTCAATCGGAGCTCGGATGGAAGAGTTATGCCTGGATTACGAAGCAATGTCGAAACTGTCCAAAATCGCCCATTAGCTTCATTTTTCACTTAGCGCCTCCATTTGCATCCTAAATCAAAATATAAGAATAATGAGTACATTCACGTATCAAATAAGTATAAAAAACTAAACATTAAGGGAGAAAAATATGACATTTTGCATTCTCATCAATAACTAACCAAGTTATATGGTTTACTTTATGAATGTGGAAAAAAAAAATTATTCCATTGTGTTTGATCAATATATGATTAGAAAGATGATTTGATCATTGAAAGGCCTTGGTGGCTTATCACAAGCCCCTAATCCACATAGGCTGGGTTCTGGGTCGTGATAGGAGGGCTTGAACCCCTTGTAAAAAGACATGTAATACATGCCCTCCAACCTCAAATACTTCATGTCCATATTGCTTTTGATTAAGAAGAGGTGTACCTTAACTTTATTCAGATGACCTAAAACTATAAAGCCAATCAGCCACCTCCAATTTTGATGTTCAAATAAGCAGGGCACATATTGAACCATCGAAAAATTCCCTAATGATGCGATGGAATGGAAAACACACTCCGACCTCGAAACACTCGAGATAGGCACAGATCTCACCGCTCTGAATATCACAAGGGCGATCTATGGGGTGTGGCACCCTACAGGACACGTTTTGAGGGAAATCAAAAGTGACCATCAGAGTATCTATTATACTCTAAGTTATGGCACTCTCTCTTTCTTTTCTCTATTGTGGGTTCTACCAAAGGCCCCACCCTCCCTATTCCTAGATTCTAAATGGGCCTTAACTATCTTAAACCCAAAATTGGAGGTTGGACTACTGGTAGGTCAATTTCCTAAATCCCCCGATGAACTAGTAACCACAGGGTTTAGTTCTACTTGGTCATCGATCCCCAATGGTTCTATATACTCACGACTAGAACTCGATTGGGCATCAGAAGTGGACATTTTAAGTAAAAAAAGAAAAAGGAGTAGAAGAACAGAGATAGAATAACAAAGAAATGGAAATAGAGGAAGAGTGCACTCATAACCGAACAAGGCTGAAGACTTGATCGAAAAAAACTACAGCCTGCCGAAAATCGCCTTAAGTTGCTTATTGCCCAAATACAGTTTCAATGAAAGCTTAGGTGATAACGTTAAGTTGCTAATTTGGAGCCAAAAATTATCTAATTTTTAATAGATGAATAGTGCCAAATTACTATAGGTGAAATTACGAGTGACAAGTAGAAGGCCAGGAAAATTACTAAACTAGATCAAACAAAAGTAATATCGATTATTGAAAAATTAAGAAATTACCATCTTTATTTAATACCCTTGATGGGATCTAAATAGACCCAACACGACTTTGACCCATTTAAGTGAGGTCAATTAGTGCCAATATGTAAAGATTCGAAAATTTGGAATAAAAATTTTTTTTTTAGAACACTGCGAATGTCTTTAATTCCTAATTAATTTAAATTTTGAAAATATATATATATAATATAATAAAAAGAAAAAAAAATATGTATAATAGTATATATGAAAAAAAGAAGAAGAAGAAGAAGAAGAAATGGGAGGGAAAGAAAAAGAAAAGAGAAAAGAGAAAAGAAGAAAAAGGGGACGGTGCAGTCTCGGGTGAGGGGGAACGACAGAACAGGGGAGGAGGAAAGGGAGAAGAAAAGAGAAAAAGAAAAAGGGAGGAAAGAAAGAGGGAGAGAGAGAGGGCGATTGAAGGCTGTTGGGGGAGGTCGGAGGAGATCGAGGGTTCTGGTGAGGGGTCTGTGCGACGGGAGCAGCGGGGCTTCGTGGGGAAAATCCGGCAGGTTGGTACAGCGGGCGGCTAACCGATGGTGAGTAATTTGGTGAAGAAGATCTGTTGCAAAGGAACTACTGCTGGAGGATCTGGTTCAATTCCTGAAGTAGATCGGAGCAGACAGGGGATGTGTATGTATATATATATATATATGTATGTGTGTGGATGTTACGGTTTTGCGGGATGGCTCTCGGTATGGTGTAGCGATGGAGTAGCAGTGGGTTTTGGATTCCTTGGAGCGATTGAAGCTGTGTGTTACGGATTGGAGGAACACGAGGCAGCAACGATTGGGACGGATCTGTAGAGGAGTTGTCGACTTTGGCCGTGTCACGGGATCGTGAGTTGAATTCGATTTTTTTGCTTCAGGTGGTGATGATTCAGTGGTCGTGGGTTGATTCAACGGAAACTTGGGGTTAGGATTCTGTGATTTGTGTTACGGTTGTGGTGTATGGCAGTGGTTCGGGATTGTGTGTGTGTTGTTGCGGTTTTTGTCGATGGCTGTCATGGGTGTTAAATTGGTTCGTTAGTTCGTCGGATTGAGAGTCGGTTGGGTTGGATTTGCTGGTTCGGCTGTACCCATGTTGGAGGAGATGTATGTATATATATATATATATACATATATATATTGGGAATTGATTTATGTTGGGGATGAAGAGGGACCAGTGCTTGCGGCTTGAGGAACTTGATGAAACTGAAGCAGAATAGGCTTCAGCTGTAGGTGGCATCAGGTGATTGGAAGCTTGTGCCGTTGTCTGATTGAGGGGTTGGGTTCGCATAAGGGGTCGACTGGTATTGTAAATTAATTGGGAGAGTTACAGTTGGGGGCAGCAGGTTTGGATGTTGTGTAGTTGAGGTTGGTTTGAATAGGACTAGGGATAGTATCTGTGACTGTGGAGCTACGTCCGTTAGGAGATTTGTGTGTTTAAAAATGGGGACAGACTGTTGGGCACATTTTAAAGCAACAGAGCAGCTTGTCGATGGGAGGAGGTTGCGACAAGAAGAAAGTGGTAGAGGTTTGTGGGTTGCGTTGGCTGTTGGATTACAAACTGCTGGCCGATTCGAATGAGTTAGGTTCAGGACCTACTGGTTTTGAGAGAGATCAAAGAGAGGAGACTCTGTTAGTGCATTCAGATGAGGTAGGAACTCCAGAAGCATACAGCAAGACATGCCATCCATTTCTTTGTGTCGTGTTCATCCATTGATAAAGAGAAATGGATGCTTCGGTCAGTTTAGGTGTTGGGTAGCATCAGATATGGGCCATTCAATTTTACAAGTAGGATTGCCTTGGCAGTGGATAACATCAGGTAGATTGGGGAACTCAGGAATTAGTAAGGCTGCATTGAATCTGATTGTTGGCAAGGGGTAGAGCAAGTAAGGAGCTACTTAGATATTTTGCAAGGAAGTTCAGTTTGCCACAGAGTTTCCGTAACATATGGGTTCTTGAAAGTGGTTGTAGTATTTCAGCGGCGATAATTGGGTAGTTAGGTCTCTTGTTCAGGTGGAGATGGCTCACTCAATTTCAAGCAGAGAAGTTATTGTCCGTTCATCTAGAGGATTGACTGAACCTGGAACTTTATTCAAAAACTTAATGGCCATCCTTCACGATGTTGTTATCTATATGATGGCACGGTGAAGAATGTATGTAGTAATTCGATTATTCAATTTGAGTATGGGTTCAAGGTTGAAGAAGCTGATGAAACTGGATGTAAAGTGGCTGGCCGACTCGATCAGCCTGCCGGTGTGTTTTCTTCAACTGCTGAACCATGGACTGGAGAGCAACCTCAAACTCGGGATGCACGAGGGTTTGGTTCACGCTTGACTGCAAATTCTCCAAAGATTGGCTGAGTGGAGATAAGCATAAGCTTGATATGATTCCATTGGAGGGCTAAGTTACTTACGGGTTGATTGGATTGCATAGTGGACACCGCTTAGTAGGGTTGTGACCAACCCTATTAGGTATGATATTTTACTAATGTAAGAAATGAGATTAAGCTTAGGAGTATTGATAAGATGATTGAATGTTCTCTATGAGTAATTGCTATTAGGAAACCACTTAGAATTTGATTGTTTATATGCTTACGTGTTCTTTATGAATCTATGGGTGTTATGATTTACTTCTTGAGTTGTCATCATATGTGATTTATGTTTTAGAAGGATCGCTGATATTGCGACATGTAGAATTGTATAAGTGTTGGGATTGATCGAGCATGACACGTAGATTTATGGATGAAATCTTGTAATTTAAATGCTATTGTTAATCTTAAATGTGATGCATTATTTAAAGCATGTTGCATATGCTTATGAAAGAGATGTTTCATTTGAACTGTATCATTGCATGATGAAATCATGGCATATTGGCATCGTGTGATTTCTTGAAAGCATAGTGTGGGTCAGCACGAGGTGCTGGTGCATTATGAGGGTGCAGATCCTGTGGTGAAAAACCCAAAATTGGCCATTAGGTACTCGCATGCCTGACGGGTTCCGGACCGTGAAGCGAGACATACGTGGCGGTACTCATGCCAGCGGGGAAGGACCGTATCATGAGACATGGGTGGGCATAGAGTTGCATGGGTGTGTCACGCATACTGCTTACATACTGTATATTGTTTATATACTGTCATCATTACATCGAATGCCATATAGAAATAACTGTACACTTCCACATGTCACGACCTTAGTTTTGTTTCTTGCATTAGTATTATGTCATACCAGCATGTTGTCGCTGACCCATTCGTGGGCACAGGTTTCAGATAAAGCTCCTGGCACGCGGGACTTGATGAAATCTTGGAGAAAGGAGAGGAAATGAATTTGGAAGAATATTTGGGCCCTTGGGGCGTATTTAGACATTATAAACGATTGGTGTATTTCTGAAAAGAATGGAAATGACATTGTATATTGTAATAAATAATGAATTTGTGATCCTTTAGTTTAAGTGTAGGAGTAGACGTGATGGATTGTATAAGTAGGTGATGTATATTTAACTTTGATAGAGTTGTGGCCATCGAGTGAGGATGGATTGTGACTGTTGTATATATATATGTTGTATTGTGTTTATCAGGGGGAAAAGGTTCGAAAAACAAAGGAGGTGCTGCCGAAATTTTTAGAAAATTAAAGAACTCTATTTAATTTGTCGTAAATTCAGAAATCTGTTTAATTATCTTTTATTTTATTTACTTTCTATTCGTCAGTCGCACCTCGGGTTTCGGTCAGAAATTCGGGGCGTGACAACGTGGTATCTGTCACATCCCAAACCCCACCCTACACGGATGTCAAGGACGTGATGCCAGTCAGTCGCCACGCGACCAACCGAAGGCAATTTCTGAACTTTTCAGTGAATTGCACTCCGACTGTAGGGTCAGATGCAGCGGAATTTAAAACTTTTTTTTTTGTCCAGGGAATGCAACTCATGTACCCACCGTAGGATATGTATCACACAGAGCAAGTCTAAAATCCAACAGCTAACAATTCTAACCTCAGAGCATATCTATAATCCGACATATAACAACAGAGCAGAACTATAATCTCTAGAGTACCGTTTAAATCCATGAGCCATGTCTATATCTAGTACTTATCAGTCAAGTCAGTCGTATTACATCACTCACCTAATTAAACAGATTCAATCCTCAGTAATCCAGTCTCCACAGATCAGTGCCATCAGATCCAACGAATATCATTCCTGAAAAATGTTAGGGAATGGGGTGAGCTTCGAAAAGCCCAATGAGTAACACAGGTTCCCTGTCAAGGGTTTCAAAACCATTTCTTGTTTACAAAGCACAAGGGTAGTTCAGTTGTTTATGAAATAGCAGTTTTATAAATCTACTTTAAATGCAGTTTCAGTAGAATAAAACAGGACTGAACTAAACGGAACAACAAATCAGAATAGACGGAACAGTGCATGATGCCAATATCAATGAGAGTATAGGCAATTAATTCAAATATCAGAACAGATCAGTACTGGGCGGAACATAACAGGGCATAACAATAGTATATCAGTTAGGCGCGTAATCAAGCCTACTTATGCCAGACCGCTCATAATCAGAATGGTACCCAGAGTCAGACACATCATAGCAGAACAAAATCAGATAGACCATAAAATGGAACAAGACAGACCAAACAAAATAATAGTAGGACGGGACAAAATCATGCCGCGTACAATACAGTATAAAAGTTTGCATTTAAAACATGCATTCAGACAGTTTAACTTTTAAAATCATACAGTGCATCAAAATACAGTATCTATGCAGTAACTTATATACCAAGTCAAGAATTCGGACAGATCATAACGGAACTGGACCATATATCAATCAAGACAAATAGATTATTGATGGACGGTACATAACGGGATCAGACGGAACAAAACACCAGTTCAAGTCACAGGCATAATCAAGGGCAGAGGCATAACAGGACGGATCATAACGGAACAAAGCAGAGCAATACGTCAATCAGAACAAGACATATCGAAACTAAACATGGCGGATCAAACGGTACAATATCAATCAGGTCAAGTCATATCGGAACTGAACATGACGGAACAAAACGAAACAATATCAATCAGGACAAGTCATATCGGAACTGAACATGACGGAACAAAACAAAACAATGTCAATCAGGACAAGTCATATCGGAACTGAATATGACGGAAACAAACGAAACAATATCAAACAAACGAAACAATGTCAATCAGGACAAGTCATATCGGAACTGAACATGACGGAACAAAACGAAACAATGTCAATCAGGACAAGTCATATCGGAACTGAATATGACGGAAACAAACGAAACAATATCAAACAAACGAAACAATGTCAATCAGGACAAGTCATATCGGAACTGAACATGACGGAACAAAATGAAACAATATCAATCAGGACAAGTCATATCGGAACTGAATATGACGGAACAAAATGAAACAATATCAATCAGGACAAGTCATATCGGAACTGAATATGACGGAAACAAACGAAACTATACATCAATCAGATCAAGACATATCGAAACTGAACATGTCGGAACAAAACGGAACAATACATCTATCAGAACAAGACATATCAGAACTGAACAGGACGGAACAAACGAAACAATACATCAATCAGATCAAGACATATCGAAACTGAACATGTCGGAACAAAACGGACAATACATCTATCAGAACAAGACATATCGGAATTGAACAGGACGGAACAAACTGGTACAATATCAATCAGGACAAGGCATATGCTACTTTAAATATATGTTTTTATTTTAAACAGTATAACGTTCAAAACAGTACAGTGCTTCAAAATACAGTATCTAGACAGAACTTATACACCAATTCAGGAGTCAGGTTTACTCGCAAGACGCAACAGTACAGAATAAAACCAGGACAGACCATACAACAGAACAAGACAGACCCGAACTGAACAGGAGAGCAGGACAGTACAAAATCATGTTACGTGTAATGCAGTATAAAAAGTATGCATTCAGACAGTACAGTATACAAAACAGTACAGTAAATCAAAATACAGTAACTAGACGGTGTACTTATACACCAAGTCAGAAGTTCCAAGTTACTCACAAACTGTTACGGTTATCTCCTTGCGCAAACAATCCGATAACCTCCAGATACGTCAGGCATCTCCATGTATATCCTGAACAACAATCATCAATCATATACAGATCAGAACTCATCCATTCAGGTCTCATTTGTCATCTTAGGTATCTATCGGTTTACCTAAGATAGCCTAGTAGCCTATCGCCCTCTCATCGGGTTTTATCCGGGGCCATTTTATTCTTAAATTAGGCTTAGCAGACATCAGGATTATAACCTAAGTCATTTAGACTTCAATCGTTATCAGTCAGTTACTTCTTCAGCCTTAGGGGCAAAATGGTCATTTTATCATTCTTGTCCCGGACCCTGTCGTGGTCTTCGGAATAGTCTCTATATCTTAAGTACAAAGTTCTACGTCCTTTGGACTCCAATCGGTATCAGTTAGGTTCTCATTTTAACCATAGGGGCAAAATGGTAACTTTGCCATTCTTATCCCGGACCTAGTCGTGGTTCTTAGAATATCCCATATATTGTATACATGAAGTTTTAAGTCTTTTAGACTCTAATCGGTATCAGTTAAGGGCTTACTTAGCCTTAGGGGCAAAATGGTAATTTGCCATTCTTACCCCGGACCCTGTCGTGGTCCTCAGAATGTCCCATATATCTTATATGTGAATTTTCAAGTCCTTTGGACTTCGCTTGGTATCTGCTTTAGATCATCGGGACACATCGGTCATTTCTCGTTTTACGCGCTGATAGTTTCGGAGTCTTACGTAGCCCTTCAGTGTTCATAATTATACTTACGATAATTTATCAGATCAGATTGACCTTTATCTTGCACTTATAGTGCTCAGGGGTATTTTGGTCATTTTACGCTTCGTAAGATTTTGACCCCGGTTCGTCATTTATTCAGGTATATAGTCTCCCTAGTATTCGGGTTTCTATAGGTATCAGTTTCGTCCCAATCGGACTTCATTTGGGCTTCGTACAGTATCAGGGGTAATTTGGTAATTTTACGTGTCATATTTTTCGGCACGTCAGTTCATAAAATGGACCTCGCCGTTGGGTCCAGAGTGTTCGACATAATTAAGTTGGACTATCTGTTACGTTTAATTGACCTTGGGAATCATTAGGGGTAGTACGGTCATTTACACTTTATGTGTCTGTATTTTTCGGGACTTCGGTTCGTTAAACGGACCTCACCGTTGAGTTCAGAACGCCCGACATAGTCAAAATAGACTGTCTTTTATTTTTATTTGGGTCTGGTGCCATCAGGGGCAGTACAGTAATTTATCACTTACAGGTCTGTATTTTTCGGTACTGTATTTCCAAAATCGGACTGTACCATTGAGTCCGGAATGTTTGAAATAGTGAAAATACATTATTTATTTAATTTATTTGGACTCCGTTTGACATATTAAATGTCCAGGGGTAAAATCGTAATTTTACCTAATTAATAAAATAATAAAATAATTATTTTATTATTTAATTAATTTGTCAGGGGCTTAATTGAACAGTTTCTCAGAAATTTGGGCCACTGTATAATTCTTTAAAACAGTTGGGGACAAATCCGTAATTTCAGAAATCAATTGGGGGTTAAAACATAATTACACAAATTAGGGGTTCAAACCCCTTGGGTTTTAGGTTCAAGAACTGAACCGGTCCAATTACACTGTGAACCAACCGGTTCACTAACACTTCAGAAAACCGGAATATGATATCCCTCTTATCCCAATTGGCCCCTATCCATGTTTAGGATTAGCCCAATTCCCAATTTTAATTTCGTGCATCCGTGACCAAACAGGTCAAGTTTCAGTTAAAAAAATTTGATTAAAACCTAACCAACACGCCGTCGTTTAGGTAATTCCGATTTGCGGGTGGGTCGGATTTGACCCGAATCCAAACCCGATCCAGGTCCAAGACCCGTGCCCATTACTGTTCATCGTCTTCCCCACGAGAGATGAACAGTAACCGTAAAACTGCAGATTTTTTAAACTCAATTTCGTGACTTTTTGAACATGGCTCTTCACTGTTCTTTATCCCATTATATCTCTGGATGTCAAGCCAACGTTTTGGCATCAGTTTCAAGTCTCAAAACAGTGTGTAAGCCAAGTTCGAGCTCTGATAATGGCGACTGTAAGTCGCCTATTTCATGTTCATCTCTCCATCAAATTTGATGGTTAGTGGCTGGTTGCAACCGTACGATCGTGGGGGTCATTATCCCACTCAAGAATCGTGATTTAGGAGTCTCATTTGGGAGTTGGGTTTCATGGCCGAAACCTGCAACTCCCAAATGAGATCAGTTCTCCCCTTATCACCTTCTCTGTATCAGTATATCAAACAATCCTCACATTCAGATTTCATACACACATATATCCCATATAGAGCCATGTGTATTTGATTGCTTGATTTGCAATCATTTAGTTGCATGTAATCTGCTTGGGTGAGAGGTGATCATGGCTGAAGTAGGGTGATGATGGGTTAGGGTGCATAGGGGTGATGCAGAGATGATGTGTTGCATGCTTGGCCATTGGCCAATTTGGGAGGTGGCCCAACCAGATTTTAGGTTATATACATTTATGTTGTACAACTAAGCACAAAACATTGGCAGCCTACATGGTTAACTTTCTGGATAAGAGTTCTTTCCACTCAAAGGTCAAGGGTTCAATTCCCTTGGCCTCCCATTTGGCCATTTTTTCCATATTTTCGGTTAAGGCTACGTTTGGTTGCACAGTAATTCAATTTTCAATGTTTGCTACATAACTTTCATTCCGTAACTCTTTTTTCGATGCGGTTTCTTCCGAGAGTTCCGTATTTCAGTATTCTTCAGTGTCAGAGGTTCCGTGTCATTTATTAATCATTCGAAATTTCCCGGGTTAGCTAATTCGGGTTCTGTTGGTGTTAAAACGGCATTATTTTATCGATTTAACCAGCAATTTGGGTTCGGGTATTATACCCTCTTTCTTGAGACATATTTAATTATTTCATCAGCCTATCATGACCGCCGGGATTATGATTAATTCCCTTTACTATTCTGTAAGCCGGTATTAATTAATAATTAGATAATTAATCATTAATTATACAGGGTTGGGGTGTTATAGTATCAGAGCATAGGTTCGAATACCTAGAGACCGTGGGGTGTTGTTGAACACAATGGGATTATGACGTATGGTTGGGAGTTTGTATAAACCTTGTATAATGTGTGGACTTTGACAGTTAAGTATTAGTGTCAAATTTGGGAATACTTGGCGATAATAGGTGTTGTTGAACACCATGGGACCTTTGAGGAGAACATTTGACTTAGTGTAAGCTATCGGTGGTTTGTGGCAGGATTTGAGTGTTATGTGGTTATTTTATTGGGTGCATGACTTGTTACGATTAGGTGTTAGCTGATGATATACTATGATGTGTGATTACGTGAGTTGATGCAGTGTGGTGTATGATATGGACGATACGTATATTGGTATGACCGTGTCTGATAACATGATGGGTGATCTAATGTTTTGAACATGGGGAGAAGTTCAGACCTTAAGTTATTTGGGTTAGTTTGGGTGGTAGGTTTTATGTGCACGTGTTACATTGATATGCAATGTACTGGATTTCCCGATTGACTGAAAGTACGCGATGGTTTGATATAATAGTTGACTAAGGTTAGAAACACATGTCTATGTGATAGACCGTATATTTTGTGGGATAGGCTTTATGCCTAGTTATTTGAGATATAGGTTGTACACTTAGTTATCTATACGGTGGGCCGTATGCCTAGTTATTTATGAGATAGGCCGTGGACCTAGTTATTTATCTGGTTGGTTGTGTTCTTATATCTATGTATAGGTGTGCTAGGTTAGTACCCGATATTCATGGATTATAGTACTATGACTATGATATTTATACAGACTGGATTGGTCTCAGGTCTTGCGTTACAGTTGATGGATGGCGCCCCATCAGCCAGTAACAAAAGGAGTTGTGATCCATGAAGGGTTATCACCTAGTTATATAAGTAAGAAATAATGGAAGAATTATAAAAGCCTTAATTAAACACATGCCAATGAAGTAGAGAACCATAAATAAAAAGAAACATAAGACGTTAAAATGCTAAAAAAAAAAAAAAAAATTAAACTTATGAGGATTCTCGTGTATGGACTGGACAATAGATACTCAGAGTGTTGTATCAAAAAAATTTTAAAGGTGTTCTTGTGTTAAACTCGTTGGTGGAGAGATGTATTATCTTTGGATGGCATTTGCTTAGAGTTGAGTATTGATAGGTTAGTTGAACACTAACATGACTTGAGGATGTGAATATTGCGTTGTTTACATAAATTTTGTCCTTACGAAAGGCTATGTGAGAACCCGGTGTCAATTGTTTGCGTGTAACCAACGGGTGGGGATGATTGACTTAAGTTATATAAGTGTCGATTAAACGAGTATGTCCGTAAGATGTGTTAGATTCTCGGGCGATAATTGATGATCTTTTGTCTAAGGAGAGTTGTATAAAGACGAATGGTTTGAAAAGAATGTTATTGTGGATAAACTCGGATTACGATGTAATTGTGTTTTGATTTCGTGTTGGGAAGAATATTGAATTGGAATGCGAAGGTGAGTCTGAGAGTTAGGGGTAATAATGATTCCTTCATTGAGTTGGAGTCAATTATATTGCGGTAGACTGTGAAAGTAACCTAAAAAAAAAAAAAAATGCTATTGTCTTGCCTAGTTTTATGAGATGATCAATACGAGATGTGATGAGAATAGTGAGTTGATTTAAATGAACTTATAAATGTAGGCTTTGTGAAAAAATATGAGTTGAATGAATTGGACCAAGCTGAGGGATCAGTTATGAACTTAGTTTATAAGGTTGATTTCAGAATCATGATTGAATAAGGGGTAAGCATTGATTGTTGTTTTAGAGGAAATTGTATATCGAGTTAAGGGTCGGGTGATATGAATTTCTTGAACATGAATCTTGTGTCTGAGATGCGGTTGTGTGAAGGTCATTGTGGTGAAAATAGTGTGGTTGAGGCACTAGGACTTAACAGCTTGGATTGTTATACGCCTTATAAGTGAATGGTGGTTCTCTCTTGTCATTTAGAAATACGAGGGTAAAGGTTGTGAATGAATCTGATTGGTTTAGATTAAGTTATAAATGTTTATGTTGTCTGGATCTGGATAATGAATATTGCACTTGGGAGATTTTACTTTATTCAGGGGCTTGCGATGATTGCCTTATTCCACCATCGTGGGGTTCACCAATTGAGATAGTGGGATACGGATAAGGATCTGTAGATATTGCTCGAATGAGATAGCTGGTTACATCTTTTCTTTTGACTTCATTCTACTTGACGTGTCTAGTCTTGGTATTACATTGAGGATAGATCAGTTATTTACGTTTTTGGGCGAGTATAGACTACTACAGGAGGAGAGTGACGGTGTGTACTCCTGAGGGAGATGTTCTTCTTTATTTCACGGGGTGTCCGTGGATCCTTCTGGGGTGGACTTCGTTATGAGATAGGAGAGGTTAGACCTCAACTTGATTGGACTGGTTGGGATTACGTGATTGGGTTAAGTACAATTGTTTTAGCATGTGAAATGTGTATAACATGTGGTGTGCTTGTTTAGTAAGGAGCTGAGACTGGATGTTTATATCTACGTGGCAGGCTAAGTGAAATTAAAAAGGTAGAATTTGAACTCGTTGTCTGTGATATAGGCTATAGGCCTAGATCTCCATGGGGCTGGATGTATACCTAATTACCTGTGTGGCAGGTGGTGTGCTTATTTATGTATGTGTAGATTCTTGGATGGATTCTATACTTGGGTGCTGATGTGGTAAACTACGTGTTAGACACTGAATGTTGTTTGTTTATTCTATTTATATATACATGTCTTTTGGGTACATGTGATTAAGGATTGACGTATATTCGTAGTTGGAATTAGTGACGAGTTTCACTGAGAATCTCTATTGTTATGAGACTTTATTTGAGATGTTGACTAGAACAATGATGAGTTGAAACAATCTTAGAAAGAATTGAGATATTCTTTTTACCTCCTCTAATGTTTTGTCTTCCTCGAACCTTGATATGTTGTTTTAAATTTTGTATTTGGAATGCATAGACTATGTTGCCTTCATTCGAATGTTTAGTTAACACATATAGGCTTGAAATGAATAGGCTAATTTTATTGATGCATGACACTTAGTCTCGGTTATATATAGACTAGGGTGGACGATGATGACCTTATTTTAAGATTATGGTATCGATGTCTTGTGGGTGAATATAGTACTTGAAGAAGATTGGATTATTGAGTTACATTGAGATACGGGCGATGTATTGATGCCATGGTGGTAAATTATTAGATGATTTCATGACTTGATTTGAGATTGGTAAGATGGTTAGCAAGTGTGTGAGAGACTTTGAGGTGTCTTTGTGAACAGTGAGGACCCCTCTTTATTCTTGTTGTTGTATTTAGTTATTGAAGTAGGCCGTGAGGCATGGATGGATTTGAAAAGTTTGCATTGATGAACCAACATGTTAAGGATTTTGTTACGTGTTGTGCCATGAGAAGTGAGTCATTACAGATGATATCAGAACCAGATCCCAGCAACGTAAGTGTGGTGCCGTTCCGAGGGATTACTCTCGCCAAGGGGCGGAGCCTTGACGAGGGAGTGAAAGAAGGATTAAAGTTACGTCCCACATTGCCTAGTTGAGGGAGAGGTGAGTGATCTATAGCTAAGGCTGCACGTCTCTGTATTACAATGCATTTTGAATTGATCTTTTATTATTTTATCAAAAAGATGCATAATTTTAAATTTCGGGACGAAATTTCTTTAAGGAGGGGAGGATGTAAAGATTCGAAAATTTGGAATAAAAAAATTTTTTTTAGAACACTGCGAATGTCTTTAATTCCTAATTAATTTAAATTTTGAAAATATATATATATATAATATAATAAAAAGAAAAAAAAATATGTATAATAGTATATATGAAAAAAAAAAAAAAGAAGAAGAAGAAGAAACGGGAGGGAAAGAAAAAGAAAAGAGAAAAGAGAAAAAAAGAAAAAGGGGACGGTGCAGTCTCGGGTGAGGGGGAACGACAGAACAGGGGAGGAGGAAAAGGAGAAGAAAAGAGAAAAAGAAAAAGGGAGGAAAGAAAGAGGGAGAGAGAGAGGGCGATTGAAGGCTGTTGGGGGAGGTCGGAGCTCCGACAGAGAGCCGTCGGAGGAGATCGAGGGTTCTGGTGAGGGGTCTGTGCGACGGGAGCAGCGGGGCTTCGTGGGGAAAATCCGGCAGGTTGGTACAGCAGGCAGCTAACCGACGGTGAGTAATTTGGTGAAGAAGATCTGTTGCAAAGGAACTACTGCTGGAGGATCTGGTTCAATTCCTGAAGTAGATCGGAGCAGACAGGGGATGTGTATGTATATATATATATATATATGTATGTGTGTGGATGTTACGGTTTTGCGGGATGGCTCTCGGTATGGTGTAGCGATGGAGTAGCAGTGGGTTTTGGATTCCTTGGAGCGATTGAAGCTGTGTGTTACGGATTGGAGGAACACGAGGCAGCAACGATTGGGACGGATCTGTAGAGGAGTTGTCGACTTTGGCCGTGTCACGGGATCGTGAGTTGAATTCGATTTTTTTGCTTCAGGTGGTGATGATTCAGTGGTCGTGGGTTGATTCAACGGAAACTTGGGGTTAGGATTCTGTGATTTGTGTTACGGTTGTGGTGTATGGCAGTGGTTCGGGATTGTGTGTGTGTTGTTGCGGTTTTTGTCGATGGCTGTCATGGGTGTTGAATTGGTTCGTTAGTTCATCGGATTGAGAGTCGGTTGGGTTGGATTTGCTGGTTCGGCTGTACCCATGTTGGAGGAGATGTATGTATATATATATATATACATATATATATTGGGAATTGATTTATGTTGGGGATGAAGAGGGACCAGTGCTTGCGGCTTGAGGAACTTGATGAAACTGAAGCAGAATAGGCTTCAGCCGTAGGTGGCATCAGGTGATTGGAAGCTTGTGCCGTTGTCTGATTGAGGGGTTGGGTTCGCATAAGGGGTCGACTAGTATTGTAAATTAATTGGGAGAGTTACAGTTGGGGGCAGCAGGTTTGGATGTTGTGTAGTTGAGGTTGGTTTGAATAGGACTAGGGATAGTATCTGTGACTGTGGAGCTACGTCCGTTAGGAGATTTGTGTGTTTAAAAATGGGGACAGACTGTTGGGCACATTTTAAAGCAACAGAGCAGCTTGTCGATGGGAGGAGGTTGCGACAAGAAGAAAGTGGTAGAGGTTTGTGGGTTGCGTTGGCTGTTGGATTACAAACTGCTGGCCGATTCGAATGAGTTAGGTTCAGGACCTACTGGTTTTGAGAGAGATCAAAGAGAGGAGACTCTGTTAGTGCATTCAGATGAGGTAGGAACTCCAGAAGCATACAGCAAGACATGCCATCCATTTCTTTGTGTCGTGTTCATCCATTGATAAAGAGAAATGGGTGCTTCGGTCAGTTTAGGTGTTGGGTAGCATCAGATATGGGCCATTCAATTTTACAAGTAGGATTGCCTTGGCAGTGGATAACATCAGGTAGATTGGGGAACTCAGGAATTAGTAAGGCTGCATTGAATCTGATTGTTGGCAAGGGGTAGAGCAAGTAAGGAGCTACTTAGATATTTTGCAAGGAAGTTCAGTTTGCCACAGAGTTTCCGTAACATATGGGTTCTTGAAAGTGGTTGTAGTATTTCAACGGCGATAATTGGGTATTAGGTCTCTTGTTCAGGTGGAGATGGCTCACTCAATTTCAAGCAGAGAAGTTATTGTCCGTTCATCTAGAGGGTTGACTGAACCCGGAACTTTATTCAAAAACTTAATGGCCATCCTTCACGATGTTGTTATCTATATGATGGCACGGTGAGGAATGTATGTAGTAATTCGATTATTCAATTTGAGTATGGGTTCAAGGTTGAAGAAGCTGATGAAACTGGATGTAAAGTGGTTGGCCGACTCGATCAGCCTGCCGGTGTGTTTTCTTCAACTGCTGAACCATGGACTGGAGAGCAACCTCAAACTCGGGATGCACGAGGGTTTGGTTCACGCTTGACTGCAAATTCTCCAAAGATTGGCTGAGTGGAGATAAGCATAAGCTTGATATGATTCCATTGGAAGGCTAAGTTACTTACGGGTTGATTGGATTGCATAGTGGACACCGCTTAGTAGGGTTGTGACCAACCCTATCAGGTATGATATTTTACTAATGTAAGAAATGAGATTAAGCTTAGGAGTATTGATAAGATGATTGAATGTTCTCTATGCGTAATTGCTATTAGGAAACCACTTAGAATTTGATTGTTTATATGCTTACGTGTTCTTTATGAATCTATGGGTGTTATGATTTACTTCTTGAGTTGTCATCATATGTGATTTATGTTTTAGAAGGATCGCTGATATTGCGACATGTAGAATTGTATAAGTGTTGGGATTGATCGAGCATGACACGTAGATTTATGGATGAAATCTTGTAATTTAAATGCTATTGTTAATCTTAAATGTGATGCATTATTTAAAGCATGTTGCATATGCTTATGAAAGAGATGTTTCATTTGAACTGTATCATTGCATGATGAAATCATGGCATATTGGCATCGTGTGATTTCTTAAAAGCATAGTGTGGGTCAGCACGAGGTGCTGGTGCATTATGAGGGTGCAGATCCTGTGGTGAAAAACCCAAAATTGGCCATTAGGTACTCGCATGCCTGACGGGTTCCGGACCGTGAAGCGAGACATACGTGGCGGTACTCATGCCAGCGGGGAAGGACCGTATCATGAGACATGGGTGGGCATAGAGTTGCATGGGTGTGTCACGCATACTGCTTACATACTGTATATTGTTTATATACTGTCATCATTACATCGAATGCCATATAGAAATAACTGTACACTTCCACATGTCACGACCTTAGTTTTGTTTCTTGCATTAGTATTATGTCATACCAGCATGTTGTCGCTGACCCATTCGTGGGCACAGGTTTCAGATAAAGCTCCTGGCACGCGGGACTTGATGAAATCTTGGAGAAAGGAGAGGAAATGAATTTGAAAGAATATTTGGGCCCTTGGGGCGTATTTAGACATTATAAACGATTGGTGTATTTCTGAAAAGAATGGAAATGACATTGTATATTGTAATAAATAATGAATTTGTGATCCTTTAGTTTAAGTGTAGGAGTAGACGTGATGGATTGTATAAGTAGGTGATGTATATTTAACTTTGATAGAGTTGTGGCCATCGAGTGAGGATGGATTGTGACTGTTGTATATATATATGTTGTATTGTGTTTATCAGGGGGAAAAGGTTCGAAAAACAAAGGAGGTGCTGCCGAAATTTTTAGAAAATTAAAGAACTCTATTTAATTTGTCGTAAATTCAGAAATCTGTTTAATTATCTTTTATTTTATTTACTTTCTATTCGTCAGTCGCACCTCGGGTTTCGGTCAGAAATTCGGGGCGTGACACAATAAATAGGGTCTAGTCGACCCATTTGCTGAATAAGCGAAGCCATGCCATGCCATGCCTTGACAACAATTAAAAACACCCAGCATAACTCCGCATATGACAGGCCTAAGTCGTGCCCATTACAATTAATGTATTGATTTTTTTTCAAAATTGTTTATTTTATATTTTAGCGCGTTAGCTTTGATGGGCCTTGCTTGAAGCAAGCTCGTGCCATGTCATGCCTTTGGGGTAGAAAGGGCAGAAAATACTATGCTTTCTAAATTTGTATCTCAAATGATGTGGCATTGATGTGATAGAATCATATTAAATATATGATTTCAAGTATTACTAGTAACCCAATGCCACATCTTTTGAGATAGAAATTTAGAAGATATTTTTGGGAAGTGTAGCATTGCTCAAGAGGGGCTAGTAAGTTGTGTTATCTTGTGCCACGTCGGGCTTGCGTTTTCATGTCTGATTTTGTGCATTTTCATGTCAGCCCAACCCACTTTTTTCCTCTAAATCCAAATGTGTCATGATTTAATTAATTTTATTTTACTTAATTTTTTTTTTTTGATACAAGTGATGTGGGGAGCGGGGAATCTTAATAACTATATGTCTGTGTAGCGACTCAAATCAAAGTCATGTGTACAAGAAAGATGAATCTCTGCATCTCAAATAGGCCAACTTACCTTTTATTTTAGTTAATTATTCCAATGAAAACAATTTTACTTTCTACTTTAAGGCCACATTTGGACGACCGGATTGGATAGGAAATATTCAAATTGGATAGTAAATAAAATCTTATGGGATATTAAATATCATATCTCAATATTTGGAATAAGCTTGAATAAAAAATATAAATATCTTATTATATTTCAATTATACACTTAGACTAGTACAAAAATTAATAAAAATGATAAAATCTTATGAGATATTGTATTTGTATTCTTAATAATAATTTTTTCTTATATCCTAAAAATAAAGTTCTTGAAAAATATTTTTCCAAAAATATATTCTTACAAATTTCAAAAAAAAAAGGAAACAATATATATATATATATAGAGAGAGAGAGAGAGAGAGAGATAAATATGAGAGGTTTTAACAAATTTAATAATTTTTGTGTACGTATTTAATATTAAAAAAAATGACAATCAATAGATGAAAAAAGAAAAAAAGGAAAAACAAATAGCTGATGCATTTGAAATCTACTGAATAGTATGTAATTGTCATCAACAGTAATGACAATGTGTTAAAAAAATGTATACGATGATCTCAATAATGATATCAACAATCACTATTGAGATTTCACAATAGAGGGAAAATAGTGATTGTTTGTAATTGGATTCAATTGAAATAAAATTAAAAATTAAGGAACTAAATTATTATAATTGATAGTCGATGGTATTATTTGAAATTGAAACAAAACTTTAGACTACTTAAATGTAATTAACCATTTTAAAAAATTTCTTATCTTGTTAAGCACGGGATAAAATAATATCACCATCCTGATCAAATAAAATATTCCCACACTAGAGAGATAATTATGATTAATCTATTTATCTATTATATCTACATATATTATAACAATGTAATTTGCTTTTTTTTCAAAAATCTATAATAAAAAAAAGATGGACACATGACAACGTTGTCTACACCCCTTTCAGTATTCCCTCTTTTTCTTGATTTTTCTAGATTAACTTTTTGTTCTTAATTTTCTAAAATTTTAAAAACTAAATAAAACCCCACCTAACCCGCCTCCATCAACCCCAGCAATCCCAGAAATTCTAGGTTTTCTTCATATTCCCCCCCTCCCCAAAAAAAAATTAGTTACTAACTCAACTCCTACTCACCCGCTATCTCATTAACACCCACTATAACTCACCACTCACGTTTCTTTATCCCTATTGCTTTAGCTTTTATGTCCTTAACTTTTAAACTTTAGTTATTAATTCTACTATCCATCTAACTTGAAACCCCAATTTCTATCTTCCTTTAAGAAGTCATGATAAAGTGTGTAGTGGGAAAATCAAGCACGACCCTCTCTTGAACCTGTTGATCTTCTCAAAGAAAGATGCCAAGAACAAAAGGCATCCAACACTTGTTGATTCTCACGAATACCAAGAATTAGGTAAGAGAAAATAATTCTCAAGAGAATTTTATTATCACCAAAAAGTTGCCACTATCATTACATATTATCAAATTTATAAGGCTAAAACCCTAATGGCCAAAAAGGCATAAAATAAAAGAAAATATATGAATTTATATATGAATTTGACCAAAAATATGACAAAATCCAAAACCTTCTAAAAACTAAAATACAACCAAAAATAAGACGCTCGTGAAAATAGAAAGAAGAATCGAGCTTAATTTCATATTCAACAAGAATCAAAAGTTACTAAAAATGATAAAAATTACTAAAAACTAATGTTTAACCCTTGTGCACAAAGTTATAGCTGTTTAAAGATAGAAGGTCAATTCTTGCTATTTTGCACCATGACGATGCTCTAATGCCGCCAAGTACGCTTCTGCAATGCGTACTGCATCATCCTCTCCTGGTTGGAAAGAATTCGCCCTCGAATTCAAAGAGTCATCATTCGAGCTGTCGCCTCGATATGGAATAAGATGCTTGACATTAAACACGTCGGATATACGATATAACTTGGCAATTTCAGACGATAAGCATTGGGATTAATTTTTTCTAGCACTTCCAAAGGACCAATGTTTCATGCTGCCAACTTGTTATATTCCCTTACCAAAAAATGGTCATTCACCAAAATACCCCACACAAAGTCCCCAACATCAAACTCAACGCAACAATATTTTTTATCAGCAGCACTTTTATATTTAACAGTTGCCTCTACCAAATTATGCTCAGTGGACTTATGAAATTTCTGAATTTGAGCAATCAAATCCTCTTCCTTGTCATTGACTCACTTCAAATCAGGAACATGAGCCAAATGAATCTGATGTTGGACATCCCATAGGGGTGGAAGTTTTGCTGCTAATTTATTAGGAAACATGTCATCGTACTCATCAATCACCCCCCTCAATGATTCAGAAATTTTCCCATCTTCAATTCTGTCTTTTGCTCTCAACATGAATATTATTCCAAAATCAGACATCGCCTCAATGAGTTGACTTCTAGACAAGAGAAAATACCCATCTCCTACTGTCGGCTTTAGCAACTCATCTCTTTTCGGTGGAAGTATGATCTTACAATTGTTAAACATGAAATTGTAAGTATTCTTCCTCCCATCATGAGATACGCACCTATAAAATTGCCACGGTCTCCCTAATTAGAGAAAACAAGAATCCATGTGTACCATATCACACCAAATTTCATCCTTATAGTTTGAACCAATGGAAATAGACACTGAATAATGTTTGAAAACAATTACTTTGTTTCCTTTCTTGAGCCATGACAGTTTATAAGGGATGGGATGTTGTTCAGTTGTTAACCCCAACTTTTTGACAGTTTCCTCTAAGATCACATTCTCACAACTTTCAACATCAATAAGGAATCGAAACACCTCCCCTATCATACAAGTGAACTAGAAGATGTTATTGTGCCACCATCCATCCCCTTCCTCCTTACGCGGTGCAAGACATGCTCGTTTTACCACCAACAAAAAAACCTCGTCACCACCAACTACCTCCTCTTGTGGACTATCATTTTCAATGGTATCAAAAATGGGATCTTGCTCAAAGTAATTGATCTACTCTGGCAAAATCTCTTCATTATCCACAAATAAACCCTTCTCATATCAGTCGCCCTTTTTTCAGTCTACCATATGATGCCCAGGTTCTTCACACTTGAAACAATTCTCTCCGTTGCCTGTAGCAGGAGCCCTAGTAGGCTGACCTCCATTTTCCTGTTGTACTATACCCCTTGGGTTGGATGCATAATATGTGGATTGCAATTATTACTGCTACCACCCATTCCCGTATTATCACCAATCCCAGCGCTCCACGTAGAACTGTGCGATCTCTAGCTATTCTATTTTTCTAACACAAGGGCTTGCTGGTATGCAACATAAATAGTAAAAATGTCAAATAGATTAAGGGTATCCTAAAGTTGAGGTCGCAAACCCCTAATATATTGAGATGTTAGTTGCTCTTCTATCTCTGCCAGATCGTTGTGTGCCATTAATTGGTAGAACTCAGACGTATAATCATATACAGTCCTTGCTCTTTGTCATAAATTCTACAATTTTTGGTACAATGTCCTTGCATAGTTAAGGGGTAAGAACACCTCTCGTATGTGCTTCTTCAGCTTCTCCCACAAATTAATCTTATTTTTCTCGTGTCGTTCCCAAGCCATTTTTATATGTTGCCACCAAGTTGTTACCCTACCCCGGAACCTAGTAGCAACCAAAGACACCCATTTATTTACAGGCACCTCTTTAAAGTCCAAAACTTCCTCCATAACAATAACCCAATCCAAAAATTCCTAGGGCTGTAAACTCCCTTGGAATTCCAGAATATCAATTCTTAATCCAGCCTCCCAATGTCATAAGTTCAGATCCATCCTATTCTGTTCTACCACAATCTTCCTACCCCTAGGAATGGGTTCAACAAAAGCGTATGGATTGTCAAACTCATCCTCCAGGGCCTCCTCATCCCCTATCGAAATTACAGATGAGGAATGGTTTCCACACCAATGGCCAGTCGTTAACGATACAATCAGGGCAGTCATAGCTTCCATCTGCTGCATTTGTACTTCCATCTATAGGCTCTGCACTTTAACCTATTGTCATAACTAGGTTACATCATCTCGCTCCAATACCTCGTTGAGAGACACATTTCGAACACCAACACATCTTCGTGGTGGCTTGGTCTTGAATGAATGCGGCTCTGATAGCAATTGATGTAATACGTAGTGGGAAAACTAATCACGACCCTCTCTTAAACCTATTGATCTTATCACAGAAAGATGCCAAGAATAAAAGGCATCTAACACTCGTTAATTCTCATAAATATTGTCACGACCCAAAACCCGCCCTATGCAGATCTCGTGTCGCGGGGCCGACCCTAAGGCCGTCCCTACTTTTTCCATTCCTGTATCATAGTAATAATATGCAATGTACTAAAAATTAAAACAATAATCAGTGGAAGTCTTTTCAATACAATAATCAGCAGAAGTTTGTAATATATCATATGGTTCTACAAGTGTCAATTTAAGAACTAAACATAACAGCACCCGAGGGTGGTGAATACATGGGAGAACTACATCATAGACTAGTACATTTCCTCAAAATGTCTTCTTACGCTCTCAGACTCCTACTGGGGTCTTGCAGCGTCACTACCTGAAAAATGGTAAGTAATATGATATGAGTTACAAAAGCTCAGCAAGTAAATTCCCATCTCCGACAGTAGTATTAGTGATCATAAAAGAATATGAATCCATGAATATGAATATGATAGTCAATCATAAGAAATGAGATGTTGTAATAGCCAATGAGAACGATTGCCATAATGGCCAATAAACAATGGGGGTCACAATGTTTAGTAAGGAGTAGTAAATATAATGTCAACATGAAACTCTCAATAACAATGTATCAACATGAATATACTGCCACAATAAATCGATCGCAATCAATTCAATAAGGAATGTTCACTCAGTATAAGATGAATCATAAGGGATAGTATCATTCAACAATCGTAGTCATATTAATCACATAAGAGATGCATTTACACTGTTTCAGGGTTTGGCACACCCTTGGTCTTTTGGGGCCCAGTATACCCCCCAATGAGAACTCCAATGAATTACCATATGTCCGTTCATGGACTTGACCCGTAGGTCTCCAGTAAATTAGAAAGCATCGGATGGATATTGTGATTGAGCACAAATCCTGTATTCATAAACATATCATGATCATTCGTGATTTCATAAGAGTATAAAAATAGAATATCATAAATTCAGTAAATACATAATAGTAGGTCTTTCAAGGCATGGTATAACATGATAACAATGACATAGCAATCAATCAATGTCTACAAGATAGAACAATATCACATTATGGAAAACAATAATATCTGGTATGTTCAAAAGTACAAGTTCGGCAGTAATGGAATGAACATGGCTTGAAAGTACCACATGGAAGAGATTAGGTTTTACTTACCTTAAAAATGCGTTCCTAGATCAGTATCCAGAGATTTTGCCCTTTCCTTTCGAGTTCCCTATATATCAGTAAATACGTCTCAGTTTTAATAATATTCATCAAATTTTATGCCTTGTTACTATAAGTATTTCTTTCACTAATTTAGACTCTACTATTGAGTCTAGAATACCGAAGAAAGTTGGCTTAGGCTTTCGCAGAATTCCATTTGGGTTTGGGTTCCATTAAGGGCATTATGGTCATTTAGCATTTTTATGAGTCTTTATTTTTTGGGGCTCTATCTCGTAAAACGGACCCTTCCATTGACCTTAGAATGCCCAAGATAATAAGAAAATACTATTCATTCATTTAATTTGGACTACGTATCAATTATCTTTATTTTATTTTATTTAATTAATTTTATTTAATTTCTTTATTTAATTCATTAATTATAATATATATATATATATATTGTTAACATATGACCACACGTAAGGCCGTGGCTTAGTGGTCTGTGTGCCCCTCCTTTGCCCTAGGTCTGAGGTTCAAACCGCGGGGGCAGCAGTATTTTTTTTTTTCTTTAACTTTGAAAACCAAACAGCATATGAGGTCTAGAACTAGGATAGGATAACCCCATTCCCAATCAGCCTACCCAATTAATTCCCTATTCTAGTAGCCAAAAAAACCGTATTTAATATATATTTAAAACAAGATTAAACTAAAACGGCGTAGTTTCAACTCCATACAACACAACACGGTGTCGTTTTGAGGTTCCACTATTCATCATTACCCTCGTCTTTTCGGTGATACACCGGTAGGGTTCCATCACTTTCTCCGGCGACAGTCACTATTTTTCGATCGTTTTTCAACCTAAATCAAATGCAGATTTCTTCATAGTTCCATGGGGATCCCATATCTACTCTCAGTTTCCTATTTAGATCACTCTAACCTCACGAATAGTGAGTACAGTAACTTCGGTCGATTTTCTGGCCAACTGTTTCCTTCAAATTTTGTGCCTATTCCTTAACTGTTTCCACTCATTTCTTTTCCTAATAGTTTTCTGCACTATCAAGGATTAGTTCGTCATCGTTAGTTTGGAGTTTAACACTCAAAAACTCTAGAACCCGAATTATTCCCATGACCTACAACTCTACTTTTGTCCTCTGTTTCTACACCAAATGACCCTCGGTTTCTTCCTAATTTTCTCATTTTTCATGCTTTTTTGAACCCTACACTTAAAACTAAACGAATATGTTTGAATCATGAAAAACAGAAATGAATTTCACTTACTCGTGTGAGCTTTTGGCTCGCAGTTTCCCCCTCCTTTTCTTTTGGTTTTTCCTTCTTCTTCTTCACTTTTGAATGCTCTAAACCCAATTCAGCTCTCAGTTTCTCATGTTTCTTCCTTCTTTTTCTGATTTCTCTCAAAACCCTCTTCTGTATTTATAGGAAATTTTCCCTCTCATGGCGCCTACTATTTCTCTTTTTTCCTCCTTTTCTTGCAGCTATATTGGACTGCTTTTCCACCGCCCCTTTCTTCCTTATCCTCCACGTCCAATTTGGAATATATATATATACATATATATATATACACACACAATTCACTCCACTTGCCCCTCTTTGTGTCGGCAGCTTGCTGCCCTTCCAAACACACACACAACACACTGATCACATGCAGTCCCACATGCAATCGTCATTCCCTTCCTTTGTATTTAGTTTTAATACATATATATACACATATGATACCGTCTGTATTGTATATATATATATACATAAATATACCTTATTTATACATATATATACTCATTTACACACATGTATACACATTTCTATACACACACACATGCACTTATTTTTAGTGGCACACATAAATATGCACATGTACACATGCATGGGTTTACTGCATACATGTATTACGATGCTCGGTCCTGGGTCACTCGGGCGTTGCCCAGCACTGATTGTATAAAATAAACCGTTCACATTCCAAAATCATTCAGTCCATATGATATCATGATATAGAGCCTTAACAGCTCAGATTATAACTGGTATTACACTACTCGACCCGGTCTACCTCAGTTTACGTGCCATATCCCAGGTCGGGATATTACAAATACCAAGAGTTAGGCAAAAGAAATTAATTCTCAAAAGAATTTTATTATCACCAAAAAGTTTCCACTATCATTACATATTATCATATTTATAAGGCTAAAACCCTAATGGCCAAAAAGGCATAAAATAAAAGAAAAGATAGGAATTTGACCAAAAATATACAAAATCCGAAACCTTCTAAAAACTAAAATACAACCAAAAATAAGACGCTCGTGAAAACAGAAAGAAAATCCGAGCTTACTTTACCCATATTCGGCTAAAATCAAAGTTACTAAGAATGATAAAAATTACTAAAAACTAATGTTTGACCCTTGTGCACAAAGTTATAGATGTTTAAAGATAGAAGGTCAATGTTTGTTATTTTGCTCCACGGCGACGCTCCAAAGCTGCCAATTGTGCTTCTGCAATGCATACTACATCAAGGCGGGGATGCGCTACTGTAATTGGTGGTGTGCCATTGACACAGAAATGTCACCACCAATATTTTTTAGTCTCTGCAGGCATGGCAGCTGACATCACCGAAGTTAGGAGAACTCGTCAAGGAAGCCGCCACCTATGGCACCGTGACCACAAAAGTATACAAATTTTATCATTGATATTGCTATTTTCTGATCTGAAGACTTCCTCTCCCGAACTACCTACCAAAAACTTAAGGTCAGAGGGTCACCTAGGAAGGCTCTAGTGGCAGTCGTTCCATAACAAAGTGAGTAACAAAATAAAGACAGTAATTCAAGAGAAGAATTAAACATGAATTGAAAGCGTACCTTACTGTTTTATTTATAGGGTGTAGATCTCCCAAGTTGAGTAGGATTATGAGTTATGAAAGTAGGATTTAAAGATATCTATAAATAGTAGTTTCCATATTGAACTCTGTTTTCTTATTCTGAAGTCGATAGCCTTTAAAAGACGGTGACTAGTTCGAAACCCCTTACCTCTAAAATGTCTATACTTGGTCGATCGAATGACTAACTACCTCAAGATCTGCATATTGAAGAACTCTTTGTGGATACATGTCATGTCCTGGTAGCTCTGAATTTTCCTAGCCAAATTATGGTATATCAGTTACTCCCTCTTGAGCCTCAATTCTGTAATACCCTTGAAAAGTTAAGGTTAGGATTTCTGAAGAGTCACGGGTGTCTTTTCATAAATGTGCCATTTTGTGTTCTGATAAAACAACCATCGATAGGACAGTTAATGTCCCATCATTATGTTAATCGTCGTTTAGACAACCGAGGCCATTACCATCCCAACCGTCGGTTAGGAATGACGTCTCAAATGCCACCCCCTTATGTGGTCTTACAAATAGGAGTACCCTCTCCAAGAAGAGTTTTTTACAAACTCTTAAACATATCAAGTGCATTTTAGAGCAAACAAAAAATCTTCAAGGCGAGTTTTGGTTCACTTGAGGACTTCTACACCCAGCAATCCTCTAGTTTTCAGTCAAGTTCAAAAACACTTTGAATAAATCTTTGTCTTTCCTTTCCTGTTTACCCATTTTTCTCCCCCTCTCCATTTTTTATTTATTAAAAAAAATTGAGAAAACGGCTGCTCTTGACACCCACTTGAGCACGGGAGAGGAAGCAAGAAAAATTGTAGATGTATGAGATCATGAGGCATTAGGCCTTATATTGGGTGATGAGGCTAAGAATGCCTCTGATAATAGTTCGGGAGTACTTCTGATCGAAGCACACCTTGAACCTAAGAATAGGGAAGCAGGTATATCAAGCAAACCTCGTAGGAGAGCAGAGGGTAAGAGTGCTATGACTCAAAGTATGTTAAATGCCCTGGCAGTAAATTTTGACTTTTCCCAAAATGTGTCCTGTAAGATACCGAGGGCTATAGATCGCCCATCAGACATTCAGAGAGGGGAAACTTGAGCCTACCTCGAGTGGTTTGAGGTCGGTGTACGTTTCTCTCTCCATCCCTTAATGAACGAGTTTTCTACGGGTTCAAGATCCGCCCTGCCAAACTAAATATCAATAGTTAGAAGCAGTTGGTGGCCTTTTTAGTTTTAGGATATCAAAATGAAGTTGAAGTAGATCTTGGCCTCATTAAAAGCAACATGGACATGAAATACCTAAAGTCAGAAGAGATGTTTTACATGTCCTTTGACAAAAGGTTCAAGCCTTTGACCTCGGTACCCACTTCCAACAAAATATGGAAGATGTGGTATTTCTTCAGTCAAATCCATCTGGGAATATGAGGACTTTGAGAACAAGAGCAACTTCTTTCCTTGGTATACTTATTTTAAGGGTGAGCCTACCAAACTCAAACGTCGTGTTAATATTATACTTCTATTTTGGTCTAACTCACCATGTTTAAATTTTCCTATTGTAGTTAAGAAGTCTTGGAGAAGGTCTATCTTCACTCCCAACCTCCAAGAGAAATGCAAGAAAATTCTTCGTGCCCAAGAGCGCCCCCATGACTAGATCCTTACCCTTTAGAACTTCAAAGAAGAATAACTCGCTAAAGATAGGCCCGAGGTTTTGAAGAATACAGTGATCAATGGGTGGATGCCTAATTAGAAGAAGGTCGGAAGGGCATCTACTCCAACCGAGTAGACCCTTCCCCAAAAGAGGAAAAGAATGGAGGTTGGGGGGCCAAGTTCCCCCAACGCACTATATTAGAACAGTTGGCACTTCCAATTGTGCATCTTGAACTCCCTCTACCTCCAGCCCCTACAATGCATCTTAAATCCCGAGGCAAAAGAAAAATGGGCATAATCCCTCTGAGAGAGGCCATGGAAAAAATAAGGGAAGCTGGCGTAAAGAAGGCTTACGAGGAGGCCTAGAGCTTTGCTGCTAGTCGCTTCAAAGGGTTGAAGCCCCGAAAGATTTCTAGGGACCTCCTAGTCTCCCACATGAGGGTAATTTGTCATGATTTGCCTTTAATCAATCTTTTTATGTATTTTCTAACCTTCTATCCTTGCTAACTTGTCAATTTTACCTACTTGTAGGCAGCTCATGCTATGGCTGCCATCATGGACAGCCCTGAAAAAGTTAGAATGGGTAGACAGGCTTCAAGCAGAGCTAAATGATGCGAGGCTTCAGTTGGGAACTACCCGATCTGCCACTCTTTCTATTGAAGAGAAGGTGAAAGAGTCTCTCATAGCCTTCTATATTCTGGAGTCCTAGAAAAATACCTTGGCATTAGATATGGAGGCTCTAAGGAAAGAGAGGGAAGCATTTAACGCTACTACTACGCAGATGTTTGCCACCAACGTGTAAGCGGCGAGGGAAGAGATGGAGAGAGCCCTCAAAGAAGAGGTACAGAAGTTAGGGGGAGAGTTACTGACCATGGGTATGAGACTTTCAAAAAAAAGATCCAAAAGCTCTATACTGACCTCGACATCACTAAAGTAGATGAGGTCCCAACAGACGACCCTATGACGAGCTCTCCTTAAGTTACCCCAATGGAGGCTACAAAAACAAGAGGGCCTCCTTGCAAAGGATCATTAGTTAGGAGTTTTTGTACTTTTTCCTCTTTTGGTTTCCTTCTACTTCCATTGATCATATATAAAATTATCTTTTTGGCTCCAGAGCTTGTATTTGAGTATTTTTGTTTTACTTATTTTTTATAACCAACCAGAAGTGTGACCTAAATTAAGCAATACTTGTAAAACCTAGATCGATAATATCAATGACAACATTAATATCATAGTGATATGTGATTTAGCCCTACAGCTCTCTATGGTAGATAGGTAGTAAATGGACCAGACCTGTAATACTTGTAATAAAAACACAAAATTTTTATAGGTCTGTACATAGGTAATAAAATGGACCAAACTTGTAACACTTGTGATAAAACATAAGATTTTTGGGGGTCTGTACATTGGTAGTAAAATGGACCAGACCTGTAACACTTGTGATAAAACACAAGGTTTTTAGGGGTCTGTACATTGGTAGTAAAATGGACCAGTAGGGGTCTATACATTAGTAGTAAAATGGACCAGACCTGTAACACTTGTGATAAAACACAAGCTTTTTAGGAGTCTATACATTGGTAGTAAAATAGACCAGACATATAACACTTGTAATGAAACACAAGGTTTTTAGGGGTCTATACATTGGTAGAAAACACTGAAGAACTCAAAAAATCTTAAATTAGTTTTCTACTAATAATACTTACGTAGGTACTCAATGTTCCAAGGCCTAGGTATAGTTCTCACAGTTAAATCCTCTAACCAATAAGTTGTAGGTCTAACAATCTTAGTCACGTAGTAGGGTCCCTCCCAATTAGGGGAAAGTTTTCCCATAATGGGATCTTTAGTGTTCGAGAACACCTTTCTTAGGACAAGGTTTCCGAGCTAAAAATTAACAGGTTGTAGCCCTTTATTAAAGTACCTAGCCATCCTTTGCTGGTAGGCTTCTGTTCTAATCCGTGCTTGCTCACACTTCTCTTCTAGAAGATCGATATTTTCTACGAGCTTTTGGCCATTGGCCTCTTGGCCAAAGAGGTCTATTTTAAAGGTCGGCATACCGATCTCAATAGAAATGATTACCTCTGTGCTATAAGCGAGTGAAAATGGTGTCTTCATAGTTGGGGTTCTCCTAGTAGTTTAGTAGGCCCAGAAAACCCTAGGGAGCTCTTCCATCCATCTTCCCTTGACTACTTCTAACTTCCTCTTTATGGCATCCATAATAGTACGATTTCTGACCTCAGCTTATCCATTGGCCTGAAAGTGTCCTGCAGAAGAGAAATGGTAACTAATATAGAGATCCTTGTAAAACTTTTCATGTCACGACCCAGAACCCACCCTCTATAGATTAGGGGCCGGTAACTGACACTATCACTCAAACTGGCCATACAAAATCAAATGAATTGAACAAGATAGTAAAAAAATTTCTCTTTTATTTATCAAGTGTGGAAGCTACACATATACAACTAACCAATTAACTTTATCAATCATCAATAAGATCATTCTCAATACAATTTCCATCATCCTTATTCACCATTCAGGTTTAATAACATTTCTAGTGTCACTATGTCATAATATCTAACATTAACATCAACCCTACAGATTATATATATTCAATTTAAGACTTAGAGCTATACGCTATCAACATTACCCACAAGCACATCACTAGCTCCATTAGTCGCCAACATTGTCATTCCTTACAAATTATGTTACTTGAAAAATTGTTATAATTTTGGGGTGAGCCAACTTAGCTCAGTAAGTAAATCCCTCACTCTGCCATGGGTTACACAAGGGTGTATAACAAGAAAATAGTCATAGGATTTCAAGTTCAAAGGGGTTGGCCATTAGGCCCAAAATAACATGATTCAAAAAGAGGTTACGATTGCAATAGGGATGACTGAACAAGTCAACAAGCAACAATTTATCAACATATAATGTTTAGTTGCCCAAATCAAAGAGATTCAAATCGAATACAAAGGTAAGCCTTAGAGGCGTATTTTACATTCAAGGATAACATCATCAAATAAACCAATGCTGTAAAATCAAACATATACAAATTGAGTCTAATAGATGCTATCAACAAATGGGGCCCAGCTACCCCCAAAACAGCACTCATTCAGGTTTACCACTCATCTGTGGGTTTTCCTAAATGGCACCAAGAGCTCTTATCAAATAATCATGTCCTCATCAGGACTATATGTTGGGTATCATTCCCAAACACCGACCCATAGGTCATCAGCATCTAAAGAATCAAGATGGGCGTTGTGACAGACACAACTCCTAGTTACTCACAAGTAATGTCATAATCAAATGGATTCCACAAGGAAATGTACATATACATAGATTTCAAGGTACACAACAAAATAGATTACAATAGTTTCCCAACATCCATCAACAAAGGGTCATAACAATGTGTAAGCAACAATAACAGGATATGGAAAATAAGAATCTCGATATGTCCATAAGGATCTCACAACTATTAAGCTATGGAATTAAAACAACTGATAGGAGTGTATAAAAGAATACAAACTGGAAGCATTCGAAAAATATATGATTGCAACGTGGCTAAGGAACAACATGGCTAAGGAACAACACACATTAGAGTTCGGGTTTACTTACCTTAGGTTCGTAGCATTACAATCCCATATTGGTACCATAGTAGCTATCCGATAGCCTTGCTCCATTTTTCCATCATTTGGGTGATCCTATAATCATGGATAAAAAATACATCATATATTGAATTAGTATTCATTCTAATTCCAAACATCTTTATTCAACATTTTAAGTTCTTTTGAACTTGTTGATTTAGAGATCCTCAAATTCCCAATTTAGGATTTTCTGATGTTTTGTAACTTATTTGGCCCTTCAAGGGCATAATGGTAATTTACACTTCTAATGTCCCACATTTCTCCGTACATGATTTTACGTATTCGAACTTTATTTTTTAGTCCATTCGGTCCTTATAACATTTATGTGGACCTTCTAATTTCATCTATACACTTCTGGTAATTTCATTAGGTCTTAAGGTCGTATTCGTCATTTTTTAATTTGTTACCGGGTTTTATTTTTCTCAAAATCACGTCACCGTCGAGTCTGGAATATTGAGTATAATAAATTTAGGCTTTCCCAGATCTTCATTACCTTGTTTGAGGCTTCTATTAAGCCTAGGGGTATTTTTGTAATTTTACACTTTCGCATGTCACATTTTTTGGTACTTTGTTTGCTAAAACAAACTCCACCGTTAAGTCCTGAACATCAAAGAAAGTCAAACTATACCATCTCTAACACTTAACTGGCTTTTGGAATACTAAAGACAAAATGGTAATTATGACACTTCATGTATATATACTTTTCGAGACTTCGTTTCATAAAAATGGATCCCGCAATTGGGTCCAAAATGTCCCAAAATGCTAAGGTATGTATTTTCACAGTCATCGGAGTCTAATTGATAGCTTAATTGATCATTAACACATAATTATAATTATTCTAATTTGCCCGTTCATATTTTTTGGGATCTAATTTCACAAATCGAACTCTGCCGTTGAGTTTGAATGCCCAAAAATATTGGGTTAGACTCTTCTTTCATTTTAATTGGCCTTTATTTGGCCTATTTTTTACTCAAGGGTATTTTGGTAATTTTTTACATAATTAAAAGGATTTAAAATTAATCTTTAATTAATTTTCTTTCTCAATTTGTAATTAACAAAAACTATTAGGGGCAAAAATCTAATTTCAGAAAACTGTTTAAATAAAACCAACCGATTTAGTTCCAATGCAAGTGAACCAGTTTCACTAGGTTAAGAACCAAACGGTTTGGTCCGGTTCACTGCGTCATGCTGACATCAGCATGACGTCAACCCTATTTATTTATTTTTTTAATTCTTAAGGTTAAAATGATGCCATTTCAATAAAGCCCAAACCCATTTAAATATTCAGTTAGGACCCGACCCGAGATATGACTCGAGACCTGACCCGCACAGTGTTCATATCCCTCATTTTTTCAGTGTGGGTTAAGGTCACCTTTTCCAATGCCGGCAACCATCGCCGATTATTTTTCAACGACATATCCAATGGGGTTTGATCCCTTTTTCCATGAGGATTTCATATCCATCTTCAAAATTTAATTTTATACAATTTTAGTCGTCGAAACCTAGGGTTGCAATGGTTGCTCTGGCGAGCCACGATTTTTCGACGAGCTTTTGTGTTCCTATTTCGTGACATTGTACCCACTATTTTTGCCCCTTTTTTGTTTCTTTGGATTTCTAGAACCCCTAAGGACCTTTTCCTGTTCCTAAAACTGATCAAATCAAGCCCAAATGCATGTTTTCAATTTCTCTTTCCCCAAGTGTAATACATGATTGTGCACTGGTCTGATGACCATTTTTTGTGCTTTAAATCGCTGTGTACTCCATTTTTCATGCTCTTTCAAGCCATGTAATTAGTTTAAAGTTTGGTTAAGTTTTCATCATAACCCGATTTCCTTCAAATCCGGTCATAAGACTTCTTAGGGTTTCTCGAGCTCAAATCCTCCCATTTCTTTTCTATTTTCTTTCTTTTTCAATTCTAAATGCATGCATATAATTAAGTTTAAACTTCAAAAAAATAGCCTTTTGTAAGAAATATTCTAGTGAGAGAACTTACCTCAATGGCCATTTTCTCCTTCTCTCTCTATCTCTAGGCTTGCATGCTCTATCCTCTGATCATTGGAACTCATCCTTGCTCCCCAATATGTGCTGATCTTGAGCACACACACACATGCAAGACAAACCTTCCCCTTCGCTCTATATATATTTCTCTACTTCTCTCTCTAGGCTTCCTCTCTCTCTTTAGCCAATACAATACACACCTACACACAAGTCTGATCTTGATAGAATGCACAACACTCACACATGGTCTGCATTTTGTACTCATGAGAGTGGTTGCATGTGTTTTGATTGGCTAAGCCTTTGGTCCAATGGAGTGAGGACACTTCAGCTTTTGGATGCAACCATATATGCATATTATTGTGTATATACATTTCAAGTAGGTTTTATAGCACAAAAGTGTTGCAGCCTAGTTGGCATTCTTTTTAGAAACCTATTATTTGCTTCCACAATATGCAAGGTTCAAAACTTGGTTGGAGAATTTTGGGTCTTGTTCCTTCTATTTTATTTTTTATGCATTATGTTGCATTTTAGTGAATTTCATAAACTCCCAAACATTGCATTTTAAATCTCATAAAAGTCTCTTAAAATTTTCACAAGACTTCTTGATTAAGCATATTTCATCTACGTATTACTAGACTTGCCTTGGTGTATTTTATTTTACTTTAATTATTCCCAAAAGTCCTATTATGATTTTTGGGATAATTTTGATTAAACACACCTTATTCATATATCACATTAGTCTCGCTTAAGTGCACTTTGTGCACTAATTTTTTAAGATTATTCGTATGCTAATCCTCGATTAATGCCAATCGTAATTTGTTATAGAGTTATAACCTTTGCCATTAAATTTGAATTCTTAAATTAATTGTCTCCAATTTAGAACTAGTTGTTCTCATTTATACCTTCGCTTCCTATATTTATGAACTACTAGTCTTAATTAGAATTGCCCATGGTTAATAAGCAAATTAACTTATGATAATCGTCATTATTCTTTATTGTTCGACTTAATTGGCTTTTGAATACCTTTCCTGTGAATTGTGTTCCATTATCTGAAATGATGACTCTCAGAATGCCGAACCTACACACAATATTCTTCCAAGTAAAGTTCTTAACCTCTACCTCAATGATATGGGTTAGTGGTTCAGCTTATGCCCACTTTGAAAAGTAGTCAATGGCGACTAGTAGAAATCTTTTTTCTGAGGGTCCTTTGGCAATAGCCCTACGATGTCCATTCTCCACTGAACAAAGGGCCAAGGACTGGCAATGGGGATGAGCTCATGTTGAGGTTGATGTTGGTAAGAGGCGAAACGCTTACATTTGTCACACTTCCGAACATATTCTTTAGCTTGTTTTAGCATATTGGGCTAGTAGTAGCCCTAATTTAGTGCTTGGTGGGTGTAGACGCCTCATTTTGTGACCCTTGATTAAGTAGTAGCAAATCGGGTATTATGTTAAGAAACCTACTTCAAGAAGGACTCTTCCTGATAGAGTTCTATTTCAATAAGGACTTCTCTTGATAGAGTCATAATCCCACTAGGACTCTCCTACTAGAGTCCCAATTCCATTAGAACTCCTCCTGATAGAGTTCTATTCCCGCTAGGACTCTCATGCCAGAGTCCCAGTTCCATTAAGACTCTTCCTAACAGAGTCTCATTCCCACTAGGACTCTCTTGCCAGAGTCATAGTTCCATTAGGACTCCTCTTGTTAGAATCCTAATCTAATTAAGACTCTTTCTGATAGAGTCTCACTCCTATTAAGACTCTTTTGCTAGAGTCCTAGTCGAAGTAGAACTCTTCCCGATAGAGCCCTATTCGAAGTAGGACTCTTCTCGATAGAGTCTTACCCCCGTTAAGACTCTTTTACTAGAGTCCTAGTCCAAGTAGGACTCTTCCGGATAAAGTCTCACTCTCGTTACGACTCTCGTATGACTCTTCCCGATAAAGTGCCGCTTTCGTCAGGACCCCCTACCAGAGTCCTAGTCCGAGTAGGACTCTTCTTGATAGAGTCCCACTCCCGTTAGGACTCTCCTGCCAAAGTCCCAGCCCAAGTAGGACTCTTCCCGATAGAGTCCCACTCCCATTAGGACTTTTCTGTGATAGTCCCAGTCCAAGTAAGATTCTTTTTGTCAGTGTCTTACCTTGGTTAGGACTCTTTAGCCTATCGGAGGGCATTCTAGTAATTTTGGCACATTTTTGCCCACTAAAGGCATTTTGGTAATTTTGGCATAATCTTACCCTCAGTAGGACTTCCTAGTCACTTGAGGGGAATTTTTGTAATTTTTAAATCATTTTACCCAGATGGGGGTATTTCGATAATTTTAGCCCTTTGGTGACGAATCGAGGGTAATTTGATCATTTCACATGTCTTTGGCAATATAGAGATTGTCCACCAAATTAGGGGCAATTTGGTAATCTTGAGTGATAGTAGTCTATTTAGGCTTAATTAGGACTTTCCACTTTTAGAGTTTCCATAAATCTAGTTACTTGATATTTTCTTAAATGGAGATACAATGAACCTAAATGTTTTTATTTTAGAATTTATTTTCTAATTAAATTATATATCTCTTTTATCTCATTGGCTCTTGCATGCAGATGCCAATTCTATTGGCTCGTGCATTGTCATAATTATTTATTAATTCATTTAGTTAGGATAATCATTCCTTAGGATAATGATTTAGTTTTCTATTTATCTAATTTGATAATTATCACTCAAAAGGTGATTCTAGCCCTCCATTTTAGGGTTTCATCTTAGACCCATGAATCAAATTTTTATATTTTCCTATAAATAGAACCCCCGGGGCATCAGTTTTAAAGGATGGAAAAACAAATTTTTCATATCCTCACTCTATTAGATAATTCTAGAGTTTCCTCTACAAGAACTCTCCTACTCTTGAGGCCGAAGCCCAGCTGAAGTGACAGCCTCCCTTCACGAAGCAAGCCGAAGCGACGCCTTCCAAAATTAAAGAATAAACCAGAGATCTGCCTAACAAAAACCTTAATCTAAACTTTCCTAGTCGAAGTGTTGCTCGACTACCATGACTGAACAAGGTACGCCCTCAAACCCTTAACAGTTTTCTTAGATCCGATTGATCTCATCTCTTTTATCACTCTTGATAAAATACGATAAACTGGAGAACTATGTGACTCTAATTCCATTTTCTGAATGGATGCGTAGGAAAGCTTCGAGCCCGAGTCAGATCTTCTTTTTGTCTTTTCTATTTTATTTTATTTATTCATGTCAGATTTTTTATTATTTATCTATTTCAAGCTCACATATCTCTTTTTAATTTTCTCATGACAAAATAGTCTTTCAAGTGAATATTCAAGGTCGATCCATTTGGATCGGGAAAGGAGGGTGCCTAACACCTTCCCACTCTTTACCTTAGCTCTCGGATCCATATTTTCGTTGCTTTTGTTATTTTAGTGCTTTATGTTATTTGATCCATGTCAAGGGATCTCTTAGTATATATTTTGGATTAAAAGTGATGTAATTTTCATTCCATTTCTTTCAGTTTTCCTCCATATGTATCGTTCAATTTGTAACGGGTTTGCTTGTTTCTTGCCAAAAACAAGCTGGCAACTCCTTAATCTCTCTATCTCCCATAAGATGTGTTTCTTCCTACCTTTAGGGAGGGAAACAGATGGGATCCTTCTAAATCCATAAGAAAAGGATATGACACACGTTTCCCTTTTCCGGTGTTGGCGCCCACAGTGGGCAATGGTTCTTCCGCCATTATGGTTACCACATATTCCTTCGTGTACTTTAGCTAGAACATAGTGAGCCTCTTCTAGAGTCACGTACAGTAAGAGGGACTGCGTGTAAGACCTTCGATAAAGCTTTCCTATAAGGATTAAATACCGAGCTACCCTAATTCGGATCCTTCTGGCCTGATTTTTGTCCTCTAGAAGCAATCCTTCCGTCAGGTAATTAATGACGGAAGTCATCCAGTTCGGAGATTGTTCAAAATTCTAAAGATCTTATGACACTTCAATGCTGGGCTTTAATTGATAGGAGATTTTCACTATTGAATCTCTTTCTGGCCTAAAATGGGAGGCCATATTTGCTAGTTTGTCTGCCCTGGAATTTTGATTTCTTTCAATCTTCTAAATAGTAAATTTGTGGAAGATTGCTTTAGTGATTCCACCAGTTCTGAATACCTGATCATTCTATTATCTTTGGTAGAATATTCTCTCAAGACTTGATTGATTACAAGCTGAGAGTCGAAAAAAGTGTTAAGGTCTAGAGCTTCACATTCTAGAGCTAGCTTTAACCTGAGGATAAGTGCTTCGTACTCAGCTTCATTGTTAGAGGCTCTAAATCCCAGGCTAACAGATTTTTTGGTTATGATCCCATCAAAGAACTGAAAGATTATGCCTATTCTAGAGCCCTTGTCTGTAGAAGAACCATCAGTGTAAAGTAGCCATGTCGAAGTGTTTGTAGTGGTTGAGCTTTTAAATGTTGCATTCTAGTGAATTCAGCTATAAATTCTACTAATGTCTGAGCTTTGATAGCAGTTCGTGGAATGTAAGATATGTCAAACTCTCCTAACTCCACTAACCTCTTAGCAAATCATCCAAAAACTTCAGGTTTGTGTAGGACCAATTTCAAAGGATAGGATTTAAGGATTATGATAGGCTGAGCTTGAAAGAATGGCCTAAGCTTCCGAGCCAATATTACCAAGGCTAAAGCCAACTTTTCAATCTTGAAATACCTTGTCTCGGTGTCTAGAAGTGCTTTGATGACATAGAAGACGGGCCTCCGAACTCCTTTGTCTTCCCTTATTAATGCAGAGCTGATCACACTTTCCCATACAGCTAAGTATAGGAGCAACTTCTCTCCCGGCACTTGTTTTGAAAGAAGGTCAGGGGAGGCTAAGTACTCTTTGAGTTGTTGGAAGGATTCTTCACATTCAAAGGTCCACTCTAGGGCCTTACCCCTCTCCCCTCAAAGCTTTAAAGAATGGGAGGCATCAATCCATTGATTTAAAGATGAACCTATTCAGTGCTTCAATCATTCTATTTAGCCCTTGAATATCTTTCTTAGTTTTGGGCGATTCTAAGTCTATCACAGCCTTGATCTGTGTAGGATCTACTTCAATTCCTCTTTGGGAGAGTAGGAAACCCAAGAATTTTTCCTCTATAATCCCAAAGGTACACTTCGATGGGTTAAGTTTCATTGTGTTTTCCTTTAGTATGTCGAATGTCTAGGACAAGTGCTGGATGTGGTCAGCCTTTTGAACACTTTTGACGAGCATATCGTCGATGTAAACTTCCATTGTATCTCCGATCTGGAAGCCAAATACTTTGTTCACAAGCCTTTGATATGTAACTCCAGCATTCTTTAAACCGAACAGCATCACCTTATAATAATAAAGACCTCGTTCTAAAATGAAGGTTGTTTTCTCTTAGTCTGAAAGATATATTTGGATTTGATTGTAACTACAGTAAGCGTCCATAAAGCTCATGAGTTCATGACTTGTCTTAACATCAACTAGCTGATCAACTCTGGGAAAAGGAAAGTTGTCCTTAGGACAAGCCTTATTGAGGTCAGTATAGTCGACGCAGACTCTCCACTTGCTGTTCTTCTTCTTTGTAAAGAACTATGTTGGCAAGCCATTCGGGGTAGAAAACCTCTCTTATTATTCAAGTATCAAGAAACCTCTAGACTCATTCGTTGATGATTTTATATTGTTTTGGGGCATACGTCCTCCTCTTCTATCTTATAGGATGATGGTCTAGATCTGTCATCAGCTTATGAGAAATGAAGTCAAGATCTATTCCCTCCATATCTTTGGTCTCCCAAACAAATAACGAAAGGTTAGATTTTAAGAATTTAACAATCTTATCTTGGTCGGAAAGAGATAGAGCTGAGCCAAATTGTAAGTACTTCCCCTCTTCTTCAATGGTAACAAGCATTTTGATGCACTCCTTCATTGATTTGACCACATTGTCCCTTCCTCTTGGACTTAATGGCATATCTACTTTGAAATGACATTCCTCGGCTTCGTGAAGTTCTGAAGAGGGAGATCCTTCCTTCTTATGAGAGTACTATAATTTCTATTTGGAATGTCTTTCATTGAGTGCGAGGGCATGTCATTCCCGGGTAATGGGCTGACAGCCCTTAATGGTGAGCACTTTATCTTTGTGGACATATTTGAGGCATTGATGGGGGGTTAAGGTAACTGTCCCCATCTAGTGGATCCAAGGCCTCCCAATAATGACATTATAAGGAGATTTAACATCTAAGACCATGAATTCAAATATTAGGTGTCATGACCCAAAACCCAGCCTATGCAGATTAAGGGTCCGTGCACCAAGGCCTTTTAATCCTCAAATCAACTTTCTAATCATATATTAACTAAACGCAGCAGAATAAAATTTTTTTCTTTTTCCTATTCATAAAGTAAACCATATAACTTGGTCAGTCATTTAACCATTGTCTCCGAATATAGTTCTCATGACACAATGCGATAGTGAGTAGGTTTAAGTTACACAACTGAACGAGGTCGATAATAACATGTTTAAAATTTAAAGGGCCAAAAATTATCAAAATCCATATTTAGTTAAAAATTCATCAAAACAACTCACTTCTTCTTTTAAACACTCAGTCTGCATTGCCTGAAACGAGTCTGCCCAATCCTTGTCCGAAAACATGGTAACATCTATAATAAGCTCGACTGCTATGTGAGAATTTCATAACATGCCAATGGTTTGCAAACTACTACGTAGTTTTATACTGAAATATCTATATTCATTTAGAAATAGAATACATCATATCTAAGTCTATAATCGAATCAAAGCACAAGAGTGCAACGAATAATATCAAATTCATTTTCAATAGTTCTTAGTTCAATCATAGTCAAAATTCAATAATCAATATCATAGTTCAATCATAGTCATAGTCCAATAACATAGTTCGATAAAAATATCTTAGTTCAATAGTCAATATCATAGTTCAATCTTATTCATAGTTCAAAAACATGGTTTGATAAACAAAATCATAGTTCAGTAGTCAATATCATAATTTAATCTTAATCAAAGTTCAAAAACGTGGTTTGATAAACAAAATCATAGTTCAGTAGTCAATATCATAGTTTAATCTTAATCACAGTTCAAAAATGTGGTTTGATAAACAAAATCATAGTTCAGTAGTCAATATCATAGTTTAATCTTAGTCATAGTTCAAAAACATGGTTCAATAAACAAAATCATAGTTTAGTGGTAAATATCATAGTTCAATATTAGTCATAGTTCAATAATCAATATCATAGTTCAATAACATAGTTCGATAAACAATATCATAGTTCGATAATTGATATCACAGTTCAATCATAGTCATGGTTCAATAAATCAATAACATAGTTCGATGAACAATAACATAGTTCAATAATGCTTAGTTCGATGATTTAGAGTCCAATTATGGTTCATATTCAATATTCACAGGGGTTCAAGCCCATAAATTCCTCTTCTATAGTCAGCAAATTAGAACCTCGTTGATTGAGATCGATATTCAATGAAACTAGTTCGATAACTCCATTCTGTGCAGCTTGCCACCAATCTACCCCCTAGTTAGGGTTCGATGAAGTCATAATCTATTCGATAATGACCATACATTAAAGATTGGAACATTCAAAACATCAAAATCACATCCAAAACCAATAATCATCAATCACAAGCTCAATTATCCAAGTAAGAGTTATGTATCTAGTATTTAGTCAAAACAATTCAAAGATTGTTAAGAAACTGTATAGTATTTTGAATATCTCATGAAACATTTTCTTGAATCAAAAAGAAAATAATATATATATATATATATATTGATGAATCACTCAAACGTAAATTTGGGTACAATGTATCTATTATCAAAAGTCATAAAGGAAAAGAAAATATGTCGATAAGTCATTCAAAACAATATTAACTGAAAGGCATATATTATCAAAGTCATAAAGAAATTCAATATTTATATCTATAAAAAATCCCACATTAAACATGGCATGAAATACTCACCTAAAGTCAAAAAATCTCAAGCCAAAATCCTTTCCTTAGTCGAAGGTCCTTATAACACAACTCAAGATCTTATTAAACACTTGTTTGAAGTGTTATGTAATTTAAGTATTGACTTAGAGTTCTTTCTAAGTCAAATTACACTCTTCTGGTAAATTCATTAACTCTTAAGGATATATTGGTCATTTTTTAATTTATAACTATTGTAATACCCCGACCCAAATGTAACTGAGCAAAGTGTTGTAATACCGAAATATTAGACTGAATGTGCTTTACGGGCTAAGTTACTTGCCAGGAACAAACCTGTAAAAGACATTGTTATGGTTCGTTTTTCAATATTGAATCTATAGTCTGATTTAAAACTTCGAAAGCCCGAGTGCTCGAATAATACACAAATAGGGCAATAGATATATGTATATATATAAAATAGTATATATATATATATATGACAATGCATATGTATATATAATACATATGTGTGTAGTATATATATATAGGTGTGAGTGAGTGCGTGTAATGTGTATATATAATGTGTTTGTGTGCAACAGTGTATGTGTGTGTACAATATATGTATATATGTGTTTTCTGTGTGTGTAGTGTGTATATATATATATATATGTCGTGTAAATATGTGAAGTGTATGTATAGATGTGTGTAGATATGTGAGGTGTGTGCAAGTCGGCAGTGTGTGTTGTGTGTGTCGGTATATATATATATTATATAATATACAAATATCATGCAAAAAGTAAAAGAAAAGAAAAGGAAAAAAGAAAATAAAATAAAAAGATCAGAAATAGAGGAGAGAGAGAGAGAGAGAGAGAGAGAGAGAGAGAGAGAGAAAGAGGGAAGGCAGTGGGGGAGTTGCCTATATATATGTATGCATGGGCAGTGTATACTTAAGAAAAGAAAGAAAAGAAAGAGAAAAAGAAGAAGGGAAGGAAAGAAGAGAAAAACTGAGCAAACTGTTGCAGTTGAAAAAACCAAGGAAAGTTAAGTTCTTCCCAAAAACTTTCAAAGTTTTAGTTTAAATTTATAGCCTAGATTGTATATATATATACTTTATAATTATCAATGATAGTTTAAAGGAGAAAAATAGGGTCGGATCAACCCAAGAAATCCAGAAAACCAGAAGAATCGCCATTGATGACCTTCAAAATTCAAGTCTGAAACAACCACCATAAAATCCAAATCCATTGCTTAGGACTTAAACTAGATGTTACAAGGGTTCTAAAAACCCTAGACCGCAACCTAAAAGCCCAAGGAAAGAACTCTAATTCTCAAGTTGCAGCTATGGTGCAACAAACCCAAATACCAAAAATGAACACCAAACCCCATATTGTGATCAAGGTTAGAACCTCCATGAAGAGACAAGAAAAACAAGCCAAACCCCATCAATTTTGGTCAAGAAACGACAATGTATGAACTCAAAAACCGTGGAGATGATAAAGCTTCAACCAAGCTTTTTAGCCCACCTTAATGCCCCAAACCAACACCAAATGAATCCCCATGATCTTAGGAGTCCATAGGACTTGAAAGCAGGTGAAATGGAGTTCTAGAACTTCACGAAATATAGAAAGTGCAAAACCTGCAACTAGGGTAACCAAGGGAGCTCGAGGGAAGAAGATGATGAACAGTAACAAAGACGGCGTCGTTTTGAGTTCTGTTTTAAATAGAACTATGTTTTTTTGATATTTTGTTTTTAATTTAAAAAAGTTGAAAAGGAAAAGTGATCTAATTATTGAAAAAGAATGAACTGTGTTAAAGGTAAGTAAAACCCGATCTCTTACATGTGGTATTTCTAGCCATGTCACAATGTTATTCCTTTATACTGCCAAAATTGTACTCCTATACATACCTGATGTTATTGATTCCACAATTTCATGCTTGTTCTATGTTGCGGATATTATTGAGAATTTGACTGCTATATCTTGATCATGAATGTTTATACACTTTGTACCATGCCTTATAAGGCCAACTGTTATGTTCTCACTATTGAGAAAAAAGATATTCCACATCTATGTACTGTAATACCCCGACCTGAATTAAGGACTATTAAGCCGTTGGTGTTAAATGGGTAATTGACACCTTAAGTAACGAGGTCGATTTCAACCCCGACACGTGGATTTTTAGTAATAGTCCTGAAAACTCAGGACGACTGTACGTCACTTTCGTTGCAGTCACCAACATGTCGGTTCCATGATAATTATATTTTCACGTCAACCGCCGGTCGTCGATACGAGTATGAGATTTGGACACGCATTTCGAGGTTATGAAAAGTTAGTATAAGGATGTCTACACTTAAGAAAATGATTAATTAATTTAATATAATTAATTAATTAAATTGATTTGTTAAAATAAATAGAAAATACACACATTAAAAATGTATTATGTGTGTGTATATATATATATATAAATGTGTAAGTGTATACATGTATAATTAAATATATCCATACATAGTACATTGAAGCATACTAATACCTAAGGGGTAATGGGGTGTGTGTGTCCAAGAGGGTTGGTGTGAGTTATATTATATTTATAAATATGTATATAGCCATATATAGGCAAAAACAAAACACACACCCGGCCATCATAGCCTGCCCCAAAACAGTAAAAGAAAACTGAGCATGGATGCTGCCACAAGTTAAGTTATTTGGTGGGGCAAAATCAGGAAGTACAATGATGATGCATGGTTAAAAATACATATATACAAACATATACATATTGTATACACACATGCCACACGAAAGTTTAGTCACATACAGAGAGGGAGAGAGAGTTTTGGGAAGAAGAAGAGAGGAAATTCAGAAGGAGAAGGAGAGGGAAGGTGCCGTTTGAGGTAAACCCACAAAATTTCATATTTTTCTCTCTCTAAAATTTTGCATGAAATTAAACTGTATTGAAGATTGTATACATTATCAAAATGTTATATATGTGTTTTAAAGATGATCAAGCATTAAATGGGAGCCCAAAAACAGTTTTAAAAACGTAAAACCAAGAAGGCAGCCATAGGAGGACCTTGCTTGAAGCAGGTCTGATCCGATGGAAACCAAACCAGTTTTGGTGTATAGAGACTTCAAGTAGACCCTACAATCATCCCCAAAACACATGACCATGATCAGAAAGCCCAAGAAATGAACCCAAAAAATCGAGTTGCAGGTACGGGTTTCAAAACCCAACCTCACAAAAACACGATGAAACCTGTCTTTTGGAATGAAAAGTAAACCTCCACGATCAAAGGAACAGAATAAGCCAAAATCCATGAACTTTCATGGAGAAATGGCTATTTACCAGTTGAGAAACCGTGAAGGGATAATGGTCTTAAACCCAGCTTTTGAACTCGTTTTGATTTCTCAAACAAATCCCAAAACCTTCCTAGATAACCTAGAGATGAATTACGATGGAAACAGTAGGGTTTGGATTAGCTAAAATCCACGAAATTGAAAAAGAACAAAACTTGTAACTAGGGAAAAACGGGGGAAACAGGGAGAAAAAGATAGAGTTAACTCGGGGACTCGTTTAAAACGAGTGTGTTGACTCGGACGCGTGGTAGCGTTTAAAGCTGCCACCGAATTAACGAGGCGACGTCGTTTTGGTTTAAGGGTTTAAAACCCTGAATTGCCTTATTTGGTTACGCATATATGGGCTCAATCAATTATCCTAGACACAGTTAAGATAACATATCCGTGTTTTAGAGGCTTGTCCGTCGTTTGGTTTAAGAAAACAGAGAAAAATAAAAAGGGCGCAAGCCCTGGGGTTCGAACCCCAGACCTCACGCGCCTAAACAGTGCCATTTTCCACTCGACCACGTGCAAGCGTGTGTATGTGTATGGAAGAAATATATATATATATATATATATATATTATATAATTAATTTCTATAAATAAAAAAAAAAAAGAAATAAAAGGTGCACCTAACAGGAATCGAACGCAGTATCTTTTGGGAGGGAGGTGGCATGCTGGCTAGCGTGCCACCCATTTCATCCGTTAATATATTACAAACAATATACATATATATATATATATATCTCATACTTGATCAATTTAATTTAATTAAAATTATTTAATTAAATTAAATAATCAAAAATGCCCGGTGTCCAAATGAGATGAGTTATAGATGTATTCTTACTATCTTAGACTGCCTGAGTCCATTGGTGAGGTCCACGACGTAAGATGAGGTCCCGAAAAATTTAAGACCCGTAAAAATGTCAAAAAGTCCAAAATGCCCCTGCCCCATAAATGAGTCAAACAAGGTCCAAATTAAATAAATAAATAGTGTATTTTGACTATTTTAAACATTCTGAATCTAATGGTGGGGTCTGTTTCATGAGACAGGACTCCGAAAAATTTAGACACGTTAAGGTATAAATTACCAAATTGCCCCTAACGTGTCCTAAACCGAATTAAATTCTAAGGAAGCCTAAATTGACTTTATTCGACGTTCCGAACTCAATGGTAGAGTCTATTCACCCAAAAGAAGTGTCTAAAATAAAAAGACATAAAATTTGATGAATAGCATCAGTAGGTGATATTGTAATGATGTGAAGTTAACAAGATTATATATGAATTGTTCTTAGGAACTACAGAGGAAGTGGGAAAGAGTATTTTTTTGCACTGACCTAAGGACCGAGGTGAGTAACCCTGCCTTTGAAGTGGAGATTTAACTCTATGAATTTGAAGAAGTTTTAAGTTTAATTTATTTGAAGCCTCGAATATCAAATTCAATATCATATGATTCCTGTTTTAAAATGTTTTCTGCTTTCATAAACTGTATTGTGACATGCTGGGTGAATGGTCTAAATCACAGTTTTCCTTTTTAATTATGTTTTAGCATGTCTGAGTTTAAAATGCTAAATTTTCATAAATGTTCTGAATTTGATTATTCCAAATATTGAAGTCCTATTGCAGACGTTATACATATTTCATGTTTTAAATACTCATGAAAAGTATCAATATGAAGAAGCTATGTGATAAATGTTTTACAAGATAATGGTGCATAAGCACACAGGCAGGATTTTGGGCTTCTTCGAAGCTCAATTGACCTATCAAAGACCACATAGTCAAGATTTTGGGTTTCTATGGAACTCAATTGACCTGTCATGTGAAATGCCCGGTAGCAAGATCTAATCCCCCAGGCAATGAGATATCTCCACGTATACGCAAAATGGGAGTCTAGTTTGAAACAGATTCCACTAATGAAAGTGAAAAAATGACAAATGCTTTTAGAAATGGAAGCAGGTTTTACCCTTATTTTCACTATACATGTTTATATGTTTTGAAGTAACGCTTTTGAAAATGGAAGCAGGTTTTTACCCCCATTTTATTATGCATGTTTATATGTTTTGAAATGCTTACACTCTATTTAAAGAAATGCATGTTTAGCCTTGAATACTTTAAATGTTTCAAAGCTATCTTTATGAAGAATGTATGTACTCTATGTTCAAAGTATACGAGCAATTGGTAGTGAGTATTTTATAAACTCTCATGTGCTAAACCACTACCAGTTGAAAACCCCATGACGAATGTAGGAATTATTCACAAGCTTAGATTAGCTTACCCGGATTTTTATTCGGACCCCCCTTTCAGGTAAATGATGGCAGCTTGATCTTGATGGCGATGATGATAAGCCTATCTATTTTGGAAGAAAAGTTAGGCAACTAATCACAGGACTAACAATTCTCTCGGGGATGTATTATGAAGTTGGCAATATTTTATATTAGGAAATATTACACTGATATGTATTAAGCCCCTCGGGGCAGTGGACATGTAATGTTATAAAGCCTTTAATTTTTTAGTTATGCTCTGAATGTATGATCATGTGTACCATTGTGAATAGCGGCAGTATCGGACGGATGTGCAAATTTCAAAATGAGAAAAGAAAAGAAAAAAAATTTCACGCTTCCGCAACCACATGAAGCACATCTATTCGATACCACTGCAAATGCGAGCCTTGTCCTGAGGCCCTCGGGCCAAAGGGTGACGGTTGCGACTCGAGATCCGCAAAGGGTGGATTTTGGGTCATGACATGTACACTCTTCGTGGAATTATGATGATTTTGATATATTATGAGTACCTAGAGTTATGCTCACTCACAACATCCATTTGATTCTTTTACTGAGTTAATGGACCTACGGGTCAAAGTCCATGAAGGACATACGGCAAAGTCTGTAAAGGATAGATGGTATCATATACACATTGAGTAATGATTGAGGGTATGTCGGGCCCTAAAAGACCGAGGGTGTGCCAAGCCCAGAACAGAATGTGCATAAAAAATGTTTATTGATATCATATCTCTTATTAAACTCATTGAATGATCATATTTTCCCTATGAATGATCATATGTTGAAAGCTTATCCATAGGTTTACGATTGATTGATTGTGGTAGTATAACTATTGTTGACCAGATCTCTATTGATGATTCCATATACTTGTATCATTGATGTTCACTTATTCTTGATTGGCTATTGTGATCTTCTATTGTCTTAATTGGCTACTTGACATCCTATTTCTTGATTGGCTATCATGTTATCATATCCTTATTTATCTTGAATTATGTTCTTTTCTATACTAACCCTGACCCATGGCAAAGTAAAGGGAATTTACTTAATGAGCTTTATTAAGCTCATTCAGATTTATATATTTATATCAGGAAAGGAGGCTGCAAGTAGACAGTAGGAGCTTGCAAGCAATAAAGGACATTTTGATAATGTAATAGAAAATGATCAATACGGTCTTAGCTCTCCCATGTATTCACACTCTAGGGGTGAAGTAAATGTTTGGATCTATAGAACTTTATTATTATGACTTCTATTGTTTAAATGTTTAATTGTTTATCTACACATTATTATCATTGATCCAGTTAAAAGAAAATGTAGGGACGGCCAGAGGGTCAGCCCCGCGATCCCAAATCCACATAAGGTGGGTTTTGGGTCGTGACAGATTAGTATCAGAGCTGAACCCTAGGTTCTAGTGATTCATGGGAGATTAGGATTAGAGTACTAAAACTATTAAGTCTAAAGGGTCAGTCAATAGATAATGCTTAACTACTATGTTAGACTGTTACGTAAATGTTGACTATTCATATTTTGTAACAAATGGTTAACACCAAGAATACTCCGATAGCAATGGATCGGTTAGACCAATTAGTGCGCCTTATAGAAAAAGTCATAGAGGCTCTACCCAGAAGTCAGGCGAGTATGAGTGAACTCGCACGGCAGGAACGTCCTGTCAACCCAGGCGGTCGATAAGGGAATGACAGAATTCAAACATTCTCATACAAGCGATTCCAGGAGATAAAACCATCAACTTTGGACGGCACAAAGGGCTCCACAGCAGTCGAGGAATGGCTGTTGGAAATGAACAGGATCTTTCGTATCCTGACATGTAAAGAGGTACAGAAGGTAGGTTACGCCACATTTATGTTCAGAGGAGCTGCTTACAAATGGTGGCTATTAGAGGAGGCCAGGGAACCGAATATGGACTAGCAACGATTTACCGAGATCTTAAATGAGAAATACTTCCCTAAGGAAGTAAAAGATTAGAAAGTCATAGAATTCTTAGTCTTACAACAGGGCAGTATGACAGTGGAGGAATATGAGGCCACATTTACTGAACTGGCTAGATTTGCCCCAAATGTCATTAACATGGAAAACATGAAAGCCCAGAAGTTTGAAGGTGGACTGAGATAGGCCATCAAAAACAAAATCAGGCCCTAGCGGTTAACCACTTACAATGAAGTAGTGGCAACTACAAAGATCAATGAGCAAGGCAGAGAGAAATTTGCAAAGAGGAAAGTGAACCAAAGGCCGAGAGGCAATCGGGACAGAACGCCAGGACCCTCATTTTCTAGGCTTGGAACCAGATCACAAAACACGGGGCCCAGTTAGAGAAGGGCAAGTTACACTAATAGAGGCACAACTAAATGCCCCAAGTGCCTGAAAGTTCACAGAGGGCAATGCCTCAAAAACACCAATACTTTCTACTACTGTGGCCAGGTTGGGAATTTTGCAAGAGAATGTCTCCAGAGTAACACACCCATGACCTGCTCATATATTGTTTAATACTGGCTATACACATTCATTTATATCCCCCACATTTTCTACTAAACTGAACTTAGAAATTGAACCCCTCGGCTACTTATTGACTATTTCTATTCCGTCGGGAGAGTCATTCTTGGGGGAATGCTATACATAGAGCATGTGGGATACAAATCATGGGCACATAGTTATTAGCCAATCTGATACCCTTAAAAATTTATGGGTATGATGTAATCCTCAGTATGGACTGGCTGGTCGCAAATCATGCCACCATAGATTGTGTGGCCAAAAGAGTCCTTATATAGAACCCAAAAAGGCCGAGCATTGAGTTCGAAAGGACGGGAGTAACTTCTCTACCCTATTTTGTCTCTTCTATCGAGGTAAGACGTCTGCTTCGCAAAGGATGTCATGGTTTCTTATATAGCGTCTTAGACACTTGTCCACAACAACCCACGTTGGATCAGATCCCTATTACTAGAGAATTTCCTGAGGTATTTCTGGAGGATCTGCTAGGAATGCCTATCATTAGGGAAATTAAGTTCAATATTGATGTACTATCGGGTATTTTACCTATTCCCAAAACCCCATACCGAATGGCACCAACAGAGCTGAAAGAATTGAAATTATAGCTACAAGAACTGCTAGACAAGGGTTTTATACGACCTATTTCTTCGCCATAGGGTGCCCCAATATTGTTTGTCAAGAAGAAAGATGAGACTATGCAATTATGTATTGATTATCGCAAGTTGAACAAAGTCACCATCAAGAACAGATATCCACTGCCAAGAGTGGATGATCTGTTTGATCAGTTTAAAGGGGCACAGGTATTTTCAAAGATCGACCTAAGGTCCGGGTATCTTCAATTGAAAGTCAGGCTTGCTGATATAGAGAAAATGACATTCAGAACCCGATATGGACACTATGAGTTCCTTGTAATGCCTTTTAGGGGTGACAAATGCCCCAGCAACATTCATGGACTTTATGAATAGGGTTTTCAAGCCGTACTTAGATGACTTTGTGATTGTATTCATCGATGATATCTTGTTTTACTCTAAAAATTAGGAGGAACACGAAGTGCACCTAAGGAAAGCTTTGCAAAAATTACAGGAGCGGGAAATATATGCTAAGCTGAAGAAGTGTGAATTCTGGCTCCTTAGCATTTCATTTTTGGGACACATGATCAGCAAAAAGGGGATCTAAATGGATTACCAAAAGATCGAAGCTATTGTTAGTTGGCCCCGGCCAACTAGTGTTATAGAAGTTCGCAGCTTCATGGGACTGGTCGGCTATTACAGAAGGTTCATCAAGGACTTTTCCAAGATAGCTACACCAATTACCCAACTGACCAAGAAGAATGTTCCATTTGTTTGGACTGAAGAAAAACAAAGAGCTTTCAAGAGCTGAAGAACCGCCTGGTATCAGCTCTAATTTTGACAGTAACAGATGGAACAGAAGGCTTTGTAATCTACAGCGATGCCTTATACCAAGGCTTGGGGTGTGTTCTAATGTAAAAATGGAGGGTAGTGGCTTATGCCTCACGGCAACTAAGGCCACACGAGAAAAACTACCTAACTCATGACCTCGAGCTTGCAGCCATTGTCTTTGCACTAAAGATATAAAGGCATTATCTGTATGGAATGACGTGTGAGATTTTCACTGACCATAAAAGCCTCAAATACTTGTTCACACAGAAGGGGCTTAATATGCAACAGCGTCGCTGGTTAGAGTTGATTAAAGATTACGAGCTCAACATACAATATCACCCGGGGAAGGCTAGCGTAGTGGCAGATGCTCTTAGCAGAAAGTCATCAAGGAGTCTCGCCTGCCTTTTGACAACACAATGAGAGCTATTGTAGGAGCTAGAGATAATGGAAATAGAAGTGGTTCTGCCAAGTTCCTGAGCAATGTGTGCCAATGTAACAGTCGGTCTTATGATTGTAGAAAAGACCAAGAAACTGCATACCCAGGATGAAAAGTTAGCCAAACTCTGTAAAGATGTCGAAATGGGAGAGAATTCAAATTTTGCTCTACAAGATGAGGTGTTATATTACCAAAACAAAATCTGCGTACCGAATGTACCTGAGATCAGAAAGGAGATTCTTGATGAGGCACATAATTCAAGATTTTCCATACACCCAGGAAACACCAAAATGTACCACAACGTTTGGAATACTTATTGGTGGTCAAGAATGAAAAGGGAAATAGCTGAGTACATTGCACGTTGTGTCAAGTGCCAACAGATTAAAGTCAAACATCAGAAGCCCAGAGGACTTCTATAACTACTTCCAATACCCGAGTGGCAATAGGAGCATATCACTATGGACCTTGTGTTAAGATTGCCTAAGACGCCTTAAGGGAGTGATGTTATATAGGTGATAGTGGACAGACTGACAAAGACAGCTCATTTCCTCACAACCAAGACGACTCAGACATTGGAGCGAATGGCAACACTATACATCAGGCAGATAGTTTGACTACATGGAGTCCTCGTATCTATTGTGTCTAATCGAGATCCACGGTTCGTGTCTTAATTTTAGAGAAGCCTACAAAAAGCAATGGGCACAAAATTAAGTCTTAGTACTACCTACCATCTAGAGACTGATGGACAATCTGAGAGGACAATACAATCTCTGGAGGATATGCTACGATTCTGTGTCATAGACTTCAAAGGAAATTGGAAGGATCAGTTGCCGCTAGTAGCATTCACATACAATAATAGCTATCAATCGAGTATTAGCATGGCACCATATGAGGCATTATATGGCAGGAAGTGTCGATCTCCACTATGTTGGACAGTAGTTGGTGAACGAAAGCTATTTGGGCCAGAGATAGTGGAACAGACCACCGAAAAGATCCAGTTGATCAGGCAACGCTTATTAACAACTCAGAGCTGACAGAAGAGTTATGTTGACACTCGGAGAAGAGAACTGGAGTCTGCAACGGGTGATTATGTATTTCTGAAAGTATCACCAATGAAAGGCGTGGTGAGATTTGGCAAGAGAGGGAAGCTAGGACCCCTATATATTGGAACATTTGAGGTCGTAGGACGAGTCGGACCAGTGGCATACCGATTTGCCTTACCATCAGAGTTAGCACATGTACATGATGACTTTCATGTTTTTATGTTAAGGAAATGTTTGCACAGCCCAAACCAAGTGTTGGAACACGAGCCCCTAGATTTCCAAGAGAATTTGAGCTATATTGAGCAACTAGTGCAGATCTTGGACCGTCAAGAGCAAGTTCTACGGAATAAAACTATCTCGTTGGTAAAAGTGTTGTGGAGAAACCACCGGATTGAAGAAGCCACTTAGGAGCGAGAGGACGAAGTATGCGCCAAATACCATCAACTCTTCACATTATAAGGTAGGCCAAGTTTGGGGACCAAACTTTATTAGTGGGAGAGGATGTAATACCCTGACCCAAATGTAACCGAGCAAAGTGTTGTAATACCGAAATGTTAGGATGAATGTGCCTTACGGGCTAAGTTACTTGCCAGGAACGAATCTATAGAAAACATTGTTATGGTTTGTTTTTCGAGATTGAATCTATAGTCCGATTTAAAACTTCGAAAGCCCCAGTGCTCGAATAATACACGAATGGGGCAATAGATATATGTATATATATATATATATATGATAGGATATAGATATATATAGACATATATAAAATAGTATATATATATATATATGACAATGCTTATGTATATATAATACATGTGTGTGTAGTATATATACATAGGTGTGAGTGTGTGCATGTAATATATATATATATATATATATAATGTGTGTGTGCAGCAGTGTGTGTGTGTGTACAATATATGTATATATGTATTTTTTATGTGTGCAGTATATATATATGTGTGTGTGTGTAAATGTGTGTAGTGTATGTATAGATGTGTGTATATATGTAAGGTGTGTGCAGGTCGGTAGTGTGTTGTGTGTGTCGGTATATATATATATATTATATAATATACAAATATCATGCAAAAAGGAAAAGAAAAGAAAAGAAAAAGATCAAAAATAGAGGAGAGAGAGAGAGAGAGAGAGAGAGAGAGAGAGAGGGGGGAAGGCAGTGGGGGAGCTGCCTTTATATATGCATGCATGGGCAGTGCATACTTAAGAAAAGAAAAAAGAAAGAAAGAAAAGAAAGATAAGAAGGAGAAGGAAAGGAAAGAAGAGAAGCTGAGCAAACAGCTGCAGGTGAAAAAACCAAGGAAAGGTAAGTTCATCCGAAAAACTTTCAAAGTTTTAGTTTAAATTTATAGCCTAGATTGTATATATATATATATATATATATATATATACTTTATACTTTATAATTATCAATGATAGTTTAAAGGAGAAAAACAGGGTCGGATAGACCCAAGAAATTCAGAAAACCATAAGAACCGCCATTGATGACCTTCAAACTTCAAGTCTGAAACAACCATCATAAAATCCAAATCCATTGCTTAGGACTTAAACTAGATGTTACAAGGGTTCTAAAAACCCTAGATCGTGACCTAAAAGCCCAAGGGAAGAAGTCTAATTCTCAAGTTGCAGTCATGGTGCAACAAACCCAAATACTAAAAATGAACACCAAAGCCCATTTTCTGATCGAGGTTAGAACCTCCACGAAGAGACAAGAACAACAAGCCAAACCCTATCCATTTTGGTCAAGAAATGACAATGTATGAACCCAAAAACTGTGGGGATGATAAAGCTTCAACCATGCTTTTTAGCCCACCTCAATGTCCCATACCAACGTCAAATGAATCCCCGTGATCTTAGGAGTCCATAGGGCTTGAAAGCAGGTGAAATGGAGTTCTAGAACTCCACGAAATATAGAAAGTGAGGGAGCTCGAGGGAAGAAGATGATGAACAGTAACAAAGACGGCGTTGTTTTGAGTTCTGTTTTAAATAGAACTATGTTGTTTTGATATTTTGTTTTTAATTTAAAAAGCTAAATAGACTGTTTGGTTGCAAGGTTAACAAATTGATTTAAATAACCCTGTTTGGAATAGAGATAGGCTATCCACGTTTTAGCCCCTTATCCGCTGTTTGGCCTTAGGAAAATTAGAAAAATAAATGGGGCTGCTGCCCTTGAGGATCGAACCCAAGACCTTTACACGTGTGGGAACTTATACCCCACACGTGGACCACTGTGCCATGAAGCACGTGTTAACATTTTATTGAATATAATATATAATATTATACTAAATAATTAAATTAAATTAATTGTTGTAATTAATGCCATTATCCAAATAAATTAAAAAGGTAATGTAAACCAACAATTTTGGGCATTCTGAACCCAATAGCGGAGTCCATTTTATGAGACGGGGTCCCAAAAAATTAAGACATGTAAAAGATGCAAAATTACTGTAACACCCTGACCCAGATTATGACACGTAAATCGAGATAGACCGGGTCGAGTAGTGTCATACCAGTTGTAACCAAACATGAGTTTCGAATGAAATAGACTAATTTCAATTATATCCAAAGAGTCAAATAATAATACCGAGATTTGACTAAACCATAAGCATGGTACCAAAAGTGAACTGAGACCATATTCAGACCAAGAACAGTAGACCCCAAAATATACCGAACTATCCCGGCGAGTAGTACACAATAAATGGGTACAAATACCAAGGTAAATAGTAAAAGTCATAATCTCAAGGAATTACTAGATTAGGACAAGCCGAGTACGAGCAGACCGAACTGAGAAATATAATACCAAACTAGACCCAAACTATAGTAGAAAGTTATATACAGAAATAAGCATATAGTTCGAGACAAATAGGGAGAGTCACAAATAGAACGATTATGATATTTAAATATACGAGAATTGAATTTAAAACATCCCCGAGTACCCCAGGACTAACCGTACAAGGAATCGACGATACGAAAAATCATGCACGTAGGCCCGTACACGCCTCGATATATGTGTATGATATATTTCCATATGTACAAGGACACACATATATATAGATATATAAATATATATATATATGAAAATATATATATATATATGTATACGTATAATAAATATATATTATACGGTATAAGTATATGTAAAATACATGTAAATATATATATATATATATATACAAGTAATTATATATATATATATTATATAGTATGCATGCAAAAGCATGCAAGTGGGTTAGTCTGTGTAATGTTGGCAAAGTGTGTGTTTGGTGTGTCTTTAGTGTGTGTGATATATATTATATAATATATACATAATATCCAATTGAAACAAAAGAGACAAAGTCTCAGCCGAAATAGAGAAAAGAAAAGTCAGCAATAGGGGCTAAGAAAGGAGGAGGAAAAAGGGAAGGAAGAGAAAGAGAAAGAGTGAAGGGCGGTTGAGTGTCTATACATATGTATGTGTGGGCTGTTGAGAGAAAAAAAGAAAAGAAGTGGAGAAACAGAGAGTTTAGAAGTGAAAAAAATCAGAGGAAGAAAGGGAGATATGGCAAGGGAGAAATCGAAATAAGGTTGGTATATGAATTGTGTTTTTAATTTTTAACACGCATGAATGATAGATTGGATAGTATGGTTTTAAAGAGTATGAAAAATGGTAAATTTAGGAAGAAACCGCAGCCCATTTGGTTAAGAAATGAGTGAGGAAAATCAATTTAAAGTTTGAAGGAAAATTCTGGGTCATTGAATTTGTGATCAATTTAGCTTGTTTTATGAATGGGGAATTCTTGCCCATAGGTGTAGAAACTTGTAGGTAAAATTTGGGCTCAAAACAATGGCTAAAAATCCATCAAAAATGAAAAATTTAGTTCGCTGGAAAATCTAGGCAGCTCAACAGAATTGGCTGGAACTCCATTTTCCAAGGCCTTCCAGTGGCTGAAATTGAATTCCGAGGGTAGATATGGAAAGCCTATGAGGAGTAAAAGAGGAACCCATCGATTTGGCATAGGAAAACTGCCAGAAAAGGGCAGCCGTCGTACGGGAAAATGACAGGTGCACGGTTGATACACGTTGGTGCGTGTTGCGCACATGGCGCTGGTGGGGTTTTGGGCCATGGGCTCGGGTCGGGTCGACCCGCCCAACCCAATATGGGTTAGACCCAATACAGGTGCAGTCTTGCGAAATTTTAAAAGGTTTAAAAATGTGATTTGGGGCTGTTTGGATGCAAGTATAAGAAATTGAAATTGAGAATAGGGATAGCCTATCTAAGGTTTGGGTTATCCGTCGTTTGGTTATTCCAAATTGTAATAGGACTTTCAGAAATTAGAATTTGACCCAGAATTTATGATAATTATATTTTCACCCCAAGTAATAAAATAATATTTAATTTAAAGAAAAAATTATCAAAATGCCCCTAAGTCAAAAAAGAGTCAAACGGACTCTGACTAAAGTAAATGAATAGTAAATTTTTATTATTTCAAGCATTTTGGACTCAACGGTGAAGTCTGGTTTGCTAAAAGAGGTAACGAGAAGTAAGAACACATAAAAGTGCAAAATGATCATTTTGCCCTTTTTAGTACAGATGTCCGAATTGAATTCCTCGAAAGCCTCAACCGACCTTGTTCGACATTCTGGATTCAATAGTAGAGTCTATTCAAGTAAAAGAGATACCCATAGTAAAAAGACATAAAATTTGATGAATAGTATGAGTTATATATATATAGACTGAGATGAGTTTTATGAATCATAGGAATGCCAAGAGAAAAGAGAAGGCGGTTTGACCTTCTAGACAGATACAGAAAAAGGTAAGTAATATCTAATCTCTACATATGATACTTTCTAAGCCAAGTCAATAGTTCTTTTGTACATTGTCTATTGTATTCTATACACACTAGTGTTTATTGAGCCACATTGATATTGCCCTATCATGTGAGAAGCATTTATTGATTTCTACATATATCTCGATCATGATTATACACTTGTGCATAGAGTTCTTTTTGTACACTTGTACCTAGGGCCATGAGGCCCAGACAGTTATATTCGAAGCAGTCTAGTAACCATAGCCTCGAAAACTATCGTTACGTCAAATTGCCTAGAACCAGTTATGATTCCACTATACTCTTCATGGAAGATATCATGATCCCGATATATTATTAGTATTGGATTTGTGCTCAGTCACAACTCCATCTAATGCTATTTATGACCCTCGGGTCAAGGTTCCGAGTGGAACATTTGCTACGTTCCTATGTGAGGCATGGGACATAGAGTCACATTGTATACAGAGCAGTATTATTCAGAAAGCCTGCGTGGGACTGAATACGAGCTCAGGGGGAATTCTGGGCCCCACGAGTGCATCATTTTTATTGATATCACAGTCATTTATTATTGATTATCATAGCTTGATCATGTTATACCATATGAATGATCATGAGATTTCATAGCTTTTTATTGAGTGCATATGATTATACTTGAGATAGCTTATGACTGTAGCAGTATGATTATATTATCAGATAGATTTTCCTTGGTTTATCATTTGAGCTTCCTACCATTTGATATTCTTTGATGAGTTCTATATTTCTTGACTAGCTAGCACATTTGCATTTATCCTAGTTCTTTTATGGATAATGCTTTCTATATTCTTGTACACATGGTAGAGCAAAGGAGAATTGCTTACTGAGCTTAAGTTAGCTCATCCCAAACTTACTAAAACATTTCAAGAAAGGAAGCTATAAAGGAGCAGTAGTAGTCAGCTAGATAGCAGTGGACATTTTTGAAATAAATGTAATGCATAATATTCAGTACAGTCTTGTAACTCTCCCATGTCATCCATGTCTTGGGATGTAATGTATTAAACTTTTTAAAGTCTTTATTTTGTGAACCTAGATTTTATATACATGCAACTTTTATTTAGAGACTTCCGTTGTTTATGTTATGATATTTATTGCATGTTAGCATCACTGATTGAGTTTTCGCAGTTTTAGCAATTCAGATGAGACCCAGTTTCGACAACAGTATCAGGCCGGAGTTCGCGATTCGAGATTCGCAGCAGGATGGGTTTCAGGTTGTGACAATTACCATTTTGCCCATAATAGTACCCGAAGCCAAATTTAAGTCTGTAAAAGCCTAAACCGACTTTCTTCAACATTCTGGACTCAATGGTGGAGCTCATTTTACTAAATAAGGCACTTATAATATTGATATATGAAATTAACTAGTTAGGTTATATGTAGCATTAAACTGAGAAATATTTACTAATTTATTGGGACTTCAAAAGGAAAAAGGAAAAGTGATCTAATTATTGAAAGAGAATGAACTGTGTTAAAGGTAAGTAAAACCCGGTCTCTTACATGTGGTATTCATAGCCATGTCACAATGTTATTCCTTTATACTGCCAAAATTATACTCCTATACGTACCTAATGTTATTAATTCCCTAATTTCATGCTTGTTCTATTTTGTGGATATTATTGAGAATTTGACTACTATATCTTGATCATGAATGTAACACCCCGACCTGATTAATTAATAATTAGTTTGCTAATTATTGATTAGAACCGACATAAAGAATAATTAAGACAGTTAATCGGGAATCTCTTGATGGTCACGATAGACCAATAAAATAATTAAACACGTCAAGAGAGGAGGGTGTGATACCCGAACCTAATTACCAATTAATTAGGTGAAATGATGTCTTTTTTTCATTGTGAAAACTTGAATTAGCGAACTATGACGGCCACAAATGAATAATAACTAACACGAGGCCCTTTGACATTGAAGCTAACTGAAATACGAAACCCTCAGAAGAAACTGCTTCACAAAAAGAGCACTGGAAAAGAAAATATAACGGAAATAGCCAAAATGGAATTCTGTGCCAACCAAACAAGGCATAAGCCCAAATGGGGGAAAAATGCCCAAAAATGAGGCCAAGGGGATTTGAACCCTTGACCAAGTGGGGCAAGATTTTACGCACCCAAAAATAATCAAGTGGGCTGCCAACAGCTTTGTGTCTAAATATACAACATAATTGTATATAAGCTTAAGTCAACCAAGGCCACCTCCCAAATTGGCCAATGGCCATACATGCAACACCTCACCACTGAATCAGCCTATATACCTTAGCCCACATCACCCTCTGCCCTAGCCTATATCATCACACCCAAACCCTACAAGTGTATACAGATGGGTATATCTATAGGTACATATATTATATATGTAATTCAAATAATCCAAGTGGGTGTGTGCTGAATAGGGTGAGTGTACTGTATCTTCAGATCTGTGGGTGTGTGCTCGGGTAGAGAAAGAGTGAGGTAGAGAGAGAAACATTGTGTGCATACTAGTGTGGGAAATTGTGTGTGTGTGTGTGTGTGCATGCAAACTCCCAACTAGGAGAGTGAAGAAGGGAAGGGTTGGACTACCTGCATGGCTGGGTCGACATTGCAGCCTCCATTGTGAACCTTGGAAGGAAGAGACCACCAAGGTATAAGACCTTAAAAAACTGATTTTGATTTTCCTGCTTTCAAAATTCTTGGTTCTAGTTTTAGTTCTATTAAGCCCTACATTGCATGCATAAGTTAAATGGACACTGAGGGGCTGTTATAAATTAATTGAGAAGGCCAATAGGGCTCGAAAGACCCTAAACCAGTGAGAAACCGCCATTGATGACCTCTATTGGAATAGGTCTGATTCAACCCTAGCCAAACTGATTTTGGCTTGCTTAGACCTGACCTAGATGATGTAGGGATTTCACTATAACAAGAACCAGACCAAATGGCTAAAAAATGAACCTTAAAACATGAGTTGTAGGTTCGAGTTCAAAGATGGAAACCTTCGACTCTTGCTGTAAAACCTTATTTTAGGAATGGGGACTTGAACCCCATGATGCATGGATCACAACTAAGGAAACCTCACAAGATTTGGGGAAAAAATAGGGATTTACAAGCCAGTTGCAGGCTTGATTATCAAACCTTAGACCGAGTGTTTGAGCTCGAATTGAGGCACAAAATGAATGCCAAGATATTGGCTTGACCCCTAGAAACTCGAACCACCCAAAAGCAGATGAAAACAATACTTGAAAATCCACGAAATTGGAAAAAACGGAAACTGAAATTAGGGTTACTCATCGTCATGAAGAAGACGATGAACAATGCCGGACACGGGTCGGATTGGATCTGGGTTCGGGTCGGAACCCGCCCATCGCATAAATGGGCTTAAGTGGCACGACGCCGTTTAAGATTTAATTTTTAAATTGATTTTCCTCCTGTTTGGTAACACGGATTATAAATCAGAATGGGAATAAGGATAACTGAAACACGGATAAGGGGCCAAATTGGAATAACAGGGATATGTTATTCCGGCTCAGTGAGTATGAATTGAACTGGCTGGTTCACCATATACCCAGTCCGGTCTAGGGTTTAGGTTAATAAACTCTTTGGTCCACTGTTTAAAAATTAAAAGAAAAACCAAAACTTTAGTAAATTATACTTTGACCCCAACTGTTTTGCAAAATTATGTTCTGACCCAGCTTCTGAAAAATTAATGCAAATAAGCCCTGGGAAATAAATAAACAATAAAATAATTATTTTATTAATTGGGTAAAATTACTATTTTACCCTTGGACACTAAATGACTCAAACGAAGCCCAAATTAAATAAGTAAATAGTGCATTTTGACTATTTCAGGCATTCCGGACTTAATGGCTAAGTCCGATTTAGGAAATTAAGTCCCAAAAAATAAAGACACGCAAATGATAAATGACTGTACTGCCCCTAATGATACCTAGGGTTAATTAAAAATAAAGATAGTCCAATTTAACTATATCGGACATTCTGGACCTAATAGTGAGGTCCATTTAATGTATCGAGGTCCCAAAAATTTAGCTATACAGCATGTCAAATTACCAACACGCCCTTGATGTTATGCGAAGCCCAAATAAAGTCCAAATTGGACGAAATTGATACCAATAGAAGCCCAGATACTCATGAAACTGTGCACATGATTAAATGATGAATCAGGGTCAGAATGTCACAAAATGTAAAATGACCAAAATGCCCCTAAGCGTGGTAAGTGCAAAGTAGAGGCCGAATAAAGGCCAATCTGATCTGATAAATTGTCATAAGCATAATTATGAACATTGAAGGGCTAAATAAGACTCTGGAACAATCAACGTATAAAATGAGAAATGACTAATGTGTCTCGATGATCAAAAGCAGATACCAAATGAAGTCCAAAAGACTTAGAACTTTGTATATAAGATATGTGGACTATTCTGAGGACCACGACAGGGTCCGGGGCAAGAATGGTTAAATTACCATTTTGCCCCTAAAGTTAAATAAGTACTTAACTGCTAACGATTTGAGTCCTAAAAGACTTAGAACTTTATATTTAAGATATGTGGACTATTCTGAGGACCACGATAGGGTCCGGGGCAAGAATGGTGAAATTACCATTTTGCCCCTAAGGTTGAATAAGTACTTAACTGATAACGATTGAAGTCTAAATAACTTAGATTATAATCCTGATAACTGCTAAGCCTAATTAAAGAATGAAATAGCCTCGGATGAAACCCAATAAAAAGGGCAATAGGCTATTAGGCTATCCTAAGTAATCCGATAGATACCTAAGATGATGAATAAGTCATGAAAGGTTAAATTCTGATCTTCCTATGATTAATGATGATTATTCAGGATATGCAAGGATGTGCCTGAGACAATATCTGGAGGTTATCAGATTATCTGTGCAAGGAGATAAGCGAACAGTTTGTGAGTAACTTGGAACTTCTGACTTGGTGTATAAGTTACATTGTCTAGATATTACATCTCCATACACTGTACTGTTTTATATGCTATACTGTTTAAATGCATACTCTTTGTACTGCATTACACGTGGCATGATTTGTCCTGACCTACTCTTTTGTTCTGTTCGTGTCACATCCCGAATCCTACCCTACGCGGATGTCGAGGACATGATGCCAGTTAGCCGCCTTGCCGCTTTGCCGACCTACAACACGACCAACCAAAGGCAAATTCTGAACTTTTCGGTGAATTGCATTCCGACTGTAGGGTCAGATGCAACGGAATTTAAAACTTTTTACCACGGGAATGCAATTCATTTATCCACTATAAGAGTATGTACCACAGAGCCAGTCTAAAATCCAAACAGTTAATAATTCTAACCTCAGAACATATCTATAATCAAACATATAACACAAAGCAGATCTAGTATCTCTAGAGTACCCTTTCCATGAGCCATGTCCAGATATCAGTAAATTTAATCATATCATGTGTAATCATGTCACTCACCAGAATAACCAGATTCGATCCACAAGAATACAAGTCTCCGCAGATCAGTTCCATCAGATCCTTTACTTGGAAATGCCACTTGGCCTATCCATGTCATGTCATAGTACCTTCTAATTCAGTGGAGATGAATCCTGAAAAATGTTAGGTTAATGGGGTGAGCTTAAATAAGCCCAGTGAGTAACACAGGTTCCCTGTCATGGGTTTCAAATCCAGTTCATGCATATAAAGCACAGGGATAGTTCAATCACTTTAGAACAACAGTTTTATAAATCCACTTGAAATGCAGTTAAGTAGAATAAAACAGAACTGAACCAAACAGTACAACAGATCAGAACAGAACAGATCATAATAGATTATAACAAAACATAACTAAACAGAACAGAACAGAACCTAACATAACAATTCAGATCAAAACAGTAACCATTGTCAGTGTATCATTCAAGGACACAGGCATGTCATCAACAAAACGGGACATAACAGAATTGGGCAGACATAATATATCAATCAGAATCAAAGGCATATAATTAACGGAATGGAACAATACGGAACTGAACAGAAACACTATCAATCAGAAACAAAGCATAACGGGACAGAGCATAACAGAATTGAACGGAAACAATATCAATCAGGAACAAAGCATAACGTGAACGAAACGAAACATTACGGAACCGAGCAGAAACAATATGTCAATCAGAGACAAAAGCATAGTATTAACAGAACGGAACAAGACAGACTGAGCGGAACAATATGCCAATCAGAAACAATAGTATAACATCAACGGAACGGAACAAAACAGACTGAGCTGAACAGTATGTCAATCAGAAACAAAAGTATAACATTAACGGAACGGAACAATACGGAACTGAACAGAAACACTATTAATCAGGAACAAAGCATAACGGGACAGAACATAACGGAACTGGACGGAACCAATATCAATCAGGAACAAAGCATAACAAGACAGAACATAACAGAACTGGACGGAACCAATATCAATCAGGAACAAAGCATAACAGGACGGAACATAACAGAACTGAACGGAAACAATATCAATCAGGAACAAAGCATAACGGGACTGGAACATAACAGAACTGAATGGAAACAATATTAATCAGGAACAAAGCATAACGAGACGGAACATAACAGAACTGAACGGAAACAATATCAATTAGGAACAAAGCATAACAAGACGGAACATAACAAAATGGAGCAGAATATAATATATCAATCAGTAACAAAGGCATAACATGAACAGAACAGAACAAGACAGAACTAAACGGAACAGAACATAATAAAACAAAACCAGAACGGGCCATATAACAAAACAGGTTAGACTCAAACTGGAGTAGTACCAAGAGTCAGACACAACATAGCAGAATCGAATCGGATCAGACCATACAACGGAACAGGACAGACCAAACTAAACAGGAAAGCAGGACAGGGCAAAATCATGCCATATGTAATGCAGTACAAAGAGTATGCATTTAAATATATGCATTTAAACAATACAGCATATAAAATAGTACAGTGCATCGAAATACAGTATCTAGACAGTATACTTATACACCAGTCAGAAGTTCCAAGTTACTCACAAACTTTACGCTTATCTCCTTGCACAGATAATCTGATAACCTTCAGATATTGTCTCAGGCACATCCTTGTATATCCTGAATAATCATCATCAATCACAGACAGATCAGAATTTAACCATTCATGGCTTATTCATCATCTTAGGTATCTATCGGATTGCCTAAGGTAGCCTACTACCCCTTTCATTAGGTTTCATATGAGGCTATTACATTCTTTACTTAGGCTCAGTAGTCATCAGGTATGTAATCTAAGTCACTTAGACCTCAATCATTATCAGTTAAGTGTTTATTTAATCTTAGGGGCAAAATGGTAATTTTACCATTCTCGTCCCGGACCCTATCGTGGTCCTCAGAATGTCTCATATATCTTATATATGAAGTTCTAAGTCTTTCGGACTCGATTCATTATCAGTTAAGTACTTATTTAACTTTAAGGGCAAAATGGTAATCTTGTCATTCTTGCCCCGGGCCCTATCATGGTCCTTAGAATGTTCCATATATCTCATATGTAGATTTTTAAGTCCTTTGGACTTCATTTGGTATTTGCTTTTGGTCATCGGGACACATCAGTCATTTCTTATTTTATACCCAAACTGTTTCGGAGTCTTATTTAGCCCTTCCATTTTCATAATTACGCTTATGACGGTTTATCAGATCAGTTTGGCCTTTATTCGGCCTCTACGTTGCACTTATAGTGCTCAGGGGTATTTTGGTCATTTTACATTTTGTGTAATTCTGACCCTGACTCGTCATCTAATCATGTGTACAGTCTCACAAGTATCTGAGCTTCTATCGGTATCAATTTCGTCCAATTCGGACTTCATTTGCGCTTTGCACAGTATCAGGGGTAATTCGGTAATTTTCACGCGTCATATTTTTTGGCACTTCAGTTCATAAAATGGACCTCACCATTAGGTCCAGAGTGTCCGACATAGTTAAATTGGACTATCTTTTATGTTTAATAGGCCCTAGGAATCATTAAGGGCAATTCAGTCATTTACAATTTATGTGTCTATATTTTTCAGGTCTTCGGACCTCACCGTTGAGTTCAAAATGCCCGACATAATCAGAATAGGCTAGTCTTTTATTTTTATTTGGGCCTAGGTATCATCAGGGGCAGTACAGTCTTTTACCACTTACATGTCTGTATTTTTCGGTACTTAATTTCCCAAATCGGACTCTACCATTGAGTCCGGAATGCTTGAAATAGTAAAAATACACTATTTACTTATTTAATTTGAACTCCGTTTGACATATTTAATGTTCAGGGGTAATATAGTAATTTTACCTAATTAATAAAATAATGAAAATAATTATTTTATTATTTAATTATTTTTTCCAGGGGCTTAAGTGCACAAATTTTTAAAAGTCTGGGCCAGAGTATGATTTCAGAAAACAGTTAGGGGGTCAAAAACCAATTTTAGAAAGTTTTTGGGGTTAAAAACCAATTTCATAAAATATAGGTTCTAAACCGTCCGGTTCTAAGGTTCATCAGTTGAACCGGTCCAAATTATTAAGAACCAACCGGTTCACTCTCCTCAGAAAATTGGGATATGGTATCCCTATTATCCCCCAATTTCAGCCTTTATTCGTGGTTTGGATCAACCTAATCCCAATTCCAATTTTAAAAGCCCGTAACCAAACAGACGGTTTTCCAGTTTTAAATTAAAACATTCAACCCAAAACGGTGCCGTCTAACTAAACACGTTTGTGTGACGAGTCGGGTTCCGACCTGAATCCAGATCCGACCCGAACCAACCCAGAACTGTTCATCGTCTTCCCCAGTTTTGCCCTAATTTTCGATTTCGATTTTCTCCATTTTCGTGGAGTTTCAAGTGCCGATTCTTTCTGCCATCCATCCTAAAACACTTCTGGATGTCAAGCCAATGTTTTGGCATCGGTTTCATGGATCGAATCAAGCTCTAAGGCTCGGTTCAGTCCCATTATCGTGAGGGACTGCAACTCAGTCGTGTAGCCCCACCTCTCAACCAAATCTTATGAGATTTGGTTCTTTGTGACCCTTGCATTAGGGGGCTTCAAGTCCCCATTCAGAAATTTCAGTTTGGTTTCTGTTTTGGTGAGGTTGGGTTTTAAACCCGAACCTGCAACTTAGAATTTAAGGGTCTTCCTGTGTGATTTTGGGTCGCGCATTTAGGTACTTAGGACACCTATAAGGTCTAGATCAGGTTTAGATCATCAGGAGTCAGTTTGTTGAGGGTCGAATCAGACCTGCAGTTTGAGGTCTATCCATGGCTGCCTACGTACGGCCAGTGGGTTTAGGGCTGTTTCAGTGGTCTAAACCTCACGCAATTAACCCAAATTTACAGTCTAACTACTATGCATGCTGTCTATATGGCTCAAAACCATCAAAACAGTAACAAAACTCAAGCAGAAAAATTATAACAGTTTGGGTGTTTTACCTTCTGACAGTGGCTGTTCTCTTCTTTGGCTTGGTTCAGGCCCTCACAATGTCTCTCGAGGTTGCCCAGTTCAGTCGTGTATCCCCCCAGTTCTTTCCTCCTTTGTGCATCTCCATGGGCACACCATCACACACCATAGATATACACACTTGTTCACATACACAAGTTCACACAAGCAACCTCACTTCCTCTCAGTCTCTAACAGACCTGCCCACCCTCTATAACAGTTCTGATCTCTTTTACAAATAACCCCCATTTTGAAGGTCCCAATGTGAGTACATATATATATATATATATTATTATACATACCTATATATATACATCTCTATATCTAGATGTATATATCAGAGAATCGGTGGGATCATAGGGCTGATGTGGGCTGATGCAAGCCAATCATGTGGGGTTTGCATGCAAGGCCATTGGCCAATTTGGGTGGCAGACTTGGTTAGATTGTGGTCATATACGTTTCTGTTGCATTTATAGGCACAAAGGTGTTGGCAGCCCATCTGGTAATTTTTTGAGTGAAATTTCTTTCCCTCCATAGGTCAAGGGTTCAATTCCCCTTGGCCTCACTTTTGGCCATTTCCCATATTTTGGGCTTAGGCCCTGTTTGGCTGCGTATTAATTCAGTTTCACTGTTTCCCCCGTAATTTCTTTTCTATTGCTCATTTTTCGACGCAGTTTCTTCCGAGGGTTTCGTATTCCAGTCAGCTTCAGTGTCAGAGGTTCCGTGTCTTATTATTTATTTCAGATTTCCGTAGTTAGCTAAATCGAATTCCGTCAGTGTTAAATTGACATTATTTCACCTAATTAATTTATAATTAGGTTCGAGTGTTGTGCCCTCTTCTCAGACAAGTTTAATCATTTTATTGGTCTAGCGTGACTGCCGGGAGATTAGGGTTCATTTCCTTGATTATTCTCTAAGCTGGTACTAATTAATAATTAATAATTTAATTATTAATTAAACAGGGTCGGGGTGTTACAATTCAGGTCTGTCCTGTTCCATCGTATGGTCTGTTCTGGTTTTGTTTTGTTATGCTCCGTTCTATTCCGCTCAATACTGACCTGTAGTGAGTAACTTAGAACTTCTGACTTGGTGTATAAGTTACACTATTTCGATATTGTATCTTCATACATTGTACCATTTTATATGCTATACTGTTTAAAAGCGTATACTTAAAGACATACTCTTTGCACTACATTACAAGTGGCATGATTTTGTTTTGTCCTGCACTTCTGTTCTGTCCTGCCTAATTAGCGTCTTGTCCTATTTTGTTTTGTTCTACTCCGCTCAATACTGACCTGTAGTGAGTAACTTGGAACTTCTGACTTGGTATATAAGTTGCACTACCTAGATATTATATCTTCGTACACTGTACCGTTTTATTTGCTATACTATTTAAATGCGTATACTTAAATGCATACCCTTTTGTACTACATTACACGTGGCATTATTTTGTTCTGTCCTGCCTAATTAGCATTTTATCCTGTTTTGTTTTGTCCTATTCCACTCAATACTGACCTGTTCTATTTGTTAATGATATGCCTATATCTTTGATTGATATACTCAATTCCATTATGTTCCATTCCGTTGATGATATGCTTGTGTCTCTGATTGATATATTGTTTCTGCTCAATTCCGTTATGTTCCGTTCCATTGATGATATGCCTGTGTCTCAGATTGATATATTGATTCCGCTCAATTCCATTATGTTCCGTTCCGTTGATGATATGCATGTGTCTCTGGTTGATATATTGTTTCCACTCAATTCTGTTATGTTCCGTTCTGTTGATGATATGCTTGTGTCTCTGATTGATATATTGTTTTCGCTCAATTCCATTATGTTCCGTTCCGTTGATGATATGCTTGTGTCTCTGATTGATATATTGTTTCCGCTCAATTCCGTTATGTTCCGTTCCGTTGATGATATGCCTGTGTCTTTGATTGATATATTATTTTCGCTCAATTCCGTTATGTTCCGTTCCGTTGATGATATGCCTGTGACTCTGATTGATATATTGTTTCCGCTCAATTTCGTTATGTTCCGTCCCGTTGATGATATGCTTGTGTCGCTGATTGATATATTGACATCGTTTACTGTTTTGATCTGATTTGTTATGTTATATTCTGTTTTGTTCTGATCTGTTTGTACTGTTTGGTTCGGTTCTGTTTTATTCTACTTAACTGCATTAAGTGGATTTATTAAACTGCTATTTCTAAAATAACTAAACCCTCCATGTGTTTTGTAAGCAAGAATTAGTTTTTGAAACCCATGACAGGGAACCTGTGTTACTCACTGGGCTTATTTAAGCTCACCCCATTATCCTAACATTTTTTAGGATTTATCTCCATTGGATTAAAAGGCACTATGATATGACATGGATAGGCCGAATGACATTCCAAGTAAAGGATCTAATGGCGCTAATTTGTGAAGACTTGGATTCTTGTGGATTGAATCTGGTTATTCAGGTGAGTGTTATGATATGATTAAATTTACTGATATTAGGACATGGCTCACGGTAATGGTACTCTAGAGAGATTAAATATGCTCTGTGTCATATGTATGATTATAGATGTGCTCTATGGCTAGAGTTATTAGTTATTTAGTTTTAGACTTGCTCTGTGGTACGTACCTCTATGGTATTTATAAACGAGTTGCATTCCCGAGATAAGCTCTGACCTTACATTTGGAATGCAATTCATCGGTAAGTTCAGAAGTTGCCTTTGGTTGGTCACATTGTCGGTCGGCAAACCGACAAGGCAGGCTAACTGGCATCATGTCCTCGACATCCGCGTAGGGTGGGGTTCGGGATGTGACAATGAATGTTTGTACACTTTGTACCATGCCTTGAAAGGCCAACTGTTATGTTCTCACTACTGAGAAAAATGATATTCCACATATATGTGCACTCTTCATGGAATTATGATGATCTTGATATATTATGAGTACCCAAAGTTGTGCTCACTCAAAACATCCATCTAATGCTTTTACTGAGTTAATGGACCTATGGGTCAAAGTCTATGAAGGACATATGACAAAGTCTGTAAAGGACAGATGGTGTGATATACGCATTAAGTAATGACTAAGGGTATGTCAGGCCCTAAAAAATCGAGGGTGTGCCAAGCCCTGAATAGAATGTGCATAAAAATGTTTATTGATATCATATCTTTTATTGAACTCATAAAATGATCATATTTTCCCTATGAATGATCATATGTTGAAAGCTTATACATTGGTTTACGATTGATTGATTGTCGCAGTATGACTATTGTTTACCAGATCCATATTGATGATTCGATATACTTGTATCATTGATGTTCACTTATTCTTGATTGGCTATTGTGATCTTCTATTGTCTTGATTGGCTATTTGACATCCTATTTCTTGATTGGCTATCAAGTTGTCATATCCTTGCTTGTCTTGGATTATGTTCTTCTCTATTCTAACCCTTACCCATGGTAAAGCAAAGGGAATTTACTTACTAAGCTTTGTTAAGCTCATTCAAATTTATATATTTATTTCAGGAAGGGACACTACAAGTAGACAGTAGGAGCTTGCAAGCAATAGAGGATATTTTGATAATGTAATAGGAATTGATCAGTACGGTCTTAGCTTTCCTATGTATTCACACCCTGGGGGTGAAGTAAATGTTTGGATCTATAAAACTTTATTATTATGACTTCCTCTATTTAAATGTTTAATTGTTTATCTACACATTATTATCATTGATCCAGTTAAAGGAAAATGTAGGGGACGGCCAGAGGGTCGGCCCAGCGATCCCAAATTCGCATAAGGTGAGTTTCGGGTCGTAACAACTATCGTGACCCGAAACCCACCCTATGTGGATTAGGGGCAATAACCGACATTACCACTCAGAAAAGCCGTACAAAATCCAATGAATTACACAAGAGTGATAATTTTTTTTTGCTTTTATTAAATCATTAAATGCAGAAGCTACACATATGTAACTCATCTAATAACAAATCGAACTCTAACAACCATCAATTAAAATATTTCCCAAGAGTAATTTGGATCATCATGAATCGTCATTCAAGTTTAACATCATTACTAATGATACAATATCACAATACCTAATATTACGATCAACCTTACAGAATATATGTTCAAATTATGACTTGGATTTTTACATCATCAATATTACTCACAAGCACATCACTAGCTCCACTAGTCGCATCACTGCATTTCCTCCCATATGGTGCTACTTGAAAAATTGTTATAAATATGGAGTGAGCTAACTTAGCTCAGTAAGTAATTTCCCTCGCTCTACCATATGACAGGGTTAGTTTAGGTAACAGAATGTAACCAAATGGCAAGCGAAATGATACATAATAATAGCCAGTGATAAAGGAAAATAGATCAACAAAGATAACCCGTGGGTCCAAAGGCATATCCCAAAGCAGCTTAAAAAGAGCAATGTAAGCAGTTTAGCAAGTCAACAATAAGGATTTAGCACATACAATAATCGGCTGCCAAAATCACAAGATACCACAAGATGCCAAATCAAATCCAATGATAGGCTTGCAAAGCGTATCCACAATCAAAGAGTGCATCATCAGATTATGACCAAAAATAAGATATATGATACTAAAAAAATAGATGTTATCAACAAATAGGGCTCAACTACCCCCAAAAGCACTCATTCAGGTTTACCCCTCATTCAGGTTCCTGAATAGCATTAAGAGCTCTGATCATATATCATGTCCTCCATGGACTAAGTATTGGGTATCATTCCCAATTACCGACCCGTAGGTCCAAATCAGCATCTATAGAATCAAGACGTTGTGACAAACACAACTCCTGGCACTCATAATAATATCATGATTAGTGAAATTCCACAAGAAATGTACATATACGTGGAATATCAAATTCTCAATAGTGATAACATAGTAGTTTTTCAATATCCAAATCAAAGGTATAGAAATGTGTAAACAATCACATTAGGATATTGGAAAAATAAATTTTAACATATCCACAAAGAAGTACAAATGTCAAATTATGGAATCAAATAACTGTTAGGTATGTATAAGAGTACAAATTGGCACCATCGAGAAAATACAAGTGTGGCATGGCTAAGAAATACCACATATTAGAGTTCGGGTTTACTTGCATTGGGTTCTTAACATTGCATTCCCATGTGGGTGCCATAATAGTTATCCTATAGCTTTCTTTCCATTTTTCATCGTTTAGGCGATCCTATAATCAAAGATCAAAAATACAGTGCATAATGAATTAGTATTAATCCTAATCCCAAACATTATTTTTCAGTGTTTTAAGTTCTTTTAGACTTAGTCTATGCAATTAAGGGTCTTCAAATTTCTCATTTAGCGTTCCCTAATGCCTTATAACTCATTTGGTCCTTCAAGGAAAAATTGGTAATTTACATTTTTTAATGTCCCATATTTTTTCGTACATGATTTACGTACTTGAACTTTATATTGAGTCCATTCGGTCCTTATAAGATTAATTTGAACTTATTAATTTCATTTTTATACTTCTCGTAACTTCAATAAGTCCTAAAGACGTATTCATCATTTTTTAATTTGTTACCGAGTCTTATTTTCCTTAAAGGGACATCACCATCAAGTCTGGAATATCGAATATAATTAATTTAGGCTTTTTTCAAATCTTAATTTGTATTTATGTGACTTACATTAAGCTTAGGAGAATTTTTGTAATTTTAGACTTTGGCGCATCACATTTTTCGGTACCTTGTTTGTTAAAATGGACTCCACGGTTGAGTCTGGGATGTCAAATAAAGTTAGAATATGTCACCTTTGACATTTCACCGGCTTTTGGGATACTAAGGGTAAAATAGTGATTTTGCCATTTCACGTGTTTATATTTTTTGGACTTCGTTTCACAAAACGGATCCCACCATTGGGTCTGGAATGTCCCAAAATGTTAAAGTATGTATTTTTTCAGTCATCGGGGTTCAAGTGGTCACTTAACTAATCATTAGGACGTATTTGAAATTATTCCAGTTTGCTCGTTCATATTTTTTGGGATTTAATTTCACAAATCAGACTCTGCCGTTGAGTCCAAAATGCCCAAAAATATTGGGTGTGCCAAGCCCTAAACAGAATATGCATAAAAAAATGTTTATTGATATCATATCTCTTATTGAACTCATAGAATGATCATATTTTCCCTATGAATGATCATATATTGAAAGCTTATACATTGGTTTATGATTGATTGATTGTGGTAGTATGACTATTGTTTACCAGATCCCTATTGATGATTCCATATATTTGTATCATTGATGTTCACTTATTCTTGATTGGCTATTGTGATCTTCTATTGTCTTGATTGACTATTTGACATCCTATTTCTTGATTGGCTATCAAGTTGTCATATCCTTGCTCGTCTTGGATTATGTTCTTCTCTATACTGACCCTGACCCATGGCAGAGCAAAGGGAATTTACTCACTGAACTTTGTTAAGCTCATTCAGATTTATATATTTATATCAGGAAAGGAGGCTGCAAGTAGACAGTAGGAGCTTCCAAGCAATAGAGGACATTTTGATAATGTAATAGGAAATGATCAATACGGTCTTAGCTTTCCCATGTATTCACACTCTGGGGGTGAAGTAAATGTTTGGATCTATAAAACTTTGTTATTATGACTTCCGCTGTTTAAATGTTTAATTGTTTATCTACACATTATTATCATTGATCCAGTTAAAAGAAAATGTAGAGACGACCAGAGGGTTGGCCCCGCAATCCCAAATCCGCATAAGGTGGGTTTTGGGTCGTGACAGATCGGTATCAGAGCTGAACCCTAGGTTCTAGTGATTCATGGGAGATTAGGACTAGAGTACTAAGACTATTAAGTCTAAAGGGTCAGTCAATAGATAATGCTTAACTACTATGTTACACTATTACGTAAATGCTAACTATTTATATTTTGTAACAAATGGTTAACACCAAGAATACTCTAATAGCGATGGATCGGTTAAACCGATTAGAGCGCCTTATGGAAAGAGTTATAGAGGCTCGACCCAAAAGTTATGCGAGTATGAGTGAACTCGCACGGCAGGAGCGTCTTGTCAACCCGAGCGGCCGACAAGGGAATGACAGACATCAGACATTCTCATACAAGCGATTCTAAGAGATGAAGTCATCAACTTTTGACGGCACAAAGGGCTCCACAGCAGTCGAGGAATGGCTGTTAGAAATGAAAAGGATCTTTCGTATCCTGACATGTACAGATGTGCAAAAGGTAGGTTACGCCACATTTATGTTCAAGGGAGCTGCTCACAAATAGTGGCTATTAGAGGAGCCCAAGGAATCGAATATGGACTGGCAACGATTTACCGAGATCTTAAATGAGAAGTACGTCCCTCAGGAAGTAAAAGATCGAAAAGTCACCGAATTCTTAATCTTATAACAGGGCAGCATGACAGTGGAGGAATATGAGGCCACATTTACTAAACTGGCCAGATTTGCCCCAAATGTCATCAACACAGAAAACTTGAAAGCCCGGAAGTTTGAAGGTGGGCTGAGATGGGCCATCAAAAACAAAATCAGGTCCCAGCGATTAACCACTTATAATGAAGTAGTGGAAACTACAAAGATCATCGAGCAAGGCGGAGAGGAATTCACAAAGAGGAGAGTAAACCAAAGGCCAGGAGGCAACCAGGACAGAAGGCCAAGACCCTCATTTTTCATGCCCGGAACCAGATCACGGAACACGAGGCCCAGTTAGAGAAGGGCAAGTTACACTAATAGAGGCACAACTAAATGCTCCAACTGCCTGAAAGTCCACAGAGGGCAATGCCTCAAAAACACCAATACTTCCTACTACTGCAGCCAAGTTGGGCATTTTGCAAGAAAATGTCCCTAGAGTAACAGACCCATGACCAATGTCTCATTAGCCCCATGACCAGGTCTCCGACCCGTAATAATGGGCCAAGGAATGAGCAGCAACACTCGAGAAGGGTTTCTCTATTATATTAGGAGACGTTCAGGCTACTACATTGGTAGTCGCAGGTACCGTTCCTAAAACCCAACAAATTGATCAAACTTTCACTTATCAATTTTATCCAACCGTACCTGCAACTTACTTTAACTCTGTGGTCTCTTTACCATTTTTTATGCTTTATGTTGCAAAATGTTCCTTGTTTCATGCTCTTTTGAGCCTTGTAATTAGTTTAAAGTTTTAATCAAGTTAGATCAAAAACTCAGTTTTTCACAATTTTGGGTCTTAAGGTTTTCAAGCTCTAACCTCACCATTCTTATTCTATTTTCTTCCCTCTATAATATAAAACACATGCATGTATATTATAAGCCATAAACAAGCTCAAAATTGAATTTTTGGCAAATTTTCTAGAGAGAGAAAATTATCGCTCTTGGCTTTTCCTTCTCTCTCTATTGCTTCTCTCTTTTCCTTCTTGTTTCTCGTTTATTCTTCTTCTTCACTTTCTCTCTCAACAAGTCTCTCTCTTTCTCTCTCTATAATTCTCTATCTCTCTACCCGCACACACACAGTTCTGTTTTTATTTTCTTTACATATAATATGCACACAATATATATATATATATATATACAACACATATATACATATATATATTTTTTTTAATTTGCATGAAAATTGATTGGTCTATGTGAAGGCCCAATAAGGTGTTGACACCTCAGCCCTTGAGCATGCAAACTTGAAATTTTATGTAGCTTATATATATATCCTGTGGGATATATAGCACAAAAGTGATAAAGCCAAGTTAGCTATTCTTTTTTGTCATAAGATTCTCCCTCTTTTTTTGCTCGTGAGTTCAAGACTTTGGGCCAACACTTTTGGCCTTCTTTTCTCTCTTTTTCTCTTCTTATGCCTTGTTTGGCATTTTGGGTTTGTTTGTTGAATTTTTGAAGTTATGTTTCAATTGTCCTAAAATCTCTTGGTGTTCTCGCAATATTTTTTATTCTTGCATGCTTCACCTACACGCCTTTTATTTTATTTTTGATACATTCCATCGTGGTTAGTTTATATCAAAAATATATTATTTTTTATCAAAAAATTCTCAATTAATTTTATTTCTTGCTCATATACTTGTATCACTTATTTATTCTCTTCACATGTCGATTTCATAAATAGAGATCTTATTAGTTTTTCAAAGCCTTCATTGTCTCGTCTTGATGTATTTAACTGTATTTTAATTATTTTAATATTCCATTATAATTATTAGAATAATCTTGATTAAATGCGCTCTCTTCGTGCATTATGCTAATCTTGCTCAAGTGCACTTCAGGCATTAATTTTTCATATTTACTTGTGTGTTAATCCTTGATTAATCACTAGTCGTAACTTCTATCAAATTATGACCTTCGACATTAAATTTTATTCTCAAATTGGTCTTATTTCATTTAGGATTAAATGTTCTCATGACTTATACCTTTGCTCCCGTATTTACGAGTCACTAGTCATATCTAGCGTTGCCTATGGTTATTAAGAAAATTAATTAATGATAACCATCATTATCGTTAATCTCTTTGCTTAATTGTGTAGAGATCTGAAAAATTGGGATAATTTTTTCCGTTTTTGCCAGTAGGGCACTATTCATGCACTGTTTGTTAGTAGAGCACTACACATGCATTATTTAGATATAAGTCATATTTAGAAGAATATTTTGAGTATGCCATAGAAGAGAAACATGCTTAGAATGCTAAAATACACCTCTGTGAAAATTTGAGCCTAATAGGAGATAGTTTGAAAAATTGGACCAAAAGGGCATCCGGGTGGACCCGACCGAACCCGCTCGCAGACGAAAATAAATTTTTTAGAAAATTTTCATTTAAAATAATTTTAAGAACTTTGGCTAAAGCAGAATGTTGAATTGAGGCGTTTCGGAACGGGTTGTAGTGTAACGGAGTCCCGAACACATTAAGGGCAAAAGGGTCATTTTACCCCTTAGCCCCTTTAATATAAATACAACCCTTTAGGGATAGAAATATCATAAATAGGTCTAAGAAGGAGCAGCAGCTCGTTCATGGAAAGAAAAGTGAAGAAAACCTAGGTTTCTCCAACTTTCAACCTCCAAAACTCACTTCTAGGCTACGATTTTCATAAGACTTCCTTCTAGGAAGTTGTTCCCCACGTTAAAGGCTACATTCTCACTGATTGGTTTGGCTGCACAATGGACACAACTCCCTAGAGTTGACAAAAAAATCTTTTTAGGTATGATATTTTGCTAAGTTAAGAATAGAGTTAAGTTTCTTAACATTTTTATAAGTTGATTGAGTGATTTATATGTTTACTTGCTTTATTAAAAAGTCACTTAGGATGTAGTTGCTTTGAAAACCTAGAGTTGGTAGTTTGTATACTTGTGTGTTCTTTGAGTTCTTTGAGGATTTGTCAAAATGATGAAGATGTAACTTAAATAAATGTTTAAATTATTGCATTGTGGCTTAGATTCATGTGGATAGGTCTTGTGTTTTGGAAGATATGGTTTGTTTAATGCATTGATGCTTGGTGTAATTATATGTTCTTTGAGGATTGTTAAAATAGTGAACATGTAACATGAGCATGTGTTTAAATTGATTATATATAGCCTATGTTCATGTGGAAGAAATTTAGTGGTTAGAAAGTTATACTTTACTTTATATACAATGCATGATTTAAGGTATATACCAAGTATGTGATAAAATGCCTCATTGAGATTGCATAGAAAAATCAAGGCATATTGGCATGGTGTGAACCTTTGGAAATATAATATGGGTTGAGCACATTGGTGCTATGCATTATAAGGGTGTAGATCCTGTGGTGAAAAACCCAAAATTAGCCATTGGTACTCGCGATCCAACGAGGATAGACCGTGAAGCCAGACATACGATTGGTACTAGCGTTCTAACGGGGAAGGGCCATGAAACGAGACATGGATGTGGCATAGAGTTGCATGTGTGTATCATGCATATTGTCATTGCATAGCATTGAGGGATTGGAGGGTTATAGCATATAAATGTACACTTGCGCATGCCACATCTTAACTTTGTTCCTTGCATTAGCACTATGTCATACCAGCAATTGGGCTAACCCTTTATGGGATATCATATTATAGATGAGACTCCCGGTACTTGAGACTTGATGAAGTCTTGAAAGATAAAGGGGAAGTGGACTATGAAGGACATTTGGCCCTTAGGGCATATTTTTGTATGTATGAGGGCATAAACCCTAAGACATGTGTATCTACTTGTAGAAATCTTGTATATTATGAAAACAATCGGTAAAACTCTAAAATTGTAATGAGCATGAGGTTGTGATGTTTTAAATTTCAAGTATATGTGTATGTATGGAAGATTGTATATTTTAAATAATGCATAAGTGTTTAGTTGAGTTAAAAAAATGTATTTTGGTTGTTAGTTTGAAAAATGAGGGATTGTGTTGTGAAATATCAGGTGGAAAAGGTTTAGAAAACAAATAAGACTATGCTAAAATTTTATAAAATTAAAAGGTTAGTTAGGTGTGTGAAACACCCTAAATATAGGTGAAAAAAGTGCCAAAAATGGGGGGTTAAAAACCTTGAGGAAATAGGCCAAAAATGGGAAAAAAATTAGCTTGAAACACTTTGGAAAAAAATTAAGAAAACAGAGAAAATCTACTACAGAAACAGAGAAATTCAGCCGCAATAGCTACAGTAAACCTGTAGGAAAAACAACCTAGTCCATGCCCAGCCCCCTGTCACACGCCGATGCTGCACCCTGGCCGTGCACCCAACTACCTTGCCCCCCATGCACGTTAGCCCTGACAGCATCCTAACACCAGCCCTTGGCCACCCTTTTGAGCCATGTTTGGCCATCCTTTTGAGCCATGTTTGGCCACCCTATTAGGCCATGTTTGTCCACCCTTTTGGGCTATGTTTGGCCACTTTATTGTGCCACGTTTGGTCACTCTCATGGGCCATGTTTGGCCACTTCCTTAAACAAACTTTGGTAAACTTTTTGACTTATTCTTGGCCTATGTCTTAAGGCATTTGGGGTCTATTTGGGCCATTGTTTCAAGGTATATTTAGAGACATTTTGGGGCTATTTTGGAGTCCATTTTTTAACATTACTTAGACTAATTTTGAATATTGGTTGGGGGAGATATTTGATTGACATTAGAAAACCATTTTGGTTAAGTCTAGTAGCAAGTTTTCATTTTTAATTTTGGGGAAACATGAGAAAATAAATGAATAATCAACTCAATCTATTTAATCACCTTTATTTATTTTTCTTAATTCATTTCCTCACTCCCCGGGTTTATGAAAATTCGGGGCGTGACAAATTGGGTCGGGGTGTTACAGTTACTGGGTCTTATTTTACTAAAAAAGACTTCATCGTTAGGTCCGAAGTGTAGAATATAATCAATTTAGGCTTTTTCGAATCATAATTTTCATACTTATATCTTATATTAAGCCTAAGGGCATTTTCAAAATTTTACACTTTCACGTGTCATGCTTTTTGGTGTTTTATTTGCTAAAATAGACTCTACCGTTGAGTCTGGACTATCAAAGAAAGTCAGAATATATACACCTTCTCTAACATTTTAACTGACTTTGTGTCACAAAAGGCATATTGGTAATTTTTATATGTCACATTTCAATATTTTCAGAAGTTTATTTCATAAAATGAAACCCGCCATTGGGTCCAAAATATCCAAAAATGTGAAGGTAGGTATTTTCATCGCCATCGGGGTTCAATTTATGGCTTGATTAATCACTTAGTACACAACTAGAATTATTCCATTTGTCTGTTCATATTTTTCAGGGTCTAATTTCACAAATCAAACACTTTCATTGAGTCCAAAAAGCCCAAAAACATTGGGTTAGACTATTCATGCATTTTAATTGGCCTTCATTTGGCCAATTTTTGGCTTAAAGGCATTCTGGTAATTCCCTAATTTAAAAAAGATTTAAAATTAATTATTAATTAATTTTCTGAGCCATTTCATAATTAACATAAAGTTTTGGGGGTCAAAAACTAAATTCAGAAAATAAGGGTTCAGAACCGTCTAGTCCAGTTCAGGTTCCAAGTGAGCTGGTTCAAAAGTCAAGAACTAATTGCTTCATTTTGGTTCACTACATCATGCTGACGTCAGTGTAACTTAACCAAACAACGTCATGTAGTTATAATTAGGATCCATTTTAAACGGATAGGACCCAACCCAAATTCGAAAACCCGACGCGAGACCAACATTGTTCATCATATTCCCTACGCGACTGTCACTATTTATCAAAAACCTTAAGAATTTTAGACCCTATTTCATGAGTCTCCAAGCTTCCATTTGATCTATTTTCAATCCCTATGAGTTTCTGGAATCATAACTAAACTTTTGCCAATGGTTTTGAGGATTGAAAAGAGATGAAAAGTTTGGTAGAGTTTTAATGGCTTCTTTGAATAATCCTTCACTTCATGCATGTTTCTCCATCAAGTTTGATGGTTATTATTCTGACGTGATCCTCTAAACATGGGGTTTCATTTTTCGTTCAAAGATTCGACCTTAGGGCTCTGTTTGTGGGAGTCGATTTTGAAACCGTGTTTTGCAACTTCAATTTTCTCTCCCATCCCTTACCCATTTGGTCTAGTTTTTGGTGTTTTCGAACCATCGTAGTGTCTAGTTTAAGTCCCAATGCCTATTTGGTTTTGGTCGATACAGACCCAATTCGAAGCTTCTCATTAATGGCAGCTTGGTGCAGTTTTCATGTTTTAAAGGTCTTTTAGACCTTGTTTAAGCTTCTAAGCTATTATACATTAATTGTAAGACTAATATATGCATTCTAAATCGATAAAATTGAAGTTAAATTTCGAAAATCCTAGAGAAAAGTTTACCTATTTTGCTTCCTATCTCTTCAGTTTTCCTCCACAGTCTCTGCACCTTTCTTTTGTCTTTTTCTTCTTTTGAGCTTAACTATTTAGTGGTTAAATTGCATGCAGATTCCAAGATTCCTCCATAAACCTTCACCTTTCTTCATTCTATTTCTCTCTCTCTCTAGATTCTCTCTCTTGTTTCAGTTGTGGTAGAATATACAGCTGTACACGCATACCGTTGATGATTATATATGAGGGGCTGTATTTGCATGATTACCATTGGCTAGGTTTTTGGCCCAATAGGATTTGGACATCATATCTTTGACCTTCTCTAAGCTTGATACCTCAACTTTTCATGCATGTCTCTTATATGCATATTATGGTTTATGTACATTTTTAATTTATTTTATAGCATAAAAGTTATGGTAACTTAGTGGTAAGCTTTTTTGGCAGCTTTCACTTGGGGTCTTGAGTTCAAGACTTGGCAACTCCCTTTTCATTCTTTTTACTCTTTTGTTGTGTTGGTAGAGGATTTCATACTTTTATTTAATATTTTATTCATTCAATACACTTAATTTTGTATATTTCTTAATTACTTGATGTATTTTACGTTCATGAAGATTTCTCTCTTCTGTATTAATTAACATGATTAGTTATGATACTTGCTTAAACATTTAGGCTTAACATTTATGTATTTCTTTATTAATTTTGTCGTCATTTTTCATATCAATTTCTTCTATCTTAATTTACTCAAGACTTATCATTGCGACATTATCATCACGATCTAATTGTACACTAATGTTCTCTTAAAGCTTACTAAGTATTCTTAATTATCTAGTAATTAGGTCGGGATGTTACATCAGGGTATTCTAGTCATCTCTTTCCCCTATCATGGTTGGTCGATCAATCCTACCCATTAGGAAGCTAAGGTTCCCATTGAATCATGCCAGTATTGCAATAGTAGCTCTGAGGTCCTTGGAGTCGCGTTTCATATGCTTGTAGGGTTCATAGAATAATACATTGGTAGAGCTCCCAGTGTCTACAAGAACCCTTCTAATCTCAAAATTAGCAATTTTGAGTGAGATAACAATGGCATCGCTGTGGGGATAGTGTTTCCTAATAAGGTCCAGTTTAGAGAATTGTATCTAAGGTTCTAACTTCATCTTCTTCTCAATTGTTGAGATCTGAATGTTGTGGGGCTCCACCTTTGCTTCCCAAGCATATCTTTTTTTTGGCTCGGTTAGAAATTCCTGCTATCGTATTGTCAGCATGGAGTAAGAAGATGACCTATTCATTATTTTGTTGTTGCTGATCATTTCGAACTTCCCTCTACTCGAGCCTTTGCTCTGGCCACTTTTGAGGGGGCCTATCGTCTCTAGGGTTCTATCTACCATCTTGGCAAACGAATTTTCTTAGTCGCCCCCTTCTGATGAGGTGCTTTATTTCCTATTTCAAAGCTCTACACTCATCAGTGGTGTGCCTCTACTCTTTATAGAACTCATAGTACTTGCTTTTATTTCTTGAGTCAGAGCTACCTTTCAGTGGTTCTGCCCATCTCAGGTTTTCGTGAGTCTGGACCTGTTGGAGTATATGGGTAAGAGAATCATTTAACAGGGTATAAGTTCCATACCTTCTAGAGTTAGAGTTGTTCTCAGCTTTTGATGCCGTCTTTTTGTCGATACTCCTCGTCCTCTTTTTATTGTCCTTGTTATCACTCTTCTGAACCTATTCATCCTTCTGAGCTTGCTGTTTAGCTTTTTGGAATAAGAGTTTCATGTCTTCAAGATTAATATACTTCCGTACTCTATCCATAAGCATTGTCATATTGGTAGAGGGATTCTTGGTCAAAGAATCCTAAAAGTGTCCAGGCCCAAGACCTGAAGAGAGGGTAACCACCAGGAAACTTGGACTATAATCATTCATCTCTAGGAGTTCAATATTAAAACAAGCTATGTATTCCCGCAATGACTTTCCCTTTACCTGCTTCACAATCAGCAAGAACTCTGGTCTTTTCCTCAGCTTCCTACTTATTAAAAAGCGATCAAGAAATAGCATGTTGAGCTTATAAAAGTTGCTGATCAATTTTTGGAGAAGGTTGTGAAACCATTTAAGGGTGGTACCCTTCAAACTGGTCATAAACGTTCGACGCATAAAGGCATCGATAGCCCTATACAGGGTCATTATATGATGATAATAAGATAGATTGTCATGGCCACAACTTGGCCGGTGCGGATTACGAGGACGTGACCGTCACCCTTTAGCCCGGAGGCTGGCGGGTGGGCTAGAAACAGCGGTGCCGGACGGCGGTGCGACTAAGATTGTAGTTGTGGAAGCGTGAAAAACTTTTTCTTTTCTTCGCACATCCGTTTGAGACTACCACTCTTCAGAACAGTACAATACACATATATACAGAGCTGACTAAAATTTTTAAAGTTATACATATTACATGTGCATTGTCCCTAAGGACTTAATTACATGATTGTCCAAAATTTCATTACTACAAAAGTTGACCAACTATGGTCCTAACATCCCCAAAAATTACTAAGTCAAGTATGGAGCTTCCAATGCCCTTCCTTAGTATGGGCAAGGCTCCAAACCATCTTCATCACCTGAAAGAGTCATAGGTAACAAATCCATGTGAGCTTTATGAAAAGTTCGTGAGTAATTCCAGTACCTTGTAATGGGTTTTCAACTGGTAGTGAGTTAGTTAGACGAGAGTTCATAAAGACATTCACTACCAATTACTCGTACACTTCAAATACAGAATAGATGCTTCTTAAAAACAGATACCATGAAGCATTCAAGGCATTCAAGCGAGGCACGTATTTCTCCAAATAGAATATAGGAAACTTCAAAAGTACATAACACGAAACATTTAAAACATTCGAGTAAAATATATACTTCACGTATACAGAGTATAAGAGTCTTCAAAACACGTAACACGAAGCATTTAAAGCATTCGAGTGAGCATGTAATATGCAGTGGAAAAACTTGAAAACATGTACAGGGTCGCCAATTGGTGATCAAAAAAGTTTAAATTATTTACTTGTTAATAGGATGAATAAAATCTTTTTCTCATAAATAAGAGGGCATGACGCTTTGTTATTTTAAAAGTCGGGCCAATTCTTTAAAAATCCTTCTCATTTAAATGGGGGTTCGAAAACCTTTTACCATTTCTTATGAAAACATGAATCTTTTGTTCATAAAATCAGAACATGTAATCGCGTTTAGAAAAATGGGCGATAAACCTTCTGCCATTTTTGAATGTAACATCTTTTCACTTTTTAACAGAAAAATCTATTTCGAACCGGACTCTAATTTTACTTCTCATGGAGATATCTTATGTCGGGGGGATAAACCTTCTACAGGGCATTTTTCTCATATGTGAATCCCGAAAGATCTCACGAGCTCGTAGTACTTATGCACGATTATCTTGCATTACCAGTTCACAATTAGGATGCATTTAAAAACATTTCTTTTCAAATAAATGCTATTTAAAAGCATTAAAACATAACCTCTCAGTAGTTATTTTTTTAAAAGCATTTAAAACATAACTTCTTCAAATAGATGCTTTTCAAGAGTATTTAAAATATGACTTCTTCAAATAGATATTTTTCAAGAGCATTTAAAATATGACTTCTTCAAATAGATGCTTTTCAATAGCATTTAAAATATGACTTTTTCAATTGATGCTTTTCAATAGTATTAAATTTCATGGATATTTTAACAGTCTTCAGAACACACGGAATATACAAATCCAGAACATGTAGGACATAAGCTTCGGAGTATTTAACGACAATGTACAGAAATATTTAAAAGTATAGCTCAAATGAAAGACATTTACTTTTAGAGAGGCATTTAATAAAATTTTGAATTAAACGTAGACATACTGGAATATAAACTTACAGGAAGTCAACAATATAAACAAGCTAACTTGTTTGTCACGATAGAATCTAAAAATGGAAGCAGTAATCCTTTTGAATCATGAGTCATGTAAATACAAGATTTGAACTTAAATCACTTCGAGAATTTTGAACTTAAAATACTTCAAATTCCATGGAGTTAAAACCTCCACTTCAAAGTACAGGATTACTCACTTTTGTCCTCAGGGTTGGTTCTACTGATGTGCCTTCCCTTTTCCCTTGTAGTTCCTAAGAACAATTTATAAAGAATTAATTAATTCCATACTTAATTTAAATTACCATCTATTAGGTGTTCTTAGTTTATTTTTAGACCCAGTGAATCCTAATTTCATAGGATAGGTCTTATTTCCGTTAAATCGGACTATTAGGCGTAATTTAATAAAATCTCATTTTCACGTGTCTTATTTTTTTGTACCTAATTTGGTAGTATAGACCTCACTGTTAGGTCCGGAACGACGCAGAAAGTCAATTTAGACCCTCTCGTACTTCCATTTGGCTTTGGGCATCACTAAGAGTAAAATGGTAATTTTGCATTTTACGTGTCTTAATTTTTTGAAGTCCCGTCTCATAAAATGGACCCCTCCGTTAGGTCCAAAATTTTCAAAATAGTTAAAATACTCTACTCTTTTATTTTATTTGGGTAATGGGACAATTTATAATAATTAATTTAATTTCATATTATATATTTATTTTTTAATGTTATTTCACATGTGCCTTGGTGGCACAATGGTCATGTGCTTAGTTTTAGGGTTTACTGTGTGAGAGGTGCAGGGATCGAAATTAGGGAGTTGCGATTCCTTTTTATTTTTCTGATATTTCTTTGGCCAAACAGTGGACAAGGGACAAAACAAGGATTAGATATCCCTATTCCACCTGGAGTTATTTAATCGATTTCCTATCATCGTAGCCAAACAGTCCTATACTGTTCTAATTTAAAACCTAACACCTCTAAATGATGATGTCCTACTTATACCTTATTTGTGACTGGGCGGGTCCCGATCCGAACCATCCACTTTTCTTCCCCATCACCCCCGTTACTGTTGACCTAATTTCAGGGATTTTAAATCTCTATTTCGTGACATTTCAGGTAGCTTTTTGGCCTACTTTCTTCTCTATTGGTTTTCTAAAACATTTATCAAGAACTCTACGCTGGTTTGAGAGCTCGAATTGAGCTTAAAAGCTTTATTGAGAGTTGGGTAATTGTACCTGCAACTCAGTAGTACAAGCTTATTTTTGGCAAAAAAATTGATGGGGTTTCTTCTATTGTGGTCTCTTCATCATGGGGTTCAAACCCCCATTCTAAAAATTGAGTTTTATATAAATTTGTGAAGGTTGGTTCTTAAAACCAAAATCTGCAATAAGGTTTTTCCCTTTATTTTCTTGGTCCTTTTCATGCGGTTATGGTGGATTCCTGATCCTTGTGGGGTCTAATTTAAACCCCAAATGGTAAAAATGGGTTTCTCATCAGTTGTTTCAGACCCACTTTTAAGGTGGTTCAACCATGGTGGTTTCTCTATGGTTCTTGTGTCCTAAGCTCTATTAGATCTCCTTTTTCCATTTTTAAACCCTAAGACATCATAAATATATCCATGCATGAACCTAATGCCCCTCAAACAGTAGGTTGTATGGTTTTTTCTAGAGAGATAAACTTGAATGGGTTAGGGTTTTACCTTCAACAATGAAGCTTCTTCTCTTTTCGGCTTGGTTTTACACTCTTCAAACTTCTTGGGCTAGCCTCTCCTTCTTCCTCCTCTCTTCTTCTTCTTCTTCTTCTTCTTCTTCTTCTTCTTTGTCTCTCTACCTCACTCTCTCTTTCTAGCCGCCCACACATGTACACACTAGTGTCTGCCTCATGCAAGTCATGTTTATATACACATAAATACATATATTTTTATAAAATGTTGATGTGTTGCATGTATTTTCATTGGTTGTGTTGGGTGGTGGGTTGGGCTTTTGTATTATGTGTGTGTGTATATATATATATATATATATATATATACATATCTTGTGAGATATATAGCACAAATATGCTTGCAGCCTAAGTGGTTTAATTTTTGGGTTTAGGTTCTTCCCACCTTTTTGGTCTTAGGATCAAACCTCTTAGCCAACATTTTTGCCTTATTTTCCTTCATTTTTCCTTCTTATGCCGTGTTTGGCATTTTTACATTTTATTCCTTTTTTTCCCTTTTTGCTTTACTTTTAGTTTTCTTCTTGTGTGCTTGTATTTTTATTCACTTCCTTCATGTATCGATTTCATGAATCGAAGTCTTATAATTTTGATTAGTTTCTTCTTGTGTCGGCCTCGATAATTAAGGTCTTATTGTTATTGAAGCCTTTATATTTTTCTTGATTTAATTATTATTTTGCTTCATTTGGTCTCTAATATTTAATTAGGGACTTAATTCTCATTAATCAAGTCGGAGTGTTATATAGATGGTCCCCAGGGTCTTCTAAGCCGTTGTAGAGAATAAATTTTGGGATAATGAATTTCTTGGGTCGCTCCTCTATCATTATGGCAGAGGTAAATGGCATGGAGAACCTACCAAGTAGTTTACTTAACTCGTCTTGTTCTGGAGGGACATAGAACTCCTTGGTTGAGATCATTTGCTTTTGAGAATCTTCTATCTCCTCTACCTTTTGAAGGGCCCTAGGTAGGTTCTATTGTACGATCAGCACCCGTTGCTGATCTTGTCCCATGCTTCCGAGTCCTGGATTCACGGGGGGAATGTGTCTAGCAGCAGCAGAAGGGTGTTGTTCTCTTAAGACTGGTGGACGTGAGACCTCGGGAGGCTGAATTGCCACAGCCAGATTATGCTATATCAACCATCATCATTTTCCATCTTAAGAAAATTCCATTTTATCGAAAAACAAGTAGGTTGTACTTTCCTGGTCTAAAGGCTTCTTCTACCAAATTTTCTATCAAGAACTCGAGGTCAGAGGGCCACCACAAAGGCCCCGATAGTAGCCGCACTAATAATAAAGTTAGTCGAGAAAATAAAGATAGTAATTCAAGAGAGAAATTAAACATGAATCAAAAAGTGTACCTTAAGACCTTATTTATAAGTTGTAAATCTCCTAAGTTAAGTAGGATTAGGAACCATGAAAATAGGGATTTGAAGATATCTATGAGTAGTAATTTCCTTATAGAATTATGTTCCCTTATTCAGAAGTTGGTATGCCATAGAAGGCGATGACCAACTCAGAACGTCTTGCCTATGTATTCTATATGCTAATTGATCAAAAGGGTCATCACCCTTATGATCTATATTCTTGAAGAACTTATAGGGGACACGCGTCATGTTGTGAGTATTGTGGTCAAAATATAGTATATCAACTACTCCTCCCAAGTCTTAGTTTTGTGGGACCTATTCAAAGCTAAGGTTAGGGTTTCTGAGGCGTCACACATGTTTTAGTCAAAAATGCGCAGTTCCATATCCCGAGAAGGCAACCGTTGATGGGATAATTAATGTCCCATCATTATGCTTGTTGTCATTCCAAATGATGATGCCATCATTATGCCTAATGGTTAGACTAGTTCGGCGGGGATGATCGTAGCTGTTTTTTGCATATAAAAGGGGATAAACTCAGCCTTTTGCACTCTTTTATCACTTTTAGAAAACCCTCTTATCATTCTATTTAAGCGATTAATGTTGTTCAAGATCTTTCTCTGGTGCAATAGTGGTTTTTTCCAATCAGATTTTCGGTGCCAGTTTTGAGGTCAGGTTTAATTTTGAGTGTCTTTGCTTTCTTTTTATTCCTACAATCCATCGATATACTTCTAGTCCTTCTTTTTGTTATTTCAAAAAATTCCACTTCGGACACCCAATCGAGTATCGATCATGAGTTCATAGAACCATTAGGGGTTAAGAACCAAATAGAATTGGATCTTAAGGTCGATAGCTCATCGGAAAGCCTAAGAGATGAACCCCATGGCAACCATGCCTCTAGTTCAGGGTTATGATAGTTGAGGCCTAAGTTGAGTTTAGGAATAAAGAAGTTGGAACCTTAGGTAGAGCCCGTAAGAAAGAAGAGGGAAAGAGAGCCATAACCTAGAGTATGATAGATACTTTAAGGCTTACATATGATTTCCCTTAAAATGGGTTATGTAGGGTTCCAGACCCCATATACCATCCTTCTAACAGATCTATCTCGAATGGTTTGAGGTAGGGGTATGCTTCCCATTCCATTGTCTTCTCAGAGAATTTTCTCGATGGTTTAATATGTGCCCTGCCAATCTTAATATCAATAGTTGGAGGCAATTAACTGCCTTTATAGTCCTAGGTCACCTGAATGACGTCGAGATAAACGTTCTTTTGATCTACAACAATATAGACATAAAGTACATAAAGTCGGAGGGCATGTATTACATGTCCTTTGATAAAGATTTTAGACCCCTCACCTCTATACCCTTTTCCAATAAAATTTGGAATAAGTGGTACTTCTTTGTAAAGGGAGGCTGAGAGTATGAAGACCTCGAGAAATGGGCCACTATTTTCTTGAGAAAAACTGGTTTCAATGATGAGACTATCCTTCTGCATAACTCGTTGTTCTTTTATTTACTTTTTTAACTTTCTAACTGATTTGTCTATGGACATATCGTGCAAATAAGATTTACAAAAGACATCCAGGACAAATACAAACAGCTCCTCCGATCTAAGGACAGCTCCCACGAGGCTACTTTAATGCCAAAACATTTGATAGATGTTGGCCTGGTGAAAGAGAAGAACGAAGGGCTAAAGAAGTCAATCTTTACTGGGTATAAGCGAGGGCAGAAAAAAAAAAAAGGGTTGGAAAAACCACAACCCCTATAGAGCCTACACCTCTAGAAAATAAGAGGAAGTTATTGTATGACTCCCCCGAGCGGACAATCACTAAAGAACTTACTCACTCTCCTACTCGGGAAGTTTTTCCCCTTCCTACTTTTGTAATACATAAGTAGAAGAGGGTAAAGAGGAAAGTAGGGGCTGCTACTCTAGTGCCAAGGGACTCCAGCCCGAGTTCCGTGAAGAAGGCTTTCAAGGATTCTTGGGCCACGGGCCCTCGTAAGTATATTGGGCAGAAGCCCAAGAAAATAGCCAATGATCTTATGGCTATTCATATGAGGCTAAGTTTTTATGTCCGTTCTTTTGTCTTGATTTTGAAGTCTTGTTATTTCTTCTTAGGATTGACTTTGATTGATATTTTTTAGGTTGGTCATGGACTATCGGCCATAATAGACAACCTTGAGGATTTAGAGTAGGTTGACAGCCTCTAGTCCAAGTTTGACGAAACCAGGCTTCAACTAAGGGCTGCTAGGTAGGCAGCAATAGTTGTTGATAAAAGCTGAAGGAAGTTGCCAATGCGTATTCCATCCTAGAGTCGGGGAGAGATTCCTTGGCTTCAGAGCTTAAGGGTCTAAAGAATAAATTTCAGATTTTGAGGTTGCTGTTGCAGCTTCATGACTGTGTTGAGGTAGCGAAGGTTCAAACTAAAAAGGATTTGAAGGCCGAGGTTTAAGAGTTAGGGGAGAGCTCATCAAGCATAGGTACAGGACTTTCAGGAAAAAAAAACTCTGAAAGATGTACCCTGACTTGAAACTAACTAGTCTGAATGACATCCCGGTCTCTGAGGCTGAGATAGAGGCTATCGATACTGATGATGAAGAAGAACTAGCTACAAATCTTTCTCAAGCCGAGCTTCCTAAGGCTACTAAACAGGATAGAGGGGATGTGCCCGTAGAAGAGTAGCTTTTTATAACTTCTCTTTTTTTATGTTTCTTCTTCGTCTTTTGTACTTCCTCCCTCAGGGATATTGATATATAAAATTATTTCTTTTGGGCTTCAAAGCTTATGTCCAAATATGTTGTTTTTCCTAATTTTTTTTTTAACTAATCAAAAGAGTGAATTAAATCAAGTAAGATTTGTAACATCCAGACCAGTAGTACTTGTGAAAATACAGTTTTCTAAGGGATCCAAACATGATGATAACATCACAGCAATAAGATATCCAGACCTGTAACACTCATAAAACATAAGGTTTTTAGGAGTTTGGTGACAATGTCGCAATGATAGGTATACAAACCTATAACACTTGTATTGGATACAAGGTTTTTAAGGATTTGGTGGTAATGCCGCAATGATAGGTATTTAGACCTTCAACATTTATAAAGCATAAGGTTTTTAGGGGTCTGGTGGCAATGCCGTAATGATAAGGTATACAGACTTATAAAACTTGTAATTGATACAAGATTTTTAGGGGACTGGTAGGGTGGCAAGTGGACAAGCACTGAAGTAGACAAAACTCATGAAGTTTATTGATAATACATGCATAAATGCTCAATGTTCCAAGGTCTGGGTACTGGTTTCCCAACCAGATCTTTCAACCAATAAGTGATAGGTCTTATAATCTTTATTACTTAGTAGGGTCCTTCCCAGTTGGGGGAAAGCTTCCCTATGGTGGAGTTTTTGGTGTTCAGGAATACATTTCTTATGATTAAATCGCCAAGCTGAAAGTTGACAAGTTTCAATCCTTTGTTGAAGCAGTTGGCCATCCTTTGTTCTAATATATGCTTGTTCGCATTTTCCTTCCAAAAGATCAATATTTTCCTTATATTGTTGGTTGTTGTTCTCTTGGTTAAAGAGCTCCGTCTTAAGGGTCGACATGTCGATTTCAACTGAAATGATTGCCTCAGTACCATATACGAGTGAGAATGGTATTTTAGCAGTTGGTGTTCTTTTGGTAGTTCAGTAGGCCTAGAAGACTCCAGGGAGTTCTTCTACTCACCTTCATTTTCATTTTTCTAACTTTCTTTTTATGGCTTCTAAGATGGTCGTGTTAGTGATATTTGCTTGCCCATTGGCCTGTAAGTGTCTTGGAGAGGAAAAGTGATGGTTGATGTAAAGATCTTTACAGAATTTTTCAAACACCTTTCCAATGAACTGTGTCCTATTATCAGAAATGATCACTTTGGGGATGCCAAATCTGCATATTATGTTCCTCCAAGCATAGTTATTAAAATCGGAACAGATAATGAACCGGTGAAGGGGCCGGTTCACAGTTCATCGGTTCAACCGGTTTTGTAATTAATATATTAAAAATGTACATAAATATATTAAAAATTAATAACAAAAGAAAATTATTATCTAGTGATAAATAACAAAATATAAACATAATCATTGAAATTATCTTAATGTATAAGTTTTATATATTTGAATATATATAACAAAAATACATCTAACAATATATTGTTTTATACCAAATTTCATCATTTAATCATCAAATATAAGAAGTTTTGTAAGAAAAAAAAGTTATAGGTGATAAAAAGACAAAAATTGGTTAAACCATTTTTTTTTTTTTTTAAATTGGCCGGTTCACTCGATTGTTTTTAAAAACTGGCTGATTCAAACGATTTTCTCCATTTCTTTAGCAAAAATGGTATATTAATCACACCGAACCGATTTAATGTCCGGTTCCCGATTCAACCGGCCAGTTCAGTTCGGTTTTGATAACTATGCTTCCAAGTGAAGTTCTTCACCTCCACCTCTGTGATGTTGGTCAAGGGTTCAACTACTGCCCATTTTGAGAAGTAGTCAATAGGGACTAGTAGAAATCTCCTATTTTGAGGGGCTTTTGGCAGTGGTCCCACGATGTTCATTCCTCACTGGGCAAAGGGCCAAGAACTAGCTATAAGGATGAGCTTATGTTAAGGTTGGTGTTGGTAGGAGGCAAAATGTTGGCATTTTTCACACTTCCAAACATAATCTTTAGCTTGCCTTGGTATATTGGGCCAGTAGTAGCCTTGGGTCAGAGCTCGGTGGGCAATGGTTCTTCTACCATTATTGTTACCACATATCTCCTTATGTATTTCAACTATAACATATTGAGCTTCTTCTAGAGCCAACACAATAAGAAGGGCTGCGTGTAAAACCTTCGGTAGAGTTTATTTCTGAGAATTAAATATTGAACTGCCCTAATTCGTACCCTTCTGGCCTGATTTTTATCTTCAAGAAGCAATCCTTCTTATAGAAATCTGATAATGGAAGTCATCCAATTAGAACGTTGTTCTGAAACCTGGAGAACATGTGATATTTTGATACTAAGACTTGATTGGTAAGAGATTTTCATCGTAGAATCCCTTTGTGACCTCAAGTGGGAGGCCATGTTTGCTAGTGCGTCAACTCCAGAGTTTTGTTTTCTTTCTATTTTCTGAATGGAAAATCTAAGAAAGGATTTCTCCAGTGAGTCCACTAGTTTTGAATACTTTATTATACTATTATCTTTGGCTGAATATCCCTGAGGACTTGATTGACTACGAGCTGGGAGTCAGAAAACACATTAAGAACTGAAGCTTCACATTCTAAGGCTAACTTCAATCCAAAGATCAGTGCTTCATATTCTACTTCGCTGTTAGAGGTTCTTAAGCCTAAACTAACAGCTCTTTCAGTTACGATCCCATCAGAGGACTGGAGTATTAATCCTGCCCTAGAGCCATTATCTGTAGAAGACCCATCTATATAAAGTAGTTATGCTGGAGCATCCGCAAGGGTCTAAGCTTCTGGCTGTCGAGCTATATTGAGTTCAGCAATGAAATGTGTCAATGTTTGGGCCTTAATTGCTATTTGTGAAACATAGGATATGTCAAATTCTCTCAATTATACAGATCATTTCACCAATTGTCCATAGATTTTAAGTTTGTAAAAGACTAACTTTAGAGGATATGATGTGCGGATCACGAAGGGATGAACTTGGAAATAAGGACTAGGCTTCCGAGCTGAAACCACAAACATCAGGGCTCGCTTTTCAATTTTGGAGTACCTTGTTTCAATATCAAGAAGTGTTTTACTGACATAAAAGACAAGCTTTTTGACCCATTTCTCCTCTCTAATTAAGGGTGAGCTGACTGCGTTTTGAGAAACGGCTAAGTATAAGAGTAATTTCTCTCCTAGTACTGCCTTTAAAAGAAGGTCGGGGGAGGCCAAGTACTTCTTCAGCTGTTGGAAAGCTTCCTCGCATTCAGGGGTCCATTTTAAGGCCTTACTCCCCCTCAAAGCCTTAAATAACGGAAGGCAACGGTTTATAGATTTAAAAATAAACCTATTCAGTGCTGCAACTCTATCGTTTAACCCTTGAATCTCCTTCTTAGTCCTGGCGATTCCAGATTAATCAGTGCCTTGATTTAGGTAGGGTCTGCGTCAATCCCCCTATGTGACACCAAGAAGCCTATGAATTTTCCCTCTATAACCCCGAAGGTACATTTTGAGGGGTTGAGCTTCATTTTACACTCCTTCGTGATGCTAAATGCTTGGGACAGGTTGTAACACCCCAACCTAATTTTTATTGGAATTGTTGTAAAAGAAATCAAAACAATGCTAATTTATAGCATAACGTTGGATTCCACTAAAAAGGAAATTTATTCAATGTATCAAAAGTTATAGTAAGGGAAGCTCTGTTTGAAGCTATAAAGCGCTATGTATAGTACTAAAAATTAAGGTTAGGAATATGGTATAATCATATGCAGACTTAACCTAACCATGATTAATAAGGTTAAATGATTTAAGACATCGATAACTAAGTAACACCAAATATATATATATATATGTGTGTGTGTGTGTGTGTGTGTACAACGATAATGTGTGAACATTACCTACGCATGAGATTGTATAGTGTCCGCAATGATAAGTGCATTACTGTGCAGACAAGATAAAGGGATAGTCAAAAATGATTGTCACCCCACCAGTATTTTGGGCATGTGAGTGAATAGTGTAAGAAGATATGTGTGCATGGAAATGAATGAATTATTGAAAAGAAAAAGAAAAGAAAGAAGTGAAAGAAATTGTCTGCCACCAACCGAAATTATATGTAAGTACATCTATATACACATGCATGATACCTACAACCCAACCAAAAAGGAACTCAGTAGAATAAGAATGAGAAGATGAGTTCCAGCACCTTAAGGAGCACAGAAGATACATATCCAAAAGTTAGAGTCAGAAGGAGAGAGAGAGAGAGAGAGAAGCCATTGGAGGTAGTTTCTCTCACTAGAATTCTTTTCCCAAATATTGTTGTTGTGAGATTGATTAACACGAACATGTATGAAATTATGATTAGATTAAAATAGTAAAGAAACGATAATATTTAGACTTAGAAACCCTAAGAAAATCGTAAACCCGAAACTAATAAATCTGGATTTTGAACCCATGATCAACAAAGCTTAGTTTTAACAACATGGGCCGAAAGAGAATTAAAAAGGGAATATATTGCAACTTGAATCACCAAAAATGGTGAAGAAATGAGAGAGAAACCTCAAGTTGCAGTCTTAGAGAGAGAAAATCCAATAAACGTGTTTTGTTAGATTTTTCTTAGTTTCATGAATGGGAAAAGGTTTCCCAAAACCCCAGGAAGGGAATGGGATAAAAAATAGATAAAAACCATGATCAAAACATAACAAAATAGAAAAAAATAGACATTCGTCGGAAAAATGACTCCCATTGGAGTCATGGTTGTAACCGACCGTTTGACGGTCTTAACCTAACCTAAACCAGAAAACAACCTCAGAATAGAAATCCTAGGTAAAAATGGTACAAAAGTAGTTAGATTCATCACCGAAAAATGATCGACGGCGATCACCGTCACTAGATAAGGCAATCGGCGTCGACAAGCTCTTTTTTGACTAGTCAACGGGTCAATCGAGTCAGTCCAAATAACGGGTTGGGTCCTGTCCCATTTAAAGATGGATTTTGAAATAAACTAAAAGGTGCTGTTCCATTTAATTGGCTGCTGACGTCACGTGATGTAACGAGTCACTTGAACAGGTGGGTTAATGACCTAACCGAGCCGATTCACTTAAAATTGAGTTGGATCGGACACTTTATTTGAAGTTTCCTTAAAATTATAATTCAACCCCAAATGTTTCTATTAATCAAGGATTAGCCTAGAGAATTAATTTAAAATTAACTTTTAATCCTAGTAAATAAAAAAGAAATTACTAAAATACCTTAAGCTAAAAATAAGCCAAATGAAGACCAATTAAAATAAAAGTGCTTATAGCCCAATTGGTAATCTTTTTAGAGACTTATCATTACCTTGCACAAGTGCAAGGTTCAAGTCTTAGTGGAAGCATTTTGGGTCATTTTTCCTCCTCTTTTCTCTTTTTATGCATTATGTTGCATACTTAGTGTATTTCTTGAACTCCCCAAATTGTATTTTAATTATCATGAAAATCTCTTGAAATTCTCACAATACTTTTTGATTTTGCATGTTTCATCCATGCATTGCTAGTCTTGCCTTGGTGTATTTTACCAAAAGTCTATTATAATTATTGGAATAATCTTGATTAAACACGCTTTATTCACACATCGCGCTAGTCTTACTTAAGTGTACTTTGTGCACTAATTTTCCATAACTACTCATGTGTTAATCCTTAATTAACACTAATTGTAACTTGTTGTCAAGTTATGACCTTGGCATTAATTTGCATTCTTAAAATTGGTCGTCTCCAATTTTAGAATTAGTTGTTCTCATTTATACTCTTGCTTTTATATTTACAGACTACTAGTCTTAATTAAAATTGCTCTTGGTTAATAAGCTAACTTATGATAATCGTCATTATCGTTAATTGCTTCACTTAATTGGGTTGTGATGTTACAATGTTTAACTTGCAAAACTATCTGGCATAAACTCTTGCATGATTTCCAATATATATATATATATATATATATATATATATATCTTACAACTCCCAATTATATGTTTATATTTTAAGAAGGCCAGTAGCTTTCACTACAGATCTCTTCTATTGTTATCCATAAGAGTTTACAGAAAAGGGGTTTCCCTGAAAACCTATGGCAGGGGACCGGTGTTACTCACAAGCTTTTCAATAAAGCTCACAGAGTTTTATCCTATCTATTTTAGGGATTACCAAGAGATTTTCAACATAACTGCTATTGAATCATGATGAATAAAAGCACTAGTGAAAGAGGGATTTGCATCCCAACTATAGAGGTGACAACCTGAGACCATAGATGCCAGGATTATGTGATAGGAAAAGGACAAGGAGTGCTATTCATCAATAAAGTATAATTAAAAGTTTATGTTATTGTAACTTTGATGTACAGTCTAATTATGCTTTACCAAGTATGACTGTTTTCAAACAAAATTTTTAACAATTGAGAATTTCAGCTATATGATTTTATGTGACAGAATGCAATCTACCTGGAAATGATAAAAAGGCATTTGGTTAGACACGTCATCAATATACTATCAAGATTAGTGTATTAGCAAATTGCCTAACTGACTGGTCATTGTCCTTAATCTGCATTGAGTGGGTTCTTGGATGTGACACAATTGTCAAACATGGTCAGACTTCCAAACACTTTTGATGAGCATATCGTTTATATAGACCTCCATTATATCTCTGATATGGAGGCTAAACATCTTGTTAACAAGCCTTTGATAAGTAACCTTAACATTCTTTAGTCCAAACAGAATTACTATATAATAATAGAGTCCTCGTTCTAATATGAAAGAAATTTTCTCCTAATCTTGAAGGTACATCTGGATCAGGTTATGACACAACCTGAGACCCACCCTATGCGGATCTCGTATCGTGCACCCGATCCGACATTGGTTGCCGAACCAAGGGTTCTCAACTTGCTACACAAGCAGTGCTACTAACATGCAACAACTAAATAGCGGAAGTCTTAAATAAATATTTACATAAAAGTTGCATGTCATTCATAAAGTGTTCTCAAAATGCAGAATACAAAATTTCTTAAAACAACTGGTCTTCCCCAAGACGTGGATTACATGGGAGAGCTATGAGATTGTCTGTATTAAGTATTACCCTGCAACTTCAAAAGCATGTCCATTGCTATCTAGCTGACCGTTACTGCTACTGCTACTGCTCCTTCTACAACTTCCTTTCTTGAAAGGGGCGGTAAGTTTGGGGTGATCTAACTAAAGCTCAGTAAGTAATTCTCCTTTGCTCTGTCATGTGTACAAGAATATAGGATGCACTATCCATAAAAGAACTAGGATAAATGCAGATATGCTAGCCAGTCAGGAATACAGAACTCATCAATGAATATCAAATGACAAGAAGCTCAATGACAACGTAACGGAAACTGTCTGATAATATAATCATATGCGCTGAATAAAAGCTCTGAATAAAACTGGAAAATCTCATAATCAGTCATAGTGAAGTAATAGGTTCAAGCCGCGAATACCAACAATAAGATAATGATATCAAATAAATCTGAGATGCTCTGGTACTAGACCCGAAGGTCATAACTAGGAGCCGAAGGTCGTAACTGGGAGCCGAAGGTCATAACTGGGAGCTCGTATTCAGATCTGCTACGAGCTATTTGAATACGGCTCTGTGTACACTGGATAATAATAATAAATGTTATGTTTAAAATCTAGACCCGAAAGTCATAATAGCATCAGATGGAGATGTGATTGATCACAAATCTGACACTTAAAGATATATTAGGATCATGCTATTTTCCATGAAGAAGGAAGTGGAATTATAACTGCATACAACTATCTGGCCCTCACAGCCCTGGGTACAATCGTACAACAAGAACTCTATGCACAAATGTACGATCATGATCAAGATATATATGAACATCAATAAATGTTTTCCACATGATAGGGTAATATCAATGTGGCTCAATAAATTCTAATAGATGTATAAAGAGTACAACAAACAATGTATATGCAAAGAACTATAACTTGGCTTGGAATGTAACACATACAGAGATCAGAGATTACTTATACTTTACTGTTCCTTGGAAATCACGCTATTTCCTTTCCTTTTTCTTTTGACGTGCTTGTCATTTGAAAATAAACTCAGTCTATAGTCGTAACTAATCTATGCTATGTATTTAATATAACTCTCATAACTTTAAGTATTTTATTTACTAATTTAAACCTCGTCCTCGTGTCCAGAACGTCAACTAAAATTAGTCTAGGCTTTTATGGATCTTAAATCGGACTCTTAGATTGAAATGGGTAAAATTGTCATTTTGCATTTTACGTGTCTTTTCTTCCCGGGACCTCTTTTCATAATTTTGACTTCTTCATTGGTTTTGGAAGGCTCGACATAATAAAAATTGACTATTTATTCATCTCGTTTGGACTCCATGTGACTTAGTTTAGGACTCGGGTAGTTGTGTAATTTTCCTTAAATTAATATTTACTTTATTTTTCTGTTTGGGCTCTAATACAATTATTCAGAACCCTTGGGGTCGGTTCATAAATTTCAAGAGTGTTGGTCTGAACCAGTGGGCTTACTGAAGCCAACCCTAAACCGGTCTAATAGGTGGGTGAACCAACCCAAGGATCCCACGACTTTCCGATCAGTCCTTGTCACCACTTCCGGTGCCGGTCGTCGGAACCGCCATCTTCTCCTCACTGTTTCTCACAATTTTTACGTCCCTTTCTCTAAATTTTTACACCAAAATGCTTCTAATATTTCATCAATTAATTCAAACTAAATCTCAGTCCGGTTACTTCGATTTTTTGACACCCACAACAAGTCTCCGGCATTGCACCGGGGACTAGATTTTTGGCCATTTCACAACCGTTTTGAGTGATTCAAGCTGCTTTGGGATCCTAAGATAGTGTTCTATGTACATTATAGCTTCAAATCGTGTTTAATTGAACTCATAAAAATCTGCCATGTTCGGCCGAGAGTCACAGGTGAGTTTTTCTGAATTTTCTTTCATATTTTCGTATACCTCAATTCTAACATGCATCTATGATAGAATAAGAGAAGAAATTAATCATCAAGACGGTTTAGCCTGATTTCCTCCAATCAGTTCTCTTTCTCTCTCTCTAAATTCTCTTTCTCCTTCTGCGCGTCTCAATTTTCCTTCTCTCTCTTTTACCTATTTAATCCCTTGACCGATCTTGAGTCAGCGGCAATGCCACCCGTCCAAACCTCTCACTAAATCCTTCCACTTGGTTAATGTATTGCATGCAACCATACAATATAAATATACGTTTTAAATCTCCTGCATTGCCCCTAGCGTAAAGACACTATGTCACGACCCGAAACCCACCCTACACGGATCTCGAGGACGTGATGCCAGTTGGCCACCTTGTCAATTTTTTCCATCGACAATGTGACCAACCAAAGGCAACTTCTGAACTTTACAGTGAATTGCATTCTAATGTAGGGTCAAAACAGCGGAAATTAAAACCTATTTAAATTGAAAATGCAACTCATCCAAACACATCAGAGCACGTCTAGAATCGATCACCAAATATCTCTAAAGTATGAATATACATGCTCCAATGCATCCATTCTATATTAATGAATTGCTTAAAGCGGAAGTTACACCAATGCAGTTCAGCTAATCAAACTCATCTCCAATGATCAATAATCAGAATATCTCCAAGTACCACTTAATCATAGTAATCCGACATACTAGGCTAACCTCGTCACTAATGATGTAATATTATAATACAATTATGAACTTAACCTTACAGAGTACGTAGTCAACTTGACTCAGAGTTCATCCCGTCAGTGTAAATTATTTGTGCTTCACTACTTCCACTAGTTATCCCATTACATATCCTCCATCATAAGCTACCTGAAAAATGGTTATAAATAAGGGGTGAGCTAACAAAGCTCAGTAAGTAAATTCCTAGCTTTGCCATGGGTCAAGGTTAGTTCACAAGAGTAACAGAAGAAAGGGATAACAGATAGATATATAACCAGTCACCAAGATATAACAACAATGACCCGAGGGTCCAGAAATGCTTATTCCCACAAGGAATAATACAAGAGAGAATCAGTCAAAGAGACCCAGCTCAACACAATAAATTGCTGCCACCAATAATACGTCAGCCAATCAAAAGTATTTCATGCTTGCCAATAATATGATCATTCATAGGGTATAAAATATGATCATCCAACAATGCAAAAACATCATTATCGAATTCTAACAGAACAGATGCGTAAACAGAACAGGGCCCGGCATACCCCTAGAACACGCATATTTAACTCCGCCTCAGTTCCTCGGGCTTGCTGAAAAGCACCAGAGCTCTTTTACTACAGAACATGTCCCGAAGGACACAACAGACCCCAAAGGGTCCACCCCGCATCTGGAAACAGATGGGCATTGTGACTGAGCACAACCCCGGGTACATACCGAATATTATAATCCATAAACTTCCACACAGAATGTACGATCATGTGAAGTAACCACAATCTTAATCAACGAGACATAAGAGTATGGATCAACATAATTCAAGATGCATCACTAGATCATAATGGTATAAATATGCTCAAATGTCAGCAGATCAAGATCACAAAAGTTATAGGCAAGCAAGTCGAATTCGAAGTACAGACATGAATAATTGATCACAAATCGATTGGCTTCAACGGAGATTCAAGTTCAATAGGTAGTGATAGAGTACAAATTTTGGCAGTATAAAAAGATAAATGTGACTAGCCGGGAAATAACCACATAACAAAGTTCAGATTTACTTACCTCGATTTCTTAGTGTCAGATTCTCCATTTACAATTACTCTGATGATCTCCACATACTTCAGGCATATCCTTGCATAGCCTGAATAATCATCATTAATTACAGATAGATCAGAATTCATTCATTCATGTCCTATTCTTCATCTTAGGAATCTATTAGATCCCCCAATTAGGTTTATTGGCCTATTACCCATTCACTGGGTTTTAACTTGGGTTATTAAATCTCTCAAATAGGCTTAGTAGCTATCAGAATAATATTTTAAGTCATTTTGACTCCAGTCGTCATCAATTAAACACTTATTTAGCCTTAGGGGTAAAATAGTAATTTTGGCATTCTTGTCCCGGACCTTATCATGGTCCTCAGAATATCCCAAATATCTTATATATAAAGTTCTAAGTCTTTTGGACTTCATTTGTTATCTGCTTTTGATCATCGGTCGTTTTCATTTTATACGTTTACTGTTCCGGAGTCATATTTAGCCCTTCGATTTTCATAATTGTGCTTATGACAATTTATCATATCAGACTGGCCTTAATTTGGCCCCTACTTGCACTCACCATGCTCAGGGGTATTTTAGTCATTTCACATTTTATGATATTCTGACCCCGAATCATAATTTAATCATATATATATGAGTCCACAAGTATTTGGGCTTCTATTGGTACCAATTTTGCCCAATTTGGACTTCGTACAGTATCAGGGGTAATTTGATAATTTCACCTGCCATAGCTAAATTTTTCGGGACCTCAGTTCATAAAATGGACCTTACCATTTGGTCCGGAGTGTCCGACATAGTTAAATTGGACTATCTTTTATGTTTAATCAGCTCTGGGTATCACTAGGGGCAATTCAGTCATTTACACTTTACGTGTCTGTAAATTTCGGGACTTAATTTCCCAAATCGGACTCCACCATTAGGTTCGGAATGCTCGAAATAATAAGATTACACTATTCGTTTAATTTATTTGGACTCTGTTTGGCGTATTTAATGTCCAAGGGGCAAAATCGTCATTTTACCTAATTAATAAATTAATTAAATAAATTATTTTATTAATAATTTATTTTCCAAGGGTATATTTGAACTTATCTTTTAAAATCTGGGCTAGATCATAGTTATCCAAAACTGTTGGGGTTAAAAATGGAATTCCAGAATTACTTAGGGGTCAAATTGTAATTTTCAAGAATATTTAAACTAAACCAGAGGGTTTATTTTTCCTTTAACTGAACTGGACTGGACCAACTTGTTTTGGCCGATCCAAGGCATAATGCTGATGTCGTGATGACGTCAGCCCTAGTTTTTTTTTTTTTTAAAATCCTGTCACGACCCGAAACCCACCCTATGCGGATCTCGTGTCGCGGGGCCGACCCGAAGGCCGTCCCTACTTTTTCCATTCCTGTATCATAGTACTAATATGCATTGTACTAAAAACTTTATACAATGAACAGCGGAAGTCTTTATCAATTATAGTAATCCAGCGGAAGTCTTTTAATATATTTAAACAGTGGAAGTCTATTAAATACATGACATAGTTCTACATAAGACAAAATGAGAACTAAACGTAACCAGCACCCGGGGGTGGTGAATACATGGGAGAACTAACATTGACTGGTATCGTACTTCAAAATGTCCCCCTACGCTCTCAGACTCCTACTGGGGTCTCGCAGTGTCATCACCTGAAATGGGGGGTAAGTGGGGTGGAATGAGCTACAAAGTTCAGTAAGTAAATGCAAATCTCCAACACTGGTATCGATGATCAATGAATCCATGAATAAGATTATGATAGCCAATCATAAGAATAAGATACTGTGATAGCCAATGGAACAATTGCCACGAGGGCCAATGAACAGTAACCACAATACACAATCAGAAGTATTGGGTATAATATCAATATGAAGAAATTCAATGATAATATAACAACGATGAAGTACTGCCACAATGAACCGATCACAATCAAATCAATCAATGCAAATCTTTCGAGACTTGAAGAATCATAAGGAATAATACCATTCAACAATCAAGTTCTTTCAGTCATAAGAGATGCTTTTATTCTGTAACATGCCAGTGAAATTGCAATGAAATGCCAGTGGAAATGCAATGAAATGCCAGTGATCATGCCAGTCAATTGCCGGTGGAAAGCCGTCGAGGAATTCATTCCTGCCACCTGTCCATTCATGGACTTGACCCTTAGGTTTCCAGTCAATACAGAAGCATCGAGTGGATGTTGTGACTGAGCATAAATCCGGTATTCATAACATTTCATGATCATTCGTGATTCCATAGAAGTATAAAATGGAATATCATAGATTCAATGAAAGTATAACAGTATGCCTTTCAAGGCATGGTTCAACATGATAACAATGATACAACAGTCAATCAATGTCCACAAGATAGAACAATATCACATTGTGGATAGCAATAACATGAGGTACTTTCAAGGCACAGTGAAACATGATAACAATGATACATCAGTCAATCAAATGTCCACAAGATAGGAAAATATCGAATTGTGGACACAAGGATATCAATAAATTCAAGAGTACGAGTTTGGCAGTAAAAGAATAAACTTGGCTTGTGGAAACACCACGTGTAAGAGAGAGTGATCCACTTACTTCTATCATGATTCTAGATCAGGAATCCGTGAGTGTACCCTTGCCTTTCGAGTTCCCTATATATCAGTGAATACGTTTCAGAATAAATGTTATTCATCAAATTTTTTGCCTTTCTATCATAAGTATCTCAAATACAAATTTAGAATTTACCATTGAGTCCGAAATGCCGAAGAAAGTCGGTTTAGGCTTTCGCGGAATTCCATTTGGACTTTTGTACTTAAAAGGGCAAAATGGTCATTTTGCACTTTCATGGTATTCATCCTTCGGGGTCCCGTCTCGTAAAACGGACCCCACCATTGGACTCAGAACGTCCGACATAATAAATTTTGACTATTCATTTACCTCGTTTGGACTTCGTTTGACCCATATTTGAAATAGGGGCATTTTTGTAAAAATTAATATTTTATTAATTTTCCTGTTTGGGCCTTAGTGAGATTTCTCAAAACATTTGGGGCCGGTTCATAATTTCCAAAACCTGCGGTCTGAACCAGTTGGTTCAGAACCAAAAACCCTAAACCGGTCTGCCCCTCCCCTGAACCTAACGGTTCAGTTTAATTCAAGAACTGGATTCTAATATCCCAGTCCCTATCCTTATCCGTGGTTGGAATAAGCCCAAACCCAATTTCCATTTCCTATCTCCATAGCCAAACAAGCCCAATTCATTTAAATTTCAAACATAAAACGACATAGTATTGTTCCTGTTTCATTTCCGGTCGGGTCCCGACCCGATCCGAACCCGGACCCGTTTTAGTTTTGACCCGATAGCCCCCACGACTTTCCGGTCGTCTTCCCCACTGCTCCGGTAGGGTTCCGGTGGTGAACAGTCGTCTTCTCCGGCGACTGTCACCGATTTCCGATCACTTTTCAACCCGTTTTGAATGCCATTCTCTTCCCCTTTCCTCAAGGACCTCAACCACACTCTTTATTTCCATTAAACCCCTTCCAATCCCCACGAATATAGGGAATAATAGCTCCGGCCGATTTTCCGGCCAGATCTTCATTTCCATTTTTGTGACTTCAAAGCCACGGTTTTTACCCGATTTTCATTCTAAATGTTTTCTGCACCTCATACCAACATTTTTACAAACTAAATGCAAAGTTTTAAACGTAAAATCAATGAAACCCAGATTATCCTCCGAACCTGCAACTCAGATTTTCTCTTTGGTTTCTTAACCGTTTTCTATCATTCTTTTTGCGTTTAGTTTCCATATTTCATGCTGATCTAGACCCTATATTTAAAATAAATCGAATCATGCTATAACACTTCAAAACAGAAACAGTGGCTTACCTCCAAGTTCGGATTCCCTTGGTGTTGAGCCCTTCTTCCTCGCGCCTCTACTCCAGATAATTCCCCTTCCTTCTCACTCCGAAACTCTCTTTTCTCTTTTGTTTTTCACCTTCAAACTCGGCCGTGCACAATGTATATGTGCACTTATCACTACCGGCCCCCCTCTCCCTCTCTCTCTTTCTCTCTAGTCAGACCTAACCATGCCCTGAGACCTCCTTAAACACTCCATCACCCACTTTCTATTTCCACCACTCCCTATTGAGTGTTATACACTCAACTCATTACACCCACACATACAACCGTACACACACACACACCTTTTGATACATATATATATATATATATATCTTCACCCACTCACACACTCACGGCTGATAACAGCCCCCTTTTTCCCTTTTTCTTTTCCTTTTTTATTTCTTTTACATATACATATATACATAATATATGTATAATACATTATATTATACATGTACACATATACACATAAAATACATCCTTTATACACGTATATATATTCATGTGTAGGGGTATAAATCCGTTTTTAATCATATTTACATACATTCATTTTAATCGAGCTACTCATCTATGTTCACGTATGCATGCATGGGAATACGTGCATGCACGCATTACGATGCAATGCCCTATGGTGCTCGAGTGTTACCCAGCCTTGGTCATTCAGTTCCATCATTTACAGTTTTCAGTCATACGTTTTCATGAAATACCATGATATACATATCTTACCGTTCAAGTTACACTATATAACCGACTTACCTCGATAAACGTGACGTATCCCGGGTCGGGATATTACAAATCCTGTTATCAAAACGCCGTAGTTTTGTCTAAAGGTTTTAAACCGTTCGTAGTTGGGTCGGGGACCCGACCCGAGTCCGACCCAGATCCGGCCCAAAGGACCTTCTCCTTCACCCGATTTTTCGGCCACTTTGTCCGTCATCCCCTCCGTTACCGTCGTCGGAAACCACAGGTTTCCTCTTGACTTTTCTCACGTTTTTCTCGTCCGATTTTCATGATTTTTGTATCAAACGAATCCTAAGACATTTGGTATTCTTTTGGTAACATTTTGGAGTGAAATCAATCCCCCATTTCAGTCGTCCAAACCAGTGTTCCGACCATATAATGGTCATTTGTTGACCATTTCACTCCATTCCAAGTGCGTTGGAATTCTGGAGTTGTGTTCTATATGTTCATATGCATAAAATCAGAGTTGGTTCCCATTTTTCCAAACCCAAATCCAAGGTCCTCTAATGGCGGCCGTTCATGGCTTGGGCCTTCCAAGACCTATCCGACCCTCCCAGTTCATTCAGAACGACCCCTTGTTGCTAAAATATGTCTTGCATGCAGTTTATATGGTTTAAATAAACAGAATCAGTGAGCAAAAACCCAAAAAAGAATTCTGAGTTCAGGGTGTTTATACCTTCAACCGTGTCTCTCTCTACTCTCCTTAGGCTCGATTGTAAGGTCTTCCTCCTCTAGGTCCAGCTCAGTCGTGCATTGGTCAGCCCCCTTCCTCTTTGTGCAGTTAAGGGAGACACCACATGCATGCCTCCACTTTCTCTCTCTAGACCCTCTCTCTCTCTCTCTCTCTCTCTCTCTCTCTCCCTACAACAGATCTGAGATCTCACAGTCTGATTTCTGATTTCCCCAAATCCCTCACGTAATGTTCATATATAATATATGTATAAACATTTTTTATATTACATGGTGGTGCATGAAATTTGGTTGGTGGGGGTGGTGGTCCAATGAGGGGCTGCCACCTCACTTTTATTAAATCAGAATTTAGGACATTATATGATAGTTATATACATATTTTATATATAATAAAGCACAAAAGTGCTTGTGGCCAAGTGGTTAACTTTTTTGGGCATAAGTTCTTTACTCTTTTTAACTTAGGGATCAATTCCCATGTCAAACCCTTTTTGCCTCTCTTTGGCCATTTTTTTTTCTCTAATGCTTTATTTGGCAAATCAAAATGCATATTGGCTTTTATCTCCTTGTGTTCCCCGTAGCTTGCTGAGTCAAATTTTTGTAGCGTTAAAATCAGGCTAAAATGATCAAATTAAGCCTTCCTCTCTTGACGTATTAAATTATTTACTGGTCTATCATGACTATCAGGAAATTTCTAATTAACTTTCTCAATCACTCTTTGTGTCAATTCTAATTAATAACTAGCAACTAATTATTAATTTATTAAGGTCGGAGTGTTACACACTACCTCCTGAGAGTCTGAGAAACTTAAGCTATTATAAGAATATGTATATGTATCCTACAACAAACCACTGCCAGCTGTTGGAAAGCACCACTCAGCCCCTTGTTTTTCAACTTTCATTCCCAGCTTTCCTTGTTTGCAACGTCACAAACATAAATATATATATATATATATATATATCTACCTATTTATTTTATTCTATTGCCCTTTCCCTCTCTAATTGCTTTTGTTGTACATCACTTCTCGTACACACATATATATACACTTTTTACACTAATCACTGCATGTCACAAGCTCACCCACTGCACTGCACTGTCACAACCACATGCACAAAATATATATATATATATATATATATATATATAATTGTTCCAGTTACACGTTATCTCTGCTCCATCGCCTCACTCCTCTTTTCTGCTTACATCTGTTGCCCATCACAACACACATATTTTATACAATTCCCTACTACACGTTGCACACATGTAATATATATATATATATATATATATTTCCCCTTCATTGGTTTTGCTTTTCACAAACCATGCACAACACATGGTTTCACACTCGGCACACATATGTATGTATATATATACATATACACTGATATGTATACACATATTTGTATAACATTTATATATATATATATATATTTATTCATATTATTATTATTATTATTTTATATTATTTATGGTATTTTATTTCATTTTATTTCTATTTAATTTTGATACCATTCTATTTATTTTTTTCCCGTCTCGGCTTCGGGATCGAATTGTATATTGCTCACCCATTTTTATTCTTTATTCTTGACCTTCAGTTATTATTCCAATATCTTGGATAATTAAATATTTTGATCGACTTATAAACTTTAATTTGTCTTACAATTTGGGATTACATGTCATGACCCGATCCAACCCGGGTCGGGTACTGCCTAACTTGGGTCTATTTTGGTATTATTTTTATTGGCTCGGTCTGCTCGTACTTGGCTTTTCTTAATCTCATAATTACCCGAGATTATAACTTCAACTAATTTCCTTGGTGATCGTACTCGTCACCATACACTACTCATTAAAATAATTCAATATATTTTGGGGTCTACTATTCTCGATCTAAATCGGTGTCGGTTTATTTTTGATACTATATTCATTGCTTGGTCGAAGCTTGGTATTATTATTTGACTCTTTTAAGATATAACTGGATTTATTCTATTTCTTTTGGAACTCGGATTTGGTTACGACTAGTACTTCACTATTCAGTCCGACTTGTCTCGATTTACGTGTACTTGATCGGGTCTACCTCAGTATAAGTGCCATATCCCGGGTCGGGATATTACAGGTTATATCTAGAATAGGCATCTATGAAGCTCATCAGTTCTTGACTTGTCATGGCATCCACCAACTGATCATTCTTAGGGAGAGGAAACTTGTCCTTGGGGTAAGTTTTATTGAGGTCGGTGTAGTCGATTCAAACTCTTTATTTACTATTTTTCTTCTTTGCAAGGATTATATTAGTGAGCCACTCAGGATAGAATACCCCTCTTATTAGCCTAGTATCAAGTAACATCTGAACTTCTTTGTTGATAATCTTATAACGTTCTGGGACAAAGGTCCTCATCCTTTGTCGTACATGAGGGTGATTTGGATCTGTCATTAATTTGTGGCAAATGAAATTGGGAACTATTCTGTCCATATCTTTCATTTGGGCTAAGTAAATTTTAAAATTTTTTATTATGTTAATTTATTTATTTATTTTTTATTTTCAATTTTTATGTACTTAATAGTTTTATAACCTTTCACTAGGATACGTCTACTAGAGGTGGAGAGAAGAAGTGAGTTATTTCACATGCATTTTTTGTTCAGTGTGTGAGGGCTCTTCTTTTAATTATAATTATAATTTGTTGGATTTCTATGGAGTGACAAGTAAAAAGAGAAATAATTTAAAAATTGATGCTGCACTTTTTGACTCGCAACACGTGAGGGCTCCGTGACCTGTAGAACACTCAGAAAGATGATCAAAGGACCACCGGATTGGCTCCGGCGGTAGCCGCTCCGATGCTTAAGTAAGTAAGGGAATTGAAAGACTATATTGAAAGCCAAAGAATGAGCATAAGACATTAAAGCGTACCTCTAGGGTTTAATATATAAGCCGTGGTTATCTTTATTTGATTAGGTTTTGCCGCCACGAATATAGGGATTTGATCATCGGAGATTTGCAGTTACCTTGTGGAGCATTGAATCGTAGATGGAGATAATCATAGATAGTAGTTTCCGTGTTGAAGGCTGTTTCCTTATTCCCCGCTTAACGGTTGTTAAGGAAACTATATATGCAGCGTTGAATAAATATTGTCCAGAACAGGAGGTCTGGAAGATGTACATGAGAATATCATGAATGCTTCATCTGCACTGTATGACCGAGTTTATCGGTTCTGAATGATATATAAATAAGAATGCCCTGAAGGCTTGTGGCTGCTCTGTATGATAGACATGAGAATACCTTGAAGGCTTGTAGCTGTTCTGTATGATCGAAGTATATGAGCTTTGTAGGATCGAGATTTGTTAATCTGATGGGCACACGTGTCTCAAAGTGATTGGTATGTCTGTTTGTGGTATATCAGCTACTCCCCCCCCCGAGCCCTTGTTAAAAGCTAGGGATTTAACTAGGGTTGAGGGTTTTGTGAAGAGTCATACATTTTGCCTTCCCACTTCTCGAGACGTCGATTTAACGTGTCATTTATTGCGCAGTCGATACTCGAGAATCCATCATTATTCTCAACCGTTGTGTCAACTCGTCTTGGAAGGCTCATATTTCGAATGCGTATATAGAGAGAGGGAAAGGTCTTTCGCACCTTTCTTCTGCATCTATCTCTACAGTACCAGACCGTCATTTGACATATCTTGGAGTTTTGGAGGATCTCCGGTGTTCATAACCCTTTCTTGATCTCAGGTTCGACTTTTAGTCCCCTTCTTCATTCCTTCTCGTTTGTTTCGTCTCTTTCTCTTGTTCGCCATGTCTGGCTTAGAATCACACTCTGGTTTGGGAAGTCCTTCTAAGACTGATCCTCAAATGCAATTAGTGAGTGTTGACGAAAATAGAATGGTAGTTCCTCCCTCTAGTCCGGGGGTTAGGATTGTCGATGCTTTTGATGATCCCCCGAACAGGGCTGGCGAGACCTCTGGTCGGTCTAGTCGCAAAGAGAAGGGTGAGAGTGTAATTACTGAAAGTATGTTGAAGGAGTTATGGGCGAAGTTCAAACTTCCCAAAAATGTTACTTTCAGGGTCCTAGATTCTCAAGATCGCCCGGGCGATGTTAGAGATGGAGAAATCTGTGCCTATCTGGCCTGGTTTGAACTGGGTCTTACACTCCCCTTTCCTGATATAATAAAACAATTCTTTTGTTGGTTTGATCTGTGCCCCGCAGACCTGAACCTTAACAGTTGGAGACATCTGTTGAGCTTTATCGTATTAGGGCATATGAATAATGTCGAGGTGTCCCTTGACCTGATCCGTAGCAATATGGATCTAAAACTTCAAAAGGCGGAAGGCCTTTATTATATGTCTTTTGATAGTGGGTTCAGACCCCTTACTTCTGTGCCCTCCTCTAACAAGACCTGGAAGAAATGGTACTTCTTTATTAAAGGAGGATGGGAATTCAAGAACTTCGAGGGTCAACCTTCCACATTCCCTTGAACCACTGGGCCAAGGGGTGAGACTGAACTTTTCCGTGGCTGCGTTGACTCCGTTTTGTTTGCCAATTTATTGAACTGATCAATTTCTATGCTTGCTTTGCAGTTAAGAGTGCGTGGAAGAGACCAGATTTCTCTCCCGTGGTTCAGAAGCAGTATAAGAAGCTTTTGAAGCCCAGCATTAGGGATCATTCTTCCATTGTCAACCCTGATAAATTAATGGCTGCCAGGGGTAGTGTTGAGGAGATTGCTGATAATGTGATGGCTCAGTGGGAGTCCGGGCCATCACCGCCTGTGGTGGGGGAGGCTTCTTCTCCAGTGGTTCCTCCCGTTCCGAAGAAGCGGAGGCTGATTTCGTCCTCTCCCGGGCCTGCTGAAAGGGAGGAAGAGGATCCCGTCCCTATCACAGTGGTTCCTCCAATCCCGTCTCGTCGAGCGGGTAAGAAGGCATCATCATCGGTGGCTCCTGATGTTGCTGGTCAGGGGGCCAAGAAGATTCTGAGTGACTTCTGGGCCAAAGGCTCAGTTAAAATTAAGCCTCAGGCGTCGGGGAAGCTTCTTGCTGACTTGACCGCTCTTCAGGTTAAGGTGAGCTCGTCAGGCCCATACTTCTCTTACCTTTAAGCGTTTACACTGGTGTTTGAGTCGTTTTCTTTGTGTTATGCAGACCTTGCATACCCTTTCTGCTTTGGTGGAGGTTTCTCCATCTGTGGAGGAGCTTGACCAACTTAGGGCCAATCTGGACGAACTGGGACTCCAGTTGGGTACTGCTCGGTCGGAGGCTCACGATTCTGCGGAGAAGTTGAAGGAGTGTCAGAACTCCTTGATAGTGATGGAATCGGAGAAGGACCTTGCTGTTGATCGGGCAAGGAGGTTGCAGGTGGAGCTGAATGGCTTGCGGTACCAGCACCGTAGACAGCTCGATGAAGCCGTGGAGTAGGCATTGGTGGACAATGAGGAGGAGATGAGGTCGAAGCTGGAAGGAATGGCCCATCGTTTGATTACGTTTGGGTTTAATAACTTCCGCTCTCGGCTTCTTGCCAAGTTTCCTGACCTAGACGTTTCCTCAATTATGCCACCTGGATCTGAACCTTCAGAGGTTAACCAGGACGAAGTGGCTGAAGTCCTCCCGGCCAATCCCACGGAAGGGTTGTACCGACTGAGGTGGTTGATACTGCATCTGCCGAACCTTCTCCTGTCGTTGATCCTGTTCCTGCTGATCAGGCTTAGGATCTATATTTTGTTATCTTTCAATGTACTTGAGACATACATTTGTTTAATGGAACAGTCTTTTGGTTAATGCTTGCTTCTTTGGTTATATTGCTTTGTAGCATTTGTGCATATCTTTGAGTTATGTGGCTCTGTAGTGCCTTAACATGTAGTTGATGGTAATAATCGTTGCAAGTTGCATTGCTCTGGAGTTTAGTGTATACCAGATCAGATTTTCCTCTGTAGGTAGCTGTGTTCCGAACTTCTTTACTTGCCTTAGGTCAGTAATTGGAGACTTCTTTTTCGAAGTATTTCAAAGCTAACCGTTCTGAATCCGGGGACATAATAATAAGTAGATACCTTCGTGATTGTAGTTTGGTTGATCAGATCTTCTGCCTCCAGACCTTTGGTTGAAATCAAGAAACGTTATAGTTGATGGACCTCTGTTGTACACGTGGCCCTGTAAGTGTTAATGACATGGAGAAACCTCACGTCATATACGTGGGAAAAATTAAAACGCCTGTGTATTACGTGTATGGCCCTGCCTTTTGTTTCTCCCGAGAGGGTGGTTTAATACTCCATTTATTGCACCTCCGCCGTTTGAGATTTCGAAGCTAGCACTTCGCTTAACCGTTGTGACGGTTCAACTGGGTGGCCTTTGGTCTTCCAGTGTCTATATATATGGAAACGAGGGCATATGGTAGTGCTCAACCCTTTTGCTCCCCGAATTGTTTGTAAGAGAGGTTTTTATATGCTGCCGGAGTTCTTCCACTCGTCCGGAGATGATGGATGATTCCTTGCCTGAGTTGGGAATAATTAAACTGTGGCCAAAAGTTAACCCTCCCCTATTTTCAGTCTCCAAGGAAGGATTGAAGGAGGCACAAGTCTTCTTGTTTCCTCTGGTATCTAGTCGAGATTTCTCCGATTGGTGGTAGCCCCTCCCTGATTCAACCGAGGCCTGGAGCGTTGGTGATGAAGACGAAGGTGAGTTGCCTCCTCTTTCTCACGCCCTGTCAGAGACCCTTGCTCCAAGTGGCTGGGGTGAAACAGACGGTGTGAAGAAGAAGATTGAAGGTGGGTTGCCTCCTCCCGCTTATAACTCGGCAGTGACAACTGCTTTGAGGGAGATGAATGGGGGCCGCCTTCTCCCTTTTGTGACTTGGCAGGAACCCTTGCTTCAATTGGCTGGGGCGTTATGCCGATTACAAAGGTGGAGAATGAAAAGTCTCCTGAGGCTCAGAGCCCTCATCATCCGTTGGTCATGGGACCAGTGATAGTGATGATGAAATGGCCTGGGCACTACTTGATGCAGACTGGGGTTCAGGGTTCCTTCCTTTCAAATGGAACCGATGAAGGCGGTTTTGAAGGTTTTGGATCTTGTGCCCCTTTATCATCCCAGGAGAAGAGCCATTATGTTGCCAAGCGTAGCTTCTGTAATAGCTTCTGTAATAGCTTCTGTAGTAGTGTCTTTGTACTGATGTAAATCTTTTGAGTTATCAATAAAGTTGAATTTCTTCTTCTCAGATCTGATATTTTCTGTGAATGTGCTCTTTTTGAAACTTAAGCACCTTCTTATGCATTTCCGATTGTTCTGAAAATAAATCAAAGAACTTAGAAAAATGCCAGAATCGAAGTACTTTACCTTTGGTTGAAACCATAGTACTGGTTCGTTTGACAGATAAGCCAAATAATATAAGTGTCAGATCCGAGGTGTTTCGATCTAGGAAACTTTAGGTGATAGATGCTCGGAACTTCCGCTTCGGATAGACTGGATCACAGAATCTGCTAACTGAAGACGGACCAGGCTCGGAAGGCCTGTGCATTAAAGTAGTCTAGGCTCGGTAGGCCTGCATATTTTATGAACTAAGTATTTAAGATCCGTATAACATGGACCAGACTCTGAAGGTCTGTGCATTATAGATGGACCAAGTCATAAGACTTGTGCATTAATAGATGGACCAGGCTCTGAAAGCCTGTGCATTTATACATGGACCAAGTCATAAGACTTGTGCATTAATAGATGGACCAGGCTCTGAAGGCCTGTGCATTTATAGATGGACCAAGTCATAAGACTTGTGCATTAATAGATGGACCAGGCTCGGAAGGCCTGTGCATTTATAGATGGACCAAGTCATAAGACTTGTGCATTAATAGATGGACCAGGCTCTAGAGGCCTGTGCATTTATAGATGGACCAAGTCATAAGACTTGTGCATTAATAGGTGGACCAGGCTCTAGAGGCCTGTGCATTTATACATGGACCAAGTCATAAGACTTGTGCATTAATAGATGGACCAGGCTCTGAAGGCCTATGCATTTATACATGGACCAAGTCATAAGACTTGTGCATTAATAGATGGACCAGGCTCTGAAGGCCTGTGCATTTATAGATGGACCAAGTCATAAGACTTGTGCATTAATAGATGGACCAGGCTCTAGAGGCCTGTGCATTTATATATGGACCAGGCTCTGAAGGCCTGTGCATTAATAGATGAACAGTTTTATAGAAGTAAAAGATAACATCTTTATTGATAATACTTCTGCAAGTGTTCTACGTTCCATGGCCTAGGAACAGGTTTCCCAGTCATGTCTTCAAGCCAGTAAGTGGTAGGTCGAACGACCTTCGTTACTTTGTAGGGGCCTTCCCAATTTGGTGACAACTTTCCCATGGTGGGATCCTTGGTGTTCTGAAAGACTCTTCTTAAGACGAAGTCTCCAACTTGAAAGTTGACTGTCTTGAGTCCTACCTTGGATTTGTTGACCATTCTTTGCTGATAAGCTTCCATCCTGATGCTGGCTTGATCCCTTTTCTCTTCGAGCAAGTCTAAGTTTTCCATCAGCTGCTGATCATTGGATTCTTGCTCGAAGGCCTCAGTCCTCAGAGTTGGCATACCGATCTCAACCGGGATTACTGCTTCTGTTCCATAGGCTAGTGAGAAGGGAGTTTCAGAGGTGAGAGTTCTTCTGGTTGTTCTGTAGGCCCAAAGGACTCCAGGGAGTTCCTCTGCCCATTTTCCTTTGGCCTGTTCCAACCTCTTCTTTAACCCGTCAAGGATTGTTCGGTTGGTGACCTCGGCTTGCCCATTTGCTTGCGGATGGCCTGGAGAGGCAAAGTGTTGCCTGATGTTGAGATTTTCGCAGAATGCCTTGAAGCCTTTACCAGTGAATTGTGTCCCATTGTCCGAGATAATTACACGTGGTATGCCGAACCTGCAGACAATGTTCTTCCAGGTGAAGCTTTCGACTTCCTTTTTTGTAATATGCGTTAAAGGCTCGGCTTCGGCCCATTTAGAAAAGTAGTCGATGGCCACCAAGAGGTACTTCCTGTTTGGAGGTGCTCGTGGTAACGGGCCCACAATGTGCATTCCCCATTGAGCAAAGGGCCAAGGACTAGGAATCGGGATGAGCTCGTTCTGAGGCTGATGTTGGTACGGGGCAAATCGCTGGCATTTGTCACACTTCCGAACATACTCTTTAGCCTGTTTCAGCATGCCGGGCCAGTAGTAGCCCTGTGATAGAGCTCGGTGGGCTATAGTTCTGCCCCCATTGTGATTCCCGCAAATTCCCTCGTGAATTTCAGCCAAAACATATTGTGACTCGTCTGGAGCCAAACACTTTAACAGAGGTTGAGAATACGACCTCCTGTAAAGTTTGTTGTTCAGGATTAGGTACCGAGCTGCTCTGATTCGGATTCTCCTGGCTTTGTTTTTATCCTCTGGAAGGAGCCCGGATCTTAGATATTGGAGGATTGGGGTCATCCAGCTCTGGGGCTGTTCGTCAATTTGAGCAACTGATGCTTCCTCAATGCTGGATCCTGGCTGAAAAGTGATTTTAACTGTGGAGTCTGTTTCTGACTTGAGGCGAGAGGCCATGTTGGCCAGAGCATCTGCTCTACAGTTCTGGCTTCTCTCAATCTTATGGATAGTGAAAGTCTGGAAGGAATGCTTTAAGTGGTTCACTAGTTCGGAGTACCGAAGCATCCTGTCATCCTTAATTGCAAATTCTCCCAAAACTTGACTTACTACCAGTTGGGAGTCAGAGAAGACATCGAGGTTCTGAGCCTCGCATTCCAGGGCAAGCTTCATCCCTAAGATCAGGGCCTCATATTCGGCTTCATTATTAGAAGCTCTAAATCCCAGGCTGACTGCTTTTTCCGATATGAGTCCATTAGGGGACTGTAGTACCAGTCCTACCCTTGATCCTTGATCGGTTGACGATCCATCAATATACAGCAGCCAGGTTCCCATAATTTGGGTGATTTGCGCTTCGTTCTGCAGTGCCCGGGTGAACTCGGCTACAAAGTCGGCTAAGGCCTGCCCTTTAATGGAGTTTCGGGGTACATATGCTATGTCAAACTCCCCTAGCTCCACAGACCACTTGACCAATCTTCCCGATACCTCAGGTTTCCTCAATATTGACTTTAGAGGATAGGCAGTTGGAATCTCAATTAGATGGGCCTGGAAGTAAGGTCGAAGCTTCCGAGCTGATATGACCAAGGCATAGGCCAGCTTCTCTACTTCTGGGTATCTTTTCTCCGTGTCAAGTAGCGCCCTACTGACGTAGAATATAGGCCTCTGTACTCCTCTGTCCTGTCTGACCAATGCGGAGCTGACCGCGTTCTCAGAGACTGCAAGGTACAGGAGCAGCTTTTCTCCTTGTACTGGTTTTGACAGGAGCTCTGGAGAGGCTAGATACTCCTTTAGTTCTTGGAAGGAATGCTCGCATTCTTCTGTCCATTGCAAGGCCTTGCTGCCCTTTAGAGCTTTAAAGAAAGGTAGGCAGCGATCGGTGGACTTAGATATAAATCTGCTCAATGCGGCGACTCTGCCGTTCAGTGCCTGAATCTCCTTTCTGGTCTTTGGCGACTTCAGTCCAATCAGGGCTTGGATCTGAGTGGGATCTGCTTCAATACCTCTTTGAGAGACGATGTACCCCAAGAATTTTCCCTTCGTAACTCCGAAGGTACATTTCGAGGGGTTGAGCTTCATCTTGTGCTGTCTGAGGATATCGAAGGTCTGGGCCAAGTGCTGGAGGTGGCTGCCTTTCTGGAGGCTCTTTACCAGCATGTCATCGATGTATACTTCTATGGTGCTGCCAAGCAGTGGGCTGAACATCTTGTTCACCAACCGTTGGTAAGTGGCTCCAGCATTCTTCAAACCGAAAGGCATCACTCTGTAGCAGTAGAGTCCTCTCTCGGTTATGAAGGCAGTCTTTTCCTGATCTGGAGGGTACATCTGGATCTGGTTGTATCCAGAGTAGGCGTCCATGAAACTCATAAGCTCATGCCCTGCAGTGGCGTCAACCAGTTGATCTATTCTTGGCAGTGGAAAGCTGTCCTTGGGGCATGCTTTGTTGAGGTCTGTATAGTCAACACAGACTCTCCACTTGCCGTTCTTCTTCTTGACAAGCACAGTGTTGGCTAGCCACTCGGGATAGAAAACTTCCCGTATCATCCTGGCGTCCAGCAGCCTCTGGACTTCTTCGTCTATAATCCGATGCCGTTCGGGAGCGATCGGCCTTCTCTTCTGTCTGACTGGGGGGTGATCTGGATCTACCATCAGTTTGTGAGTTATCAGATTAGGATCTATTCCCTCCATGTCCCTGGTCTCCCAAGCAAAGATAGAGAGGTTGTTCTTCAGAAACCTGACTATCTTTTCCTGCTCGGTGGGCGTAAGGTCTGGGCCGATGTACAAATAACGCCCCTCTACTTCTGAACTGACCAGTATTTTGATGGGCTCGCCAACAGGCTTGGCTCGGCTGTCACGTCCCCTTGGGCTCAAGGGCTCTTCAACGCCGGATGGGCAATCTTCCACCTCGGGAGTGTGAGTGAAAACCGGATCTGCACAGTCCCGAGTATACTGTAATTGCTATTTCGGAGCTGTCTCCTTGAGGGCAATAGCGTGACATTCTCGTGAGGTTGGCTGACATCCCCGGACCGAGTGCACGCTCTGATTGTGGACGTACTTCAGACACTGATGAAGGGTCGAAGTGACTACCCCTATCTGGTGTAACCAGGGTCTCCCGATGATGACGTTGTATGGAGACTTCATGTTCAACACCATGTATTCAGAGATGGTGGTCTTCTGCCCTTCACCTTCCCCAATAGTGGTAGGAAGGTCAACTCTCCCCAGTGGGGTGCTGAGATTGCCATCAAAAGCTGCCATTACGGCAGTGGTGGGCTTGACGCTGTCCTGGTCTATGCCCATCCGCTTAAGCGGTTCATAGAATAGAATGTTGACTGAGCTGCCAGTGTCGACTAGGACTCTTCTAGTCTCGAAGTTAGCGATTCTGAGGGTGATAACAAGGGCATCACTGTGAGGGCAGTGTACCCCTGCTAGATCTTGCTCGGTGAAATGGATCTTTGGCCTTGACTTGAGCCTCTTTTCGACGTTGGAGACCTGCAAGAAGTTTGGGGCGGTTCTGGCCTCCCGAGCATATCTTTTTCTTGCCCTGTTGGACATTCCTGTAACTAGGGGAGTCAGCATGGAGGACGTAGATAACATGGTTGTTCTGCCTCTGAGGCTCGTTCCGTCCTTCCCGCTGCTCTTGCCTCTGTTCGGGCCTCTGATCTGGCCGCTGTTGAGGCTTGTCTTCTTGGGGGTTCTGCCTTCCGTCTTGTTTGACGAACTCCCGAAGACGTCCCTTCTTTATGAGCTGTTCTAACTCATATCGGAGGGTCCTGCAAGTGTTAGTAGTATGTCCATGATCTTTATGGAAATTGCAATACTTACTTTGGTCCCGCAGGCTGGGATCTCCTTTGATTGGCTCTGGCCACCTCAGGTTCTCCCGATCTCGGATCTGCCGGAGTACCTGGTTCGGAGTGGTGTTCAAAGGCGTGAAGTTGGTGAACTCCCTTGGTGCGGAGTTGTACACAGCTCTGGGAGCTGTTTTCTTCTCTGGGCTCCTAGCCCTCTTTTCGTTGGAGTCTCTTCTGTGATCCTCCTTCTTATGATCCTCCCGCTTCGGATTAGCCCTCTGGGTCTGATCCTTGCCCTTCTGGGCTGAGCGGTTGGCTTCTTCCAGGTTGATGTATTTTTTGGCCCGATCCATCAATGCCGCCATATCGGCTGGGGGGCTCTTTGTCAAGGAATCTCTGAAGCCACCTTGGGCAAGCCCGGCAGTAAGGGCCGCAACAAGGAATTTCGGGCTGCAATCCTTGATCTCAGTGAGCTCGGTGTTGAAGCGGGCAATGTAGGCCCGGAGGGATTCCTCCCTGGTCTGCTTAACATTCAGCAGGAATTCTGGCCCCCTTCTAAGCCTCCTGCTGGTCATAAACCTATCCAAGAACTGCCTACCGAGCTCGTAGAAGCTGGCAACGGAGTTCGGAGGGAGGTTGTGGAACCACTTCAGAGCTGTTCCCTTCAGGTTGGTGATGAACGTTCGGCACATGAAAGCATCTGAGGCTCCGTGAAGGGCCATCGTATGCTGATAATGAGATAGGTGATCTCCTGGATCTCCAGATCCGTCGTAGAGAGTGAATTTGGGCACCATGAACTTTCTAGGCCTCTCTTCGGACATGATGGCGTGAGTGAACGGAGTGGCTAGTCTTCCGAGCAGCCTGGCCAGTTCGTCCTGCTCTGGAGGGTTCTGAGGTCCTCTTAAGCCGATTGTCCGGTCCATAGACTCGGCAATCTCCTCTACCCTTCGCGGGTCTCTGAGTCTGACATCTTGTGAACCCTGCCTGACAGCCTCGGCTTCAGGGTAGTAGGGTGGAGTGCGCCCTTCGGATGGAGGAGGAATCCGAACCGGTGGGACTGGTGCTGCATGATAAGGTTCCTGTGGTGCCGGGGGTGCTCCCGAAACCCTAGGAGTTGGGGCTCGAGTAGTGCTCCGGTAATGCACGTCGGGAACAAAAGCGGATGTTCCCCAACCAGGGACTGTTGATGGCTGTGGATCTCGGCCAGTGTGAGCAACACCTGAGGGGTGTCCAGGCTGGTTAGTGGGGGTTGCCCACGAAGTTCTTCATTCTCCGTGGCAACCGAGGGTTGCGTTCCTGCAACGAAGTTCATCGGCGGGCTAGGAGAAGCCGCCGCTTGGTTCTGCGTGAGCGTTGCCAGCGTTCTAGTGATGGCCAGCAATTGCTCTTGCACCAGTTCATTGTGTCGTTTTATTGCTTCGATCTCTTGTCGCATAGGGTTGGCCGCTGGTCCCCTCGTGCGAGGAGCAGGCGGCTGACGCTGAGCGTTTTGCGAACTCTGAGTATTCTGTCGTGGTTGGAGATTTGGTGCCATGGTTTTCCGGTGGGGAAAAAGATGAGTTTACGAATAAAGCACGTAGAGATTAGTCTTTCCCACAGACGGCGCCAAACTGATGCTGCACTTTTTGACTCGCAACACGTGAGGGCTCCGTGACCTGTAGAACACTCAGAAAGATGATCAGAGGACCACCGGATTGGCTCCGGCGGTAGCCGCTCCGATGCTTAAGTAAGTAAGGGAATTGAAAGACTGTATTGAAAGCCAAAGAATGAGCATAAGACATTAAAGCGTACCTCTAGGGTTTAATATATAAGCCGTGGTTATCTTTATTTGATTAGGTTTTGCCGCCGCGAATATAGGGATTTGATCATCGGAGATTTGCAGTTACCTTGTGGAGCATTGAATCGTAGATGGAGATAATCATAGATAGTAGTTTCTGTGTTGAAGGCTGTTTCCTTATTCCCCGCTTAACGGTTGTTAAGGAAACTATATATGCAGCGTTGAATAAATATTGTCCAGAACAGGAGGTCTGGAAGATGTACATGAGAATATCCTGAATGCTTCATCTGCACTGTATGACCGAGTTTATCGGTTCTGAATGATATATAAATAAGAATGCCCTGAAGGCTTGTGGCTGCTCTGTATGATAGACATGAGAATACCTTGAAGGCTTGTAGCTGTTCTGTATGACCGAAGTATATGAGCTCTGTAGGATCGAGATTTGTTAATCTGATGGGCACACGTGTCTCAAAGTGATTGGTATGTCTGTTTGTGGTATATCAAAAATCTATACGATACATGAGAGGTATACTTTATACAAATATTAAAACTCTTCAACACATGCATTTTTTGTTCAGTGTGTGAGGGTAATTATAATTATAATTTGTTGGATTTTTATGGAGTGACAATTAAAAAGAGAAATAATTTAAAAATTTATACGATAGATGAGAGGTATACTTTATACAAATATTAAAACTCTTCAATTTACAACATTGAAGTGGTCCTCAGTTTGGAATAAAAACTTTTATCAGTTTTGCAGTCACTTCTCAAGAGAAAATGAATATTTTTAAAATTATAATCCAATTCAGTTAAATTTTTTTTAAATCATCCTAATTATTAAAGTAATATCAACTGTCTTATTCAACAAACATGAGAAAGAGTAAAATTTATTAATTATTAGTAATATTAATTATTAAGTTTTTAGTTTCTTAAATTTATTAAATTATTATATTTTTATTCAAGTTTTAATTAACATGAAATTATTGTTAATTGGTTTTGAATATCCGTTTTACGTTATTTATTTTAATTGTACGAGAGTTTAGATTAATTAGAATTCAAATTTTAAATTTCTTAATTAAAAAAAAAGAAAATTTTAAATTATAACCCAATTCAATTAAATAATCTTTTATTTTAATTATAAATTTATTTATAATATCTAAGTTATTTTTTTCACACTTGTGGATAGCTCATAAATAAATGTCCAAATATGGAACATGGCCTAAGGAAACTATTTTTACTTTTTTATCATTTCATTTCTTATCAATATGTACCAGTTTAAAAAATTAAAAAGGAAAAAAAAGGAAAAGAAAAGAAACTTGGTAAGAAGGGACCCACTTTACAGTGTTTGATCTAATTCGTGAAGCCCACCAAAAGTTGTAGAGATCTGAACATATAATATAACCAATATGAAATCAATATGGTGGGTCGAAGTTGGGTTGGGGTTTGTTCTTTCTTCTCAGTTCTGAAACCAAACCGGGCGGAAAAGGGGGAAAGAGAGGGAAAACATAATAAACCTGAATAAAGCCGGAGGCGATGATCACGTAATCTGTAACGGCAACAACTCCGAGCTCGAATCGACTCACCGGTAAGTCTTCACCTAGCTTTCGGCCGAAACGATGTCTTTTTGGTGCGTGTGCTTCGAACAAACCATGACTTCGTTTCGCCCGAAATTACTGTTTTTCCGGTCTTTATCAACTGGGTTTCGTGCCGGTTGGCTCCCTAAAAAGAACCCAGGATTTCGTTGGTTTGAGACTTTTGAGGTTTGAGGGTGTTTTGATTAACGAAAGTTTATGATTTTACTCTATATTTCGTTTGTGAATGGTCTAAATATAAAATGGGTATGTGTTATTTTTCTTTGTATTTTCCAATTTTATTTTTTCTTTGTATTTTCTAATTTTATTTTTCCAAATGTGACCTAGAGGTTTGCAGTTTTATTATACTATCTATTGATGTCTTTTAATAGATTCTCTAAATATAAGATGGATTTTTCTAGCATTTACTGTTTTTGATTTTTTTTTTTAAATTCGTTTTTACTTTCTTCAACATATTATTTTATACTTTTAACTCAGACTAAGATTAGCAAACATGCCATGATATGGGAAATTCACAATGTACACGCGCATGGGTATGTATATTTATGTATGAGTGTTTATCCTTGTTGCAATCGATGTATGTATGTATTTATTTATTTATCGAAATGTTCTCTGTTTTTCTAATTCTCGTGTCTTGCTGTGCCCGACCTGTGTCCATGTCCCAAATGCCAATGTTGTGGCTGACTCTGAATCATAAGGTAAAAAATATTTACCCTTCAAAAAAGGAAAAACATATTAATGTAGGATTATAATTATAAATGTAAAAATGTATGAGATTGCAAGGAAAGACTTAGTTAAAGCTGATGCTAAATGAGCTTTTAAAGTAGGCTTTAATACATTCTTAAACAATGATCGGGCCATATTGAATTGACTGTAAGTCTATATAAAATGAATGATCCATTAAAAATAATTAAAAATACTGATTGTTATACATGGATGAGAAAAATTGAAATGGAATTATATAAACCCGAAAGTGTTAGCATGGTACAATACTTTCTTGATTTACATGCTTCTTCAAGCCAAAGGCCAAAAATATTAACGGAAATTTACATATTGACATATAAGTGATAAGAGCCCAAGTATATCACTAATTGGTAAATTTAGTGCAGATCAAACTTAAAATCCGTACTTTTGTTCTTCTTTGTTCTTTTGCACTCTTCATATTTCGAAGAAAAAGTATTTAAACTTTTTAAAACTCCTCTTTCGTAACATAATTTGGGAAAAAAAAAACATTATAGGTTTACAACTCAAATGCAGATTAATACTTATAAAAGGTCAAATGTGTGATTACTATCACTTAAGTTAATGGGAGGTGAATAGGTTTTTAAACTGGCCTTTGTAGGGGCTTGGCACACTTGGACAAATAACGGACTAGTCCCTACACTGTCACAAATCGACACTCTTAGTTTCTGGAAGTTGGGATGATAAAGTTTTGGGAGTAAGTTAAATTGCATTGCCCAGGGCTGTTTTGTATAACCTTTCACTTCTATTGGATAGTGGGGGATAAGGAGGGGTAAGAGTCCTTTTCAACTTAAGAACACGTGGCTTCTCGAGGAAGGTTTTAGGGAGCTTGTTAGAGGTTGGTGCGAGGGGTACGGGGTGGGCTGTTCTCCCAGTACTTAATTGTCAAGAAGTTAATGTTGAAAGGAGACTTGAAGAGGTGGAACGAGGAGTCATTTGGCAACTTAGGGTGGAGAAAATTGACAATCCTTGCTGAGATCAACAACTTGCATGTGAAGGAAGGAGAGGGAGGTTCAAGTAGCGTCGGGTGGAATTGAAGGGAAGAGTGCAAGGTGGGGGCCAAAAATATTGCTTTGATGGAAGAGGTGAGGTGAGTTTGGGATTTGGTGGTTGAGAGATTCAAGAGGAGATTAGTCGGTTGGAAGGAGCGGTACTTGTCAAAAGAGGGGAGGACTGCTCTGCTAATCGGCACCTTGTTCTAATTTGAGTTGCTGTTGTAAACAAATTGGAGAAATTGCCAAGAGACTACTGAAAAGGTGGACTTGGAATGAGTTCAAATATCACCTAGGTTGACTGAAAAAAAGGTGTTACCCTTTGAGGGAAAGGGGGTTGGTAGTTGGGAGCTAAGACTGTTCACAGAAGCTCCTTTGGGGATGTGGCCCGGAATATGGGTTGGAGAGGATTAGCCTTTGGGGAAGAGTGATGGAGGGTGGGAGGTGGTGGAAGGATTAGGTTCTGGTTAGACCACTGGTGTGAGGTAGGTTGCTGTCAGATAGCTTTCCCTTTGGCCTTTGAGAATAGCTATAGATAGACAGGTAAAGGTTGTAGATTACTTTAGGAGGACTGGGAGAGGAGTGGTTTGGGATACTAGTTTGCCTTGCAACTTCATGACTAGGTGGTGAAGTTATGGATTTTTATGGCATGTTATATGGGTAGGATATTCCTGAATGGGGGAGGATGGACCAGGTCTAGGAGAGGTGTGTTTGAGGTCAGGTCTTATTAGGGGGAGGGGAGGCAGGAGTCCTGTGGAAGGCTGTATGGAGATCAAAAATGCGTTTGAAGTTGGCATTTTTTTGGATGGACCGCACTTTGGAAAAGACATTGACCATGGGTAATTTATGAAGAAGACACCAAATCATTGTGAATTGGTATTGCCTATGCAAAAAGAATGAGAAAACAATTAATCATTTGTTGATATATTGCCTGATTACTAGAGCTGTACATATTTGTTCGAGGCAATCCGATACAAATTAGGAAACCTTTGTTCAACGGGGCTTCCCCACACCAAACATCATGCCAGAAACAAACTCTGGTGCCACTCCCTACCATAAACTCTATCCAAGCGAAGAACTCATCCTAACCTTTCCTAATGCTTCTCCACAAGCTCATCCCATATGTATTCCCACTCTCTGTTAAAGTCTAGCCCCCAAATGGTAACACCATATTTCCCTTCCACAACTTTATGCCAAAAGCATTCAAGCTCCACTGCAAATGCCACAACCATTTTTTCAAGCAACACTTTTGTTAACCTGCCTTAGCAACCGCATGCCAAGTCCCCCAAAAGATAGAGAAGACCACACCTTATCCCAAGAAACAAGATTGTACTTTTGTTCCTCGCCCGAGCCACTCCTTAAAAAGTCCTGTTGCATCATCTCCAATTTATTAGCAACCGAAGTTGGAATGGGAAAGAGAGACATAAAGTAAGTAGACAAACTAGAAATGGTGCTTCTTCCAACCAGCTAGTCTCTTTTCTATTTGCTCTACAACTGAATCCCACACAGCCTAAGCTTTACAAGGGGCTCTGAGAGTTAAACCCAAAAAGAAATAGGAAACGTATGCACTGCACAACCCAAGTTAGCAGCCAAGACCTCCATGTCTGCCACATTATCGACTGGAATAATTTTTGACTTGCCAAGATTAATCCGCAAACTCGATACTAACTCAAAATATAAAAGTATACATCTCAAGTAACAAAGTTGATTCTCCTTTGCGCCTCAAGAAATGTGTTCATCTTTGAACAATGCATAAGACACCGAGATGGGATATCCTTATGCATAACCAACACCAAAAACTCACAAGAATCCTCTGATCACTTCTTTATTTGCCGCCGATACCCATACTTCCTAGAACAACCTCATCTCCGTATTATACAAGGGCTTGTGTAAGACAATGACAACTAGTTGACTTGATCAGAGAAAATTTCGTCGTCCACAGTTGTCGATCGCCTTTTCTGCCGGAGGATGATCATGGACCATACAATCACCTTTTTTGCTATCCACTAAATAATTGTTCAGTTTGGCCTTATTTTTTATTTATTTTTTGATAACCAAGTCTTAAGAATCATACCTAAATGATTTTACATGTTGTGGAAGTGAGTGTTTGTTTTTGTTGATAAATAAAGTAAATTTCATAATAAAGCACCATGGGGGTGCTTGCATTAAATTGTGAATGACATGATTTGCTTTTTTGCATTTTGCTTGAGTTATTTGTTATGGATCTTGATTAACACAATATGTTCCTGAATTGATTTGCTGATATTTATGCTTTCAATCCTAGATATTGTTTTGGAGTTTCTTTTATAAATTAAAGCAACTCCAATAAGAGATGGAGGGAAAACATGAGGAAGCAGAAGATGTTGAGAGTGTTTCTAGCGATTCTTTTATTGATGGTTCAGACGATGAACCATCGACATCTGGACAAGATGATAGATTGCATCTTGAGGCAAGTTAATGATAAATATTTTATTTTTTATCTAATTTTTTTTTATTTTAAATTTGCTGATTTAAGAAGGAGAACTTGAGTTTGACTGTTTTGTTCATTTTCTGTTCTTATTTTAAACATGCAAATTTCATGCTTATTTAATTCCTCATTTCATTGTTCAGGCATCTTTGACCGAGGAAGAAATGGAGGAACTAATTGCTGAACTCTTGGAAGTTGAGAGTAAGGTATCATTTTTTTGGTGATCCTATCATTTCTTTTTGGACTAGTCTTATATATATATATATATATATATATATATATATGATTTTTGTTTAATTTTTTGTTTTGTTTTTGTGGTTCTCTAATGCTCAATTTTAGGCTGCAGAGGCTCAAGAATCACTTGAAGATGAGTCTCTAGCAAAGGTGGAGGTTGAAGTCAGGGAAGAGTTGGCACAATCTCTTCATGGGGATGATGTTTGTTTTCTATCATTTTGCCACCTAACCTTTTTTAGATTTTGTTGTTGATACCTATTACTGATGCTTAATCTCCTGTGGTTAGCTGGAGAAGGCTGTTGAAGATGAAATGACAACTTTCAAGGAAGAGTGGGAAACTGTACTTGATGAGCTTGAAAAAGAGAGTGCTCGCTTGTTGGTCTGCTTCTTTCCTCAATTTTGATTTTTTGATACATATCTTATAATCTTGCATGTATTGTGAGGCTCTGTATTTTTATTATAGTTGTTGTTGCTATTATTATTATCGTCATTGTTATATGGTTGGATCAACTTACACAGAGTGTAAAACTTTTTACCGATAAAAAAAAAATAGTGTTAAGACTTATCAAAAAAAAAAGCTTGCACAGTATTACAATAACTATTCTTACACTCTTTAATAACTTTTTTTTGAAGCCATATTTTGTCAAGCCCATTGTTAGATTTTTATTTATTTTTGTTGTGCTTGTCATGCATGCCAATTGTATCTTGATCACATATGGGTAGATGTTTGATCCGTAAACTTACATTTTTCTTAATAAAATATTAGAATAAATCTCTAATTTAGACTGTGATGTTGATGGGACAGTTGTCAATGCTTGACCAAGCTGATTTTTGATATGCATAACAAGTACCGGAGGGATGTTCAATCTAATATTTTGCCTAATAAAAGATGAATACTGCATAAAGTTATTGAGGTGAGGTTGGGGGGCGGGGGGTTGTAAGAATAGTTCTGTTTTTCCAATTAACCGGTGGAAAATGGTTTCCTGTTTTTTTTCTTTTAAAAAAAAATTTCTCTTGTTGTTAGAAAGTTGGAAATTATCTTTACATACTTTTTGCCTTTAGTTATGGCATTGTCCTTTATAAGTTAAAATTTTGGTGTTTTTCTTGAGCTCATATTTAGTTCATAGGTATCTCTGACATGTTATGGTGGTGGGACCCCCTCTCTTTGAAGCTTTTGGGTGGATTCAAACCAGCATTTATAACTCATCCTGTTTTTTGACTGTGCCTTTAACACTTTCCTGTTTGATTATGTGGTTTTTGCACCATAGGTTGGCGGGTATGAGAGCTTGGTACCCATTAGGCTTGGGTGATGTCTAGATTAGCAGGATGTAGGGTGGGGAGGAGAGTGAGAGTAGCATGTCAGGTAGCTTCAAATCCCTATCCTCAGCCGAAATCTGTTGAAGTTACTATTGACAATTTATGAAACCGTGGCAGTGTATAGTTAATTGGTGCTGAATGTGCAAATGGGACATGAAATGGCTAGCCATCTATTGTTGCATTATCCAATAAATAGGGATCTGTGGACTCTATTGTTTGCCCTTTCTGAACTTCATTCGGTTACGTCTAGATTAGTTGGGGATGTTCTTGATAATTGGACATGATGTAGAGTGGAGAGGAGAGTGAAAGTAGTGTGGCAGGTAGCTTCCTCATGCTATAGGTGAATATTTAGGGTGAGAAGAATAGAGTTCTTTTGAGGTGTCTATTTTGACTGTCAAGCACAAAATGTTGAGTTCTGCTTTTATTTTATTTGTAGATGTTAAGAGTTCATATTTTTTGTGTTGCTTTTTCCCCCCTTATTATAGTGAGGGCGATGTCATAATTCTTATATTGTTATTTGCACTGTATAAATGACTGGTAAAGTGTATGTTGAGTAATCTACACAACCAAATTTTTTGTCTCACGTTCTTTCTCTTCTCTATCTCTCAAACCTTAAACATTGAGCAATATAACTTGGTATCAAAGGAACAATCAAAGGTTGAGGATTACTAAAATATCGTCGATGGCTATAGGAAGAGGCACTCTTCAAACGAGCTGTTGACTTTAGTAGTTGGATGATGATGTCATGCTAAAGTCAACACTTACTGGCAACTAGAAATCACCTGGTGGATCTCCTCCTTTTGGTTATTATGGATAATATATATATATATATATATATGTTTGAATTTTATTGAATCATTTAGGGGGGTCTTCCATTATCAAATGCTTTTTCAAAAAATAAGGGTGGATTTTTCGATCTTTGTTTTTCGAGAGAGTTGGAGGTTTTTTGGCTGCACTGTTTAGCATGCTATAGTGTGTCACACCCCAAATCCGGAGGCTAAATAAACACGTAACAAAAATTATCTCCAATTCTTTCAAATATTAATAAGAAAATTAGATTATTTCCAAAACTCCAAAGAAATACCAATTAACTATTCACTATCCACAAATAAATAATAAATAATTTGTTTCCAAAATCCCAAATAATAATAAAATCCATAAAATAAAATTATTACGTGTTTCAAAGCTGTCCAACTAACAGAAGTTCTAACCACAAATAAATAAAACTAAATTGATTGTCCATTGCACTGCACCTTATACTAGAAGATATCATAGTTGATCTCTATTCATTTGTGGGGAAAAATATTGGGGTAAGCTCAAAGAGCCTAGTAAGGTAACATAGCACAATATATACCGGAATAGGTCAAACGAATAGTACAAATAATTTAGAAAACAATTGTTGATAAATCGAAGCATTTCACAAATTTTTTTATCGCTTGAAAGAATTTCAAGGCTCACAATAAGAAGACTGATATCATTTTTCAATTTAGAAATCATTTACAAATAGCATGGTAATAAATAGTATTTCCAAATTCGTATAAGCATTTACCCTGGCTGGCACATTAATACATAAGATGCCTATTCATAGTGGGACTTGCAGACGTCACAAGTACTGGAAGTTAACAGTGTTATGCCTTTGTTAATGTGGGTCAGACTCCGACTGTATCCTATCGACACAAAGACTGCCAATAGTAGTAAACTATTGTTGACACGAAACAGACTCCAACCAGAGATCACACCTACACTAAAACAATTCAAATAAATTTGATAATGATCATACGAATAAGCCAATTCTTTTCAATAAACAGAATAATTTTCATAAACAATTTCACTTGTAAACAAAGAGCACATATTAGAAACAAACAATTTTTGCTTGACCCAAGTAACGATAATGAAGCAAATAGAACATTGTAAAATATATTTTCGAACTTAAAACAATTTGCAATTATTTTCTTGCATAAACAAATTTTCATAAAACAGAGGCAATAAAAATATTTATTTGGCATATATTCAGAAATTGTATATCATGTCTGTTTCCTTATCTCGAAAGCAATGTCCTCAAATCACATAATACGCTCCAAAAGTGTCCTTTGCAAAGTCATTCCAATCTTAGAATAATTCAAAATAGCAAATTTAATCAATTACTTCCATTTGCCACGTGTACTTATTAGGCCTAAGTATTTTTAAAATACCTAAATGATGACATTAAAGTGTTCCATAATTTATTGTAAGTTTTAAATATTATTTTCCATTTTTCATGAATTTTATCAAATTACCCGATTAAGATTAACTTAAGGCATACGGTCAAACATGGAACTAAGATGGCTCTCCAATTGATCAAAGGTCTTGTCTTCAAGTCAATTACACTTCTAACTTAAATTTACTTATAAATAGTCATCATAATTTAAGTCACCTATTTACGCATTTAAACAATTAAGAAACTAATATATTAAGGTGAACTCTAATTAAGAATTAATAATTCACAGTACTTTGAGTCTCACCTCCCTTACCAATAAGTTTAGAATATTAAATATAATTTTTCTACAAAATTTCATAATTTTTTGAATTTGTTTACTATTTTTCCTTAATTTCTTCAGTTTTATCAATTAAAAATTAATAATAATTAATTTCAGAAATTATTTGGTTCGGGACCTACTCCATTAAATCAAGTCGTTGAGATCTATAGTTTGGGCTTTTATTTCATCTAATTTGGATTAGGGGTAAGCTCACTCTCCGCTAGTAAATGGGCCCGAGAGTGGGCTTCGTTGAAGAGAACCACCAACCCATCTTCTTCTCCACACTTGTTCCTGCAATTCATGCACACCACCAGCCGTGAGTTGTTTTTCTCTAAATTTTCGGCCTCCAATTTCTCCATCAATTGTCAATCAAATCATGCAAATTATATGTTCGTTTCAATCGTTTTTTTGAGATCTATCCAACAGTATAATTTAATTAGATTAAATATTTCAAAATATAGAGAAAACTTAGCCTAAAACTTGCGGTTTCAAGGTTTTCTCTAAAATTTTGATCATCTATATCTCTTTCAATACATCCTCTTATAAGACATATTATATATCGATTTAAACCTTATTCCATGGAGTTAAAACCTCCACTTCAAACTTTGTTCTCACGTCCCTTTTCAAACGAGATTCTTCGAAGTATGGTGGTGAGTATGCACGATTTGGTTTTGCTGTTAGCGGGACAATTGGTTTTGTATAATGAAATTATGAATAGGAACCAATTTATGAAGATAACTGTTATAAAAAACCAAGGAAAATGTCTTTTGGCCGGAGGGGTCATGTTTTCGGATGGGTTTTTTTTATCTCTCCCATTATTGATAACAACCATGATTTAGCAAGAAAAAGAAGGGGGCAAAGGGTTGAGAGAGGGGAGGATAGGAAGGGGCACTAGAACAACACGAGGAGGGGATTTATATGGAGGTGAAGCCTATTGGCATTATGTTTTTAGTTTGTGGGTTGAAATGTTAGAGAAGTCCTATATTTATATTTCAGTTTTTAGTTATGTAATCCATTTTTGCAAAACGCTACAAACTGTTGATTTTTACATGCACGAAGGAGTCATTCGTAATTAAACGCCATATTTGGGTAAAAAAATATTTATTATTAATTTAGGGAGTTATATTTCTCTTAAAATAAAATAAAAATTTAGGGAGTTATTTAGCAACATAGGTTGTTTTAAAAATAGTCACACCTGTTTTAAACTGACTATTGGAACAACGTTTTGCAAATAAGAACCCTATAAAAACCAACCCTCAAATCTACTACTACACTAGTTGTTGCATGCCACTATGTCAATGTCTTTGCATGCTTGTTTTTATGTGAGAAAGAGACGTACGTCAAATGCGATGGCCCAAGTTGGGGGTTCTCGCCTTCCTCTTTAGAGGAGAATCTTTCAAGTGTGGTGGAGAGTATGCATGATTTGGTCTTGTTGTTAGCGGGGCAATTGCTTTTGTATAATGAAATTATGAATAGGAACCAATTAATGAAGATAACTGTTATAAAAAAAAGGAAAATGTCTTTTGGCCGGAGGGGTCATGTTTTCGGATTTTTTTTTTTCCTCTCTCCCTTTACTGATAACATCCATGATTTGGCAAGAAAAAAGAAGGGGACAAAGGGCTGAGTGAGGGGAGGATAGGAAGGGGTACTGCAATAACGCTAGGATGAGGCATTACATAGAATCTAGTCAATGGAACCCAAGCTTCGATGGTCTGGATTCAATCAGAGTACAAAGGAGAATATGGAGTGGTTGGAGAGGCTATTCTCAGGGGAGGAGGTGGTGATGGTGTTGAATAGTGTTATAATGGGAATAAAGCTCCTGGGCTGGATGGGATGTCTATGGTCTTCTTTCAACATTGTTGCGGTGTGGTGAAGATAGGGGTTATGGACATGTTCATAGCTTTCCAAGCCACGGGGGAGTTTGAAAGGAGATTGAATGCCTCCTTTATTGTCTTAATCCCTAAGAAGGGGGAGCTATTGAATTGAGAGGCTTCCAGGCCATTGCTTTGTAGGGAGCATTTATGAACTCATAGCAAAGACCCTTGTTCCAAGGCTTCCAAAATATAACAAAACAACTGACCAACAACATTCCAACTTAAAATAAATATCAGTGAGGACTTCACTCACGACCATGGGCGTTCCCTTTAGATGTGAAAGGCCTCTTGATTGTCCATATTTGTTTAGCCTCTTAATATATACATCAGAAAGGAACATGTCTTGAGGTTAATTAAAACCCTGTTGACTATTGACATTCTGCATGTATTCTTCCTAATGAGGAATTTAATTAGGCACAATATGAATTCCAACATAATGTTTTAGTTGAGCCCCATCTAGATTGAAACAAATACGTACAGTCCCAAACTGGCCATAAACTCAAGAGAGGGACTTGTTCTTGTTTGCACATCTGCCTCAGCGACCACGGTTTGAGAAGTAATTTCATGCAAACAAACAATAGGTTAATTGACAAATATGACTGGACTGGAAAATAGATTAGGCAGCAAATAATTTGAAACATTTTCTATAAATGATGGGTGTTATTAAGATCAAAAGTGTGAGAATTTTCTTGGAACAGCATATGTTGGATTTAGATTTCGGGTATCAACCCTGAATTGGAACTTGGAGGAGAATAATACTAGATTTTAACAGGATGCTAAAGTTGCAAGTATTGTGGAAGTAAGGAATAAGAAGGGAACTGGGGGCTATTTTTCTTCTTTCTTATCAATATTGTTTTTCTATTTTTTTTCCTTTTCTTTTTGTGGCTTCATACTCTTTTTTGATTCGAGTGCAGGTTCGTCTGGTGAAAACTCTCATATTTATTTTATGTATAATTTGATTGATCTATATCCTTTATGCTATATAAGTAGGGGAAAGACCAAGTAAAACTGAGATTTAAAAGCTCTATAAAATCTCTACTCAGGGTTAACTAATTTGTAAAATTGATTTGAGCTATGTTGTTGTTTCCTATTCTTAAATTTTGGTTTGAACTTGTTAGAGGATTAATCACAGGTTGTGAATAATCTGAAAAATTTAAAGAGTTCATTAATCTCAAATGTCCCTAAACTTCTGAAGGAACCTGTTGAAGGTTTGAAAGATCCAGCCAGCCATCCATTCCAGGTTTTGAAAACCTGATTGAAATCAATTGTTGGTTTTCATGTAGAGCAAATTAAACTCAAATCTGCTTAAATCCTTGATGTGCATACTTTTTAACGTTCCTTTTTTCACATATTACTGCAGTTTAGCCGTTTTTGTTGCTGATGACTTAACCACCTAAGATCATCTTTTCTTCATTTTGAGTCAATATGCTGATTTTTATGGGCGTTATCCGTTAAATATGGAAGACCATTTTAGTTGCCTGGGGATTCTCTTTGTGGACTGTGCATTGAAGAAAAGCCTTGTTATACTTGACCAGAAATTTTTGTTGGCCCTTTCTCTATTAGAATATTTACCGTTATTGCATTCAGGTACATTCTTGAATGTGATTACATGACCCTACTGGCAAGAATTAATGTCTATATTAAAAGTAATAGAAGTAGAAGCAGTTTACTTGTGCTTTCATTCCTTTTTTTTCTTTTAATTTTTAAAATTTAGTTATATTTGACTTTTGCTGCTTTTGATTCATGTGCTTATCTGAGCAGGAACAACTTGATGGTGCTGGTATTGAACTCCCAAGCCTCTATAAGTGGATTGAAAGTCAGGCTCCTAATGGTTGCTGCACTGAAGCATGGAAGAAAAAGACACACTGGGTAGGATCTCAGGTGACGAGTGATGTTACTGAATCAATTGCGGATGCTGAAAAGTATCTCCAAACTTACAGGCCTGTGAGAAGGTATCTTATTATTATTATTTTTTTTGGTTTTAGGAATTCTGCTGGAATGAGAGGTTAATTTCATATGTTGGTATCTACTTTGTGGGACAGGCGGCACGGAAAAATATTGGAGGAGGGTGCCAGTGGTTTTCTGGGAAAGAAACTTGCTCTTGATGACAGTGGAGGAGCTGTAGCAGAAAATTCTGACGTAGATTGGTGCTCTTTTAACAAAATATTTTCTGATCATTTATCTGAGGGTAGTATTTCATTTGGCAGCAAGCACTGGGCTTCTGTTTACTTGGCCAGTACTCCACAGCAAGCTGCAGCATTGGGCCTTAAATTCCCTGGAGTTGATGAGGTAAGGTATTTGAGTTTGAGGGTTGTTTTGCTAGTTTGTTATATAATTGCTTTTGATTCTTTTATCACATGCTTGTTTGACTTTGTAATGCCCTAATTTGATATTACATATAATAGTACCACTTTTTGACTCATCCTGATTAACATAACTGTTGGATGCTTGGTTGTTGAGTTTGATTTAATCCAAGTTTTATCAGATTTTGATTGTTCCTGATAAACAGTCGTTTGCTCAGTTTCTGATTATTTCTGGCTAACGGACTCTTGGTCTCTGTACAAAATCCCTGGCTTGTCAGTCTTCCTCCCAAAGTTTTAATTGTGTGGCAGGCAATTCCTTTCTATAATGTTAAATTAGTGGTTTCTTCTCTGTTTGTGTTAGCGGCAATAGTCTCTCCACTTGTAGGGTAAGACTGCGTACATCTAAGCCTCCCTAGACCCTGTAGTGGCGGGAGCCTCATGCACTGTTTGCTCTTTCCTCTGTTTGTGTTAAATGTAACAGAGTAGTTCATGGAGATCTGTAGGTCTCATAACACGAGCATTATAATAATACAGCAAATTTTCCTCAAGACAAAAATATTTTCTTTACCTATATATATATGTTAGTGTGTGTATATTTATAGTACATATATTCTACGGATATTTGTGTGGTGTTTTGTATGATAAGGTTTGGATTCTTTTAACAAATGTTAAATTTTCTTTCTAGGCTTATTTAAGTGTGGTTTAGGTTGGTGCTGAAGGGCGTTGATTAGTGGCCAATTGTTTTTCACCAAATCTAAGTGGCTATAGTAAGGGTTTAGGGTGGTGAACAGGTGAAGTGAAGAATTCAGTCTTTAACTTGGATTGGAACATAAATTCAGGCCTGATGCCCTTTCTCAGTCTTGTGGGTTGTAGTTAAAACAGTGTCTTGAAGTCTTTCGAGGATTCCCTTTTCTAAGCTTTACTTTAAGGAAGGTGATGTCAAGTTGGTGTGGGAGCAATGGAGGGCGTTGATTGGTGGCCAACATCTTGCAACAAATCTAATTTGTTAGTGTGGGAGTTCAAGGTGGTGAAGCAAAGAATGCTGTCTTTTGAATTGGATTGCAGCAAGGTCATGATGGCTCTTCTCCTCTCTTGCTGGATTGTGATTAGAATGATTTCATGAAGGTGTTCAAGTACTCTCCCTCAAATTGAATTGTTAACTGATCCACCTATCATTGCCTTAATTATAGAGATAAATGGTCTGGTGAACACAAACGACTTTATTTCAGTTTTGTGACTGGCTTTGCTGGTGATGGAAACTTCCAATACTTATTCTGATCAATCATCTTGTGCAGTAATCTGTTCAGATATTGCTCATGATGTTGCGTTAAAGTTTCAAGGGAGTCCTATGTCTAAAGTATCAATTTTTCTCTCAATAAGAACATTAACCTTGATTGTGAAAGAATTGGAGTAATATGAGTTGTTGCTGTACACTAAGTTTCTTTATGATTTTTATTAATGAAAACTTTCCTGACATGTATATGATTTTTGGCATAAAAATAGGATGTGTTCATATTTCCAAGGGTGATGAATAAATCTAATGAAATTATAAGAAAGCTCCTAATCTCCTTTTTAGTCCAAAAAAAATTAATTTACTACATATGATAGCTGGGCGGGGAGCCCAAGACCACCCTAACAATCATGACCGCTTACGTCAGCTTAAGTAAACTAGCCCTGCCCCACCCCGCCCCACCTCAGGGTTCTCCTTCGCCTGGCCGCCCGTCCCCTTCCTACCTAATATTAAATGAAGTTAAACCTAATTTAAGTTAAAGAGAAAATGAAAAAAAAATAGAGAAGAGAAGAACAGAGGAAAACCTCAAGTCTTTCCTACATTACTCCAAAATAATGTAATACATAACTAAAACCACACATCCCTCACATATACGCAAATATTAAGGAAAGTATTATAATGGCCTTAATAATATCTGACTACTTTCTCAATACTCCCCCTCAAGCTGGAGCAAAGATATCTATTAAGCCCAACTTGTTCAAGTATGAATGTAGAAGAGGGCGAACTAGTTTAGTGAAAACATGTGCGAGTTGATTGTTGGTGTGAATTCCCAATAGTAGAAATGATTCCAGTTTGAACCGTTTAAACATCAACGTCAATATGTTTTGTGCGTTCATAAAGAACATAATTTGAAGGAATCTTAATAGCAGCTTGGTTATCACAATAGAGGTATAGACCCAGAGGAAGGAAATCCAAACTCTTATGAGTAGGGTCTTCAACTATAAAATTTTACAAGCATTCAGCCTCATTAGAAGAGCGAGAAGTGACAGTTTGTTTCTTACTTTTCTAAGAGAATAGATTATTCCCATAAGAGTTGAAAAAAATTAAAAGTGGAACGTCTATCAGTCGAAGACCCAGCATAATCAACATCACTAAAACCTAAGATGGATGAATGACCATTGCCAGTATAAAATAACCCAAATAACACCAATCCCCGTTAGGGTTTCATATTTCGAAGAATATGATACACAACCTTTAGGTGTGGAGTCTTGGGACTATGCATAAACTACATGAATGGGTTGACAACATTCATAGCGTAAGATCATGCCTAGTATTCATTAAATAAATCAGAAGAATTACCAAATGCTAAAAAGCCGAATGATCCTTGAGGGGCTCACCAATGTCACAATGTAGCTTGTGATGAGGGTCCATAGGACATAGTGCTGTCTACAACCAAGCATGCCCGTATCATGTAACAAATCAAGAGCATACTTGTGCTAAGATAAGGAAATACCCCTGTTGGAGCAAGCTACCTCAAATCCAAGAAAATAGCAAAGATGGCCCAAGTTTTTCACATCAAGGACACGGCTTAACTCCTCCTTTACCTTAGCAATGATGGCAGAATCATCTCTTGTAATAACAATACCATCAACATAAACAAGAACAATCGTGCAAAGACCATCATGGCTCCTATAGATAAAGCATATGTGGTCTGAATGACGATGAGTGAACCCCATAGCTAGAACATCACCACCAAATCGTTGAAACCATGCTTCAAGGATCAAAATATTGTTTCGATGTATAGTTTCGGTCTGTCCGGAAACGGAAACGTTTCGGAAATATAATGGAAATGGAGAAAAAAATGGAAACATGTGGAAACATAACTTAAAATTTATTTATTTATACAAATGAGCCTATTTATTGAATATTTGTACATGTTTAAGGCATATACATCTATTCATGATAAATGATACTAATTCATGATTAATGACATAATAGATATGTACTATATAATATCCACGAATTAGATAATTTGATACAAGTTATATATAAAATAAAAAGTAAAACAAATAGCGATTTAAACCTATTATAATTAGTAACTTAGTATTAAAATAGTTGTTTCTCTACATTTTATTTCCCCTACTACTTTTCTATTATTTTAGAAAAAATAATAGAAATATATCTTCTTGTAATTTTGAGTCTTAATCTTTGAAAAATAAATTGATATTATTTTTTACTAACTTCTAGAATTATTGTTGATATAAAAGAAATGTTTCCTCTAATTCGGTATGTTTCTACTAGTTTCGGTATGTCACGGAAATAATTTTGTTTCTATAGAAAAATGTGAATTTCGATATTTTACTAGTGTTTCGTTTCGGTTTCCTGAGAAACGGAAACGTTTCGGCCGTTTAGATGGAAAATAAACGAAACTTTGATCCTTGTCAATAGCATCCGAATCAATAACCAATGTGAGGTATCAAGCTAGGGGCCGTAGTAATGGAAAGCTGATGTAGTACCTGAATGAGTAATAGAAGTGGAAGCATGTTCATGATTAGTGGATGTGGTCACTAGGAATGGCAACGGGGCGGGGTCCCTCTTCCCCGACCCCGACTTTGTTTATATTCCCCGCCCTACCTCGCCTCGCCTCACCTCACCTAGAAGTTTACTTGATCCCCGACCCCGTTTATGCCCCCCCACCCTACCCCACCTCGCCCCGTCCCCCGAAAGTAATCACAGGAACAAATTATAAAATATAACAGATTACTCTATAATTGTAGCTTGATGGAAACACATTTGAAGATGCTATATATGTTTGGATATAAGTATCAACGTAAATTAATTAAGAACGATGCATACTCCTAGAGGAAGACAATGAAAAGCATGAACAACAACTACAACGAAATCCCACTTGTTGTAGTAACTCGTTGAAGGCCAATCAAAGACAACATGCCAATTACTATTATTATTATTTTAAAAAAAATCTGATCAAACAACTGAAATTGAAAAGTAAACCTTTAATCTTTAACCCACCTACCCATAAAACCACCTAGATTTACTCTCTAATACATATATTTATATATGTGTACGTGTGTGTATGGCTTATTAGTAAATATAGTATATACTAAGGATAATATTGTAATTTTAACATATAAATGGGGGTGGGGTGCCCATCCCCCAACCCTAGCCCTGAACCCAAGGCTGGTTTTGGAAGCTTACCCTAACCCTGTTTATAAACAACCCATATGGGGCAAGGGTAGCTCCCCGACGGGTCGGGTCAATTTTCCATCCCTAGACTGGTCACAGAGATAGGTAAAGCAACTCATGGAGTTTGAGTGGAGTGTGAAGCTAGTTGCTCACAAACAATGGCATCAATATGGGAATTTAACCTAAGAAGCACGGACACTCTATTTTGGCTCACGTGTTCGTGTCGGACACGTGTCGGACACCGACACTCTCGGACACTTCCCGGACACGTGTCCGGACATTTGAATCATGGATGTTGATGATTAAATGAAGAAATTCTTTAATTTTTATTTAATAACTGTGTTATTTTAATATCTTAATAATATTTTTTAAATTTGTGTGTTTTTATGGCAAGTTTAATTGAAATAACATTAGGTTTTTATTATATGGTCATATAAAAAGTATAAAAAATTTATATATATTCAACGTGTCCCTAACGTGTCCGTGTCCTACTTTTTTGAGAAATAAAGTGTCTGTGTGTCCGTGTCGTGTCGTGTCGTGTCGTATCCGTGTCCCGTGTCCGTATCTGTGCTTCTTAGAATTTAACTGTTCCATATCGAAGGAAGAACCAAGTGAAGGTGCTATAGGTTGAGTAGTATTTGGCCCTCTTGTAACAATTGAGTGAGTAATAGAAGAACTTATAGAACTACGGGGAGGGAACCCATGTAACCAGTAACGCATGGAGACCTCATGATTAGTGCCACCACAATAAGTACATTAGAAAGTGTTTTGGCCTCGACCATGATCACGATCATGTCCAAGACTACAACCATGTCCAAGGTCTGAACCACCTCTAGAGCGAGGCATAGTGGAACGAAACTGAAGGTGAAGCAGAGTGGTCAACAAAACAACAGGAGCAGAAGTTGGAGAAATGAAAGAGCGCCATTGCTCATCATTGTGAATAGTTGCATTAACGGTTCGTATTGGAGGTAGAAAATAAGAAGTTAGAATCTGTGCACGAATAGGCTCAAACTCGTGATAGAAACCCATATGAAATGCCTAGGTCTGCTAACGCTCAATACACTCCATAATAAGTGTGCCAACATCTGATGGAAGACTAGATAGAGGCTCGTAATGGCTCAAAATAATTTGTAACCGAGAGATCCGATAATCATACGTACATACGATATATCCGGGGCTCCATATAGTTAAACAACCATCCCAACGTAGTGTAATTATCAATTTCCCAGTGAGCATATTTAACATCTTTAGGATCTGGTACCTTAGTAGCACCATCAAGAAGATCAAAGTTTTGTCGACTGCCCAAATATTACTTCACAGACTGACCAAGACTTGAAATGTTTACCTTCAAGAAGCTTTGTTGTGATACAGTGAATAGGGTTCCTGTAGTATGAGATAAGGAAACAGAATCCTTTGGTTTGGATCCCATCATTAACTATAAAAATAAATATTACAAGGTGGGAAAGCACATCTACCAAGCCGCCAAAAAGCAAAGGATATTATAAATCAGAAGAAGAAAAACATAGTTGACTGCTCACTAGTGCCAGATTAAACTAAAAATCTGCAAACCTTCATGTATGTAATCACAAATCAGAAGAAAAAGAGGTTGGAGAGTGGAAATAGCAGATCCTTCAACAAAAGCACAGGACCTGATGTGGAGAAGCCCTGGCTGACTGTCCCAACGAGCGAAAAACCTTTGAATCTCGCAGACATTGAACCAAAACCACCAGCCGAATCAATATAGGCCAAGAAAGCTACCAAAACTTAGTACAAGCTTAAGCTTCTATCATTAGACCAACAGGAAATATCGAAATCGAAATGCACATTAGACCAGTAGGAACAATCGAAATCAAAACGCAGTGATGTCTGACCATCCACAGATCTCAAAATGTTGCAAAAAAAAAAAAAAAAAATCCAAGTGGCTTGTGTAACCTCCGACAAACCTCCTATGCCCTATTCACACTCAATAGAGGTGGATTGAAACACCAAAAACAACAAAAAAAATCTTCAAATGAAAAGATTGAAAAATTGATACTGAGAAGCTAGAAAAGTTTCGAAATTACAAAAGTCCATCCAAATGCCTTCAAAAAATTGTGCAAAAATCACAGGTATTTTGCATGATGAGACGAAGCCACCATGTTTTCTAATTGTTGAAAAGTGTCGGAAATTGATGATGTCATGCAGACGTCAACATGTCATCATCAGTGAGAAAATGGTGTCAGCAACTTCGTTGGCACCTGCCTTTTGGTCTCTTTGTTCTAGTTGTCTCCCAACTGTGTTTTTAGAAGATCCCTTTGCCTAGATTGTGACTGTGATACCAAAAAACCTAGCTTAAGATTTAGAGAAAAGGACAAAAAAATGCAGAAATGAAGAAGAGAGGAAAACCTGACTCTTTTCTATATTACTCCAATAGAATGTAATACAGAAGTAAAACAACACACCCCTCGCATATACTCGAATATTAAGGATGTACAATAGTGCCCTTAATAACGTAAGACTAATATCTCAATTCGGTCTCTCCATGAGCAGTTGACAGTAAAGCGGGACGTTTCATTTCCGTGGTAGCTTATTTGGAAATCCAAGACTCGAAAGAAAGTTGTATTTTTTGTTGGTCGGCAGCTTGGGGTACTATTCTAACAACAAATAATCTTCAGAAGATGGTTTACCATAATATGCCTAGTAGATGTTGTATGTGCAAGTTTAACGAAGAAATGGTTGATCACCTTCTTTTACATTGTAAGGTGGCTAGGGATGTATGGTGCATGGTAGTCTCTCTTTTTGGGTGTAGATGGGTGATGCCGGCTACGGTTCAAGACGCTTTGGCAAGTTGGCAATGCAATTGAATTAGAAAGGATGTTAAGCAGGCTTGGAGGATATCTCCTCTATGTTTTCTTAAGCCTGTGGAGGGAGCAGAACAAAAGGGTTTTTGAGGGAGAAGATTCTGCTATGTGGAAGCTTAAGGATAATGTTTTGCATCTTTTTTTTGTTTGGCTGAAAGAAGAAAGCCTAATGTATTTAAAGAGATTTATGGATATTTTGGGGGACCTAAGGACGTAAGGCTGTGATTCTTGTAGCCTTTTCCTTTTTTTTTTTGTACATGGGTGCGCCCCCCCTTGGGCGCCTTGTTTATATAATACATATTTTACTGATAATAAAAAAAAAAAAATTTCTCTGTTCCGTGCTGATGTCTAAAGGAGCAAAACAACTTCCATAATTCAAAGAAGAGATCAAAAAACTCATCTCGGCCTTCTTTTTCCTTTTTCTACTATAATATGTTGTCTAAGGGAGCTAAACATCTTCCTTTCCACATTTTTATCCTACAAACCAAATAATGTTTATAGCATTTTGCTATAATTTCTCAGATGATTTCACGCAAAAAATAGATTGATTTTTTTAATCACAACTTTTTTTTCCCCTTCTTTTCGGGGGAAGTAAATATATAGTGAAGGAACATACCGAGATCTAAGACGACAGAGAGAAACAGCTGGCTGTAATGTTTGCAAGCTTCTATATGACAACTCTAATGGTGACTTTAATCACAACTGCTACAAAGGAAAAATGTTAGAGAATTCCTACAATTTTTTTTTTTCGTTTTATAGCTATGGTTGTTGAACTTGTGCGATGTTTTGATTTCTTCAAAGAATATAGGAGAAATAGAGAGGTAACTAGATAAGTACAAACTTGCTGGGCTTGCGGTGATGGGCAACGATGGAGTTTACTGAAGGGATATTGATGAGGTTTAATGGATGGGTGAATGTGATGGTTGGCTAGTGAAGTGTGGTGACTGGTGTAGAGGGAGAGTTGGAATGTCTATGTTATACAAAACCCTGAATTACTTCCTTTATATACTCCAATGTCTCAAAAAGCTTTATTGAGGCTCGCTTTGAAGCAATTTTAACTCAAAACGCCTTAATGATTTGAAGACCTTAATTCATTTCTTCAAATGAATGGAACTTCTCAATTGAGAGCGATAATAATGCTTCACCATTTTCATTGAAACCTAACATATTATTAAAAAGGTACTTTTACATAGATGTATGACTTTCATATGATATTAGATCTTTTTCTTCCTAACAAGCGCTAGAGACTTGATTGGAAGTAATTTATAATCAACAGTAATGCTTGACCACTTTCATTGAAACCTTGACACATTATTAAAATGGAGGTTTTACATAGATGGTTTATGGTCTCCTATGACTTCCATACGTTATTGGATATTTTTCTTCCCTAACAAGCATGATAGAAAGGGACGAAGGAAAAGAAAGTGTTGTATCGTAAGTTTCTGGATATAAAATACTTTCAGATTAGTATTTTTAAGAGTAAAGTTAGTCAAAATACTAACCCTCTCGTAGAATTTGAAATTATAATGATGGCTTATGTTTTAAATGCTAACATTTCATTTTATGACTAATAGTGTTTATTTTTATTTTCTAATAAAGAAATTTAAGTCCCAACAAACTTGCGCCTCAAAGCTTTGCCTTGTAAAGAGTCAAACACCTCACCTTATGCTTCCGCCTTTTAAAACACTGATAAGGTTGAGAGATTTTAAGAATTAAATAAAAATATTGTGGGAATTTTTGTTATTTTACTACATATTTAGGGTCCAGTTGTGTTTTCTTGTCTTAACCCACACCAATCCATAATAAACCCTCCCCAAATCCATCCCATTAGGGATGGAGTGAGGACCCGAAAATCCGGGTTAGATTGCTATCCTTAAATGATACTAATTAATTAAATATATATGGAAATAGGTATACATATTCATGCAATACTAACTATTTATTTATTTATATATATATATATATATATATATATAGATATACATACATTCGTTTGTTTTTTATATTCTAATAGTTTGTACTATAAAAGTTCTTCAAAATTTATTAATTATTAAACAAAGAATTACTAATTATTCACCATGGAACAAATTTGGTTCCTCAATTTTTATTAATTAATAGAGATTACTAAGTCACACAATATTAATTATTTTAGGGTCAATTGTATTTCCAATTCAAGTTGACTGTAGGTTTCTTCATTTTCTCTTTTGTTCTTTTAATAAAATTTTCAGTATTTTTCTTTTTCTGATCAGGTGGAGGAGATTGATGACATTGATGGAAATTCTAGTGATCCATTTGTTGCAGATGCTATAGCAAATGAAAAAGAATTGGATCTTTCTGAAGAACAGAAGAGAAATTTTAGGAAGGTTTGTCAATATTATTCTCTACCATGACTGTATTATTTTCTTTTCCCTTGTAGTCATTTTAACCAATTAATTAATTAGAGTGGCCTTGTTTGCTCTCCCTTCCTTAAACCCATGGTTTAGGTATTTTCAGTGATCACATGAAATGTCATTTTGCTTTGGATATGTTCTGTCTGGTGAGATTATGTTTTCAATTCAAAAACCATGGAAAATAGTGGAAATATGGGATATCTATTTTAGTTGTAGGGAATTTATGCCTGCTTCTCTAGGTTGTAATGAACTCTTAGATATAATCCTTCAAACAACTTGTCAAGCAACTTTGTAGGTTCTTTAGTATAATAAGATTATAGTTGTATAATGGTTTTATATACGGGTCCAACCCCTCACTGCCATTTTAATGAACTTTATGTTTCCCATTTTTTTTTCATTGGAAAGTAAAGAATTTTAATTAATTAATAAAATATGAGCACATTAGGTGTACCTAAAATATTACCCCCTTACCCTCTTGAAACGATTGTTACAATCTTCCATTGAAGCATGTCGTCTGGAGACTATTTTGAAGAGTTGAGGGACACCACCTGAAGAGGGCCAGTGTCACACCAATAGTCACTCCATAATTTGATCCTTCTTCCATTACCACCCCCCATCTAATATGTTTTGAGAATGCATCCTTACCCTCTGCTGATGATCCTCCACAGCCCCATTCTAATAGGATGTCTCCCTTCCTTATAACACATATCTCCCTCTTCTGGCCCAAACTTTCCGTCCATCACTCTCCTTCAAAGGCTCAGCCTCGTTATTAGGTAGTTCCTTTTCTTTTTTGATCTCCTTGAGAGTAGAGATAGTTGGCTTTTGTATCTATATGGGTGCACCCCCTTGGTGCTTTTTTGATCTCCTTCAAAGTGCACCCCCCATGGTGCAAAATATCGGCCGTTACGTAACGGATTTCCAACGTACCGATACCGATACACATCGATAAATCTGATTGGAAAAAACTCACCTCTGTAACGTCTGTAACAGACGTTACGTAACAGTAACGGACGTTACAGACCCGTAATGTGCACAACAACAAGAAGCAAAGAAAGAAACTGAGAAGTCTGGAACTGAAGCAGGTTCAGGAATAATTCAGAGAATAGAGTAGAGACAGAGATATTAACTAAAGCAACTGAAAATTTAAAGTTGAAGTGAAAGAAAGCAAAGAACAGTTTGGAACTAAAGTGAAGTTTGAGCTGACCTGTTTCGCTAATCCGCGTGTCTCTTCCAGTTCCAGCTTGAAGAAATTTTCCTTTATTCTCTCATTCAACCTTTCGATAAGCCTTTGAAGACACCGATCGTTGCTTGCTTCCAGTAGAGCTTCAGATTTGGACTTGTGCAACTTCCGATCACGCCATGGGTATGTAACATCTTCTCTATTTTTTTTTTTTTCTTTCGCTGGTCTTCATCGCAAGTTGTCGGCAGCCGTCGTGTCTTCGTTGGTGGTCAGCAGTCGCTTGGCCTGGGGCTGGGAATGAGTCGGGGAGGTGGACGATCTGAGGAGGGGGAGATTTGGGGCCATGGGGGAGTGACGGGAGTCATTGAAACTCAGACAGACGAAACCCTCATGCTTTTCGTGTTTCTTTCTTCCGACTTCTGAGATTCTCCAGGACCTTCTAGGTCCTTCAAGGTTTTTTTTTTTTTTTTTGTCTCTTTTCTTCTTGTTGCGCAACTTCTAGATGAGGTTTGTTTTACCCGACCCGCGGATCCGGTGATCCTTCTACCCGACTGTCTCGAGACTCCCGACCCGATCATCCTATAGGACCTTCTAGGTTGTTTAACTTTCTTTTTTTTTTTTTTTTCTTGTTTTTTTTTTTCTTCTCCTTGCACAACTTCTAGAATATATTCTTTTTCCTTGAGTTCCAATCATCCCTATTTATTGTCATTTTTTGTCTTCTTTTTTACTTTATTAATAATAAATTTAATTTTTTTTAAAAATTACCTATCAAAAAAATAAAAAAAATTATATTAATAAATTATTAGTAACTAATAATTATTGACTAACAGAAAAATACAACATATCAATTGATTAAAGAAATTAACAATTTGTAATGTTTAATTTATTTATTAACAATAAAATTATTAAATTCATGTATTTATTTTTTTAAATTATGTTTTATAATTTTTTCTTAAAAATCTACCTGTTTATTCTCACTTTTTTTTTCCCTCTTTTTTAATTTATTAGCAACAAACTTAATTTTTTTAAAAAAATTACCTATCAAAAAAATCAAAAAAATTTTTTAAAAAAATATTGATAAATAATTAGTAACTAATAATTATTGACTAGCAAAAAAAATACAACATATCAATGACTAAAAAAATTAACTATTTATCATGTTTAATTTATTTATTAACAATGAAATTATTAAATTCATGGATTTATTTTTTTAAATAATTTTTTATAATTTTTTCTTAAAAATCTACCTGTTTATTGTCACTTTTTTTCCTCTTTTTTAATTTATAAGCAACAAAATTTTTTTTTTTTTAAAATTACATATCAAAAAAATTAAAAAAAAAATTATATTGACAAATAATTATTGACTAACAGAAAAATACAACATATCAATGACTAAAAAAATTAATAATTTGTCATGTTTAATTTATTTATTAACAATAAAATTATTAAATTCATGGATTTATTTTTTTAAATTATGTTTTATAATTTTTTCTTAAAAATCTACCTTTTTATTGTCACATTTTTTTCCTCTTTTTTAATTTATTAGTAACAAACTTAAATTTTTTTAAAAAATTACCTATCAAAAAAATTTTAAAAAGATTATAGTGGTTTTCGCCCAGTGAAGAAATTGGAGAGTTTCCAGATCCACCCCCCAAGACATCACTCACGTTGCCCTCACCGTGATGTAGGTGAATCAAGTAGGCATGGACATTATTTACTACCAGTTGATGACAGTGATGATGATTCTGGAATTGCTCAACGTTTTGGAGATCTTGGAGTTGAACATCAAGTAGGCATTTAATCTAGATACCCATTATACTATCTCCCAGGTACAGGAGGACCCCTACCACTACCACTACAACCACCAGTCTACTACCCATCATCTCAGCAGGGATACCCCCAACCTCAACCTCATTACTATCCCCTCCCACCACCACAATATGCAGCTTCATATCCACTTTCTTCAAATGCAGAGGCTTTTACAAATAACCTTTTTGGGTCTACAATGCCTTATGGGGATGGGACTAGGTATTACATGCGGCAACAACCAGAAGATTCCAGTGGCAGTAGTACATCAATAGGAATGGGAGGTTCTAATTATTTTAATGGGCAAGTGCTGGAGAGACCATATAATGATGATGACAATGATAGAGACTGTCAAGCATCTGCACGCCATTCATTTTGGTGGTAGTTCCAAAAGGTGCCAACTAGCTATCAACTGATTCAATATTTATATTTGCCTTCTTTTGTGAATTGTTAGTGATTATGGATTTTTAATTGCTTTTGAAATTTGAAGTAATTATTTACATTATTTGTTGCAAACTTGCAATGTTATTCTTAAAAATCATAAAAATGCTACTTTCGGTATTTTAACTTTAAAAAAATAATATAAAATTATAAAACATCTTTTTAAGTGTCATAAAAATAATAAAAATTACTTTAAAACCCTTAAAAGTAATAAACTGAAGCAAAAACATGTGTATCAGTAAATCTTAGGGGGTTTGCTAATGTTTGAAAACAATTCACAGTCGCGGTTTCCGATTTCTGTTACGGGTGGACCGATACTCCCGATACCGTTACACCGCGATTGCGACCGCGTCCGCGTTATATCCCGCGACTGCGATTTAACACCATGGCACCCCCTTGGGTAATGTTAGCACTAATGACATAGGTTAATGAGATAACAAGATGTAAGAATAACATCCCCCCCAAAAAATGTTTAGAGACATTCATTTGAATCATAGAAGTTCTCGGCTGCTAGCAACCTAAAGAAATGCCTGTTTTCACGTTCAGCCACACTGTTCTGTTGAGGTGTATAAGCACAAGAAGATTGATTTATAATACCGTGAGCATCATAATAAGACTGAAGATGGCCTTTTAACATATTCTAGAGCATTATTATATTGCCTGTTTTTACGTTCAGCCACACTGTTCTGTTGAGGTGTATAAGCACAAGAAGATTGATTTATAATACCGTGAGCATCATAATAAGACTGAAGATGGCCTTTTAACATATTCTAGAGCATTATTATATTGTTAAACACAAATATTACGACCAAATTGAGTTGCAACTTCTTTACGAAATGATTGAAAAATAGAAGAAACTTCAAGAGCGATCTTTCTATAAAAATAGCCATGCCATTCTTGAACAATCATCCACAAAAGACACAATAAGAAAATCATAATAGACGCTTATGCCTAGATGGACCCCAAACGTTGGAATAAACTGACTTAAAATGAGTAGTCCGGCAATTATTTTGCCTCAAAAGGAAAAACATCCTGTGATGCTTACGTAACTAGCTATCTTCTCTCGTTAAGCTGGAGATGAATTTAAAAGATGGAAACAAAACTTGTAAAGATTGCAACAACAGATGACCAAAAGGACAATGTTGAAGTGAGATACCAACATGTAGTGCTGTAGATTTCGTAGAGGCAGATGAGTGATTAAGATAATAAAGACCGTCCTGCTGACGACCTCCACCAATCATCCTTTCCGAGGTGAGATCCTGAAAAAATAATACTAAACATAAAAGGTTACAAAACAATTAAGAGCTGTAGTAAGTTTGCTAATAGATGAGAGAGCAAAAGGAAATTTAGGAATGTAATGTACTGAGTATATACTAAAAGATGAATTAGGATGAATTGTGCCAATACCAGCAATAGGACATGAATGACCATCAGCTAGGACAACTGATAATTTAGGAGACTAGTAGTTTAGAGAAGAAAACAAAGTTTTCTTACCAGTCATATGTGCTAAAACTCCTGAATCCTTGACTCGCGGGGTAGAAGTCGTCGAAGGAAAACATGCTATATTACCTGAATGTGCAAAGGGCAAAGGTAGTAGTATCAAATAAAGATCGATATTGTTGCTAAAGAACCAAGGCATTGTATTCTTCTCTTGTAAGAGTGACAGTCTTAGTAGGAGGTGCAGTCGTAGAAGTAATGGGAACATTGACTTCTTGTGGAGCAGCTGCCAAGGAGGGGTAATTGAAAGGTACTTGACTTGGGTAGATGAATTAGCCCAGGTTTTCTATAAAGATCATAACAATAATCTACCATGTGATTTTCACCCCTACTAGGACTAAACTTGTTGAATCCCACGACCTCTATTAAATTTAAAAACATCAAAAATAGAATTTTGACTCCCAAACCACGACCTCGAAAACTAGAGTGACCACCACGTCCTCTAAAACTACTGACTATAAAGCCCTTACCACAAGTGGAACCTTTTCGTACAGTAGAGGCCACAAAAGTTGAATTATCCTTGCTTGAAGTCTCTGGGACAGCTGTGGATTCAGTAGTGACTTGAAGCAATCTATCATAAATATTGCTTAACAGCGAAAGACCGCTGTCACCAGCTAAGATCTGAGCGCTAACAGACTGAAGAGTCGGATGAAGCCCAGAAAGAAACTCAGACACGTAAAACTCCTTGCGTTGCTTTTTAAGAAGCCTAATATCATTAGTCAGTGGCTGATACTGATGCAACTCATCTAATAAACCCTTGAAGGTGCTGTAAATTGGTATTCCCAAGGTCCCAAGTTATATATATATGTATATATATTCACTCATTGGCTTATCTATCTGTTGAAAAAGAAACGAGCTTTGACAAACATGATAAACTTGAGAAATATTTTTCTCCATAGAGTACATCTTATGGACTGCTTCTTAAATCTCCTTAGTAGTAGACAAGAACATAACATTAGAACTCACATATGGCTCCATACTATTCCATAACCAAGACATAACAACATAGTTTTTCGACTCCCACTCCTCATCCTCCTTACTATATGGAGATGGAGGACCATGAAAAATATACTTTAACTTACTGTGAGCACAAAGCTACTTTCATTGCTTGTGCCCACAACAAATAATTAGCCCATTCAACTATGTAGTAGTAATTTGCATGTTGATAGCATCAGATGATGGAACATAAGCAAGTTTTACTATACTAGATTCGTCCATGTCAATCACCAAAGAACAACAAAAAGAAAACAAGCACAACCAACAAGCACTTAAACACGTTCTTTTCTTGGATGAATTGGAGTGAGAACAATCAACCCCCGAAGCTTCAAGTGAGAGGGCCGACTACCAGATTGCAAAAAAAAGGCTTAAACCTCAACTAATCTCCAACCAAACACTCAAACACAGCCTCTAGTGGTCTAGTTGCACCTTCCTTGGTGTAATAGAACCAACAAAATAGATAACCCCCTAAAACAACAGAACAAAAAAATCACGTCCCCTTGATTTGAAAAAGATGGAAAAATGGAAAACCCTATAAAGCAGCCTAAAAAATTCCATAAAAATCACCACAATTCTTAGAAAATTCAGAGAAATTGAACCATGCTACTACGAGGCTGCATGACAGGCAATGAGACATGGAGACAATTATTCAAAGAAGGATGAGAGGCTGGAAGTGAAAGAACTGAAGTGTGAGAGTATACAAGTTACCAAAATATTGATATAAATATGTATTTTAAGATACATGAAGGGCACCCTGGTAAGTTAACTATATATAGGGGTAGGGCGCATACCTCTTATCCTGAGCTTTCCCTATTCCCGGTTGGCTTAATTTGTTTGTTTGACGGGAAGGGGGATACCCTAATTCCTTGACCAGGAGTCATGGAACATGGTAAGGGGACAAGTTATCAATTTTTAAATTTAATATGGAGTTTGTTTATGCACAGGATTCAGCATGGGTTATCCTCCAGACAGTACAATGCAAATGGGATGATGTGATAAAATGATTGTTATACCCCTATGATGTGAAAGAATGAGCCAGGGTTTGTTAATTTAGGGGTCATTGGAGGCAATTTCACAATTTATGCTCCAAAAGTAGGGATGAATAAGACAACTGCTCTCTTATATCATTTAACCCATTATACTGGATCAGCAATACCATACCCTTCTGGTATTATATAATATCCCATGTGCCTCACTATCTATCCCCTCATACATTTTATCTCACTTTTACTCTGGAGTGCAATTGTGCAAGCAAACGACAGATGAATGATAAAAGTGGTCTACTATTCCAATCCCCTCATTAGTCTGGCAAACAAATAGGATTGTTGGGTAATTATTTTCCTCCCGAACCTGCTCCTGCCCCATATTTATTTTCTCGGAACCCATCCCATTAGGATGGGTTGTGGTGGATTACCTGAAAAACTGGATCCATTCCCATTCCTAGGTGAAAGCTAAAGTTATGTGAGATTTTTAAAGATTGTGCTTCTTTTCCTTCTCCCCTTCCTCTACAAATAGGATTGCTATTCTAATGTAAAGTAGCACTTGGTCTCTCTCTCTCTCTCTCTCTCTCCCTCTCAATATCTATCTATCTATATATATCTCTTTCATTGATTTATTTCCCCACCCCAAAACCTTTATCCATAAACTGTTATCATTTTTTTCACCCTTTTCTTCTTCACTTTAACACACAACCTAAATAGTTTCTGTCTGGAATTCTGACTACCAATTTGAACCCCCCCCCCCCCCCCCCCCCCCCCCAAAAAAAAAAAAAGCAACTATTGCTTTGAAAAGTGGGAAATGTTATGCTTCCCAAATGATATGGCAAAATCACATTAATTACAAGATTTCAAGTATTGCCAGTTATTCGTTGCCATGTCAATGCCACATCATTTGGGATAGATTTTTGGGATACAATTTTGGGAAGTGTAGCATTGCTCTTGAAAAATAGCCAATTCTGTCCCCTTTCCAGCTACAATCCCTATAACCTTTTTCCCACCCACCCTTTTAAACTATAAACATAGAAGCAGTCTATAACTTAAAAATGCCACAATCCTAATTGTTGGCAACATTATTTTGAGTTTTCTAGCGCCGTCCTTTGTCACTGACCTTCTGTGAGGGTGAGGTATGACATGCCACGCATGGGTTATGGAGTGAGTTTGATCTCCTTTTTTATGAACTGTGGTTTTTTAGCTTCAATCCCATGGAGATGTTTTGTGATAATTAGGGAGCTGTATACATTCTGTTGTTCGTGTGAGAACTGTGCATATTGAGTTGGACAATCATTGCAATTCATACATAATTTATGCTATCCTTTCTCTCTCTCTCTCCCCTCCTCTATTGTACTTTGCTTAAAGCTTTCCTTTTGTCTATATTTCCATCCGAATAATGCACAATACCTTTGAGATTCCATTGACTTAATCAGATAGTTGCACCCCATAAGTCTGAGATGTGGGATGATCAATTTAGAATTGACAGTATATATCCTATGTTCTCTCTAGTTTGTGCTTAATTTTTCGTACTTGAGTTGCTTTTATTATTTAAATTGTTCAGTCATTAGAGTTTCAAAAACTCTATCTATATATGGAGTTTTCATTAAAAATCTCTCTAAATATAAATGATGGTACTATTTATAGGTGTATAAAGACATATACATGCCTATTCCTTATAATACTCATGGCAGGCATAGATATTTTGTCTGTCCCTTGGAATACTCAAGGATCTTTGTTTTCAAGAAGCTAAGCTCTCTCTCTCTCTCTCTCTCTCTCTCTCTCCCCATTGGGATTTGGGTCAGTCAAATTAGTTGGTGCAAAACTTTATATCCATGGACCACTCAATGACGTGTTGTTCGACCCTTGTTTTGCATGTCTCATCATTTGGTTAGATTACATTTACAAGCTCACCATGCAGGCTAAATATCACATTGATTGTACAATGGTAGCTTCTCAATTCGTTAACTTATAGATTTTCTTTTAAATAGATTTGAATGAAACTCCAGTAAGCATTGCTATCTGGATGATTCACTCCTTAATCTGCAATTGTCTTGACATTGGCATGCACGATGATCAAAGTAGGGTGTCGAATCCAAGAGGTAAGAGGTGGAGTGTCAAAACAAGAGACTTGTGAATTTTGTTTTTTAGGAGGGGGGGGGGGGGGGGGGAATTTATAAGAAAGCAGGCTTGATGCGGGCTGTAATTTGATCTTGCTCCTGAAATCTATCAAATTTATGCTATCCCGGGTTCATCACCCACTGCATTCTGCTGGATTTTTCTTAGGAATGAAAATTTAACATTTTATGATGAAATTTTCTCAACAATATGGATGGGTATTCATAAGTTTTTAGGGGTGTCTGTGAGGCGCATTTGGAGGGGCTGGTTCTCCTTTTATTAACAAATTATGTGTGTGTATATATATATATTTTAAAGTAGAATGATTGATATACAATTGAATTTACTGATTTGTCATAATAGCTAATGTAAAAAGGGCACTCTGAAATTATTGGGATTTTTATGGTTATTTTGCTTTGAAGCAGATTAAGTAAGAGAGCATGTTTCCTAAAAGAGTTAAAAATTTAAATACTTTATTTTTAATAGGGCACCATCTTATATTAAATTTTTGTTTAGTGTCCCATTATGAAGTCTGCGATATATATCTTAAATGTAATTTTGCCATCTCTTCCCCCTTGTAGTTAATGTTCTTTATTTATTGTAATTTCTGTTCTTTTTTAGTACCTTTTATACATGATATAATATAAAATGCTTCCATGTGGAATGAGCTTGTGTGCTTGGATGATTCTCCGTAAGTTGCCTTGAATTTGCATATGATATATCATAAGCTGGTTTTAGATGGTGCAACTTATTCACATGGAGCCTTAGATGAATCCTGTTTTTGATAATTAACGCAAAATCACAAATTGAACGTTCTGCCTTTGTTGATAAATTCATTTGTACATGTTTATGATGAAATATTTGGTGAGTGGAGATGCAGAAACATTTGCAATACGTGATACAATGAGGAATTAAGATTTTTCCCTCTATCATATTAATTGCTGTGATTGCTGTTAGTATCTTCCTGGATTGTATAATAACTCATAACTATGAGCAATGACAGGTTAAAGAAGAAGAAGATGCAAATATTGATCGGAAGCTTCAACTTCATTTGAAACGGAGGAGACATAGAAACAGATGTGAACAGGTCTGGTCTTCAGGCTTTCAAATTTTTTTTATCATTCTATTCTGTTGGATTTGCCTAAAATTTACAGAGATTTTTTCCCACATATCTAATATATTTTCTAAGGCCGTTGCTGAGAGAGTTTCATTTGCTTGCTTACATGGTACTCTAGATATTACTCTTTTTCAATTCTTATTTTCTAGTTTGCTTGTATATTTATTTTTTTCTTTAAATAATTTGGTCATTTATTTATGTTGAGAGAGCTTGATATACATTGTTGGTCCATTCTCTAACAGTTTAAGCTTTTAGAGCAACTGGTTATCTAACATGGTATCAGAGTCTTGGTTGTGGGAAGTCTTGGGTTCATGTCTTTACATTTGCATTTATTCCCTGTTTGCATTTGTATTCTTTTCTGTCTGTGTTGCTTTGCCTTTCCACGTGCGAGTCTGGGGTCATACGTGAGTGGGAGTGTTGAGAGAGCTTGATATACATTGTTGACCCATTTTCTAACAGCTTAAGCTTTTAGAGCAACTGGTTATCTAACAATTTACTTAATTTAAATCTCAAGTGGCGTGCCCCCATCTCTTCCATGTTTCTTCATTTACCAAATATTTCATTAATTATCTATTCATCAATTTCCCCTTGTTTCTCTCTCTCTCTCTTTTTTTTTTTTTCTTTTTTTCCCCTTCTTCCATCCTCCCATTAAATATGCCGCCCCTCTCCTACTCCATCTCTCTTTGCCCCTTGCTTATGTGTTCTATTAACTAAATTACTTATCATAAGAATAAAATTGAATTTATTTTTAAAAAATTTAAAGACTTAGGACGGAAAATATCATCGAAAAGCTTAATTTAGCTGTAAGCTATTGTAGTGTGGTGGTACAAATGGTGGTATGGAATCTAAATATGGATGACTGGGATTAACGGTTTGTACTTTATCATCTGTCAGAAAAATGAAGGCCTATCAAAATAAAGAAAAGGAAAAAGTATGCCATTGTTTCTAAAATAAAAGCTATAAACAACTTTAAAGAAAGAGGGGTTTGGCTTGGTAAAGGGCTCATTCATGTTTGTTCGAAATGAGATGAGCTTGAACCTTGCTTTTCGATCGCTTTTTTAATGAGTTGAGCTTAGAGCAAATTAAAAAGCATTATTGAATTTGAAGCAATGACTTAAGCTTCGCTTGCCAGGCTTGTGTAGATGGGTAGGAATTAATATTTTAGGAGATGATAGGGTTGATGCAAGTGCAGAATGGTTAAAAGGATGTATACATCTTGTTCAAACCTGAAACATTTCTAAAGGAAAAAGGGAATTTATAAAACCAAGCGAAAGACTGACGCATAATCAATAGTGCAAAATATTGGTCCACGTGATTCCGATCATTACTTCTAAAACGAGGGGTTTCCAGGTTTCCCTTTTATTCTCCTTTTTGTTTTCACTCATTATTTCACCTTTTTATTCCCAGATCATGTCCTGTCTCTCTTTGTTTCCAAAGCCTTCCACATATTCCTTAGTGGCCAAAACCACAGTGACCATTGGCAAGGTTTCTTAAGATTTTTCTTTCCTTCTTCTCCCTTTCTTTTCCCTAATTTCTTTCCTTCTGTGACAAAATGCAATTGCCAAAGCACTTGAGCATGATTTTTGAACAGAAGGATTGTAGATGTAGGCTCAAAGCTAAATTTTCATGGTTGAGTTTGAGTTTAGGGGTAGTGGGATTTTGTTAATAATATTTCCTTTTTGTACTCCATCTTTAGTTAGGTGAGGATGGTGATTATTTATCTCACTTAATTTTTTTCCTTTTAACGTGTGGAAAGCATTTGTGATTCATTTAAAGGTAAGAGCCAAACCTAGTTTGATTGTCACCTGAGTATGACCGAGTTAAACACAAAAGCCTTAATACTTGGCTTGACAGAGTTAAACAATTAGAATGCTGTGTAATAGTGGAAGTAATTGAAAGGGGATTAAAAAAATAGAATGAAATAAGGAGCACGGGCATCATAGTTATAAAATTGGATATATGATCATATTTTAAAGATTATTTGCAATAACCATAATTTTTTAATTAATAGTGAAATTCATTCTCTAGAAATTCTTGGCTTTTTTTTTTTCGTTTCTCCCAAATGATACTTGGATAGTTGGATCCCTAATTTGACCGTACTCATCCCACACCATGAATTTTGTTCGTTTTAAAGCTGCTCTTGTTGTTCCTCTTCTGGAAATATTTTAGTATGGTAAATTTTGTGTAAATATTAAAAACAACATTGATGATAATTGTTTTTTCACAGGGATCCTTTTACTTCCTTTCTTTAATTGAAGTTATATTTTCTAATTGATTAAACAAACAAACAATTCTTTGGGTGAACAATCTCACAAAATGAAAAGTTGATTATCCAAAGAAAGTGTGAAAGTTCGGAAGGATATGAAAACCAAATTAATGAAAACTTTGATTGCATGGATTAAAGAGAAAAACGTTATGGATTCTTGAATTATATTTTTAATTATTTCTTCATATCAATTTTTTCCTATAAGAGTTTTTTGCTTTATGAAAATTTTATACATCTAGCATTGTTTAGAAATCTATTATTGTGCCCATGCATTGTACAGTTCAGCAGCTAGTCCTATTAACCATCATATAATTTGGCTATCAGTGTATTAAAATAGAACACTCCTTGAGCTGTGGTTGGCACCTAGTGTGTATCAAAGTTATATTTATATGGCTAGTGCTGTGGATAAAAGCTGATTACAGCCCATGTTGTAACATTATGTTCTGTATGGTTGTCAGAATCCCATGGCTAACATTTTAATCCTAAAATTTAATTCACTTATTAACCTAGGTGGTTTGAATATTTTGATCCAAGTCCTACTTCAGAAGAACTTTATCCCCCAGCTAGAAATGTTTCATTTATGTTTGAATCTGTAATTGCACCAGATACCTAAACTAGAAAAAGAAGTGCCTGTGTTTTGTGTCATAGTATGAATTATCATGCTATTGATTTTTATCTTCTCTTGATGATGACACTGGCAAAAAATAAAATAAAAAATCTCTTGATGGTCACATAAATGAAAAATGAATACTCTTATGTTGTTCTTTGATTTTTTTTTTTTGTATTGAATTTCTGTTGCAGAAATTCTGCTTTTGTTATTGTTTTGTTTTATTTTATTTTTTCTTCTCCCCTTTCCTTAATTTTCTTTATCTTTCTTTAAAATATGTAAAAACTCGCCACAAAGTAATTGGGGTGTCCTTTTCTTCTGCAAGCTTACTTGGGTAGTAAAGGACTAAAATTTAATAGATCTTGAGATATAAAGCAATCACGCACACTGCGACAATTGGTAAGAGGCATACATATATTTAATTGATTTCATTGGATTTGCACTATTTTTTTGTTAGAAAAAGTTGTTGATGAATGGAGCATAAATTCTTTGCTTAGAGATTGTTCAAGTCACTAATTTGATGGCTTTAGATTTCAGTATACTTTAAGACATATTACCTAATTTACTGGTTTCCGTCTAGTACGGTGAAATTTGTTCCTGGATGTCACTCGTTATTGATATGTTTCTTTTGTTTTGTTATCGAATCAGGAGGCTATTCAGAGAGAACTTCCCTCGGATAATAGGCTGATGGATAGCAATGTTGATGGTTTGACACCTTTAAATGTCTATTCTCTCCCTGCTTCTGGTGAGAAAAATCACGATGGTGGGGGTGTACCTAAAGACAGTAAGAATGAGATTGAATGTCAAAATTTGAAGACTGATGTGTGTGAAAGTATTGAATCTTCTGAGCCTGCTTTGCCAAATTTTATTGAACCCAGAGGGTCCAAGCGTTCACATGAAAGTGAGGAAGTGGACATCAATAATAAAAAGAGTCGGACTGTTATTATTGATAGTGATGATGAAGCTCACGTCGCAGGGGATAAATCTGCTTCTTTTTGCAATGTGATTGAAATGGAGGATCAATCTGGTTTGCAAGGAAATGGAGATGATTCTGTTTCTGCAAATTCTCTTCCATCATGTGGTCTAAATGAGAATTTTCACTGCACTGCTTGTGATAAAGTGGCTACTGAAGTGCAGTCACATCCACTTTTAAAAGTGATCGTTTGCATGGACTGTAAATGTTTGGTGGAAGCAAAGATGCAAGTAAAGGTATGGACTATATTAATGTTTGTACATCGCAGTGAGTTGATATCAAAACTTCAACAGTTAGAGAATACCTTGGCAATTGAGTACTTAAAATGTGTGGCTGAATCATTATGAACTGCATCTGACTTCTTATGACCGGCGTCTCTCTTTTTGGATGAAATATTGATTGCCTGTAGAAAGAAAACTCTTGTTTATGCTTTACTATGTGCTATTCATTGAAAAACTGTGAGCTGTTCATAAAAAAAGAAAATATTAACTATCTGGTATTGTGGTGAGATGTGTAATAGGTGTATGACTTTTGATTTTGTTGTTGATTAACAACACTATTGCAGAGAGTATGTTATTACTCCAACCAGTAATGTAATTAATTTGTTGTGAAAATTTCTATTATATTTCATTTGATAATGTTTCTTTAGTGTTTCATATTGTACCTTGTATTGACATAACTAATGTGCCAGGATCCTGATTGCTCAGAGTGCTATTGTGGATGGTGTGGGCGGAACAATGACTTAGTAGGTTGTGGGTCTTGTAAAACTTTGTTCTGTACCACATGTATAAAGAGGAATTTTGGTGAAGAATGCTTGCTAGAGGTCCAGGCATCTGGTTGGCAATGTTGTTGTTGCTCTCCAAGTATCCTGCAGCGACTGACTTCACAACTAGAGAAAGCTATTGAATCTAAAAGTTTGATAGTTTCTAGCTCTGATACTGACTCTGATACTTCGGATCCAGACATCAATGTTGCAATCAGGTATTTCAATTTCATTTCTAGTTGGTGATATTTGTTGTTATTTTATAAATGTCATGTATTTTGTGACATTGTTTTGTATCATATCATGATTCTGCCATGTTAGATGTTTTTTCTTTTCTCCTTTTCATTTAAGATTGGTGATACTTCATATTAAATGGTGAGTGGGGGTCACTGATATGGGCTGATCATGATGGGAGGCTTTGCCCTTGGAAGTCAGAGATGCACATCTCATGCTTTGTCTCCCTCCCAGGTCCAAGGCATGCATTTTATACATCAATGAAGTCAGTGATGCACATCTCATGCTTTGTTTTCCCTCCCAGGTCCAAGGCATGCATTGTATACATCAATGAAGAAAAAGTATTTCTATCCACTCAACTGCTTCCTGAAAATCATTCACCCATTTAGATAGCTTTCGCTTATTCAATACTGACATTATATTATATATTGATTGCATGGTTTGAGGATGCTGTGAGTCTTTGTTGTATATTTATGACACATGACATATGCTTTCCTTATTATGACAACTTTTTAGGGAATGGAAGTGTGGGGCCTTACTGCATTACTTCTTGCAGTTTACACCAGTCACGTCTTGCAGTTTTAATGCCTAATCTCTTGCCTGCGTCTTTTTTAAGCTCTCTGTGAACTTGACAATTCATTTTTAGAGACTCATATACACATTTTAAATTTAATTTTTTTAGTCTTTTCTAAATTATGTAAGCAGGATCTTATCATAGATTTATCTCTCAACTATGCTCCATTTTGTAGTTGCTCCAAAAGAAGACGAAAAAAGAAAATTCGAAGAATCCTTGATGATGCTGAATTAGGAGAAGAGACCAAAAGGAAAATTGCGATTGAAAAGGTATCTCCTGTATAATCAAATCATTTATTTGAAGCTGTTCTTTTGTACCAGATTATAAATTTCCCGATGTTTCTAGGAACGTCAAGAACATCTCAAATCCTTGGAGGCACAATTTTCTACCAAGTCCAGGATGATGAGTTCTGCTAGCCTTAATGGGAATTTGTCTGAAGGTGGTAGCATTGACGTGCTGGGTGATGCTTTAGCAGGTTATATAGTTAATGTGGTGAGGGAGAAAGGAGAAGAGGCTGTGAGGATTCCTCCAAGCATCTCGGCCAAGCTGAAAGCCCATCAGGTTCTCCTTCTACACTCGTACATGTAGTAATTCTACTAATTAGCTGAATCACTTCTTGAGTTGGTTTAAAGGTAATGGATTTTTTCTCAGTTGTCTACAGACTTGTAACATTCAAGAGTTTCCATGTTCAATGAGTAGGATATACTTTTATATGATGGTTAAGTACTACTAGAATAATTCTTCTACAATTCTTTTTCTCTTCTTTTCACTTTGTTCCATTTTTCAACTTAAGAGGAGCTATGCTCCTCTTATTTCTTCATCCCCATAATTTTATTTCCTATAAGAATGAAACAAAAGGTATCAGAAGTTCTTCATTTTATTTTTTGTGGAAGACAGCTAGGTGTTTTTTCAGGGTAATAGTGGAAAAGTTGACAGATAAGTCACCCTTACTGCCACTCTACAGAACCGTACATGAGATTTTCACCTCATACGGCTCCAAACCGATCCAGCTGTAATGTCACCTACAGTAGAGGCATGGTAAGAAAATTCTCTTGGGTCAAGATACGAAACTTTAAAGACATAGTTCTGGTTTTATACCCTCCGATCTTATTGGGAATTTAGCTCTGACTTTCCTTGCCCATCCCTTTTGAATGGGGTGCCATCCAGTTAGCACAGTCTATCCTTGACTTGGATATGTGACTTGTGCCAAGGAAAAGCTCAATTTTTGGGATTAGAATTCTGTTGACTATCAATGCCCTGGGTCGGTCGGCCAGGTTTTACTATCATACGTGTATTTGGAATGTATTTTGGTTTCTTGGCCAAAACTGGAGAGTTTTATTCCTACAATATTTTTTGGAAACCTGCATTTTCTTTTTGACCTCTTAGGTCACGGTTCAACGTGAAAGAGAATACTGGTTGCCCCAAACAGCAGGAGTTGGAGCTAATGAAAAAACTTGTAAGCAATCTTATGGAGTTGAGGATACGCCATGTGAAGTGGCCGTATGACACACAAAATGTCGATCTAAAATCTAACCCTTCTCCCACCGCCCAGCCTCCATCTAATTTGTCTGGAAAATTCATCACATCGTCGCCTAATACCTTCCACACCCCCAATCCCAAAGGAGATCCTCACCTCCCTCAAGCACCAATCTCCCTCCTCTAAGCCATATTTGCTCTCGATCACCCTCCTCCATAGGCTAGTTTAATGTTTTGTTGGGTGGTTTTATTTTGGTACATAGGTACATAGTCTTTTTATTCGTTTGTCATCTGATATTTTAATTTAGTCTAAACTGTTTTCATGACACGTTTGCCTTGCCCCAAGAATTTAGTATTGTTTCCAAATACTTGATTAATATTGTTCTGTTGATTATACCAGTTATTATTTATCAGGGTGGCATATTTTTTGTTTGGGGTCCAATCTACTCGATTGACTTTGGATAAATTGGCGTCAGACTGGGTAAAGTCCGTTTGAAATTCAGATTTTGTGTTGGGTTCGGACAACCTAAACTGTCCTGCAGCGTTCCTTGTCTAACCTCAGCTCAGTTGCTCAAGATATATATATCTGTGCCACCCAATAATTAAACCGGATTTATTGTCCTAAATTAGAGCCAGTCCATGATTGGGAAATCCTGACAAGAAGTATTCATTCTCTTTTTTAGTTCTCCTCCTTAAATAATAGTAATCTGTTTCCATCCTCTTAAAATTTCATGATGAGGATATTACTTTACTGGGGTTCTTATGAGATTTGTTACTGCAGGTTGCAGGGATACGATTTATGTGGGAAAATATCATTCAGTCAATCAGCAAAGTGAAGTCTGGGGATAAAGGTCTCGGTTGCATTCTAGCTCATACCATGGGCCTTGGTAAAACTTTTCAGGTATATGGCCCTTTTAGATTTGAAAAAATGGTTCAGAGTGAATGCCTTGTTGTCAGTAAGTGTGTTTTTATATTTATCTATTTTGACCATTCATTGATGTCAACATTTTCCTTTTGAAAGTTGAGAGCTTCAACATACTAGTTTGTTAAAGGTATGGGGTTACACCTCATGAAATTCTTCCTTCCTATATATATTATGCATATATTTATGTATCAATATACTTTTTGAGAAATAAATATTTTTGAAAATAAGAAGTCAGTGTTTGAATTTTTATAACACACCCTCATCTGTTATACGCCATTGAATATTTTGAAAAGAAAAACAAATATTATTTTATGCTGCAAAGGAATATAAAGGACTTGTAACCATCACTTCCATATGGAATCAAAATCCAAGATTTGAAATTGCTACAAAATTTATGAACAAAACTTTAATTCTTAATTTCATTTGACTTCAAACGTTTTGAGTCGATATGCATAATAGGTTTCGGTGATTGATTGTTTATTACAAATTTGATAGTACAATATATCAATTACACCCCAATACTAAATAAAAATAGACTACCCCTTCATTCAGATTGTTCCTGGCCATGATTACCGCAATTCGCTTCTCTCCTAGCGAATTGCGAATTAGGATCGCACGATCCAAAACATGGATCATTAGTGATTTGGAACGTAAGATTTAGAGTTCCAATCTAAAATATCAAAAGTCCCAAAAAAATCATACAAAATACACACACATCATTGGAATTTTTATTTTATAATGGCTTGGATTCGTTGAAATCATTTTAGTGTTTATATATACATACCAATATTATTACAAATACAATCAAAAAGCATTTCAGGCGAAAAGTGTGTCCAAAGTTTTTTTATATTCTAAATTTTGGATACGTTAGGACATGTTAGTACACCTTAGGACACGTTTTGGACACAATTTCTTTTTTTATTTTTTATTTTTTCCCTCCCTTTCTCCTTTGTTTTTTTTTTGGCTATATATATACGTATATATGTTCTATATAGTAGTTAGTAAATTTGTTTTGGAACTTGAATCAGTAATGTTGTTGATTAAATGAAGTTCTTAAATTTTTATTTAATGACTTATATTTTAATATCTTAATAATATTTTTGCGATTTATGTGGTTTTTTTTTGCCAATTTTAATTAAATAATGTTAGGTTTTTATTATTTGGTCATATAATATATTCAACGTGTCCCCGATATATCCGTATCCTACTTTTTTGAAAAATGCCGTGTCCGTGTCGTGTCACATCCATGGCTCTTAGGTTCCCAGCAATCCAATTTCATATTTGTTTTATAAATTGGTGGTTATCATGTTCCTTCCTGATATTCTCATGGAGGTTTCTAACTACATATGTATCATCCTTGTCATGTTACATTTTCTTCATCATTATCTTAAACAATATTGAGATCCGTTCCTTCTATAGTTCGCAGGCCCATTATTCCCCCCCTTTTTTTAAAGATTGGATTATTTAAAGATTCTCATATATCAGGCATTTTCTTGTCAGAACATTTAATCTATTGCTCTGGTTTGAGCATGCTTTGTGTTATCTTTGCCGGGGTCTTTGTGGCTTTAGTTGGCTGATGGATTGTATTCCCCGGGCTGTCCAATTGTTTCCACAGGTTATAGCTTTCTTATATGCTGCTATGAGAAGTGTGGATTTGGGATTAAGAACTGCACTTATTGTTACACCTGTAAGTGTTCTGCACAATTGGCGACAAGAGTTCATAAAATGGAGACCTTCAGAATTGAAGCCTCTTCGCACCTTCATGCTAGACGACGTTTCAAGGTTATAATTATTTATTAATGCTTTGGTGAAAAACTAAACTTGTCCACTGGCCATTTATTTTGCCTACAGTCTAGTTTCCTTAGGTCAGTTGTTTATCTATAAATGTAAATGTCTCTTTCTGTATTTGTCACGTGATATGATGTGCCTTCACTTTTGGAATTATCAGCAAAAGTTGTGTCATTTAGGAGTACTCTTTTCAATTGATGGGTCCAGTGCTTGCTTTTTCGAAGTCACCCTTGTTTATTGCTGCATGGAAAATCTTACAGTGCTTGCAATAAAGAATTTAAGTTGTAGTCATGTACATTTTTGTTGTTGTTGAAGTACTCATGTACATTATTCACAACATTATGCATGTGTTGTGGATGGGAATGGATAACTGCGAGGGTCCTCAATACAGTATCTATGCCATAACTATTATTGAGAGCATGTGCATCTAATTGGATGCTGACCCCATATAGTTGGGATAAGACTCTGTTGAGTTGAGTTGAGTATGCACATCTAATTGGATGGCTTAATGATCATTGAAAAAAAGGAAATGGATAGGTAACAGCAAAGCTACTGAGAGAAGTGCAGATTGTGGGAAGGAAGATCAGAGTCAGAAATCAGAAAGGGTGGCTAAATTGAAGTTGAAGCAATGGCCAATCCTTCTATTTGCTTATTGGGAAGCATTGTGGGAATGTGACAAGAAGCTCCTAGACATTTCTGGTGTACAAGAATTAGGACCTACGAAGTATCCTGAGTTAGTGACGTGTTATAGCATACATCAGTTTGAATTATTGTGATCATTGTTATTGCTGATAAAATGTAACAAGCTGCTGGTAATTATAGAAGTTGTATTCTAGATTCTATTCTTATAGAAGCATGAACTGCAATAATAAAAGCATGAAAGAAAAAAAATACATGAATTATAAAAATGCTTGTGTAAGTGTGGTTCTCCAAACTCTAGAAACTCTGCTTCCCTTCTGCTGTTGCAGTTGGCCTGTGCTTCCATAGAAGTGGGTTCTCCACCCCATGTTGAAGCTCCTTTTAACTCAAAACAGTCCTTCCTGTTGATGTTATGCACTAGATCTCATAGTTGGAATTTGTACATCCATGTTGTGAATCAGTAGGAAAAACATTTTATACCTTAAGTTTGTATAATGGTTGGGTTCCTTTGAAGTCTTTACATGGTTAAGTTGGAATTTTGGAAGTTGATGTTATTAAAGAGTTGAAATAGGAATCAGATATTTATCACAACCAGCAAATATGATAAATATCTGATTCCTATTTCAACTCTTTTCTTTTTTTTTTACTTATCAAAAAAAAAAAGAGTTGAAATAGGAATCAGATATTTATCATATTTGCTGGTTGTGATTGTGATTGTGGAATGTGGAACTACATGCCCCATTGAATCCTTCTCTAATGTAAATATTTAAGGGAAAGTTTGACCATTTAAATTATCGTTATCATTTATTTTAATATGAGCAGTGCGCTATCCAACGGAGATGAATGCAAGTAAAGTAGCTTAATAGCTGCCCAGCTGTAAACTTGTAGGACTTTCAGATGGTAGTCAAACTTAACTATGGTTTAGATTTGTTACATATATTTTGGAGATGAAACATAGAATAGGCTACACTTGCCGGTAATTTTGGCCAGCTTGGTATTACTTCTCTATTTCTTCTCAAATTTTATTTTATTGTTTTAAGAAAACTGTTTCAGTTATTTATTTTTCTGGTCAACCGAGAGCATATTCTTTTGCTTTATCTGGGAAATGAGAGTTCATTTTGTTACATTTTGTTTGATAATGAACATATATTATAATTAGGGCTTTTTTGTAGGTGTTTTTTAAGTTTATGGGTTAGTGAGGAGTGAAACACCCTGTACCTATATCATCCGACTCCAACTTCCTATATTAACTTATATTTAGTATCTTTAGTTAGATAATAACTGGTTAGAGTCTGGGAATGATCTTAGTGGCTTACTAGACAAATTAGGTTAGAATGTAGATGGATGCTAAAGCTAGCATGTAAAGATGCTGTTGTCAGTGCAGACACTGATGGCAGCACAATTTGACATCACTTTTTCATGGGGACACATCCTATATGAAATTATGGAGCTTTATTCTGTTCATTTTTTTGGGGGGTTGGGGGAGGGTTATAAATTTACACTTTAATCACATCTTCGTGTGGATGGAATTATATTGATACCTTGGATCTGCACATTCAGGGCTGCAACCAAGATGATGATAAACGACTTGGGTTCAGTTTGGTAAGAAGCAAGTTTAAGCTCGTTCTCTAATTAAAGAAACTAGATTGGGCTTATTTTCAAGCTTGATTGCTTGACAAGCTAAGCTTGAACACCACAAGGCTTGTATTAGGCTTGTGAATGGTTATTCTAAGTGTTATGCAGTTGTAATGATACAATTCACTGTGAAGCTGTCGTAGTGGAGACAAGAAATTTAAAGCTGATGAATTATCTAAACTCAATGAGTTATGGTAAGTTTTTGTAGTGCTTTGTAAGCTTTTGATCACTAATTTCCTTGGTCGAGTTGGGATTTCAGATTGTGATAGGCTACTTAAAATGGTCATTTAAAACTGCATGTAAGAACTATCATTTTCAGTGTGCTATTTGCAAGCTTTCCAAACATACTCGTTCCTTTTATATCTCTCGTATGCATCGCTCTTCTAATTTATTTGATTTAGTACATACATATGTTTGGGGTACTTATCCTATTTCATCTTTTGAGGGTTATCAGTATTATATCACATTTATTGGTGATCAGTCACGATGCACTTGGATCTATTTGTTGAAATCCCGTACTGAAGTTTTTTTCACATTTGTTAATTTTGTTAAAATGGTTCAAACTCAGTTTATTATTACGGTTAAAGCTGTAAGATCTGATAATGGAGGAGAGTATATATCCACTGCTTTTCAACAATAATTACAACAACGTGATCTTTTACAACAACTCACTTGTTCTTATACTTTGGAACATAATGGTGCAGTGGAGTGTAGGAATAGACAATTCATGAATATTACTCGTTTTTTACTTAGGGCCATAGTTGTCAAAATGTGTGTCATATTGTGTATCGTATCATGTGTTGTAGATACATGTAGTTTTTTTAAAAATATATTCATAAATACATATATATGAGTATATGTAATGTTTTAAATAATATAAATAACATTTTTATTTACTTGTCATATAAATTAGATATATAAATTATTGTTATTTATCCAACAATTAAAAATCAAAGTGGTACCAGGCATAATTGTCTGTTTTTCAAATATATTGTATCATGTTATATATATAGTGTATAAAATAATAAAAATTATATTTTAACTTGCTTATAAAAAAACTTAAATTTCATGCAATACAATAATCAATATTTATAAATACTATAAATTTCAAACTAAAATTAAGTATCCATCCAATATAGTTCATCAAGACAAAATTCAAAATTATTCAGTTTTATAATTCATCTCGTTTTCATCTTAATATCTAATTTCAATGGTATCGATATCATCGTCACCATCATCATATGCCAACAATTTTTCACGTTCTTTTTCTTCTTTAACTTCTTGTGTATGCTCACTTCTCATCTCCATCTTCTCAAAATACTTACTTTCTTTCTTCCTTGTTTGAGGAAACATTTCTAGGTGTTACAAAGAGGCAATAGAAAACCAAACAAACAAAAAATGTTTCATATGTATATAACAAAACAACAAAAAGAGGTCAAAATGATGCTGTTTAACTTGATTTCCCCTATCTTGTGTATCGTGCGTATCGAAACGTATCATAAGATAAATATTGCATATCGTAAGATATGGTGTAAAAAAATACAACTGTAAAATATGTATCGTTTTATGACCATATCAAAACGTATCGTAAGATACTAACACCTATGCTTAGGGGTTTGAATGTTCCTAAGTGTTTTTGGGGTATGGTTGTTCTCATTGGTAACTATTTAATTAATTGGATGCCAACTCGTTCAGTTCATGGTCAAGTTCCTTTGAGTCTCTTGAAACCTAACACTACGTTTTCCATTGAACCAAAGATTTTTTGCTGTACTATTTTGTTCAAGATTGTCGTCCACAACAAACAACATTGAATGATAAGTCCATTAGGTTTATCTTTTTGGGATATTCTACTGTTTCTAAGAGTTACCGGTTTTATGATCCAATCTCTCGTAAGTTGTTTACCTCTTTTGATGTTACATTCTTTGAGAATGTTCAATATTTTCTTCTTCTACTGATGTGCAGGTTCATGAGGCTCCTCCTTCCTCTTTGGCTATGCTGATTCCACATCTTTTGTGACTACTTCACCTTCTTTGTCTATTCCTACTGGTCCTAGTCATCTTCCTCTGCGTCATGAACTCTTGACTTATTCACACTGGTCTAAGCCTCCTAACTCAAGCTCTGTGCCTCTGTCTTACCCAGACTTGGGTACATCCTCTCCTCTCGTTATTGCTCCCACTCCTTTATCTACCACTGATCTTGCCTTACCTATTGCCTCGAGCAAAGGACAGCGAAGTTGTGTCACTGTTCACCCTATTGCTCAGTTTTTGTCATATGAGGGTCTCTCCACTGTATCTTAGTTATTTATTTTTGACCTCAGTTGCCATTACTTGGTCTGTGGGTGAACCCCTTCATCATCCTTGGTTTGCAACTATGATCACCGAGATAGAGGCTCGTCATTAAAATTATATACAGATTCTAGTTGATCTTCCTCTTGGTAAGTGTCTGTGGGATGCAAATGGGTATTTGCTGTTAAATATCGCGAGGATGACATCATTGAATGCTATAAGGCGCGACTAGTTGCCAAGGGTTTCGCTTAGATCCCTGGACTTGGTTTCATTGCTACCTTCACTCCAGTTATTAAACTTATTACTATTTGAGTCCTTATCTCTCTTGTTGCTCGCCATCGTTGGCCTCTCTATCAGATGGATATTGAAAAGGTTTTCTCCATGGTGAGCTTGAGGAGGAAATTTATATGGAACCACCTCAAGGTTTTCGGTCTTAGGAGGAGTATTTTGGGAAGGTTTGCACACTTCTCAAGTCTCTTTATGGGCTAAAACAATCACCTAGAGAATGGTTTCAACAAGCTAGTGTTATTTTAGCTATGGGGTTCACTCGTCATTTGGACCATGCATGCTTTATCCATAGGAACCATGATGATCTTTACCCGATTGTTCATGTTTTTGTTGACTATATTATTCTTAAAGGAGGCAATTTCGATTTCATTACCATAGTAAATAAGGAGTTGGGTCGTGTTGTTGATGTGAAAGACTTAGGTCATCTTCACTGCTTTCTTGGGATTGAGGTAGCTCGCTCCAAACAGGGCATTTCTTTATCTCAACACAAGTATGTTCTTGATTTGTTATAGGACACGAGCATGGTTGGCTGTAGACCAACACAATCTCCTATGGATCCTCATCATAAGTTGCATGCTGATATTGGTGAGCCTGCCTTTCAAGGATCCTTTAGCTTATGGTAGGTTGTCTTTTTTATTTGATGAATACTAGACCAGATCTGACTTTTGCAATGAGTGTTGTCAGTCAGTTTATGCATTGTTCTAGGACTCCACTTGTTCTTTGATATATAAAATCCTGACCAGGATTATGGTTATTTTATATGATAGTGGTCATTCATCTATCTCGAGTTTCAGTGATGTTGATTATGCTGGTTCATTGATTGATAGACGTTTCACTTCTAGTTTTTGCACCTTTGATGGGAATAATTTAGTCTCTTGGAAAAGTAAGAAACAACAGTCACTTCTCGCTCTTGTGCTGAAGCTGAAAATCGTGTAATGGCTCATGGTACTTGTGAAATTTTGTGGTTGTCATGCTCAGACAAGCTGGGCTTAGTGAATACCTTCGCTCCAGCTTGAGGGGGAGAATTGAGATAGTATCTTATGCTATTAAAGGAATTATTGTATTTTTCATTAATATTAACATATATGTGAGGGTTATGTGGCTTTAGTTCTCTAATTTTGAATTTTGGAAGAACACTGAAAATGTAGTTATTCTTCCCTTCTTCTCTCCTCCCCTTTTCCATCTTAATCTTGAGCTAGATCTAATTGCATTTCTACTATCACCATTTCTGTTTATGATAGTTATGGAGGCTTTCATTCGCCTGATGGACCAAAGTTGAAGTTTGGTGTTTCTTTGAAGGGTTTTAGTGTAGAGGACAAAAGTGGCAAAAGAGTGGAGGTGTTCCACCTTTTATTTGCTGTTGACACTATCATCTTGTATGAGTCAATGGTAAGACAGTTGCGATTTCTTCGCTATATCTTTCTTTGTTTTGAGTTGGTGTTTGGGGTTGTGTGTAAACTTGAGCAAGAGCGAGCTTCTCTCAGTGGGGGTGGTGAGGGACATGGAGTAGTTGGCTTGTACATTGGGGTGTAAGTTAGGGTCCCTCTCCTGCATTTATTTGGGCTGTGCCTTTAAAGGCCTCAGCTAGATCGTGTTGGTTGTTGGATTTAGTGGTGGAAAGATTTCAGAGGCATTTGGCAAGGTGGAAAAGGCAATACCTGTCAAGGGGGTACGCTCACACTCATCAAGAGTACCTTAGCTACTCTTCCGACTTACTACATGTCACTATTCCTTATTCTGGCTTTGGTGGAGAGAAGACTAGTTAAACTTCAAAGGGATTGCCTTTGGGGTGGGAGAGCGGAAGAAAGGAGTAGTTGAAGAGCCCAATCTTGGTCGGAGGCTTGGGTATTAAGAATTTGAGGGAGGTAAGTAGTTGTGGAGATTTGGGATTGGAAGGCCAAGCCCTTTGGAAAGAGCTACGAAGTATGGGAGCGAGGATGGGAGTTGGCTTTTCGAGGAAATGGGGATGATGTTTTGGGTTGAAGCTTATGGAAAATGATTCAGAGAGTGGTTGTTGATTTTTAGAAGTGTGTTCATTTTGAGGTGGGGGAGGAGACGAGAGTCAAGTTTTGGGTAGATGCTTGGTGTGGGGATGAGGCTTTGAAGGATAGATTTTTGCACTTGTTCAATTTGTCCCAACACAACGAAGCTTGGATTGTTACTCACTGTTTTTTTTTTTTTTGGGGGGGGGGGGGGGGGCAGGTGTGGAGCTATAGTTTCACGTTTTGAGGTAGAGGTTGTGAGTCTTTAGCAACCTTAGATAGGTTTAGGTTGATTGAAGGAAGAGGGGATAGACTTGCATGGACGGTAAATCTGAGGACATTCATTATTCACTCCTTTTACAAGAGTTGATGGGGAGATGGGAGGTGAACTTTCCTTGGATATTGATTTGGTATTCCAAAGTCCAGACCAAGGCGGGTGTCTATGCTTAGGAGGCAGCATGGTGAGCTATATTGATGATGGATAATCTTTATAGAAGGGGGTTACATTGGCTAATTGGTGTAGTATGTGGAAGGGGGATGTGGAGATAGTTGATCATCTTCTTGTGCGTTGTCCATTGGCAATGGAATGTTGGGGCCGTGTGTTCTCTATTTTTTGTTGTGTATTGGTGATGCCAGCGACATTGAGAGTGCTGCTTCTCAGTTGGAGAGGGGCTCGGGTTTGGAAGGATGCTTGAACAGTGTGGAGAATGGCTCTGATTTGTTTGATTTAGAACATTTGTAGACAAAGGATTAGGCACATTTTTTAGGGGATTGAGCAGTCTTCTTTTACTTTAAATTTGGAAGACATTTTTTTTTTGTCTTTATTATACTTTTGGGTCAGAGAGGTCATTCTGTTATATGTAGGTTCTTTAGTTAATTTTTTGGGGAAAAACAGCTTTAATTGTTGTATTGGGTCCTTTTTGTATATATGGTTCCCCCCGCCCCCAGGTGCCTTTAATACTAATACACTTTAGTCGTAAAAAATGAATAATTCTATTATTTAACAATCACTTATTTTTTTTTTTTTAAATTCTTATACTATTAATCATTAAAATTAATATATATATATATATATATACACACACACACACACACATATATATATATATATATAAGTATGTATCATAATAATTTCTTAGTAATATTAATTTATTAGTATTATAGAAGAAAATTACAAATGTTGTTATTAACTTAGATTATATTAATAGTATATTCTTTTAGTAAAAGGTCAATCACTTTTGAAAAAATTTATTCATGCCTTTTTAAAATAGAAATTATGGATTTGTGAGCTAGTCTTTACATAAATGAAGATCCTAGAGAAATTTAATATTTAATAATTCTGTTAGCTAATTTTTATAATATTCTAAGATTATTAATTGTTAAAGGGTTAATGATAATGATATATTCCTTCAATAGCTAAAATATATGCACAACACTAGTATTATCAATTAAATTATAATGAATTATATGAATATAAATATGGTATTCCCATCCATACATTTATTGGTGAGATATTGGTATATGTTGTTTTTTTCAATTGCCCCATATAAAATTCTTAAAAATGTTATTAAGAAAAAGTTAGAAGGATATATTTACCATAGATGGTGTTATATAAATAATCGATGACAAAGATAAAGTATCGTGAACAACCTATAAATTGAATTTTAGGTCTATTTTTAGGTGGTCCATGTGAAAAAAAGTATGTATTTCACATGGCACTGATTATAGGGTAGTTGTATTATGTCGAAAGTATCTTAGAGAATGAAAAATATATATTCTTCTCTCTAGTAGGTCAATATTTATAGTCACAACTTTACAAGTAAATAAGGAAATTATCCTAAATTAGTTTCTACAATCAATCAATCAATCAATCAATCTAATGCCAAAATTAAGCTACAGTTTAAGTTCAATCTAATGCCTAAATTAAGCTATAGATTCGGTCAATATTTACAATCAATATTTACAACACTCCTCCTCAAGCTGGAGAGTATACATCTCTAACTCCCAGCTTGCTACAAATAGAGCCGATAACAGTCTTTGGTAAACCTTTGGTGAAGATGCCGGCAAGTTGATTAATAGAAGGAACAAATGGAGTGGTGATTTCCTTGGACTCTACTTTAGATCGAATGAAATGATAATCGACTTCAATATGCTTGGTCCGTTCGTGTAAGATTGAATTGTTGGCAATATGATGGTGAAGATGTCGGCAAGTTAATTAATAGAAGGAACAAATGGAGTGGTAATTTCCTTGGACTCTACTTTAGATCGAATGAAATGATAATCAATATGCTTGGTCCGTTCGTGTAAGACTGAATTGTTGGCAATATGAATTGTTGCTTGATTGTCACAATGGATAGGTGTTGGACCACGTATTGGAACAACAAATTCTTGCACAAGTGTTCTTAACCAAGTCAACTCATAAGTAGTATGTGCCATTGCTCGATATTCTGTCTCAAACACTAGAACATGCCACAACCGACTGCTTCTTGCTTCTCCAAGTCACAAGATTTCCCCCCTAAGAAAGTACAATAACCAATGGTAGATTTGCGATCTGAAGGTGATCCTGCTCAATCAGCATCAATATATCCCTCAATCCAAAGATTTTTAGATGATCGATAAAGAAGACCACGTCTTGGGGGCATTTTTAAGATACTTCAAGATACGAGTAACTGCATCCATATAAGGAACTTTAGGACTAGTCATAAACTGACTCACAACGCTAACTGCATTGGAGATGTCAGGTCGAGTAATGGTTAGGTAAATGAGCTTACCCACGAGTCTTCAATACATCTCTGGATCCTCAACCAAATTACCCTCATTTGGCATCAACTTTAGATTGGTCTCCATGGGCATATCTACATGTTTGGAGCCAAGATAACTTGTATCTTTCAAAATATCAAGAGTGTACTTCTTTTGAGACAAACCGATCTCTACTTTTGATCTTGCAATCTCAATACCAAAGAAATAACGGAGCTTTCCAAGATCTTTGGTGAGAAAGATGGAACGAAGATGGCAAATCAATGTCTGGATACCTGCCTTATCACTGTTGGTGATCACAATATAATCTACGTAGACAACTGGAATCACGATACCTCTTTGCGTCTTCTTAAAGAATACTGAGTGATCAGCTTGGCTTTGAGTCATACCGTGAGTAACTACGGCCTTACTGAATTTATCAAACCAAGCTTGGGGAGATTGTTTGAGTCCATAAATAGACTTATGAAGATGACAAACATACTCCCCCTTGGTCTCAAAACTTGGTGGTTGAGCCATATACACATTTTCAGCAAGATCACTATGTAAGAAGGCATTTTTGACATCGAGTTGATGCAGAGTCCAATCCAGATTCGCAGCAAGAGATATGATAACCTGAACAAAACTCAATTTGGCAACAAGAGAGAAAGTCTCGGTGTAATCAATGCCATAGGTTTGGGTAAAACCTTTGGCCACAAGGCGAGCCTTCAACTGATCAACAATACCTTAGGATTCTGCTTGATTGTGAAGACCAAACGACAACCAACAACTTTTGCACCAACAGGTTTCGGAACAATAGCCCAAGTACGATTTAATTCCAAAGTATGCATTTCCTCTTCCATTACGGTCCGCTAACCAGGATGGGAAAGAGCTACCCTTTAGTATTTAGGAACAACGAGAGATGATAGGGACAAAGAGAAAGCTTGAAAGGAAGAGGACAAATGATCATAAGAGATAGAGTTAGAGATGGGATGAGCAGTGCGAGTACATGTACGTTTAAGGGCTGTACGATTTAATTCCAAAGTATGCATTTCCTCTTCCATTGCGGTCCGCTAACCAGGATGGGAAAGAGCTTCCCTGTAGTATTTAGGAACAACGAGAGATGATAGGGACAAAGAGAAAGCTTGAAAGGAAGAGGACAAATTATCATAAGAGATAGAGTTAGAGATGGGATGAGCAGTGCGAGTACATGTACCTTTAAGGGCTGTAGTGGGCAGATCAAGATCAGAGTTAGAAGAATGAGATGGATCGGCAGAAGGCGAGGTAGGTGGAGGATTTGAGAAAGAGACTTGGTGATGACGAACATACACTTGGGAAATAGGAGGGCGTGTAGGAACACTAGTAGGTAGATCGAGGTCAAGAAATAATGGTGCCTGTAATTCATTTCCTTCTGGAGAATAATAGGAAACAGTCTCAAAGAAAGTGACATCGGCACTAACAAAGTGCTTACATAAGATAGGACTGTAGCACTTGTAACCTTTCAGTGTGTGTGAGTAACCAAGAAACATGCATTTATGAGCACGAGGGTCACGTTTTTCATGACCTGGGTGCAAGTTTTGCACAAATGAAACATATCCAAAAACTTTGGGGGAAAGGGAGAAAGGTGTTTTATTAGGAAAGATGATGTTAAAAGGTGATTTTTCCTGTAGAATGCGAGAAGGCATCCTATTTAAAAGATATGTAGCTATGAGGACAACATCCTCCCAAAAACACTTGGGAACATGCATCTGGATCATAACGGCACGAGCTATAGCAAGGATGGGACCGTTCTTTCTTTCGGCAATCCCATTTTGTTGGGGGGTGGTGACATAGGATGTTTGGTGTATAATGCCTTTGGACTCGAGAAACTGTTTAAAATAATTGTCTTTATACTCTTGAGCATTATTAGTTCGATAAGCTAACAATTTGGCATTGAATTGATTAAACAACATAGTCCCCAAATATTAGAATGAACTAGTGCAAAAGATTGGAAACAAGGGGGGTCAACACGTAGAGGAAACGAAACTCTATGATGCTTACTAAGTTCACATGTCTCACAATTAAAACTAGAGAAATCAGATAAAGTAGGAATTAAATAACGAAGATTTGTGGAAGACGGGTGTCCAAGGCGACAGTGCCACTGAGAAGGATCAACAATGGAATGTAGAGCAGAAGGAGTCGACTGACAAGATGACTGAAGGTAGTAGAGTCCATTCTTCTCATATCCCCCACCAATCATCCTCTTCGTCTTTAGATTCTGAAATTCACAATAAGAGGGATAGAAGGTCACTAGACAGTTGAAGGACTGGGTAAGTTTACGAATAGATAACAAATTGAAAGGAAATTGAGGTATGTATAAAACAAATGAAAAAGTGAGACCAGAAGTGCAAACACTACTAATTCCTTGAACACAAGCTTTAGTCCCATTAGCAATAGTGACAAAGGCGGGAGATGAATGACGAAAAATATTAGAAAGAAGAGACAAATTACCTATCATATGATCAAACGCCCCGGGATCAAGAATCCAAGGAGTATTAGAAGAAGAATGAAGACATGTGTTACCTGACGAGACCAAATTGGTTGTGGAAGTAGAAGTGGCATTGGCACACTGAAGAATAAAATTATACTTGGTCTTGGAAATAAGGATTTGATCTTCAAAAAATGACTCAGAATGCTCCCCCCTCAAGTTTAGTTTGGTTAACCCAAGTGGGCTTGCCATGGAGTTTCCAATAGTAGTCAACAAAATGATTATTTTGGCCACGATGAGTGCACCGCTTGGAGTCACGACCATTATGACCACCATGACCACGATTACCACTAGGAGAAACACGCCACCATGATCTCTAGGAGGTGCAACAAGAGCGGAACGAGTGCCATTCTCTAGAGTAGAAGAATGAATGGTAACTCTCTGAACATAAGCAAAAGTCTCACTAACAGTGGGAACATCATTACTAGATAAAATCTGAGAACTGATAGGAGCAAGTTCTGGTTTGAGACCGGAGAGAAACTTAGCAACTCGAAATTCCTCCGTGTTGTTGAGTTTTCAAGTCAATAATCAACAGTTGATAGATATTTAACTTATCTCACATACCTTTCAGGATGGAAAAATATTTTTCTACCAAGCGATGTCCCTGTTGGAAGGAGAAAATGTCCTGATAGATTTGATAGATACAAGAGGGATTTTGATCAGAAGGTTACAACTCTTGCAAAGTGTCCTAAATGGCTTTGGAAGATTCCAAACAAGTGACATTATTGAAAATATCTGGTTCCAAGCTGTTCCAAAGCCAAGTCATAATATGAGCATCTTCTTGTTCCCAAGCAGGAACCTTGGTGGCATCAGTAGGTTTGGTGGTTGTAAGATAAGAAACCTTACCACGTGCTTTCAGTGAAATTGACACGGCGCGAGACCATTGAAGGTAATTGGAACCCTTCAATTTTGTATTGGTCAGTGATCCAATAAAAAAAAGAATCTTTGTTGTCCTTGGTGTCCAATTTATTAGCTATGATAGGACAAAGAAGTTGCTAGAGCAAAGATTTGGAAAGCGAGAGAAGTTGGCCGAGACTGGTTGGGCTGAGGAATTTGAGAGGCTTCGCCGAGGGCGATGAGAGGCTGGGTTGAGGCTGAGACTTGCCGAAGGAGACGAGGGAGACGAGAGGCACCGAGAAAGAGAAGCTATGGTTCAGAAAACCTGCTCTGATACCATATCGAAAGTATTTTTATATTCTTTTCTCTAAGAGGTCAATATTTATAGTCACAATTTTACAAGTAAATAAGGAAACTATCCTAAATTAGTTCCTATAATCAATACAATCTATCAATCAATCAGTGAATCGATACAATCAATAAATCAATCAATCTAATGCCTAAATTAAGCTACAGATTCGGTCAATATTTACAATCAATAGTTACAACATATTATATGATTAATTTAGTTGTAAATTTTATATTTATGTTATTTAATTTTAATGTAAAATTTTATGATATTGAAGTGATCATTCTTTTTCATACCACAAATAGCACATACCTTACACATCATATACCTATTAATATATTTTTTATTTTTAATATTTTGGCTTATAGTCGTGTATTAGGATCTCTATTAACACTTCTAAAAATTTCACTTATCAAAGAAAGAAAAGAACTAAAAATCTCATTAAATATTTCCATCATTTAATATTAATATCCTTCATTTTTCATAAAAGAATTGCTACATCGCTATAATATTACAATATATCCACCGATATATCCGTATTTTTGGGCTTGTAATATATCACTTTTATCGATATTTTATTCCCTGATACAAAGACTATTGATAATTTCTTCAACCATTTTTTCTTTGCCTATAGCTTATGGCAAAAATAATTATTTCCCTTATCTGGTTTGGGATGGGTGCCCCCTTCATGTTAGTTCGATGATGGAAATCTCTTATGAGGGCCTTGAAGGTGTTCGAGGAAAGATTAATTGGGTCTGCTTTTTTGGCTGCATGTTATTCATTTGGCTTGAATGGACAGTAAAACTTTCTCGGGTTCCTTTACCGCATGATGGGTTTTGGGAATTAGTTCAATAAAACATATACCTTTGGACATTGTCATTAGAGACTGGAAAGCTATATGCTGCTGTAGGCTTCAAGTTTCTAATATAATCCTAAAATGGACTCCCCCTAGGGGAAGCATTAAGTTTAATTTTCATTAATGCTTCCTTGGAAATCTGGCCAATTAGGCATTAGAGGTATCATTAGGGATGAAGTTGAAGGAGTTTTATATAATTTTTCTTTACATTGCGAGCTGATACCACAGCTGTGTTGACTGGACTGCGAAAAGTTGAAAGCATCAAACATCCAGGTGAGGGGGATGCTAGTGTTTTTTTATTTTATTTTATTCTATTTTATGAATTTGGTGAAAAGAAAATCTCAATGTTCTTTGAAGCATGACTTCTGCAAGAAATCATTGACATTTCCAGGATGAGGCTTCTTTTGATTGGGTGGAGAGATCGGTATGGAAATTCCCAATTATTATGGAGTAAGTGGTAGAGATTATTGTGGGGTAATTAGTGGTAGAAATTGTAGAGAGATTTTAGGAGGACCTTTTTGCTCTTAGTTTAGGAAACGATTCTTTCCTATTTTACTTCCCAATTGTATTATAAATACCAATAATTTGTATAATACAGAAATACAGAAAACCATTTCTGATTTCATGGTATCAGAGCCAATCCATGACCGAAACTCCGAGCAACAAGTCCGAAGCCCTCTCCACCATGGGTTCCAGTGGCCTCACTCTCTTGCGTCTTCAACTCACAATGGAGAAGCTTTAATAGGAAAAACTTCTGTGAATGGGCTCAGTCCATTCGACTCGTGCTCGACGACAACGACAAACTTGTCTACCTTACTGGCCCGACACCCAAGCCAGCCTCAACCGATATTGCTTCTTTGCAGAAATGGACGTCCGAGAACTCCATGGTGACTGCTTGGCTAGTGAATTCCATGCAACCTTCCATCGGAAAGACCTACCTTTTCTTGCCGACGGCAAAAGACGTTTGGGATGCCATTCGAGAGATGTATTCTGATGTTGGTGATTCATCTCAGATTTTCGACATCAAGACTCGAATATGGCAGATGAAGCAAGGAGAGGAGGTCACCGATTATTTCATGGAGATGACGACTCTCTAGCAGGAACTCGATCTCAGCTTCGACGATGAATGGAAGTGCTCCGGCGATAGTGCTCGCTACAAGAAGAAACGCGAAATTGAGAGAGTCTTCGAGTTTCTTGCTGGGCTTAACCGCGACTTGGATGATGTTCGTAGACGTATTCTTGGTCGACAACCTCTGCCTTTCACACGTGAAGTCTTCTCGGAAGTGCGGTGTGAAGAGTAGCGGCGTCGAGTGATGCTGAAGGATTCTTTTCATGCTGGGTCTGAAGTGTCTGCGTTGTTAACAAAAGGCCCCTTGGCTGGGTCTGGGCCGAAACAAAACAGAGGCCGACCTTGGTGTGAACATTGCCGTAAGCCTGGTCATACTAAGGATATCTGTTGGGAGCTACATGGGAAGCCCGCTGATTGGAAACCACGGCAGAATCATCGCACTTGTGGCTATCACGCTACTGTTGACCCTCAGGCCGAGCCCCCTCTAGAAGTCAAATGCACACCTCCTCCAAGCCGTGCCTTTACCTCTGACCAGTTGGATCAACTCTACAAAATCTTTTCTAGCCTCCAACCTTCTAGTCAGTCTTCCACGCCTACTCCTTCTGGTTCATTAGCACACCTAGGTAATTTTTTGAGCGCCCTCATTATTGCCTCTCACACAAAAACTCCTTGGATTATAGACTCTGGTGCTTCTGATCAAATGACTGATTCTTACCACCTATTTTCTTCATACTCACCTTGTGCTGGTAATCTTAAGGTTAAAATTGCAGATGGTTCCCTCTTTTCTGTTTTTGGCAAAGGGAGTATTCGCCTCTCTGACTCTATTACACTCGAGTCTGTTCTTCATGTTCCAAAGTTATCATGCAATCTGTTATCCATTAGCCAGTTGACAAAAATTCCAATTGCTCTGCTAAGTTTCTTCCTTCTCATTGTCTTTTTCAGGACCTATCATCGGGGACGACGATTGGCAGTGCTAAGGAGTGTGCTGGTCTCTACTACTTTGAGGACGCTGATGTGAGAGAAAAGGTCCAATTGCCATTTGTGATTCTGCATCTGTCTCTAAGGATAGTGAACTTATGTTATGGCATTTTCGAATGGGTCATCCCAATTTTCAATATTTGAAACGTTTATTTCCGAATAAAGGGTTCTCTGATTTTCAATGTGAAATATGTGAACTTGCAAAACATCACCGTACTTCCTTCCCACCATCCACATACAAACCATCCAAGCCATTCACTCTGATTCACAGTGACTTGTGGGGTCCTTCTCGTATTTTTAATCGTACTCATACCAAATGGTTTGTTACATTTATTGATGACCATACTCGAGTTTGTTGGGTTTACCTGTTAAAGGATAAAATTGATGTTCGTTCTTTGTTTATCAATTTTCACTCCATGATCCAAACACAATTCCAGACGCAACTTCAAATTCTGCGCACTGATAATGGCACCGAATATTTCAATGATACTTTGGGTGATTATCTTCTACAGCATGGGATCGTTCATTAAAGTTCTTGCGTCAACACTCCCCAACAAAATGGGGTTGCCGAACGGAAAAATAGACACCTTCTTGATGTTGCTCGTGCCTTGATGTTCACTATGCACATGCCCAAAATGTTTTGGGGTGATGCCATTTTGACATCTACCTACCTCATCAATAGAATGCTTAGCTATGTTCTCTCTTTTGCTACACCGCTCCAAACATTTAAGCAATTCTTCCCTCACTCTCGCCTCTCCTCTAGTCTATCTCTCAAAGTGTTTGGTTGTACCGCCTTTGTTCATGTCCATTCACACCATCGGCATAAATTCAATCCTCGAGCTATTAAGTGTGTTTTCATTGGGTATTCTCCTACTCAGAAGGGTTACAAGTGCTATGATCCATCCACCAAACGGGTCTTTGTTAGCCTTGATGTTACATTTTTTGAAAACACTTCTTACTTACAAAAGCCCTCTCTTTAGGGGGAGCATTTGAGTGAAGCTCGGTTATTAGACTTTGAACTCTCCTTTTCTGAGCCTATCCCAAACGCTGGACCTACCGCACCATCTTGTTCTAATGTGCCATTTACAGAAGGAAACTTGAACTCAGGGGGCGATGTAGGAAAACAATAGGACAAGGAGATACTTGTTTATTCACGGAGGCCAAAATCAAGGTACAAGGAGCATCTCACACCTGAAGCACCAAGAGAGTTGGCACCAGTGATAGCTCCGAGTATCCAAGAGTCCGGTTGGCTGCAAATGGGTTTTTACCTTGAAGTACAAGGCTGATGGGACAATAGAGCGTTACAAAGCCTGCCTTGTTGCAAAAGGGTTTACACAAACCTATGGCATTGACTACACAGAGACGTTTGCACCTGTGGCAAAGTTGAATACAATTCGAGTCCTCTTGTCGTTGGCAGCCAACTTGGATTGGGCTCTTCAACAACTTGACATTAAGAATGCCTTTCTGAATGGTGAGTTAGAAAAAGAAGTTTTCATGACAATACCACCGGGATTTTGTAAGAAGGGAGAAGAAAATCGGGTATGCAAACTCAAGAAGTCTCTGTACTGGTCTCAAGCAGTCACCAAGAGCATGGTTTGATAGATTTGCAAAGGTGGTAAACGGTCAAGGATATTGGCAGGGGCAGTCAGACCACACTATGTTCTTCCAGCAATTTGAAGATGGAATGAAAACAATTCTAATTGTTTATGTTGATGATATAATCCTAATCGGGGATAATTTAGGTGGAGATGGAGAGACTGAAGAAAATCTTAGCCACTGAATTTGAGGTAAAAGACCTAGGACAAATGCGATAGTTCTTGGGAATGGAAGTTGCCAGATCAAAGAAACGTATTAGTGTCTCTCAACGAAAGTATGTCCTTGACCTTCTAACCGACATTGGCATGCTTGGATGTAAACCAAGTGACACACCTATCGAAGCAGGAAGGAAACCAAAGGATGAGGGAAATCCAGTCGAAGATGATAGATATCGGAGACTAGTTGGCAAGCTAATCTACCTATCGCACATTAGACCTGACATTGCATTCGCAGTTAGTGTGGTGAGCCAACACATGCATTCACCAAAGGAAATTCACCTAGAAGCTGTGTACAAGATTATCAGATATCTCAAAGGCTCCTTGGGTAGAGGACTATTCTTCAAAAAATTAGAACGCAAGGAAGTCGAAGTCTTCACAGATGCTGATTGGGCAGGTTCAATAGAAGATAGAAAGTTCACTATCGGGTATTGCACCTATGTGTGGGGAAACTTGGTTACTTGGAGAAGCAAGAAACAAAATGTGGTGGCCAGAAGCAGTGCTGAAGCCGAATTTAGAGCAGCTGCACAAGGGATATGTGAAGGATTGTGGCTAAAGAAACTCTTGGAAGAACTATAGGTCACAGTAAAATTCTCAATAAAACTTTACTGTGACAACAAAGCAGCCATCAACATTTCTCTCAACTCAGTTTAGCATGACCGGATCAAGCATGTAGAAGTGGATAGACATTTTATCAATGAAAAAGTTGAGAACGGAATTATCTGCATGACCTATGTTCCTACAAAAGAACAAACTGTGGATATCTTCACCAAAGGGCTATTTCGGCCTAGTTTTGACGAGATCATCTACAAGTTGGATATGATTAACATTTAGGATCCAACTTGAGATTTAGGATCCAACTTGAGGGGGAGTGTGGAAATTTCCAATTATTATGGAGTAATTAGTGGTAGAGATTATTGTGGGGTAATTAGTGGTAGAAATTGTAGAGAGATTTTAGGAAGACCTTTTTGCTCTTAGTTTAGGAAACGATTCTTTCCTATTTTTCTCTTTCCTATTTTACTTCCCAATTGTATTATAAATACCAATAGTTTGTATATGAAAAAATACAAAAATATAGAAAACCATTTCCTATTTCAATCGGTTACAGAATTCTTTGCTACGCCTGCAGCCAATTCATTAGAAGAGTCTAAACAATTTCATCAGCCAAAATGCGTTCTTTCGGTTATTGTACTTGCTTCTCTTTTTTTGAAGAACATCTTGTCCTTAAGTCTTGCACTATCCTTTTAATCCTTGATAGTTCAGTTTTTTTTATCATACAAAATTTATCTTGGAGAGAGATAGCCATGTGTGATATCATTTCTGAAACTTTGGAGGGAGTCTTGGTTGGTAAATTTTACATTATCCTGAGGGTCTTTTGCAGTAGTGCCACTTTTATTATTAATACTGTGCCTTTTTAAGTTGTTATTGTGTTCTTCTTCTTCTCAATTTGTTTTTTATAATACAATTTTAGTTACTTAAATACCAAAGTCAACTTAATTTCTTTAGAGCTTATTAAATCTTACCATTCTCATAATATATCTAACTCTTAATCTTGCTGTGCTGAGTTTTTCAGAGAAAGAAGAGCTGAGTTGCTGGCAAAGTGGAGAGCTAAGGGTGGCGTCTTCTTGATTGGCTATACTGCTTTTCGGAATTTGTCACTTGGAAAGCACGTAAAAGATCGTCAAGTGGCTAAGGAGATTTGTTATGCGTTGCAGGTGATTGTCTTTGACCTTCAAAATTGTATTTAATACCTTAGCTTTAGTATTTATATTACTTTCCTCTGGTTCATATGGGTTAATTTGAATTGAAAGTAACTGAGGTGAAATGAACCAGACATTAGTGTCTAAAGTTGAATTGTACAACTTCATGTTAGTTAACTTGTTCTCAACACAACTGCCACCTTTTTAATGTATTGCTTTTTAATTGTATAGATGTCTACAGGGCTACTTCAGCAACTTAGATGAGCTTTAACTCCTATAAAATAAGATTATGGAAATGAATTTGATTGATTCCTTGAAAAGAAAAAAAAAATTGTTCAACTTCTTGAATTGTTTTATGGATTTATGATTTGACTACTTTTTAAGTAATTTCTCTTTTATTCACTATGGTCTGATTGTTTCGTTATTCTTGGTTAACCTTGCTTGGTAACATTTATCTTTAACTTTTGCTTTCCTTTTGAAAAAAACTATAATTGATTTTTCAGGATGGACCTGATATACTGGTTTGTGATGAGGCCCATATGATCAAGAACACCAGGGCCGATATAACTCAGGCCTTGAAACAAGTGAGAAGCCAGAGAAGGATCGCATTAACTGGATCACCTCTTCAGAACAATCTCATGGAATATTATTGTGTAAGATTTTAGCGAAGCTATAGTTGTTGGCAAATCTTTTAAAATAACTATTCATGTCATTACTATGTGGAATTTCTGGATCAGATGGTTGATTTTGTTAGAGAAGGATTTCTTGGCAGCAGCCATGAGTTTAGGAACCGGCAAGTGTTCTTCACTATTTTTGTTTTGATTGCTATTCCATTTTTTCTTTATTTCCATGTGTCTTGATCTCTATTTCCCTAATGCACAGCTTCCAAAATCCTATTGAGAATGGTCAACATACCAATTCTACGTCAGTTGATGTGAAAATTATGAACCAAAGATCTCATATTCTTTATGAGCAATTAAAAGGATTTGTTCAGAGAATGGACATGAATGTGGTGAAGAAGGACTTGCCCCCTAAAACTGTATTTGTAATTGCTGTAAAGCTCTCTCCCTTGCAAAGGAAATTGTACAGAAGATTTCTTGATGTGCATGGATTCACAAGTGACAAGGTTTCTGGCGAAAAGATACAAAAGAGATGTTTTTTTGCTGGGTACCAGGCCTTAGCGCAGGTATGGTCCTGGTCTGCATGCTTATCTGACTTTCAACGTTGTTACAGGCACACACACTAAAAATTTATGCATGTCATTGTCAGATGTGAAATTTATGAAATTCAAATTCTGTCTATGTTTTGTTTGTATCTTTTGGATCTCTAGAAGAGATTGATGGAGGTACTTAGTAATTTTTGAAGACACTGAGGGGGTAGTTTGTGGGGGGAGACTGGAGAGTTAGTTTTGGAGAGGCTGGCTCGCGCACACAAACACACCCTCCCTCTCTCTCTCTCTCTCTGTCTATCTTGTAATATCTTTTTTTTTTTTTTTTTGGTCTCTTTATTGATCTACCTCCATTCGTGGGTGGTTTAATTTTTTTGCTTATCCAGAAAACCAGTTGCAAAGTTTTTATTTATATAAATCTGGATAGTTGGTATAATTACAAGACATTTTTGTAATAATTAATAATTGTGGAAAGAAATGTTGAGTTTTAAATTTTCTCCAATTTTGATTAGCCAAAAGCTTCTTTTAACTTCCTATGAAAATAGAGAAAACAAAAGATACTAACATATGATTTTAAAAATATTTCTAAAATTTTGTAGAAAAGAGTTCATTTGTTTATTAAATCTCTTCTAAGCCGAAAAAAACCCTTAAAATCTCTCATATTATTTAATAATTTAATTATGGATGTAAATGTTGATGAGTTAGGCAATGCAACTTTCCTTGTGTATTTGATTGGTAGTATTTCATCAAACAAGTCTGACATCTCTAATATAACATATGTGATAATATTTAACATATGCGATAATATTATCACAAACTCTTTTATTTGAGTGTGTGCTTTTCTTTATATATTTATATTCTATTATAATATATTTGGGTTGGATTGTGAGAGCCATGAGAGTCCCAGTGCGATTTGTGCAATGGGAGTCAAAGACCTACAAGATTGAGAAGATAGAGTAAAGCAGCAAGGCCATCCAAATCACAGAACGAGAGAAAGGATTTGTTTGTAGGGTGTGAGTAGATGAAGAATACTTTGGGTGGTTGTATGCTCAACTAGAAGAAATGGGTGGTTGTAAGGATGGGAGGAGCTCAGAGCGGGTCCTTCACAGTCCTAACAGAAGTATCAGACTGTTCAGAAGGACGAATATGCGAGGAAGTTTTGTTAGGGTAGATGAATCGAATGGGGATGTTAACTACGGAATTTACATTCCTGAATTTGTGAAGGGTAGGGGATGGAAGATGGTGGCTAAAATGTTTAGAGAATTAGGGGAACAGATTCAAGTTAAAGAGAAGAAGCATACTCAGACTTGTGTGGATGTAGCGAGGGTGGAGCAGTGTCCTGAGAAAACATTGTCAGTAAAGAGAGGATCGAAGGGACCTTGGGGAGACCTGGTGAACTTTGAATCTTGTGTCGAAAGGCTACAATTCTGTTGTAGTTTTTTGGTGGATAGAGTGGGTTTGGAGGGAGCTCCAAAACCAGAGATTGGAAGTTTACAGAGATGGGTGGATCGCCGATGGGAGTTGCCGCTAGGGTTGAGGGTGGTGGTAATGCACGGAGATTGGTTCCTTTTTGAATTCATTTCCTATGAAAAGGCTTAGATATTGGATTCTATATTTTGTTGTATTAGTTTTTCTGAACTATCTAAAGCTGGAATAAGATATTATAAGTTGTCATAGGAAAGATGATGCTAATATTCTGTCATCATTCAGTTTATGTTTCAAGTGACTATCCAATATTGCAAAAATATTCTCCAATCTTTTGAAAATGTGAAGTTATCATCTTAGTCAGCACATCTGCATCAACATAGAGATGATGATAAATCAATCGGCGTTGCCTGATGTGAATAGTTTTGCACTTGATTAATAAATTCTTAATACAACAGAATATAACTACATGCATATGTATATATATATATATATATATATATATATCCTTGAATGTATATATTAACACTTCATTCAGTTGATTTGAATTATCCTTTAAATTTGTCCTACTTTTCTCACTATGTTACATATTTCTGATGAAAAGTATGCATTGTCCATAGTAGATATGGAACCATCCTGGGATTTTGCAACTGATGAAAGAAGACAGAGACTATGGAAAACGTGAAGATGCTATTGAGAATTTTCTCGCAGATGACAGCTCTAGTGATGAGAACATAGATTATAACATGGTTAATGGAGGTACCCTTTGTTTCTGTAATTTCATATTTCCCAAAACTATGCGAAAATACTTAAGCCTTTTATAATGCACTTAATAGGTTCAGAATCCTTTACAGGAATGTGTCCTGTGACCACTGTTAACAGTTTGTATTTATTTTCTGGGACCTGTACGAATGTACTGCCAAGTGCTAACAAATTATGTTGGAATCCATAGGAAGCCTGATATACATGCTATGTGCTATCAGACCACAGCCTGCTTATAGTGTTCTATATTCATTTCTCAAAAATGGAAATATAAAGCATCTTCATTTATCTTCTTTTACCTTATAGTTCGTATATTTTTGTTTCCCTTCATTGAAGAATTTGTTTTTGTATTGTATGTTAAAAAATTGATGTCATAAAATGAAATATAAAGGTGAAACATGGCTGCTAATGGGGATATTAGCTAGGAGGTTTGAACAGTTTCATTGATGAATGGTCTTTTTTTTATGCAAAGATGATTTTGATAACCTGGGTTAAAGAAAACCCATTTCATGGGTTCAATCATTAAATGAATTGATTAGGTAGTGGTGGTCTGGGGAGAGAATTTAGAGAGAGAAAACAAAGAGGGAAAGGTGAGAAACAAATGATTTTCCTAAAATTGCTTGATGTTCATGCGAATATAACTATAATTAATTTTTTGATTGTGGTTTGCTCATTGATTTTTCGATTGGTTATTTATATGTATGTATACATGTGTATATGGGTTTGTTGTTGGTATGTTAATGTGGCATTAACTTTGAAGGCTTTAACCCTACCTATTGTTTGGTTCTCCTTTTTAGACTACGCATTTCGAGTTTCTTCTATTTTCTATTTCCTTCTCCTTAAATTGAATGTTTTCCCTTCCATAATGTCTCATCGGAGTTTATATCAGGGATGCATGAAAATATTCTTTTTTTGTTTGCTTCAGGCTTTCTTATAGGATTTTCTGTTATTTTCTATTAATTCATATGGTAAATGATTTTGTCTACATTTTCTTAACAGAGAAGTCGAGGAACAAGAATGAATTTGCACAGAGAAAAAATGACAATGGCTTTCTTCACAAGGTTTGAACAAATTTACCAGTGAATCATAACTGCTTCTCATTGGGCTTCATTTATCATTGTGTTGATTGCACTTCATGGAACTTTAAAGTTTGTATTTATCAAAAACAAAATGAAACTCTAAATTTTGTATTGTTTTGTAAATGTACACCAGATTTGTGCCTCTATAAATTGTCATCAGGTCACTACACCTTGTTTCAATAGCTTTCTTTTTTTTTTTTTTTTTCTTTTTCTGTGTAGTCATTTCCCCTTGTCCTTGGTTTAAGTGCAACTCATCAGTCTGTCTTTACAGGATTGGTGGAATAACCTTCTTCAGGAAAATAACTATAGAGAGGTTGATTACAGTGGCAAAATGGTTTTGCTGCTTGATATTCTGACCATGTGCTCTAATTTGGGCGATAAGGCATTGGTTTTTAGCCAGAGCTTATCTACTCTAGATCTGATTGAGTTTTATCTTTCAAAGTTACTACGACAAGGGAAAAATGGGAAATGTTGGAAACAAGGAAAAGACTGGTATAGGTGCGTACATTCACTTCTAACAATTGAGATATGGTAGACATTGCATAAAGATCAGAATAGATCGTCTCATTTATTTTGGGTAAGAGCTAAAAAGAGTTTTGATTTTGTTATTTGGTAGAACATTTCTTAACCCAGTAGAATTTGTATTTTCCCTTTTCAGCACATACCAAACAAGTGGCATATTCTATCATTCCTCATTTAAATTTCGTTGTGCTTAGAAATTTAAGCTTTTATCTATGTTTCCTTTGCATCTTCTACTTTTTAAAATCATTTTTTGTGGTTGAATTTAGTAGTAAATAGTTCCTTTAGGGTGCTTTGTATTTTTCACTTCTCTGCTTTTTTCTTTTCCTAAAGGTTAAACCCGAGTACCCCTCCCCCTCTTTGGGCTGGTGAAAGTGAATAAATAAATAATTTAGGGATTTCTCCCCTCTTTTGTGTTTTTTATCTACATTGGAAAAAAAATACTTGCATATATATACACATACATATAATGTATGTATAGAGGAAACAGTTTGTTGAATAAAAATATTATTGTTTGAACTTTATGAATTTTGCACTCGATGCACAGAATTTTACTTTTTTCCCTTTCTCCCCAAGTTTAGTTGTAGGAAGAGTGCTGCCGACAGCATTTAAGCCCAGGTTATTTTGGTTTTCTGACACCTTTTTCATATCCATTTCTTCCACACGCATTTGTGTGATACTCATTATTCTATTTTGCTTAATTAAATTTTCATCAAATTTGTACTGCCTACTGTTGGTAAAAAAAATGGGACAAGCAAGGGGGAAGTAAGTAATTTATTTTAGCGTAGACCGAAGTGAACATCTTGAAAATAATTTTGGTAGAAAATAAAATTGAGTCATGTAAGTGTAAATGGACAATGACTCTTTTCCCCTTGTAAATAATATTAAAATTTTCCCTAAATAATGGGACTAGAATGCAATGGCCTTGAAATATTGGGGCTAGAATGCAAATAATAGGAAAACCTAGGTGGAGCCATGTTATTATTACTATTGGGCATGTCTGTGGTACAATAGATTTGTTGATTGGGCATGTCTGACTTCCACTGGTTCAGCTGGGGGTGTGCTGGTCCTTTGGGATAACAGAGTTTTTTCCAGGGATGAAATAGAGGTGGGAAGAGTTTTCTGTTTCTTGCAGATTTGCTATGGTAGAAGACCAGTTTAGGTGGATATTCTCAGGTGTATATGGCCCAGTGGAAGATGGAAGGAGATAAATGTTATGGCAAGAATTGAAGCATGTCAATGAACTATGGAATGATCCCTGGTGTATAGGTTTTGTATAGGAGACGGTGAATCATCTCCTTATCCATTGCCAGTTCACATGGGCTGTTTGGAGTCTTTTGATCGGGTTATTTGGCATTTTATGGGTTATGCCTCGCTTGGCTTCGGATGTTCTTTCTTGTTGGAGGAGAGGTTTTGCTCATTGGAGGATTAGGAAGGCTTGGCATATGACTCCTCTTAATAGGGTTTTGAAGGAGTTGAATCTCCTCTATGGTTTGTAAAAGCTTCAATTTTGAGAACTCCTCTTTGGTTATCGGGAGGTCAACCGGTGGCTTTAAATAGTTTTTTGTTCGTCTTACAATCCATGTGTATACTGACCCTTAGTCTTTTGTACACCGACCTCCCCTGAGATTTAGTGAAAATACAGACAACACTCCTCAAGTTTGAAAAATTACAGTGACCACCGCTTTGGTTTTGTTGTTGGATCAAATTTCCCCGCTGCCATTATGTTACCATTAGTGTATGTGACGGAACTTACTTTTTGCATTTTCTGAGTATCAAAACTACCCTTACTAGTGAGTTAAAATGACTAACATGCCCTTTTATGATGCCATAAGATGACATTTATACCCAATTTGATATGTTACAATTTGACAACTTTGTTCTTTAATGTATTATAAAGCTAAACACTTGGTGTAATTTACCTTTAAGAACCTTACAAAAAAAAAAAAACTCTTTAAAACATTCTCAGTACTCTCTTAAACATATAATAAATAAATATCTTAGTTTATATTATTTGACTTTAATATTATAATCATGTTTAATCATACTACCATTAATTTATACTAAAAATGCCATTAATTTAAATTATTTTTTTAGTTAAATTTCATAGTTTTTTTGTCCAATTATAAATTATGGTTCATAGTTTTGAAACCAACCAACACTAATTGTGACAGAGTTGAAACTAATAAATTGTGATTGAAACAATTGTTGAGACTAATTATAGTAATTGAAACATTAATTAAAAGACTAATTATTAATTCTCTCATTTGATTCAAGCATATCTTTGAGCACTTAGAGTGTGACAAAAATAGAGCTTGAATAATCTCAGTGAAACTGGGTCTTCGATTTCTTCTAAACAGATCAAAAACCAATTTTTTAAAAAAGAAATTTATTGGATTTGGCAATTACCGTTTACCATTGAGCCACTGCTTGCCATAGTGCCATCCTGGACCTATCCAATTGATAATTTAGATTGGGTCTTGATAGTGGTTGGATCGCCGGTGATAGTAGCAGATATGATTCACTTGATCATTTAACCTTCAAGAAACACCGCCCAGCCAATAGTATATCATAACAGCCACCCACATCTGAAAGCACACCGAAATCCAAAAGGGAAGATCAGCAACTAAGAAACACGGATACGAACACGGACACGGGACATGGATACAACACGGACACAGACACGTTAGGGATACGTTGAATATATATAGATTTTTTGTATTTTTTATATGACCATATAATAAAAATTTAATGTTATTTCAATTAAAATTGGCATAAAAACATACAAATTTTAAAAATATTATTAAAATATTAAAATAACAAAGTCATTAAATAAAAATTAAATAACTTATTCATTTAATCATCAACATCCATGATTTAAGTATCCAGATATGTGTCCGGGAAGTGTCTGAGAGTGTTGGTATTCGACACGTGTCTGAATATATATATATATATATATATATATATTACTAATAAACTGATGCATCAGGTTAGAATTTTTTACCAAACCCATGTGGTTTGAGTTTGATTTAATCTGACCCACGTAGGTTTCACTTATTTATAAAACCCATGTAGTTTTTGATATCGCATCTTGAAGATGCGATTTCAAAACAAAATTTTTAACGAAATCACATCTTTAATATGCGATTTTAAACCAATAACGATTTGGGATGACTTGCGCTAACCAAGAAGGATTTGGGATAACTACCAAATCTTTGTTGGTTTGAAATCGCATATTCAAGATGCGATTTCAAACTTGCATCTTTAAGATACAATTTTGTTAAAAAATTGGGTTTGGAATCGCAATACGATTTCAAAAACTACATGGGTTTGGTAAATAAATGAAAACCTACGTGTGTCGGGTTAAATAAAAAAAAACTCACTAGGGTTTAGTAAAAAATTCCATCAAGTTAATTATAATGGTATAAGAATATATCATAAACAAAGGGCAATTCAGTCTTTTTCATTATATTGACTTTTTGAGACAAAAATTAAAGAATTTTAAAATAAGAAAGGGTATAAGAGACATTTTACGATTTCTGTTTGGGCTGTTATTTGTTAGTGTAATTTCTCAAACTTGAGTGGTCCATGTGTATTTTTACGAAACTTCTGGGGAGGTCAGTGTAATTTACCCTAGTTCTTTTTTTCCTTTTGTGCTTGGGTGCACCCCCTTGGTGCTTGTTAATGAAATTTACTTATAAAAAAAAATACTATTGGAGGAGATTCTCTTGCTAAATCAAAGAATTGATAGAAATTTCAAAATGTTGGGGGGGTTTCCTCTAGGCCGTAGGGTAGCTCTGCCCCCTGGGACAAAATAATCCTATTGGAAGGAGAAGCAAGTCATGGACTCTCACAGCACAGACCTCATACATGGTATGTGTCCACAACATGTTCACCCCTGCACGACTTCTCTCATTGTGCAAAAGTAGACTCCAAGCCAATAAAAAACTGTAGTTAACTATACTTAACACAAAATGTAGAAATAAGATCGATCTGTGTTGGAAATCATTGAGGAAGTACAATGGAACTTTCTTCTTAGTTTAAAGTTCTATTAAAATTTAAAGAACCGACACAAGTACTGCTGATTCATTTATTTTTTAAGATGAATTGTTTTTTCCTAGTGAACCTACTTGAATAACTCAAGCTGTCAGTCAACAACTATTCCTAATTTTGACTCAATACTAGTTTTCTGACACATGCGTTACACATGAATAGTGTATCAAATTATTAAAGTATATTTTGTGTAAATCCTAGTATTGAAAATCGTATAATAATTCCATAATTTAGACGAATTAATAATGTAAACTTTAAAAAAGAAAAGAAAAAGAGAGATTAAATTGATATAAAATGGAACATTAGCATGAAAATGAAAGTAAAATTAGTTAAATTTTAAGTAAAAATCAACTTATTCATCTTGAATAAGGAAAAAAATCATTTCTAAATCAAACAAAAATTGTAAAAATTGATTGATCACATATCATTTAAAATCATACAACTAAACAAATGTTATTGTGATGAATCTTTGTATTTTTATTTAAATAAAAACTATAAAATAAGTAACAAAATATTAGTTATTCATTATACAATCATGCTGGTATTCTCCGAAAAAATAATGAGGAAAGAAAATAAGTCATTCTAAATCCATTTTCTACTAAACTGCCCCAAAGCCCAAGGAGAGCCGCACTGCCTTAGTTGAGTGGAAGTTTCATTTCCCAACTCTCGAATAATGTCTTTTATTGAGTCCCCATAGTGCATTCCTTTTTTATCCTTTTTTTTTGTTTACCGTTTAGCTGTTTTTGGTCCGGCGACGCGACTGAAGGTTGCGGTTGGTAGGCTTGGTTCCAGGTTATCCAAAAAAAAAAAATTCACTCCCCCCCCCCCCCCCCCAAAAAAAAAAAAGAAGAAAAAAAAAACTCCCTTTTCAGTTTCATTGTTTATATTTTTTTTGGCTCCACATTTCAATAAAAGGAGATTTCTAATAAAATTAAAGTTTTATCGTATTGTTTTCTTTTTTATTTATAATTCTAAAACTATTTATTTCTCTCTACAACATATGTCCTCATTGCCTTGTTTCTCCAGTTCATTTTTTTACACAAACATTTAGTAGCAAAAGAAAGTCCTAACGTTTACCTCATTGTCTTTTCTCTATTTTAATTTTTTCTTCCACTTTTTCCATTTCCATTTTGTTCACAATTCTTTTTTGTTTAGTATTCTAAAATACATGTAATTATGTCCATCTAAATTAATCTAATTAAGACTGTTATATTTTCAAGTTAGATATTACCCATGCAATTCCTCATGATGATTTATAGAAATTCATTAATGAAGATGAGACATGAAGCTTGCAAGTCATGTAAGTTTATTTCTTTTTCTCATGATCATTGCTAGATGATCCCATTTACTGACAAATTTTAGTGTTATGAAAAAATTCTTAGTCCATAATATTATTTATTTGGAGTGGTCTCCATTTTATGGTACAATTGATATTTCTACTAGATCCCTTGGTTCAATTGTTAGAGCTTTGGATTGCCTTTTATTGATGGTGGGCTTGAGGCTCAAGACTCCCATTTTTCATCTAAATTGTGGTGTGATATAAAATGTGATTGAATTAAATTATTTTAGTTATTTATTTATTTTGTGAATTTCTGATACATTGGTCTTATTGATATAGTAACCTGTTATCAACATTTGTATGAGCAGTTGCTGGGTTATGCTGTTCTGATATAACAGTGTGTATATATATATATATATATAATTATATATATTCTTTCTTTATAAGATAAACCACCCAGGTACTGGTACCACAAAAACTTGTAACATTTAAATGTAGAGATAATCTAAGAACAAAAAATCTTGTCGAAAGATCATGAACTTGCAGAACAGTGTACAATGTACATATATAAATAGGATACCAAATCTATCAATTAGCATATGGAGAGTACCTTTATATCCCTTCAAATACATATAAAGCAGCTTCTGTGTCCTCCAGGACAGCCATTATCATTGTTGCTCAGTTGGCCCTGGAAGTGTTGGATTACTGATACATCATGATTGAGAGCCAATAAATAACAAACTCATCCATCGGAATCATGATTTTTCTGAAAATTCGGGTGTATAATTCATGCTTGGAATCTGGATTTCTGGGAGATGGTGTGGATGTAATAGTATAGTTACCGTTACTCATTCAGGATTTCTCTGGATTAATGCCTGGAATATAAAAAGAAAGGAATCTGGTTCATTAGAGTTACTGTTCCTACAAAGTCTTGTCTGTTCCAAATTTCAGTTATACTAATCCATTTGTGAAGTTATTTAATTTTATTAGAAGTCTTCTTAATTGAACTAATGAAAAGTGGGTAACCAATAATAAAGGCCATTGGTGGACGTATAGTGAGACTCAAAAAGGTATTTTTGGACTACAGCAAAGTGTAAAACACTGAAAGGGTTTGATACTTTTATAAATAGTATAGATATAGATATAGATATATCTAGTCAATTTTCTGAGCTGTGACTATGTTGAAAGGAAAGTATGTATTCTTTCTTTTGAGTCTGAATAAAAAGACATGGAATTTTTTAACCTATTTTCTGGCTTTGTCTGCACAATAGGCTAGATGGAAGAACGGAGGGCTCTGTAAGGCAAAAACTGGTTGAGAGGTTTAATGAGCCCTTGAATAGAAGGGTGAAATGCACTCTAATATCAACAAGGGCTGGATCTCTAGGGATCAACCTTCATGCTGCTAACCGTGTAATTATTGTTGATGGCTCATGGAACCCAACATATGATCTTCAGGCCATATATCGTGTTTGGAGGTGTGTTTACTTCAAGACTGTCAACTGACAATGTATGGTTTCCCTTTAAACAAAATCCTTTCTACCACTGCAGGTATGGCCAAACAAAGCCAGTGTTTGCTTATCGATTGATGGCACATGGAACAATGGAGGAAAAAATTTATAAGCGTCAGGTAACGGAGGAATGAAATGCACTTCCATGATATCTGTATTTTGAATTTTAAATGAAATTACACTGAATAGAACAATGCAAACAGGTGACAAAGGAGGGCCTTGCAGCACGAGTGGTTGATAGACAGCAAGTACATAGGACTATATCTAAAGAAGAGATGTTACATCTCTTTGATTTTGGTGATGATGAAAATCCTGAATCTATAGCTGAACTGGGCCAAGAGAATGGACATGCAACAAAACAAAATATGACTGGCGAAGTTGGAAATTTTCTGAAGCAGAAACTGCCTCTTCCACATGGAAGCTTCTCAACCGACAAGTTAATGGAAAGTTTACTTAGCAGGCACTATCCAAGGTAGGTTCTTCTAACTTAGTAACATATGTAGATACTGAATTACCCAAAAAACAAATGTAGATATTGAATTAAGGTTCTGTCGGTTACTTGTCTTTCCCCTCTCTCTAATATTGTTTTCTCAAGGTATTAATATCTTGAAGTCACGCATAACTGATTTAAGTATGCTAGTTTCTTGAGTTAGCGGAGTAGCAACTTGCATGATTGGCCAAGTCTTAGCATATTCTTGATAAAATTCGTAGAAATTAGAAAGCCATACTGATGGATAGTGTCAAGGTGGTGAAGTTGCATTTGTGTTTTGCATTATTGTTGCTAACTGAACCTGTTGCCTTGATTCCTTAATTATGTGCCTTTGAAAAGGCTACTTCATGCCAGCTTCCTTCTTGTAAATGTTTTTGTGCAGACCCATTTCTGCTTCAGCAAACTTTTATGTCAGACGTTACACTTTCAAATGTTCCTTGAATGTTCTGTTTTCTGGTGAACTGTGTAAATAGAATCCTTTTATTAAGTTATGATGAGCTTTGGAGATGAATGAAGACAATGGATTCAATCATTCTTTTCCATAGTTGGTTCTAGTCTTGGTGAATGGTTGCTCAAAGGGGTTCTTTTTGAATTAGAAAATTTACAATAACTTGTTTTCTGTTAGAGTATGCAAAATGGACCCCACCTTGACCTTTTCAATTCAAATTGAATTGAACAGGAATTGTTAATCTAAAATGGTAAACTAGATTGATTAGTTGATCTATTTAATTATTTTTAGATTAATTATGATCAATGTTGATATTTGGAGATAGGAGAGTCTTTAGAGAGTGTTCATAAAAGGAGTGGGTATTCCATGTCAGGTAGCAGAAAGACCTTGAGGTGAAGTGGTAGGGAGAAAGTAGTGGCAATCTAAAGATAGGGATTCTTGAGAGAGTGAGGAGTAGATATGAACAGACCATGAGATTCCTTGGAAGGATACTTATGGAAAAACGATACCCGAATTGGACTCTCCAATGATTGATAATAATTGAATTACATAATTTAGGGAATTGGACCTGCTATTTATAGTTAAAGTAACACGTGCCAACTGTTAGGGTTAGCGTTATTCTTGGTAAGGTTGCCATGTATCCCAAAAATGTCTAAAATAGGAGGTAGTTAGAAGGCTATAAAATGTTGTGGAATCTCTTTGTTACTAGAAGCTCCATGATGTATTGCACATAGGGCAGTGGTGCGAGTGAGAGGCCTTGTGTGTATCTAGATCATATGAAATAGACCTAGAAGGGGGCTTAATAGGTCTACATAGCAAATAAAAATTATCTTCTTTCAATGATTGAGGTTTTCACTTCAATTATGTGTGTATTAATGTCTTTGTGTGTGCAATCTCAATTCGTGACATGTATTAATCATATAGAAATTATAAAGCAATAAAGAGAGAACTCACTGATTTGTTGACGAGGAAAGCACCACAAATCAATCCAAATTTTCTTTGCAAAACCCTAGGGCATTGACCCAAATACACAATCCACTAGATGATCTTTTGGTGATTATAGATTTTGTAGACACACAGACTTAGTCCCTTAGGCCTTGTTCACGATCTGAATCTCATCAAACTTGAATCTTCAAGTGCTCTTCAAGTGATCCAGCGCTTTGAATCCTCGAACGGTACTCCCCAATCACAATTGCGAACTACACGCAACCTTGAACTTCACCAATGGCACAATCTTGAATCTCCTCAAGCTTGTTCTCCTTGGATGATGTAGAAGATGATGTTCAAGTTCTTATTCATTGGGTTTGATCTATGAGTGCATAGTGAATATGGAGAAAAACCTTTTGGAGAAGTTTAGAAACTCTTTTTTATAGCAGTTAAAAATCCTCCACAAATTGGAGATCAAATACTTATAAAGAGATTTTAGACACCAAAAATGCGTTGTTTAAATCGGATTAGGAAACTTTACTACATGTTGTTCATTCGAATGAACTTGAATCTTGTTTGAACAAATTAGTTCGTTCAAATGATCAACCAAACAAAGTCAATAGAATGATCAAACAAAAACTCTTTGGAATTTTTGTTTAAACGACTAATCGAACGAAAGCTTTCTGGTAATTTCGTTCAAAGGAAACTAAGGTTTGTTCGAACAAACCCCGTCACAATCACAGTGAGGCAATTTGGCTTATTTTAAATATAATGACCCATCAAATGTTTAAAATCTTTTTATCTTATAATACCTTGAGTCATTATTATTCAATTTTAACTACTCACACTCGAAATGATTCGATTAAGAAAATTTTTTAATGCATGAAGTGTGTGTGTAAACCAAACCCAATGTATCCAAACCATAACCTAAAGCTTACCATGATGTAATCATGATGCTCGGATGCTTGAGTGAACACAAGGCTTGAGAATACTACTCACATGGACTTGGACACATTACAACTCGATATATTTTGTCAACACAAATTAGCCAACACAACTTAGACCAAAAGTCCTAACAACGAGATGCACCTTTACTTTAGTGACCATGCTATAAGACTTTGAATGTTTCGTGGGTCTATATTACAGAGTTCACACTATAATGGCGCACTAGGTCGCAGGAGCCTCCCAAACCTTGTCCTTGAGCCTCAGGTAACCATGAGAAAAAATGGTGAGAAAGAGAAAGCTCGTGGAGCGCTTGAGAGTTGCTCACGGAGGACCCACTGTAGGAGAGTATCGTGCCACATTAGGGAACCAAGGGATTGGCTCAACCAAGTCTGGTGTGACCACGCTACGTTTAGAAGCCAGAGAGTGGGTCGACCAAGTCTAGTGCAAAGGAGAGGGTCGACCTAATTAAGGGACATCACTCAATCTAAGTTCTCTGACTAATTTTCTAGGAATTCAGTTGATAGTGCACGACACTTAAGACTAAAGAACTTGAGAAGTCGAGTACAATGGAGAGTTTGAGCCTTCGAGGATAGACTCAATGCAATTTGGGAGTACGACGACTTTTAAGAGGGAGGGAATCCTAGGTGTGTTGTAGCAGTGTAGGGCCCAGGTCCTTAGATTTATATCACGGTCGCGGTCGCGGTGTAATAGTATTGGGAGTATTAGGCGATCCATAGTGGGAATCAGAAACCGTTAACTGTGAATGTTTTTCAAATACTAGCAAAGCTCTTAAAAATTACAAATATTTTGATAATAATTTATTACATTTTAATTTTTTTAATTATTAGTTTTTAATTTTTAAACACCTAGAATGATATTTTTCTATAACGTATATAAATATGTTTTACTATTTTTATATGAATTTTTTAAAATTAAACTAATAAGAAAATATGATTTGATTTGAATAACATTGTAATAACTAATACAAATAATAGCAAAAAACGATTATGCGCATGCAAATCAGTTTAGTGTAATTAATTATAGAATAAAAAACTAAATCCAAAAGGCCTTTTCCAAGGTCATAGCGGCCCAAATTTTTTGATCACTCGTTTTAATTTTTTGAAATATTTTGTTAGGTTTTTCTCTTGTATTTACATCTTATAAAAATAGGAATCATAAGGATTCTGTAAAACATTAAATAAAAAAAAGAATTGAAAAAAAAAACTCAAAACAATTGTATCAATGCTAATGGCCCGTATTGACCAATACGGTTGCGAATTTTGGTCTTATTGATATATCGGTCAATATTGGTATTGGATGGTTAAAAAATTGATACATAACGGCTAATATGATATATAACGGCCATTATTTAAATCCATGCCCAAGTCTAATGTACTGCGTACAATAGTTCTTATGCAGAGCTTGTGACAATGCCTCATAGGGAAAAACACGTGTTGTCATGGGAATAGACAACATGTCATGGGCTTGATATGATGGCATGGCCTCCACTTATACGAATTATCTGGATTGCCATGTAGGACGAGGGGATTGGTCTTGGGCAACCAACTACCCATAACTAGTAATAATAAAGTGCAAGAAAAAAAAAAGCAATCAATCACAAAGGCACCAAATTTTACTTATAAAATGCAAAACGGGAAAAACAAGATTTATGGCATCTAATCCACTAGCAAATTAAATCATGTACCAGTATCCAAAGATCTAGTCACAGAAAAACTAACCTACACAAATCACATGCGCAGTACCATTAGTCTTCCCAATCATCTCTTCGCTTGAACTCCTAAAAAAAAATGTAAATGTAAATGTAAATTAGTCATTAATACCAAATAACTCTTTACTAATTAAAATAAAAAAATTTAAGCTAATTGTTTTTATGTAATATGAAATTATTATATATTTGTTATAAAATATGTAAAATTATTATAATTAAATATAATACCATAACATAATAGATATATATTGTGTAATATCTATGAATTAGACAATTGATACAAGTTACATAATAATAAGTAAAATAAATAGAAATTTAAACTTATTATAATTAGTAACTGAATATTAAAATTAATTTTTATCTACATTTTTTTTGAACTGCTACTACTTTTCCTTGTCTACTAGTTTTTGAAAAAAAATAAAAATATCTTCTTATAATTTGGAGTCTTAATCCTTCAATCTCCTTCATTTGAAAAACAAATAAATATTATCTTTTATCAACTTTTAGAATTATTGCTGTTGTGAAAAAAATGTTTTCACCATTTTGGTATGTTTCCACGGAAACAACTTTGTTTCCATGAGAAAATTTGAATTTTGGTATTCCACTAGTATTTCGTGTCGCTTCACTAAAAAACGGAAACGTTTCGGCTGTTTCGATGAAAAATAAATGAAATTTTGGTCCTTGAACATAACAAATACCAAAAGGTCCAATGCAAGTGTAGGGTTAAAATGGTCAATCCAAAGGTCTTTTAGCTTATAATCAAAACTAAAAATCCCAAAGGTTGTGTGTACAATTTATGCACAACCTAACTAGACCTAATAAAATATAAACGCTCACCAAATGTATAAATGTAATGCATGAGTGTTGATACCTTTTATTTGCACACAATTGTGTTGTAATGTAGAGTCGAATAAAATTCATCTCTAGAATTGCTATTGTAACTCAGTTAAGCTCAATCTTGATCTTCAACTAGTGGAACGTACTGCTCATATAACTCAACTAAGCCCAACAATTTTAGACTCACATTTTGGGCTGGATTGTTAACATAAAAAAGTAACATTTTTACCTTTTACATTCTTAAGTTTGGAGGATCCTCTTTTCCCTTCATTTTTCATTTTGGTAGTGGAGGCTTTAAGCAGATTGTTGAGGGGGCTTTGTGATTGGTGACAATTTTTTTTTTTTGGGGGGGGGGGGGGGGGGGGTGGGGATTTGGTGTTTGCAAATGATAATATTTCAGTCTTGTGGTTCTTCATTACAAGACCATTTTTGGTTCGATGTGAATTTGGGGAAGAGTGAGCTCATTTTGACTGGTGAGATTGGGGAGGTGTTGGATCTAGCAACTATGATGGGGCGTAGGTTGGGTTCCCTTCTCATCACTTGTTTGGACCTTCCATTGGGGTCTCCTTTTAAGGTAAAAGTAGTTTGGAATGATGATGTTAAATGGTTTTGAATGAAGTTTAGAGATGAATAGATAGTACATCTTTCGAAGGGGAAAGACTTGTTCCCGGCGGCCCGCGGGGGTGGTGGTGTACTTATTATTATAGACAGTACTTTGTGTAGTTTGCCTATTTCACTCCTCTTTTCCATTCCTATACTTGATTTGAGGCTAGAGAATCTATAAAGGGATCTACAATGGGGAGGTCTTGAGGAGGAACAAAAATATTATCTGGTGCATCGAAAGGTGTGATCTCTTGCTGAAAGTCGTGGTCTTGGTGTGAAGAAATGCTCAGGGTGTTTGACCAAGCTTTGCTTGGTAAGCGACTGTGGAGGTTTGATTTGGATAGGAACTCATTGTGGCATCAAGTGGTGGATCTTAAGTATGGCAGTGCTTGGAGTGGGTGTGCATCAAGAGAGATGGGAATTATCCCGTGGGGCTGTGGAGTAGTATCATGAAGGTACGGGGTAACTTATTTTCCTTTATTGTTTTTGATTTGGGGAACAGAAGAAATGTTGAATTTGGGCATGACATTTGGTGGGAGGTCACTCCGAGTGATTCTCCTAGCTCTTTTAGATTAAGATTGGCAAAGATGCTTCACTAGTGGAGTTTGTTTCTTTTTGGGTAATAATGTGGCGTGGGGCCAATATTTAGAAGAGCCTTCTAGGACTGAGAGTCTTTGTTCATTGTCTTCCTTGCTCTATATGCTCCAAGAGACTTCAGTGGTGAAGAGTTCGAGGATTTGATTTGGTGGAAAGTGTCGAAAGGTGGGATGTTTAGTGCTAGGTCATTTTATCAGGCCATGACTAGGAGAGAAAAGGTAATAGAAAAGGTAATGGGATGTTTAGTGCTAGGTCATTTTAGTCATCTTTAACACTGGTGGTTTGGTAACACCTGAACCACCTGTTTAGTGCTAGGTCATTTTATCAGGCCATGACTAGGAGAGAAAAGGTAATAGAAAAGGTAATGGGATGTTTAGTGCTAGGTCATTTTAGTCATCTTTGACACTGGTGGTTTCGTAACACCTGAACCACCTTTTGTCCTTTTGTCCTTGTGTTTTCAGTGGGTTATGGCAGGAGACAGACAGGGATAATTGGAGGTGTGACGTTAAGAGAGTGGAGGTTTCCAGCATAGGAGAGTCAGGGAAGTGTGGAATGCAATGCTTCTTTCTCGTGTTGGTGCATTTGGTGTGAAGAGGAATATATGAAGTTTTGAAGGGGTGGAACTGCTAGTTTCTAGGTTAAAGCAAATATTATTGAGACTACTTTTGTTTTCCTTTGTTTTTTTGGTGGATGAGTCTTATGTCATTTCTGTTGATTTGTTTGTAGAGTTTTTGGGTAATATGTGATTGCTTTTTGATTTTGTATGGTTGTGTAGCTTATGTCAATTCAATTGTTTCTTTTGTAGAGTTTTTGGGTAATTTGTGATTGCTTCTAGTTGTGTATCTTAATCGTATATGGGTTGTGCCTCTTATATTTTTTTTAGTGCCTATAATGGATTATACTTTACCTATACACACCAAAAAAATTTAATAAAAAAACTAAATTTCTTGAGGACATTTCCCATCTAAGTTATATGACGTTTCTCCAAAATTCCAAGTTTTTTTTTTCAATACATTTTTGTCTTAATTCTTTTGCAATAATGTTTTTGACTACCTTCTGGGGATCAATCTTCATTTTCACCCTTTTTCTTCTTTTTTTCCCCTCTATTTTTTGACTAGTGTTCCATTTGAGACCTGTAACTTTAATATCTAATAAGCTATTTTACATTCAGATGGATTGATACTTACCATGAACATGAGACCCTTCTGCAAGAGAATGAAGAGGAGAAGCTATCAAAAGAGGAACAAGACATGGCTTGGGAAGTATACCAGAGATCCCTTGAGTGGGAGGAAGTACAGCGAGTTCCGGTTGATGAATCTGCAACCGAGAGAAAGTCAGCAGCAGCTCTAAACGTGCCGCCTCCTGCACCTGAGGACAGCAACTCCCTACAATCCAAAGGCAATTTGAGGAGTCGCTTGGTGCTACGAAAATGCACTAACCTTTCACACTTGCTGACTCTTAGGAGTCAGGGCACAAAAGTGGGTTGCAGTACTGTATGTGGGGAATGCGCCCAGGAGATAAGTTGGGAGGTGCTTCATAGGGATAGCCGATCAGTAAAATGAAAAACACGATATCCTCTCTTTTTTGTCCATGTATACGGTTAAAACAACATGTAATTGTATGTTTTGTGTAGAAGGGCTGTTGTAAGTTCAATATCTTTTGAATATATTGCATTCTGCTGATTCGCAGGAATTAAACTTGTATAAATTTAACCACTATGTTGAAATTATATGATACATGGTATGAAAGAATATTTTCCACATCTTGTTCTGGTCTTCTGAGGTCAGTGATCTGGACAAGGTCATAGCAGGTTCTACCTTGAACATATGACAGAGATTTGTTAATTGGTTTCAGAAGCACCCTTTGAGAGAAATTTGTATTTGTTAGAACTCCACAATCTTGCTGAGATTTATAGCCTAAATGCTAGGGCATTCTCCTCGAGCGAAATTTGCATCAGCTACTGGATGTTTTGAAAAATGGGCTAGGGGCATTGAATTTGCATCCGACACTGTCCGCTGAATAAGTTAGTTCAAAATAATAACAACCATGTTTGTTTCATGGATTGGATAAGGGTGAATTGGTTATCTATCTCATTCACTAATAGTGATATGATTAGTAATTTCAATTCTTCCTTTTCATTATTTTATTCATATTATAGGTTATTATTTATTCTTGGTACTATTACTAGTGAGCTATTTCTTTTTTTTCCGAACACCGCTTTTACAAGGTTGTCGGAATTAATTTATCCAATACCCCTTTCAAAGCCGATAAACAGTAAACCTCCCATGGCAAAAAACATTGAATGTAAGAGTATTGACATTCCTATTGCTATTATTAATCACAATATTTAAAAAAATTAAACAGATTAAGTAATGTGTAATTTTAAGGACTTTCAATTACACATGGCTCTAAAATTGAGTTTAAATTAATGTTGTGTTTGACAACATAGAAGATTTTGGTTTGTGTGAGTAAACTTCTCTGAATCAATTGTAATTATGTGGTGCTAGTAGATACCATGATTAGGAGAAGGATGAATATAGCATGCTCAGAGCATCTCCAATTAAAAATGTCATTTGGGCCATGTCAAATTCATATTATGGTATTGGTACAATACTAAAATGTTATATTTTGGTAACTGTTTCAATGTTAAAAACACCATTTTTTAGCACGAGTAGTGATCCAATGGTCAAGAAGTGGCCAACAAGTGATCCAAAATAAAATGATGAAATCCTGCTACAAAAGGGTGACATGGCATTGCATATTATGTGCTATTCTTAATATCAAAAAATGGCGTTAAATATGGCGTTGCCATATTTTGACAAGTCAAATGGCACACTAAAGTTTGGAATTGGCATGACATTTGGCACATGCATTGGAGATGCTCTTACAAGAAACTAAATGAGTAGGGGGAAAATTGAGTAAATTGTGAAGTCACATAAACCCAATTATATTGGAAAAGATAGGTATATAAATGGAAGTTAGAGAAATTGAAAAGAGTAGATATAAATAGGGATGACAACGGGACGAGAGACCTCTTCCCCAACCCTGCCCTAGAAAAAAGGTTTTCCCCCAAACCCGTTTAAACCCCGTGATAAGCAGGGGCAGGTTTCATTTATTTTTAAAATTTTATTTATTTACTTATTTTATTAAATTAATTATAATTATCAGATTTTAAACAAAACATTACATGTGTTAAAATAAGAAATATACATGTTAATAGAAAATTAAAATGACATTATTTTATTTTTTAAACAAAATAACTCTATTAAGTTTGTATAAACTTTTAATGGGTGATTAAAAAATATCATTATAAACATTGAATATGTAATGCAAAACTTATTTTTATTTTATTTTATATAATCGAGGCAGGGCGGGGCGGGGTGCCTTCTCCCCAAACTTGCTCCAAATCCTAACGGGGTGGAAAAAGCTTCCCCCCACTATGAGCGGGGTTGATTGTCACAACCCAAAACCCACTCTATGCGGATTAGGGGTCGGTGACCAACACTGTTGTAACATCTCAACCTAATTAAGTGAAGTGATTAATGATAATGACGATTACTATAAAATAATTTGCTTATTAACCAAGGGCAATTTTTAATTAAGACTAGTAGCCCGTAAATACAGAAACAAAAGTATAAGCAAGAATGCTTAGATCTAAATTGGAGACAACTAATTTTAAAGGAATACAATTTAATGCCAAAGGTCGTAACTTGGTGGTAAGTTACGATTAGTGTCAATCAAAGATTAACACACGAATAATCTTGAAAAATTAGTGCACAAAGTGCACTTAAGCAAGACTAGCACAATGCGTGAATAAAATTTGTTTAATCAAGATTATTCTAATAATTATAATAGACTTTTGAAGTAATTTAAACACGATAAAAATATACCAAGACAAGACTTGTAATGCATGGATGAAGCATGCAAAAATCAAAAGTCTTGTGGGAATTCTAAGAGACTTTTATGATAATTAAAATGCAATTTTGGGAGTTCTTGAAATACACTAAAAATGTAACATAATGCAAAGAGAAAAGAGAAGGAAAAAGACCCAAAAGTGCTCCTACCAAGTCTTGAACCTTGCACCTTGTGCAAGCAAATGTTAAGTCTCTAAAAAGAATACCAACTAGGCTGTAACACTTTTATGTTATATAAGCCACATGGTATGTATATAACCCATAAAAATAGTGTTAGAAATTCAGAAAAAGAGACACATGGCTTCACTCCATTGCACCAAATAAATGACATGCAAAATGCTTGCATCATGTGTATATATTATGTGTATTGCATGTAGGGGGTGTGTTTCAAAATCCGACACTCTATTTTGGAGTTCGGATAGAAAGAGAAAGGAGAGAAAAGCTAGAGAGAGAGAGAGAGAGAGAGAGAGAGAGAGATAGAGAGAGGAGGAGGAAAGGGAGAACCCAACTAGTTCTGTCATGACTCGCAACCCACCCTCTACGGATTGCTGAATCGCGACCTCGACCTGACCCTTTCGTCGGACCGACATCTTAACTTATTCCACTCGATCAGTGCTATTAATATTCAATCAACATCATAACAGTAGAAGACTTAAATAAAAGTTGCATGTATTTAAAATCTAGTTTTCAAAATACAGACTTTAAAAGTCTAATACATTACATCCCTAAGACGTGGATGACATGGGAGAGCTACAAGACTGTACTGAATATTATACATTACGTTTATCCCAAAAATGTCCACATGTATCTAGCAGACTGCTACTGTCCTCTTACAGCTTCCTTTCCTGAAATAGTCAGATTAAATCTATAATAAGCTAACTTAGCCCAGTAAGTAATTATTTTTTACTCTGCCATGTATATAGGTCAATATAGAAAAGCATAATCCAAGAAAGACAAGGATATGAAAATATGATAGCCAGTTAAGAAATATAATAACTCATCAGTGAATATCAAACGATAAGAAGCACAAGTGATAATCAATGAAAATTAGTCTGATAACAATTATCATATTGCTACAGTCATAAGCTGTCTTAGACATAATATCGTAAGTACTCAATAAAGTTTATAACCACATGATCATTCACAGGAAAAATATGACCAACCTATGAATTCCAATAAAAGATAATGATATCAACAAAAGTGGATGTTTCTTAACTCAGGGTCCCGACATACCCCTTACGTGCTTGTAGCACAGAACTCTCATAATGTATTATGTCCGTACAGACCGTGGGATGGAGTCTTGTGGGAGAGTCTTCCCCTCCACGAGCCCATAGGTCCCGAGCGAGCAGGTCAGCCAACTCCACTCAACCAACACCACTTTGCTCTTTGACCCATAGGTCCCGTCCTCACCCGTAGGTTTGGTCATTGACCCATAGGTCCCGGTTTCTGACCCGAAGGTCTTAGTATAGCATCAAAGAGATGTTGTGACTGAGTACAAATCCAACATTCATAATATATCAAGATTATCAAAATTCCACGAAGAGTATAAATGTGGAACATAACTGTTCTCAATAGCAAAAATATAACTGTTGCCCCCTTTTGGGCCATGGTTAAGCTAGGCTGCTTGAGAATAAAACATTTGGCCCCTTTTGGCCCTAGGTACAAGTGTACAGAATGGTCTTTTGTACAATTGTACAGAACTCATGATCAAGATATATATATATATATATATAGTCAACTAACATATTCCATAAGATAGAACAAGTATCGCATATGTGGATTCAATAAACATTCTGGCAATTATAAGAGTACAACTTGGCAGTATATGAAAAATTGATGACATGGCTAGGAGTACCACATGCAGAGATCAGATATTACTTACCTCTTAAACCGTTTCTTTTCTTTCTCTATAAAATCAAGTCTCCTTTCCCTTCCCTTTTGAAGTCCCTATTTCATCAGTAGACAATATCTTTCAGTTATTTGCTAGGTATATGTATAGCCTATACTTTAACCAATTTCATATATCAATATAATAAGTATTTCTTTTGGTAAAAGGGACTCCACTATTAAGCCCAAAACGTTGAAGAAAATTGGTTTAGGCTTTTACGGATTTTCATTTGGACTTCTATACTGAAAAGGGAAAAAATGGTCATTTTGCACTTTTACGTGTCTTTGTTTCTCGGGACCTATTTTTGTAAATTGGACTTCAACTTTGAGTTCGGAATGCCCAAAATATAAAAATTTACTATTCATTTATTTTAATTGGAGTCCGTTTGACTCATATTTGACTTAGAGGTATTTTGGTAATTTGTCCCCTTTTAACATAATTAAATAATTATTTACTTTGGGTCATATCATAATTAATCATAAGTCTAGGGCCCTTTTTAAATTTCTCAAACCTTTGGGCCAAATCTGCAAAATCAGAATTTACTATTCCTAATTGGAATAGCCAAACAATGAATAATCCACAAAATTGGGATAAGATATCCCTAATTTCACTTTAGGGTTTTAAATCAATTTATTAACCTTGTTGCCAAACACCCCTAATCCCATTTAAATTATAACACCAAAACGACACAGTATTGACAACCCTTATGTGCGGGTGGGTCAGGTACTGACCCGAACCCGACCCGACCTTGACCTAAGACTCAAATGGGTCTTCTTCCCCAGTGAGATTCCGGTGTCTTCTCCGACACCGGTAATATTTTTTGATCACTGTTTCAACATCAAACCAATGAGGTTCTTTTCCAAATTTCATGAGGATCACAACCCTACCATTTGTTTTTCAATTCACTCAACAAAACTTCATGAAGTAGGAAAAATTAGCGGGTCTCCGGCGAGACCCGATTTTTCGGCCACCCTATTTCTTTCCTATTTTGTGACTTCTAAGTCACTATTTCAATCCTAAACTATCACAAATTATCATTTGAACATTTCTACATTGTTTTGCTTCAAGTTGTACTCATAAAATTATAACTTTTCGACTATCTTCTAGAACCTGCAACTAGGGTTTTCTTGCTCAATTCTCAACTATTTTTACTCATTATTTTTTCAATTTAATCCTCTTATAATGCTCTTTTAGACCCTACTCTTAAACATATAAATCATGCTTTGTAAGTAAAACTAGAACTCAAAATTTTTCTTACCTTTTCTGAGCTTCTTTGCTCGCAATATCTCCCTTTTCTTCTCTGTTCCTTTCTTCTTCTTCCTTCGTTCCACTTCTGAATTTCTCAATCAACTCTCAGTTTCTCTTTTCTTTTTTGTTTTTCTCTAACACTCAGCACCTATATATAAGCAAAACCCACCGCTTTCTCCTTCCTTTTTTGCTTTTCTTTATTCCTTTTTAACCTCAAGCATTTATTATTTCTTGATATTTCTGATATATATATATATATAATATACAACACACTCACACACTAAACACCTCCACCTTGCACATATACCTCTACCGATATCCATTTTTTCTCTTTCTATATATATGTATATAGTGCTGATCGTATGTGTGTATATATATATATTATACTTTATTGCAGCTATATATATATGTATTCATATATATATATATATACGTATATACACACACACATACTATTACACGCATATATATATATACATGTATACCCATATATACATATATATACATATGCGTATACATATTCCTACACACATATATGCACGTGTCTACGTACATGTTTCTCTGTACAGTTCGTTTTCTCGTACGGGTGTTTCCCAAGAACTTGGGATTTCCTAAAATCATAGACCCTACTATTTGCCTCTAGATGTGTACCCAACACTGTACACTAATCACTATGATAGCTCGGTTACATTTTGGTATTATATTCATTGAATCGGTTTGTCTCGGTATTATTATTTGATCATTTTTGGGCATTTTTGGAATTAATTCGATTTATTAGGGTCGGGGCGTTACATTTTACCCCACTTAAGCTGAGTTTTGTCCTCAAAACTCGAACGTTCAAAATCTAGGAAACTCTATTCTCTTTTCATGAAACTTTTACATTTACGGTTACCTTTTCAATCAGTCTCTTAGACTTATCATTGGCATTTAAGGTTCTACTAAGGTATCTCCAATCATCGTAGTTCATTATTCCCTTTTCATCATAGTTTTAGTCATTCTTTCTTTCTTCGACAATCACAATTATCCTCGTAGTACCTCAAAAATCATATATCATCTCATTTCATGCTTTCTCTAAATGATTTACTACAAGTTCAGTCTTTACGATCATTTAGATCACATTGATCCCTAAAAGTTATTTAGAATCATTTATCATTTACCTTCATCTAACTTGATAGAGTATTGACTACAATCGGGTCACATATCATCTTAGATCAATAAGCTTTATTGAATTTCTTCCTAATATTTATTCATCGTGTGTCAAGCCCTTTTCAGAATCATCACATTTCATAAGGTCAATTATGACAATCTCGCTAATTTAGTAATTGTCTTCACGACTCCATTCATCTTTACCCTATCAGGGTCTATTTATGATTTACTCAAGAATTTTCATATTTCTAGTACATCATCAATTTATTTAGAATATCAACTCCTCTTGTTAATTATCCATTAAGTTTCCTTCAGACTATCTCTCATATTGATTTATTGTCAGATCCACTGCCTTTCAAAGTGTTACCATTCTAATTAGATGTTATACTATATCTTCCAATGAGCACTAACCGTTGCCCTCACTCATTATAGTTTTCCATAATTCACTGATCAATTCATATTTCAATCGTCAAGGATTATCAATTTCAATACCGCTATGATTCCTTCCAAGATTCCTTAAGAATAACTACTATCTCACATTCAAGCCTCATTTATCTATCTATAACATTTATCAAAATCTCCTCTAGTATTTTTAGTGTCATAATCTCAAGAATTCTAGTCTTTTACCTTCAAGTATACTCCTATTCCTTAAAGGTCACTATTTACTTGATCATCTCATTTGTTCAAAAATCATTAATTTCTATCATAACATATAGTCTTTTCCAAAGACTTAGTTAACCTTTAGTATCTGGACTTGCTTTCATTTTCTAAACGTCACTAACCATTTAATCGTTTTTAAATCATCAAATTCTTTCTTAGATCGGCTAATAACTGTGTACTTATGATCTGTACCTCATATGCTCTATGTATATCATTCATTAATAATGATTTCCCCGATGTATAACATTCATCAATAATGACTCTTCCGATGGTATAGAAACGGTTAACATGAAACCTAAGGGTTTTGTTTCAATGTTCAACTTAGTAGTAAATGCGGGAGCTATAAATCAATACGTGGGCAGGTTGTAAACAACTTAAAAAATACCTGCGACTACTAGTATAGTAACCTGATCATCTCCCGAAACTACTTACTGCAAAAAGATCAACGGTTAGAATTCATATAAGAGTCCATTTATCATGCTAGGCTTTATCTATTGACCAACTTTAGACTTGACAGTATAAGAACTTTTAGTCCTATCTCCCATGACTCTATGAAAACACTAAAGCTCTTTTACTTAGTGGTTTTCAAACCTAGAGCTCTGATACCATTCTGTTATGACTCGTAACCCACCTTTTGCGGATTGGCGGATCGTGACCCCGGCTTGACCCTTTCGGCGGACCGGCATCTTAACTTGTTCCACTCAATCAGTGCTATTAACATGCAATCAACATCATAACAGTGGAAGACTTAAATAAAAGTTGCATGTATTTAAAATCTAGTTCTCAAAATACAAACTTTAAAAGTGTAGTACATTACATCCCCAAGACGTGGATTATATGGGAGAGCTACAAGACTGTACTGAATATTTTACATTACGTTTATCCCAAAAATGTCCACAACTATCTAGCAGACTGCTACTGTCCTCTTACAGCTTCCTTTCTTGAAATAGTCAGATTAAATTTGTAATGAGCTAACTTAGCTCAGTAAGTAATTCTCTTTTACTCTGCCATGTATACAGGTTAATATAGAAAAGCATAATCCAAAAAAGACAAGGATATGGAAATATGATAGCGAATTAAGAAATATAATAACTCATCAGTGAATATCAAATGGTAAGAAACACAAGTGATAATCAATGGAAATCTGATCTGATAACAATAATCATATTGCTACAGTCATGAGTTGTCTTAGACATAATATCGTAAGTACTCAATAAAGCTTGTAACCACATGGCCATTCATAGGAAAAATATGATTAACCTATGAATTCCAATAAAAGATAATGATATCAACAAAAATAGATGCTTCTTAACTCAGGGCCCAACATGCCCCCTACGTGCTTGTAGCACAAAACTCTCATAATGTATTATGTCCTTACGGACCGTGGGATGGAGTCTTCCCCTCCATGGAACCATACGTCTCGAGCGAGCAAGTCAGCCAACTCCACTCAACCAACACCACTTATGTCACACCCCGAATTTCTGTAAACCCGAGGCGCGACTGATGAACAGAAAGTAAATAAAATGAAAGGTAATTAATTAGATTTACGAATTTACGACAAATTAGATAGAGTTCTTTAATTTTCATAAAATTTTGGCAGAACCTCCTCTGTTTTTCGGGCCTTTTTCCCCCCTGATAACCACAATACATTATATATATACAAACACATCACAATCCATCCTCACTCGATGGCCACAATCTTATCAACGTTAAATATACACCGCCTAATTATACAATCTATCACGTCTACTCCTACACTTAAACTAAAAGATCACAACTTCCATATTTATTACAATATACAATGCCATTTCTATTCTTTTCAGAAACACACCAATCTTTTATAATATCAAAATACGCCCCAAGGGCCCAAATATTCTTCCAAATTTATTTCCTCTCCTTTCTCCAAGACTTCATCAAGTCCCGCGTACCAGGAGCTTTATCTGAAACCTGTGCCCACGAATGGGTCAGCGCCAACATGCTGGTATGGTACAATACTAATGCAAAGAACAAAATTAAGACGTGGCATGTGCAAGTGTACATGTATATCTACATGCCTCCCTAATCATTCATATGATGTGATGGCAATTTATATAATGCATCCACACAAAATCAATATCACATTCAAGAGTTTCTACAATGCGATGTCAATATGCGTGACGCAACATGCAACCCTATGTCACCCATGTCCCACTTCACGGTCCGCCCCCGTCAGCCCGTGGGTACTGATGTTGGCCATAATTTGGGTTTTCCACCACAGGACCTACGCCCTCATAATGCACAGCACCTCGTGCTGACCCACACTATGCTTTCGCGGAATCACACTATGCCAATATGCCATGATTTCATCATGCAATGGTACGGTTCAAATGAAACATCACTTTCATAAGCGTATGCAACATGTTTTAAATAATGCATCACATTTAAGATCAAATCACAAGACTTCATCCACAAATCTACGTGTCATGCTCGATCAATCTTAACGCTTACGCAAATCCACATGTCACAATATCAACAATCCTTCTAAAACATAAATCACATATGATGACAACTTAAGAAGTAAATCACAATTCCCAAATAAGCTTAAAGAACACGTAAGCACATAACAATCAACTCAAAGAAGCAATAATTCCTATGTGATCTTCTATCAGCAAATAAGCACAAGAATCATTCATTCAATATGCACATCAATCCTAATTTAATCCTATTCCTTACTTAGTAAAGTACCATACCTGACTAGGGCGTGTCTCAACCCTAGGATGCTGTGTCCACTATGCAGTCAAGTCAACAAAGATGTCCCCAAGCTTCTGTTGAATCAACATCTTTGATCAAAGGGTTTCTCTCTATTGCAGTGGCCCCTCAATAGAACTCAAATCAAACAAATCCCATCCATCAGATATTGAAAAACTTTCCCTTCCTCAAGTTGCTCCTTACCCGAGTCCCCCAATGGCAATTTACAATTACTTGCAAATTGCATTTCAACTATGCCTATCTTAGATATAACCGGCACTGACAAATGATCAACAAACAACACATCAAACTTGTAGCTACTCAACAAGAAACTCAAAAGCCTTCAATGAAACAAAATCCAGAAGTTTATTTTCTAAATTCTCTAAATAAACTTCAGAAATTGGCCTGCTGCTAGGACACTATTGCTGCTTGGCTTTCAAAGCCAACTCTGTCATTGACCAACCCTTTGAAGCAACATCCATCCCAAAGATCACCACTCCGAGCAGCAAATTGCTCCCAATGTTCTCATCGACCTTCTTCCTCTACCTCGCTGCTTCTATCAATCTCTCAATCTCATCTTCTATTCGTTCTGTAATTCGCAAGTCAATCAAGCCACCCACCTTGGCTTCACCACATATTCCTCATAGCAGCATCTAACTAAAGCTAATATACTCCTAAAACAGCCACTGAAGATGTTACTACTATTGCATATCAAAGCGACAATTAACTGAGAATTCCCACGTATAGTCCCTATCCTCGTTCTCCATGGAACAAAGTACAAATTTCCATCTAATACTTTCATTAAGATTACATAAGAGGGCATCGGTCCACTCGTTATTTCCTGAATTGGGAACTCCAGTTACTATAGTCAACTATCCTGGAACAATCTAATCAAATTGTATAACTCCTCCATCAAGGTCAGTCCTCAACTGCTGCAGTAGCTCTTGCAACATTCGGACCAACCCCTGTTCCCTCAAGACTAAATTTTCGTACCTGCTTGAGCACATACACCGACCATGGAAACTAATTAACAAATCCCAATTTTCTCTCATCAGATTACAATACAAGCTCTACCAAATCAGTGGTTCTAATTGCTACAAGCAAATTCAAAACCCATAGCCTCCAACAACTACACCAATTTCACAACACCAATCACACCTCAATCCAATCTAAGCCAATCCAACCGACATCCACAGACATAGATAAATATATATATATATATATATATACACACACAGATACATACATACCACTTGCCGCACCATCACTCTTTTTCTCCCCAATTTAAACGGATCATCAATCATCAAACCCAAAATGACAAAAACCGTAGCAGCAACCCATAACACCAGCCGCAGAACTTGACCAACAATCCCAATTCTTGACAGAGTTTTGAATCTCAGTCATTATCTCTACTACAGCCATCATCGGTGCAACAACTTGAAGCCAACATCGATCCGTTCAAAGCAAAAATCCATCCAACAATCATCATCCTGTGCAGCGAACTTTGGGATGGAACCTGATCAAACTGCCGCACCGTATTGCTGTCTTACTCCACAAACCCAATCAGCTCCATCCATGTTAATACAACCGAGCCAAAACCCATTTGTCTTCGATTAAAACAGGGGACTTCAATCCCTCGCTTGCGTCGCCCCACTTTTCTGAACACGCTGCTGGAGCAGCCCCCCTATGGCCCGAATTGAGAGCTCCCCTCTCTTACGCTCTCTCTCTCTCTCTCTCAATCGGTTCCCACCGACTCTCTCTCTTCTTTTTCTTTTTCTTTTCTCCTTTTCCTCTGTTTTTACACGACCTGCACCGCCCCTTATTTATTCACCTTTCTTTCCTTTTATTTTGCTGCACCCTTTTTACAACCACACACTTATATATATATATATTTATATATGTATATATATTCTTTTTTTTTTGTTTCAATAATTTCCTTTAGAAATTTCACGGACATATATATATATGTATATATCTTTTTAATATTTTTATTTCACAAATATTAAATTATCTTATGCCGATAAAAACTGCCATAAAGCCGGGACTTAATTTAATTATTTATTTACCACTATTGGTTCTCATTCGGGTCCCATATTATATTCTTATAATTTATAATTCGTATCAATCCCATGGATTTATCCTGGTACTTGGTTAACCGGTTTAACTATTTTATTTTATTTTATTTTATTTTTTCCAAGTCTCTACAACTTAGCCCTTTGACCCATAGGTCCCATCCTCACTCATAGGTTTGGTCGTTGACCTGTGGGTACTGGTTTCTGACCCGAAGGTCTTAGTATAGCATCAGATGGATGTTGTGACTGAGCACAAATCCGGCATTCATAATATATCAAGATTATCAAAATTCCACGAAGAGTATAAATGTGGGACATAACTGTTCTCAACAGTGAAAATATAACTGTTGCCCCCTTTTGGGCCATGTTAAAGCTGGGCTGCTTGAGAATAAAACATTTGGCCCCTTTTGGCCCTGGGTACAAGTGTACATAATGGTCATTGGTACAATTGTACAAAACTAATGATCAAGATATATATAATAGCCAACTAACATATTCCATAAGATAGAACAAGTATCGCATATGTGGATTCAATAAACATTCTGGCATATATAAGAGTACAACCTGGCAGTATATGAAAAACTGATGACATGGCTAGGAGTACCACAAGCAGAGATCGGATATTACTTACCTCTTAAACTATTTCCCTTCTTTCTCTATAAAATCAAGTCACCTTTCCCTTCCCTTTTGAAGTCCCTAGTTCATTAGTGGACAATATCTTTTAGTTATTTGCTAGGTATATGTATAGCCTATACTGTAACAAATTTCATATATCAATACTATAAGTATTTATTTTAGTAAAATGGACTCCATTATTGAGTCTGAAACGTCGAAGAAAATCGGTTTAGGCTTTTACAAATTTCCATTCGAACTTCTATACTAAAAAGGGCAAAATGGTCATTTTACACTTTTACTTGTCTTTATTTCTCGGGGCCTATTTTCCTAAATTAGAATTTACCTTTGAGTCCAGAATGCTTGAAATAATAAAAAGTTGCTATTCATTTATTTTAACCGGAGTCCATTTGACTCATATTTGACTTAGGGGTAGTTTGGTAATTTGTCCCCTTTTAAAATAATTAAATAATTATTTTATTTTTATTTACTTTGGGTCTTATCATAATTAATCATAAGTCTAGGGCCCTTTTTAAATTTCTCAAACCTTTGGACCAAATTTATAAAATCAGAATTCACTATTCCCAATTGGAATAGCTAAAAAGTGAATAATCCACAAAATTGGGATAGGATATCCCAATTTCAATTTAGGGTTTTAAATCAATTTATCAACCTTGTTGTCAAACACCCCCAATCCTATTTAAATTATAACACCAAAATGACACGGTATTGACAACCCTTATGTGCGGGTGGGTCGGGTCCTGACCTGAAACTGAACCGACCCTGACCTAAGACTTAAATGGGTTTTCTTTTCCGGTCAGATTTCGGTGTATTCTCCATCACCAATGATCTTTTCCGATCACTATTTCAACATCAAACCAATGAGGTTCTCTTTCAAATTTCATTAGGTCCATAACCCTACCATTTTTGTTTCAATCCACTCAACACAACTTCATGAAATAGGGAAAATCAGCGAGTCTCCGGCAGAGACCCGATTTTTCGGCCACGCTATTTCTTTCCTATTTCATGACTTCTGAGTCACTGTTTCAATCCTAAACTATCAAAAATTATCATTTGAACATAATTTCAAAATTTCAACATTGTTTACTTCAAGTTTTACTCATAAAATTACAACTTTTCGATTATCTTCTAGAACATGCAACTAGGGTTTTCTTGCTCAATTCTCAACTATTTTTACTCATTATTTTTGCAATTTAACCCTCTTATCATGCTCTTTCAAACCCTACTCTTAAATGTATAAATCATGCTTTGTAAGTAAAACTAGAACTCTGAGTTTTTCTTACCTTTTTTGAGCTTCTTTGCTCGTAGTATCTCCCTTTTCTTCTTTGTTTCTTTCTTTTTCTTCCTTCTGTTCCACTTCTGAATTTTTCAATCAACTTTGTCACACCCCCGAATTATCATAAACCCGGGGAGTGAATGAGAATAATAAAATAAAAGAATTAAATTAATATATTTGTTTTAATTGACTTTTACTTGTTAATCTCCAAGATCATGTCTTATAATGGCTTAAAGTGTAGGCTAAACATAGCCTAGGTGCTTTCATAACCTAACTTCAAGGTGGTGACCAAGCATGGTCCAAATGGTTGCTTAGCATAGCCTAAAATGATGACAAAGTATGGTCAAGGTTGGTGGCCCAACATAGCCTAAGTAAAGGTCAAATGTTTCCCTAAGTAGTGACCAAACATGGTCCCAAAGGGTGGCTAAACATGGCCCATAAGTGTGGCCAAACATGGCCTAAAAGGGTGGCCAAACATGGCCTAGGGATTGGCCAAACATAGCCCAAGGTGGTTGGCCAACATGGCCTAGGGGTTGGCCAAACATGGCCCAAGGCAAGTGGCCAAAGCTTGTGGCAAGGTGCAAAAGGGGCTGGGCGCGCGCAGGCGGCACAGGCGTGCGATTGGCTGACTGACTGGTCTATTGTAGCAACAGTGTATTTGCTGCAAGCTGTTTTCTCCCTTTTCTGAATTTTTTTCCAAAGTGCTGCAAGTTAATTTTTCCAATTTTTTTCCTACTTCCTCAAGATTTTTAACCCCCACATTTTGGCACTTTTTCCACCTATATATGGGCATTTTACACACCTAACAACTCTTTTTAATCCACAAAATTTTGACATGGTCACCTATGTTTTCTAAGAACTTTACACCTAATATTTTACAACAATTTGTATATACAAGCATATGCACAATCCACCCTTACTCGATAGCCACAAGTTTATAAAAATTGAACATACACCTACATTATCGAGTAAGTTCGAGGCTCAACGCCTAATTTCTTAACTCTTCATATACCAACGTTCATACTTGCATATAATCCTTACCATGGCCCTTTTTCTTACATTGTTCCCAACATATACATGTGATGTTCATTAAACAAAATATACTCTATTTGTCATTTGGGTTTAAGTCCTTTCATTACAAAATGGCCCAAGGCTTATAGTCCACCGTTTTTCAAATTAAACACAAGTTCTTTGGGCTTATGCCCATACATATAAAAATGTAGCCCTTAGGCCAAATATGCTTCAAAATCCATTTTCCCCTCCGTTTTCCAATGACTTCATCAAGTCTCAAGTGCCAGGAGTCTCATCTGTAATATGTTATCTCATAAAGGGTAAGCACGACTGCTTGTATGACAAAATACTAATGTAAAGAACAAAGTTAAGGCGTGGCATGTGCAAAGTGTATAGTTATAAGCTATATGCCTTCCAATTCATCAATGCAATGCAATGCAATGCAATGGAAATATGCATGACACACACATGCAACTCTATGCCACACCCATATCTCGCTTCACGGTCCTTCCCCATTGGAACGCACGTATCAATCGTATGTCTCGCTTTATGGTCCATCCCTATTGGATCGCGACTACCATGGCTAATTTTAGGTTTTTCACCATAGGATCTACACCCTCATAATGCATAGCACCAAAGTGCTCAACACACGCCATGTTTCCAAAGATTCACGTATGCCAAGATGCCTTGATTTTTCTATGCAATTTCAATGAGGCATTTATCAAACCCATGGAGTGTGCCTTAAATAATATAACACCCTGACTTAAATTAGGGATCATTAGGTCATGGATTATAAATTAGTAATCGACGCCTTAAGTAACGAGGTCGGTTTCAACCCCAACACGAGGGCTTTTTGTAAAAGTCCTGAAAACCCAGGACGACTGTACATCACTTTCGTTACAGTCACCAACATAAGGGTCTTGAAAACCCAGGACGACTGTACATCACTTTCGTTGCAATCACCAACCTATTGGTTCCGTAGTAATTATATGTTTTCATGTCGACCACCGAACCTAAGACACATTTTACGAAGTTATGAAAAAGTAGTGTAAATATTATACACTTAAGAGAATGATTAATTAATTTAATATAATTAGTTGATTTAATATAAGAAATTAAGTATTAGTTGTATGATGATACACATATACACACATTAAAGGTGTAATGTGTGTGTGTACATGGCCAAGTATGTGTATGTGTAAGTATATATATATATATGTATATACATGGTGGTATATATATATATATAAATAATTGGATATAAATATATGTTGCATATAAATAATATAAATATAAAAAGTGTGTGTAGAAGGGTGAAATTGTGTGTGTGTCAGTTGAGAGGTGTGTATGTGTCCAAGTGTATTAGTGTGTGAGAGTTATATTATATGTATATATATATATACATACAAAACACCACACACACACATAGCCACTTGATGGCTATATATATATATATACACAAAACACCACACACACACACAACCACTTGATGGCCTGCCCAAAACAGTGGCATGAAGGACACTCATTAGAGAAGCTGCCACAAGTTAACCTAGTTGGTGGGGGAAATCAGATTTTTGCAATGATCATGTATGGTTATATACACTTATGAACACATTGTATACACATGCTCACCCCACCACATAGTCACACGGAAAGAGAGAGAAGTTTCTGAGAAGAAAAAGGGAGAAAATTCAGGAAGAGAAGGAGAGGGATACCACCTTGAGGTAAAAAAATGTCAAAAACCCAACATTTTCTCTCTTTAGAATTTTACCTACATATGAAATGTTTAAGCTTTGATTTATGTATATATGATGTTTAGAGAATATTTAAACCAAGAAAAAGCATGAAACTTGGCCATCAAAATAGCCTAAAACATTAAAACTAGCAAGGCAGCCATTGAAGGACCTTGCTTATAGCAGGTCTGAATCCATCACCACCAAACCATGTTTGGCTTATCAAGACCTTAACTAGACCCTACAAGCATGCTAGAAACCCTAATGCGCGATCAAAAATCCAAAGAAATGACCTTCAAAGGTCGAATTGCATGTACGGGTTTCAAAACCCAACCTGACAAACGCACTGTCAAACCCACTTTTGCGAATGGGAGATAAAACCTTATGGAAAATAAATCAGAACAAAACAAATTCCATGAGGTTTGGCTCAAAAATGAAGGTATACGAACGAGTTGCAGGTTGGATTATCAACCTTTTGCCCGAACTCGTGAGGCCAATACAAACCCTAAAACGAATGCCAAAAGGGTCCTTAGTGTCCCAGAATTCATTTGGGTTAAAAACAGTAGAGTTTAAGCAACTCAAAACGTAAGAAAATGAAAGAAATGGAATTTGGGTATTAGGGCAACTATAGGGGGTCGAATGGGGAAGAAGACAGCGAGCCAACTCGTATTGGAAAACCTAGTGAGTTGACTCAGACACGTGGGGGCTTGCGGTATTGCCACCGCATAAATGAAACGTGGTCGTTTTGTTTAAGGGTTTTTAAACCCTGATCTCCCTTGTTCGGCTACGCGTATTGGGCCCAAATTAAATATCCTACACATGGATTAAATAACCTATGCACGTTTAATGCCCTTATCCACCGTTTGGCTTGAGAAAATTAGGAAAAAAATATGAAAGGGTGTAAGCCCTGAGACTCGAACCCTTGACCCACATGCCAAAACCCACCCTTTTTTCCACTCAGCCACAGTGTACGCGTGTATGCATATATGGGACAGTATATATATATATATATATATATATATATATTATATTTAATGAAAATGGAAAAAAATAAAAGGTGCAATTGCACCTGGTGGGACTCGAGCGTAGTATCTATTAGAGGGGAGGTGACACGCTGGCCAGCGTGCCACCCATTTCATCCAACATATTACACAATTTAAATACATATATATCATACTTGATAAATTTAATTTAATTAAATTAAATAGTCACAAAATGCCCAGTGTCCAAATTAGACAAGTTATTAGTGTATTCTTACTATCTCGGACCTCATGAGTCCAATGGTGAGGTCCATGTCACGAGACGAGGTCCCAAAAAATTAAAGACCCGTAAAAATGCTAAAATGACCAAAATACCCCTACTGCTACCAAACCCAAATGGAGTTCCGCGAAAGCCTAAATGGACTTTTTTCGACGTTCTGGACTCAATGGTAGAGTCTATTCGACCAAAATAAGTGTCTAGAATTAAGACACATAAAATTTGATGAATAGCATCAATCAGGTAGCTATAAACTAGAACATTGCCGAGGTACTAAACTAAGGTTCGTATTTCGAAGTAAAATACGGAAAGACACGTAAACATGTGAAGTAATGAAATTTAAATTAAAGTTAATGGAGCTACCAGAAGAGTATACTTTTAAAATGAAATTGATTTCTCTAACACGCTAAATTGTGTTTTAGGCTAAAATATATGAGTAGACCATAATGGATAAGAAACAGAAGGAGTTCACAATTTTGACCAAAGCTTAGAGAGCAATGGATAGAAACCAACAAGAGTTTATAGAGGACTTACTGTGGCAACAAAAAATTATTGCCCAAAAAATAAGGATTGCCAGGTCAACCGAAATAGTTTTAGTTAGGCCGTTCATGTATAAAACCCCAACGAAGGCACAACTTGCTGAAGCGAAAATTAAAGAGCAAGAAAACACTGAAACTTTAAGTGAATGGCTTCAGAGGTAATATTTGTTTATCATTAAAGAAACTAGATATGTAGTACAATTATAATTAGGCTGATTTTTAAAGTTAGGCCTACACAGCCCAAGGATAGATTTAAACCATAAGTTGATTTGAATGTATATGAGGTTTATGTGATTCTCCTAAACTATTTTAGGTTGAGAAAAGGAAAAGGGAAAGGTAAGGGGAAGGTACCTCAGTAGCGCCAACCCAGATGTATAAGGTGAGTAACCTTGTATTTGAAGTGGAGATTTAACTCCATATATTTGAAGAAGTTTTTAAGTTCAAGTTATGTGAAGCATTTGAATATCAAATTCAGTCTTTACATGATTGCTGTTTTAAAATATGCTGTTATGACATGCTCCGTAAATGTTTTTATATAGTTCCTTTCTTAGAAATATTGAGCGGGTCTGAGTAAAATGAAAATTTCCTTTAATATTCTGAATTTGATTATTCCAAGCATTTGAAGTTTTATTGTAGAAGTTATACATTTCATGTTTTAAATACTCATGAAAAGTATCCATTGAAGAAGCCATGTGATAAATGTTTTATAAGATAAATGGTACTTAAGTACCACATGCGACGTTGAAATCCTTTGGGATTCAACTATGACACGAAAAAAATGCCCGGTAGCAAGATCTAATCCCCCTGGCAAATGAGATATCTCCATTGTAGCATTGCAATAAAACTGGAGTCTGGTTCGAAATAGATTCCACCTAATTGAAGAGAAAAGATGACAAACGCTTTTGAAAATGGAAGCAAGTTTTTACCCCCATTTTTATTATGCATGTTTATATGTTTTTGAAGTGCATATACTCTACTTGAAGAAATGTATGTTTAGCTTGAATACTTTAAATGTTTCAACGCTATCTGTTTTAAGAATGCATATACCCTGTGTTCTAAACATACGAGCAATTGGTAGTGAGTATTTTATAAACTCTCATGTGCTAAACTACTGCCAATTGAAAACCTCATGACAAATGCAGGAATTACTCACAAGCTTAGATTAGCTTACTCGAATTTTTATCCGTCCGCCTTTCAGGTGATTCACGGCAAATCTGATTTTGATTTTGATGTTGATGATGATGAGTCTGGCCTTTTGGGAAGACATGTTTAAGTAGTTTCTTTTGGGAAACCTTATGAACTCTAATGGTACATTTTGTATTAGTAGACAGTGTAAGAATGTGTATTAAGCCTCTCGAGGCAGTGGACATGTAATGTTATAAAGTGTTTAAGTTTTTAGTTATGCTCTGAATGTATGATCATGTGTACCGCAATGTAAAGAGCGGTAGTATTGGACGGATGTGCTAATTTTAAAATGAGAAAAGAAAAGAAAAAGTTTTTCACGCTTCCGCAAACCACATGACGCACATCTATTCGATACCGCTGCTTATGTGAGCCTTGCCTCAGACCCCCCAAGTCTGCAGGCGGCGGTCGCGGTCCGGGATCCGCGCGAGGCAGATTTTTGGGTCGTGACAAATAATGCATCATACATAAAGCAAGGTATAACTTTTAAACCACAAAACTTTGTCTACATGAACATAGCATATAATCCAATCAATTACACATATAATCACGTTACATATTCACAACCTTACCAAATTCTCAAAGATTACACAAGTACACAAAGTACCAATACATGAGCAAACCATAACTTTCAAACGACAAGACTTTGTCTACATGAACATAAGCTAGAATGCAATGAATTATACAGTATATTCAAGTTTCATGTTCATTACTTCACCAAATTCCCAAAGAATACATAAGTACACAAGGTACCAACCTTAGGTTTTCGAAGTAACTATATGCTAGGTGGTTTTCTAACAAGAAGTAAGCATGTAAGTCATACAATCAACATATAAAAACACTCCTAAACTTAACTCTATTCTTTACTTAGCAAAATATCATACCTAAAAGGGTTTTTTCTCAACCATAAGGAGTTGTGCTCGCTGTGTAGCAAAACCAATCGGCAAGAATGTAGCCCTTGATGTGGGGAACAACTTCCTAGAAGGGAGCCTTGTGAAACTCTAAGGCTAGAGATGAGTTTTGGAAGGTAGAAAGTTGAAAAACCTAGGTTTTTCTCACATTTTCTCTCTAAGCACGACCTACTGTATATTCTCAGACCAATTCTGAGAATTTTAAGTCTCAAGTGCTGTATTTATTGTCACAACCAGAAACCCACCCTATGCAGATCTCGAATCGCGAACCCCGACCGACACTATTGTCGAACCGGGTCTCTTTTCTGAAACTTGAAACTGCTGAAACTTGCTACACAATCAATGCTACTAACATGCAATAAATATCATAACATAAACAATGTAAGTCTCTAAATAAAAGTTGCATGTATATGAAATCTGGTTCTCAAAATATAGACTTTAAAAAGTCCAATACATTACATCCCCAAGACGTGGATGACATGGGAGAGCTACAAGACTGTACTAAATATTATACATTACATTTATCTCAAAAATGTCCACTGCTATCTAGCTGACTGCTACTGCTACTGCTCATCTACAGCTTCCTTTCCTAAAATGTTCTAGTAAGTTTGGGATGAGCTAACTTAAGCTCAGTAAATAATTCTCCTTTGCTCTGACACGTATACAAGTGAATATAGAAAGCATTATCCATAAAAGAGCTGGAATAAATGCAATATGCTAGCCAGTCAAGAAATAAGGAAGCTCATCGAGGAATATCAATGGTAGGAACTCAAATGATAAAGAAATGAAAATCTGTCTGATAATATAATCATACTGCTACAGTCATGAGTTGTCTCAAGTATAATCATATGCACTCAATAAAAAGCTATGAAATCTCATGATCATTCATAATGATATAATATGATCAAACTATGATAATCAATAAATGATAGTGATATCAAACTGGGGGATGCAATAACTAAAGGGCCCGGTTACCCCCTGGGTGCATAAAGCACTGAGCTCAATAATGTAACTCTACGTCCCATGCCTCACATAGAAACGTAGCTGGTGTTCCCATGGAACCTTGACCCGAAGGTTGTGCTACGCATCTGATGGAGTTTGTGACTGAGCACAAATTCGACACTAATAATATATCAGGATCATGTTACTTTCCACGAAGAGTATAGTGGAATCATAACTGGTTCTTGGCTACATAATATAACTATAGATTTTCGGAGGCTATGGTTACGAGGCTGCCACAAACATAATTGTCTGGGCCTCACGACCCTAGGTACAAGTGTACAAAAAAGAATCTATGCACAAGTTTACAAAATCATGATCGAGATATATAGTAAAAAATAAATACTTTCCACAAGATAGAACAATATCAAATGTGGACTCAATAACTTCTGATATGTATGGAATACAACAGGTAATATATGAAAAACTGTTGACGTGGCTGGAAGTATCACCTGCAGAGATCAGATATTACTTACCTCATTCTGTATCTGTCTAGAAGGTCAAACCGACTTCTCCTTGCCTCTTGGTGTTCCTATAATTCTGGAAGCTCATCCCAGTCTATATATATATATATATATATATATATATATAACTCATGCTATTCATCAAATTTTATGTCTCTTTACTATTGATATTTATTTTACTTGAATAGACTCTACTATTGAATCCAGAATATCTAACAAAGTCGGTTTAGGCTTTTGCATAATTCAATTCGGACTTCTGTACTAAAAAGGGAAAACAGTCATTTTGCACTTTTACGGGTTCTTACTTCTCGAGACCTTTTTTTGCAAATCAGACTCCACTGTTGAGTCTGGAATGCTCAAAATAATAAAATTCACTATTCTTTTACTTTAAACGGAGTCCGTTTGACTCCTTTTTGACTTAGGGACATTTTGATAATTTCTCCTTTAAATTAAATATTATTTTATTACTTGGGGTCAAAATATAATTATCATAAATTCTGGGTCAAATTCTAATTTTTAGAAAGTCTTATTCCAATTTGGAATAACCAAATGATGGATAAGTTTAAACCTTGGATAGGCTATCCCTATTCCAATTTCAATTCAATTTACATATATTATCGTTGCATCGAAACACTCAAAGTTTAACATTTTAAAACCTTTAAAAATTTCTCAAGGCTGCACCTGTATTGGGTCAATCCCATATTGGGTTGGGTGGGTTGACCCAACCCAAAACCCATGGCCCAAGCCCAGAACTCCAACACGCAAGGCAACGCACTAGCACGCTTTTCTAGCGTGCGCCGGTCATCTTCCCTGGCGACGGCAGCCATTTTTTGACGCCAAATCGACGGTTCCTCTTCTACTCCTCATGGGCTTTCCATATCTACCCTTAAAATTCAATTTCAGTCATTGGAAGGCCTCAGAAAATGGAGTTGCAGCCAAATCCGGCGAGCTGCTTAGATTTTTCGGCGAACTGAATTTTTCCTTTTTCATGGTTTTTTAGCCACTATTTTGAACCCAAATTTTACCTACAAGTTGTTGTACCTATGGGAAATAATTCCCCATTCATAAAACAAGCTAAATCGATCAAAAATTCAATGACCCGAAATTATCCTTCAAACTTTAAATTGGTTTTTCTCATTCATTTTTTCACCAAATGGGTTGCGGTTTCTTCCTAAATTTACCATTTTTCATGCACTTTGAAACTATTAAACTTAAACAAGCTTTCATGCTTAAAATCGTAAAAGCCAGAATTCAAGTTTACTCACCTGGCTAAGCTTTTGGCTCGTAGTAACCCCTTATCTCACTCCTTCTTCTTCTTGTTTTTACTTCTGAATGGTTCAGAAACCTTCTCAAGCTCTCAATTTCTCACATTTCTCTTTGCTTCTCCTGATTTTCTCTCAAACATATCCCACATATATATAGCTAAATTTCCCACTTGACACACCCAATTGTAGCAACCCTTTTTCTCTTTCTTCCTACTATTTTTACAACTTTCTTTGACTATTATTTTTCTCTTTTCCCTTGCTAATTTGTTTTCTTTCTTTACTTTGATTTAATTTAGATATTTGGTATATATATATATATATATATTATATAACAATGTGTTACACACACTAAACACACACCAAACACACACTCACAGGCGAGACACACACCCATCAGCTTTCTCCTTTTTTTCTTTTCTTTCTCCACTTGCATGCCTTGCCTGCATTTAGTATATATATATACATATATATAATCAACTTTATATATATATATATATTTTATGCTTATATCTATATATACACATATTATTTTGTATATATATATATATATATATTTTCGTATCTGTGAAAGTAAATTGTACACGTATATCGAGGCACGTATGGGCCTATATGCACGTTTCTCCTTACTATGTGAGTTTCTTGTACGATAGTCCTGGGGTACTCGAGTTTATTTGTATTTTTAATTCTCGTATATTTAAATATCGTATTTCACTCTATTTGTGAATCTCGCTATTCATCTTGAACTGTGTGCCTATTACCGTACATAACTTACTACGATAGCTCGGGTCTAGTTTGGTATTACATTTATCGGCTTGGTCAGCTTGTACTTGGCTTGTCCTAATCTCGTAATTCCCTAAGATCATAGCTTCTACTATTTACCTTGGTATTCGTACCCATTTACTGTATACTACTCATCGTGATATATTTGGGGTCTATTATTCTCAGTCTGAGTCTAGTCTTGGTTTACTTTTGGTACCTTGTTCATTGGCTATGTCAGTATTATTATTTGACTCTTTTAGGATATAAATGGATTTATTCTATTTTATTCGGAACTCATGTTTGGTTATAACTGGTATTACACTACTTGACCTGGTCTACTTCAATTTATGTGTCATATTCTAGGTCAGGGTGTTACATTTATACTTAAGGGGCTAAGGGGTAAATAGACTCTTTTGCCCTTAATGAGTCGCGGGACCCCGTTACACTACAACCTGTCCCAAAACATCTCAGTTCAACATTCTATTTTAACCAAAATTCTTAAAATTATTTTAAATGATATTTTGCCAAAAAATTTATTTGTGCCTGTTGGCGGCTGCGGCCAGGCCCACTCGGGATGCCCTTTTTGGATCCATTTTTCAAACTTTCTCCGATTAGGCTTAAATTCTCGCAGGAGGTGTATTTTAACACTCTAAGAATATTTCTCTTCTATGACATACTCAAATTATTCTTCTAAACATGACTTATGTCTAAATGATGCATGTATAGTGCCCTACCAGTAAATAGTGCATGAATAGTGTTCTACCGGCAAAAACGAAAAATTTATCTTGATTTTTCAGATCTTTACATCCTTACCCCTTTAAAGAAATTTCATCCTGAAATTTAGAAATGCACCTCTATGAACAAACAACTTTGGATACCTAGCGCAAACCTTAGTCTCGTGTTCCCAAGTGGCCTCCTTGATCCCGTGGTGGCTCCAAAGAACCTTGACTAAAGGGATGGTCTTGCTCCGCAAAAACCTGGTCCCTTGTGTAACACCCCAATTACTTAACTGACATATTTTGTGTATTGAAAACTGTTTTGGGAATGAAATGTCAGGTTTAGCTAATTTAATGTCTATTTTTAATAGTGATAAAACTCGAATTAGCTAATTATGGAAAACTCGAGAAAATAAAAACTGACATTGAACCATGATCAATGAAAGATATTCTGAGTAGGAAGTGACAGAAAGAAACCGCACTGAAAAAGGAGTTACGGATTGGAAGTTAAGGCCAAAACAGTGAAACTGGAATTCTACGACAACCAAACAGGGCCTTAACCAGAAAAATAGGAGAAAATGGTCACTTGGGAGGCCAAGGGGAATTGAACCCTTGACCTACCAAGGTAAGCAATTTTGTTCCAAAAAGTTACCAACTAGGCTGTTGGTTACTTTGTGCATATATACAGCAACATATGTATATAACCTATAATCTTGCCCAAACCACCACCCAAATTGGCCAATGGCCTTGCATGCATTCCCCACATCATTGCCATACATCATCCCTATCACCTCAATCAGCCACCAGTCCACTAAGGATTGAGATACACTCACACATATATGTATGTATATGTATAGCCATATGTACAATGCACTATGGTATAAATATGCAACCTTGCACTAAATTCTCTCTTTAGAGAATCTGATAATACCCAAACTGTGAGAGAGAGTGTGTGTGTGTACGTGAGGTGGCTGTGAGAGTGAGAGTGTAGTGAGAGAGAGGGGAAGAAAGCTTTGCATGCAAGGGAGCTTGAGGAAGGACTTGGCCATTTGGAGTGCAAGTGGAGACTTGAGGACTACGGTGCATAACTTGAGAAGGTTTTTGAGAGACTGAACTGAGCCAAAGAGAGTGGACTGTTACTGACTGAAGGTAAACTTTCAGAACTAGCTTCATTTCCTTGGTTTAAATTTGAACTGTTTTGACAAAAAAATGTAGAGGATAGACTGCATGCATGTTTTGTTCTTGATCCTAGGAATTGTTCTGAACATGTTGCATGGTTTAGAGGTGTCGGATAGGCCAAGAAACCATGAAACCCGAAACCAACCTCCATTAAAGGACCTTGAAGCACCAGGTCTGATTTGACCGTAACAGTTTTAGATTTGGCATATTGGAACTCAGAATAGACCCTGATAGGATCTCAAAGATCTACCTACGCGACCCCAGGACTCACTGTAGCCCCACGAAATTGAAATCAAAGCTACGGGTTTGAAACCCAAATCTTCTAAAACCGAGACCAAACTGAAAAATAAAAATAGGGGCATGAACCTTATGATCCGTGGGTCACATAGAAGCAAATTTGGTGTAAAACGGTTGAGAAATGAGGATGCTAGATCGTGTTATAGGTCACGGCTATCGTTTTGAAAACAGAATGGTTTAGAGTAATTCGATGCTTAAAATCGATGTAAAGTGATGGATATAACATGCAGAAACCTGTTAGAGTCGAAAACAGCAAGAAACCGTGTCCAAATCATCACGAATTTGAAAGTGAAAATCTGCAGAAATTAGGGCAACACTGAGGCAGTTAGTGGGGAAGACAGAGTTGACTCGGCCGAGTTGACCGAGTCGAGATGAGTTGGGCCGAGCCAACTTGGATACGTGTCAAACAACAGGACTGCCACCGAATTAATAGGACGGTGTCGTTTTGGGCGTTATATGTGTAAACTGATACGTTTAAAAAGAAAAGAAAGGGAAGGAAGGAAAGAGGGGACTACGGGGTTTCGAACCCCTGACCTCCAGAGCCCACGCGCCCCTTTTTTCCACTCGGCCACGCACCTGCGTGTAAACCATATCCGACAGAATATATATATATATATATATATATAATATATTTAATAAAAACCAGAAAATAAAAGGTGCATTTTTGCGCCTTATGGGACTCGATGGCAGTATCATTTGGAGAGGGAGGTGGCATGCTGGCCAGCGTGCCACCCTATTCGACCGATTACTCTTGTGTCGAAAATAATATGTATACTATATATTCTGAAATTAATTTAATTAAAATCATTTAATTAAATTAAATACTCCAAATTAGTCCGTTGTCCAAAAATCATAAGTTATATATGTATTCTTACTGTCTCGGACCTTCTGAGTCCAATGGTGAGGTCCGTGACTGCAAATGAGGTACCAAAAAAAAAAAATACGATGTATGAAATTACCATAATACCCCTGACACTGTACAAGGTCCAAATGAAGTCCGATTAAAACAGAATTAATACCAGTGGTAAACCTGACACTTGTGAGATTATATACATGATTAGATGACGAATCCGAGACAGAAATTATGTGACAACAAAATGACCAAAATACCCCTGATATACCTGAACCCAGATTTAAAAGCCGAGAAAGTCTAAATTGACTTTCTCCGATCTTCCGAACTCAACGGTTAGGTCCATATTATGAAAATCAGAACAGATAAATGTGTGAAGACACTGAAACCCTAAGCCAAATGCTTAAGAGGTAAGACCTATGAACTAGCCACAATAAGTTAGTTCCATGAGACCCATCATAGGGTAGACTTACTCAGTCTAAGGTCATGAGTTGATAAATCTTTATAAATTGTTTTAGGCTTAAAGAGAAAAAGAGGAAGGCTCCGTTCATAGCTTCAAACTCAAATATTGAAGGTGAGTAACTTCTGACACTGTTTAGTTACTGCTCCTTGATCCGTTAAATTGTTTCGAATACCATATGTTTTAATGCAATCGTTTTAAATGCATGCTTTTATCACCGATGACATGGTTTTTAGTTTCTCAAATGATTAACTATACTTCTGATTGATATGCTAGCACCCTGAACCGTTTATCTGTTTTGATCTATTGAACTTGACTTGGATTTATTGAACTATTAATTCCAAACTGATTTAATTACCATGTGATTTAAGCAAAGATTGAATTCAAAACTCTTGCCTGGATATCTGTGTTACTCACTAGGCTTTTTAAAGCTCATTCCATTATTTTAATAATTTCAGGGAAACTCTCAGATGGACAGGTTTAGCAGGGCCAGGACTTAGGGGGAAAATGTTGGAGACCCTCAGATAAAATGATAACCCATTTTTGTGAATCTATACCATTTTTGTACTTTTTGTGTAACTGAACAGATTATGACCTTTTGTGGTGAAACTGTTTTGTAATCTTGATTAAGATAGGACTGACTATGATGTATCCTGAACGCTCTGCCAAGTATATATGTATGCATTCTCTTGTGAAAATTCCACTGCTTAAATTATATATGTTGAATGCATTATGCTTGGGATTTATATCGGAATGGCCTGTGGTTAGGATTACCGTCGGGGTTTTGCTTTCAAAAAAAAAAAAAAAACTGATAAAACCCGATGGGTGCCTAACTGGCCTTTGTCACGTGCCCCAAATCCGCACAGGGTGGGTTTGGGGGGATGTGACACCTTGAGTCCAATATCTCTACAGGCCTCTCATCATAAGAAACATCACTCTCCACTTGAAGATCGACCCAATCGAACACAGGTGAAGGGTTAGGCTCATACTTCCTCAACATTTATACATGGAAGACATCATAAACCCTAGATAATTGTGGCTGTAATGCCAACTGATAAGCCACTGCACCAACCCTCTCAAGGATCTCAAATGGCCCTATAAACCGTGGCGATAGCTTCCCGCTACGCCCGAATCTCATCAATCCCAAACCAATTCATCACATTAGTGTTCACTCATCACGTGAATTTATGATTGTAATCTATCATCCATCAACTAGGAAAAACAAAACAGGCATGTATAGGCCTTACTAACCAATTGACTTCTATCATCAATGAAAGATAATAGAAAACTTCACCTTTGAAAGTCAATCCACCACCATGTGGCCATAACAGGAAATGGTCATAACAAAATTTACAACATTTTCATACTCCACTAAAGGTCAAAAGTCATCAAATTCACTATCATAATTCTTAAAAGCCAACCACAGTTCAATATGCATATCAATAAGTCACTTCATCCGCCGAGACGTACTATCTCCAACTAATCTTACATTCAAGAGTATCCATCAATATTGGCCGTGTAATACCCCAATTTCGTAACTGACATGTTTTGTATATGAGAAAACTGTTTTGGGAATGAAATGTCAGGTTTAGCTAATTTAATGCCTATTTTTAATAGTGATAAAACTCGAATTAGCTAATTATGGGAAACTCGAGAAAATAAAAACTGACATTGGACCTTGGTCAATGGAAGATATTCTGAGTAGGAAGTGACAGAAAGAAACTGCACTAAAAAAGGAGTTACAGATTGGGAGTTAAGGCCAAAACAGTGAAACTGAAAATTAGAGACAACCAAACAGGGCCTTAACCAGAAATTAAGAGAAAATGGTCACTTGGGAGGCCAAGGGGAATTGAACCCTTGACCTACCAAGGTAAGCAACTTTGTCTCAAAAAGTTACCAACTAGGCTGTTGGTTACTTTGTGCATAAATACAGTAAAATATGTATATAACCTATAATCTGCTCAAGCCACCACCCAAATTGGCCAATGGCCTTGCATGCATTCCCTTCATCATAGCCCTCCATCACCTCCATCAAGTAAGCAGTCACAAACCCACTAAGGGTAGAGATACACTCATATGTGTATAGCCCTATATGTACATATATATATACATAACTTGCATCAGATTCTCTCCTTAGAGAATTCTGAAATTCTAAAACTGAGTCATACGTGAGGGATTGAGAGAGAGTGAGGGTGAAGTGTGGAGAGAGAGAGAGAGAAGGGAGATTGTGCATGCAAGTGAGAGAGGGAATTGGCAATTGAAGTAAAGGCTTGAGGATTTCATGCATGACCTGAGGAACTTGAGGACACTGTGAGAGGTCTGGGTCGAGCCATAACCGAGAGGGACAGCACTGTGAAGGTAAAAATTCTAAATTATCTTCAATTCTTGTTTGTAGATTTTTGAATTATTTTTGATGAGTTGCTACGGATATAGACTACATGCATGCCTCATTATTGACTCTAGGAACTGTTTTGAGTGTATAGCATGGCTTAGAGGTCTCGGATAGGTCAAAACCCATGAAACCCGAGACCAACCTCCATTGATGAACCTTGGAAAACCCAAGTCTGAATCGACCATAACAGTTCAGAGTTTTGAGTGTCAAGGCCTGAAATAGACCCCAAGAGGATCTCAAATATGTACCTACGCGACCTCGAGACTCACTGTAGCCCCACGAAATTGGAAATGAACCTACGGGTTTAAAATCCAATCCGTTAAAACTCGAGACTAAACTGAAATATATAAATAGGGTCTTGATCCTTAGAGTTTGTAGGTCACGTAGCTTCAAACCACACACGAAATGGTTGAGAAATGAGGGTGCTAGATCGAGTTGCAGGTCACGGTTACTCTCTTGAAAACAGAACTTGTTGGGTTGTTTTGATGCCCAAAACCGATGCCAAAGTGTTGGTGTGACCCTCAGGAGTCGATACCACCCCAAAACAGCAAGAAACCGTACCCTAAAACTCACGAAATAGAAGCTAAAAATCTGCAAAAAATAGGGCAACACCGAGTCAGTTTGTGGAGAAGACGGAGTTGACTCGGCCGAGTCGACCGAGTCGATCGAGTCGAGCTGGGTTGGGCCGAGCCAACTCGGACACGTGTCTGTCCCAGGGACTGCCACTGCATTAATAAAGCTACGTCGTTTTGAGTAAACTAGTTTGTAAATTATTTGAGGGCTGACGTCATCGTGACGTCAGCAATGTAACAGACCGGTCAGAACCGGACTGAACCGGACCGGTTCAGTTGTAAAGAGACTGAACCCTTTGGTTCAGTTTTGGACTTTTAAAGATTTGCAAACCGACCCCCACTGTTTGACAGAATTACACTAAGGCCCAGATTTTTAAAATCTTTTGCAATTATACCCCAGAAAAATTAAATAAAATAATAAAATAATTATTTAATTATTTTATTAAGAGGGAATAATTACCATAATGCCCCTGGACCCTAAACGAGTCAAACCAAGTCCGAATTTAATGATTGAATAGTGTAATCTTACTATTTCGAGCATTCCGAACTCAATGGTGGAGTCCGATTTATGAAACTAAGTCCCGAAAAATACAGACATGTAAAGGGTAAATGACTATACTGCCCCTAATGACACATAGGGCCAAATTTTACTGAAAGATAGTCCATTTTAACTATGTTGGACATTCCGGACTCAATGGTGAGGTCCATGACTACAAATAAAGTACCGAAAAATACAACATATGAAATTACCATAATACCCCTGACACTGTACAAGGCCTAAATGAAGTCCGATTAAAACGGAATTAATACCAGTGATAGACCTGACACTTGTGAGACTGTATACATGATTAGATGACGAATCCGAGACAGAAATTATGTGACGGCAAAAATGACCAAAATACCCCTGATATACCCGAACCCAGATTTAAAAGCCGAGAGGGTCTAAATTGACTTTCTTCGACCTTCCGAACTCAATGGTTAGGTCCATAATATGAAAATCAGAACCGATAAATATATGAAGGCATCTGTTCTAACATGTCAAACTGTGTTCTAGGTAAAAAGATATCACTTAAACTACCATGGACAAACAGGGCAAGAAATTCACCATCATGACTAAGGCAGAGAGGTTAGCCGATAAGAAACAGCAAGAGTTTATGCAAGAATTACTGAGGCAGCAAAGAGTTATTGAGCGCCATATTAGAATAGCTAAGTCCACTGAAATCGTTTCCATCCAGCCCTTCATATATAAGGCACGTACTAAGGAAATGATTGCCGAGGCCAAGATGAAAAAACAGGAAGATACTGAAACCCTAAGCCAAATGCTTAAGAGGTAAGACCTAAGAACTAGCCACTATAAGTTAGTTCCATGAAACCCATCATAGGGTAGACTTACTCAGTCTAAGGTCATGAGTTGATAAATCTTTATAAATTGTTTTAGGCTTAAAGAGAAAAAGAGGAAGGCTCCGTTCCTAGCTTCAAATTCAAATATTGAAGGTGAGTAACTTCTGACACTGTTTAAGTTACTGTTCCTTGATCTGTTAAATTGTTTCGAATACCATATGTTTTAAATGCAATTGTTTTAAATGCATGCTTTTATCACCGATGACATGGTTTTTAGTTTCTCAAATGATTAACTATACTTCTGATTGATATGCTAGCACTCTGAACCGTTTATCTGTTTTGATCTATTGAATTTGACTTGGATTTATTGAACTATTAATTCCAAACTGATTTAATTACCATGTGATTTAAGCAAAGATTGAATTCGAAACTCTTGCCTGGATATCTGTGTTACTCACTGGGCTTTTAAAGCTCATTCCATTATTTTAATAATTTCAGGGGAACCCTCAGATGGACAGGTTTAGCAGGTCCAGAACTTAGGGGGAAAAAGTTGGAGACCCCCAGATAGAATGATAACCCATTTTTGAGAATCTATATCATTTTTGTACTTTTGTGTAACTGAACAGACTATGACCTTTTGTAGTGAAACTGTTTTGTAATCTTGATTAAGATAGGTCTGACTATGATATATCCTGAATGCTCTACCAAGTATACATGTATGCATTCTCATGTGAAATTTCCGCTGCTTAAACTATATATGTTGAATGCATTATGCTTGGGATTTAGATCGGAATGGCCTTTGGTTAGGATTACCGTCGGGGTTTTGTTTTCAAAAAAAAAAAAAAAAAAAAAAACTGATAAAACCCGATGGGTGCCTAACTGGCCTTTGCCACGTACCCCAAATCCGCACAGGGTGGGTCTGGGGGATGTGACAGGCCGTAAATCATAACCCCAATATTAACAATAATTCACCATTTCTGTTTACAAGTCATTGGACTTTTATAAGATCATTCCATTTTCAAATTAAAATTTTCATTCCCAAATTACATGTTAAGCAAAAATTTGAAATCATACTCACCACAAGCTTGACGTAACCATGCCATTCATAATTCATTCTCTATATCAGACAACACAATCATTTTTTTCCATCAACTAATAATTCAACAATCTAATTCCTCAAAGGATAATTAAAATCTTTTACTCTGTATCCAAGGTATATTCCATACACATTCCCACATATACAAGGTAATGTCAAGCGTTCATCTTTACCTTTTTTTATTTATCTTAGCTAAACACCTCCACCTTGCACACACACCTCTACTGACATTCATTTTCTCTCTTTCTATATATTTATGTATATATATATATAGTGCTGATCGTATGTGTATATATATATTATACTTTATTACAGCTATATATATATATATGTATTTATACATATATACACGTATATATATACACACACACTTACACACTGTATATATATATATGCTTATATATATTTATTACATACATATATATACATATATACCCATATATACATATGCGTATATATATATTCCTACACATATATATACATGCACGTGTCTACTTACACGTTCCTCCATACAGTCCATTTTCTCATACGGGTGTGTCCTGGGCACTCGGGATTTCTTGAAATCATAAACCCTACTATTTTCCTCGAAATGTGTCCCTAATAGTGTACACTAATCACTATGATAACTCAATTACATTTTGGTATTACATTCATTGGCTCGGTCTGTCTTGATATTATTATTTGATCCTTTTTGGGCATTTTTAGAATTAATCCGATTTATTTGGGTCAGGGTGTTACAGGTTCTCTCATGCAAGCAATTGGGAGAGGCCAAAAAATGAAGCAAACCCGGAACAGAAGAGAGGAGAAAGGGGAGATCGTGGAAAGAAGAGGGAAAATAATGAGAGTGAAGTGGCAACCAAAATGGGTAAGTTACTGTCCTCTCTAGTCATAAATTTTGTTTTAAGGTTAATGTAGATCAACCTAATGTGAAATATGAGAAAAATTGGGTCAAGCTTTTGACTTGAACCAAATGATGTTTTGTGGTCAAGGACCAAACCTAGACCAAAAATGGATCACGAAGAAACAAAAATTGCACGTTTTGGCCTAGAAATGAACATTTAATAAAGAGTTGCAGATTTAGGGAATAATCGGCCAACTCAGAAAATGAATGCAAAGCTTCATTTTGAAGCTATGGAGTTTTAGCTGTTGAGCTATGGAACACAATGGTTAAAAAATGAGCCATTCTGGGGGAGAAATGAGAGAGAAATAGTGAAATTTCCATGGTGGCCGAAAAAGCATGAATCGGAGAAAACCGTTCGATCACTACAATCTAAAGGGCCAAGTTTATCCTTAATGGTCCTAATATTGATGGGGACTTGTTTAAGATAAAAACGCAACCTTAAAATAATAGGAAAAATAAGTTAAAAGCTAAAATGTTTTGAAGATTCTGGTCACTGGTGCTAGAGAGGGTGACCGGAACCTTCCCCGAAAAAACGAAGGAGGTGGTTACTGTGCGGGTTGGGTCTTGATCGAATTTTAAATGGGTCGGGACTTTATTGAAACGACGTCGTTTTGCATAAAGAATATATATATATATATATATAAATAGGGCTGACTTCATGCTGACGTCAGCATGACGTAATTAACTGGACAAAACCAGTTGGTTCACACGTCTTTTAGACCAGTTCACTTGAAAGGTTATTGAACCAAACAATCTATTTAATAACTTTCTGAAATTTGGTTTTTACCCCTAATAGTTTTGGTTAATTTCAAATTAACCCTAGAACTTTCTGTTAATTACGAAATGGCCTAGGAAATTAATTAAATATTAATTTTAAATTCTTTTAATTATAAGAAAAATTATCAAAATACCCTTGAGTCAAAAATAGGCCAATTGAAATAAAATTAGTCTAACCCAATGTTTTTGGGCATTCTAGGCTCAACGGCGGAGTGCAATTTCTGAAATTAGATCTCGAAAAAAATATGAACAAGCAAATTAGAATAATTACGATTATGTCCTAATGATCAATTATGTGACCAATTGAACTCCGATGACTATGAAAATACATACCTTGTCATTTTGGGACATTCTAGACCCAATGGCGGGATTTGTTTTGTGAAATAAAGTCTAAAAAATATAGACACGTGAAATATCATGATTACCATTTTGCCCTTAGTAGTCTAAAAGCCAACTAATGTTAGAGATGGCATATTCTAACTTTATTTGACTTTCCAAACTTAACAGTGGAGTCCATTTCAGTAAATAAAGTACCAAAAAATGTGACATGTGAAAATGTAAAATTATAAAAATGTCCCTAGGTTTAATATAAGACACAAATAAGCTAATTAAGATCTAAAAAAACTTAAATTAATTATATTCGATATTCCAGACTTGACGGTGACGTCCTTTTGAGAAAAATAAGACTTGGTAACAAACTAAAAAAATGACGAATACGTCCTTAAGACTTAATGAAGTTACCAGAAGCGTATAGATGAAATTAAAAGGTCCATGTAAATGTTATAAGGAGTAACTGGACTCAAAAATGAAGTCTGAATACGTAAATTGTGTACAGAGAAATATGGGATATTAAAAGTATAAATTACCATTATACCCTTGATGGGCCAAATAAGCTATAAAGCATCAAGAAACCCTAATTCAGAATTTGAGAATCTCTTAATCAATTAGACTAAGTTCAAAAGAACTTAAAACGCTGAATAAATATGTTTAGAATTAGAATGAATACTAATTCAATATGCAATGTATTTTTGATCCATGATTATAGGATCACCCAAATGATGAAAAAATGAAACAAGGCTATGAAATAGCTACTATGCTACCAGTATGGGAATGCAATGTTAAGAACCCAATGTAACTAAACCTAAACCCTAATGTGTGGATTTTTGCACTGCCAATATGGCTTGCTTGGATGACTGTCAATCTTTATTTCTTAAAATTGTGCATCAATAAATTGTTTTGAGTCCACAACCTATTGTTCACTATGATTTCCATATAGCGAAATTTGTAATCTATTGAGATTTTATTGATTGTGAATATCTATGAGTCCTTGACTCCTTGGTTATATCTTATCTTTGTGATCATTGTGATCCACTTTGTTGTGGAAATTTGTAATCTATGTATATATCCATACCTTGTGGAATCCTTTATCTAATGATACTATCTGTGATTACCTAAGGTTGTGCTAGTCATAACTGTCACGACCCGAAACCTACCCTATGCAGATCTCAATTCGGGACCGCTACCCTTCGGCCCGGAGGCCTTGGGCAAGGCTCGTACATAAGCAACAATATTGGACAGTGATGCGACCTGTGGTTGCGGAAGCGTGAAAAACTTTTTTTTTCTTTTCTTTTAAAAATAAAACATCTGTCGCATATCCGCCTGATACTGCCACTCTTCATAGCGGTACACATAAATATAATAATCAGAGCATAATAATAATAACTAAAGATTTTACATAGTACATATCCATGTGCCCCTCGGGCTTAAGTACATAATTGTCCAAAAATTACAACTACAAAAGTTTGACCAATGATAGGTCCTAATACTTCCAAAATATCTCCAGATCCTACTGGAGCTGCCAATCATTGCTCCCCAAATTGAGCAAGGGTCCACCCATCATCATCACCTAAAAAATGTTGGGGAATAGGGTGAGCTTCGAAAAGCCCAATGAGTAATTCCTACATCTGTCATGGGTTTTCAATTGGTAGAGGTTTCGTACATGAGAGTTTATAAAATACTCAACTACCAATTGGTCGTATACTTGAACATAGAGAACATGCATTCTTAAAATATGTAGCTTTGAAACATTCAAGGTATTCAAGCTAGAACATATATTTCCATAAAAGAGCATATGTATTTCAGAACATGTAACTTAAAATCATGTAAACATGCATAGTGTAAATGGGGGTAAAACCTGCTTCCATTTCCAAAATTGTTTGTCATATTTTCTCTCTAATTAGGTAGAATCTGTTTCGAACCAGACTCCCGTTTTACGTATACGTGGAGATATCTCATTTTCTTGGGGGATTAGATCCTGTTACCGGGCATTTCACATGATAGATCCGCGGGGTTCCGTACAACCCTACTCACTACCTATGTGATGATACACATGATAGGTCCGTTGAGTTTCGTACAACTCACAACACTACCTATGTGCTTATTATTTATCTTGCAAAACGTTTGTCATATGACTTTTATATAAAAGCCTTTATGAGTATTTAAAACATGTGACGTATAGCTTTTGCAGTGATGCTTCAATACTTGCAATAATCAAATTCAGAATATTTGAGGAAATCAGACATGCTAACTATTTTGAAAAGGAAACATTTACGAATATAAATATGTAAATAATCGTGGAGCATGTCATAGCAGAATATTTAAGAAAACAGAAATCATGAATACTGAATTTGATATATCAATGCTGTAAATATCTTGAACTTAAAAACATCCGTTGAAATCAGTGGAGTTAAAGCCTCCACTTCAAATGCAAGATTACTCACCTTGGTCCTTTAGGGTTAGTGCTAATAATGCGCTTTCCCACTTCCTTTGTAGTTCCTAAGAACAATTCATAAATAACTTCATTAACTTCACATTCACTTCAAACATCTCCTACTGATGCTTCTTAGCTTATGTTTAGATTGTATTAGATCCTAACACGATTTCATAAATTTCTTACGTACTTAATTTAACTCGTATTCTTAACCTATGACACAACTTAATGTATTAGGAATTAAATTTATTTTATTTTATACTCTTCTGGTAGTTCCATTAGCTTTAATTTAATTTATTTAATTCACATGTTTACGTGTCGTATCTTCTAGTATCGTATTTCCTCGTACTTGTCTTAGTTTAATATTTCGGCAATACTTTAGTTTATGATCATTTGACAGATGCTATTCATCAAATTTTATGTCTTTTTATTTTAGACATTTCTTTTGGTCAAATAGACTCTACCATTGAGTCCGGAGCGTCAAAGAAAGTCGGTTTAGGCTTCCCTAGAATTTAATTCTGACTTTTGTATGTAAAAGGGTAAAATGGTCATTTATCGTTTTACGTGTCATATTTTTTCTGTACTTCGTTTCATAATTTGGACTCCATTATTAAGTTCGGGATGTCAAAGAAAGTCAATTTATACCCTCCCTGGTTTTAATTTGGCTTTTGAGGTACTAGGGGTAATTCGATCATTTTACCCCCTTACGTGTCTTTATGTTCGGGACCTCATCTCGTGTCATGGACCTCACCATTGGACTCAGAAGGTCCGAGATAGTAAGAATACACTAATAGCTTGTTAATTTTGGACAAGGGGTATTTTGGTCATTTACCCCTTTACGTGTCTTTATTTTTTCGGGTCCCGTCTCATAAAACGGACCTTATTATTGGCTTCAGAATATTTAAAATAGTAAAAACACACTATTCATATGTTTAATTTGGACTTCATTTGCCCTATTTATGACCCAATGGCATAATAGAAATTTTCTTTCATTTATTAAATAATTAAATTAATTATTTAATTATTTTTTCAGGGGCGTAATTGCATAAATTTTTCAAAACTTGGGTCACAGTACAATTTCCAAGAATTCTGGGGTCAAACCATAATTAAGAAAAGGTTTGGTTTATTTGGTTTTAAATAAATAAGAAAACCAGTGGGCTCAGTCACATTTAAAGTGAACCGGTCCGGTTTTAATTGAACCAATCTGGTTTGGTTGGTTTAAAACGTAATGCTGACATCATGATGACGTCAGTCCTAATTGTTTTAAAATTTAAAATTTTAAATCTGCAAACGTCACCGTTTAAATAAACCCATAACCGAATTTGACCCAGACCCGTAACCGACCCGTTGTCCGACCTGACCCGAACAATGTCGTCTTCCCCATGAAGGTCGACACTGTTCATCCGAAACCCTAATATTTTTCAGTGGTATTTTGTGCAATTTTAGCACTCCATTTTTCCTGTTTTCTTTTCCAATCAATTCCTAATATCTTAAGACATGTTTCTACATTGTTTTTGGGACTCGAATTCAGCTCAATGACTCGAATTCAGCTCAATGACTCGATAATCCGAGCTGTAACTTGTCGGTTCATGCTCGTTTCTTCACCATTTTTAGAATGGTTTGGTTCTGTGTGACCCTCAAGGTATGGGGATTCAGTTTTCATTCACAATGGTAGGTATAACAGTGAGTTTTTGGGTTTGGGTTTTGGAACCCGTACCTGCAACTCGCTTTCTCATGGTCATTTCTTTACAATTTTGATCGCGGTCATGTGTTTTGGGATGCTCGTGAGGTCTACTCGAAGTCTTGATAAACCAAATTGGGTTTAGAAGAAGTCGGTTCAGACCTGCTTCAAGCAAGGTCTTCAATGGCTGCCTTGTGTACGGCTGATGTTTCTAAGATGTTTTAGGTTGAAATTTTAATGCTTATCATTGTTTAAACATGCTTTAAACATTATATACACTAAATCAAAGCTTAAAACAGTTCATACGTATAGAAATTCTAGAGAGAGAAATTTAAGTGTTTTGTGGGTTTACCTTGTTCCAAACTGTTTCTCTCCCATTTACTCCTTGCTTCCCACTTCTGAACGTCCTAGAATCTCCTTCAATCTCTCCCTCACTCTCGGATGGTTGTGTGTGTGTACAAGCACCATGCATATGTGTATATAGAGATGTGAATCATGGCAAATCTGATTGCCCCTCTACTTGGGTTAGCCAATTTCAGGTTTCTTCATGAGTGGGTCTGAATTGCTACTGTTTGGCAGGCCATTGAGTGGCTGGTTGTGTGTGTATGTGGTGTTTGACTTGTATTTATATATATATATATGTACATATACATATATATATATATATCTCATAATTCACACATACTAATATACAATGGTCACTCACACACACTTGTACACGTTGGACCATTGCATGTCCCTTAATATATATATAATCATATCCAAATACATACATAATTACAATTACATATATATAATACATATACACACCTTTATACCTTTATACATGTATTTTAATTATTATTATTATTATTATTACTATCATTATTATATTATCTATTAATATTTATTTTTAACTTCCATGCATATACTTGTAGACACATATTTATACAGGTACTTCCACACAATACACTTTGTGAGTGTGTGTGTCATCACATTATTCTAGTAATTTAAATAGTAATTAGCTTCCTTATATTTAATTAATTAATTATATTAACTTAATTAATTATTCTCCCAATTTTCCCATAACCTCGTAAAACGTGCCTCATTACCCGACATTCTCGGGTCGGGGTATTACAATAACGCCCGTTTTGTGATGTTGATGACCTATGGGTCAGTGCTTGGGAATAATACCTAACACATAGTCTTAATGAGGACATGATTTGATAAGAGCTTTTGGTGTTATTTAGGGTAAACATGGATGAGTGTTGTCTGGGGGTAGCCGGGCCCTATTTGTTGATAGCATCTATTTGACTCAACTTCTATATGTTTGATTCCACACCCTTGTTAATTTTGATAACATTGTCATTGGATGTGAAATACGCCCTTGAGGCTTATCTTTGTATTCAAGTAAACTCCTTTGACTTGGGCAGTTAAACGTGTTATGTTCATCTATTTGACTCATATTTTCATATCTATTTGACCCAGACCCTTACGTCTATTTGACTCAGATTTGAATATCCATTGGACCTAGCGTTCCATATGTTTGATGTCGCATTATGATTTTTGATATATTAGACTCAGATTTTTATATCTATTTGACTTCGACCCTTATCTCTATTTGACTCAGATTTTTATATCCATTTGACTCATTGATGTCACGACCCGAAACCCACCCTATGCGGATCTCGTGTCGCGGGGCCGACTCTAAGGCCGTCCCTACTTTTTCCATTCCTGTATCATAGTACTAATATGCAATGTACTAAAAATTTTAAACAATGAACAGCGGAAGTCTTTATCAATTATAGTAATCCATCCAGCAGAAGTCTTTTAATAATTTAAACAGCGGAAGTCTAATAAATACATGACATAGTTCTACATAAGACAAAATGAGAACTAAACGTAACCAGCACCCGGGGGTGGTGAATACATGGGAGAACTAACATAGACTGGTACAGTACTTCAAAATGTCCCCCTACGCTCTCAAACTCCTACTGGGGTCTCGCAGCGTCATTACTTGAAATGGGGGGTAAGTGGGGTGGAATGAGCTACAAAGCTCAGTAAGTAAATGCAGATCTCTAACACTGGTATCGATGATCAATAAATCCATGAATAAGATTATGATAGCCAATCATAAGAATAAGATGTTGTGATAGCCAATGAAAACAATTGCCACGAGGGCCAATAGAAATAATTGCCACGAGGGCCAATGAACAGTAATCACAATACACAATCAGAAGTATTGGTGTAATAGCGATATGAAGAAATCCAATGATAATATAACAACAATGAAGTACTGCCACAATGAACCGATCACAATCAAATCAATCAATGCAAGTCCCTCGAGACTTGAAGAATCATAAGGGACAGTGCCATTCAACAATCACGTTCTGTCAGTCATAAGAGATGCTTTTATTCTGTAACATGCCAGTGAATTTGCAAATGAAATGCCAGTGGAAATGCAATGAAATGCCAGTGATCATGCCAGTCAATTGCCGGTGGAAAGCCTTCGAGGAATTCATTCCTGCCACCTGTCCATTCATGGACTTGACCCTTAGGTCTCCAGTCAATACAGAAGCATCGGATGGATGTTGTGACTGAGCACAAATCCGGTATTCATAACATATCATGATCACTCGTGATTCCATAGAAGTATAAAATAGAATATCATAGATTCAATGAAAGCATAACAGTACGCCTTTCAAGGCATGGTTCAACATGATAACAATGATACAACAGTCAATCAATGTCCACAAGATAGAACAACATCACATTGTGGATAGCAATAACATGTGGTACTTTCAAGGCACAGTGAAACATGATAACAATGATACATCAGTCAATCAAATGTCTACAAGATAGAAAAATATCGAATTGTGGAACACAAGGATATCAATACATTCAAGAGTACGAGTTTGGCAGTAAAAGAATGAACTTGGCTTGTGGAAACACCACATGTAATAGAAAGTGATCCACTTACCTCTATCGTGATCAGAAACCCGTGAGTGTACCTTTGCCTTTCGAGTTCCCTATATATTAGTGAATACGTTTTAGAATAAATTCTATTCATCAAATTTTATGCCTTTCTATCATAAGTATCTCAAATACTAATTTAGACTTTACCATTGTGTCCGGAATGCCGAAGAGTGTCGGTTTAGGCTTTCGCGGAATTCCATTTGGACCTTTGTACTAAAAAGGGCAAAATGGTCATTTTGCACTTTTACGGTATTTTATCCTTCGGGGTCTCATCTCGTAAAACGGACCCCACCATTGGACTCAGAACGTCCGAGATAATAAATTTTGACTATTCATTTGCATCGTTTGGACTTCGTTTGACCCATATTTGAAATAGGGGCATTTTTGTAAAAATTAATATTTTATTAATTTTCCTGTTTGGGCCTTAGTGAGATTTCTTAAAACATTTGGGGCCGGTTCATAAATTCCAAAAGCTGCGGTCTGAACCAGTTGGTTCACAACCAGAAACCCTAAACCGGTTTGCCCCTCCCCTGAACCAATCGGTTCAGTTTAATTCAAGAACCGGATTCCAATATCCTGGTTCTTACCCTATCCCAGTTTTGGTTAAACTCAAAACCCAATTTCAATTTTGTATCCTTGTTACCAAACAAGCCCAATTCATTTAAAATTCAAACATAAAATGACGCAGTGTTGGCTTCGTTGTTGCGGTCGGTCGGATCTCAACCCGACCCGGCCCGGACCTAGTTCGTCTTAACCCGAAATGCCACCCCGACATTCCGGTCGTCTTCCCCGACTGGTTTTCCGGCCACAGTCACTGGAACAGTAAACCCTAGACACTGTTTTCCCCGTTTCACGCCTAATTTTTACTATTTTTCAAATCTTTCCATGCCAAATCTATCCCAGCATTTTAATCCTTCATTTGGACGGTTTAAAGCCTAAGAGGGCTACGGTTTCGACCGTTCTTTTTCCCAGTTTCCGGTCTAGCACCGGTGGAGATTTCTTGACTGTAACATGCTTATTTTTAGACCATTTTTCATGATTTTTGTTGCGTTAGATTCCTGTGTGGATTTCCTACGTACTTACAAGCTCACGGTTAAGTTTAAAGCACAAAACATATGGGAACTAAGATTATCCACCGAACCTGCAACTCGGGTTTTCTCCCTCATTTGTGAACCAAATGAGGTACGGTTTGTTCCTATCAACGCCATTTTTCATGCTTGTTTAGATCCTATATTCAAAATAAATCGAATCACGCTTTAACATTTCAAAACAGAAACAATGGCTTACCTATACTTTCGATTTTCCTTTGTTGTTGAGCCCCTCTTCCTCGCGACCCGTTCCTCTCTCTAACCTTCTCTCTTTCTTATTCTGCTTCCCTCTCCCTTAGTTCCTGATCTTTCCTTTGATTTCCTTTTCTCCCGAGAGTGAGAGATCACATTCATATAATAAGTTTTTCCTTCTCTCTCTCTCTCTCTCTTTAGTCAGACCTAACCATGCCTTGAGATCTCCTTACACACTCCAACACCCACTTTCTGCCACTACCACTTTCCATTGAGTGTTATACACTCAACTGATTACACACACACATATAACCGTACACACACACACACACCTTTTTGATACATATATATATATATCTACCCTCACGCACTCACACACTTGCACGGCTGGTAACAGCCTTTGCCCACTTTTCTTTTCCTTTTTATTCTTATACATATACATATATACATAAATATATGTATAATACATTATGTTATACTTGTATATATATACACATAAAATACATGTTTTATACATGTATATACATTCATGTGTAGGGGTATAAATCCATTTTTAATCATTTATACATACATTCATTTTGATCGGGCTACTCACCTATGTTCACATATGCATGCATGGGAATACGTGCATACACGTATTACGATGCGATGTCCCGGGGTGCTCGTGTGTTGCCCGACACGGGTTATACATTTCAATCATTTACAGTTTCCAGTCATTCATTTCCATGAAAATACCATGATGTACATATCTTACCGTTCAAGTTACATATTTTAACCGACCTACCTCGGTATACGTGACGTATCCCGGGTCGGGATATTACATTCTTACCCCCTTAAAAATAAGTTTGTCCCCAAACTTAGCATATCCTACTATGAAAATAAGTGTGGGTACTTGGCGCGCATATCATCTTTTCGCTCCCAAGTAGCCTCTTCCATCCTGTGATTTCTCCACAGAACTTTGACTAATGGAATAGTCTTGTTCCGTAGTACCTGATCTCGACGATCCAAAATCTGAACTGGATGCTCTATGTAACTCAGATTTTCCTGGACGTCTAACGGTTCGTGCTCGATCACTTGATCTACACTCTGTATACATTTCCTTAGCATCGAGACATGAAACACATTGTGAACATGTGCTAACTCTGAAGGTAAGGCAAGCTCGTAAGCTACGGGTCCAACCCTCTTCGTGATCCTGAATGGCCCAATATATCTGGGGCCAAGCTTTCCCCTCTTGCCAAACCTGACTACTCCTTTCATGGGTGATACTTTCAAGTATAAAAAATCGCCTTTTGCAAACTCTAAGTCTCATCGGTGAACATTCGCATAGCTTTTCTGTCGACTTTGAGTTGCTAATAGATGCTGTCGGATTAGTTGTATTTTTCCTGTGGTCTATTCCACTATCTCTGGCCCATAGAGTTTCCTTTCTCCCATCTCTGTCCAACACAGTGGTGATCGGCACTTCCTGCCGTACAATGCCTCATATGGCGCCATACCAATACTAGCTTGATAGCTATTATTGTACGTGAACTCCACCAATGGCAATTGATCTTCCCAACTCCCTTCAAAGTCTATGACACAAAAACGCAGTAAGTCTTCTAAAGTCTGTATCGTCCTTTCCGACTGGCCGTCGGTCTCGGGGTGATACGCAGTGCTAAGACTCAGTTCCGTGCCCATAGCTTGTTGTAGTCCTTTCCAGAATCGTGATACGAACCGGGGGTCCCTATCAGAAACAATCGATACTGGAACTCCGTGAAGTCTAACAATCTGTAATACACCAATTTCGTAACTGACATGTTTTGTATATGAGAAAACTGTTTTGGGAATGAAATGTCAGGTTTAGCTAATTTAATGCCTATTTTTAATAGTGATAAAACTCGAATTAGCTAATTATGGGAAACTCGAGAAAATAAAAACTGACATTGGACCTTGGTCAATGGAAGATATTCTGAGTAGGAAGTGACAGAAAGAAACTGCACTGAAAAAGGAGTTACAGATTGGGAGTTAAGGCCAAAACAGTGAAACCGAAAATTAGCGACAACCAAACAAGGCCTTAACCAGAAATTAAGAGAAAATGGTCACTTGGGAGGCCAAGGGGAATTGAACCCTTGACCTACCAAGGTAAGCAACTTTGTCTCAAAAAGTTACCAACTAGGCTGTTGGTTACTTTGTGCATAAATACAGCAATATATGTATATAACCTATAATCTGCTCAAGCCACCACCCAAATTGGCCAATGGCCTTGCATGCATTCCCTTCATCATAGCCCTCCATCACCTCCATCAAGTCAGCAGTCACAAACCCACTAAGGGTAGAGATACACTCATATGTGTATAGCCCTATATGTACATATATATATACATAACTTGCATCAGATTCTCTCCTTAGAGAATTCTGAAATTCTAAAACTGAGTCATACGTGAGGGATTGAGAGAGAGTGAGGGTGAAGTGTGGAGAGAGAGAGAGAGAAGGGAGATTGTGCATGCAAGTGAGAGAGGAAATTGGCAATTGAAGTAAAGGCTTGAGGATTTCATGCATGACCTGAGGAACTTGAGGACACTGTGAGAGGTCTGGGTTGAGCCATAACCGAGAGGGACAGCACTGTGAAGGTAAAAATTCTAAATTATCTTCAATTCTTGTTTGTAGATTTTTGAATTATTTTTGATGAGTTGCTACGAATATAGACTACATGCATGCCTCATTATTGACCCTAGGAACTGCTTTGAGTGTATAGCATGGCTTAGAGGTCTCGGATAGGTCAAAGACCATGAAACCCGAGACCAACCTCCATTGATGAACCTTGGAAAACCCAGGTCTGAATCGACCATAACAGTTCAAAGTTTTGAATGTTAAGACCTGAAATAGACCCCAAGAGGATCTCAAATATGTACCTACGCGACCTCGAGACTCACTGTAGCCCCACGAAATTGGAAATAAACATACGGGTTTAAAATCCAATCCGTTAAAACTCGAGACTAAACTGAAATATATAAATAGGGTCTTGATCCTTAGGATTTGTAGGTCACGTAGCTTCAAACCACACACGAAATGGTTGAGAAATGAGGGTGCTAGATCGAGTTGCAGGTCACGGTTACTCTCTTGAAAACAGAACTTGTTGGGTTGATTTGATGCCCAAAACCGATGCCAAAGTGTTGGTGTGACCCTCAGGAGTCGATAACACCCCAAAACAGCAAGAAACCGTACCATAAAACTCACGAAATAGAAGCTAAAAATCTGCAGAAAATAGGGCAACACCGAGTCAGTTTGTGGAGAAGACGGAGTTGACTCGGCTGAGTCGACCGAGTCGATCGAGTCGAGATGGGTTGGGCCGAGCCAACTCGGACACGTGTCTGTCCCAGGGACTGCCACTGCATTAATAAAGCTGCGTCGTTTTGAATAAACAATTTATAAAGATTTATCAACTCATGACCTTAGACTGAGTAAGTCTATCCTATGATGGGTTTCATGGAACTAACTTATAGTGGCTAGTTCATAGGTTTTACCTCTTAAGCATTTGGCTTAGGGTTTCAGTGCCTTCACACATTTATCGGTTCTGATTTTCATATTATGGACCTAACCATTGAGTTCGGAAGGTCGAAGAAAGTCAATTTAGACTCTCTCGGCTCTTAAATCTAGGTTCGGGTATGTCAGGGGTATTTTGGTCATTTTTGCCGTCACATAATTTCTGTCTCGGATTCGTCATCTAATCATGTATACAGTCTCACAAGTGTCAGGTCTATCACTGGTATTAATTCCGTTTTAATCGGACTTCATTTAGGCCTTGTACAGTGTCAGGGGTATTATGGTAATTTCATATGTTGTATTTTTCGGTACTTTATTTGCAGTCACTTTGTCACATCCCCCAGACCCACCCTGTGCTGATTTGGGGTACGTGGCAAAGGCCAGTTAGGCACCCATCGGGTTTTATCAGTTTTTTTTTTTTTTGAAAACAAAACCCCGACGGTAATCCTAACCAAAGGCCATTCCGATCTAAATCCCAAGCATAATGCATTCAACATATATAGTTTAAGCAGCGGAATTTTCACATGAGAATGCATACATGTATACTTGGTAGAGCATTCAGGATATATCATAGTCAGACCTATCTTAATCAAGATTACAAAACAGTTTCACTACAAAAGGTCATAGTCTGTTCAGTTACACAAAAGTACAAAAATGATATAGATTCTCAAAAATGGGTTATCATTCTATCTGGGGGTCTCCAACTTTTTCCCCCTAAGTTCTGGACCTGCTAAACCTGTCCATCTGAGGGTTCCCCTGAAATTATTAAAATAATGGAATGAGCTTTAAAAAGCCCAGTGAGTAACACAGATATCCAGGCAAGAGTTTCGAATTCAATCTTTGCTTAAATCACATGGTAATTAAATCAGTTTGGAATTAATAGTTCAATAAATCCAAGTCAAATTCAATAGATCAAAACAGATAAACGGTTCAGAGTGCTAGCATATCAATCAGAAGTATAGTTAATCATTTGAGAAACTAAAAACCATGTCATCGGTGATAAAAGCATACATTTAAACAATTGCATTTAAAACATATGGTATTCGAAACAATTTAGCAGATCAATGAGCAGTAACTTAAACAGTGTCAGAAGTTACTCACCTTCAATATTCAAGTTTGAAGCTATGAACGGAGCCTTCCTCTTTTCTCCTTAAGCCTAAAACAATTTATAAAGATTTATCAACTCATGACCTTAGACTGAGTAAGTCTACCCTATGATGGGTTTCATGGAACTAACTTATAGTGGCTAGTTCATAGGTTTTACCTCTTAAGCATTTGGATTAGGGTTTCAGTGCCTTCACACATTTATCGGTTCTGATTTTCATATTATGGACCTAACCATTGAGTTCGGAAGGTCGAAGAAAGTCAATTTAGACTCTCTCGGCTTTTAAATCTAGGTTCGGGTATGTCAGGGGTATTTTGGTCATTTTTGCCGTCACATAATTTCTGTCTCGGATTCGTCATCTAATCATGTATACAGTCTCACAAGTGTCAGGTCTATCACTGGTATTAATTCCGTTTTAATCGGACTTCATTTAGGCCTTGTACAGTGTCAGGGGTATTATGGTAATTTCATATGTTGTATTTTTCGGTACTTTATTTGCAGTCACGGACCTCACCATTGAGTCCGGAATGTCCAACATAGTTAAAATGGACTATCTTTCAGTGAAATTTGGCCCTATGTGTCATTAGGGGCAGTATGGTCATTTACCCTTTACATGTCTGTATTTTTCGGGACTTGGTTTCACAAATCGGACTCCACCATTGAGTCCGGAATGCCCGAAATAGTAAGATTACACTATTCAATCATTAAATTCGGACTTGGTTTGACTCGTTTAAGGTCTAGGGCATTATGGTAATTATTCCCTTTTAATAAAATAATTAAATAATTATTTTATTATTTTAATTAATTTTTCAGGGGTATAATTGCATAAGATTTTCAAAATCTGGGCCTTAGTGTAATTCTGTCAAACAGTGGAGGGTCAGTTTGCAAATATTTAAAAGTTCAAAACTGAACCAAAGGGTTCAGTCTCTTTGCAACTGAACCGGTCCGGTTCAGTCCGGTTCTGACCGGTCCTGTTACATTGCTGACGTCACGATGACGTCAGCCCTCAAATAATTTAAAAAACTAGTTTATTCAAAACGACGTAGCTTTATTAATGCAGTGGCAGTCCCTGGGACAGACACGTGTCCGAGTTGGCTCGGCCCAACCCATCTCGACTCGATCGACTCGGTCGACTCAGCCGAGTCAACTCCGTCTTCTCCACAAACTGACTCGGTGTTGCCCTATTTTCTGCAGATTTTTAGCTTCTATTTCGTGAGTTTTAGGGTACGGTTTCTTGCTGTTTTGGGGTGGTATCAACTCCTGAGGGTCACACCAACACTTTGGCATCGGTTTTGGGCATCAAAACAACCCAACAAGTTCTGTTTTCAAGAGAGTAACCGTGACCTGCAACTTGATCTAGCACCCTCATTTCTCAACCATTTCGTGTGTGGTTTGAAGCTACGTGACCTACAAATCCTAAGGATCAAGACCCTATTTATATATCTCAGTTTAGTCTCGAGTTTTAACGGATTGGATTTTAAACCCGTATGTTTATTTCCAATTTCGTGGGGCTACAGTGAGTCTCGAGGTCGCGTAGGTACATATTTGAGATCCTCTTGGGGTCTATTTCAGGCCTTGACACTCAAAACTCTGAACTGTTATGGTCGATTCAGACCTGGGTTTTCCAAGGTTCATCAATGGAGGTTGGTCTCGGGTTTCATGGGTTTTGACCTATCCGAGACCTCTAAGCCATGCTATACACTCAAAACAGTTCCTAGAGTCAATAATGAGGCATGCATGTAGTCTATACCCGTAGCAACTCATCAAAATAATTCAAAATCTACAAAACAAGAATTGAAGATAATTTAGAATTTTTACCTTCACAGTGCTGTCCCTCTCGGTTATGGTTCGACCCAGACCTCTCACAGTGTCCTCAAGTTCCTCAGGTCATGCATGAAATCCTCAAGCCTTTACTTCAATTGCCAATTCCTTCTCTCACTTGCATGCATTCCCTTCATCATAGCCCTCCATCACCTCCATCAAGTCAGCAGTCACAAACCCACTAAGGGTAGAGATACACTCACATGTGTATAGCCCTATATGTACATATATATATACATAACTTGCCCCTGACATACCCGAACCTAGATTTAAAAGCCGAGAGAGTCTAAATTGACTTTCTTCGACCTTCCGAACTCAATGGTTAGGTCCATAATATGAAAATCAGAACCGATAAATGTGTGAAGGCACTGAAACCCTAAGCCAAATGCTTAAGAGGTAAAACCTATGAACTAGCCACTATAAGTTAGTTCCATGAAACCCATCATAGGGTAGACTTACTCAGTCTAAGGTCATGAGTTGATAAATCTTTATAAATTGTTTTAGGCTTAAGGAGAAAAGAGGAAGGCTCCGTTCATAGCTTCAAACTTGAATATTGAAGGTGAGTAACTTCTGACACTGTTTAAGTTACTGCTCATTGATCTGCTAAATTGTTTCGAATACCATATGTTTTAAATGCAATTGTTTAAATGTATGCTTTTATCACCGATGACATGGTTTTTAGTTTCTCAAATGATTAACTATACTTCTGATTGATATGCTAGCACTCTGAACCGTTTATCTGTTTTGATCTATTGAATTTGACTTGGATTTATTGAACTATTAATTCCAAACTGATTTAATTACCATGTGATTTAAGCAAAGATTGAATTCGAAACTCTTGCCTGGATATCTGTGTTACTCACTGGGCTTTTTAAAGCTCATTCCATTATTTTAATAATTTCAGGGGAACCCTCAGATGGACAGGTTTAGCAAGTCCAGAACTTAGGGGGAAAATGTTGAAGACCCCAGATAGAATGATAACCCATTTTTGAGAATCTATACCATTTTTGTACTTTTTGTATAACTGAATAGATTATGACTTTTGTAGTGAAACTGTTTTGTAATCTTGATTAAGATAGGTCTGACTATGATATATCCTGAATGCTCTACCAAGTATACATGTATGCATTCTCATGTGAAATTTCCGCTGCTTAAACTATTTATGTTGAATGCATTATGCTTGGGATTTAGATCGGAATGGCCTTTGGTTAGGATTACCGTCGGGGTTTTGTTTTCAAAAAAAAAAAAATTGATAAAACCCGATGGGTGCCTAACTGGCCTTTGCCACGTACCCCAAATCCGCACAGGGTGGGTCTGGGGGATGTGACAAAAGAGTGGTATCAGAGCTACAGGTTTGAAAGTCAGAATAGACCAGAACCTTAGGGTTAGTTTAACACTGAATCCTTAGAAAGCAAATACTTAAGTCATAGAAATTCTGAATCGATGAACAACCTGAATGACATCCTTACTATGACACATTGAATGAGGATACTTAGAATACTTTTTATCTTGCTTCAGATGCCGCCTCGAACTAGGAGTAACAATAGGGAACCGCGGGCCCCAACGGAGAGCGTAGCCCTACGGGAAATGAGGGCCACATTAGCTCAATTCGGCCAGGCCATTGAGGGACTATCAAGAACCTTACAGCAACACCAGGCCGGACCAGCAAATAACCCGGTAGAGCCTCCGGTAGTTCCGCCTCCGCCTGCCCCAGCACAACCGTTGGAAACCGGCATTCGTAATGACTTGTTAGATCGCTTCCATAAGCTCAAACCCCCGACTTTCGATGCTGTTATCGACCCTGAGAAAGCTGAGCTGTGGGTCATGTCAATGGAAAAGACCTTTAAGCTCTTGATTTGTTCGGAAGCCGAGAAAGTGATGTTAGCCACTTACATGTTACAGGGAGAAGCTTACAAGTGGTGGCTCGAGATGCAAGTACAGAACCCCACTATTACCTGGGCCGATTTTATTGAAAAGTTTTATGGCATGTTCTTTCCCCCTACAATCCGGGAGAGAAAAATTCAGGAGTTCGCCACCCTAAAACAAGGGGACATGACCGTAATTCAATATGCAGCCAAGTTCTCTGCATTGTCCAGATTTGCTTCCTTTTTGGTGAGGGAAGAGCATAATAGGGCAAGGAAATTCCTCGCAGGTCTTCGGATCGGAATACGGACTAAAGTCTCGGCCTTTGAACTACACACCTATTCTGATGTTCTTAACAAAGCCCTAGTTATTGAAAAGGACATGGAAGAGTTCAACCAACTGAAGGACCAGGAAAGAAAGAAAAAGGGCAAAAACTTTAAGAAGGAGCAGCCGAGCAAGAAGCAAAGGACTGAGGGCCCAAGTAAGAGCAACAAGGGTCAGAAGAAAACTGAGGAAGTGTCCAGATGCCCTCACTGCCAGAACCTACACCCTGGAGAATGTCGCCGACTGACTGGTGCATGCTACCGATGTGGAGATAAGGGGCACCAAGTCAAAGATTGCCCGCAACATCCACCAATCCCGAGAACCCCTATCTTGACTACTGGCACCGCAGAACGGAAGCCTATTCCAGTACCTCTTGCCAAGACAAAGGACAAAGGCAAGGAGCCACAAGGCCGCCCGGGAAGAGTCTTTGCACTGCTACCAGGAGACACCTCTGCTGCAAATGCTGTAGTAGCAGGTATACTCCCGATTTTCGAAATCTCTGCATATGTGTTGATTGACCCTGGATCCACGCATTCTTTTGTGTCTCCATCTTTTGTTGATAAACTACATAAGATACCTGAACCTATGGATGAACTGTTATCGGTACAAATTCCTTCTGGGATGTCAATGATTGGGTCCATGATTCTTAGGGACTGTAGAGTAATGATTGGAGACCAGGAGTTGTTAGTCAATCTAATACCCTTAGCAATAAAGGGATTTGATGTGATATTGGGCATGGATTGGTTGTCACACAATCATGCCACCATCGATTGTTTTGAGAAAAGTGTATTGTTTCAGCCCCCGGGACAGCCCGAGTTTATGTTTAGGGGAAAGGGGATTACCCCACCACCCTACCTAATCTCTGCCATTCAGGCAGGGAGGTTGTTAAAGAAAGGGTGTCGTGGTTATTTATGTAGTGTCTTGGATACCCAAGCCCAGAATCCCCCACTGCCTGAAGTGCCAGTTGTGTGTGAATTTCCCGACGTGTTTCCAGATGAATTACCGCAAGGAACAGTTGATCGAGAGATCGAGTTTTCCATTGATCTTATCCCTGGAACTCAACCTATATCCAAAACTCCCTACCGAATGGCCCCATCAGAATTAAGGGATTTGAAAGCCCAATTAGAGGAATTGTTGGAGAAAGGGTTTATCCGACCCAGTGTATCTCCTTGGGGAGCACCCGTGTTGTTCGTGAAGAAGAAGGACGGCTCCCTAAGACTGTGCATTGATTACTGTGAACTAAATAAAGTGACGGTAAAGAATAAGTACCCTCTTCCGCGTATCGATGAGTTGTTTGACCAGTTACAAGGGGCAAGTGTATTTTCTAAAATTGACTTGAGATCGGGGTACCATCAACTCAAAGTCAAGGACACTGATGTACCAAAGACAGCCTTCCGGACCCGATACGGTCACTATGAGTTCCTGGTCATGCCTTTTGGCGTGACTAACGCCCCTGCCGCGTTCATGGATTTAATGAACCGGGTTTTTAAACCGTATCTAGATAACTTCATCATTGTGTTTATCGATGATATACTAGTATACTCACGGAACGAGGAGGAACATGAAAGACATCTGGGAATAGCACTACAAACCTTGAGAGAGCACAGACTGTATGCAAAATTCAGCAAGTGTGAATTTTGGTTGTCCAGCATTACCTTCTTGGGCCATGTGATTTCCAAAGAAGGCATCGCTGTTGATCCACAGAAGGTGGAAGCTATATTGGATTGGCCCCAGCCGACCACTGTAATAGAAGTCAGAAGTTTTCTTGGACTGGCTGGGTACTACCGACGTTTCGTGAAAGATTTTGCAAAGCTGGCCAAACCGCTCACACATTTGACCAAGAGTAATGTACCATTCATTTGGGCAGATGAGCAAGAAAAGAGTTTCCAGCTGCTGAAAGAGAAGCTGACTACAGCGCCAGTATTGACTATTCCCTCCAGAGAAGGGAAGTTTGTCATTTACTGTGACGCCTCTTATAAGGGACTGGGTTGTGTCCTTATGCAGAATGATAGAGTCATCGCCTATGCTTCCCGACAGCTCCGACCTCATGAGCAAAACTATCCTACCCATGATCTAGAATTAGCTGCAGTGGTGTTTGCCCTAAAAATCTGGCGCCACTACCTATATGGGGAGGTGTGTGAGATTTTTACTGATTACAAGAGTTTGAAATATTTCTTCACACAGAAGGAATTAAACATGAGGCAGCGAAGATGGCTAGAACTAATTAAGGATTATGATGTGGCTATTCAGTACCATCCGGGTAAGGCAAACGTGGTGGCCGATGCCTTGAGTCGACGATCTGGAAGCCTTGCCTACATGATTACCTCTCAGGAGGAGTTAATTCGAGATCTGGATGAAGTGGGTATCGAGGTAGTTCCACCAGGTAGCACGGCTTGTCTGGCCAATTTGACTATTGGATCTACATTGGTGGAGCGAATTAAAGCGGGACAGACTCAAGATGAGGAGTTGATTAGAATCTGTGATGAAGTAAAGGCAACGGGGAAAGCTGATTTTGAAATTCAGGACGGAATTCTACGGTATCGAGGTAGGTTGTGCGTGCCCAAGATACCCGAGTTAAGAAAGGAAATCCTGGAAGAAGCCCATGCCTCGAGATTCACGATACACCCTGGGATTACGAAGATGTATCATGACCTCAGGGAGTTATACTGGTGGACCGGATTGAAGAAGGACGTAGCAAATTTTATTGCTCACTGCACACGATGCCAACAGGTGAAAGTTGAGCATCAACGTCCTAGTGGACTTCTACAACCACTCCCTATTCCGGAATGGAAGTGGGATCATATTACCATGGATTTTGTGTCCGGTTTTCCCAAGTCACCGAAAGGCTCTGATGCTGTCTGGGTCATAGTGGACAGATTGACTAAGTCTGCTCACTTTCTACCTGTCAGGACCACTTATAGCTTAGAGAAGTTTGCCGCATTGTACATTCAGGAAATTGTACGCTTACATGGCACACCATTGTCCATTGTATCCGATCGAGATCCCCGATTTGTGTCTCGATTTTGGAAAAGTCTACAGGAGGCACTCGGCACGGAACTCAAGTTCAGTACAGCATATCACCCACAGACTGACGGACAATCTGAAAGAGTGATACAGATATTAGAGGATATGCTGCGACTGTGTGTACTGGACTTCAAAGGAAACTGGGCAGAGCATCTGCCACTTGTCGAGTTTGCCTATAATAACAGTTATCAATCCAGCATTAAAATGGCACCGTATGAGGCACTATACGGGAGGAAGTGCCGATCTCCACTTTGCTGGATTGAAACCGGCGAACAGAAGCTGCTTGGGCCAGATTTAGTCCAAGCCACTACGGAACAAATTCAGAGGATCCGGAACAGACTGCAAACGGCCCAGAGCCGGTACAAAAGCTATGCTGATAATCGGAGGAAGGATCTTGAATTCCAAGTAGGCGATCTTGTGTTTCTTAAAGTGTCGCCACTAAAGGGAGTACTTCGATTCGGCAAGAAAGGCAAGTTAAGTCCTCGTTACATTGGTCCTTTTGAGATATTAAAGAGAATTGGCCCGGTTGCATATAGTCTGGCATTACCGCCTGAGTTGGACAAGGTACACCGTGTATTTCACGTATCCATGTTACGGAAGTGTATACAAGAACCGGGGCAAGTCATTGAGTATGAGCCACTCAAGTTGAGAGAAGACTTAACGTATGAAGAACGACCAGTCCAGATTCTTGACCGAAAAGAAAAGACCTTGCGTAACAAGGCAATTCCGTTAGTCAAAGTTTTGTGGAGAAATCACACTAGTGAAGAAGCAACCTGGGAACTTGAAGCTGAAATGCATGAAAAATATCCCGAGTTGTTTACTTGATATTGTAGACTGAGTTTTGGGGACAAAACTCTTCTGAAGGGGGGGAGGATGTAATACACCAATTTCGTAACTGACATGTTTTGTATATGAGAAAACTGTTTTGGGAATGAAATGTCAGGTTTAGCTAATTTAATGCCTATTTTTAATAGTGATAAAACTCGAATTAGCTAATTATGGGAAACTCGAGAAAATAAAAACTGACATTGGACCTTGGTCAATGGAAGATATTCTGAGTAGGAAGTGACAGAAAGAAACTGCACTGAAAAAGGAGTTACAGATTGGGAGTTAAGGCCAAAACAGTGAAACCGAAAATTAGCGACAACCAAACAAGGCCTTAACCAGAAATTAAGAGAAAATGGTCACTTGGGAGGCCAAGGGGAATTGAACCCTTGACCTACCAAGGTAAGCAACTTTGTCTCAAAAAGTTACCAACTAGGCTGTTGGTTACTTTGTGCATAAATACAGCAATATATGTATATAACCTATAATCTGCTCAAGCCACCACCCAAATTGGCCAATGGCCTTGCATGCATTCCCTTCATCATAGCCCTCCATCACCTCCATCAAGTCAGCAGTCACAAACCCACTAAGGGTAGAGATACACTCATATGTGTATAGCCCTATATGTACATATATATATACATAACTTGCATCAGATTCTCTCCTTAGAGAATTCTGAAATTCTAAAACTGAGTCATACGTGAGGGATTGAGAGAGAGTGAGGGTGAAGTGTGGAGAGAGAGAGAGAGAAGGGAGATTGTGCATGCAAGTGAGAGAGGAAATTGGCAATTGAAGTAAAGGCTTGAGGATTTCATGCATGACCTGAGGAACTTGAGGACACTGTGAGAGGTCTGGGTTGAGCCATAACCGAGAGGGACAGCACTGTGAAGGTAAAAATTCTAAATTATCTTCAATTCTTGTTTGTAGATTTTTGAATTATTTTTGATGAGTTGCTACGAATATAGACTACATGCATGCCTCATTATTGACCCTAGGAACTGCTTTGAGTGTATAGCATGGCTTAGAGGTCTCGGATAGGTCAAAGACCATGAAACCCGAGACCAACCTCCATTGATGAACCTTGGAAAACCCAGGTCTGAATCGACCATAACAGTTCAAAGTTTTGAATGTTAAGACCTGAAATAGACCCCAAGAGGATCTCAAATATGTACCTACGCGACCTCGAGACTCACTGTAGCCCCACGAAATTGGAAATAAACATACGGGTTTAAAATCCAATCCGTTAAAACTCGAGACTAAACTGAAATATATAAATAGGGTCTTGATCCTTAGGATTTGTAGGTCACGTAGCTTCAAACCACACACGAAATGGTTGAGAAATGAGGGTGCTAGATCGAGTTGCAGGTCACGGTTACTCTCTTGAAAACAGAACTTGTTGGGTTGATTTGATGCCCAAAACCGATGCCAAAGTGTTGGTGTGACCCTCAGGAGTCGATAACACCCCAAAACAGCAAGAAACCGTACCATAAAACTCACGAAATAGAAGCTAAAAATCTGCAGAAAATAGGGCAACACCGAGTCAGTTTGTGGAGAAGACGGAGTTGACTCGGCTGAGTCGACCGAGTCGATCGAGTCGAGATGGGTTGGGCCGAGCCAACTCGGACACGTGTCTGTCCCAGGGATTGCCACTGCATTAATAAAGCTGCGTCGTTTTGAATAAACAGTTTTTAAATTTATTTGAGGGCTGACGTCATCGTGACGTCAGCAATGTAACAGGACCGGTCAGAACCGGACTGAACCGGACCGGTTCAGTTGCAAAGAGACTGAACCCTTTGGTTCAGTTTTGAACTTTTAAATATTTGCAGACTGACCCTCCACTGTTTGACAGAATTACACTAAGGCCCAGATTTTGAAAATCTTATGCAATTATACCCCTGAAAAATTAATTAAAATAATAAAATAATTATTTAATTATTTTATTAAAAGGGAATAATTACCATAATGCCCTAGACCTTAAACGAGTCAAACCAAGTCCGAATTTAATGATTGAATAGTGTAATCTTACTATTTCGGGCATTCCGGACTCAATGGTGGAGTCCGATTTGTGAAACCAAGTCCCGAAAAATACAGACATGTAAAGGGTAAATGACCATACTGCCCCTAATGACACATAGGGCCAAATTTCACTGAAAGATAGTCCATTTTAACTATGTTGGACATTCCGGACTCAATGGTGAGGTCCGTGACTGCAAATAAAGTACCGAAAAATACAACATATGAAATTACCATAATACCCCTGACACTGTACAAGGCCTAAATGAAGTCCGATTAAAACAGAATTAATACCAGTGATAGACCTGACACTTGTGAGACTGTATACATGATTAGATGACGAATCCGAGACAGAAATTATGTGACGGCAAAAATGACCAAAATACCCCTGACATACCCGAACCTAGATTTAAAAGCCGAGAGAGTCTAAATTGACTTTCTTCGACCTTCCGAACTCAATGGTTAGGTCCATAATATGAAAATCAGAACCGATAAATGTGTGAAGGAACTGAAACCCTAAGCCAAATGCTTAAGAGGTAAAACCTATGAACTAGCCACTATAAGTTAGTTCCATGAAACCCATCATAGGGTAGACTTACTCAGTCTAAGGTCATGAGTTGATAAATCTTTATAAATTGTTTTAGGCTTAAGGAGAAAAGAGGAAGGCTCCGTTCATAGCTTCAAACTTGAATATTGAAGGTGAGTAACTTCTGACACTGTTTAAGTTACTGCTCATTGATCTGCTAAATTGTTTCGAATACCATATGTTTTAAATGCAATTGTTTAAATGTATGCTTTTATCACCGATGACATGGTTTTTAGTTTCTCAAATGATTAACTATACTTCTGATTGATATGCTAGCACTCTGAACCGTTTATCTGTTTTGATCTATTGAATTTGACTTGGATTTATTGAACTATTAATTCCAAACTGATTTAATTACCATGTGATTTAAGCAAAGATTGAATTCGAAACTCTTGCCTGGATATCTGTGTTACTCACTGGGCTTTTTAAAGCTCATTCCATTATTTTAATAATTTCAGGGGAACCCTCAGATGGACAGGTTTAGCAGGTCCAGAACTTAGGGGGAAAATGTTGAAGACCCCAGATAGAATGATAACCCATTTTTGAGAATCTATATCATTTTTGTACTTTTGTGTAACTGAACAGACTATGACCTTTTGTAGTGAAACTGTTTTGTAATCTTGATTAAGATAGGTCTGACTATGATATATCCTGAATGCTCTACCAAGTATACATGTATGCATTCTCATGTGAAATTTCCGCTGCTTAAACTATATATGTTGAATGCATTATGCTTGGGATTTAGATCGGAATGGCCTTTGGTTAGGATTACCGTCGGGGTTTTGTTTTCAAAAAAAAAAAAAACTGATAAAACCCGATGGGTGCCTAACTGGCCTTTGCCACGTACCCCAAATCCGCACAGGGTGGGTCTGGGGGATGTGACACAATCTCTCTAATGTATAGCTCGGCTAGTCGCCGAAAAGATTGTGTCGTCTTGGTTGCTAGGAAGTGAGCTGTCTTAGTTAATCTGTCTACGATGACCCAGATGGAATCACTCCCCTTGACTGTTTTTGGCAATCCTGACACAAAGTCCATCGTGATATGTTCCCACTTCCACTCTGGAATGGGCAGTGATTGCAGAAGTCCTCCAGGCTTCTGATGTTCTACCTTAATTTGTTGGCACTTCACACATCGTGCTATGTACTCAGCTATGTGACGTTTCATCCCAGACCACCAATAAGTATCCTTAACATTGTGATACATTTTGGTGCCCCCTGGATGTAAGGCAAATTTTGAACAGTGTACTTCATCGAGAATCTCCTTTCTGATTTCGGGTACATCGGGTACGCAGATCCTACCCTGATAATACAATATTCCATCTTTCACTAAGTACTCAGAGTCTATGCCTGTCTCAATCTCTTGAAGAAGCTTAGCTAGCTTCTTATCATGAGTCTGCTGCCCCCTAATCTTGTCCACAATCGACAAACTGACTGTGACGTTGGCACATAGTGCCTCGGAGCTGGGCAGAACTATCTCTATTTCCATAGCCTCCAAGTCTCTCAGTATCTCTGTCTGTGTCGTCAACAGGCAAGCTAAACTCCTTGATGACTTCTTACTAAGAGCGTCAGCTACCACATTTTCCTTTCCCGGGTGGTACTGTATGCTGACCTCATAGTCCTTCAACAATTCTAACCAACGGCGTTGTCTCATATTGAGCTCCTTCTGTGTAAACAGATACTTGAAGCTCTTATGGTCGGTTAAAATTTTGCACGTGGCTCCGTATAAATAATGTCTCCATATCTTCAAGGCGAAGACAATGGCTGCTAGCTCAAGGTCGTGTGTCGGATAGTTCCCTTCGTGGGGTCTCAACTGTCGGGAAGCATAAGCTACCACTTTTCCGTTCTACATTAACACACACCCTTAGCCCTTGAACGAGGCATCACTGTAAATTACAAAATCGTCAGTTCCTTCTGGTACTGCCAATATAGGAGCTGTAACCAAACGCTCCTTTAACTCTTGGAAACTCTTTTCTTGTTCCTCTGTCCAAACAAAAGGAACACCTTTCCGGGTCAGTTTGGTAATAGGCGTTGCTATTTTGGAGAAGTCCTTGACAAATCTCCTATAGTAGCCTGCTAACCCCATGAAACTTCGCACTTCTATGATGCTAGTAGGTTGAGGCCAATTCATGATTGCCTCAATCTTCTAAGAATCGACAGAGATTCCCTCCTTGTTGATCACGTGTCCCAGAAATGCTATACTAGGAAGCCAAAATTCGCATTTCTTCAACTTGGCATATAACTTCTGCTCCTCTAACTTCTGTAGGACTTTCCTCAGATGCACCTCGTGTTCTTCCTGGTTCTTAGAGTAAACCAAAATGTCGTCTATGAATACGACTACGAAGTCATCTAAGTACGGCTTGAACACACGGTTCATCATATCCAAGAATGCAGCTGGGGCATTGGTCACCCCAAATGGCATAACGAGAAACTCGTAGTGTCCATACCGTGTTCTGAATGCTGTTTTCTGAATATCAGCGGGTCTAACCTTCAGTTGATGATATCCAGATCTCAGGTCGATCTTGGAGAATACCTGGGCTCCCTTCAATTGGTCGAACAAATCATCTACTCTGGGTAGTGGATATCTGTTCTTGATGGTAACCTTGTTCAGCTCTCTATAGTCGATACACAACCTCATGGTTCCATCCTTTTTCTTTACGAACAATACAGGTGCACCCCATGGTGACGAGCTGGGTCGTATAAAACCCTTGTCCAATAATTCTTGCAATTGGAGCTTCAGCTCTGCCGGTGCCATCCTATATGGAGTCTTGGATATCGGTGTAGTGCCTGGCAGCACGTCGATGCAAAACTCGATCTCCCTATCTATGGGCATTCCTGGAAGATCATCCAAGAATACTCCGGGAAATTCCCTAGCAATGGGAATCTTCTCTAACTCAGGCTACTGGGAATCAATGTCTTGAACACTACATAAGAATCCGTGACATCCCTTGCGAAGCAGACGCCTTGCCTGGATAGAGGAAACGAAGTAGGGTGGGGAAGCCACCCCTGTCCCTTCAAAGTTAATGTTGGAAACTGGGGATTCTGTATGAGAACTCGTTTGGCCACACAGTCTATCGTAGCGTGATTGGCAGCCAGCCAATCCATTCCAAGGATAACATCGAATCCACAAATTTCTAAGGGTATAAGGTTAGCCAATAAGTGTGTATCCCCAATCTGTATCCTACAATTCCTATACATGGTATCCCCCAATAATGATTTCCCCGATGGTATAGAAACATTGAGTAAATACCCTAAGGGTTCTGTCACTAGGTTCAATCTAGTAGCATATGTAGGGGATACAAATGAATGTGTAGATCCAGTGTCAAATAAAACATGAGCAGGTTGTGAGCATACTAAAAGAGTACCTGCGACTACAGAGGTTGTAGCCTGCATGTCTCCTGGTAAAAGGGAGAAAACTCGTCCTGCCTGCTGTTGGACGCTCCCCTGTCCAGTTCTTTGGGTTGGAGGTCTAGGTGGTGCTATTCCGGTTGTTGGTGCTTTAACCGGAGCAGTGCTGGGCGTGGCTTGATCCTTCTGAGGGCATTCTCTCGCATAATGTCCCTCTTGGCCACAGTAGTAGCAAGCGTTGCTGTCCTTGAGACATTGGCCTTTGTGGATCTTATTGCAACGAGAGCACTTGGCTGCCCCCTTTTTTGCGTTGTTCTATTTCTTCTGACCGGACCCTGTTGCCTGTGATGCAGCTCCAGGTCTGGTAAATGTAGATCCCTATCCTGAAGTAGAAGGCCCTTGCCTCTTATTCTGGTTGCCTCCACGTTTCTGGTTCCCTTGCCTCTTGGCGAATTCCTCGCCACTCCTTTCTATGATACGAGCCGTTTCCACGACATCATCATAAGTAGTCAGTCGATGGGGTACTAGTCTATCCTTGATAGACCACCTCAGTCCTTCCACGAATTTACGAGCCTTGAGATCCTCAGTTCTGATAGCATCGGGGCAAATCTGGCCAATTCAGTAAAAGTGGCCTTGTATTGCTCCACAGTCATCGACCCCTGTTGCAGTACCATGAATTCGGCAACTCTGCGGTTCCGTACTTCTTGGGAGAAGTATTTCTTATTGAAGACCACAGTAAATCGTTGCCAGTCCATGTTTGGCTCCCTCGCCTTCTCATTTATCCACCACTTATGTGCCATTCCCTTAAGCATATACGTGGCATAAGCCACCTTCTGGATGTCAGTGCAATTCAGGATATCGAAAACCCTGTTCATTTCTAACATCCATTCTTCGGCCGTCGTGGCCCCATTTGTACCGTCAAACGTCGGGGGTTTCATTTTCTGGAATCGTTCGTATTGGTATGCAGCATCCCGTTCATTCCCTTCACGATTCCCGATGTTACCGCCTGCGTTGACAGGCTGTTCCTGTTGTACTGGCTGTGCTGGTTGGCTAGCACTAGCCTGAATCCGTGGTAGACTTTCAATGACAGTCTGCATCAATCTTTCCAATTGTTCTAAATGATCCATAGGTAACGGACCTTGCCTCGTGTTAACCATGACTGTGAATAGAACCAATGAAGATAACCAATGAAATAACTAGTGAGATAACCAATGAGATAACCAGTGAGGTAACCAATGAGATGACCAGTCAATGTGTAAGACGATTTGCCCATGATTGTAAAATATAAAATATCAGTCATATCTAACAGTCTTAACTCTAGTCCTATCTCCCATGACTCACAATCGAACCTAAAGCTCTGATACCAAGCTGTCACGACCCGAAACCAACCCTATGCGGATCTCGTGTAGCGGGGCCGACCCGAAGGCCGTCCCTACTTTTTCCATTCCTGTATCATAGTACTAATATGCAATGTACTAAAAATTTTAAACAATGAACAACGGAAGTCTTTATCAATTATAGTAATCTATCCAGCGGAAGTCTTTTAATAATTTAAACAGCGGAAGTCTAATAAATACATGACATAGTTCTACATAAGACAAAATGAGAACTAAACGTAACCAGCACCCGGGGGTGGTGAATACATGGGAGAACTAACATAGACTGGTACAGTACTTCAAAATGTCCCCCTACGCTCTCAGACTCCTACTGGGGTCTCGTAGCGTCATTACTTGAAATGGGGGGTAAGTGGGGTGGAATGAGCTACAAAGCTCAGTAAGTAAATGCAGATCTCCAACACTGGTATCGATGATCAATAAATCCATGAATAAGATTATGATAGCCAATCATAAGAATAAGATGCTGTGATAGCCAATGAAAACAATTGCAACGAGGGCCAATGGAAACAATTGCCACGAGGGCCAATGAACAGTAATCACAATACACAATCAGAAGTATTGGTGTAATAGCGATATGAAGAAATCCAATGATAATATAACAACAATGAAGTACTGCCACAATGAACCGATCACAATCAAATCAATCAATGCAAGTCCCTCGAGACTTGAAGAATCATAAGGGACAGTGCCATTCAACAATCACATTCTGTCAGTCATAAGAGATGCTTTTATTCTGTAACATGCCAGTGAATTTGCAAATGAAATGCCAGTGGAAATGCAATGAAATGCCAGTGATCATGCCAGTCAATTACCGGTGGAAAGCCTTCGAGGAATTCATTCCTGCCACCTGTCCATTCATGGACTTGACCCTTAGGTCTCCAGTCAATACAGAAGCATCGGATGGATGTTGTGACTGAGCACAAATCCGGTATTCATAACATATCATGATCACTCGTGATTCCATAGAAGTATAAAATGGAATATCATAGATTCAATGAAAGCATAACAGTACACCTTTCAAGGCATGGTTCAACATGATAACAATGATACAACAGTCAATCAATGTCCACAAGATAGAACAACATCACATTGTGGATAGCAATAACATGTGGTACTTTCAAGGCACAGTGAAACATGATAACAATGATACATCAGTCAATCAAATGTCCACAAGATAGAAAAATATCGAATTGTGGAACACAAGGATATCAATACATTCAAGAGTACGAGTTTGGTAGTAAAAGAATGAACTTGGCTTGTGGAAACACCACATGTAATAGAAAGTGATCCACTTACCTCTATCGTGATCAGAAACCCGTGAGTGTACCCTTGCCTTTCGAGTTCCCTATATATCAGTGAATACGTTTAGAATAAATTCTATTCATCAAATTTTATGCCTTTCTATCATAAGTATCTCAAATACTAATTTAGACTTTACCATTGTGTCCGGAATGCCGAAGAGAGTCGGTTTAGGCTTTTGCGGAATTCCATTTGGACCTTTGTACTAAAAAGGGCAAAATAGTCATTTTGCACTTTTACGGTATTTTATCCTTCAGGGTCTCATCTCGTAAAACGGACCCCACCATTGGACTTAGAACGTCCGAGATAATAAATTTTGACTATTCATTTGCATCGTTTGGACTTCGTTTGACCCATATTTGAAATAGGGGCATTTTTGTAAAAATTAATATTTTATTAATTTTCCTGTTTGGGCCTTAGTGAGATTTCTTAAAACATTTGGGGCCGGTTCATAAATTCCAAAAGCTGCGGTCTGAACCAGTTGGTTCACAACCAGAAACCCTAAACCGGTTTGCCCCTCCCCTGAACCAATCGGTTCAGTTTAATTCAAGAACCGGATTCCAATATCCTGGTTCTTACCCTATCCCAGTTTTGGTTAAACTCAAAACCCAATTTCAATTTTGTATCCCTGTTACCAAACAAGCCCAATTCATTTAAAATTCAAACATAAAACGACGCAGTGATAGCTCCGTTGTTGCGGTCGGTCGGATCTCAACCCGACCCGGCCCGGACCTGGTTCGTCTTAACCCGAAATGCCACCCCGACATTCCGGTCGTCTTCCCCGACTGGTTTTCCGGCGACAGTCGCCAGAACAGTAAACCCTAGACATTGTTTTCGCCGTTTCACGTCTAATTTTTACTGTTTTTCAAATCTTTTCATGCCAAATCGATCCCACCATTGTAATCCTTCATTTGGACGGTTTAAAGCCTAAGAAGGCTACGGTTTCGACCGTTTTTTTTCCCAGTTTCTGGCGTAGCACCGGTGGAGATTTCTTGACTGTAACATGCTTATTTTTGGACCATTTTTCTTGATTTTTGTTGCGTTAGATTCCTGTGTGGATTTCCTACGTACTTACAAGCTCAAGGTTAAGTTTAAAGCACAAAGCATATGGGAACCAAGATTATCCACCGAACCTGTAACTCGGGTTTTCTCCCTCATTTGTGAACCAAATGAGGTACGGTTTGTTCCTATCAACGCCATTTTTCATGCTTGTTTAGACCCTATATTCAAAATAAATCGAATCATGCTTTAACATTTCAAAACAGAAACAATGGCTTACCTATACTTTTGGTTTTCCTTTGTTGTTGAGCCCCTCTTCCTCGCGACCCGTTCCTCTCTCTAACCTTCTCTCTTTCTCATTCTGCTTCCCTCTCCCTTAGTTCTTGATCTTTCCTTTGATTTCCTTTTCTCTCGAGAGTGAGAGATCACATGCATATAATAAGTTTTTCCTTCTCTCTCTCTCTCTCTCTCTCTCTCTCTAGTCAGACCTAACCATGCCTTGAGATCTCCTTACACATTCCAACACTGACTTTCTGCCACTACCACTCTCCATTGAGTGTTATACACTCAACTTATTACACACACACACACACACATATAACCGTACACACACACACACCTTTTTGATACATATATATATATATATCTACCCTCACGCACTCACACACTTGCACGGCTGGTAACAGCCTTTGCCCACTTTTCTTTTCCTTTTTATTCTTATACATATACATATATACATAAATATATGTATAATACATTATGTTATACTTGTATATATATACACATAAAATACATGTTTTATATATGTATATACATTCATGTGTAGGGGTATCAATCCATTTTTAATCATTTATACATACATTCATTTTGATTGGGCTACTCACCTATGTTCACGTATGCTTGCATGGGAATACGTGTATGCACGCATTACGATGTGATGTCCCGGGGTGCTCGGGTGTTGCCCGGCACGGGTTATACATTTCAATCATTTACAGTTTCCAGTCATTCATTTCCATGAAAATACCATGATGTACATAACTTACCGTTCAAGTTACATATTTTAACCGACCTACCTCGGTATACGTGACGTATCCCGGGTCGGGATATTACAATTGATCTATATGTTTGATGTCGCACTATGATTGTTGATCTATTAGACTCAGATTCTTATATCTATTTGACTCAAACTTGTATATCCATTTGACTCAGTGTTCCATATGTTTGATGTCACACTATGGTTGTTGATCTATTAGATTTGGATTCTTATGTCTATTGACTCAGACTCTTATATCAATCTTGACTCAGATTTGTACACCATTTGACTCAGTGTTCCATATGTCTGATCTTGCACTATAGTTGTTTATCTATTTGATTCATACTCTCATATATATATATATTTGACTTAGATTGGTATACCCATTTGACTCAACGTTCCATATGTTTGATGTCGTACTATGATTGTTGACCTATTAGACTCAGATTCTTATATCTGCTTGAGCTAGACTTTTATATCTATTTGACATAGATTTGTATAAGCATTTGACCCAGATTTTTATATCCATTTAACCAAAGATGCTATATGTTTGATCCCACACCATTTGTTGACTTAGCGATGTCACCTTTGGATGATAAATACACTTGTGAGGCTTATCTTTGTAATCAATTAAATCCCTTGATTTGGCCATCTAAATGATATGTGCCGATAGATTTGTGTTTATTAACTTGCTTAGTCATTCTAATCGCATTATGAACTCCTTGTGAATTATGCTATTTTGGGTCTGATGGCCAATCCCTTTGAACTTGAAATCCTATGACTATTCTCTTGTTATACACCCTTGTGTAACCCATGTCAGCGTAAAGGATTTACTTACTGAGCTAAGTTAGCTCACTCCATAATTATAACAATTTTTTGGGTAACACAATATGGAAAAAAACACAATGATGGTGACTAATGGAGCTAGTGATATGCTTGTGGGCAACTGTGACAGTGTATAGCTCCGAGCCTTAATTTGTATATATATCCTGTAAGGTTAATGTTAATATTAGATATTGTGACATAGTGACACTAGAAATGATGTTAGAATTAAATGGTGATTAATGATGATGGAAATTGTATTTGGAGATAATCTTATTACTGATTGATAGAGTTTGATTTTTTATCAGATGAGTTGCATGTGTAGCTTCCGTACTTACTTAAAAGAAAAAAAAAATTATCACTCTTGTGCAATGCATTTGATTTTGTACGGCCTGTCTAAGTGATAGTGTCGTTCACTGGCCCCTAATCCGCAAAGTGTGGGTTTTGGGTTGTGATAATTGTCATTGAGACAGGCTGTACAAAATCAAATGAATTGCACACGAGTGATAAATAGTTTTTCTTTTTATATGTTAAAAAATGCAGAAGCTACACACATGTAACTCATCTAATAGCAAATCAAACTCTAACAATCACCAATAAGATCATCTCAAAGTACAATTTCCATCATCATAAACACCATTTAAGTTTAACATCATTTCTAGTGTCACCATGTCACAATATATAATATTAACATTAACCTTACAGGATGTATATACAAATTATGACTCGGAGCTATACATCGTCAATGTTACCCACAAGCACATCACTAGCTCCACTAGACACCATCATTGCATTCCTTCCATATTGTGTTACCTGAAATATGTTTAGATAATCCATGTGAGCTTCACTAAGATTGTGAGTAATTCTTGTATCCTGTCACAGGTTTTGCAAAGGCAGAGTTTTGCACAAAATACCATGGGCACCAAGTTCTTCAAACAGATAACATATACACGAGAATATCTTAAAGCACATTTTCAAAACAGATCATGTATAAGGCATACTGAAGGTTCGAGCAGATATAATACATGTATTTCTAAAACATGTCATTTTCAATGGCATAGTTTGAACGTCAAAACACAAAGCAGATGATGAAGAATTATTCACAAAATGTATGATAGCACATGCATTTCTTAAAATACAGACACATGATCGGATCAAAACAAGTATGATTTAGGTTGCATAGTCAAAATTGGTTCACACAAATCATTTTTCTCATTAAAAAGGGTGTCATAGTTACAGACATTTTTTCAAATCAGTACATATGAACGTCATTTGAAGCTATAGTCATGAAAATCATAGTTCTTGGATATTTCATAAAGTGTAAAATAGACATTTGAGCAGATATAGAAATTTATAAGATAGACATTTGAAAGCAGGATGTGAAATCCACTGGTTCAAGATATCGGATTGCTCACAAAATAAATATAGCATTTTTCAGATAGAAGATAAAATACCACCGATTCAGGATACAAGATTACTCACAAAATAGATTTAGTATTTTTGAAATAGGAGATAAAACACTTAAGCATTTTTCAAATAAAAGATAAAACATCACTAATTCAGGATACAAAATTACTCACCTCAAATTTTTAGTCTGTTTCCTTAATCTCCTTTCTCTTGGCTTTTGTTCCTAGATCCATAAGTCAAATGCACATAACTTCGTATTAGAACATAACTAAGACATTACTATCGGCCACTTATTTTTTTTGTAACAAAATTTTCCTTAACGAATTCTATTCGTTGGTTTAGTAGCCTTAAAATCTTAAGTTACATCCCGCTCCTTTTTTCTAAATCAATTTTATAGCTAAATTAATGTTCGGGATGTAACACCCCGACCCTGTATAATTAATAATCAATTTACTAATTATTAATTAGTTATGATTTAAAGAATGATTAAGGGAATTAATCATAATCTCTCAGCGGTCGTGATAGACCAACAAAGTAATTAAATATGTCTGAGAAGAGGGTGTGATGCCCGAACCTAATTATCAATTAATTAGGTGAAATAATGTCGTTTTAGTACTGACGGAACTCGAATTAGCTAACTACAGAAATCCGAAATAAATAATAAACGACACGGAGCTTGTGACACTAAAGATAACTGAAATACAAAACTCTCGGAACAAACCGCATCGAAAAAGGAGCTACAGAATGAAAGTTAGGTAGGAAACATTGAAACTGAATTACCGCGTCTGCCAAACGAGGCCTTAGCCTAAAATGGTGGAAAATGGCCAAAAGAATGGCCAAGGGGAATTGAACCCTTGACCTATGGAGGCAAAGAAATTTCATTCAAAAAGTTACCAACTAGGCTAGGGGCATCTTTGTATACAAATGTACAAAGATATATATATATATATATATATATATAAGTACAAATTTGATTTGGCCACCTCCCAAGTGACCAATCACCAAGCATGCAACACATCAGCATGCGTCACCCCTATGCCCCATAGACCATCATGCCTCTCTCACCCCATGATTTCATCTTCTCCCAACCAAAATTCGTACAAATCAATTATAGGCTTGGGAGACGTATTGAACAAGAAATCTGATGTTTACAAGTCTCCATTTGGAAGGAAATCAGACCTGCAATAATCTTGTAAACTGACATAGAGAAAGAGAGGGTTAGAGAGAGAGAGAACCTTAGAGTGAGAAGACATACACAAAGAGTGTGTCTTCATGGAGATGCACCAAAGGAAGAGAGGAGAACTGAGGGGCACGACTGGACTGAGGCATACCTGAGAGTGACTGTCAACTAAACCTAAGAGGTGCAGGATCTGATTTTTGAAGGTAAAACACCAAAAAATTGCAAAAATTTTCTGTTTAAATTTTTGATACTGTTTTGATAGTTTTAATTCATATAGATTGTGTAAATGAGTTACTGTGAGGCTTAGGGTTGTTATAGACTAACTAAGAGGGTCGGATAAGCTCAGAAACCCCAAGACTGTAGCAAAACCTCCATGGATAGACCTTGAGTGGCAGGTCTGAATCGACCTCAACTAGATGACCCTCTGTATGTCAATACATGAACTAGACCCATCTAGGATCTCGAATATCACCATCTGTGACCTAGAAACCTCGGTTTGAACCCTCAAAATTGAAGGTATTGCTTTCGGCCAAGAAACCCAAACTCTGAAATAAACTTCTAAATCCAATTTTATTGATGGAGAAATGAAACCCCTGTTGCATGGATCACAAAGAACCAAACCTCGTGCGATTTGGTTGAGAAATGAGGCTGTATGACCGAACTGAAACCCCTCACGATAATCGGGCTAAGCAGAGCTCAATCCTTAGATTCGAGGCTCTAAACTCATGCCAAAAGTATGGTTAAGCTTTTAGGAATGTTTTAGAAGCAAAAACAGAGAGAATCGGTACCTGAAATGTCATGAAAATGGAAAAGAAATTCCCTGCAACTAGGGCAAACGGGGGAAAGACGATGGGGAAGATCGAGTTGACTCGCCAACTCGTTCGAGTTAGGCCAAGTCGACTCGGACACGTGTCGACTTGCGAGCGTGCCACCCCATTAATGAAACTGCACCGTTTTGATGTTGGGATGTTTTAATTTAAAAACTGAATTCGGCCTGTTTGGATACAGATATAAAAAATTAAAATTAGGAAATTGGTTAACCTGAATACGGATAGGGGCCAAATTGGGGTTAATTGGAATATGCTATTCCGGTTTTCCAAGGGTCAGTGAACCGGTTGGTTTGATAGAATTTTGGACCGGTTCAATTCTTGAACCCTAGAACCCTTTGGTCTGAACCCTTAAATTATAAAATTCTGTTTTGACCCCCAAATGTTTTCTGATATTACGGTCTAACCCCAACTGTTTTGGAATATTGTACAGTGGCCCGGATTTTTGAGAAACTGTTCATTTAAGCCCCTAAAAAAATTAATTAAATAATAAAATAATTATTTTAATTATTTTATTAATAGGTAAAATTACAATTTTACCCTGGACATTAAATATGTCAAACAGAGTCCAAATAAATTAAATAAATAGTGTATGTTCACTATTTCAAGCATTTCGGACTCAATGGTAGAGTCCAATTTAGGAAATTAAGTCCCGAAAAATATAGACCTGTAAGTGACAAATGACTGTACTGCCCTTGATGGTACCCAGACCTGAATAAGAATAAAAGACAGTCTATTTTTACTATGTCAGGCAATCTGGACTCAACGGTGAGGTCCGTTTAATGAACCGAAGTCCCGAAAAATACAGACACAAATTATAAATGATCAAATTGCCCTTGATGATACCCAGGGCCAATTAAACATAACAGATAGTCAAATTTAACTATGTTGGACACTCTGGACCCAATGGTGAGGTCCATTTCATGAACTGAAGTGCCGAAAAATATGACGCATGAAATTACCAAATTACCCCTTGATACCATATGAAGCCCAAATGAAGTCCGATTGGGACGAAACTGATACCGATAGGAGCCCTGATACTGGTGAAACTGTATACATGATTAGATGACGAATCAGAGTCAAAATCTCACAAAACGTAAAATGACCAAAATACCCCTAAGCACGGTAAGTGCAAAGTAGAGGTCGAGAAAAAGGTCAATCTGATCTGATAAATTATCATAAGTGTAATTATGAAAATCGAAAGGCTAAATAATACTCCAAAACAGTTAGAGCGTAAAATGAGAAATGACCGATATGTCCCGATGATCTAAAGCAGATACCAAATGAAGTCCAAAAGACTTAAAACCTTATATATACTATATATGGGATATTCTGAGGACCACGATAGGGTCCGGAATAAGAATGAAAAAATTAACATTTTGCCCCCAGGAGTTAATAAAGAACCTAATGATAACAATTGGAGTCCAAAGGACTTAGAACTTTATATTTAAGATATAAAGACTATTCTGAAGACCACGACAGGGTCTGGGACAAGAATGGCAAAATTACCATTTTGCCCCTAGGATTAAATACAGTATCTAACTGATACTGATTTAAGTCTAAGAGACTTAGAACTTCACACATAAGATATGTAGACTATTCTGAGAACCATGACAGAGTTCGGGACAAAAATGGCAAAATTACCATTTTGCCCCTAATGTCAAATAAGTGCTTAACTGATAATGATTGAAGTCTAAATGACTTAAATTATAATCCTGATAACTGCTAAGCCTAATTAAAGAATGAAATAGCCTTGGGTGAGACCCAGTGAAAGGGCGATAGGCTAATAGGCTATCTTAGGTAATCCGATAGACACCTAAGATAACGAATAAGACCTGAATGGATGAATTCTGATCTGTCTATGATTGATGATTATTGTTCAGGATATACATGGAGATGCCTGACTTACCTGGAGGTTATCAGATTATCTATGCAAGGAGATAAGCGTAAAGTTTGTGAGTAACCTAGACTCCTGACTTGGTGTATAAGTTACTGTCTAGATACCGTATTTTGATGCACTGTACTGCTTTGTACGTTATACTGTTTAAAAGCATATACTTAATGTATAGCCTTTTGTACCACACCAAACATGATATGAATTCATCCTTAAATCAATGGATATAGGGTTTCCGCTTAATACCTGTTGTATTCTGCCCGCGAATGTTATGCCTCTATCCTTGATCGTATGCCTGTGCCTTTGACTGGCGTTTTGTTTCGTCTGATTCTGTTATGTTCCATCTGTTGATAAAGTGTCTGCTTTGATTGATATATGGTCCAGTTCTATTATGATCTATCCGCTAATGATATGCCTTGCTTTAACTGATGTTTTGTTCTGTCCGATTCTGTTATGTTCCGTCCGTTAATGATCTGTCTATCTTGATTGATATATGGTCCAGTTCTGTTATGATCTGTCCGTTGATGATATGTCTTGCTTTGATTGATGTTTTGTTCCGTTCGATTCCATTATGTTCCGTTCGTTGATGATATGTCTGTTTGATTGATATATGGTTCAGTACCGTTATGTTCTACCCGTTAGCGATATGCCTCTATCTTTGAACATAAGCCTATTTTTTTACTAATGTTTTGTTCCGCCCGATTCCGTTATGTTCCGTCCGTTAATGATTTGTCTGTCTTGATTGATATATGGTCCAGTTCTGTTATGATCTGTCCGTTGATGATATGTCTTGCTTTGACTGATGTTTTGTTCCGTTCGATTCCTTTATGATCTGTCCGGATTCTTGACTTGGTGTATAAGTTATACTATCTAGCTACTGTATTTTAATGCATTGCACAGTTTTGTATGCTATACCGTATGAGTAACTTGGTACTTCTGACCTGGTGTATAAATTACTGTCTAGATATTGTATTTTGATGCACTGTACAGTTTTGAATGTTATACTGTCTGAATGCATGTTTTGAAATGCAAACTTTTATACTGCATTACACGTGGCATGATTTGTCCCGTCCTACTCTATTGTTTTGTTCGGTCTGTCTTGTTCCGTTATATGGTCTGTCTGGTTTTGTTCTGCTATGTTGTGTCTGACTCTTGGTACCATTCCTGTTATGAGCGGTCTGGCATAAGTAGGCTTGATTATGTGCCTAATTGACATCTTGTTGTTATGCTCTGTTATGTTCCGCTCAGTACTGATCTGCTCTATCATTTGATTTAATTGCCTATACTCTTGTTGATACATTGGCATCATGTATTGTTCCGTCCGTCTTGAATTGTTGTTCCATTTAGTTCAGTCCCGTTTTACTCTACTTAAACTGCATTCAAAGTAGATTTACAAAAATGCTATTCTAAAGTGATTGAACTATCCTTGTGATTTATAAACAAGAACGGGTTTGAAACCCATGACAGGGAACCTGTGTTACTCATTGGGCTTTTCAAAGCTCACCCCATTCCCTAACATTTTTCAGGAATTATCTCTAGTGGATGAGAAGGCCCTATGATATGACATGATAGGCCGAGTGACGCTTCAAGTAGAGGATCTGATGGCACAGATCTGTGGTGACTGGATTATTATGGATTGAATCTGTTTATTCAGGTGAGTGATATGATACGGCTGACTTGATTTATATGCACTGGATATATAGACATTGTCACGACCCGAAACCCACCTTGTGCGGATCTCGCATCGCGACCGCCACCCTCAAGTCCGGGGACCCTTGGGCAAAGGCTCACATAGGCAGCGGTATCGAATAGATATGCAACATACGTTTTGCGGAAGTGTGCAAAACTTTTTCTTTTCTTTTCTTATTTTTAAATTATGCACATCCGTCCGATACTGCCACTCCATACATAGCATACATGGTTACACATTCAGAGTATAACGAAAACTTAAAGACTTAATACATTAATACAATACATATTCGGTTGCCCTTAGGGCTTATTACATATTCTTACATTGTCTACTAATACAAAATGTACTACTAGAGTTCATAGGTTCCTCAAAAGAAACTAATTAAACATATACCCTCCAAAAATAGCTAGACTCATCGCCATCGTCCTTAAGACCCTGTCTGCTGTGAATCACCTGAAAGGTGGGGTCCGAACAAAGTCCGGGTAAGCTAATCTAAGCTTGTGAGCAATTCCAGTATTCGTCATGGGGTTTTCAATTAGCAGTGGTTTTTAGTACATAAGAGTTTGTAAAATAATCACCGCCAATTGTTCATACACTTTGAATACAGAATATATGCATTCCTTAAAACATGTAGCTTTGAAACATTTAAAGTATTCAAGCTAAACTTATACATATGAACTTCAAAACATATAACATATCATGTATTTCATAAATAGAGTATATAAAACTCAAAACATATGCACATTGAAAGTGAGGGTAAAAACTTGCTTCCAATTTTCAAATCATTTGTCATCTTATCACTTCCATTAGTGGAATCCGTTTCGAACCGGACTCCCATCTTACTTATAAATGGAGATATCTCATTTTCCTGGGGGATTAGATCCTGCTACTGGGCATTTCACATGACAGGTCAATGAGTTACAATAAGAACCCAAAATACTGACTATGTGGTTTTTGACAGGTCAATGAGATCCGAAGAAACCCAAAATGCTGCCTATGTGCTTATGCACCATTATCTTATAAAATATTTATCATGTGACTTTTCTCATAGATACTTTTCATAACTTCGTAATAAACATTCGTATACTTGAAATAAGAAAATTCAGAATATTTAACAATAATTGCATTTTAACTAAACATGCTGAAAAATATTTGAAGGAAAAACTGTTGCAGAAACCAATCACTGAGCATGTCACAATGGGGTTATAAAATAGAACAATTAAAAACTGAATCATGTAAACACTGAATTTGAAATTTTAAACATTTCATATCTTTGCATTTAAAACCTTTTTAAATCCATGGAGTTAAATCTCCACTTCAAACACAGGGTTACTCACCTCGTGCTCCTGGTTTCGCTCTATTTAGATGCCTTTCTTTTGGCCTCTTTCAACCTATCATAATTCATGAAAGATTGCATGAATCTCATATGTACTTACTTAACTTAAAATCTTACCCATACCCAGACTGTGCAAGATTAGATTCTTAGCCATATCATAGTCTAGTGATTCATGTATTTAATGATAATAGTGTTACCTGTGGAGCCATTCCTGCAGCGTTTCAGTGTCCTCCTGTTTCTTAATTTGTTTCTCTGCTAATTGTTCCTTGGTTATGGTCTTGTACATGAAGGGACTAACAGAGACCACTTCGTTCGTTTTGGCAATTCGAATGTGTTTCAGAACTACCTGGAGTTGCTTTTGCAGCTTTTCCCAGAAGACTTGTTGTCACATCCCCCAGACCCACCCTGTGCGGATTTGGGGTACGTGGCAAAGGCCAGTTAGGCACCCATCGGGTTTTATCAGTTTTTTTTTTTTTTTTGAAAACAAAACCCCGACGGTAATCCTAACCAAAGGCCATTCCGATCTAAATCCCAAGCATAATGCATTCAACATATATAGTTTAAGCAGCGGAATTTTCACAAGAGAATGCATACATATATACTTGGCAGAGCATTCAGGATACATCATAGTCAGTCCTATCTTAGTCAAGATTACAAAACATGTTTCACCACAAAAGGTCATAGTCTGTTCAGTTACACAAAAAGTACAAAAATGGTATAGATTCACAAAAATGTGTTATCATTTTATCTGGGGGTCTCCAACATTTTCCCCCTAAGTTCTGGACCTGCTAAACCTGTCCATCTGAGGGTTCCCCTGAAATTATTAAAATAATGGAATGAGCTTTAAAAGCCCAGTGAGTAACACAGATATCCAGGCAAGAGTTTCGAATTCAATCTTTGCTTAAATCACATGGTAATTAAATCAGTTTGGAATTAATAGTTCAATAAATCCAAGTCAAATTCAATAGATCAAAACAGATAAACGGTTTCAGAGTGCTAGCATATCAATCAGAAGTATAGTTAATCATTTGAGAAACTAAAAACCATGTCATCGGTGATAAAAGCATGCATTTAAAACAATTGCATTTAAAACATATGGTATTCGAAACAATTTAGCAGATCAAGGAGCAGTAACTTAATAGTGTCAGAAGTTACTCACCTTCAATATTTGAGTTTGAAGCTATGAACGGAGCCTTCCTCTTTTTCTCCTTAAGCCTAAAATAATTTATAAAGATTTATCAACTCATGACCTTAGACTGACTAAGTCTACCCTATGATGGGTTTCATGGAACTAACTTATAGTGGCTAGTTCTTAGGTCTTACCTCTTAAGCATTTGGCTTAGGGTTTCAGTGTCTTCACACATTTATCGGTTCTGATTTTCATATTATGGACCTAACCATTGAGTTCGAAAGGTCGAAGAAAGTCAATTTAGACTCTCTCGGCTTTTACATCTGGGTTCGGGTATGTCAGGGGTATTTTGGTCATTTTTGGCCGTCACATAATTTCTGTCTCGGATTCGTCATCTAATCATGTATACAGTCTCACAAGTGTCAGGTCTACTACTGGTATCAGTTCCGTTGAAATCGGATTTCATTTGGCCTTGTACAGGGTCAGGGGTATTATGGTAATTTCATATGTTGTATTTTTCGGTACTTTATTTGCAGTCACGGACCTCACCATTGAGTCCGGAATGTCCAACATAGTTAAAATGGGCTATCTTTCAGTAAAATTTGGCCCTATGTGTCATTAGGGGCAGTATGGTCATTTACCCTTTACATGTCTGTATTTTTTAGGACTTGGTTTCACAAATCGGACTCCACCATTGAGTCCGGAATGCCCGAAATAGTAAGATTACACTATTCAATCATTAAATTCGGACTTGGTTTGACTTGTTTAAGGTCCAGGGGCATTATGGTAATTATTCCCTTTTAATAAAATAATTAAATAATTAATTTATTATTTTAATTAATTTTTCAGGGGCATAATTGAAAAAGATTTTCAAAATCTGGGCCTTAGTATAATTCTGTCAAACAGTGGGGGTCAGTTTGCAAATTTTTAAAAGTTCAAAACTGAACCAAAGGGTTCAGTTTCCTTGCAACTGAACCGGTCCGGTTCAGTCCGGTTCTGACCGGTCCTGTTACATTGCTGACGTCACGATGACGTCAGCCCTCAAATAATTTAAAAACTGTTTATTCAAAACGACGTAGCTTTATTAATGCAGTGGCAGTCCCTGGGACAGACACGTGTCCGAGTTGGCTCGGCCCAACCCACCTCGACTCGATCGACTCGGCCGAGTCAACTCCGTCTTCTCCACAAACTGACTCAGTGTTGCCCTATTTTCTGCAGATTTTTAGCTTCTATTTCGTGAGTTTTAGGGTACGGTTTCTTGCTGTTTTTGGGTGGTATCGACTCGTGAGGGTCACACCAACACTTTGGCATCGATTTTGAGCATCGAATCAACCTAACAAGTTCTGTTTTCAAGAGGATAACCGTGACCTGCAACTCGATCTAGAATCCTTATTTCTCAACCATTTTGTGTGTGGTTTGAAGCTACGTGACCTACAAATCATAAGGATCAAGACCCTATTTATATATTTCAGTTTAGTTCTCGAGTTTTAACGGATTGGATTTTAAACCCGTAGGTTCATTTCCTATTTCGTGGGGCTACAGTGAGTCTCGAGGTCGCGTAGGTACATATTTGAGATCCTCTTGGGGTCTATTTCAGGTCTTAACATTCAAAACTTTGAACTGTTATGGTCGATTCAGACCTGGGTTTTCCAAGGTTCATCAATGGAGGTTGGTCTCGGGTTTCATGGTCTTTGACCTATCCGAGACCTCTAAGCCATGCTATACACTCAAAACAGTTCCTAGAGTCAATAATGAGGCATGCATGTAGTCTATACCCGTAGCAACTCATCAAAATAATTCAAAATTTAAAATGAAAGAATGAGGTAAGTTTGGAGTTTACCTTCAACAGAGACTCTCTTCTCTTATGGCTTGACTCAGAATTTCTCACAGTGCTTCTTCAAGTTCCTCAGGTCATGCATGCAATCCTCAAGCCTTTACTTCAATTGCCAATTTCCTCTCTCACTTGCATGCACAATCTCCCTTCTCTCTCTCTCTCTCTCCACACTTCACCCTCTCTCACAGTCCCTCACGTATGCACACACACACTCACACAATTCTGTATTTTCAGAATTCTCTAAAGAGAGAATTGATGCAAGTTATAGCTTATATATATATATATATGTACATATAGGGCTATACACATATGAGTGTATCTCTACCCTTAGTGGGTTTGTGACTGCTGACCTGATGGAGGTGATGGAGGGCTATGATGAAGGGAATGCATGCAAGGCCATTGGCCAATTTGGGTGGTGGCTTGAGCAGATTATAGGTTATATACATATATTGCTGTATTTATGCACAAAGTAACCAACAGCCTAGTTGGTAACTTTTTGGGACAAAGTTGCTTACCTTGGTAGGTCAAGGGTTCAATTCCCCTTGGCCTCCCAAGTGACCATTTTCTCTTATTTTCTGGTTAAGGCCCTGTTTGGTTGTCGTTAAATTCCAGTTTCACTGTTTTGGCCTTAACTCCCAATCTGTAACTCCTTTTTCAGTGCAGTTTCTTTCTGTCACTTCCTACTCAGAATATCTTCCATTGACCAAGGTCCAATGTCAGGTTTTATTTTCTCGAGTTTCCCATAATTAGCTAATTCGAGTTTTATCACTATTAAAAATAGACATTAAATTAGCTAAACCTGACATTTCATTCCCAAAACAGTTTTCTCATATACAAAACATGTCAGTTACGAAATTGGGGTATTACACTTGTTGTTTTGGGTCATTTGCTATCTGAGCCCTTGTCATCATTGGGAGAACTTCTCGTTTTTGGTTCATTTTCGTGTCTTATTTAATTCTCTGCCTAAAACACAATTTAACGTGTCAGGAAAAATAGATTTCTACAATTATACTCTTCTGGTAACTCCATTAACTTTAAGGTTATTTACTTCATATGTTTACGTGTCGTGTCTTTTCGTATTTCATTTTCTTCGTACTTGCCTTAGTTTAATACTTCGGAAATATTTCAGTCCATAGTCATCTGGCAGATGCTATTCATCAAATTTTATGTCTTTTTATTTTAGACACTTATTTTGGTCGAATAGACTCTATTATTGAGTCCTAGAGCGTCGAAGAAAGTTGGTTTAGGCTTTCTTAGAATTTAATTCGGGCTTTTATATGTAAAAAGGCAAAATGGTCATTTACCGTTTTACGTGTCATATTTTTTTGTACTTCATTTCATAATTTGGACTCCATTTTTGAGTCTGGGATGTCAAAGAAAGTCAATTTAGACCTTCTCTGATTTCATTTTGGCTTTAGGGGTACCAGGGGGTATTTTGGTCTTTTTACCCCTTTATGTGTCTTTATTTTTTGGGTCTCATCTCGTAAAACGGACCCTGCCATTGGCTTTAGAATATCCAAAATAGTAAGGATACACTATTCATATGTTTAATTTGGACTTCATTTGCTCTATTTATGACCCAAGGGTAAAATAATAATTTTACTTATTTATTAAATAATTAAATTTATTATTTAATTATTTTTCAGGGGCTTAATTGCATAACATTTCCCTCAGTTGGGCCATAGTAGAGTTTCATAAAACAGTTGGGGCCAATCCATAAATACTGAAAGTATTGGTTTATTTAAATTTTGAATTAATCAGAAAACCAATTGGTTCGGTCCAAGTATAAGTGAACCGGTCCGGTTCAGTTGTTAACCAACCGGTTTATCCGGTTTTGTGCGTGTTGCTGACGTCATGATGACGTCAGCCCTATCGTTTAAAAGATTTTAAAACCTTATTGAAACGCTGTCGTTTCATTTATTCGGTGGCAAGCGCAGAGGCTGCCACGCGTCCGAGTTAACCCACCCGTTTTTAAACCGAGTGACGAGTTGACTCGTCGTCTTCCCCACGTCGACCATGACTGAAACCCTAATTACAGTTCTTCATTTCTTTCTATTTCGTGACTTTTTATTCACCAAATCTTCACTGTTTTCATCATAAATTGTTCCTAGAACATAAACAATTACTTTGGCATTCGTTTTTTGCTTCAAATCGATCTCATGGGTTCGGGCAGAGGGTTGATAACCCAACCTGCAACTCCTTCATATATGCTGGTTTCTTGATGGTTTTTCATGAAGTTTAGCTTGTTTTGATCCCCTCTTCATGGGGATTTAGTTTTCGTTCATAAAGGTAGGTTTAGAAGCAAGTTTGTGGGGTTTGTTTTGGAAACCCGAAACTGTAACTCCATTTTTGGAGGGTTGTTCTTAGGTTTCTTAATCGTGGATGTATGTTTTTAACATGCTTATAGGGTCTACTTGAGGTCTCTATACACCAAACAAAGTTTGGTTGCCATGGGTTCAGACCTGCTATAAGCAAGGTCCTCCCATGGCGGTTCTTCATGGGATTACATTTTCTTGGTGTTTTTGAAGCCTAAAATCATGCTTGACAGTCTTGTACATATATATCTAGCATTATATGATCATATATAACTCAAAAACAGTTCATATTCATGCTAATTTCTAGAGAGAGAAAATGATAACTTTAAACATTTCTCACCTTTTTGTTACGATTTCCTTCTCTTTCTTGCTCTAAAACGTTCCTTCTATCTCCTCAGTTCTTCTTCTTTTGGTTTCTTTTGCAAGAAGAAAGCATGGTTTGCATGTTGGCTTTTTAAAGAGAAAGTGACCGACCTTTCTCTCTCCTCCATTCTCTCTCTTCCCTCATGACCTCACGGCCGAAACCCTTCACTTCTCAATTAATTTCCTTACACAAATTAAATTTTACTTTTTCCTATTCAGCTTTCTCTTGGTTTTTTGCAAGATATTTTATATATATATATACATATAATATAATACACACACTTACACATAAAGACACACACACACACTATATAGCCGACACACACACACACACCTTGTACACTGTTCATACTTGCACATGTATATCTATATAAATATATATATATATATATATATATATGAAACAATTAATTATATGTAAATATATATATATATATATATATATAATGTATCTATGTACATACATGCATACATAATTATACATATATATGCCTTCATATAATGTGTATAAAATAATTATTTCATATAAATAATTAATCATTTTTTGTAAAGAATTAATTATTTCTTTGCTTGTATTTTCTTTTGTTATACTCATTTCTCTAGCCTCGTAATGCGTGCCATATGACCCGGTATCCCGGGTCGGGATATTACAGACATGACTCATGGGAATGAATGGTACTCTAGAGATATTAGATCTGCTCCGTTGTTATATGCCTGCTTATAGATATGCTTTGAACTTAGAATTATTAGCTGTTTTGGATTTAGACTTGCTTTGTGGTATATACCCTTATGGTGGATACATGAGTTGCATTCCCTTGACAAAAAAAAAGGTTTTAAATTTCGCTACATCTGACCCTACAGTCGGAGTGCAATTCACCAGAAAGTTCAGAATTTGCCTTCGGTTGGTCGCGTGGCGACTGACTGGCATCACGTCCTCGACATCCGTGTAAGGTGGGGTTCGGGGATGTGACACAGGACGTAATGGGTATTACTCTATTTGTTGTTTCATATTTTTTAAAATTTATTTGGGCTAAACGGACCTCCCCATTGAGTCCAAAACGTCCAAAATAGTCAAGATAAACTCTTTTTTGTATTTAATTGGTTACAGGCATCATTAAGGGTAAAATAAAAATTTTTACATTTTACGTGTCTTAATTTTTGGGATTCCATCTCATAAAATGGACCTTACCATTGGGTCCAGAATGTCAAAAAATTCAGAATACACTACCCTTTTATTTTATTTGAGTAACGAAACATTTTACCATAATTAAATTATTTTATTTAATAATATATACATATATGATCCATTTTATTTCACAAGTGCCACAGTGGCACAGTTGCACACACTTGGCATTTAGGTTCTCACGTGCATAGAGGTCAGACGTTCAAGTTTGGGGAGTTGTAGCTCCCCCTTATTTTTCTAATTTTTAATTTCCCAAATAGCGGACAAGGCCAATCCAGGGATAGGATATCCCCAGGCCGAGCAAGTTTATTAGATCGGGGGTCCTATCGTGTAACCAAACAGACCAAGTCCTCTTTTAATTTTAAAACCCAATGCTTAAAACGACACCGTTCAACTTATCATTTTCTACAACTGGGCAGGTTTCGACTCGAACTTGAAACCCGACCCAAATCTGACCAGAACTGTTTATCGTCTTTCCCAATTACCCCGTCACTATTGCCCTAATTTTAGAAATCTCCCATCTCTATTTCGTGACGTTCTAGTGGGTCTTTTGACTTGCTGTTTGTTCCTATGGTTTCTTAAGACTCTAAGGAAGGTTTCCTTGTTGGTTTTGGGGTTCAAAATGAGCTCAAGATCTCTGTTTGGGGTTCGATAGTCAAACCTGTAACTCCATCGTACGAGTTCATTTTTGAACCTTTTTGCCTCTAGTTTGGCATGTCGTTGTCCTAGGGTTATCGAAGTTTATCCCTCGATCACAAAATTAATCTTTGTGTTCAATTTGTGAGAGTTGGTTTTAAAACTGCAACCTGCAACTGGGTTTTTCTCTCTCATCATTAGCTTATTTTATATAGTGTCAGTTGTTTTGTGACCCTTGTGGACTCTAGATGAAGCCCCAAGTTACAAAATCGGTTTCTTGCTAGTTGATTTAGACCTACATTTTTAGTGGTCCAACAATGGCAGTTTAGGGTTTGGTTTCTGTTTTAGAGTATTCTGGCTTGGTTTTACTCATTTTATTTATGTATAACACACACACACACATACACACACATATATATATATATATATCATTTCATATACATGCTAACAAAATGTTGCCTCTAACAATGAGTTTTTACTTGTAATTTTTAGAGAGAGAAAATGTATGGTTTGGTGTGTTTACCTTCAACAATGGTGCTTCTCTCTCTTTAGTTTGATTGTGGCTCTCTATTTGCCCCTTCAAGCTGCCATGCATGTAGGTACAGAGCTGCTCTCCTCCTTCTCCTTCTCCTTCTTCTTCTTCTTATTCTTCTTCTTCCTCTTCCTTCTCTCTCTTTCTAGCTGAATCATCATAGCCTGATGGCTTGAAATACACCTTTCACATGCATTACACACATATATAGTGTATATACATATATATCTATATATATGGTTGCATGAATTCTGATTAGATGGGATGATGGTCCAATGAGGTGTTGACACCTCAGCTTTTTGCATGTAGACTTATATGTATTTTACTCTATATATACATATCATGTGGGTTATATGGCACAAAATTTCTTGTAGCCTAGTGACTACTCTTTTTGGCATAAGTCCTTTGTAACATTCCGACCTAATTACTATATAATTAGTGATGCTTAGTAAACTTTAAGAGAGCATTAGGGTATGACTGGATGATGACAATAATGTCGCAATGATAATTCTTGTGAGAATTAAAATAGAGGAAATAGATATGAAAAACGACGATGGAATTTATTAAGAAATACATAAATATTTAAGGCAAGCATCATAACTAATTGTTTTAATTAATTCAACTACATAAAAGATTAAATTTTAATGAACATAAAATATATTAGGAAATTTAGAGATGTGCAAATCATGTATACTCAATGAATAAGACATTAAATAAAAGTGTAAAATTTCCCTCCAACATAATAAAAAGAGGAAAAATCATAGAAAATAAAGTTGCCAAGTCTTAAACCCAAGACCAAGCAATAAAGGAAAAACTTATGCCCAAAAAGAATGCCAACTAGACTACAACACTTTTGTGCTAGGAAACCCACTTAAAATGTATATACACACTAATATGAATATATGGCTGCATACAAAAGTTAGGCGTCATCACCCAATTAGACCAACCCTTCAGCCAATCAAAAGGCATCTAAAAATCTAATGATGCAAGTAGCTAATTGAAGTTATATGACCCTATATCAGACTTACGTGAGAACTTGAGAACGCTAATTCAGACTGTGTGGGTGTGTGCGGCTAGAGAGAGAGTGTGTGTGAGAGAAAGAAAGAAGAAGAGGAAGAATAAGGAAGAAGAAGGGAAGGGCTATGTATGTAAGAACTAGACACAAGGAACATATAGACTCAAAATCGAACCCCAAAGAGAGGGAGGAAACTCACTGTGAAGATAAACACTCAAAACTGAATTTTCTCTCTCTAAAAATATCTTTGTGAAACTTACTATTTAATAGTATTGGATTACATGCATGGCATTAACTGTGGTGTCCTAGGGTTTTAGGAGTGAGAATGAGGCCTAAGAGAGCTTAGAAACACTAAAACCCACGAAAGCTGCCATTAATGAAAAGCTTCGGTTTGGGTCTGAACCAACCAAAATGAAACTAAGTTTGGCTTGTTGGGACTTAAACTAGATTTTGTGAGGGTCATGAAAACATTGGTCCGCGACCATGAAGCTTAAAGATGAGCCTAGAATCTTGAGTTGCAGATTCGGGTGTTTGAACCAAACTAGCAAAAATAATCACTAAACCTATTTTTATGAACGGGGAATGAAACCCCTTGACAAAAGGAGCACAACAGAACAAATTCCACACGAAAAGATGGAAAAATGAACATGTATGAGGCGATTCATAGTCGCCATTATCAAAGCTTGAACCAATCTTTTAGTTGGTTTTAATGTTTGAAATTAACAAGAAAATGTAAGTTATGAATTGAGAAGTTGATTAGGCTTGAAAATAGACTAAAAGGCTAGCCAAAACCTCATGAAATAGAGATTGAAAATATTTGAAAATTAGGGCAACAGTGACAGGAGGTCGGGGAAAAAGATGAACAATGCGGGGTTTTGGGCTTGGGTCAAAACCTGCCCAACAGCAGAAAAGAATAAGTTGAACGACGTCGTTTGGGACATTTGGTTTTAAAACTTAAAAGAGGACTGGGAGTGTTTGGCAACGCGAATAAGGCCTTGATTTAATAACCCAGGTAGGATTGGGATATCCTATCCCTGTTGTCACATCCCGAACCCCACCCTACGCGAATGTCGAGGACGTGATGCCAGTTAGCCGCCTTGTCAGTTTGCCGACCGACAATGTGACCAACCAAAGGCAAACTTCTGAACTTACACATAAATTGCATTCCAAATGCAGGGTCAGAGCAGTGGAATTTAAAACCTTTTTTCATCTCAGGAATGCAACTCGTTTATAAATACCCTAGAGGTATGTACCACAAAGCAAGTCTAAAACCACACAACTAATAACTCTAACCACAGAGCACGTCTATAATCAAATATATAACACAGAGCATATCTAATCTCTCTAGAGTACCATTACCACGAGTCATGTCCCAATATCTAGTGCATATCAATCACATCAATCAAATCATGTCACTCACCTGAATAACCAGATTCAATCCACAAGAGTCCAAGTCTCCACAAATCAGTGCCATCAGATCCTTTACTTGGAATGCCACTCGGTCTATCCATGTCACATCATAGTGCCTTCTAATCCAATGGAGATAAGTCCTGAAAAATATTAGGATAATGGGGTGAGCTTAAATAAGCCCAATGAGTAACACAGGTTCCCTGTCATGGGTTTCAAAACCTAGTTCTTGCTTACAAAGCACATGGATAATTCAATCACTTTAAAATAATAGTTTTATAAATCTACTTTAAATGCAGTTTAAGTAGAATAAAACGGGACTGAACTAAACGGAACAACGAATCAGGACGGACGGAACAATACATGATGCCAATATATCAACAAGACTATAGGCAATTAAATCAAATAATAGAACAGATCAATATTGAGCAGAACATATCAAAGCATAACAAACAAGATGTCGATTAGGCACATAATCAAGCCTACTTATGCCATACCGCTCATAACTGGAAAGGTACCAAGAGTAAGACGCAACAGTATGGAACAAAACCAGGACAGACCATACAACGGAACTAGACAGTGTAACTTATACACCAAGTCAGAAGTTCCAAGTTACTCATAAACTGTTCGCTTATCTCCTTGTACAAATAATTTGATAACTTCCAAATACGTCAGGTACCTCCTTGCATATCCTGAACAATCATCATTAATCACAGAAAATCAGAATTCATCCATTCATGCCTTATTCGTCATCTTAGGTATCTATCGGATTACCTAAGATAGTCTAGTAGCCTACTGCCCCTTTCATCGGGTTTCATCAGAGGCTATTTCATTCTTTAATTAGGCTTAGCAGTTTTCAAGATCATAATCTAAGTCATTTAGACTTCAATCATTATCGGTTAAGTACTTATTTAATCTTAGGGGCAAAATGGTAATTTTTTCATTCTTGTCCTGGACCCTGTCATGGTCCTCAGAATATCCCATATATCTTATATATGAAGTTCTAAGTCTTTCGGACTTAAATCGTTATCAGTTAAGTACTTATTTAACCTTAGGGGTAAAATGATAATTTCACCATTCTTGTCCCAGACCCTATCGTGGTCCTCAGAATGTCCCATATATCTCATATATAATTTTTTAAGTCCTTTAGACTTCATTTGGTATCTACTTTAGATCATTGGGACATATCGATCATTTCTCATTTAAAGCGTTGACCGTTCCGGAGTCTTATTTAGCCTTTCGATTCCTATAATTATGCTTATGATAATTTATCATATCAGATTAACCTTAATTCAGCCCCTACTTTACACTTACCATGCTCAGGGGTATTTTGGTCATTTTACATTTCTCGAGATTCTGACCCCGATTCATCATTTAATCTCGTGTACAGTCTCACAAGTATCTGGGCTTTTATCAGTATCAATGTCGTCCCAATCGGACTCCGTATAGCATCAGACGTGTTTTGGAAATTTTACGTTCTGTGAAATTCTGTCCCTGATTCTTCATTTAATCATGTGTACAGTTTTACGAGTATCCGGGCTTCTATCGAAATTAATTTCATCCCGATCGGACTTCATTTAGGCTTCATATAGCATTAGGGGCATTTTGGTAATTTCACATATTGTATGGCTAAACTTTCGGGTCCTCAGTTCACAAAATGGACCTTGCCATTACGTCCAAAGTGTCCGACATAGTTAAATTGGACCATCTTTTATGTTTAATTGGCCCTGGGTATCATTAGGAGCAATTTAGTCATTTACCATTTGGGTGTCTATATTTTTCAGAACTTGGTTTCACAAATCGGACTCCACCGTTGAGTCTAGAATGCCCAACATAATCAAGATGGACTATCTTTTATTTTTATTTGGCCTTAGGTATCATCATGGGCAGTATAGTCATTTACACTTTACGTGTCTTTATTTTTCGGGACTTAATTTCCTAAATCGGACTCCACCATTGAGTCTGGAATGCTCGAAATAGTAAAAATACACTATTTGTTTATTTAATTTGGACTTCGTTTGAACTCTTTAATGTCCAAGGGTAAAATAGTAATTTTACCCAATTAATAAAATAATTAAAATAATTATTTTATTATTTAATTATTTTTCAGGGGCTTATATGTATAAATTTTCCACAAGTTGGGCCAGAGTACAAATTACTAAGAACTGTTGGGGGTCAAAACATAATTGACTAAAGTTTGGGGGTTCAAAATAGAATTTCATAAAATAAAGGTTCAGAACCGTCCGGTTTTAGGGTTCAGCCATTTGAACCGGTCCAAAAACCCCTAAACCATCCGGTTTACTTTCCTTCAGAAAATCGGAAGACAATGTCCCTATTATTCCAAATTAGCCCCCTTATCCGTGTTTAGGTTAGCCCTAAAATCTGATTTCAATTTCATATGTCCGTAACCAAACAGACTGATTTCAATTTTAATTTTAAAACATTTAAACCAAAATGGTGCCGTCTCACTTAAACCGTTGGTGCGACGGGTCGGGTCCCGACCCGAACCGAACCGTCACTGTTCATCGTCTTCCTCTCGTCTTCCCCAGTTTTGCCCTAATTCCAGTTTTCATGTTTTTCAATTTCGTGGAGTTTCAAGTACAGATTTCTACTGCTTTTGGTTCCAAATCATTTCTGGAAGTCAAGCCAACATCTTGGCATTCATTTTGTGGCTCGAATCTAGGGATGGAGCTCAGTTCAACCTCATTATCGTGGGACTAGAAAGTCAGTCGTGTACCTTCATTTCTTAACCAAATCTTGCTTGGTTTGGCTTAAAATGATCCATGCATCATGGGGTTCAAGTACCCATTACCAAAATCAGGTTTAAAGCAAGGTTTGTGGGGTTGGGTTTCATGGTCGAAAACTGCGACTCAAGTTTTGAGGCTCCTTTTTGAGCCATTTGGTCTCTTTCTTGTTGCAGTGAAAACCTTACAACATCTAGTTCAGGTCCCTATCCCTTAATCAAGGTTTAACCACAGTCGATTCAGACCCAGTTCAAGCAAGGTCCTCTAATGGCGGCTGCTTACGGTTTTGGGTTTTTCAAGCCTATCTGACCCTCCCAGTTAATTTATAATAGTCCCTAGGTCTCACAGTAGCTCATACATGCAGTTAATGGGGCTAAAAAACATCCAAAGCAGTTTTTGGTGTTTATACCTTTTGGTCGACACTGCTCCTCCGTGGCTCAATATGGGCCTTCAGTTGCCTCAGTTCAGTTGTGCACTGCACAGTCCTTCCTCTTTCATGGTACACCTCCACGTGGACCACCATCTCACACATGCATGTACACACATTGTTTCCCTCTCTAAGTCTCTCTCTAATAGATCTCACTTCTCTTGGCTCTCACTTAGAATTGCTTGGTCTCTCCCTCCCTCGGTGGAGGATGCAGCATACATATTTGGAAGGTCCCAAGGTGCATAGTTCATGTATAAATATAATATTGCATACCTATACATATACATATATGTATACACTTATGGGCCTAAGTGTGATCATGTGGCTGATACAGAAGCTGAGGTGGGATGATGGGAGCTGATGTGGAGAGGTCCAACTAATGATGAGGGATTTGCATGTATGGCCATTGGCCAGCTTGGGAGGCAGACTTGGGTAATTTAGTGTGATATACAATTCTATCGTATATATAGGCACAAAGATATTGGCAGCCAACTTGGTAATTTTTTTGGGTGCCATGTGCCTGCTCATTTAGGTCAGGGGTTCAAGTCCCCTTGGCCTCACTTTTGGGCATTTTTCCATATTTTGGGCTTATGCCCTGTTTGGCGGCGCAGAATACTGTTTTAGCTATTTCTTCCAGTAATTTCTTTTTTGTTGCTCTTTTTATGAAACGGTTTCTTCTGAGGGTTTCGTATTTCAGTTAGCTTCAATGTCAAGGGCCCCGTGTCGTTTATTATTTAATTGGGATTTTCGCAGTTAGCTAATTCGAGTTCCGTTAGTGTTAAAACGACATCATTTTACCTAATTAATTAGTAATTAGGTTCGGGTATTATACCCTCATTTTTGGACGCGTTTAATTATTTTATCGGTCTATCGTGACCATCCAGAGATTCCCGATTAACTTTCTTAATTATTCCTTATGTCGTTTCTAATTAATAATTATCAAACTAATTATTAATTAGTCAGGTCGGGGTGTTACACCTATTTTCCTGCCTTGTCTGCTATTTGGCACATTGAAAATCAAGAAAAAAATAGGGAGTGCATCTCCCCAAGTTTGAACCCTCAACCTCACACACGTGAGAGACTAACACTCCACGCGTGTGCCATTGTGCCACCGTGGCAGTTGTGTTATAATATTAACATAATATATATATATATATAAAATATTAAATAAATTAATTTAATTTTGGTAAAATATTTCCATTGCTCAAATAAAATAAAAGGGTAGTGTATTCTGACTTTTTCTAACACTCTGGACCTAGCAGCGAGGTCCGTTTTACAAGACAGAATCTCAAAAATTAAGACACGTAAAATGTAAAAATTACCATTTTACCTTTGTGATGCCTGAAACCAATTAAATATAAAAAGGAGTCCATTTTGACTATTTTGGGCAATCCCGACTCAACGGTAGAGTCCATTTTAACAAATGAAGTACCGAAAAATATGATACGCAAAAGTGTAAAATTACAAAAATATCGCTAGGTTTAAAATAAGCTATAGATATGCAAATTTAGATCTAAAAAAGCCTAAACCGATGATCTTTGACACTTTGGACCTAACAGTGACATCCTTTTGAGGAAAATAAGACCCAGTAATAAACTAGAAAATGATCAATACGGCCTTAAAATTTAATAAAGCTACCAGAAGAGTATAATTGGAATATAAAGAGCTTTGAGATAATGATTTAATTACGTAACACTTCAAACAAGTATGTAATAAGATCTTGAATCATGACATAGGTTTGTGAACTGATTTATAGGCAAACCATGGACGACCAAGCATGGAGAAAAGAAGTAGAAAAGAAAAAGATAAGGAGTGCCAGAAGGGTAGAGGTCTTTAGCTGGAACCTATTCATCACTAGGACCCCCATCATCCCAATGGTCCAGTTGATGAGAGAAAGGGCTACACAAAGACTTGCCAAAAAATAGGAAAGCGTGGGCGACAACTTTTAAGAATTTGAGTCGCCTAAAGATCAGGATGGCAAGAAAAATAAGAAAATCGATGAGTTATTTCATGCCATGTTTAAGGTGGATTTTATTATAGATGTAAATATTGAACTCTTTTATGACTTTGATGACAGACGCCTTTCATTTAATATCGTTTGAATGACTTATCAATAAATATTGTTATTTCCTTTATGGCCTTTGATAACAGATACATTGTACCTACTATATGTTTTGAATGATCCATCGATATCTATATTGTTTTCCTTGATTTAAGAAAATGTTTCGTAAGATATTCAAAACACTATATGGTTTCTTACCGATCTTTGAATTGTTTTGACTAAATACTAGATATAGAACTCTTATTTGGATAACTGAGTTTGTTATTGATGACTATTGAGTTTGGATATGATTTTGATGTTTTGAATGGAACACCCTTCTATGATTGGTCATTATTGAATAGATTGTGAATTTATCGAACCCTGCTCACAGGGTATACTAATGGTGAGCCATATAGACGGCATTATCGAACTAGTTTATCGAATATCGATCTCATCAATGAGGTTCTAATTTGCTGGCCATAGAATCTTCTATGATTGGTCATTATTGAATAGATTGTGAAATTATCAAACCCAAACCACGGGGTATATTGGTGGTGAGCCCCACAGAATGATATTATCGAACTAGTTTATCGAATATCGATCTTTAGTCTGCGATGTTCTAATTTGCTGGCCATAGAATCTTCTATGATTGGTTATTATTGAATAGATTGTGACTTTATCGAACCTTAACCATGGGGTATATTGGTGGTGAGTTGCACATAACGACATTATCGAACTAGTCTTATCGAATATCGATCTCAGTCAGTGAGGTTCTAATTTGCTTGCCATAAAAGATGAATTTATTGGTTTGAACTTTTATGAATATCGAATATGAACTATGATTGAACTTTGAATCATCGAACTGAGACTCATTGAACTATGAGTTTGATTTATTGAACTATGGCTAAGAATTATTGAACTATGAAATTGTTTATTGAACTATGATTAAGATTGAACCATGATATTAATTTTGAACTATGACTATTGTTATCGAATTATGACTTTGAAACATGACTAAGATTGAACTGTAATTGACTATTGTTATCGAGCTATGTAATTGAACTATTATTATGATTGAACTATGATATTGATTATTGAATTACGACTATGATTGAACTAAGATCTATTAAAAATGACTTTGATACTATTCTCTGATCTGTTGTATTTTAATATGACGTATTCCAATTCTATATGAGTATAGACATTTCAGTAAGAATTACATAGTAGTTTTGAAACCCTTGGCATGTTATGGAATTCTCATGGAGTTGTCAAGCTCATTACAGATGTTTACCATGTTTTCAGGTAAGGATTAGACAAACTCGTTTTCAAGTGATGCATACTAGGTGCTTAAGGGATGAAGTGAGTTTTTTTTTATGAGTCCTCGATTGAAGATAGATTAGATGTTTTTTATTTTATTTTGTGAATTAAGTCTTGTAATGTTATACTATTCAACATTGAATGGTGACATGGAAGCTGTATCCTTCAGAAACAATGTTTAATTGATTTATCATGTTGTGCAACTTACTTTATGAATATGAAAAAGATGTTTAAAGAAAAGAAAAAAATTTGTTCTGCTACGTTTGACTAAATGGTAATTAGAAAGGTGTTATGATCATTGAAAGGACTTGATGTTTGATCCCGAACCCTTAATTCGCATAGGCCGGGTTCCGGGTCGTGACATCCTTCCTCACTTTATTGGTCTTGGGTTCAAGTGTAAAGACTCGAAATTTTTTTTTTTTGGAAATTTTTTTTTTATTTATTATTGTTATCATTGTCATCATTGGTTTAATTCAAATGTGTGTATTATATGTGTAGGTGTATATGGTGGAGCATATATATATATATTATTGTATGTTATGTGCATACACACACACATATATATATATGTGTGTGTGTGTGTGTGTGTGTGTATGTGTAGGACAGTGTGTGTGCAAGGTTGGCCGTGTGTGTGTATGATGTGTGTGTGTGTACTAGTTGAGTGTGCAACACTCAAGAGGACATGGTGTGTGATTGTGTGTGTAAGAGGGTTTCAGGGTATGGATAGGTCAGAATAGTGAGAATAGGTCTAATTGTAGAGAGAGAGAGAGAGAGAGAGAAGAGAGAGAGAGAGGGGCAGGTGGTGATGTGTATGCATATACATTGTGCACGACTGAATTAGAAGTGAAAAACAGAAAGAGAGAGAAGCTGTGTAAAGGAGTGGTGAGCATTGGAGAGGAGCCTGAGCCAAGCTTGAACCGAGAGAGGAGGAGGGGGCTTGCAACAAGAAGAAAATCCAGAAAGTTGGTAAGTCACTTAAATCCGGTCGTTCAAATTTTAAGCATGTTACTTAGTTTTATTTATGAGACCTTATAGAGTAAGAAAAATGTAGTTAAATGCAAAAAGAACCAACCAAAATGACTGAGAAATGACGGAGAACTCTCTAGTTGCAGGTCTAAGGTCAAGTCTCGGATCTTAATACTTTAGGTGTTAAAACATTGGTTGGGTGATGGGGGATTATTGGGGTGAGTTACAGAAAACGTTTAGGGTCAAAAAGGGAGTAAAAATCCGTGGTCCAGAAGCCATGAACATAAGGGTTTGGACTCGCCGAAATTTAGGCTTAGGGTGACCAGAGCTACGGTTCATGGCTATTTCATGGGCATTTAACGAGTTAAATTAAAAAAAAAAACTTTACAAATATGATCTACATGAAAAACCATAGAAAAACAATGTTAAAAAGGAGTGAAAATGGCTGGAAAAACGAGTGCCGTCGCCGGAAATGGTGACGGAACCCTAGAGTGCCCCTGCAGGAAAAACGGGAGAGAAGGACACGGATTGGGCCTGTTTGTTTTTAAAATAATTTGGGCTGTTTTGTTTTAAGTTCTCGGGCCTGTTTAATTTTAAGTAATTAGGATTTTTGGGTTGGGCCGAATGAGATAAATTAAAAAGGTTTGGGCCAACAGTTTTAAAAAGAAACAAAAAGAAAAAGGAAGAAAAGAAAAGGGGGGGCTGGGGAGATTCAAACACAGGACCGAAGGGGTGAGAGAGACACACATGGCCACTATGACGGTTACCAACCGTGGTAAGCAATATGCCTCAATATATATATATATATATGTTATACTTAATCTCATTTAATTAATTAAATTAAATACCCTGAAATGGCCTGAAGCCCAAATTAGACAAGTCATATACGTATTCTAACTATCTTGGACCTCTTGAGACCAACGGTGAGGTCCGTGACACGAGGCAATGTCCCAAAAAATAAAAGACACGTAGAGCCCTTAAAAATTACCAAAATGCCCCTAAGTCAAAACATAATCAAACGAACCTCGATTAAAATAAAAAAATAGTGGATTTTTACTATTTTGAACATTTCGAACTCAACCGTGGAGCCACTTTTATGAAGAGAGGTCTCGAGAAATGGGAACCCGTGAAAGTACAAAATGACTGTTTTGCCCTTTTTAGCCCGGATGTCCGAATTAAATTCCGCAAAAGCCTAAACCTATTTTCTTCCACATTCTGGACCCAATGGTAGAATTTATTTTGGCAAAATAGAAACCAATAAAATAGAGACATAAAATTTGATGAATAGCATAATTCAACTAGCAAATGAACTAAGTGGTATTTCATGATTTTAGGAACACTGAAAGGCAAAGGGAAGGTTGTCTGACCTTCTGCAGTCTGACCGTTAGTTCCGCTACACCGCGAGCACTACTTCTTAGGGTTGAGGCCAACCCGTTAGGTATGATATATTGTGTTAAGTAAGAAATAGAATTAAGTTTAGGAATAACTGCCATGTTGACTTGATGATTCACATGTTTGTTTCATTGCTCATATGCTTATGTGTGCTTTGTTATCTTTTTAGTTTGGTGATGAGTGTGGATCATGACTATGTGTATATAGCATGTGTTAGCATAATGTGTGGACTATATTCTTTGAGAATTGTTGATCATGAAATATGTGAATTAAAGCATGCCTCATGTGTGGATGTGATGCCCTATTGAGATTGCATTGTGGCATGGAAGAATCATAGCATATTGGCATAGTGTGATTCCTTGGACATGGTGTGAGTTGAGCACGTGGTGCTATGCATTATGAGGGTGCAGATCCTGTGGTGAAAAACCCAAAATTGGCCATTAGGTACTTGCATGCCTGACGGGTTCTGGACCGTGAAGTGAGACATACATGGTACTTGCAGGTGATCGGGGAAGGTCCGTAAAGCGAGACATGGATGGGCATAGGGTTGCATGGGTGCGTCACGCGTACTGTTCATATACTGTATTGATGATATTAAATGCCATGTAGATATAAATGTACACTTGACATGCCACGCTCTTAATTTTGTTTCTTGCATTAGCATTATATTGTACTAGCAGTTGAGCTGACCCATTCGTGGGACACCATTTCAGATGATACTCCGGCTACGGGAGACTTGGAGATGCTTTGATTGAGAGTTATATTTGGCCTGTAGAGTGTGTTTTGATGTTGTACGAGGGCATAAGCCCTAGACTATTTTATGATTTTTGTACATTGTAAGGTAATAGGCAGGACCTTATGCATTGTATCAGAACAGTGGATTGAATTAGTGTTGAACTGTACTTGGTTGTCTTTTATTTCCTTATTATTTTATTTTCCTTTCATCTCGATAGACGCGCCTCAGGTTCGCTGGAATTCGGGGCGTGACATCAAGACCTTGGGCCAACACTTTTTGGCCTACTTTTCTTTTTTTTTTATTTTCCTTTAGTTAGGATTTTGCACTTTAATCCCATTTTTCTTATTGCATTAATTTTATTTCTTCCTTATGTACTTGTATTAATTTGTAGCCTTTATTTTCTTCATTTTTGTTGTCTTGATTTAACTCTCCATAATCATTATTTTGCTTCTTAAGTCTCTAATATTTAGTTAGTGACTAAATCATCAACACCCAGGTCGGGGTGTTACATTCTCTACTCTTTAAAAGAGTTTTGTCCTTAAAACTCAATCACTCATATAACTTAACAGTGTTTACTTGTTCCACTCTTTACTTCCAAGTCACTAACGTACAATTTCTAACTTCTCATGTCACTATGCTTGATTCACATCTCCCAACTATCCAAAAATTCTCCTCGATGTGGTTGGGTGGGGTAGCACTACATGTTTCTCGGTTACTAGTGTGCTATAAGGACCTCTGTTCCTTACTGGTAACAGAGGTCCTGATAGCACACTAGTAACTGTCATAATCTTTTCTTTTCCTTTTTATCCTTTTATAACCACAATTATTCACTTTCATACTCTACGTTCAAAAATTGAGCGCATCCTGTGTCACTATATGTCTCCATCAGGTCATCAATTGTCAGAAAATAACTCTATAAGTCGAGTCTTTAAAGATGTCCATTCAATATTCTAGTTTCCTCTTAATGTCGAGCTTCTACTTTTTAACTTCATCATGTTTCCAGTCTCCTCAATGACTATCTGACTTGCAGTTCTAGCCTAGATCCTTGAACTACTTATAATCTTCAAGTCTTATCCTTCACGTATATTCGTGTCTTCTAATATCCTTAAAAGTTCACCCATTCTACAGTCCGAGAATCCTTGACTTTTGCTCGCATACCACTCTATCACGACCCAAAACCCACCTTATACGGATTAGGGGTCGGTGACCGGTACTGTCACACAGACAGGCTGTACAAAATCAAATGAATTACACAAGAGTGATAATTTTTTTTTTTCTTTTTATGTATTAAATACAGAAGTTACACACATGCAACTCATTTGATAGCAAATCAAACTTTAACAATCTTCAATAAGATCATCTCCAAGTATAATTTCCATCATCATAAATCACCATTTAAGTCTAACATCATTTCTAGTGTCACCATGTCACAATATCTAATATTAAAATTAACCTTCCAAGATGTATATACAAATTATGACTTGGAGCTATACATCATCAATGTTACCCACAAGCACATCACTAGCTCCACTAGATGCCATCATTGTATGCCTTCCATCTTGTGGTACTTGAAATATGTTTGGATAATCCATGTGAGTTTTACTAAGCTCGTGAGTAATTCCTGCATCCTGTCACAGGTTTTACAAAGGCAAAGTTTTGCACAAAATACCATGGGCACCAAGTTCTCCAAACATATAACATATACATGAGAATATTTTAAAGCACATTTTCAAAATGGATCGCGTATAAGGCATACTAAAGGTTCGAGTAGATATAATACATGCATTTCTAAAACACGTCATTTTCAATGGCATAGTTTGAATATCAAAACACAAAGCAGATGATGAAGAGTTATTCACAAAATGTATAATAGCATATGCATTTCTTAAAACATGGTTCAGATAATTAATGTGGAACAGATAACATGAGACAAATGACAAACACATATTACACCCATCTAAGAATTATATATTGAGTTGAAGCACTACGTGGGTAAGTCTTATCAAGAGTCAGAGCGCCACGTAGGTAAGTCTCAATTAGAAATTCCACAACTTTATGTCACTCTATATCTTCCAAAAGAAAATAAACCGTTGCCCTTATTTAGACTATAGTCTCCCATAGTTCACCGATCAATTCCTAACTCAATTATCTAAGATTCATCAACCTCAATACTGCTACGATTCTTCCTCAGAATCCTTAACCTTTTCCCTTAAGCATATTACTATATCCCAAAAGTCACTATTCATTTGATCATCTCAATCGCCTAAGAATCATCAAATTCAATCATGGTATAGTTTTTCCCAAAGACCATTAACCTTAGTACCTAAACACGTTATCGTCTTTCAAAATCACCGATCATTTAATCATCTAAATCATTTAGTAGTCATCAAGTCCAATATTGGTATGATCTTTCCCAAAGAATCATTAACCTTTGCTCTGATACCACTCTTATCTCGACCCAAAATCCACCCTACGCGGATTAGGGGTTGGTGATTGACACTATCACTCAAACATGTCGTACAAAATCAAATGAATTGCACCATAGAGTGATAAAGATTTTTTTTGTATTAAATGCGGAAGCTACACATATGCAACTCATCTGATAACAAATCAAACTCTAACAATCATCAATATGATTATCTCCAAGTACAATTCCCATTATCACAAATCACCATTCAAGTCTAATATCATTTCTAGTGTCACCATGTCACAATATCTAATATCAACATTAACCTTCCAGGATATATACATTCAAATTATGACTTGGAGCTATACATCGTCAACGTTACCCACAAGTACATCACTAGCCTCACTAGTCGCTAGCATTGTAGTTCTTTCCATATTGTGTTACCTAAAAAATTGTTATAAATCTGGAGTGAGCTAACTTAGTTCAGTAAGTAAATCCTTCACTCTGCCATGGGTTACACAAGGGTGTATAACAAGAGAATAATCATAGGATTTCCAATTCAAAGGGATTGGCCATCAGGCCCTAAATAACACAGTTCATAAGAGGTTCACAAATGAAATAAGATTGACTAAGCAAGTTAACAAGCACAATTGTATCAACATATGATGTTTAGCTGCCCAAATCAAGATATTCAAATTGAATACAAAGGAAAAGCCTTAAGGGCGTATTTCATATTTAAAGATGAGATCATCAGATAAATAAATAATGTGGAATCTAACATATACAAATTGAGTCTAATAGATGTTATCACAGATAGGGCTCGGCTACTCCCAAACAACACTTATCGAGTTTCAACACTCATCTCTAGGTTTCCCTGAATAGCACCAAAAGCTCTTATCAAATAATCATATCCTTATTGGACTAAGTGTTGGGTATCATCCCCAAGCGCTGACCTATAGGTCATCAGCATCTAAAGAATCAAGATAGGTGTTGTGACAAACACAACTCCTGGGTACTCATAATAATGTCATTAGCAAGGATTCCATAAGGTACGAATATATATATATATATATATATATAGGTTACAACGTCCACAACAAAAGGAATCTCAATGATCATAAAGATAGTATATAGTCAAGGACTCAAAAGACTCATAGATGTTCACAACAAATAAGATATCAACAATCATAAATTTTTATATAATGGAAACACAGTAATTAATGGTTTGTGGACTTGAAGCAATTACAGATATACAATTTCAAGAAACAATGATTGGTAGCTATACAAGTAGGCCACATTGACAGAGTAAAAATCCACATATTAGAGTTCGGGTTTACTTACATTCGGTTCTTAGCATTGCATTCCTATACTAGTACCATAGCAACTATCCCATAGCCTTGTTCCATTTTCTCATCATTTGGGTGATCCTATATTCATGGATCAAAAACACATTGCACATTAAATTAGTATTTGTTCTAATTCCAAGCATCTTTATTTAGTGTTTTAAGTTATTTTGAACTTAGTCTAATTGATTAAGAGGTTATCAGATTCCCGATTCAGGGTTTCTTGATGCTTTATAGTTTATTTGGCCCTTCAAGGGCATCATGGTAATTTACCTTTTTTAATATGCCATATTTCTCTGTACACGATTTTATATATTCAGGCTTCATTTTTAAGTCTAATTGGTCCTTATAACATTTACGTGGACCTTTTAATTTCATCTATACACTCTTAGTAACTTCATTAAGTCTCAAGGACGTATTTGTCATTTTTTAGTTTATTACCGGGTCTTATTTTTCTCAAAAGGATGTCACTATCAAGTTTGGAATATCAAATATAATTAATTAAGGCTTTTCCAGATCTTAATTTGCATATATGTGACTTATATTAAGCCTAGGGGCATTTTTATAATTATACACTTTCCCGTGTCACGTGTTTTGGTACTTTGTTTCCTAAATTGGACTCCACTATTGAGTTCGGGATGTCAAAGAAAGTCATAATATGTCATCTCTAACATTTAATTGGCTTTTGGACTACTAAGGGTAAAGTGATAATTATGACATTTTACGTGTCTATATTTTCGGGACTTCATTTCACAAAAACGGATCCCTTCATTGGGTTTGAAATGTCTCAAAATGCTAAGGTATGTATTTTTATAGTCATCGGAGTTCAATTGGTCACTTAATTAATCATTAGGACATATTTAAAATTATTTTTGTTTACCTGTTCATATTTTTTGGATTTAATTTTACAAAGAGAACTTCGCCGTTGAGTTCGGAATCCCGAAAAACATTGGGTTACAATATTCTTTCATTTTAATTGGCCTTCATTTGACCTATTTTTGGCCTAAAAGCATTTTGGTAATTTTTTTATAATTAAAATGATTTTAAAATTAATATTGAATTAATTTTTAGGGCCATTTCGTAATTAACAGAAGTCTAGGGGGTCAAAACATAATTTTAGGAACTTATTTAACCTAAATCGTATGGTTTGAGGGATCAGTGACTGAATCGGACTGGCTTGGTCAAGAACCAATCGGTTTAGCCGATTTAATGCGTTATCATGATGCATGCATGATGTCATTAGTCACTTAATCAAAACGATGCCATTTCAATAAGCCCTTAAATCCAATTACACGCGGGTCATCCCAGACCCGGTATCCGGCCCAACTTGACTCGTTGACTGACCCGAGTCAATAGTTGACTTGGTCAATAGAACCCTTGCTAGCGCCGATTGCCTTTTTCGGCGACAATGAACTCCGACGAGTGTTTCTAGCGACAAGCCCAACAAGATTCGAATATGTTTTTCTTGGGGATTTCATATCCAATGTGGGTTTTTAATTTAGGTTAGGTGCAAGCCATTAAAGATGGGGTTGTAGTAAGAGCTCCGGCGAAGCTTGACTTTTTGACGACCACTTATTTTTCTATTTCGTGGATTTACAGACGTGTTTTTGATCCCATTTTCACTCCAATGGGTTTCTGGAGCCCTAGGGAATACTTTCCCGTTCATAAAACATAGTAAATCAAGATCTAATACGTCAATTCGATTTTTTCTCTCAAAACTATGGGTGTCGGTTTCTCTGTGGTTTCTCAACCATTTCTAATGGTTCGAGTTGCATCTTGACCCATTTTTTATGTTCTTTTGACCAATGCTATTGGTTTTAAGTTTTAATCTAGTATTTTTATGAAGCTTTTTTTCAAGCTCATCAATGGAGGGCTGTTGCAAGCATAGGCTTTTTGGCCCTTTTGGGCTTACTTTCCATGGAAAACCTACTCAAAATAACCTCAGAAATTGAACTAAAAAGATAGAACAACCTTACCTTACCCAAATTTTGATTTTTTTGGCTATTCTCTCATTTTCTCTTTCTAGCTTTTGGTCCCCCTTTCTTCCTCATTTCTTCTCTTCTTGCTTCCTTCTTTTGGGATTCCAGAGGCTGCATGCATGCAACAATGCCTCCCTCTCTTCTTCTCCTTTCTTTCTTCTTCTTCTCTCTCTCTAGTTGACCATCACACTTTCACACACATACAAGTCTGATTTTTTTCTAACACCCATGCAACACTCACATTACATATATACATATAGCATATATCTAAATATATATATATATATATAATTTGATTTTTTGCATGAATTATGATTGGTTAATGTGAGGGTGTAATGAAATGTTGACACCTCAGCTTTTGAGCATGCAAGCCTGGAGGTTTATATGGGTTATATTCATTTCTTGTGGGATATATAGCACAAAAGTGCTTGTAGCCCAGCTGGTATTTTTTTTAGAGACTTATCATTACCTTGCACAAGTGGAAGGTTCAATTCTTAGTGGAAGCATTTTGGGTCTTTTTTTCCTCATCTTTTCTTTTTTTTATGCATTACATTGCATACTTAGTGTATTTCTTGAACTCCCAAAATTGTATTTTAATTATCATAAAAGTCTCTTGGAATTCCTACAAGACTTTTGACTTTTGCATGGTTCATTCATGCATTACAAGTCTTGTCTTAGTATATTTTATCGTGTTTAAATTACACCAAAAGTCTATTATAATTATTGAAATAATCTTGATTAAACACACTTTATACACGCACCGCGCTAGTTTTGCTTAAGTGAACTTTGTGCACTAATTTTCCATAACTACTCGTGTGTTAATCCTCGATTAACACTAACCGTAACTTGTTAAGTTATGACCCTTGACATTAAATTGCCTTCTTAAAATTGGTCATCTCCAATTAAGAACTAGTTGTTCTTATTTATACTTTTGCTTCCGTATTTACGGGCTACTAGTCTTAATTAAATTTGCCCTTGCCAATAAGCAAATTAACTTATGATAATTTGTCATTATCCTTAATTGCTTCTCTTAATTGGGTCAGGATGTTGCAACTAATGGCCACTTATTATTTTTGTAACTAAAGTTTCCTTAATGAATTCTATTCGTTGGTCTAGTAGTCTTAAAACCTTAAGTTAGGTCCCGCCCCTTTTTCCTAAATCCATTTTATACCTAAATTAATGCTCAGGACGAAATGGGTATTGCTTCATTTGTTGTTTCATATTTTTAAGAATTTATTTTGGCTAAACGGACCTCACCATTGAGTCTGGAATGTCCAAAATAGTCAAGATAGACTCATTTTTGTATTTAATTGGCTTCGGGCATCATTAAGGATAAAATGAGAATTTTTACATTTTACATGTATTTAATTGGCTTCGGGCATCATTAAGGGTAAAATGAAAATTTTTACATTTTACGTGTCTTAATTTTTAGAATTTCATCTCATAAAATGGACCTCGCTATTGGGTCCAAAATGTCATAATACACTACCTTTTTTATTTTATTTGGGTAACGGAACATTTTACCATAATTAAATTATTTTATTTAATAATATATACATATATGATCCATTTTGTTTCACTAGTTCTAGGGTAGCACAGTGGCACACGCTTGGCATTTAGATTTTCACGTGCACAAAGGTCAGAGGTTTGAGTCTTGGGAGCTGCGGCTTCCCCTTATTTTTTTGATTTTTAGTTTCTTAAATAGCAGACACGGCCAATCCAGGGATAGGATATCCCCAGGCCGAGCAAGTTTATTAGCCCAGGGGTCCTATTCGTGTAGCCAAACAGACCAAGTCCTCTTTTAATTTTAAAACCCAATGCCCAAAACGACACCGTTCAACTTATCATTTTCTATGGCTGAACGAATTCTGACCTGAACCTGAAACCCGACCCAAATTCGACCTGTACTGTTCATCGTCTTCCCCAATTACCCCGTCATTGTTGCCCTAATTTTAGAAATCTTCCCACCTGCATTTCGTGACGTTCCAGTGGGTCTTTTGACCTGTTATTTGTTCCTATGGTTTCCTAAGACTCCAAGGAAGGTTTCCTCATTGGTTTTGGGGTTTGAAATGAGCTCAAGATATCTGTTTGGAGTTCGATAGTCAAACCTGCAACTCTATCATATGGGTTCATTTTTGAACCTTTATGCCTCTAGTTTGGTTTGTCGTGGTCTTAGGGTTATGAGAGTTCATCCCCCGATCACAAAATCAATCTTTATGTTCGATTTGTGAGAGTTGGTTTTGAAATCACAACCTGCAACTAGGTTTTTCTCTCTTATCGTTAGCCCATTTTATATAATGTCAATTATTTTGTGACCCTTGTGGCCTCTAGATCAAGCCCAAGTGGCAAAAACTAGTTTCTTATTGGTTGATTCAGACCCACCTTCTTGGTGGTCCAACAATGGCAATTTAGGGTGTCGTTTTTGTTTTGGAATATTCTGACTTGGTTTTACTCATTTTATTTACATATAACACATGCACACACATATATCATTTCATGTACATGCGAACAAAATGTTGCCTCCAATAGTGAGTTTTTACTTGCAATTTTTAGAGAGAGAAAATGTATGGTTTGGTGTGTCTACCTTCAACAATGGTGCTTGTCACATCCCGAACCCCACCCTACGCGGATGTCGAGGACGTGACTGCCAGTTGGTCGCGACGCGACCAACCAAAGGCAAATTCTGAACTTTCCGACGAATTGCACTCTGACTGTAGGGTCAGATGCAGCGGAATTTTAAACTTTTTCTTTGTGTCACGGGAATGCAACTCACTTATCCATCATAAGTATATGTATCACAGAGCAAGACTAAATCCAATCAGTCAACAATTCTAATCTCAGAGCATATCTAAAATCAAGCATATAACAACATAGCAGATCTAATATCTCTAGAGTACCATTTAGTTCCATGAGCCATGTTCCAATATCTAGTGCATGTCAATCAAGTCAGTCGTATCATATTACTTACCTGGATATACGGATTCGATTCACAAGAATGTAAGTCTCTACAAATCAGTGCCATCTGATCCTTATTTGCAATGCCATTTGGCCTATTCACGTTATGTCATAGTACCTTCTAATCCAATGGAGGTAATTCCTAAAAAATGTCAGAATAATGGGGTGAGCTTAAATAAGCCCAGTGAGTAACACAGATTCCCTATCATGGGTTTCAAAACCAGTCCTTGCTTCCAAGGCACGTGGATAATTTAATCATTTCAAAATAACAATTTTCTAAATCCATTTCATAAGCAGTCTAGTATAATGGGACAAGATTGCACAAGCAGTACAACGAATCGGAACGTAACATAACCAATCGGACCAAAACAATAACCATTGCCAATATATCGATCAAGACACAAACATTTCATTAACGGAACGAATCACAGCTGAGACTGAGGGGGAACAATAAGTCAATCAAGACAGAGGCATATCATCGACGGCTAAAACATAGCGGATCTGAACAAGACATCAATCAAGACGAAAACATACCTTCAATAGCTAGAACATATCCGAACTGAACAAAAACAATATACTAATCAAGACACAAGCACATCCTGAACGGAACGAAACATAACGGAGCTGAGTAGAAACGATATCAAGTCGGAGACATATCACTAGCGGAATGAATCATGACCGAACTGAACAACGTTTTAATCAAGACAGGGCATGTCATTATGGGTAGAACATAACGGAACTGAACAAAAACAATATACTAATCAAGACACAAGCACATCATGAACGGAACGAAACATAACGGAGCTGAGTAGAAACGATATAACAATCAAGTCGGAGACATATCACTAGCGGAACGAATCATGACCGAACTGAACAACGTTTTAATCAAGACAGAGGCATGTCATTACGGGTAGAACATAACGGAACTGAACAATACATCAATCCAAACAGACCTATTATCGACCGGCGGTACACAATGGAATCGAACGTATCAATCAGGGACATAGACATAGCATTAACGGATAGCACATAACCGAACTGAACGGAATTCCTAATTCAAAGGACACAATCACATCGTGTGAAATGTAGTGCAAAGGGCCTACATTAAGTACGTACATTTAAACAATATAATATTTAGACAGTATACTATACAAGTAGTACGGTACGACAAAATATCGTTCTTTGCCTATATCACATGGTTAGTTTAATCATTTCGGGAATAATGGTTCAATACATCCATTTATCTCAACAGTTCAAAACAGGCAAAACAGTACGGGATGCTAGCACAGGGATCAGGAATATAGTCAATTATTTAAAAAGACTAAAACCATGTCATAAGTGATATAGTACGAAAAGGCATGCATTTAAATAATTGCACTTAAATAATTGCATTCAAAACAGATCAATAAATCAAGGGACAGTATCAAAACAGTGTCAGAAGTTACTCACAAACTTTACGCTTATTCCCTCGCATAAATAATCCGATAACCTCTAGGTACGTCAAGCATCTCCATGTATATCCTGAATAATAATCATCAATCACAGACAGATCAGAACTCATCCATTCAGGTCTCATTCGTCATCTTAGGTATCTATCGGATTACCTAAGATAGCCTAGTAGCCTATCGCCCTTCCATTGGGTCTCACCCGAGGCTATTTCATTCTTTAATTAGGCTTAGCAATTATTAGGATTATATCCTAAGTCATTTAGACTTCAATTGTTATCAATCAGGCACTCATTCAACCTTAGGGGCAAAATGGTAATTTTACCATTCTTGTCCCGGACCCTGTCGTGGTCTTCGAAATAGTCTTTATATCTTAAGTACAAAGTTCTACGTCCTTTGGACTCCAATCGGTATTAGTTAGGTTCTCATTTTAACCATAGGGGCAAAATGGTAATTTTGCCATTCTTATCCCGGACCCTGTTATGGTCCTCAGAATATCCCATATATCGTGTATATGAAGTTTTAAGTCTTTTAGACTTTAGTCGGTATCAGTTGGGTACTTATTTAGTCTTAGGGGCAAAATGGTAATTTTGTCATTTTTGCCCGGGACCCTATCATGGTCCTCAGAACGTTCCATATATCTCATGTACAAATTTGTAAGTCCCTTGGACTTCATTTGGTATCTGCTTTAGATCGTCGGGACACATCGGTCATTTCTCGTTTTATGCGTTGACTGTCTCGGAGTCTTATTTAGCCTTTCAGTGTTCATAATTATCCCTATGATAATTTATCATATCAGTTTGACCTTTATTCGACCTCTACTTTGCACTTACAGTGCTCAGGGGTATTTTGGTCATTTTACGTTTTGTGTAATTCTGACCCCGATTCGTCATCTAATCAAGTATACAGTCTCACCAGTGTCTGGGCTCCTACCGGTATCAATTTCGTCCCAATCGGACTTTGTTTTGGTCTCGTACGGTAGCAGGGGTAATTTGGTAATTTCATGTGTCGTATTTTTCGGCACGTCGGTTCATAAAATGGACCTCACCATTGGGTCCAGAGTGTCCAACATAGTGAAATTGGACTATCTGTTATGTGTAATCGGCCCTGGGTATCATTAAGGGCAATTCGGTCATTTATACCTACGTGTCTGTATTTTTCGGGACCTCAGTTCATTAAACGGACCTCACCGTTGAGTTCAGAATGCCCGAGATAGTCAAAATAGGCTATCTGATATTTTTATTTGGGTCTGGGTACCATCAGGGGCAGTTCGGTCATTTGTCACTTACGGGTCTGTATTTTTCGGGACTGTATTTCCAAAATCGGACTGTACCATTGAGTCCAGAATATTTGAAATAGTGAAAATACACTATTTATTTACTTAATTTGGACTCCGTTTGACATATTTAATGTCCAGGGGTAAAATTGTAATTTTACCTATTTAATAAAATAATTAAATAATTATTTTATTATTTAATTAATTTATTCAGGGCTTAAATGAAAGGGTTTTTCCAAAATCTGGGCGACTGTGTAATTCTTTAAAACAGTTGGGGACAAATCCGTAATTTCAGGAAACTTTAGGGGTCAAAATATAATTACATAATTTAGGGGTTCAAGCCCCTTGGTTTTAGGGTTCAAGCAGTGAACCGGTTCACAATTCTTAAAAACCAACCGGTTCTGTGACCTTCAGAAAACCGGAATAGCATAACCCATCTTATTCCCAATTCAGCCCCTTATTCACGGTTTGGACAGACCTAATCCCTATTTCAATTTATTAAGCATGTTACCAAACAGGCCGAATTCAGGTTTTAATTTAAAACCTTTAACCAAAACGGCGTAGCTTCACTAATGCGGTGGCATGCTCGTGGACAGACACGTGTTGTGTCGACTGGGCCAACTCGGTATGACTCGGTCACTCAACCGAGTCAACTCTGTCTTCTTCATCTCTTTCCCCTCAGTTTGCCCTAATTCCCGATTTCACAATTCTTCAAATTCGTGACACTTCAAGCACTGTTTCTTACTGATTTTTATTCCAAAACGTTTCTGGATGTGAAGCCATCATTTTGGCATCGGTATTGGGTTTCGAATCAAGCCAAAATGCTTGATCTAGGTGGGGAATAACCGGACCTGCAACTTGGTTGCAAATCCTTATTTCTCAACCAAATGTTGTGAGGTTTGTTTTAAAATGATCCTTGAGTCACGTGGTTTCATCCCCCAATCACGAAAATCAGTTTAAATCACTCTAACCAAAAATGGCATATGAAGACCGAACCTGCAACCGACGTGTTAGAGGGGTTGCATGGGGTTTTGGGGTCGCGGGTTGGTGGTTTTGGGGTCCTTAGGATGTATAGTTTAAGACCCGAGACACCAATCTAGATTTGGTTTAACCTTAATCAGACCTGTACCGAATTTTTCTCTCTACAAAATTTCTAAATCTCTCGATCAGTTTTGCATAATTTTACTTGATTTCTCATGCACTCGACGGCTCATACAATGTATATATTGTGTACATATTTGCATGTTCTAAATCTAAACGAATTAAACAGAATTGATTTAGAAACTTACCTGTTACAGTGTTGCCCAGTTTTCCAAATTTCGGTTCTATTTGTCCAGTTTTCCTTCTCTTCCTCTCGAGACTAGCTTCTCCATGAATGTCACCATGTACATACACCCATTTGCATGTACAATCTCACTCATGCATGAACCCTTTCCTCTCAATGGCAGATCCGTCCATACACCAACACTCACACAATTCTGTATTTTCAGAATTCTCTAAAGAGAGAATTGATGCAAGTTATAGCTTATATATATAATATGTACATATAGGGCTATACACATATGAGTGTATCTCTACCCTTAGTGGGGTTTGTGACTGCTGACCTGATGGAGGTGATGGAGGGCTATGATGAAGGGAATGCATGCAAGGCCATTGGCCAATTTGGGTGGTGGCTTGAGCAGATTATAGGTTATATACATATATTGCTGTATTTATGCACAAAGTAACCAACAGCCTAGTTGGTAACTTTTTGAGACAAAGTTGCTTACCTTGGTAGGTCAAGGGTTCAATTCCCCTTGGCCTCCCAAGTGACCATTTTCTCTTATTTTCTGGTTAAGGCCCTGTTTGGTTGTCGCTAAATTCCAGTTTCACTGTTTTGGCCTTAACTCCCAATCTGTAACTCCTTTTTCGATGCGGTTTGTTCCGAGAGTTTCATATTTCAGTTATCTACAGTGTCAGAGGTTCCGTGTCATTTATTAGTCATTCGGGATTTCCGTGGTTAATCAATTCGAGTTCCGTCAGTGTTAAATTGACATTATCTCACCTAATTAATGGATAATTAGGTTCGGGTATTGTACCCTATTCTCGAACATGTTTAATCATTCTATTGGTCTAGTGTGACCACCGGGAGATGAAGGTTAATTCCCTTTATTATTCCCTAAGCCGGTACTAATTAATAATTAATTATTTAATTATTAATTATACAAGTCGGGGTGTTACAGTGCTTCTCTCTCTTCAGTTTGATTCTAGGTCTCTATTTCTCCCTTCAGGTTTCCATGCATGTAGGTACGGAGCTCCTTTCCTCATTCTCTTTCTTTTTCTTTTTCTTATTTTTCTTTTTCTTCTTCTCCTTCTTCCTTCTTCCTTCTCTCTCAGGCCAAACCATCATGGCCTCATGGTCTAAAATACACCTTTGACACGTATTACACACACACACACACACACATATATATATATGGTTGCATAAATTCTTATTAGATGAGATTATGGTCCAATGAGGTGTTGACACCTCAGCTTTTTGCATGCAGACTTGTATGTATTTTACTATGTATATACATATTATATGAGTTATATAGCACAAAAGTGCTTCTAGCCTAGTGGCTGCTCTTTTTGGCATAAGTCCTTCCTCACTTTCTTGGTCTTGGGTTCAAGATCTTGGGCCAACACTTTTTGGCTTACTTTTCTTTTTTTCTTTTTCTATTTGCCTTTAGTTAGGCTCTTGCACTTTAATCCCATTTTTCTTATTGCATTAATTTTATTTCTTCTTCATGTACTTGTATTATTTTGTAGTCTTTATTTTCTTCATGTTTATTATCTTGATTTAACTCTCTATAATCATTATTTTGCTTTTTAAGTCTCTAATTAGCGACTAAATCCTCGACAATCGGGTTGGCGTGTTACATTTACGGGTTCCCAATGGGGTGAGTTAAATTGATATCCCTAGATATAAACTCTATTATAGTGAAAAAGATACACATAGAAATGGTGTAGGGATAATAGTAGATAAGGATATCAAAAAAGAAGTTATAACTATTATTAGGAAAATAGGAGAATAATTATAAAAATTTAGTTGAGAGATAATATAATTAATATCATTAGTTTATTCATCTAAAATAGGATTAGACGAACACATTAAAGCAAAATTATAGGAATGTATCGATGAATTAATTTATGGCATACCTGTAGGAGAGAAAATATTTATAAGTCCATACGGGGTGCTGCCCCAGTTTTAATCGGGCCTCCTACTAGTGGACGGTGGGATTGGTCCCCCGGATTAGTCTGCCCGAAGGGTCGGATACAGAGTTATAAAAAAAATAAGCATGTAAGCAAAGATCAAGGAGGGTATGAGATGGTATAAGGGAGTTACTAATTTGGAGTTATAAAAAAATAAGCATGTAAACAAATATTGAGGAGAGCATGAGATTGTATAAGGGAGTTACTAATTTGGGAACGTAATACTAAATTTCATAGTAGGATATCATTTTATAATGACAAATACCTATTTTAAAAAGATGGATGAACATCTAAAAATTAAAAGAATAGATCACTATTTATCAAAGACTATAAGGTTGTTCCTAGAGAAATCATAACCTCATAGCATAGGCTATTTATCAAAGATTGTAAGAGATCTGCCATGCTTTCTGGTATCTTCCTTAACCCGAGAATCAAACAAAGGTCGGCAAGGTAGTAGCCCTCTTTTGAATGCAACCAGAGCGATCTTGTCGTCAGACCGATCGATTACTGCTATCTCATACTTGAACTTCCTAACGTAGTCTCTGAGGGACTCATAATTTCTCATCCGAATTGTAAAGAGGTGTTCGACATACTTCTGGATTTCTCGATAAGTTAAGAACTGCGTCAAAAAAATCAAACATAATCCAAAAAAGTCACATATTGAGCCTAGTGTTAATGTAATACTCAGCCCCGAATTGTAATCGAGCGACCCATGTAAACCTGAGCTGTTAGAACTCTATATTATGACATCGAATGAAATGGACAGTTTTGGAATATGAATAGTCTTGAATATATAGACGATGCCCGGGCAATACTCGAGCAAGCCATGAGCGAGCATCAAAATGTGTGTACGTATGTGTATACGTATATGGGTATGTATATATATGTATATATATAATATAAATTAATATATATATATATAACCATATGTATATATATATGTGTGTGTTTATATATACATGTATATATATAAAGATATTTATAAGTATATACATACATATATATATATCACATGTGTGGGGCATGAGTGTTGTGTGTGAGAGAGTGTGGTTACATATAATATATATATATATATATATATATATATATAACGTACAAAAAAAATTCAAAAGAACATTAATGAGGGAGGTTAAGCATTCAGAAACGGAAAAGATCAAAGGAGAAAAGATAGGAAAGAAAAGTCAACAAAAGTAGGAAGAAAGAGGAAGGAAGAGAGAGAGAGGGGCGGTGAGTTTTGGCTATATATATAGGTGAGTGTCATGAGAGAAATTCAGAAACAACGAAAGAAACTGAGAAGCTGAGGGTGATTTCTGAAGCTCAGAAGGGAATCCAAGGGAGTCAGAGAGGAGATACTATGAGTTATATACTCAGCCAAGGTAGGTGCACTTAGTTTCTGATTTAATTTTCAAAAGCATAGAAGTTAGATTTGATGGTAGGGTCTTAATAAGCATGGAACTAGGGTTATTTTGCAAAAAGAATGGAAAGGAATGGTTCAAAAATGAGAAAGATAGGCCCAGTTACAGGTCTTACATGATAATTAGATTTTTGTAGAATTTTGCATGAATACCAATTTTTACAATGTAAAAGTGTTACAAACTTATGAAAATGATGAAATATGGTGATTTTAGAGTTAGACAGTGACTCAGAAGTCACAAAATAGCAAAATTATATATGGCCAGAATGTCCGATCTCACTGGAGACCCAACTGTATCCCTCTATTTGTGAAGCTACGAGGTCCACTCCAAAAATGGAGGTCGGATATAAGATCCTTGGGAAAAACAAGATCAAACCTCATTGGTTTGATTTGAAAATCTGATAGGAAAAAGTCATCAACACTGGAAGGGATGGTGGAGACTCACCGGAGAAGACGATGAACAATATTGTGAAACGGTGTCGTGTGGTATTGAGTTATGTCAATACTGCGTCGTTTTGATTAATCCTGTTTTTAATAAATGTTGGATACGGGCTGTTTGGTTGTTGGATTAAGGAATTAGATTGAGATGTACTGTTGGCAGATAGGGATAACCTATCCTTGGTTACGCTTGACCACTGTTTGATTTTAAGAAATGGGAAAAAAAAAATATGCGAGGCTGCAACCCTTACGAATTGAAACCGAGACCAAAGGGCAAGTGGGGTTCTTACCCTTGAGATGCGGACCGCTATGCCACTAGGGCACATGTGATCTAATCCCACTGAATATATATATATATATATTATAATTAATTTAATTTAATAAAATAATTAAGTAAATTAATTAAATAGAGATAATTATTGTTAATTAAACTGAAGTCCAAAAATGGCAAACAGGTAGTGTTTTCTTATTATCTCGGATATTATAAAGCCAATGGAAGGGTCCATTTTATGTGATAGGTTCCTCAAAAATAAAGACCCGTGGAAATGCTAAATGACCATTATGCCCTAGTGATACCCAAATCCAAATTAGAAACCGTGAAAGCCTAAACTGACTTTCTTCGACGTTCTGGACTCAATAGTAGAATCTAAATTAGCAAAAGAGATACTTATAGTAAGAAGATATAAAATTTGATGAATAACATTAAACTGAGACGTGTTTACTAATATATAGGGAACTCAAAGGGAAAAGAAAAAGTCATAGAATACTGAACTAAAACGCACTGATAAGGTAAGTAAAACTCAACCTCTTGCATGTGGTCTTCCAAGCCATGTTTGTTCTATTACTACCAGATTTGTACTCTTGTACGTACCAATGTTATTGTTTCCATAATGTGATATTGTTCTATTTTGTGGGCGTTTATTGATTGCTATATCATTGATCATTATATTGTACTATGCCTTGAAAGGCCTACTATTATGTTTTTACTGAACAAATGATATTCCATCTTTATACACTCTTATGGAATCATAAATGATCATGACATATTATGACTGCCGGAATTGTGCTCAGTCATAATATCTATCTGATGCTTTCTGAGTTGACAGGACCTACGGGTCGAGTCCACGAACGGACATATGGCAAAGATGGCTTGTTTACGCACTGAGTTATTATGGCATTTTATATACACTTAATGAGGGGGGTATGCCAGGCCCTAAAAGACCGAGGGTCTACCAAGCCCTAAACAGAGTAAATGCATCACTTATGTTTGACTGATATAATTATGTTTATTGGATTCATAGGACTATGTCATTCCCTATGAGTAACCTTATGTTGAGAGTTCACTCATTGATTGTGATTGATTGTTAACAATTTATTGTTGTAGTACATTTATGTTGATTGATTTCTATTGAGATTTCCATGTTCATGTTATATCCATTACTCATGATTGATTATTGTGACCTCTATTGTTCATTGCCTATTGTGAAATTTTATCCTTACTAGCTGTCACAACATCTTATCCTATGATTGGCTATCATGTTCACACTCATATTATCTTGGATTCATATTCTTTCTATGTTAACCCTAACTAGTGTCAAAGATGGGAATTTACTTATTGATCTTCGTTAGCTCACTCCGACTTACTTATTTTTTAGGTAGGGACGCCGTAAGACCGCAGTAGGAGTCCAAGAGCATAGGAGGACATTTTGAGGAATGTATTAGTTATGATATAGTTCTTCCATGTATTCACCACCTAAGGGTGATGTTATGCTGGTTCCTATTTTGACATTGTAGAACCATATTATGTATTTAAGACTTCCGCTGATTTAGTGTTTAAAGTTTTTGTGCATTACACATTATTATTATGATAGATGAATGAAAAAAAGTAGGGACGGCCACAGGGTCGGCCCTGCGATATGAGATCCGTAAAGGGTAGGTTTCGGGTCGTGATAGCTTGGTATCAGAGTTGAGCCTAAGGTCCTAGTGAGTCATGGGAGACAGGATTAGAATATTAAAACTGTTAAGTCTAAGAGTCAGTCGATAAATAAAACTGACACTACTATGATTAGGATTTTATGTGAAGACTGACTATTATCTTATGTATACATTGACGGGTTATTTTTTTCAAAAATGGTTAACACGAGGAACACACCAATACCTCTAGATCGCTTAGACTTATTAGAGTGACTGATGGAAAAGGTCATTGAGACTCTACCCCGGAGTCAGGCTAGTACTAGTCAGTTGATACGATAGGAGCAACTTGTCGATATGGGTGGCCGATAGGGGAATGAGCAAGACTCGACGTTTCCATATGAGCAGTTTCAGAAGATGAAGCCCTCGACTTTTGACGGTACCCAGGGAGCCATAATTGCAGAGGAGTGGCTTTTAGAGATGAACATGATTTTTTGTATCCTGACGTGCACTGAGATACTGAAGGCGGCATATGCCATATATATGTTCAAGGGAGCTGCACACAAGTGGTGGCTTCTTGAGAAGGCCAGGGAACCAAACATGGACTGGTAATGATTTACCACGGTCTTCAATGAGAAGTACTTTCCTCAGGAAGTAAAGAACTAGAAGATCGTCGAGTTCATGGTTTTACAACAAGGAGACATGACAGTGGAGCAGTACGAGGCCACGTTCACTGAGTTGGCCAGATTTGCCCAAAATGTCATTAATAGTGAGGATCTAAGGGCCCAAAAATTTAAGGAAGGGCTACGATGAGCCATCAAGGACAGACTCAGGCCCCAACAGTTAACCACTTATAATGGCGTGGTGACCACTGCTAAGATCATTAAGAGGGGTGGCGAAGAGTTTGCCAAGAGACGAGGGAACTAGAGATCGTGGGGCAGTCAAAATCGGAGGCAAGGGTCTTCCTTCTTTGGGCAAGGGTCCACATTCACTAGACCCAGAACTGGATCCCGAGCCACGGGGCCCAGTTAGAGGAGGTCGAGCTATACTGAGGGGGGCACAACCAAATGCCCCAACTGTTAGAAGGTCCACAAGGGCCAATGTCTCAAGGACAGCAACGCTTGCTTCTATTGTGGCCAAGTTGGGTATTTTGTAAGGAAGTGTCCTTACATCAACCAAGCCACGACCAGTGCTACTTCAGTTAGAACACCAGCACCTACAGCCGCAACGAATAGGTCCCAAAATTGTAGAAATGGACCAGGGAATGTCCAGAAGCAAGCCAGATAGGTTTTCTCTACAGTACCAAGGGACATGTAGGCTACAACTTTTGTAGTCGCAGGTACTCTTCTAGTTTGTTCGTAGTCTGCCCATGTCTTATTTGATACTGGTTCTACGCATTATTTTATATCTCTTACATATGCTGCTAATTTGAACATAACTGACAGAACCTTTAGGATATTTACTGAATATGTCTATACTATTGGGAAAATCATTATTGGGGGATGCCATGTATAGGGATTGTGAGATACAGATTATGGGTACACATTTACTTATTGATCTTATAAAAATAGAAATCTATGGATACGATGTTATTCTTGGTATGGACTGGTTGGCTGCAAACCATGCTATTATAGATTATGTGGCCGAGCAAATTCTTATTCAAAACCCCAAATTTTTTACTGTTGAGTTTGAGGGGACAAGAATGGCCTCTCCACCCTACTTTGTTTCTTCTATCCAGGCTAGGCGTCTACCTCGCAAGGGATGCCATGGTTTCTTATGTAGTGTCCAGGACATTGATTCATAGCAACCTGTGTTAGAGCAGATTCCCATTGTAGGGGAATTCCCTGAGGTCTTTCTGGACGATCTTCCAAGGATGTTTATGGATAGAGAAATTAAGTTTAGCATTGACGTACTGCCAGGCACTTCACCTATAAGACACCCTACAAAATGGCACCAACAGAGCTGAAAGAGTTAAAGCTTCAGCTGTAGGAACTGCTAGACAAAGGTTTCGTATGACCCAATTCATCGCTGTGGGGTGCACTTATATTATTTGTCAAGAAGAAAGATGGGACCATGAGGCTATGTATTGATTATTGTGAATTGAACAAGGTCACCATCAAGAATAGATATCCATTGCCCAAGGTAGATGATTTGTTCGACCAACTGAAGGGGGCTCAGGTATTCTCAAAGATCGACCTAAGGTTCGGTTATCACCAACTCAAAGTTAGACCTACTGACATTCACGGCATTCAGAACCCGATATAGACATTATGAGTTCCTTGTCATGCCTTTTGGAGTAACTAATGCCCCAGTTGCATTCATGGACTTAATAAACAGGGTGTTCAAGCCATACTTAGATGATTTCGTGATCGTATTCATCAACGACATCTTGGTTTATTCTAAGAACTAGGAAGAACACGAGATGCATCTGAGGAAAGTCCTACAGAAGCTATGGGAACAGAAGCTATATGCTAAGCTGAAGAACTGTGAATTTTGGCTCCCAAGCATTTCATTTTTAGGGCATATGATTAGTAAAGACGGGATCTCCGTGGACTCCTAGAAGATAAAAGCTATTACTAGTTGGCCCCGGCCGACTAATGTCATTGAGGTTCGTAGTTTCGTGGGTTTAGCTGGCTACTATAAGAGATTTGTTAAGGAATTCTCCAAGATAGCTACGCCAATCACCCAGTTGACCCAAAAGAATGTTCCATTCATCTGGGCTAAGGAGAGGGAGCAAAGTTTTCAAGAGCTGAAGAACTGACTAATTACAGCTCCAATCCTGATAGTACTAGATGGGGTAGAGGGTTTTGTGATCTACAGTGATGCTTTGTACCAAGTCTTGGGGTGTGTTCTGATGCAGCAAGGAAGGGTAATGGCTTATGCTTCACGGCAATTGAGGCCACATGAGAAAAAATACCCGACTCACGACCTCGAGCTTGCAGCTATTGTTTTTGCACTTAAAATCTGGAGGCATTATCTGTATGGAGCTACATGTGAGATTTTCACCGATCACAAGAGTATCAAGTACTTGTTTACATAGAAGGAGCTCAATATGCGCCAACGACATTGGTTAGAATTGATCAAGGACTACGAGCTCAGTGTATAGTACCATCTAGGGAAGGCGAATTTAGTAGCTGATGCTCTTAGCAGGAAGTCATCAGGGAGTTTTGCTTGCCTGCTGACTACACAGAAAGAGCTATTACAGGAGTTAGAGGTAATAGAGATTGAGGTGATCCTGCTAGGTTCCTAGGCAATGTGTGCTAACGTCACAATTGGTCTTACGATTATTGATAAAATAAGGGAATTGCAGACTCATGACAGAAAGTTAGCCAAACTTAGCCAGGAGGCTGAGTTTGGGGGGAATAGGAATTTTATTATTCAAGATGGGGTGTTGTACTATCATGACAAGATTTGTGTGTCAGATGTACCTGAGATCAGGAAGGAGATTTTTGACGAGGCACACAATTCTAGATTTGCTATACACCCAGAGAATATGAAGATGTACCACAATATGAGGAACACTTACTGGTGGTCAGGGATGAAGAAAGATATAGTTGAGCACATTACATGATGTATGGAGTGCCAACAGATTAAGGTTGAGCACCAGAAGTCGGGAGGACTTCTACAGTCACTTCTAATACCAGAATGGAAATGGGAGCATATCACGATGGACTTTGTAACAGGTTTGCCTAAGACACCACATGGAAATGATTCTATATGGGTGATTATAGACAGACTGACGAAGACAACCCATTTTTTTACAACTAAGATGACTCAGACTGTAGAACGATTGGCCATACTTTATATCAGGGAGATCGTTTGATTACATAGAGTTCCAGTATCCATTGTATCCAACTGAGATCCATGATTTGTGTCTAAGTTTTGGAAGAGTCTACAGAATGCTATGGGCACAAAATTGAGTTTTAGCACTGCATACCATCCAGAGACAAACGGACAGTCCGAGAGGACAATACAGACTCTGAAGGACCTACTACGGTTCTGTGTCATTGATTTTAGAAGAAATTAGGAGGATCAACTGTAGTACCCCGACCCGAGAATGTCGGGTAATATGACACGTATTACGGGGATATGAAAAATGGAAGTAAATATTATGCTTTTAAGATAATGATAAATTAATTTAATAAAATTAATTTATTAATATGAGAAATTAAGTAATTGTTATAATAAAATGTAATTAATTGAATAAATAATTTAGTAATAAATTAAACATAGAAATTAAATCAAATATATATATATATATATGGATCAGCCGTATGTATGAGTGTGTTGTGGGTATTGAATATATATATATATATATATATAAGAGAATAGACATGAAATTAATATAGTTAAGGTGGCTATGTACTTTATGTATATATTATATGGTCATTTGGTGAAGATGAATAGGGGGAAGTATGGCCACTGATCTGATGGAGTAAGGGGGTGAAGTGAAGGGGCAATTAAGTGAGGTGATAGCCATTAAATTTCTCACTTATACATATGGGCATACATGGTATACACATACAAAATCTCCACCGATCAGCCATAGAGAAAGAGAGAGAGAGAGAGAGAGAGTTCTGGGCACTCAGAAGAAGAGAAAGGAGATCTCGTGAAAGGAAGGAAGGAGAGAGAAAGTCACTGCTAGAGGTAAAACACAAAAAACCCTCACTTTCTCTCTCTAGAAAATTTTGCATGCATGAACTGTTTAGTTCTAGATTTTGTATATATGATGTTTTAAAACTTATTTAGGCATGATCAAACATGAAATTAGGTTGTAAAAACACCTAAAACTACGTGACCCAACAGTGATCCGCCATTGAAGACCATGCTATAGCAGGTCTGAAACAATGGAAGCCAAACTCTTTTTGGTGTATAGAGACTTCAAGAAGAAGTCATGAGGGTCATGAAAACCTATACCCGCGACCAAAAATCACAAGAAATGGCCCTCAACCATTGACTTGCAGGTTACGGGTTTACATCCCAAACCTCTAAACTTCCCTTTAAATCAACATCTATGAATGGAAACCGAAACCTCATGAAGAGAGGATCACAACAAACCAAGTTTCATTTAATTTGGCTCAGAAATGAGCATGAACCGTGGGTTTACTGGTTTGGATTATCCAACCTTCAAACGAGCTAATGAGACCTTTTTGATCCCTTAAATAAATGCCAAAACGCTCCATGATGTTTTAGAAACGTTTTGAAGTGAAAACAGTAGGGCTTGGGTTGGCCAAAATCCACGAAATAGGAAAAAAACGAAAACCTGCAACTAGGGCAACACTGGGGAAGAAATGGGGAAGAAGATGAACAGTGACGGTTCGGGTCAAAACGGGTCAAATTGGGTTCGGGTCGGAACCTGACCCGTCGTATAAAACGGTTAAGTGGGACGGCGTCGTTTGGCTTATGTTTAAATTTTAAACTATTAGGGCTGACATCATCATGACGTCAGCATCACGCAATAAACCCAACCAGACCGGATTGGTTCAGTTGAAACTGGACCGGTTCATTTGAGATAGAACTGAACCCACTAGTTCAGTCCGAAAGTTTTAAAAATTCTATTTTGACCCCAGAAATTCTACGGATTTACACTGTGGCCCAATTTTTGGAAAAATTATGCAAATATGCCCCTGGAAAAATAATAAAATAATAAAATAATTTATTAAATTATTTTATTAAATAAGTAAAATTACTAAATTACCCTTGGGTCATAAATAGAGCAAATGAAGTCCAAATTAAGCAAATGAATAGTGTATCCTTACTATTTTGGATATTCTGAGACTAATGGTAGGGTCCGTTTTACGAGACAGAACCCGAAAAATAAAGACACGTAAAGGGCTAAATGACCAAAATACCCCTTGTCCAAAATTAACAAGTTATTAGTGTAATCTTACTATCTCGGACCTTCTGAGTCCAATAGTGAGGTCCACGACACGAGATGAGGTCCCGAACATAAAGACACGTAAGGGGGTAAAATGATCAAATTACCCCTAGTACACCAAAAGCCAAATTAAAACCAAGGAAGGTCTAAATTGACTTTCTTTGACATCCCGGACTCAATAATGGAGTCCAAATTACGAAACGAAGTACAGAAAAAATATGACACGTAAAACAATGAATGACCTTTTTTTTCCTTTTTCATACCAAAGTCTGAATTAAATTCTAAGGAAGCCTAAACCAACTTTCTTCGACGCTCCGGACTCAATGGTAGAGTCTATTCGACTAAAAGAAATGTCTAAAATAAAAAGACATAAAATTTGATGAATAGCATCTGTCAGATGACTATAAATTAAAGTAATGCCAAAGTACTAATCTACGGCGTATACGAGGACATGAATTACGAAAAGACACGACAACACATCAACCTTAGAATAAAATTTCTAACTCATAAATTGATCTTAGGTGATAATTATGGAAGAACAACGACTGAAGTTCACGATCATGACCAAGGCCCAAAGGGCTAAGGATCCAAAACAACAGGCCTTCATGCAAGAACTGTTACATCGTCAGAGAGTGATTGATAGGTTCGTCAGGATAGCCAAGGCGACGGAGGTCGTCTCGGTGAGCCCCTTCATTCACAAATCACCCACCACGGCAATGGTGGCAGAAGCTAAGAAAAAGAAAGAGGAAGAAAAGAAAAGGAAAGAGGAAGAAAAAGAAAACACCGAAACCTTAAACGAGTGGGTCAAAAGGTAATGCGTGTTTCTTATATACGATACCACTATAAGATAAGTTGTAGTTGACTTATGTAGTAAAGGAAAAAGTTAAGTTTTAGTTGATTAATTTCATTGTGAATTTACGAGTCTTTTTCTAAAATTGTTTAGGATAAGAGCAGATAAGGGCAAGACTGCCTCAGTAGGGTCTGCTGTGTACGAGATGAGTAACCCTGTATTTGAACTGGAGATTTAACTCCATATATTTGAAGAAGTTTTAAGTTCAAGTTATTGCAGCCTTTGAATATCAAATTCAGTCTTTATATGATTCCGTTCTTTTAAAATATTCTGTTACGGCATGCTTTATAAATATTTTATATTCAGCTCTTTTCTTGAAAATAACTAGCATGTCTAAATCAAATGTAAATCTCTTTAAATATTCTGAATTTGATTATTCCCAACAGTGAAGTTTCATTACAGAAGTTGTATATTTCATGTTTTAAATGTTCATGAAAAAGATCTATTGAAGAAGTCATGTGACAAATGTTTTATAAGATAAACGGTACTAAGTACCACCCCCTATGATGGTTGAAATCCTTCGGGATTCAACAGTACATGCCCGGTAGAAGGATCTAATCCCCCAGGAAAATGAGATATCTCCATTGTAAGCATTGCAGTAAAATGGGAGTCTGGTTCGAAACAGATTCCACCTAATAAAAGAGAAAAGATCACAAGTGATTTTGAAAATAGAAGTAGGTTTTACCCCTATTCTATTTCACGTGTTTATATGCTTTTAAATTGCATATGCTCTATTTGAAGAAATGTGTATTTAGCTTGAATACTTTAATTGTTTCAAAGCTATTGTTTTAAGAATGCATATATTCTGTGTTCTAAAATGTACGAGCAATTGGTAGTGCGTATTCCATAAACCCTCATGTGCTAAACCACTACCAGTTGAAAACCCCATGACGAATGCAGGAATTACTCACAAGCTTTGATTAGCTTACCCGGATTTTATCCGCCCCCCTTTCAGGTGACTAATGGCAGGTTGATTTTTGAAGACAATGAGGATGAGTCTAGCTTTTAGGGAGACTTGCCTAAGTAGTTTTTATTTGGGAAATCACATGAACTCTAATTAGTGTATTTTGTATTACCAGACAATTTAAGGATATGTATTAAGCCCCACGGGGCAGTTGAATTAAGATTGTAATTATGAAGTCTTTTAAGTTTTAGTTATGCTCTGAATGTGTGATCATGTGTACCATTGTGAATAGCAGCAGTATTGGATGGATGTGCAAATTTAAAAATGAGAAAAGAAAAAAAAAAGTTTTCACGCTTCCGCAACCACATGAAGCACATCTATTCGATACCGCTGCAGATGCGAGCCTTCGCCCAAGGGTCCCTCGGGCCTGAGGGTGGCGGTCGCGATGCGAAATTCACAGAGGGTGGGTTTCGGGTCGTGACATCAACTGCCATTAGTGGAGTTCACTTACAACAACAGCTACCAATCCAGTATTGGTATGGCACCATATGAGGCACTATATGGCCGGCAGTGTCGATCTCCACTATGCTGGACAGAAGTAGGTGATAGGAAGCTATTTAGGCCAGAGATAATGGAACAGACCACTGACAAGATCCATCTAATTAGGCCGTATTTTTTGACAACTTATAGTTGACAAAAGAGTTACGCTAATACTAGGGGATGGGAATTGGAGTTTACGATAGGTGACTATGTGTTTCTGAAGGTATCACCGATGAGGGGAGTGGTCAGGTTTGGCAAGAGAGGGAAACTAGGGCCACGATACATTGGACCATTCAAGATTTTTCGGACGAGTCAGACTAGTGGCGTATCAGCTTGCCTTGCCATTTGAGCTAGCACATGTACAGAATGTTTTCCATGTTTCTATGTTGAGAAAGTGTGTGCACAGCCTAGATCAGTTAGTAGAGCACGAGCCTCTAGATATTCAGGAGGACTTGAGTTATATTGAGTAGCTAGTACAAATCTGAGGCAAATGAGAGCAAGTTCTATAGAACAAGACCATCCCACTAGTAAAGGTATTATGGAGGAATCATCGACTTGAGGAAACTACTTGGGAACGAGAAGATGAAATGCGTGCCAAGTATCCTCATTTATTTACGCCATGATATAGCCAATTTTGGGGGACCAAACATATTTAAGGGGGGGGAGAATGTAATACCCCAACTCGAATTGTAACCGAGCGACTCATGTATACCCGAGCTGTTAGGGCTCTATGTTATGATATCGAATGAAATGAACAGTTTTGGAATATGAATAGTCTTGAATGTACAGACGATGCCCGAGTAATACCAGAGCAAGCCATGAGTGAGCATCGAAATATGTGTACGTATATGGGTATGTATATATATATATATGTGTGTATATATAATATAAATATTAGGTGTATATAAGTAGATATATATATATATATATATAACCGTATGTATATATGTATGTGTGTGTGTATGTGTGTTTATATATACAGGTATATATATAAAGATATTTATAAGTATATACATATATATATATATATATCACATGTGCGGTGCATGAGTGTTGTGTGTGAGAGACTGTGGTTACATATAATATATATATATATATATATATATATATATATATATATAACGTACAAAAAATTCAAGGCAACATTAACGAGGGAGGTTAAGGATTCAGACACAAAAAAGATCAAAGGAGAAAAGATAGGAAAGAAAAGTCAACAAAAGTAGAAAGAAAGAGGAAAGAAGAGAGAGAGAGAGAGAGAGAGAGGGGCAGTGAGTTTTGGCTATGTATATAGGTGAGTGTCATGAGAGAAATTCAGAAACAAAGAAAGAAACTGTGAAGCTGAGGGTGATTTCTGAAGCTTAGAAGGGAATCCAAGGGAGTCAAAGAGGAGATACTGCGAGTTATATACTCAACCAAGGTAGGTGCACTTAGTTTCTATTTTAATTTTCAAAAGAATAAAAGTTAGATTTGATGGCAGGGTCTTAATAAGCATGGAACTAGGGTTATTTTGCAAAAGAATGGAAACGAATGGTTCAGAAATAAGAAAGATATGCCCAGTTATAGGTCTTATATGATAATCAGATTTTTGTAGAATTTTGCATGAAAACTTCTTTTTATAATGTATAAGTGTTACAAACTTATGCCAATGATGAAATATGGTGATTTTAGACTTAGATAGTGACTCAGAAGTCACAAAATAGGAAAACTAGACGTGGCCAAAAAGTTAGGTCTCACCAGAGACCCAACTGTATCCCTCTATTCGTGAAGCTACAGAGGTCCACTCCAAAAATTGAGGTTGGATATGAGATCCTTGGAAAAAACAAGATCGAACCTCATTGGTTTGATTTAAAAATCTGATCGAAAAAAGTCATCGGCGCCGGAAGGGACGCTAGAGACTCACCGGAGAAGACAATGAACAGTACTATGAAACAGCGTTGTGTGGTATTGAGTTATGTCAATACTGCGTCATTTTGATTAATCTTGTTTTTAATATATGTTGGATATGGGCTGTTTGGTTGTTGGATTAAGGAATTAGATTGGGATGTACTGTTGGTAGATAGGGATAACCTATCCCTGGTTACGCTTGAGTACTGTTTGTTTTTAAGAAATGGGGAAAAAAAAATATGCGGGGTTTCTACCCCACGAATTGAAACCGAGACCAAAGGGCAAGTAGGGTTCTTGCCCATGAGATGCGGACCACTATGCCACTAGGGCACATGTGATCCAATCCCACTGAATATATATATATATATATATATATATATTTTGTAATTAAATTAAATAAATAAAATAATTAAATAAAGATAATTATTGTTAATTAAACCGAAGTCCAAAAATTGCAAATGAGTAGTGTTTTCTTATTATCTCGGATATGCTAAAGCCAATGGAATGGTCCATTTTATGAGACAGGGTCCCAAAAAATAAAGACCCGTAGAAATTGTAAATGACCATTATGCCCTAGTGATACCCAAATCCAAATTGAAAACCACGAAAGCCTAAACTGACTTTCTTTGACGTTCGAGACTCAATAGTAGAATCTAAATTAGCAAAAGAGATAGTTATAGTAATGAGATATAAAATTTGATGAATAGCATTAAATTGAGACTTGTTTATTGATATATAGGGAACTCAAAAGGAAAAGAAAAAGTCATTGAGTATTGAACTAGAACGCAATGATAAGGTAAGTAAAACCCAATCTCTTACATGTGGTCTTCCAAGCCATGTTCATTCTACTACTGCCGGATTTGTACGCTTGTACGTACCAAATGTTATTGTTTCCACAATGTGATATTGTTCTATCTTGTGGATGTTTATTGACTACTATATCATTAATAATTATATTGTACTATGCCTTGAAAGACCTTCTGTTATATTTTTACTGAAAAAATGATATTCCATCTTTATACACTCTTATGGAATCATGAATGATCATGGCATATTATGAATGCCGGAATTGTGCTCAGTCACAATATCCATCTGATGCTTTCTGAGTTGATAGGACCTACGGGTTGAGTGCGTGAACGGACATATGACAAAGATGGCGTATTTATGCACTGAGTTATTATGGCATTTTATATGCACTTAATAAGGGGGGTATGTCGGGCTCTAAAAGACCAAGGGTCTGCCAAGCCCTGAACAGAGTAAATGCATCACTTATGCTTGACTGGTATAATTATGTTTATTGGATTCATAGGACTATTTCATTCCCTATGAATAACCTTATGTTGAGAGTTCACTCATTGATTATGATTGATTGTTATCGATTTATTGTGGCACTACATTTATGTTGACTGATTTCTATTGAGATTTCCATGTTCATGTTATATCCATTACTCATGATTGATTATTGTTACCTCTACTTTCATTGCCCATTGTGCCATTTTATCCTTATTGGTTGTTTCAACATCTTATCCTATGATTGACTATCATGTTTACACTCATGTTATCTTGGATTCATATTTTTTCTATAGTAACCCTAACTGGTGTCAGAGATGAGAATTTTCTTACTGAGCTTCGTTAGCTCACTGCCACTTACTTATTTTTCAGGTAGGGACGCTGCAAGACCGCATTAGGAGTCCAAGAGCATAAAAGGACATTTTGAGGAATGTATTAGTTATGATGTAGTTCTCCCACGTATTCACCACTTAAGGGTGATGTTATGTTGGTTCCTATTTTGACATTGTAGAACCATATTATGTATTTAAGATTTCTGCTGATTTACCGTTTAAAGTTTTTGTGCATTACACATTATTATTATGATACATGAATGGAAAAAAGTAGGGACGGCCACAGGGTCGGCCCAACGATACGAGCTCTGCATAAGGTGAGTTTCGGGTCGTGACAGCTAAACTATGAAACTAGTGCAGTGCAGCTCCTTTTAGGCTAGAGGGGATGACTCTACATAAGAGGGCGTCTACCCCTTCAAACAAGGCCATTACTTTCCTAAATTGACGGATGTGGGTGACAGGATTTGTGGTCCCACTATAATACTTGAATTAGGGGACCACAAACTTCTTGGGTGGCTACTTCTCAAGTATTTCATTAGAGATTGGACCTTTTGTTGAGTTAAGGATGTCTTTTTCCAGCTGCCCACTAGGCTGGAGCTTGTTCTTCATTTCCTCGATCGCTTCAATCACTTTCTTATAAGGGGCCCCATAAGTGCTAAATCCTGGTGGTTGAGGCTTAATCTATCTAAGATCTCCTTTGGGGTGAGTTCCCACTCGGACGCTGGTTCTTGAACCCGTTTTGATGGTCACCTAGGTCAATATTAGGATTTGGGTTCTCATTGTTGTTGCTTTGATAAGTTGACTCCTCCCTAGCGTTTTTGTAAGTGGAGGACACTTTTCAAATCCCAAACTCACCCTCTGCGGATTAGGAATAATGACCAACCAATTAGATACTTCACTAATATACTAAACCGAAGGCCTTTTGACTGGTACGTACATTGCATGCAATCATACTTATAAAGGAGCAAGCATTTAAACATGGTAGAGCATAACTAAATATTGGATTAATAACAATATCTAAAAATTATAACTTGAAAATTTCTTTTTGGCTAGTGCTACACTAGCTAAAAACTATCGTTCTTCTAAAAGAGTTGTAATTCAGTCCTCTTCTTTAGGCTATGCTATCTAAGCTTCCATTTGAAATATATAGGATAAAAACCCTGTGAGCTTTATGAAAGCTTGTGAGAAACTCGAGTTCCCTATTGTGGTTTTTAGAGAAAACCCTTTCATAAACATTCATGGATAGCAGTTAAAAGTTTTGTACTGAAACTACTAGCATTTATAAATCATATACATAAAATTGATCAAAAGATATTTAAGAAATCATGTATGTTCTTTGCTAGATAGTTTTGCAAGATAAATCATAATAAGCATCAATTTTTGACTAAAAACTTCATCTTGAGTAGTCACCTGGGTGACTAAGTGTAATTTAGAGCTCTAGGCTTACATAGCCTAACTTAACCCCCAACCCGACATGACTGTGTCATGAATATGGCTTAACCCCCCAACCGGGCATGACTATTTTTTATAAATATTGTATGGCGTATAATTTCATGCTAAACCCATATATGTTTCCAAACTTTTTGTTCAACTATCCATATCGTAGAAAAAATTTAAGGATATGTTGATAAAGACATATAGTTAAAACATTTGATATAGTATCATAAAGCTGTAAAGGTGCTACATGTAGTATCGTAAAACTGTAAGAACTATATTTAATGGAAAGTCTCAATTTCAAGGTTCAGGGTTACTCATTTGGTATTTAGTATTTTTTCCTAACTTGGGTTCCACTATGACTTCCTTGTAGCCATTATCATATTCTTCATTGCCGAGTGACTATACCTCTAGAAAGTTATCACCCACACTTTCCTGGTTATCCAATTGTGTTCGGGTAAGTCCTTGTGTCTTCATCTTTCCCCTAAGAACAATAGGTGTCCTAATGATGAAGGGGTTCTAACTAACTACTTTGACTTTTCTCGTTACCATTCACTTTCTTCAGTCTAGTCTATCTTTTCCATTCTCTATCGTCTATCACTTATATTGGGTCCAGAGTACTACAAAACCCTAGTCTAGGCTTTTTCGAATCTTAATTTGGTTATACGTAACATTAATTATGCTAAATATAGTTTCTAAGGATGTAAATGTCATTTTTTGCATTTGTTTAGGGGTAAAAAGGTCATTTTGACACTTTTATGCGCCCTTTTGTAATTTACTAAAACATTAGGGGTCTTAGTGCAATTTTTAGAACTTACCATTTTTAAAATACCCATTTTCTCATTTAGAGGGCCATTTTTGAATTAATTTATTTAAAATTTAGGCCTTAATATAATTTAAATAAATCTTTGGAGCTGAAGTGTAATTACCAAAAGTAATTTATTATTTTCTATTTTAGAGGGGCATTTTTTGAATTTATAAATTTCTGATTTGGGCCTTAATGGCATTTCTAGAAACTGTTGGGGTCAAATTCTTATTTTAAAAAGTTCATTAAAGCCCCTAGCATGGCCAAATAGTGGATAGGCCTTGTCCATGTTTCGGTTATCCTTCTACTTGGTTAACTGAATTTATTAGGGCTGTAACCAAACATCTGCGTACGGATCTTTAAAACCCTAATATGAAACGACGTCGCTTAGAGGAATTTTGCCATAGAATGACTACGTTTAGAGTTAGGGTTTTTAAGTTAGTTTAGGCCAAAACATTATTGTACCATTAATGTGCTGGCCTAATTAAGTTGTGACACATGGCTGAGTCGACTCATATCTTGAGTTCACTCGCCCTTACTCGGCCGAGTCAACTCATGAGTTAACTCAGTGAGGTCATTGTCCCCAACCATCCTAGGTACTATAATACTGTGAAACCCTAGAATTTCGATCTCCATTTTATGGAGTTTTAGGCTGATTCGAAGCTCAAGGTCGGTTCCATTCATCTCTTAGAGTTCTAACTTAGAAATCCTTATTGGTTTTGAGCTTCAAATATGGCTCAAAGAGGGGTTCCAGGGTTCGATAATCCCCATCGTAAATGGCTTAGTTCATGGTCATTTCAAGCCCATTTTTGGTGTGGTTTGTTTGGTTGAGCCTTATGAGCTCCAAGGTTTCATTCCTCATTCATGGAGTTGAGTTTGAGGTCAGTTTCAGAGGTTGGCCATTAATGGCCGAACCAATAACATCATTTTTTAGGGCTTTTTATTTAGCTTTCTAACCTGTTCTAATGGGTGTAGACACCTTATTTTATGACCTCTGATTAAGTAGTAGCAATTCGGTAATTATTTCAAGAAACCTACTTCAAGTAGGACCCTTTCCGATAGATCTTATTTCTATTAGGACTCCTCCTAACAGAGTCATATTCCCGCTAGGACTCTCTTACTAGAGTCCTAGTTTTATTAAAACTCCTTTTGGCAGAGTCCTATTCCCGCTAGGACTCTCTTGTTAGAGTCCCAGTCTAAGTAAGACTCTTCACGATAGAGTCCCACTCTAGTTCCGACTCTCCTGTCAGAGTCCTAGTCCAAGTAGGATTCTTCCCGATAGAGTCTTATTCTCGTTAAGACTCTCCTACTGGAATCCTAGTCCAAGTAAGACTCTTCCCCATAGAGTCCCACTCTTGTCGGAACTCTCCTGACAGAGTCCCAGTTCTAGTAGGACTCTTCCTGACAGAGTCTCACTCCCGTTAAAACTCTTTTGCCCATCGGAGGGCATTTTGGTAATTTTAGTACCTTTTTGCCCACTAAGGGCATTTTTATAATTTTGGCATAATCCTACCCCTAATAGGACTTCTTAGACACTTGAGGGGCATTTTTGTAATTTTTATATCATTTTACCCCCATGGGAGTATTTTGATCATTTTAGCCATTTGGTAACGAATCAGGGGTAATTTGGTCATTTCACATGTCATGTGGCAATCTAGAGATTCTCCACCGAATTGGGGGCAATTTGGTAATCTTGAGTGATAATAGTCTATTTAGGATTAATTAGGATGTTATACTTTTTAGAGTTTCTATAAATCTAGTTGCTTGCTATTTTCTTAAAATAGTGATACATCGAACCTAGACGTTTTCATTTTAGAGTTTATTTTCCAATTAAATTCTATTTCTCTTTTATCTCATTGGCTCCTGCATGTAGACACCAATTCTATTGGTTCTTACATTGTCATAATTATTTATTAATTCATTTAGTTAGGATAATCATTCTTATTTAATTATTTAATTAGATAATTATCACTCAAGACATGATCCTAGGCCTCCATTTTAGGGTTTCAACTTAGACCTTTGGATTGAATCTCCATATTTTCCTATAAATAGAGCCCTCTGACCATTAGTATTTGGGGAAGGGCGAAGGACGATTTCTATAGCCTTACGTTGTTAGTATAATTCTAGAGTTCTCTCTATAAGAACTCTCACTCTCTTGAGGCCAAAGCCTTACCAAAGTGATGGCCTCCTTTTACGAAGCAAGCCGAAGCAACGCTTTCCAATCCGAAGAACAAGCTGGAGATTTGCCTAATAGAAGCCTCTGATTCAGACTTGCCTAGACGAAGTATTGCCCCGACTACCACGACTGAACAAGGTACGCCCTCAAACCCTTAATATTTTTCTTAGATCTGGTTGATCTCATCTCTTTTATCACTCATAATAAAATAGGGTAAACCAGAGAACTACGTGACTCTGATTCTATTTTTCTGAATGGATACGTAGGAAGCCTTTGAGCTTGAGTTAGATTTTTTTTTTGTCTTTTCTGTTATGTTTTATTTCTTTACACTAGATATCTTATTATTTATTTCTCCCAGACTCACATCTCTCTTTTCAGTTTTCTCATGAAAAAATACCATTGCAAATGAATATTCGAGGCCGATCCATTCAGATCGGGCGAGGTGGATGCTTGACACCTTCCCACTCCATACCTTAGCCCCCGAATCCTTTTTTTTTTTTTTTTGTTTTTGCTTTATTTCAGTGCTTTATTTTATTTTATCCATGTCAAGGGATCTTTAGAATGTAATTAGGAGATAAGGCGATGTAATTTCAATTATTTCATCCCTTTTAATTATGTTCTGTTGTAATGGGTTTGCTTGTTTCTTGCCCAAAAATAAGCCGACGGCTCCTTAATTTCTCTATCTTTCAAAAGAGGCATTTCTTACCACCTTAAGGGAAAGAGATGGTTGGGATCCCTCTAAATCCAAAAAAAGGATGACACATGCATTTTCCCATTTTTTTCGATGATGGCGCCCATAGTGGCGACTTTACTAGGGACTAAAGAGGGTTAGACTCGGTGAAGTGTTCACTTCAAGGCTATTTTGTTTACTTGCTTTACATTCATTTGTTTTTATGCTTTATGATGGATGGATTGATGTATGAATGCTTGAATGTATGGATGGATGAATAAAAAAGGACTAAAATCTGAATACCTTGCACACACATCACTTTCATACATTACATTTGCACTACATGCCCTCTAAACCTCAGACAGTTAGTAGCCCTCACCCCGTATGCTCACTCAACTTGATGGGTGTTGCCGATGAAAGTCTTCCACTCCTTGATCAAATACCACTTGACCGAGGACACTACATTCTAGTGGCCTTGGGATGGTATGCAAAAAGGCAATACGGTACCGTTTGACCATAGTCATTATAATCTAATGGTTATAGGAGGTATATAGCACGTCCTTTCAGAAGGGGAACTTTGAAACCTTTACCCGATCAAAGCATCACACATATAATTTGCCATAGATTCAAGATTTAGGAATTGAAACCCAATTTTGGTAAGACGCACATGAACGTTTTCGTGCAATTTTGCGAAGTCAGAAAACTTTAGAAAATTGAAAAAAATACCCCCCTTTGTTGGCCAATCAACACAGAGGTTGAAAGCCTCTGTGTGTTGATCAACACACAGGTGAGTGCCGATTGGCACACAGAGAGCAGACAAAATGACTACCCTATTGCAGTTCTTATTCCCTCTGTTGAGCCAAAAAACCATGGCATCAAAATCATTTCAATCACTGCAACTTGTCACTATAGATCAGGATCAACTACTTTAGATTTTGGCCAAAATCAGAAAAGACATGGCCAGTTATAGGGATGAAACACAAAGGCTCTTTCAGACTGTCCAAGAACTATTACTATAAGGGTTACCACTGCCTCTACCACTCCCAGTAGGGCCTAACAATTCCCCTAATAACCGACCACCTATACCTCCTTAAGATCATCTCCCACAGAATCAGCAGGCCCAAGATGCAGCCACACATGATCAGTTTAATCGACCCGAATAAAATGGGCCCCAAAATGAAGTCAAAACTCAAGAGAAGCCCAACATCAATGAAGAAACCCTTTTCAAAGGGCTTGAAAGATGGAAGCCGTTATATACAAATCCAACCGTAGAGATAACATGATTGATATCTACAAACTCTCCCTATATCCAGAGGTTTGTTTTCCCTACAAGTTCAAAATGCCATACTTAGACAGATTTCATGGGACCACATGCCCAAAAACCCATCTCAAGCTCTATATTCGGGCCATGCAACCACTAGGGGTTACAACTGAAATGATTGCTCAAATGTTCCACCAAACACTCATTCAGGCAGCTCTTTATTGGCTCTTAGACTTGGAATAACCCATATCTAAACACTGGAAACAACTCAGCGATGCCTTTATCAAGTAGTAAAAGAACAACAATGAGTTGGACATCACACTCAAGGACCTTGAGACTACCAAGCAAGAACCTAAGGAGATTCTTTCAACTTTCATCACCCGATGGAAGGACAAAGCGGCCCAAATGGTCAACAGGCCGAGTGAAGCCGAACAAGTGCAAATGGTGAAGAAGGACTTACTTCCCATTTATCGTGACTCATTATTTTCCCACCACTTTGAGACTTTCAAAGCTCTTATAGGGGCTAGAATCCAAATCGAGGATGTAATCAATGATGGAACATTGACATAACCCATTGTGACACCCTGACTCGGTTATTGATAATTAAGTCGCTAATTAAATATTAGGGACTTTATGAAGCAAAATAATAGTTAAGAAAACTAGATCAAGAAAATAAAAGCTACAAAATAATAAAACTCCGATTTGTGAAATCGACACAAGAAGAAAATAAATAATACAAGCACACGAGGAAAAAAAAGAAATAAAAAAATTCAATAAAAAGAGGGATAAATTAAAAAATGCCAAACAAGGCATAAAAAGGGGAAAAATGAAGAAAAGAAGGCCAAAAGTATTGGCCCAAAGTCTTGAACCCAAGACCAATAAAGAGGGAAAGAACTTATGCCAAAACAATATAGCCAACTTGGCTACAACAATTTTGTGCTATATATCTCACAAGATATATATATATATATAACCCATAAAAAATCCTATTTGCACCGCCTTTAAACCTAATCAGAATACATGCAACACCTCTGCCTTTTATGTTAATAAAAACGCAGAAATATAACATTGTGTTCCCCATCTAGTTATCAATTACAAACCATTAAACAAAGTCTTAGAATGGATTAGGTATCCTATTACAAATAAAAGAGACATAGTTAATCATTTACACAAAGCAGGTATCTTTAGTAAATTTGTTATGAAAAGTGGATTTTGGTAAATCCAAATTCATGAGTCAGACAGATACAAAACTGTATTCACCACCCCCTTTGGTCATTACGAATTGAACATAATGCCTTTCGGACTAAAGAATGCTCCCAGTGAATTCCAAAATGTCATGAACGACATCTTTAACCCCTTCTCCAATCATATTATAGTTTACATAGATGATGTTCTCATTTTCTCTAAGTCAATTGATCAACATTGGAAACACTTGTATTCATTTCTTAATGTTATCAAACACAATGGTTTAGTCCTCTCAGCATCAAAACTTAAGTTATTTCAAACTTCAATTAGATTCTTAGGTTTCGATATTTCTTATGATCACATCAAACCTATCTAACGGTCTATCTAGTTTGCTGATTGGTTCCCTGATCAGATCCTTGATAAAACTTAGTTACAAGGGTTCTTAGGTTCATTGAATTATATTTTAGACTTCTATCCCATCATTTTAAGTTATCTTCATGAACTTTTGTTCCAATGTTTAATTACAATTGGAACCTAGTTAGACAAAATTGAGAAAATAGTTGACAACAAATAGCCTACTCCTTCTCAACCCTCTTCTTCTATACAGTTAGAAAAACCTTTAATCAAAGTACCTAAAGCAAAACTTTCACACAAACCTCAACCTAAACCCACAACGGCTTTAGCACAAATTAACAAAATGCTTCAGGATCTAGTTACAACAGTTAAGGAAGAACCTTCTATTTCCTCCAAAACCATAATAACCATAAAAAAAATAGACGGCACATCCAGTGCTGATTCATCAACCAATGATGATGATGCATTACAAACTCACTATCAGGAATTAAACCAGTAACTAATGGGATGGGAACTTTGTTCTTTTGAGGGATTGAAAGGGTCAGTAATCTTATAGGGACTAGAAGGTAGACTTGCTAGAGTTGAGCTGTAGCTGCGGTGACTGTAGTTGGGTCGTAAAGGGCGACCAAGGACTGAGAACAAAGTATCTTCTTGGTTAGGCTCTCACTGATTTTCTAGTAACCTTAACTTAAAAATTGTAGAGCAAACTTATGCTCTCAACAAAGACCAAGTAAAATGCCAGTTATTTACCCAATTAACTTTAAGTGACCACATTAAAAAGGGATATAATTTCCTTCATATAGGTTTAGTCCAAGTAAGCATTAACCCTTTCATTCGTCGAGGTTTAAATGCTTCAGTCCTCCTAGCCCTTAGAGACGCCGAGCATATCAATTTTTTAAATATTCTCTTAGGAGTGATGAAGTCACCTTTACATCAAGGACTAGTCCATTTTGACTATTTCCTAGATTTCACAATTAGTCTTCTTGACTCACATGTCCTAAAGACCCTTACACTTCATATTCAAACCTCTAGCACCAATATACTAGAAGGTAGAGTTGTCAATGGAGTGGATCGCAACCCGATCTGATCCGAGATCCGATCCACTAAGTCTGGATATAGTTTTAGAAATAGTGATCTGTGAGCCGATCCGATCCGAATCTGATTATCCCAAATATAAACGGACCGGATATAATATAGGCTGATCCGATCCGTTTACAATCTAATCTGATCCGTTTTTATATATAATTAATAAGGACCATTGATCTAGGTCTATCCAATGGTTATAAAAGCTTTATATAAAAGATCAACCTTTGATTGGATGGATGGAGCTAAAGTGATGAAAATTTGTAATAGGAAAATGTTATTGTGGACTTTGGTTATGTAATAATTTGAATAATGAGTTTGAAATCTATATGTTTAATTATGTAATAGTTTGAATATTGTGGACTTCTTGATTTCAGTCTTATGTAAGGATTTGTTATGTTTTAATATTATGGACATGGTAGTTTTTTATTATATTTTAAATTTTAAATAACTATTTATTATAGTTTTATAATTGATTTATTATTTAATTATGGTTGGTTAGTACAGTTTTTATTTTTAATAATTATTTAAATAGCATATTTTAGTTTAATACAGATTTATAGCCATTTAAAGTATTATAATTTTAAATGGATCGGACCGGATTAATGGATCGAAGATCCAGTTATTAACAAATTTGAATATGGATGAACATTCGAATGATCCATCGAATAAACGGATCAGATCGGATTTTATATTAAACGGATCGGATTAGGATCACCTCTGATCCGGTCCAAATCTGATCCGTTTACAACCCTACTAGAAGGAACAAGACAGTTAGTTTTAGTCTATCGTATTTATTATAATTGCCTTTAAGACTAATTTGAATGCTTTAGCAGTAAACAAAAGTCCTAAAGATAAAACTGTCCTTATCCAGTCATATTTTGAAGAAGCCAACATCTAGGTTCCAAAATCAATCCAATGGTCTGATGTAACCCTTCCCTCTTCATGGATCATTGAAAATGTCCTACCAGATCTGAACTCTCAACACCTAGATCTGAAAAGTTAATACCCAAACAAAGACGAGATCTAAACTTAGATCTCCAAGGTTTGAAGTTAAAATCTCAAATTAACACTCCATGTAATACATCACAATCACACGTCATAGAAAATGATAACGATACAGTTACATCCCCGAGTCCCACAGACTTTGAGACCCAAGAATGTAAGACCTCGACCCAAATAAAATAGAATAAATCCATTTATATCCTAAAAGAGTCAAATAATAATACCGAGATTTGACCAAGCCATGAGCATTGTCACGACCCGAAACCCACCCTAAGCGGATCACCGGATCGCGATCGCCGCCCCGAGACCCGAGGGCCCCGAGACAAGGCTCGCATATGCAGCGATATCGAATAGATGTGCAACATACATTTTGCAGAAGCGTGAAAAACTTTTTCTTTTCTTTTCTCATTTTTAAATTATGCACATCCATTCGGTACTGCCGCTCCATACATAGCATACATGGTTACACATTCAGAGTATAACTAAAAACTTAAAGACTTATAACATTAGATACAATACATGTTCGATTGCCCAGAGGTCTTATTACATGTCCTTACAATGTCTACTAATATCAAAAGTACTATTAGAGTTCATAGATTTATCAAAAGAAACTATTTAACCATATCTTCCCAAAATCAACAGATTCGTCGTCGTCGTCCTTAAGTCAAGACTGCTGCTAATTACTTGAAAGGGGGGTCCGAATAAAGTCCGGGTAAGCTAATCTAAGCTTGTGAGCAATTCCAGTATTCGTCATGGGGTTTTCAATTAGCAGTAGTTTAGTACATAAGAGTTTGTAAAATAGTCACCGCCAATTGTTCGTATACTAGAATACAGAATATATGCATTCCTTAAAACATGTAGCTTTGAAACATTTAAAGTAATCAAGCTAAACTTATACATATGAACTTTAAAACATATAACATATCATGTATTTCTTAAATAGAGTATATAAAACTCAAACATATGCATATTGAAAATGAGAGTAAAAACTTGCTTCCATTTTCAAATCATTTGTCATCTTATCACTTCCGTTAGTGGAATCCGTTTCGAACCGGACACCCGTTTTACTTATAAATGGAGATATCTCATCTGCTTGGGGGATTAGATCCTGCTACCGGGCATTTTACAGGGCAATTGAGTTCCGTAAAACCCAAAATCCTATCTATTTTACAGGGCAACTGAAAACTCAGAATCCTGTCTGCTTATGCATCATTCATCTTATAAAACATTTATCATGTGACTTGTCTCATAGATACTTTTCATAAATTTGTAATAAACATTCGTATACTTGAAATAAGCAAATTCAGAATATTTAACAATAATTGCATTTTAACTAGACATGCTGAAAAGTATTTGAAGGAAAAACTGTTGCAGAAACCAATCACTAAGCATGTCACAATGGGGTTATAAAATAGAACAATTAAAAACTGAATCATGTAAATACTGAATTTGAAATTTCAAATGCTTCATATCTTTAAACTTAAAACCTTGTCAAATTCATGGAGTTAAATCTCCAATTCAAACACAGGGTTACTCACCTTGTACTTCTAGTCCTGCTCTATTTGGGCGCTTTTCCCTTGGCTTTCCTTAACCTTTGAAGCCATTCTTGCAACGTTTCCGTATCCTCCTGTTTCTTAAGCTTTTTCGCTGCTAGTTGCTCCTTAGTTATAGTCTTGTAAATAAAGGGGCTAACACAGCACACTTCGTTCGTTTTGGAAATCCGAATGCGATTTTGAATCAGCTGGAGCTGTTTTTCTAGTTTCTCCCAGAAAACTTTCTGTTTGGGATCCTTTGCTAGTTGTGCCCTCATCATCATAGGAGTAACTTCTCGTTCTTGGCTCATTTTTGTGTTTATTAAATTCTCTGTTTAAAAACACAATTTACCGTGTCAAAAAAACAAAATTTCTATAATCATACTCTTCTGGGAGTTCCATTAACTTTAATTTAAAGTTATTTACTTAACATGTTTACGTGTCATGTCTTTTCGTATTTCATTTCTCGTATTTGCCTCAGTTTAGTTTTTTGGCAACATTTCAGTTCATAGTCATCTAACAGATGCTATTCATCAAATTTTATGTCTTTTTATTTTATACATTTCTTTTGGTCGAATAGACTCTACCATTGAGTCCGGAGTGTCGAAGAAAGTCGGTTTAGGCTTTCCAAGAATTTAATTCGGACTGTTATATGAAAAAGGACAAAATGGTCATTTTATCATTTTACGTGTCATATCTTTCCGTACTTCGTTTCGTAATTTGGACTCCATTTTTGAGTCCGGGATGTCAAAGAAAGTCAATTTAGACCTTCTCTGATTTCATTTTGGCTTTAGGGGTACCAGGGGTATTTTGGTCTTTTTACCCCTTTACGTGTCTTTATTTTTTGGGACCCCGTCTCATGTTGTGGACCTCACCATTGGACTCAGAAGGTCCGAGATAGTAAGAATACACTAATAACTTGTAAATTTTGGGTCAGGGGTATTTCGGTCATTTATCCCTTACGTGTTTTTATTTTTCAGGCCTCGTTTCGTAAAACGGACCCTACCATTGATCTCAGAATGTCCAAAATAGTAGAAATACACTATTCATAAGCTTAATTTGGACTTCGTTTGCTATATTTATGACCCAAGGGTAAAATAGTAATTTTATCTTAATTACAAAATAATTAAATAATTATTTAATTATATAAATATTTTCCCAGGGGTGTATTTGAACAAAATTCTCAAAATCTGGGCCACAGTAGAATTTCCCAAAACAGTTGGGGTCAATCCGTAATTAACCAAAGGTTTGGTTTATTTTATTTTTAAAATAAATTAAAAACCAAAGGGTTCGGTCCAGTTTTAAATGAACCAGTCTGGTTCAGTTGCAAACCAACCGGTTTAGCCGGTCTGCTTACATGTGGCTGACGTCATCATGACGTCAGCCCTAGATCTCATTTAATTTAAACCGACACCCGAAACGACGCCGTTCTAATTAATCGGTGGCAAGCCCAGAGGCTGCCACCTGTCCGAGTCGACTCAGCCCCATTTCCAAAAACGAGTTGACTCGTCTTCATCTTCCCCACGAGACCCCCTCTGAAACCCTAATTCCAGTTTTCCTTTTTCTTCTATTTCGTGATGTTTTTCTCTTCCATTTTCTCTGTTTTCTTTTCCAAACATCTTCTAACATCTTAATATACATTTTAGCATTGATTTGAAGCTTCGAATATGGTTAAATCATTGGGTTTAAACCATGATAACCCGAACTGTAAAACCTATGGTTCATGCTTATTTCTTAACCATTTTTGATGAGGTTTGGCTTGTTGTGATCCCCTCTTCATGGGGATTCAGTTTTCATTTAAAGAAATGGCTTAAATCATAAGTTTAGAGGTTTGGGGTGTAAACCCGTAACCTGCACCTTGACATTTGAGGGTCGATTTTCTTGCTTTAAGGTCGCGCACGTGGGTTTTTCACATGCTTGTAGGGTCTACTAGAGGTCCTTATACACCAAACCAAGTTTGGTTTCCCTCGAATCAGACCTGCATCATGCAAGGTCATCAATGGAGGATGCTTCTGGGTTAGGTGTTTTTAGGTGTTTTAAAGCTTAACTCCATGCTTATTACACTTCTAAACATGTATATAACATATCCTATGTATATAAACAACTTTAAATAGTTCTTATCAATCAAACTTTTAGAGAGAGGAAAAATGTAAAAATTGGAACTTTACCTGTTTACACTTGCTTTCTCCTTTGTTCTACCTCCAATTCTCTCTCTATTCTCCTTACTTCTTCTTCCTTTGGTTTCTTTTGCAAGAAGAAAGCATGGTTTGCATGCTTGGCTATTTAAAGAGAAGGTGACCGACCCTTCTCTCTCCTCCATTCTCTCTCTCTCTCTCTCTCTCTCTCTGATTTCTAGCCCTACACTAGACCTCTCATCTCATAAATTCTACTTTTTTCTTTTTCAACTTTGCATTTAATTTTCATAGATATTTATACATATAATATATACATATATATACATATACACATATATACAAGACACACACACACACACCAGCCGACACACACACACACACACATTCACACACTGTTCAACTTTTCCACTTTTCATCTTTTAATATTTTCATATTTCATTTAATATATATACATATATTTACATTTAATTAATACATATATATATATCAATTCCTATAATTAATTAATTAATGTAATAATCAATTAATTATATATATATAATTTCCTTTCCTCGTAATACGTGTCATGTGACCCGGTATCCCGGGTCGGGATATCACAGCATAGTACCAAAAGTAAACCGAGACCAGATTTAGACCAAGAATAGTACACACCAAAATATACCGAATTATCATGAATGAGTAGTATACAGTAAATGGATACGAATATCGAGGTAAATAATAGAAGTCATGATCTCAAGAAATTACGAGATTAGGACAAGCCAAGTACAAACAGACCGAGCTGATAAAAATAATACCAAACGAGACCCGAGCTATCATAGTAAGTTATGTACAATAATAGGCACGCAGTTCGAGACAAATAGCGAGATTCACAAATAGAGTAAAATACGATATTTAAATATGCGAGAATTAAAAATTCAAGTAAACCCGAGTACCCTAGGACTACCGTACGAGAAACTCGAACGGTACGAAGAAACGTACATGTAGGCCCATACGTGCCTAGATATACGTGCACAGTAACGAGAATATACATATATATATACGAAATAATATATATGTGTATATATAGATATAAGCATAATATATATATATATACGGTATATGTATGTATATGTATTATATAAGTATAATGTATAAAGTATAAATATATAAAGTATAAGTATAAATATATATATATATATAAATCTGATTATATATATATATATATATATATATATATATATATATATACTAAATGCATGCAAGGCATGCAAGTGGAGAAAGAAAAGAAAAATAAAAGAAAAAAAGGAGAAAGCTTATGGGTGTGTGTTGACCAAGTGTGTGAAAAGGTGTGCATGTTTAGTGTGTGAAACATATAATATATATATATATATATATATATAATATCATAACTAAACAAAATAAAGAAAGAAAAGAAAGCAGAAAGGAGAAAAGAAAAGTCAAGGAAAGAAGCTACAGCAAGTGGGAAGAAAGAGAGAGGAAAGAGAAAGAACCGTGAAGGGCGGTTGAGTTGTTTGTATATATGTGTTTGAGTTGAGAGAAAACCAAAAAAATAGAAGCAAGGTAAAGAAGCTGTCAGCACTTAGAGGCATTCAGAAGTAGAAACAAAGAAAGAGGAGGAAGAAAAGAAGGGTTACTGCGAGCCAAAAGCTCAGCTGAGTGAGTAAACTGATTTCTGACTTTTACTATTTTAAGCATGAAAGCTTTTTAAGTTTAATACTTTTAAAGAGCGTGAAAAATGGTAAATTTAGGAAGAAACCGCAACCCATTTGGTGAAGAAATGAGTGAGAAAAACTAATTTAAAGTTTGAAGGAAAATTTCGGGTCATTGGGTTTTTGATCGATTTAGCTTGTTTTATGAATGGGGAATTATTGCACATAGGTGTAGCAACTTGTAGGTAAAATTTGGGCTCAAAAAAAATGGCTAAAAAGCCATGACAAATGAAAACTTCAGTTTGCCATAAAATTTGGGCAGCTCACCGGAGTTGGCTGCAACTCCATTTTCCGTGGCCTTCCGGTGATGCAAACTAAATTCTGAGGGTAGATATGGAAAGCCCATGAGGAGTAGAAGAGGAACCCATTAGTCGGATGTCAAAACGTTGCTGAAAAGGGCTATCGTTGCTGGGGAAGATGACCGGTGCACGGCTGATACACGCTGGTACGTGTTGCACGTATGGCATTGGTGGGGTTTTAGGTCGGGTTGACCCGCCCAGCTACACTTGGGTTAGAACATGAAATGGTGCAGCTTTAATGATTTTTGAAATGGTGAATTGGGGCTGTTTGGATGCAAGTATAAGAAATATAAATTAAATTGAAATAAGAATAGGGATAGCCTATCCAAGGTTTGGGTTTACCCGTTGTTTGCCTATTCTCAATTGGAATAAGACTTTCTGAAATTAGAATTTGACCCAAAATTTATGGTTAATTACAATTTGACCCAAAGTAATAAAATAATATTTAAATTAAATAATTAAAAAGGGAGAATTTACCAAAAATGCTCCTAAGTCAAAAAGGAGTCAAACAGACTCTGATTAAAATAAAAGAATAGTGAATTTTTATTATTTCGAGCATTCCTGACTCAACGGTGGAGTCTGATTTGCGAAAAGAGGTCCTGAGAAGTAAGAACCCATAAAAGTGTAAAATGATCATTTTGCCCTTTTTAGTACAAAAGTCCGAATTGAATTCCGCAAAAGCCTAAACCGACTCTGTTCGACATTCCATATTCAATAGTAAAGTCTATTCAAGTAAAAGAGATATTAATAGTAAAGAGACATAAAATTTGATGAATAACATGAGATATATATATATATATATAGACTGAGATGAGCTTCCTGAATCATAGGAACGTCAAGAGAGAAAGAGAAGGCAATTTGACCTTCTAGACAGATACAAAAAGAGGTAAGTAATATCTGATCTCTGCATGTGATACTTCTAGCCATGTCGACAGTTTTTTCATATATCACCTGTTGTATTCCATACATATAAGAAGTTATTGAGTCCACATTTTTTATTGTTCTATCTTGTGGAAATTATTTATTCTTTACCATATATCTCGATCATGATTTTGTACACTTGTGCATAGATTCTTTTTTGTACACTTGTACCAAAGGCTGTGAGGGCTAGACAGTTATGTTGGCGGTAGCCTCGTAACCATAACCTTCAAAAAGTTATATTTATATTATGTAGCCAAGTACTAGTTATGATTCCACTATACTCTTCGTGGAAAGCAGCATGATCCGGATATATTATTAGTGCCGGATTTTTGCTCAGTCACAAACTCCATCGGATGCGTAGTACGACCTTTGGGTCAAGGTTCCATGGGAACACCAACTACGTTGCTATGTAAAGCATAGGACGTAGAGTTACATTATTGAGCTCAGTGCTTTATGCACCTAGGGGGTAGCCGAACCTCATAGTTATTGCATCCCCCAGTTTGATATCATTATCATTTATTGATTATCATAGCTTGATCATATTATATCATTATGAATGATCATGATATTTCACAGCTTTTTATTGAGTGCGTATGATTATACTTGAGACAGCTCATGACTATAGCAGTATGACTATATAATCAGACATATTTTCATTGCTTTATCATTTGAGTTCCTACCCTTTGATAATCCTTGATGAGTTCCTTATTTCTTGACTGGCTACCATATTGCGATTATCCTAGTTCTTTATGGATATTGCTTTCTATATTCACTTGTACATATGGCAGAGCAAAAGAGAATTACTTACTGAGCTTAAGTTAGCGCACCCCAAACTTACTAAAACATTTCAAGAAAGGAAGTTGTAGAGGAGCAGTAGCGGTGGCAGTAGCAGTCAGCTAGATAATAGTGGACATTTTTGAGATAAATGTAATGTATAATATTCAATACAGTCTTGTAACTCTCCCATGTCATCCACGTCTCAGGGATGTAGTGTATTAGACTTTTAAAAGTCTGTATTTTGAGAACCAGATTTTATATACATGCAACTTTTATTTAGAAACTTTCACTGTTTATGTTATGATATTTATTGCATGTTAGTAGCACTGATTGAGTTTCTACAGTTTCAGTTCAGATGAGAGACCCGGTTCGACAATAGTGTCGGGCCAGGGTTCGCGATTCGAGATCCGCAGAGGGTAGGTTTCGGGTTGTAACAACTTGGTATTAGAGGATTATGTTTAAATGATTAGGTTGAGCTGGTATCAAAATAGCCTAGATCATAAGTGGTTCATGGGAGATAAGACTAAGGTACTAGTACTATAAATGTCCAAATAGAGTCAGTTAGTAGATAGATTCTGACATGATAGATAGACTATTATATGAATCTTGACCGTTGATCTTTTACAACGAGTAATTTTGGGAAATGATTAGGCTACTGTACCAGTAGTCGCAGGTATTTTTCTAGTTAGTTATGGCATACCGCATGCTAGCTTTATGTATTGATTATCCTTTCCGCATTCACTACTAGATTGATTTAGAAACTGAACTGCTAGTTGAACATAGAAACAGAACTCTTAGGTTATATGTTAATTGTTAAATTCCCACTAAGAGAATGATCGATGAGGAATGTTATGCATGAAACAAGTAGAGTACGTAACATAAATATACGAGTATTAGAACGACATACTGTTATCTCGTTGAATTTTAAAGACATTGAAGAGTTAAAAGATTAAGTAATTGATAAACTTCAAGGAGCAATGACAGATATGAATGCTAAGATTTATAATCTTTAGAATGAACTACATACTGTTATAGATATAAATGATTACTTGATAAACGAGATAGAATGAATAGCAACTCTTGGAAGAATCATTATCAAAGAAAGTTATACATTGGGAAAAATCATTAGTAATGAATGATATACATAGAGTATAAGAGGTATAGATCATAAGTGTATAATTATTAGCTGATCTGAGAAAGAAATTGATAATTTAAAAACAATTAAATGAATTGTGACTGTTAAAAGATGAAAGCAAGTTAAGATACTCAAGGTTAACTAGTTTTTGAAAAAAGACTATATGTTATGATAGAAGTTAATGATTTTTGAACAACTAAGATGAGCGTAAATAGTGATCCTAAGAATAGTAGTATACATAAAGGTAAATGATAAGGATGCTTAAGATTATGACACTGAAAATACTGAAGGAGGTTTCGATAAATGATATAGACAGATAAACGAGGCTTGAATGAGAGATAATAGTTATACTTAAGAAAACTTGTAAGGAATCATAGTGATATTGAAATTAGTAATCCTTGATGATTATTCTATCTTATGGAAGAATGTACTTGATATCTATTGAGTTACAGTTTGATGAATTATTTTATATTGAGGGAACTATTGAGAATTGAATTACTATATCTAGACTACGGACTTGATGTTTATGGTTAAATGATTTTCCTATATTTTGAGAATTTGTGAGAGTTGAATTACGTTCCGTAATGAACGAGGAAAATGGTTAGATCACATTGAAAGACAGAAGGTAACATAGAGTTGGGAATTGTGTCAGTTTGAAAAGTAGTGAATTTTATAGAAACATCTAGATAGAACAATAACACCTTGAAAGACGATATATGTGATAGGAAACATCAAAGTGGAATATTTACACTCTGAAAGGCAATAGATGTAGAAATGAATCAAGATCTAAGAGATAGTCTAAAGGGGACTTAAATAGGTAAGTACAAGGGGAGTTGATATCCTAAATAGATTGGTGACGTACCAGAAATTTGAAAAGTCTTGAGCAAGGTATAGATAGACCCTGATAAGGCAAAAGATGAATAGAGTTTTGAAGACTTCTACTAAAATAAGCAAGACTATTAGAAGTTGAAATTTTGAAATGCGATGATTTTGACAAGAGGCTGGTATATGATGATTAAGTGTTAGAAAAGATTTGAGAAATCTTGGAAAATGATCCGAGTAATAGATTTGATATGAATAAAAGATGATACTTTGTCAAGCTAATTGAAAGTAAGCAATAAACAATTCTGAGTAACTTTTAGGGATTAATGAGATCTAAATGATTGTAAAAGACTGCATGTATAGTAAATCATTTAGAGAGAATCATGAAATAAGATGATATATGAAATTGTAGAAAATACTACAAGAATGCTTACAAGTATAGAAGAAAGTAAAGATCTGTGAACAGTAAGGACTTATAAACTATATCGGTTTCGAAAGCTTAAACCATTTTGATAAAATCTCAGATAAAATGAACCAGGTGATTATATGACCCGGAAAAGACACAAAGTATATAGAAACTCCTAGTATTGTTACAAGAAATTCTCTAAAGAAAGGAGTTAGGTAAATAATGATTAAAGAAAAACGTAATGTGTGATAGAGAACAAAATGTGATACAAGATACAAAATACCCAAGATAAGTGTTAGAATTCATATAAGAATATAAGATAGTATGAAAGAGAAAAGAGTACATAACTAAAAGTAGTAATTACAAAACGAGATTCAAGTAGAATAGTATAAATCCAAAAGACTGATGAAAACGAGAATAGAGTTTTCGAAATTATGAGCGTTCGAGTTTTGCGGACAAAACTCAGTTTAAGGGGGATAGAATGTAAGACCCCGACCCAAATAAAATAGAATAAATTCATTTATATCCTAAAAGAGTCAAATAATAATACCATGATTCGACCAAGCCATGAGCATAGTACCAAAAGTAAACCGAGACCAGATTCAGCCCAAGAATAGTAAACCCCAAAATATATCGAACTATCACGAATGAGTAGTATACAGTAAATGGGTAGAAGTTATGATCTCAAGGAATTACGAGATTAGGACAAGCGAAATATGAACAGACCGAGTCGATAAATATAATACCAAAAGAGACCCAAGCTATCATAGTAAGTTATGTACAGTAATAGGCACGCAGTTCGAGACAAATAACGAGATTCACAAATAGAGTGAAATATGATATTTAAATATACGAGAATTAAAAATGCAAGTAAACTTGAGTACCCTAAGACTACCGTACGAGAAACTCAAATGGTACAGAGAAACGTGCATGTAGGCCCATACATGCCTCGATATACGTGCATAGTATACTTTCATAGATATGAGAATATACATATATATATATACAAAATAATATATATGTGTATATATAGATATAAGCATAATATATATATACGGTATATGTATGTATATGTATTATAAGTATAATGTATAAAGTATAAATATATAAAGTATAACTATATATATATATACACACTAAATGCACGCAAGGCATGCAAGTGGTGAAAAAAAAGAAAAAGAAAAGAAAAAAATGAGAAAGTTGATGGGTGTGTGTGTCGGCCAAGTATGTGAAAAGGTGTGTGTGAAACATATAATATATATATATATATATATATACACAAAATATCATAACTAAACAAAATAAAGCAAGAAAAGAAAGCAGAAAGGAGAAAAGAAAAGTCAAGGAAAGAAGCTGCAGCAAGTGGGAGGAAAGAGAGGGAACTGTGAGGGGCGGTTGAGTTGTCGGTATATATGTGTTTGAGTTAAGAGAAAAATAGAAGCAAAGTAAAGAAGCTATGAGTACTTAGAGAGATTTAGAAGTAGAAACAAAGAAAAAAGAGGAAGAAAGGAAGGGTTACTGCAAGCCAAAAGCGCAACCGGGTGAGTAAACTAATTTTTGGCTTTTACGATTTTAAATATGAAAGCTTGTTTAAGTTTCATGGTTTTAAAGAGCATGAAAAATTCTAAATCTAGGAAGAAACCACAGCCCATTTGGTGAAAAAATGAGTGAGAAAAACTAATTTAAAGTTTGAAGGAAAATTCCGAGTCATTGGGTTTTTGATCGATTTAGCTTGTTTTATGAATGGGGAATTATTGCCCATAGCTGCAGAAATTGTAGGTAAAATTTGGGCTCAAAACAATGGCTAAAAATCCCTGAAAAATGAAAAATTCAGTTCGCTAGAAAATCTGTGTAGCTTGCTGGAGTTGGCTACAACTCCATTTTCTGAGGCCTTCCGATGATGCAAATTGAATTTCGAGGGTAGATATGGAAAGCCCATGAGAAGTAGAAGAGGAACCCATTGGTCAGATGTCGAAATGTTGCCGAAAAAGGGCTACCGTCGCCGGGGAAGATGATCGGCGCACGGGTGATACACGCTGGTACGTGTTGCTCGCATAGTGCTGGTGTGGTTTTGGGTTATGGGCTCAGGTCAGGTTGACCCGCCCAGCAACACTTGGGTTAGAACATGAAACAGTGCAGCTTTGATGATTTTTGAAATGGTGAATTGGGACTATTTGGATGCAAGTATAAGAAATATAAATTAAATTGAAATAGGAATGAGGATAGCCTATCCAAGGTTTGGGTTTATCCGTTGTTTGCCTATTCTCAATTGGAATAAGACTTTCTGAAATAAGAATTTGACCCAGAATTTATGATTAATTACAATTTGACCCAAAGTAATAAAATAATATTTAAATTAAAAAGTTAAAAAGGAAAAATTTACTAAAATGCCCCTAAGTCAAAAAGGAGCCAAACAGACTCTGATTAAAATAAAAGAATAGTGAATTTTTATTATTTTGAGCATTCCGAACTCAATGGTGAACTTCGATTTGTGAAAAGAGGTCCCGAGAAGTAAGAACCCGTAAAAGTACAAAATGACCGTTTTGCCCTTTTTAGTACAAAAGTCTGAATTGAATTCCGCAAAAGCCTAAACCGACTTTGTTCGACATTCCAGATTCAATAGTAGAGTCTATTCAAGTAAAAGAGATATCAATAGTAAAGAGACATAAAATTTTATGAATAGCATGAGTTATATATATAGACTGAGATGAGCTTCCTGAATCATAGGAATGCCAAGAGAAAAAGAGAAGGTGGTTTGACCTTCTAGATAGATACAGAAAGAGGTAAGTAATATCTGATCTCTACATGTGATACTTCTAGCCATGTCAACAGTTTTTTCATATATTACCTGTATTATTCCATACATATTAGAAGTTATTGAGTCCACATTTGATATTGTTCTATCTTGTGGAAAGTATTTATTGTTTATCATATATCTCGATCATGATTTTGTACACTTGTGCATAGATTCCTTTTTGTACACTTGTACCTAGGGCCATGAGGGCTTGACAATTATATTCGCGGCAGCCTCGTAACCATAGCCTTCAAAAAGCTATAATTATATTATGTAGCCAAGAACCAGTTATGATTCCACTATACTCTTCGTGGAAAGTAGCATGATCCTGATATATTATTAGTGTCGGATTTTTGCTTAGTCACAAACTCCATCAGATGTGTAGTACGACCTTCGGGTTAAGGTTCCATGGGAACACCAGCTACATTGCTTTGTGAAGCATAAGACATAGAGTTACATTATTGAGCTTAGTGCTTTATGCACCCAGGGGGTGGCCGGGCCCCGTAGTTATTGCATCCCCTAGTTTGATATTACTATCATTTATTGATTATCATAGCTTGATCATATTATATCATTATGAATGATCATGAGATTTCACAGCTTTTTATTGAGTGCATATGATTATACTTAAAACAACTCATGACTGTAGTAGTATGATTATATTATTAGACAGATTTTCATTGCTTTATCATTTGAGTTCCTACCCTTTGATATTCCTTGATGAGTTCCTTATTTCTTGACTGCCTACCATATTGCGATTATCCTAGTTCTTTATGGATAATGCTTTTTATATTCACTTTTATATATGGCAGAGCAAAGGAGAATTACTTATTGAGCTTAAGTTAGCTCACCCTAAACTTACTAAAACATTTCAGGAAAAGAAGTTGTAGCAGGAACAGTGGCAGTGGCAATAGCAGTTAGCTAGATAGCAGTGGACATTTTTGAGATAAATGTAATGTATAATATTCAGTATAGTCTTGTAGCTCTCCCATGTCATCCACGTCTTGGGGATGTAATGTATTAGACTTTTTAAAGTCTGTATTTTGAAAACTAGATTTTATATACATGCAATTTTATTTAGAGACTTCCGCTGTTTATGTTATGATATTTATTGCATGTTAGTAGCACTGATTGAGTTTTCGTAGTCTCAGTTTAGATAAGAGACCTAGTTCGGCAATAGTGTCGGGCTAGGGTTCGCCATTCGAGATTCGCAGAGGGTGGGTTTCGAGTCGTGATAAGAAAACTCACCATGAACTCAATACACTCAGTAAAGAGTTCATTATTGACTCAGTTACCCTAAATGCAGATTTTACCTTTAAGGCTAGTAGAGCTAAAAGAGAACAGTATAGAGCTAGTCACATTAAAGAACAAAAGTTACATATTTACACGAAGTGGAGAGAATTCATGCACGAATGTCATGAAAATATCCTATTTTTTAGTTATATAGAAAATCACTACGAATGACACTCCAAATGTCATACCCTTACCAAAGTTAAATGGATTAAGGAAGACAAAACCATAATCCAATCAAGTCATCTACTAATAGGAACAATCATAATCCAACACTTGGGATCTGAAGTAGTTGCTTCACCATTTAAACTACCTCCTACAGATAAAACATCTAGGAAGATAGTTGAACAAAACAACTACACTAACCAATGTTTAATTACAATTGGAACCCAGTTAGACAAAATTGAGAAAATAGTTGACAACAAACAGTCTACTCCTTCTCAACCCCCTTCTTCTATACAATTAGAAAAACCTTTAATCAAATTACCTGAAGTAAAACTTTCACACAAACCTCAACCTAAACCCACAATGGCTTTAGTACAGGATAACAAAATGCTCCAGGATCTAGTTACACCAGTTAAGGAAGAACCATCTAGTGCTTCCAAAACCATAGTAACCATCAAAAAAATAGATGCCATATCCAATGCTGATTCATCAACCAATGATGATGATGCATTACAAACTTAGTATCAGGAATTAAACCAGTTATAGGACCAACTTCAAGGTTTTACAGTTAAGAAATTCCATCATCTTAGAGTTAACCTTACTAGTATAACAAACAATAGGTATGGCTTTGTCACGACCCGAGACCCACCCTATGCAGATCTCGTATCGTAAATCCGATCCGACACTGTTGCCAAACTGGATCTCTCAACTTGCTACACAATCAGTGCCACTAAACACGCAAGGACTATCAAAATATAAACAACGGAAGACATAAATATAAAAGTTGCATGTCATATATATATATATGTGGTTCTCAAAATACAGACTTTAAAATTTCTTAACTATTGTACATCCCCAAGATGTGGATGAAATAGGAGAACTATAAGACTGTACTAAATATTACACTTGCAACTTCAAAAGTAATGTCCACCTTTAGCTATCAGGCTCTATCATCTATGTAATATCCCGACCCGGGATACGTCACGTGTACCGAGGTAAGTCGGTTAAATAATGTAACTTGAACGGTAAGATATGTATATCATGGTATTTCATGGAAATGAATGACTGGAAACTGTAAATGATGGAAATGAATAACCAAGGCTGGGTAACATCCAAGCACCCCAGGGCATTGCATCGGAATACGTGCATGCACGTATTCCCATGCATGCATACGTGAACATAGGTGAGTAGCCCGATCAAAATGAATGTATGTATAAATGATTAAAAATGGATTTATACCCCTACACATGAATGTTTATACATGTATAAAAACATGTATTTGATGTGTATATATTTATATATATATATATATATAACATAATGTATTATACATGTATTTATGTATATATGTATATGTGTAATAATAAAAAGGAAAAGAAAAGAAGGAAAGGGAAACTGCCCTTGGGCAGTATATAGGTGCGGTGTATGTGGGTGTGTGTGTGTCTCGGTTGGGTGAAGTGTGTGTGTGTGATGTGTATAATATAATATATGTATATATGTGTACATCACAAGCCTCCCAAGCCATAAATGCAAAGTTGCATTTGGCAGTGAGAATATCAGACCCTAAGTCAAGGAAAGGGGCCATAGAAGGGGGAGTAACCGAGAGAGAGAAAGAGAAAAAGGAAAAGAGGCCGTGGAATCTCTCTCTCTTTATATATGTACATACGGGCGTGAGTTGAGAGACAAAAAGGAGACTGAGACTGAGAGGAACATTGTCAAGGAACTCAGGAGCAGAAACAGAAAGGTTTGGAGGGTCACAGTGAGCTAAAATCCGAAAACCCAGGTAAGTAATTTAAGTTCTGTTTTTACAATTTAGAGCATGAAGCTTATATCTATTTATAAGGTCTAAATCAGCAAGAAATATGAAACTAAATGCAAAAATAATGATAGAAAAAGGTTAAGAAACCAAAGAGAAATTCACAGTTGCAGGTTTGTAGAGAATAATCAGACACTTGACATTTCATGCATTAAACTTTGTTTAAATGACCCAAGCATGACCCTATGAAGTGCAGAAAATCATTAGAACCAAATAGGGGTCAAAACAGTTGAGAAACAGGCATGAACTTGAGAAAGTACAGTTGGCCGGAGCCACTGTTTTTCTCTATTTCGTGAAGAATTAGTGGGCCAAGTTGAAAACTAAGGTTAGAAGTAAGATCTACATGAAAAATGGAAGGAAATAGCATTTTAAAACGGTTGAAAACTAACTGAAATTTAGTGATAGTTGTCGGAGAAGACGATTGTTCACCATCGAAACCCTACCGGAGTAACGGGGAAGACGACCGGAATGTCGTGAGGCTATCGGGTTAAAATTAAACCGGATCCGGGTTCGGATCGGGTCGGGACCCGACCGGAAATAAGTGGGTAAGTGATACTGTGTCATTTTGTTTTGAATTTAAATGGATTGGGCTTGTTTGGTTACATGGATAGGAAATATTAGAATTGAGTTTGGGCTTATTCCAACCACGGAGAAGGTAAGAACCAAGATATTGGAATCCGGTTCTTGAAATAGACTGAACCGTTTGGTTCAGTAAGGGGGCAGACCGGTTTAGGGTTTCTGGTTCTGAACCAACTGGTTCAGACCGCAGCTTTTGGAAATTATGAACCGGCCCCAAATGTTTTGAGAAATCTCACTAAGGCCCAAACAGGAAAATTAATAAAATATTAATTTTTACAAAAATGCCCCTATTCCAAATATAGGTCAAACGAAGTCCAAACGATGCAAATGAATAGTCAAAACTTATTATCTCGGATGTTCTGAGTCCAATGGTGGGGTCCATTTTACGAGATGGGACCCCGAAGGATAAATACCGTAAAAGTGCAAAATGACTATTTTGCCCTTTTTAGTACAAAAGTCCAAATGGAATTCCGCGAAAGCCTAAACCGACTTTCTTCGGCATTCCGGACTCAATGGTAAAGTCTAAATTTATTTTTGAGATACTTATGATAGAAAGGCATAAAATTTGATGAATAACATTTATTCTGAAACGTATTCACTGATGTATAGGGAACTCGAAAGGGTACACTCACGGATTCCTGATCTAGAATCACGATAGAGGTAAGTGGATCACTCTCTCTTACATGTGGTGTTTCCACAAGCCAAGTTTATTCTTTTACTGCCAAACTCGTACTCTTGAATGTATTGATATCCTTGTGTTCCACAATTCGATATTTTCTATCTGGTGGACATTTGATTGACTGATGTATCATTGTTATCATATTTCACTGTGCCTTGAAAGTACACATGTTATTGCTATCCACAATGTGATATTGTTCTATCTTGTGGACATTGATTGACTGCTATATCATTGTTATCATGTTGAACCATGCCTTGAAAGGCCTACTGTTGTATCCTTATTGAATGAATGATATTCCATTTTTATATCCTATGGAATTACTTATGCTCATGGTATGTTTATGAACACGGGAGTTGTGCTCAGTCACAACACCCATCTGATGCTATCTGATTGAATGGGACCTACGGGTCAAGTCCGTGAACGGACAAATGGCAATTCATTGGAATTCACTGGGGGGTATGCCGGGCCCCAAAAGATCGAGGGTCTGCCGAGCCCTGACACAGAATAACAACATCTTTTATGACTGACAGAACTTGATTGTTGAATGGTATTATTCCTTATGATTCTTCAAGTCTCGAGGGACTTGCATTGATTGATTTGATTGTGATCGGTTCATTGTGGCAGTACTTCATTGTTGTTATATTATCATTGGATTTCTTCATATCGCTATTACACCCAATACTCCTGATTGTGTATTGTGATTACTTTTCATTGGCCCTCGTGGCAATTGTTTCCATTGGCCCTCGTGGCAATTGTTTTCATTGGCTATCACAGCATTTTATTCTCATGATTGACTATCATGTTCTTATATGGAATTGTATTCATTATTGATCATCGATACCAGTGTTGGAGATCTGCATTTACTTACTGAGCTTTGTAGCTCATTCCACCCCACTTACCCCCATTTCAGGTAATGACGCTGCAAGACCCCAGTAGGAGTCTGAGAGCGTAGGGGGACATTTTGAAGTACTGTACCAGTCTATGTTAGTTCTCCCATGTATTCACCACCCCGGGTGCTGGTTACGTTTAGTTCTCATTTTATCTTATGTAGAACTATGTCATGTATTTAATAGACTTCCGCTATTTAATTTATTTAAAAGACTTCCGCTGGATTACTGTAATTGATAAAGACTTTCGCTGTTTATTGTTTAAAATTTTTAGTACATTGCATATTAGTACTATGATACGGGAATGGAAAAAGTAGGGACGGCCTTCGGGTCCGCCCCGCGACACGAGATCCGCATAGGGTGGGTTTCAGGTCGTGACAATCTACTCTCGATATCTGTGCCTGAAAATGAATGTAGTATCTGTATGAGCTACGAAAACTCAGTAAGTGAATATTCTTTGCTCTATCATGTGTACAAGTGTATATAGAAGTGCTAGCGAGTCAATGAATATAGATCTCAATATCAGATGATAAAAGCTCAAATGATAAGAAAATGAATATGCTCTGCTAAAAATGTCATACTGCTATAGTCATGAGCTATCTCAAGTATGAATTGTAAACACTCAAATGAAAGCTGTAAAGTTTCATGATCATTCATAATAATATAACATGATCAAGCTATGATAATCAATAATGAAAGATAGTGATATCAACAAAAAAAGATGCACTCGTGGGGCCTGAAAATCCCCCTAAGCTCCTATTCAGTTCCCACAGGATACATGAATAATACTGCTCCGTTTACGATGTAACTCTATGTCCTATGCCTCACATAGCAACGTATCTGGCATTCCACTTGGAACCTTGACCTGAGGGTCGTAAATAGCATCAGATAAAGTTTGTGACTGAGCACAAATCCAGCACTAATAATATATCAGGATCATGCTATCTTTCACGAAGAGTATTATAATATCCCGACCCGAGATATGGCACGTAAACAGAGGTAGACCAGGTCGAGTAGTGTAATACCAGTTGTAACCTGAGTTGTTAAGGCTCTATATCATGATATCATATTGACTGAACAATTTTGAGAATGTGAGTGGTTTATTTTGTACAGTCAGTGCCGGCCAACACCCGAGCAACCCAGGACCAAGCCTCGTAATACATGCATACATGTAAATCCATGTATGTGTACGTTTGCATATATGTGTAGCCTATTAAATTTAAGTGTATGTATATACTTATAGAAATATATATATATATATATGTATATATGGATATATATAAATAAAAATATATTTGTAAATTAAGGTATATATATACATATACACACACATATATATATATATGGTATTGTATAGGTATGTATATATATGTATTTAAAGGAAATACAAGAAAGGAAAAAGGGACTGCCATGCATGCTGCATGGCAGTGCAGCATGCATGGCCATGTGTGTGTGTTGTGTGTGTGTGGACTACCGACACTCAAAGGCAAATGGAGTGAATTATATATATATATATATAAGTGTTAATTGGTGCGTGGAAGATGAGGAACAAAGGGGCAGTGGTAAGCAGTCAAGAATAACTACAAGGAAAGGAGGAAGAAAGAGGGAAATTGTAGGCGCAGCAAGTGGGCATGAGAAGGAAGTTTGCCTATAAATGCCAAGTGGTGTTTTGAGAGAAATCAGAAAAGAAAGAAGGAAACCAAGAAGCTGAGAGCGTTTCTAATATTCAAAAGTGAAGAAGAAGAAGAAGAAAACCAAAAGAAAATGAGGGGGGAAACTGCGAGCCAAAAGCTCACACGGGTAAGTGAAGTTCATTTCTGTTTTATGATTTTAAGCTTATTCATTTAATTTTAAGGGTAAGGTCTAATTAATATAGGAAGAGGTTTGGTTTGCAAAATGAATTAATTTAAAAGGGTTAGAAACAAGAGAGAAAAAAACAGTTACAGGTCATAGGGATAATTTGGGTTGTGAAGATTTCATGTGTTAATCTTAGTTTAAAGTATGTAGAATTGATCCTATATAGTGCAGGAAGAAATAAGGAGAAAATAGAAGAAACAGTGACGGAATTACACTAAAATAAGACTCGCCAGAAAAACGGTTTCCATTGTAAATCTTATATTCGAAGGGTTCTGTTGGTCTACATGGAAAACTAGGGTTGGGGATAGGATCCTTATGAAATTTGGAGAAGGATCACATTGAGAATGGGGAAAAAATGACCGAAAAAGGTTGCCATCACTGGAGAAGGTGATGGAACCCTACCGGTCTGTCATCAGATTATCGAGGAAGAAGGCAGATAGTGCCTTCCAAAACGGCACCGTGTTGCGTGTCTAGGGATGAAGCTACGTCATTTTTGAGTGAGGCTGTTTTAAATTAAAGCAGAAATAGGAGTGGTTGGGTGCAGACTTAATAAATTGGAAATTTAATTAAAACAGGAATAGGGATATCCTATCCCTGTTCCGTGGGCATCCACTGTTTGGCTTAGGAATATTTAGAAAAAAATACGCGCAAGGGCTGCTGCCCCCGCAGATTGAACCCTAGACCTAGGGCAAGGGAAGGGCACACGGACTACTAAGCCACGGCTTCATGTGTGGTCATATATTCACAAAATATTTATATATTATATAATAAATAAATTAAATAAATCAAATAATTAAATTAAATAAAGATAATTGATACGTAGTCCAAATTAAATGAATGAGTAGTGTTTTCTTATTATCTCAGGCATTCTAAAGCCAATGGAAGGGTCCGTTTTACGAGATAGAGGCCCAAAAAATAAAGACCTGTAGAAATGTTAAATGATTATAATACCCCTAATGGTACCCGAACCCAAATGGAATTTCGCGAAAGCCTAAACCAACTTTTTTAGGCATTCCGGACTCAATAGTAGAGTCTAAATTAGTGAAAGAAATACTTAAAGTAACAAGGCATTAAATTTGATGAATAGCATTAAAACTGAGGCATATTTACTGATATATAAGGGACTCGAAAGAAAAGGGCAAAATCATTAGATACTGATCTAGGAACGCATTTTAAGGTAAGTAAAACCTATTATCTTCCATGGGCTATTTCCAAGCCATGTTTATTCCATTATTGCCGAGCTTGTACTCTTGAACATACCAGATATTATTGTTTTCCACAATGTAATATTGTTCTATCTTATGGACATTTATAGATTGCTATGTCATTGTTATCATGTCATACCATGCCTTGAAAGGCCTACTGTTATGTTTTTATTGAATATATGATATTTCATTTTTATACTCTTATGGAATCACGAATAATCATGTTATGTTATGAATGCCGGATTTGTGCTTAGTCACAATATCCATCTGATGCTTTCTGATTTACTGGAGACTTATGGGTCAAGTCCGTGAATGTATATATGAAAATTCATTGGAGTTATCATTGGGGGGTATGCCGGGCCCCAAAAGACCGAGTGTGTGCCAAACCCTAACACAGTGTAAATGTATCTCTTATGTGATTGATATGACTACGATTGTTGAATGACATTATCCCTCATGATTTATCTTATACTGAGTGAACATTCTTATTGAATTGATTGTGCTCGATTTATTATGGCAGTATATTCATGTTGATACATTGTTATTGAGAGTTCCATGTTGATGTTATATTCACTACTCATTATTGAACATTATGAGCCCCACTGTTTATTGGTCGTTATGGCAATTGTTTTCATTAACTATTATCTTATACATTGACTGGACATCTTACTGGTTATCTTTACAAACATGGTTAACACGAGGAACAATATGTTACCTATAGATTGCTTAGATCGATTAGAGAGGTTGATGTAGAGTGTCATCGAGTCTCTACCACGGGTTTAGGCTAGTACGAGTCAGCCGGTACAACAGGAGCAGCCTATCAACGTAGGCAGCCGTCAGGGAAATGAGAGAGACTCCACATTTCTATATGAGCGGTTTCAAAAGATGAGACCCCCGACATTCGACGGTACTAGAGGAGCCATTATAGCTGAGGAGTGGTTATTAAAGATAAATAGGATTTATGACATCCAGATATGTACTAAGGTCCAAAAGGTGGCATACGCCACGTATATGCTTAAAGGGGTGGCACACAAGTGGTGGATTGTAGATCAGGCCAAGGAGATAGGCATGGATTGGTAGTGATTCACTGCAGTCTTGAACAAGAAGTACTTCCCTTAGGAGGTACGGAACTGGAGGGTTGCCAAGTTTATGGTGCTACAATAGGGAGGGATGACAGTAGAGCAATACGAGGCCGCATTTACTGAGTTGGCCAGATTCGCTCTAAACGTCATCAACAGTGAGGACTTGAAAGCTCAGAAGTTCGAGGAGGGGCTGCGGTGGTCTATCAAGGATAGACTTAAACCCCAGCGGTTAACCACTTATGATGAAGTGGTGGAGACTGCACGGATTATAGAGAGGAGTGGCGAAGAGTTTGCCAAGAGGTGAGGGAATCAAAGGTAAGAAGGTAGCTAAAATAGGAGGCAAGGGCCTTCTTCCTCTAGGTAGGGGTCTACGTTTACTACACCTGGGGTTGTATCACAAACGACGGGGACCAATCGGAGGAGGCAGAGCAACGCTAGGGGGGTGCAGCCAAATGCCCCCACTGCGAGAAGATCCACAAGGGCCAGTGCCTCAAGGATAGCCACACTTGCTACTATTGTGACCAAGAAGGACATTTTACGAGGGAGTGCCCTCAGAAGGGTTAGGCCACGACAAGTACTGCCTCGGTTAGAGCCCCAATACTCGCAGCAGCAGCATCTAGACCCCAGACCCACAGAAATGGACAAGGGAATGTCCAACAATAGGTAGGATGAGTTTTTTCCATCTTACCAAAAGATGTGCAGGCTACAACTTCTATGGTCGCAAGTACTCTTTTAGTCTGCTTGCAGCCTGCCCATGTTTTATTTGATACTGGATCTACACATTCATTTATATCACCTACATATGCTGCTAGATTGAACATAGTGACAGAACCCCTAGGATATTTACTAAATGTTTCTATACCATCAGGGAAATCATTGTTGGGGGATACCATGTATAGGAATTGTGGGATATAGATTGGGGATACACATTTATTTGCTAACCTTATACCATTGGAAATTTGTAGGTTCAATGTTATTCTTGGAGTGGACTGGTTGGCCGTAAACCATGGTACGATAGACTGTGTGGCCAAGCGAGTTCTCATACAGAACCCCAGATTTTTGACAGTTGATTTTGAGGGGACAAGGGTGGCTTCCCCACCCTATTTCTTTTCCTCAATCCAGGCTAGAGGTCTATTTCATAAGGGATGCCATGGTTTCTTATGTAGTGTCCAAGACACTAACTCTCAGCAGCCTGAGTTAGAGAAGATTCCCATTACTAGGGAATTCTATTAGGTATTTCTGGATGATCTTCCAGGGATGCCCATAGACAAGGAGATTGAGTTCTGCATCGACATACTGCCAGGCACCACATCGATATCCTAGACACTTTACAGGATGGCACCAGCAGAACTGAAGGAGCTGGAGCTCCAGCTACAGGAATTGTTAAAGAAGGGTTTTATACGACCCATCTCATCACCATGGGGTGTACCTGTATTGTTCGTTAAGAAGAAAGATGGAACCATGAGACTATGTATTGACTACCATAAGTTGAATAAGGTTACCATCAAGAACAGATATCTATTGCCCAGAGTAGATGATCTGTTCGATCAATTGAGAGGGGCTTTGGTGTTCTCGAAGATCGACCTGAGGTCCGGCTATCATCAGTTGAAAGTCAGGCCCACTAGCATTCAGAAGACGGCGTTCAGGACACAGTATAGACATTACGAGTCTCTCGTTATGCCTTTTGGGGTGACCAATTCCCCAACCGCATTCATGGACATAAAGAATAGAGTGTTCAAGCCGTACTTGGATGACTTTGTGATTGTGTTCATAGACGATATCTTGGTTTACTCCAAGAACCAGGAGGAACATGAGGTACATTTGAAGAGGGTTCTGTAGAAGTTAGGGGAGCAGAAGCTGTACACTAAGCTGAAGAAGTATGAGTTTTGGCTCCCTAGCATAGCATTTCTGGGACACGTGATCAGCAAGGAGGGGATCTCTATCGATTCCCAAAAGATCGAGGCAATCATGAATTGGCCTCAACCCACTAGTGTCACAGAAATGCGGAGTTTCATAGGATTAGCAGGCTACCATAAGAGATTTGTCAAGGACTTCTCCAAGATAGCTACGCCTATTTCCCAGCTGACCAAGAAGGGTGTCCCTTTTATTTAGATAGAGGAACAAGAGATGAGCTTCCAAGAGTTGAAGGATCGACTAGTTATAGCTCCGATATTAATAGTACCAAATGGAACCAAGGGATTTGTGATCTATAGTGATGCCTCACTCAAAGGCTTGGGGTGTGTGTTGATGCAGAATGGAAGGGTAGTATTGCATATGCTTCACGAAAGTTGAGACCACACAAGGGGAACTACCCGACACACGACCTCAAGTTAGGAGCCATTGTCTTCACATTAAAGATATGAAGGCATTTCTTATACAGAACCACGTGTGAGATCTTTACTGACCATAAGAGTCTCAAGTATCTGTTTACATAGAAGGAGCTCAACATATGACAGCGCCATTGGTTAGAGTTGTTGAAGGACTACGAGCTCAGCATACAGTACCACCCAGGGAAGGCAAATGTGGTAGCTGACGCTCTTAGTAGGAAGTCATCAGGAAGTTTAGCTTGCTTGTTGACTGTACAGACAGAGATACTGAAAGACTTGGAGGATATGGAGATAAAGATAGTTCTGCCCGGCTCTGAGGTAATGTGTGCCAACGTCACAGTCAGTTTATCAATTGTGGATAGAATCAGAGAGTAGTAGACTCAGGATAAGAAGCTGGCTAAGCTTCATCAGGAGGCTGAGACAAGCATAGACTCTAAGTTTTCAGTGCGAGAAGGGATGTTATGCTATCAGGGCAGAATCTGTGTACCCAATGTACCAGAGCTCAGAAGGGAGATCCTTGATAAGGAACACAGTTCGAGATTCACCTTGCATCCAAGGAGCACCAAGATGTATCACAACGTCAGAAGCACTTATTGGTGGTCCAGGATGAAGTGTGACATAGCTGAGTACATAGCATGATGTGCTAAGTGTAACACCCCGACTCTGTATAATTAATGATTAAATAATTAATTATTAATTAGTACCGGCTTAGGGAATAATTAAGGAAATTAACCTTAATCTCCCGGTGGTCACACTAGACCAATAGAATGACAAAACATGTCCGAGAATAGGGTATAATACCCGAACCTAATTATCCATTAATTAGGTGAAATAATGTCAAAATAACACTGACAGAATTCGAATTAGTTAATCTCGAAAATCCCGAATGACTAATAAATGACACGGAACCTCTGACACTGAAGATAACAGAAATAGAAACTGACCGGAAGAAACTGCACCGAAAAAGGAGTTACGGAATGAAAGTTATGAGGCAAACATCAGAAACTGAATTAATGCGCAGCCAAACAGGGCCTTAGCCCAAAATGTGGAAAAATGGCCAAATTGGTGGTCAAGGGGAATTGAACCCTTGACCTATGGAAGGAATGAATCTCACCCAAAAACTTAACCAGGTGGCCATCCAGCACCTTTGTGCCTATATATACAACTTAATTGTATATATCTCTGTATTGCCCAACTTGCCACCCAAATCAACCAATGGCAACCCATGCAAACCCCACATGATTGCTCTCCATCAGCCCACCTCAGCCCTAAGATCCCACTGCTCTCTGATGTATATACATCTATATACATATAAGAGAGGTATATATATAGAATATGTAATAATATATGTATATATATGTTACATGTTGCTTAGGGGCTAGCCAGAAAACTGCCTGAATGTGTGTGATAGTGTACGGACAGACCTGCACCAAAAGAGAGAGTGGGTTAGAAAGAAAACTTGCATGTGTGAGTGAAGAGCAAGTGTGTGCATGGTGTGTTCCACATGGAGGTGCACCATGAAGGAAAGCAACTGAGCAGCACACGACTGCACTGGGGAAACACACAGGAATCTCATATTGAACCATGGAGGACAGTGGTCGACCCTAAGGTATAAACACCAAAAATTCTGAATTTTTCCTCTTAAGTTTTGCTTTCTGTTTCAGTCAATTGAGGCCATATAAATTGCGTGCATAAGCTACTGTGACACCTGGGGACGGATTTAGATTGTTTGAGAGAGCCTAGAAGGCTCGAAACACACCCTCCATTAGAAACTGCCATTGATGACCTCCCAACTTGCAGGTCTGAATCGACCTCAACCAAACCGAATTTTGATGGTCTAAACATGAACTAGACCTTCCTGGGATTCTAAAACCACCAACCCGCGACCCTAGAGCACTGATTTGGACCCTCAAAACCGAACCTGTGAGTTTCGGCCATGGAACCCAAAATCTGAAATAGGCCCTTAAACTGAAATTTCTAAATGGGATGTTGATCCCCATGGACACACGGTCACAACGAGCCAAGCCACGTGAGGTTTGGTGGAGAAATGAGGCCACGCGACCGAGCTGAAACCCCCATGATAATCGGTTAAACAGAGCTCCACCCGTAATTTCGAGGCACAAAATCGATGCCAAGTTGTTGGTATAACCTGTGGGAATGGTTTGGAACCAAAAACAGCAAAAATATGTACCTCAAATATCACGAAAATGAGAAAATATGAAATCGGGAACTAGGGCAAAACTGGGGGAGAAGATGAAGAAGACGGAGTCGACTCGTCCAACTCGTTTGGGCAGACCGTGTCGACTCATACACGTGGCAACGCATGAGCGTGCCACTGTTTTAATGGAACGACAACGTTCTGGGGGTTAACCGATTTGTTTTAAAATCAAATTCCGCCTGTTTGGTCCCTCGGATAAGAAATTAAAATTTGGATTGGGCATAACCTATCCGTGGATGAAGGGGCAATTGAGGATTAACTAGAATATTTAATTCCGGTTCTCTGGCCTAACTGAACCGGTTGGTTTTTGGAGGTTTTGGACCGGTTCAACTGATGAACCCTTGAACCCTTGGGTTTGAACCCCTAAATTATGAAATTATGTTTTAACCCCAAATGATTTCTGAAAATTACGGATTTGTCCCCAACTGTTTTAAAGAATTACACAGTGGCCCAGACTTTTGAAAATTTATACATTTAAGCCCTGAATAAATTAATTAAATAATAAAATAATTATTTAATTATTTTATTAAATAGGTAAAATTACAATTTTACCCCTAGACATTAAATATGTCAAACGGAGTCCAAATAAGTTAAATAAATAGTGTATTTTCACTATTTCAAGCATTCTGGACTCAATGGTACAGTCCAAATTGGGAAATATAGTACCGAAAAATACAGACCTGTAAGTGATAAATTACTGTACTGCCCCTGATGGCACCAGACCCAAATAAAAATATCAGACAGTCTATTTTGACTATCTCGGGCATTCTGAACTCAACGGTGAGGTCCGTTTAATGAACTGAGGTCCCGAAAAATACAGACACATAAAGTATAAATGACCGAATTGCCCTTAATGATACTCAGGGCCGATTAAACATAACAGACAGTCCAATTTCACTATGTTGGACGCTCTGGACCCAATGGTGAGGTCCATTTTATGAACTGACGTGCCGAAAAATACGACACATGAAATTACCAAATTACCCCTGATACCGTACGAGACCTAAACAAAGTCCGATTGGGACGAAACTGATACCGGTAGGAGCCCAGACACTGGTGAGACTGTATACTTGATTAGATGACGAATTGGGGTCAGAATTACACAAAACGTAAAATGACCAAAATACCCCTGAGCACTGTAAGTGCAAAGTAGAGGTCAAACTGATCTGATAAATTATCATAGGGATAATTATGAACACTGAAGGGCTAAATAAGACTCCGAAACAGTCAACGCGTAAAATGAGAAATGATCGATATGTCCCGACGATCTAAAACAGATACCAAATGAAGTCCAAGGGACTTACAAATTTATACATGAGATATATGGGACGTTCTGAGGACCATGATAGGGTCCGGGGCAAAAATGACAAAATTACCATTTTGCCCCTAAGACTAAATAAGTACCCAACTGATACCGATTAAAGTCTAAAAGACTTAAAACTTCATATATACGATATATGGGATATTCTGAGGACCATAACAGGGTCCGGGATAAGAATGGCAAAATTACCATTTTGCCCCTATGGTTAAAATGAGAACCTAACTGACTACCGATTGGAGTCCAAAGGACGTAGAACTTTGTACGTAAGATATAAAGACTATTCGAAGACCACGACAGGGTCCGGGACAAGAATGGTAAAATTACCATTTTGCCCCTAAGGTTGAATGAGTGCCTGACTGATAACAATTGAAGTCTAAATGACTTAGGATATAATCCTAATAACTGCTAAGCCTAATTAAAGAAAGAAATAGCCTCGAGTGAGACCCAATGGAAGGGCGATAGGCTACTAGGCTATCTTAGGTAATCCGATAGATACCTAAGATGACGAATGAGACCTGAATGGATGAGTTCTGATCTGTCTGTGATTGATGATTATTATTCAGGATATACATGGAGATGCCTGACGTACCTGGAGGTTATCGGATTATTTATGCAAGGAAATAAGCGTAACGTTTGTGAGTAACTTCTGACACTGTTTCGATTCTGTCCCTTGATTTATTGATCCGTTTTGAATGCAATTATTTAAAGTGCAATTATTTAAATGCATGCTTTCCGTACTATATCACTTATGACATGGTTTTAGTCTTTTTAAATACTTGACTATATTCCTGATCCCTGTGCTAGCATCCCGTACTGTTTTGCCCATTTTGAACTGTTGAGATAAAATGGATATATTGAACCATTATTTTCGAAACGATTAAATAAACCATGTGATATAGGCAAAGAACGATATATTGTCGTACCGTACTACTTGTATAGTATACTGTCTAAATACTATATTGTTTAAATGTACGTACTTAATGTAGGCCCGTTGCACTACATTTCACACGATGTGATTGTGTCCTTTGAATTAGGAATTCCGTTCAGTTCGGTTATGTGCTATCCGTTAATGCTATATCTATGTCCCTGATTGATACGTTCGATTCCATTGTGTACCGCCGGTCGATAATAGGTCTGTTTGGATTGATGTATTGTTCAGTTCTGTTATGTTCTACCCGTAATGACATGCCCCTGTCTTGATTAAAACGTTGTTCAGTTCGGTCATGATTCGTCCCGTTAGTGATATGTCTCCGACTTAATTGTTATATCGTTTCTACTCAGCTCCGTTATGTTTCGTTCCGTTCATGATGTGCTTGTGTCTTGATTAGTATATTGTTTTTGTTTAGTTCCGTTATGTTCTAGCTATTGAAGGTATGCCTTCGTCTTGATTGAAACATTGTTCAGTCCAGTTCCGTTGTGTACTGTCCGTTGATGATACGTCTGTCTTGATTGAAACATTGTTCAGTCCAGTTATGATTAGTTCCGACAGTGATGTGTCCCTGACTTGATTGTTATATTGTTTCTACCCAGTTCCGTTATGTTGTGTCCTGTTCATGATTTGCCTGTGTCTTGATTAGTGTATTGTTTCCGTTTAGTTCCGTTATAATTTTAGCCGTCGAGGATATGCCTCTGTCTTGATTGACTTATTGTTCCCACTCAGTCTCAGCTGTGATTCGTTCCGTTAATGAAGTGTTTGTGTCTTGATCGATATATTGGAAATGGTTATTGTTTTGGTCCGATTGGTCATGTTATGTTCCGATTCGTTTGTACTGTTTGTGCAATCTTGTTCCATTGTACTAAACTGCTTATGAAATGGATTTAGAAAATTGTTATTTTGAAATGATTAAATTATCCACGTGCCTTGGAAGCAAGGACTGGTTTTGAAACCCATGATAGGGAATCTGTGTTACTCACTGGGCTTATTTAAGCTCACCCCATTATTCTGACATTTTTCAGGAATTACCTCTATTGGATTAGAAGGTACTATGACATGACGTGAATAGGCCAAGTGGCATCTCAAGTAAGGATCTGACGGCACTGAATTGTAGAGACTGGTTTATTGTGGATTGAACCTGATTATTCCGGTGAGTGGTATGTTATGACTGACTTGACTGATATATACTAGATAGACATGGCTCATGGAACTAATGGTACTCTAGAGATATTAGATCTACTCTGTTGTTATATGCTTGATTTTAGATATGCTCTGAAATTAGAATTGTTGACTGACTGGATTTAGTCTTGCTCTGTGATACATATACTTATGATGGATAAGTGAGTTGCATTCCCGTGATACAAAGAAAAAGTTTTAAATTCCGCTGCATCTGACCCTACAGTTGGAGTGCAATTCGTCGGAAAGTTCAGAATTTGCCTTTGGTTGGTCGCGTCGCGACCGACTGGCAGTCACGTCCTCGACATCCGCGTAGGGTGGGGTTCGGGATGTGACACTAAGTGCTAGTAGATCAAGGTAGAGCATCAGAAGCCTAGGGGACTTCTACAGTCGCTACCTATACTCGAGTGGAGGTGGGAACACATTACGATAGACTTCGTGTTAGGGTTACTAAAGACATCGAGAGGAAATGATTCTATTTGGGTCATTGTGGACAAATTGACCAAGACAACTCATTTCTTGATGACCAAGATGACATAGACCTTATAGCGACTAACTGAGTTGTGCATCAGAGAGGTTGTTAGACTTCATGGAGTCCCGGTTCCGATCATATCTGATCGGGATCCATGATTTGTATCATAATTTTGGAGGGGTCTATAGCAAGCTATGTGCACGGAACTGAGTCTCAGCACGACATATCATCTCGAGACTGATGGACAGTTAGAGAGGACAATACAGACTCTAGAAGACTTGTTACAGTTCTGTGTCATAGATTTCGAGGGGAGTTGGGAAGATCAGTTGCCACCAGTAGAGTTGGACATACAATAATAGCTATCAAGCTAGTATTGGTATGGCGCCATATAAAGCATTATACGGCAGGAAGTGCCAATCACCCCTATGTTGGACAGAGATGGGTGAGAGGAAGCTTTATGGGCCAGAGATAGTGGAATAGACTATAGGGAAGATACAGCTGATCAGACAGCATTTACTAGCGACTCAGAGTAGACAGAAGAGCTATGCAAATGCTCATAGACGAGAGTTGGAGTTCACAGTAGGCGATTACGTGTTCTTGAAGGTGTCACCCATGAAGGGAGTAGTGAGGTTTAGCAAGCGGGGAAAGCTAAGGCCGAGATAAATTGGACCATTCAGGATCATGGGAAGGGTTGGGCTAGTAGCCTACCAGCTTGCTTTGCCTTCAGAGTTAGCATATGTACACGACTTATTTCATGTTTCGATGTTAAGGAAGTGTATACAGAGTGTAGATTAGGTGGTTGAGCACGAACCTTTAGATGTCCAGGAGAACTTGAGTTACATAGAGCATCCAGTGCAGATTTTGGATCATCGAGATAAGGTTCTATGGAACAAGACTATTCCTTTAGTCAAGGTTTTATGAAGGAATCATCGGGTAGAGGAAGTTACTTGGGAGCGAGAAGATGACATGCGCTCCAAGTATCCCCAATTATTTTCATTATAGTATGTACTAAGTTTGGGGACAAACTTATTTTTAAGGGGGGAAGAATTTAATATCCTGACCCGGGATCTGACACGTAAATCGAGATAGACCGGGTCGAGTAGTGTAATACCAGTTGTAACCTAAGATGTTAAGGCTCTATATCACGATATCATATGGATTGAATGATTTTTAGAATGTAAACAGTTTATTTTGTAAAGTCAGTGCCGGGCAACACCCGAGCAACCTAGGACCAAGCCTCGTAATACGTGCACATACACAAATCCATGCATATGTACGTTTGCATATATGTGTAGCCCATTAAATATAAGTGTATGTATATACTTATAGAAATTTATATATATGTGTATATATAGATATATATATATATATATAGATAAAAATATATATATATATATATATATATATAAATTAAGGTATATATATATACACATATACATACGGTATTGTATAGGTATGTGTGTGTGTGTATATATATATGTATTTAAGGGAAATACAAGAAAGGAAAAAGGGACTGACATGCATGCTTCATGGTAGTGTGCATGTATGGCCATGTGTGTGTGTTATGTGTGTGTGGACTGCCGACACTCAAAGGTAAGTGGAGTGAATTATATATATATATAGATATATATATATATATATAAGTGTTAATTGGTGCGTGGAAGATGAGGAACAAAGGGGCGGTGGTAAGTAATCAAGAATGACTGTAAGGAAGGGAGGAAGAGAGAGGGAAATTGTAGGCGCAGCAAGTGGGCATGAGAGGGAAATTTGCCTATAAATACCAAAGGGTGTTTTGAGAGAAATCAGAAAAGAAAGAAAGAATCCAAGAAGTTGAGAGCGTTTCTAATATTCAGAAGTGAAGGAAAAGAAGAAAACCAAAACAAAAGGAGGGGGAAACTGAGAGCCAAAAGCTCACACGGGTAAGTGGAGTTGATATCTGTTTTATGATTTTAAGTATATTCATTTAATTGTAAAGGTAGGGTCTGATTAAGTATAGGAAAAGGTTTGGTTTGCGAAAAGAATTAGCTTAAAAGGGTTAGAAACAAGAGAAGAGAAAAAGGCAGTTACAGGTCATGGGGATAATTCGGGTTGTGGAGATTTCATTTGCTAATTTTAGTTTAAAGTATGGAGAATTGATCCTACATAGTGCAGGAAGAAATTAGAAGGAAAAAATAGAAGAAACAGTGATGGAATTACATTAAAATAGGACTCGCCAGAAAAACGGTTTCCATTGTAAGTCCCATATTTCAAGGGTTTTGTTGGTCTACATGGAAAACTAGGGTTGGGGATAGGATCCTTATGAAATTTGGAGAAGGATCACATTGAGAATGGGGAAAAAAATGACCGGAAAAAGGTTTCCATCGTCGGAGAAGGCGATGGAACCCTATCGGACTATCACCGGATTATCGAGGAAGAAGGCACACAATGCCTTCCAAAATGGCACCGTGTTGCGTGTCTAGGGATGAAGCTACGTCGTTTTTGAGTGAGGTTGTTTTAAATTAAAATTGAAATAGGAGTGGTTGGGTGCAAACTTAATAAATTAGAAATTTAATTAAAACAGGAATAGGGATATCCTATCCCTCTTCCGTGAGTATCCACTATTTGGCTTAGGTATATTTAGAAAAAATACGCGCAGGGGCTGCTGCCCCCACGGATTGAACCCTAGACCTAGGGCAAGGGAGGCGCACATGGACCACTAAGCCACGGCTTCACGTGTGGTCATATATTCACCAAATATGTATATATTATATAATTAATAAATTAAATAAATTAATTAATTAAATAAATCAAATAATTAAATTAAATAAAGATAATTGATACGTAGTCCAAATTAAATGAATGAGTAGTATTTTTTTATTATCTCGAGCATTCTAAAGCCAATGGAAGGGTTCGTTTTACGAGACAGAGCCCCAAAAAATAAAGACCCATAGAAATGCTAAATGACAATAATACCGCTAATGGTACCTGAACCCAAATGGAATTGCCACGAAAGCCTAAACCGACTTTCTTCAACATTCCGGACTCAATAGTAGAGTCTAAATTAGTGAAAGAGATACTTAAAGTAACAAGGCATAAAATTTGATGAATAGCATTAAAATTGAGACGTATTTACTAATGTATAGGGGACTCAAAAGGGAAGGGCAAAATCATTGGATACTGATCTAAGAACACATTTTAAGGTAAGTAAAACCTATTCTCTTCCATGTGGTGTTTCCAAGCCATGTTTATTCCATTACTACCGAACTTGTATTCTTGAACGTACCAGATATTATTGTTTTCCGCAATGTGATATTATTTTATCTTGTGGACATTTATAGACTGCTATATCATTGTTATCATGTCATACCATGCCTTGAAAGGCCTACTGTTATGTCTTTATTATATATATGATATTCTATTTTTATACTCTTATGGAATCACGAATAATCATGTTATGTTATGAATGCCAGATTTGTGCTCAGTCACAATATCCATCTGATGCTTTCTGATTTACTAAAGACCTACGACTCAAGTCCGTGAACGGACGTATGACAATTCATTGGAGTTTTCATTAGGGGGTATGTCGGGCCCTAAAAGACCGAGGGTGTGCCAAACCCTAACATAGTGTAAATGTATCTCTTATGTGATTGATATGACTACGATTGTTGAATGACATTATCCCTCATGATTTATCTTATACTGAGTGAACATTATTATTTAATTGATTGTGATCGATTGATTGTGGTAGTACATTCATGTTGATACATTGTTATTGAGAGTTCCATGTTGATGTTATATTCACTACTCATTATTGAACATTGTGACCCCCACTGTTTATAGCAATTGTTCTTATTGGCTATCACAACATTTTATTTCTTATGCTTGGTTATCATAATCTTATTCATGGATTCATATTCTTTTATGATCACCGATACCAGTGTCAGAAATGGGAATTTACTTGCTAAGCTTTTGTAGCTCATTCCATATTACTTATCATTTTTCTGGTAGTGACGCTGCAAGACCCTAGTAGGAGTCTGAGAGTGTAGGAGGATATTTTGAGGAAATGTACCAGTCTATGATGTAGTTCTTCCATGTATTCACCACCCACGGGTGCTGGTTACGTTTACTTCTTAAATTGACACTTGTAGAACCATATGATATATTAAAGACTTCCGCTGATTATTGTATTGATAAGACTTCCGCTGATTATTATTTTAAATTTTTAGTACATTGCACATTATTACCGATATACCACAAACAGACACACCAATCACCTTGAGACACGTGTGCTTACAGAGCTGATAATCTCGATCATACAGAGCAGCCACAGCCTTCAGGGCATTCTCATATATATATCTTACAGAGCTGATAATCTCGATCATACAGAGCAGCCACAGCCTTCAGGGCATTCTCATATATATTCTACATAGCCGATAAACTTGGTCATACAGAACAGGCGATGTAATACCCCGACCCGAATTAGGGACTATTAAGTTGTTGTGTTAAAGTTAGAAATCGACACCTTTAGTAACGAGGTCGGTGTCAACCCCGACGCACGAACTTTTAAGTAAATGTCCTGAAAAATCAGGACGACTGTACATCACTTTCGTTGCAATCACCAACATGTCGATTTTGATGATAATTATATTTTCACGTCAACTACCGATTGTTGATACGAGTACGAGAATTGGGCACGTATTACGAGGATACGAAGATTAGTACCAAGATGATACATTTAAGAAAATAATTAATTTTTAAAGTAATTAATTATTTTAAATATTATTATAACAACTAATATATATAATTAAATTCAAAAATATATATATACTATATAAATGACTATAACCTTAAATATATACATAATTATACATGAATATATATATATACATGAGTATGTGTATGCATGCATGCATGTATGTTAAAATATGAAAGGTATGTATGGGATAAGAGGGCATGCTATTGTCCAAAGTGTACAAAAGTGAGAGAGGTGTGTGTATTATCCAAAGGTATTAGGGTTGAACCATGTATATATACATATATATATATATATGTAAGTCAAACACCACACACACACACAACCGGCCACTCATAGCCTGCCCAACAGTGGCAATTCAGACCACTCATGAAGAAGCCTGAAATGGGTTAACCCAAAGAGAGGGGCAATCAGAATTGCCATGATTCACTCTCTTTATACAATATACATGGTGCTTGTACACACACAAACACAACCATCCGAGAGTGAAGGAGAGTTTGAAGGAGATTCTAGGACAATCAGGAGTGGGAACCAAGAAGCAAAGGGGGGAGAAACAGTTGGAACAAGGTAAACCCACAAAACACTTGAATTTCTCTCTCTAGAATTTTTATACGTATGAATCTGTTTTAGCCTTTGATTTAGTATATATGATGCTTAGGATGAATATACATGAATTTGGTATGAAAATCTCGACCTAAAACACCTTAGAAACATTAGTCGTACACAAGGCAGCCATGGATGGACCTTGCTTGAAACAGGTCTGAACCGACCTCCTCTAAACCCTATTTGGTGTATAGGAGCTTCAAGTAGAGCTCACCAGCACCCCAAAAATCCATGACCGCGATCAAAAATCAAGAGAAAAGGGCCCCAAAAATCAAGTTGCAGGTACGGGTTTTAAAACCCAAACCCAAACACTCGCTGTTAAACCTGTTTTTGGAAACGGGGGTTGAACCCCCATGCCTCGAGGGTCACACAGAACCAAACCACGCTAAAAATGGTGAAGAAATGAGCATGAACCCGCGAGTTGCAGGTCTGATTATCGCGACTGGGACCGAGCCAATGAACCAGTTTTGGTCCCTCAAACGAATGCCAAACCAGTCCTTAATGATTTGGGAAGGGTCTGGATTAAAAACAGAGAGAAATGGTTGAGAAAAATGGCACGAAATAGAAGCTTTTAAGCTTCGGGATTAGGGCAACAGTGATGGAGACGATGGGGAAGAAGATAGAGTCGACTCGCGACTCGTTTGAAACGGGTAGGGGCGACTCGGACACGTGGTAACCTTTGGAGGTTTCCACCGCATTATTTAAACGCTACCGTTTTGGGCTAAAGGATTTGAAACCCTGACTAACCTTGGTTGGTGACGGGTATATGGCCTAATTTAATATACGACACTCGAATGGGGATAACCTATCCGTGTTTTAGAGGCTGTTCGCCGTTTGGCTTCCAAAAATCAAAAGAAAAACACGGAGCCGAAGCCCCTGGGGTTCGAACCCCTGACCCCACGCGCGCGCACACGCCCTTTTCCACTCGGCCACGCATGCGCGTGTGCCATATATGCGAACCAATAAATATATATTATATATCTAGTAAAAATCAGAAAATTAAAAAGGTGCATTTGCACCTTACAGGATTCGAACGTGGGATGTATGGGGAGGGAGGTGACACGTTGGCCAGCGTGCCGCCCTATTCAACCTGTTACTCATATGCAGCTTAAATATATATATATATATATATATACTATACTTTATAATTTAATTTAATTAAATGAAATTAATTAAATTAAATACTCCGAAATGGCCCGTTGTCCAAAAATTACAAGTTATATATGTAACCTTACTATCTTGGACCCTCTGAGCCCATTGGTGAGGTCCTCGACATGAGATGAGGTCCCGAAAAATTTAAGAGTCCAAAAAATGTCAAAATGACTAAAATACCCCTGCCTCATAAATGAGTCAAACAAGGTCCAAATGGAATAAATAAATAGTAGATTTTGACTATTTGGAACATTCTGAATCTAATGGTGGGGTCCGTTTCACGAGACGGGACTCCAAAAAATTTAGACACGTTAAGGTATAAATTACCAAAATACCCCTAACATGTCCTAAGCCAAATTAAATTCTAAGAAAGCCTAAACTGACTTTCTTCGACGCTCCGGACTCAATGGTAGAGTCTATTCGACCAAAAGAAATGTCTAAAATAAAAATACATAAAATTTAATGAATAGCATCTGTCAGATGACTATAAATTAAAGTAATGCCAAAGTACTAATCTACGGCATATACGAGGACATGAAAACACATCAACCTTAGAATAAAATTCTAACTCATAAATTGATCTTAGGTGAATTATGGAAGAACAACGACCCAAGTACACGATCATGACCAAGGCCCAAAGGGCCAAGGACCCAAAGCAACAGGCCTTCATGCAAGAACTGTTGCATCGTCAGAGAGTGATCGACAGGTTCGTCAGGATAGCCAAGGCGACAGAAGTCATCTCGGTAAGCCCCTTCATTTTCAAATCACCCACCAAGGCCATGGTGGCAGAGGCTAAAAAGAAGAAGGAGGAAAAAAGGAAATTGGATGAGGAAAGGGAGAACACGGAAACCTTAGCCGAATGGCGTCGCAGGTAATATTATTATCATTAAGAACATAAGTTACTAGATCTGTAATACAGCTATAAGTCGGACAGGTATAAAAATTTAGGCTTCTCACAATCTACACTTAGTGAATTATGAAGTTGATTAAGTACATATGAAATTTATGGAATCTTCATAAATCTTGATAGGCTAAGGAAAGAGAAAGGTAAAGGGAAGGCGCCTCAATAGAGCTAACCCTAAAGGACCGAGGTGAGTAATCTCGCATTTGAAGTGGAGGTTTTAACTCCACGGATTTCAACGGATGTTTTTAAGTTCAAATATTTACAGCATTGATATGTCAAATTCAGTATTCATGATTTCTGTTTTCTTAAATATTCTGCCATGACATGCCGCATGATTATTTACATATTATAGCCGTAAATGTTTTCTTTTCAAAATAGTTAGCATGTCTAATTTTCCTCAAACATCCTGAATTTGATTTCTGCAAGTATTGAAGCATCACTGCAAGAGTTATACGTCACATGTTTTAAATACTCATAAAAGGCTTTTATATAAAAGTCATATGACAAATGTTTTGCAAGATAAATAATAAGCACATAGGTAGTGTTGTGAGTTGTACGGAACTCAATGGGCCTATCATGTGCATCAACACATAGTCAGGATTTTGGGTCATACGGAACTCAATTGACCTGTCATGTGTAATGTCTGGTAGCAGGATCTAATCCCCCAGGCAAATGAGATATCTCCACGTATACGTAAAATGGGAGTCTGGTTCGAAACAGATTCCACCTAATTAGAGAGAAAATATGACAAACGATTTTGGAAATGGAAGCAGGTTTTATCCCCCATTTTCACTATTCATGTTTACATGATTTTAAGTTACACGTTCTGAAATACACATACTCTTTTATGGAAATATATGTTCTAGCTTGAATACCTTGAATGTTTCAAAGCTACATATTTTAAGAATGCATGTTCTCTATGTTCAAGTATACGACCAATTGGTAGTTGAGTATTTTATAAACTCTCATGTACGAAACCTCTACCAATTGAAAACCCATGACAGATGTAGGAATTACTCATTGGGCTTTTCGAAGCTCACCCCACTCCCTAACATTTTTCAGGTGATGATCAAGGTTGGACACTTGCTCAATTTGGGGAGCGGTGAATGGCAACTCCAATAGGTCCTTGGAGATATTTTGGTAGTAGTAGGACCCATTATCAGTCAAACTTTTGTAATGGAAATTTTGGACAATGATGTACTTAAGCTCGAGGGGCACATGGATATGTACTATGTAGAACCTTTAGTTAATATTATTATGCTCTGATTATTATCTTTATGTGTACCGCTATGAAGAGCAGGCAGTATCAGACGGATATGCGGCAGATGTTTTATTCTAAAAGAAAAGAAAAAGTTTTTCACGCTTCCGCAACCACAGGTCGCATCGCTGTCTGATATTGTTGCTTATGTATGAGCCTTGTCTCGACGCCTTCGGGTCTCGGGGCGGCGGTCGCGATCCGGTAATCCGCACAGGGTGGGTTTCGGGTCGTGACAGGCGAAGCCTCTAAGACATTCTCATGAACATATCCTCCAGACCTTATGCTCTGGGCAATATTCACTCAGTATTTCATATGGTTCCGACCTTATGGTTTCCTTAACAACTCCCAAGTAGGGAATAAGGAAACAGTCTTCAACAAGGAAACTACTATTTATGATTATCTCTATCTACGACACAATACTCCACAAGGTAACTGCAATCTCCGATGATCAAATCCCTATATTCATGGCACCGAATCCTAATCAACTTAGGAAGGCCACGATCTATAAATTAAACCCTAAAGGTACGCTTTATTTTTATGCTCATTCTTTGGCTTTTAATACAGTCTTTTCAATTCTGTTTACTTACTTAAGCAACGGAGCGGCTACCGCCGGAGCCAATCCGGTGGTCCTCTGATCCCATTTCTGAGTGTTCTACAAGTTATGGAGCCCATACTTATTGCGAGTCGAAAAGTGCAGCATCAGTTTGGCAGCCATCTATGGGAACGACTAATCTCCAAGTGCTCTATTCACAAACTCATCTTTTTACTCACCGGAAAACTATGGCCCCAAATCTCCGACCGTGACAGAATACTCAGAATCCGCAAAGCTTTCAACGTCGGCTGCCTGCTCCACGAGCAAGGGGGCCAACGGTTGATCCCATGCGACAAGAGACTAGAATCGATCAAACGGCACAATGAACTGGTGCAGGAACAGTTACTTGCCATAACCAGAACATTGGCAACGTTCACACAGAATCAAGGGACGAGTCCTCCTAACTCGCCGGTCAACATTGCTGCAGTAACACAACCCCCTATTACCACTGAGAATGAAGAGCCCCATGAATAGGCTCCAAATAACCAGCCTGGGCACCCCCAAGGTGTTGCCCGCGCTGGCAGAGATCCACAGCCGTCAATAGCTCCAGGCTGGGGAACATCAGCCTTCGTGCCTAATGTCCATTACTGGAGCACTACTTGAGCCCCAACTCCAAAGGCTTCCAGAGCGCATCTGGCACCTACAGGGGCCTCATCCCCATGCAGCACCAATCCCTGCAGTTCGGAACCCTCTTCCGTCAGAGGGACGTACTCAGCCCGACTACCCTGAAGTCGAAGCTACGAGGCAAGGTTCACAAGATGTCAGATTCAGAGACCCACGGAGGGTAAAAGAAATTGCCGAGTCTATGGACCGAACAATTGCTTTGAGAGGTGCCCAAAATCCTCCAGAGCAAGACGAATTAGCCAGGCTGCTCGGAAGACTTGCCACCCCATTCACTCACGTCATCATGTCAGAAGAAAGGCCCAGAAAGTTCATGGTGCCCAAGTTCACCCTGTACGATGGGTCCGGAGATCTAGGAGATCATCTCTCGCACTACCAGCATACGATGGCCCTCCACGGGGCCTCTGATGCTTTTATGTGCCGGACTTTCATTACAAGCTTGAAGGGAACTGCTCTGAAGTGGTTCCATAACCTCCCTCCGAACTCAATTACCAGCTTCTATGAGCTCGGTAGACAATTCTTGGACTGGTTTATGACCAGCAGAAGGCTCAGAAGGGGACAAGAATTCCTGTTAAATGTCAAGCAGACTAAGGAGGAGTCCCTCAGAGCCGACATTGCGCGCTTCAATGCCGAACTCACGGAGATCACTAACTACAACCCAAAATTCCTTGTAGTTGCCTTAACTGCTGGACTTGCTCACGGTGGCTTCAGAGACTCCTTGACAAAGAGCCCTCCAACCGACATAGCAGCATTAATGGATCGGGCCAGGAAGTACTATCAACTTGGAAGAAGCCAACCGCACATCCCAGAAAGGCAAAGATCAGACCCAGAGGGATAATCCAAAGAGAGAGGATCACAAGAAGAAGGACCACAGAAGAGACTCCAGCAAGAAGAGGGCCAGAAGTCCATAGAAGAGAACAACACCCAGAGCTATGTACAATTCCAGACCAAGGGAGTTCACTAACTTCACCCCTTTGAACACTACACCTAACCAGGTACTCCAGCATATTCGAGATCGGGAAAACCTGAGGTGGCCGGAACCAATCAAAGGAGATCCTAGTCTTCGGGACCAAAGTAAGTATTGTAATTTCCATAAAGATCATGGACATACGAAAAACTCATGCAGGACCCTCCGGTATGAGATAGAGTAACTTATAAAGAAAGGACGTCTTCGGGAGTTCATCAAGCAAGATGGAAGACAGAACCCCCAAGAAGACAAGCCTCAACAACGGCCAGACCAGAGGCCCGAGTAGAGGCAGGAGCAGAGGGAAGGACGAAACGAGCCTTAGAGGTAGAACAACCATGTCATCTATGTCCTCCATGCTGACTCCCCTATTACAAGAATGTCCAACAAGGCAAGAAAGAGATACGCTCGGGAGGCCAGGGCTGCCCCGAACGTATTGCAGATATCCAACGTGGAAAAAAGGCTCAAGCCAGCACCAGAGATCCAATTCACTGAACAGGATCTAGCAGGGGTACATTGCCCTCATAGTGATGCCCTTGTCATCACTCTCAAAATTGCCAACTTCGAGATCAGGAGAGTCCTGGTCGATACTGGCAACTCCGTCAATATACTGTTCCATGAGCCACTCAAACAGATGGGAATGGACCACGACAACATCAAGCCTACTACTGCCTGTGATGGCAGCTTTTGATGGCAATCCCAGCACCCTATTGGGAAGAATCGACCTTCCTACTATCGTGGGAGAGGGAGAAGGGCAGAAGACCACCATCTCAGAGTATATGGTGTTGAATATGAAGTCTCCCTACAACGTCATAATTAGGAGACCATGGTTGCACCAGATAGGGGCGGTCACTTCGACCCTCCATCAATGTCTAAAGTATGTCCACAATCAGAACGTTCACTCTGTCAAAGGATGCCAACCAACTTCTCGAGAGTGCCATGCCATTGCACTCAAGGAGAAGGCCACTAAATAGCAATTACAGTACACTCAGGACTATACAGATCCAGTTCTTACTCATACTCCCGAGGAGGAAGCTTGCCCATCCAGTATCGAAGAACCCTTGAGCCCAAGGGGACGAGACAGCCGAGCCAAACCCATTGGCGAGCCCATTAAAGTGTTGGTCAGTTCAGAATCAGAAGGGCGTTATTTATACATCGGCCCAAACCTAACACACACCGAGCAGGAGAAGATAGTCAGGTTTCTGAAAGACAACCTCTCTATATTTGCTTGGGAGACCAAAGACATGGAGGGTATAGATCCTAACCTCATAACTCACAAGCTGATGGTAGATCCAGATCACCCACCAGTCAGACAGAAGAAAAGGCCGATTGCTCTTGAACGGCATCAGATTATAAATGAGGAAGTCCAGAGGCTGCTTGAAGCCAAGATGATACGAGAAGTGTTCTATCCCGAGTGGCTAGCCAACACCGTCCTGGTTAAGAAGAAAAATGGCAAGTGGAGAGTCTGCGTTGATTATACAGACCTCAATAAGGCGTGCCCTAAAGACAGCTTCCCACTGCCAAGGATAGATCAATTGGTTGACGCCACTGCGGGGCACGAGCTCATGAGCTTAATGGATGCCTACTCTGGGTACAACCAAATTCAGATGTACCCTCCAGACCAAGAGAAGACAGCCTTCATAACCGAACGAGGGCTCTACTGCTACAGAGTAATGCCTTTCGGTTTGAAGAACGTTGGAGCCACATATCAGCGGTTGGTAAACAAGATGTTTAGCTCACTACTCGGCAATACCATAGAGGTATACATTGACGATATGCTGGTCAAAATTCTGTAGAAAGGTAGTCACCTCTAGCATTTAGCCCAGACCCTCGATATCCTCAAACAGCACAAGATGAAGCTCAACCCCTCGAAATGTACCTTCGGGGTTACGAAGGGAAAATTCTCGGGATACATTGTCTCTCAGAGGGGTATCGAAGTAGACCTCACTCAGATCCAAGCTCTGATTGGATTGAAGTCACCAAAAACCAGAAAGGACATTCAGGCACTGAACGGCAGAATCGCGGCACTAAGCAGATTTATCTCCAAATCCACTAATCGCTGCCTACCTTTCTTCAAAGCTCTGAAGGGCAACAAAGCTTTGCAGTGGACGGAAGAATGCGAGAAAGATTTTCAAGAACTAAAGGAGTATCTAGCCTCTCTAGAACTTCTGTCAAAACCAGTACAAGGAGAAAAGCTACTTTTGTACCTTGCAGTTTCTAAAAACGCGGTCAGCTCCGCATTAGTCAGACAGGACAGAGGAGTACAGAGGCCCATATTCTACGTCAGTAGGGCACTACTTGACACAGAAAAGAGATATCCAGAAGTGGAAAAGCTAGCCTTCGCCTTGGTCATATCAGCTCGAAAGCTCCGACCTTATTTCCAAGCCCATCCAATTAAAATCCCAACTGCCTATCCTCTGAAGTCAATATTGAGGAAACCTGAGGTATCGGGAAGATTAGTAAAATGGTCTGTGGAGCTAGGGGAATTAGACATATCATATGTGCCTCGAAACTCCATCAAAGGGCAGGCCTTGGTTGATTTTGTTGCTGAGTTCGCCCCGGCACTTCAAGGCAAGGCACAACTCATCGAAACTTCGGGAACCTGGCTGCTCTACATCGATGGATCATCAACCGATCAAGGCTCAGGAGTAGGCCTGGTACTACAGTCCCCTGATGGGCTCACATCAGAAAAAGCAGTCAGCCTGGGATTCAAAGCTTCCAACAATGAAGCAGAATATGAAGACCTAATCTTAGGCATCAAGTTGGCCTTGGAATGTGAGGTTCAGAACCTCAAAATCTTCTCAGACTCCCAACTGGTGGTAAGCCAAGTCCTGGGAGAATTCTCCATAAAAGATGATAGGATGCTTCGGTACTCTGAACTGGTGAACCACTTGAAGCATTCCTTCCAGACATTCACTATCCAAAAAATTGAAAGAAACCTAGAACTGCAGAGCAGATGCTTTGGCTAACATGGCGTCCCACCTAAAGTCTGAAGCAAAATCCACAGTAAAAATCTCCTATCAGCCAAGACCTAGCATAAAGGAAGCCCAAGTTGCTCAAATTGCTGAACAGCCCTTGAACTGGATGACTCCAATCCTCCAGTACCTACAATCCAGGCTCCTCCCAGAAGATAAAAACAAAGCCAGGAGAATCCGAATCAGAGCGGCTCGGTACCTGATCCTGAACAACAAGCTTTACAGAAGGTCGTACTCTTAACCTCTGTTAAAATGCTTAGCTCCAGAAGAATCACAATATGTCTTGGCTGAAACACACGAGGGTATTTGCGGGAATCATAATGGAGGCAGAACTATAGCTCAACGAGCTCTGTCTCAGGGCTATTACTGGCCTAGCATGCTAAAGCAGGCTAAAGAGTATGTTCAGAAGTGCGACAAATGCCAAAGATTTGCCCCATATCAACATCAGCCTCACCACGAGCTCATCCCGATTCCTAGTCCTTGGCCCTTTGCTCAGTGGGGGATGGACATCGTGGGTCCATTACCAAAGGCCCCACCAAACTGGAAGTATCTCTTGGTAGCCATTGACTACTTCTCTAAATGGGCCAAAGCTGAACCTCTAACACATATCACAGAAAAGGAAGTTGAGAACTTCACCTGGCAGAACATTGTTTGTAGGTTCGGTATACCACGTGTGATTATCTCTGACAATGGGACGCAGTTCACTGGTAAAGGCTTCAAGAAATTCTGTGAAAATCTCAACATTAGGCAACACTTTGCCTCTCCAGGCCATCCACAAGCAAAAGGGCAAGCAGAGGGTCACCAACCGAACGATCCTCGATGGATTAAAGAAAAGGTTAGAACAGGCTAAAGGGAAGTGGGCAGAGGAACTCCATGGAGTTCTTTGGGCCTACAGAACAACCAGAAGAACTCCCTACCTCTGAAACTCCCTTCTCACTGGCCTATGGTATAGAGGCAGTAATTCTGGTTGAGATCGGTATGCCAACCCTAAGGACTGAAGCCTTTGAGCAAGAATCCAATGATCAGTAGCTGATGGAAAATTTGGATTTGCTTGAAGAAAGAAGGGATCAAGCCAGCATCAGGATGGAAGCCTATCAGTAGAGATTGGTCGACAAATCCAAGGTGGGGCTCAAGACGGTCAGCTTTCAAGTCAGAGACTTTGTCTTAAGAAGAGTCTTTCAAAACACCAAGGATCCTAATATGGGAAAGCTGTCACCAAATTGGGCAGGCCCCTACAAAGTAACAAATGTTGTTAGGCCTACCACCTACTGGCTAGAAGACATGACTGGGAAGCCTATTCCTAGGCCGTGGAACGTGGAATATTTACGGAAGTATTATCAATAGAGATGTTTCTTTCTTTTACCTCCATGGAATGTTCATCTTTTAATGCACAGGCCTCCAAAGCCTGGTCCATAATGTACAAGTCTTAGTACTTAGGTCCATCTATAATGCACAGGCCTCCAGAGCCTGGTCCATCTATAATGCACAGGCCTCCAGAGCCTGGTCCATAATGTATAAGTCTTAGTACTTGGTCCATCTCTAATGCACAAGCCTCTAGAGCCTGGTCCATCTATAATGCACAGGCCTCTAGAGCCTGGTCCATAATGTACAAGTCTTAGTATTTGGTCCATCTCTAATGCACATGCCTCTAGAGCCTGGTCCATAATGTATAAGTCTTAGTACTTGGTTCATCAATAATGCACAGGCCTTCAGAGCCTGATCCATCTATAATGTATAGACCTCCAAAACCTGGTCCATAATGTACAAGTCTTAGTACTTGGTCCATCTATAATGCATAGGCTTCCAGAGCCTGGTCCATAATGTACAAGTCTTAGTACTTGGTCCATCTATAATGCACAGGCCTCCAGAGCCTGGTCCATCTATAATGTACAGGCCTCCCGAGCCTGGTCCATAATGTACAAGTCTTAGTACTTGGTCCATCTATAATGCACAGACCTCCAGAGCCTGGTCCATAATGTACAAGTCTTAGTACTTGGTCCAACAATAATGCACAGGCCTCCAGAGCCTGGTCTATCTATAATGCACAGGCCTCTAGAGCCTGGTCCATAATGTACAAGTCTTCGTACTTGGTCTATCAATAATGGACAAGCCTCAGTGCTCGGTCCATTTATAATGCACAAGTCCTAGTACTTGGTCCATCTCTAATGCACAGGCCTCCTAGAGCCTGGTCCATAATGTACAAGTCCTAGTACTTGGTCCATCTATAATGCACAAGTCTTAGGACTTGGTCCATCTATAATGCACAGGCCTTCCGAGCCTGGTTCATCTTTAATACACAGATTCTATGATCCAGTCCATCCAAAGACAGAAGTTTCGAACATCTTCAAACTAATGTTTCCTAGATCGGAATACCTCAGAGCTGATACTTAGATTATTTAGCTTATCTACCAGCAAGCAACAAGTACTACAGTACCGAGCAGGTTTGAAGTACTTTGATTCAAGACTTCTACAAAGTTTCTTTGATTTATTCTTAGAACAGTTAGACATCAGAAGTGCACGAAAAGGTGTTTCAACTCCAAAAGAGCACATTCAAATACAAAGAACATCAGATCTGAGAAGAAGGAACTCAATTTTATTGATGATTCAGAAAATTTACATCAGTACAAGAAGACTTGAAACAGAACAAGTACACAAAAGCTACAACAAAGGTATCACTACGCTTTCACAATATCATGGCTTTCTTCGTCGAATGAGAAAGGGACCCAGAATCCAAACTCCCATTACCGCCGTCGCCGGCTCCATTTGAAAGGAAGGAACCCTGAACCCCAATTTGCATCAAGAAGCACCCAGGCCATTTCATCATCACTGTCACTTATCTCAATACCAACGGATGATGAGGGCTCTAGGTCTCAGGGGACCTCCATTCATCTCCCTCAAAGCAGGCGTGATACCCCTAGCCGATTTGAGCAAGGGTCTCTGCCAAGACGCAAAAGGGAAGGATGCATCCCACCTCCATCTTCATCACCAATGCTCTAAGCCTCGGTTGAATCAAGGAGGGTCCACCTCCTATCGTAGAAATCTCGACCGGATGCTAAGATGGACAAGAAGATCTTTGCCTCCTCTAATCCTTCCTTGGAGACTGAATCAAAGGGAAGGTTAACTCTCGGCCACAGTTTAATCATTCTCAACTCGGACTGAAAGCCGTCAATCATCTCCGGGAAAACAGTAAGCCTCTAAAAGGCATTCAAACTCTCTCTGACAGGGGAACAATATAAGAGCAAAAATAAAAAGATAGGGCGTAACCATACACTCCTCTATCATATATATAGACCCTCGAAGCCCAAAAGTCACCCATATGAACCGTTGCAACGGTTAAATAAAGGGTTGGCCTCGAAAACCCAAAAGACAACTGTATAAATGGATGACGTACAAAATCGTTCTTTCGGATACTTAGGCGACAAGATACAAGGCTTCCCCAAGCATACCGAACTGGTTAAGTAAACAGAGTCTGATCCACCTTTATACAAAGGCCTTCGGTCCAACATATAGACCTCACAGTCTTTGCCATTCCGTTGATCCTTAAAGGACCACGTGTATGACAAAAAGCCTTCAGTTTGGATGTATCTCAGTCCAGGTCTGAATGATTTAGAAGGCAGAAGTCTCAATCATCAGAGCAACAGACACAAGACACCGTTTCTACTTCAAAACTTGGGTTCAGAACAAGCTGCCTCAAAATTCTTCAGAAATTTACTCTCAGTATATATGTGGCACAAGATCAGCGTCAGATCCCTATATGTCAGATTGAAATTGCTTTCCTCTCTTATCCAAAGAAAAAGAAGCAATCAGAACTAGTCTACAATTATTATCTTATCGCAACTACAGTTCAGAAGATAACCGCCAACTCTTGAAAGCTGATCTGGAGGGATCCAGAGCATCCTCACTTGCATCAGTTTCTCACATCAACAACAGGTTCAAACGAGATACTACATGGATCAACCAAACACAAGAGTAACAAGGTGAAGACATTTGAGAAAGAGAGTATTGTTCCATTCAGCAAAAAAAAGTCTGTTACACTGAAGTTTAAAAAAAAAGAAAAAGAAAAAAGAAAAACAACAAAAAACCTAAACTAAGCATATTTCCTAAGCCTGATCAACAGAAGTAGGCTCAACAGCTGGGGAAGGATCGGTAGGAGCAGCATCAATCTTCTCATTCGAGACGACAACTTCAATAGGATCAGTAGGGAGAGCGTCGACCACCTCGCTCGGAACTGCAACCTCAGGAGGGGTAACCCCTGGAGACACAATCGAGGATATGTCGAAATTAGGAAATTTGGCAAGGAACCTATCACGGAAGTTGTTAAAGCAGCACAAGATCAGGGTGTTGGCCATTCCTTCCAGTTCCATCCTCATCTCCATCTCGTTATCCACCTTGGCCTGCTCCACTGCATCCTCAAGCTTTTGGGTATATTCGTACCGCATGCCGTCCAACTCCCTCTGTAGCCTCTTTCCCGCTGAACAGCAAGATCCCTCTCTGACTCCATCACGATCAGAGAATTCTGAGACTCCTTCAGCTTCTCTGCATAGTCGTGAGCCTCTGACTGAGCAGTACCAAGCTGAAGCCTGAGATCGTCCAGCTCGACCTTGAGTTGATCAACCTCCTCCGAAGGAGGAGAGACCTCCGTCAGAGCAGAAAGGGTATGCAGAGCCTGTAGTGTATAAAGCAAACAGTTCAGCACCAACCAAAACACTTGGAAAAAAGGAAAAAAGATAAAGACCCGAAGAACTTACCTTGACCTGAAGAGAAGCCAGGTCAGCAAGAAGCTTTTCCGGATTTTGGGGCCTAATTTTGGTTGAGCCTTTGGCCCAAAAGTCCCTCAGAATCTTTTTGGCCCCCACAACATCAGGGGCCACCGAGGATGACGCCCCCTTGCCCGCTTGCTTGGACGGGGTTGGGGGGACCATAGAAATGGGGGCAAGTGCCTCTCTCTCCCCCTCAGTGGGGTCAGAAGAGATTCAAAGTATCCTCCGCCTTTTTGTTTGGATGGGAGGATCCATTGGGGAAGAAGCCTCCCCCACTGCTACAGATGAAGATGGCTCGGTCTCCCACCGTGCCATCATATCCTTTGCAAGCTCCTCAACACTTCCTCTGGCAGCCATCAATTTAGCAGGGTTAACAATGGAGGAATGGTCTCGGTTGCTGGGCTTTAAAAGCTTCTTGTATTGCTTCTGAATCGCGGGGGAGAAGTTCGATCTTTTCCACACGCTCTTAACTGCATGAAAGACACAGAAATTAATCAGTTCAGCAATTGGTGTACAAAATGAAATCAACACAGCCATGGGAAAATTGGGCCTCACCCTTTCGCCCAGTGGCTTCGAGAGAATGTTGAGAATTGGCCTTGGAAGTCCTTGAATTCCCATCTCCTTTTATGAAGAAATACCACTTCTTCCAGGTCTTGTTGGAAGAGGGCACGGAAGTAAGGGGTCTGAACCCACTATCAAAAGACATATAATAAAGGCCTTCCGCCTTCTTGAGTTTTAGATTCATATTACTACGGATCAGGTCAAGGGACACATTGACATTATTCATATGCCCCAACACAATGAAGCTCAACAGATGTCTCCAACTGTTAAGGTTCAGGTCTGCAGGGCAAAGGTTAAACCAGCAGAAGAATCGTTTTACAAGGTCAGGAAGGGGGAGTGTCAGTCCCATTTCAAACCAGGCCAGGTAGGCGTAGATTTCCCCCTCTCTAACATCGCTTGGGCGATCTAGAGAGTCTGGGACCCTGAAAGTAACGTTTGAGGGAAGATTGAATTTCTCCCACAACTCCATCAACATTTTCTCAGTGATTGCACTCTCACCCTCCTCTCTATGACCGGATCGACCAAAGGTCTCACCAGCCCTATTCGGGGGCTCATCGAATGCATCAACAATCCTAACCCCCGGACTAGAGGGGGGCTCTACCAGTCTATTCTCATCGTCATTTACAGAAGGAAGATTCACTAGTTGTAGTTGAGGAACGGTCCTAGAAGGACTACCCGAACCAGAAGGTGATTTAGGGCTAGACATGGCGAACAAAAGAAAGTAACGAAGCAAATGAGATGGAATGTAGAAGGGGACTAAAATCAAACCTGAGATCAAGAAAAGACTATGAACACCGGATATCCTTCAACCTTCAAAATACGTCAAATGGCGGTGGCAGTCTCTGGTACTGTAGAAGCAAGTGCAGAAGAAAGGCATAAAAGACCTTTCCCTCTCTTTATATACACATTCGAAATATGAGCCTTCCAAGACGAGTCGACACAACGGTTGAAAATAATGATGGCTTCTCAAGTATCGGTTGCGCAATAAATGACCCATTAAACCGACGTCTCGAGAAATAGAAAAACAAAACGTGCGACTCTTCACAAAGCCCATAACCTTAGTTAAGCCCTAGCTTCTAACTAGGGCTCAGGGGGGGAGTAGCTGATATACCACAAACAGACACACCAATCACCTTGAGACACGTGTGCTTACAGAGCTAATAATCTCGATCATACAGAGCAGCCACAGCCTTCAGGGCATTCTCATATATATATATATATATCCTATAGAGCTGATAATCTCGATCATATAGAGCAGTCATAGCCTTCAGGGCATTCTCATATATATATCCTACAGAGCTGATAATCTCGATCATATAGAGCAGCCACAACCTTTAGGACATTCTCATATATATATATATATATATATATCCTACAGAGCTGATAATCTCGATCATACAGAGTAGCCACAGCCTTCAGGGCATTCTCATATGTATATATATATCCTACAGAGCTGATAATCTCGATCATACAGAGTAGCCACAGCCTTCAGGGCATTCTCATATGTATATATATATCCTACAGAGCTGATAATCTCGATCATACAGAGTAGCCACAGCCTTCAGGGCATTCTCATATATATTCTACAGAGCCGATAAACTCGGTCATACAGAACAGGCGAAGCCTCCAAGACAGTCTCATGAACATATCCTCCAAACCTTATGCTCTGGGCAATATTCACTCAGTATTTCATATGGTTCCGACCTTATGGTTTCCTTAACAACTGCCAAGCAGGGAATAAGGAAACAGTCTTCAATAAGGAAGCTACTATCTATGATTATCTCTATCTACGACACAATACTCCACAAGGTAACTGCAATCTCCGATGATCAAATCCCTATATTCATGGCACCGAATCCTAATCAACTTAGGAAGGCCACGATCTATAAATTAAACCCTAAAGGTACACTTTATTTTTATGCTCATTCTTTGGCTTTCAATACAGTCTTTTCAATTCCGTTTACTTACTTAAGCATCGGAGCGGCTACCGCCGGAGCCAATCCGGTGGTCCTCTAATCCCTTTTCTGAGTGTTCTACAGGTTACGGAGCCCATACTTATTGCGAGTTGAAAAGTGCAGCATCAATTACTATGATACAAGAATGGAAAAAGTAGGGACGGCCTTAGGGTCGGCCCCGTGACACGAGATCCGCATAGGGTGGGTTTTGGGTCGTGACAAGTATAATGGAATCATAACTAATTCTAGGCAATCTGACGTAACGATAGTTTTCGAGGCTATGGTTACTAGACTACTTTAAATATAACTGTCTGACCCTCACAGCCCTAGGTACAAGTGTACAAAAAGAACTCTATGCACAAGTGTACAAGCATGATCGAGATATATATAAAAAGCAATATATGCTTCCCACATGATAGGGCAATATCAATGTGGCTCAATAAACACTAGTATATATAGAATACGATAGGCAATATACAAAAGAACTATTGACATGGCTTGGAAAGTAACACATACAAAGATCGAATATCACTTACCTTTTACTGTATCTCCTAGAAGGTTTAGACCGCCTTCTCCTTGCCTTTCGGTGTTCATAAGATTCATAAAAGTATCTCAGTATATAGTTGACATGATCTATGCTATTCATCAAATTTTATGTCTTTTTTTTTTTATAAGTATCTGTTTTACTAGAATAGACTCTACTATTGAATCCAAAATATCGAAGAAAGTCGGTTTAGGCTTTCGTGAAACTCAATTCAGACATCTGTACTAAAAAGGCAAAACGATCATTTTGCAGTTTTATGATATTTTATCTTTCAGGACTCCATCTCATAAAATGGACCCCTCCATTGGCTTTAGAACATTCGATACATAAAGAAAACACTATACATTTACAATTTTTGGACTACGTCTAAATTTTCTTTAAATTCCCTAATTTATTTGGATTTATTTAATAATTTAATTACTTAAATAATTATATAATAAATATATTGTAAAGATCCGTATTTTTTTAAAAAAAATAAAAGAAAAGAAGAATAAATAATTTTTTTAGAACAAATTAAAATTTAATTAACTAATTAAATAAATTGAGATATAAAATTTGCATAAAAAAAAAAAGAAGTGAAAGTGTGTGGCTGTGGTTATGTGAAGGATAAAACAAAAGAAAAAGAAAATGAAAAGAAGTGAGAGTGTGTGCGGTGGAAGCAAAAGAAAAAAAAAAAGGTAAAAGATAAAGGTGTGGTTGACTTCAACCACACCAAGTAACACACACAACTCAAACAAAACACACACTAACATCCAGAGATGGACAACGACGTGGAGAAGGAGAGAAGAAGAGGAGAAAAAAAAAAGGGAAGAAAGGAAGAAGAAGAAAAAGGGAAAAATTTGGCAAATCATTCGGGCTCCCATAAGGGTCGAGATCTACTGCCACTTTCTTTGATTTTGAGCAATTTAACCAGAAAAAAATCAAAGAACACTTTGCCAAAATTGTACAAAAGTGAGGTAGGGTTTCTAAAACTTATGAAATAGGAATGAATAGGTTGCTAGATGACATTCATGTATAAAAGCATGCTAGGATTGCCATGTTGTGTGTTAGATTTCAATTTTGTAAATTATTATATATGTAAAGCATGCCCATGCATTCTTAAATTGAAATCTATGTTTATATTTGGGTTGTTGAGACTCTAAGCATGTGTTTTATGAAATAATATTGTTACCACTCACACTTGAGATGAGTGTGGAGTGAGAAAAATACAATAAAATAATTAAAATAATTATTTGTCTTGTACATAGAAAAAAAAAATTTAGAAAAATCCTTGGAATGATAAAATAATGAGTGAGAATGAAAAGAACCAAGAGTGTTGGTTTAGAACACGTTTTGTGTGCTTATGAGATGATGTGAGTACTAGAAATGTTGCGGTATGGATTAAGTTGTGAATGTGTATATCCGAGGTTCGACGGTTAAGTCGAGAGTCCCGCGCGGTGGTATAGGTTATGGTTGCCTACAGGTTAGTAGCCTGTGAAACCATGTTTCACTATATCGGAGGCGAGGTGATCACTTGATGAGTGATGAATTAGGACTTTGGGATTTTTTTTGGGTTTTTAATAAAACCTAGAGATTTAGAAAATTGATCGTTGTTTGAATGAACTTAAGTGGAACTTAAGGAAATCTCATAAAATGTAACGAGACAAATATGGATCTTGTATGTACTTAATTGATTATAAACTGTCATAGCATGCCACCCACCGAGTACAAGCATACACTTTTATGCAACGTTCACGTTTCATTTGTTTTAGTTATCCTACTGGGGTACTGACCCCTACCAGATGCAGGTACCGGGAAGGATCCTCGCGTCTTGAGGAGTACATGGTGAATAGACTTGATGTGCCTCTTCTTTTTGGGCTTACGTGATATATACGAAGATATACTATGACGTTAATGGAATGTTCTCCATATTTTGTTTTTCTTTTTTTTTTTTTTGTTTTTGTTATTCATGTAGTATGGAATTCGTATATTTCTTGGGATATGTAAATGTGCTTGATATGTATTTTGGAACATGATGTAGTGATTTAGAAATGAAATGACGTATGCATTGAATTATATAATTACTGTACATGAATTATCAGGTTGGCATGAAAGGCAAAATTAGCCAATAATTAAGGCGAACCCTTTCAATTTTTTTTAAAAATCTAGTGAGATATTTTAATTAATTTAATCATTTTAATTTAATTTAATTTAACTATCACACCTTCGGGTTATGGGGCCCGGGGCGTGACATATATACTTTTGGTAGTATAGGCCACATGGGCCTCAGTGGCTTAGTGGCCCATGTACACTTGGTTAAGTTCCTCCCTCTCTTTGGTCTCCTGTTCGAACCGTGGGGGCAGGAGCCCCCGCATAATTTTTTCTTAAACCTTTGAAACCAAACAGTGGTTAACATATAGAACTAGAATAGGATATCCCCATCCCCAATTTATTCCCAATCAAATTTCTTAACTCTGTGACCAAATAGACCATATTCAATATATATAACTTCAAAACAGAATAACCAAACGACGTAGTTTCATCACATTTCAAGTCTAAACGACGCCGCATCAGAACCCACTGTTCACTTCCTCGATTTTCTTGTAGGGTTCCGGTGGGTGTACGATGTCTTCTCCGGTGCCAACGACCCTTTTTCGATCAATTTTTAATCCTAACTCAAAGTGGTTCTCTTCCATTTTCAATGGGCTTCTCATTCCTAACTTTATTTTTTGATTTAAACTATCACAGCCTCTCAAACATGGGATTTTCAGTGGGAACCCGATTTTTTGGCAACTTGGTTTTTTGATCCTAACTCAATATGGTTCTCTTTCATCTATGTACATATGTCACGATAAAGTTTGTTTTAAAACCCCTTTCGTCTTAGTAAAGAACATGTTTGACAGAGTTATCCTAGGTAACTCGTTTATGTGTCTATTATATCCTTTTGTCACAGAAAGTAAAGGTATAACCACTAAACCACTAGGACATATAGTTAACTTTAAGTTCATTAGAAATCCACAGTCTAGAGAAATCAATTCTATTAATAGATCAGTTAATCTTTTTTCCAAGAAAAAGTCCCATGTTGACTTTCTCCTAAAAGAAATCCAATTCAAACGAGTAAAACAACAATTACTCAACCCAACGCTTAGCCAAAAATTTTCAATTTTAGTCACTACTCAGCCAAGAAGTATGTTCTGAGTTACCAATAGCATTTTGGCATAGGAAATAACATAGAGTCCGTCTTTCTTCTGTCAAAGATTTTAGTGAACGTAATATCCCTACCAAAGCCAGACCAATCCAAATGAGTCAAGCTCTAATGTAGTTATGTCAGGAAGAAATCAAGGGATTACTTAGTAAACAAATAATTTGACCTTCTAAATCACCATGGTCATGCTCTGCCTTTTATGTTAATAAAAATGCAGAAATAGAACGCGGTGTTCCCCGTCTAGTTATCAATTACAAACCATTAAACAAAGTCTTAGAATGGATTAGGTATCCTATTTCAATCAAAAGAGACTTAGTTAATTATTTACACAAAGTAGTTATCTTTAGTAAATTTGATATGAAAAGTGAATTTTGGCAAATCCAAATTCATGAGTCAAACAGATACAAAATCGCATTCACCACCCCCTTTGGTCATTACTAATGGAACATAATGCCTTCGGACTAAAGAATGCTCCCAGTGAATTCCAAAATGTCATGAATGACATCTTTAACACCATCTCCAATCATATTATAGTTTACATAGATGATGTTCTCATTTTTTCTGAAGCAATTGATTAACTTTGGAAACACTTGTATTCGTTTCTTAATGTTATCAAACATAATGGTTTAGTCCTCTCAGCGTCTAAACTTAAGTTATTTCAATCTTCAGTTAGATTTTTAGGTTTTGATATTTTTTATGGTCACATCAATCCTATCTAACGGTCCATCTAGTTCGCTGATCTGTTCCCTGATCAGATCCTTGATAAAACTCACTTACAACAGTTCTTAGGTTCACTGAATTATATTTCAAACTTCTATCCCAATCTAAGATCCCAATGCAAACCTTTATTTGATCATATTTGTAGTAATCCATCTCCATGGACACCTGCTCATACAACTATTGTCCAACAAGTTAAGCAATATGTCAAGACTTTTCCCTGTCTTGGCATCCCTTCCCCTTTTGCTTTTAAAATAGTTCAAACAGAGGCCTCCGAATTTGGTTATGGTGGTATTCTTAGTCAAAAGTTAAGTCCAGATTCCCCTGAACAGATAATTTGTTACCACTCTAGAATCTGGAATCCCGCCTTATTAAATTATAGTACTATTAAAAATGAGATTTTATCACTTGTTTTATGCATCAGTAAATTTCAAAATGATCTATTAAACCAAAATTTTTTAGTGAAAATTGATTATAAGAGTGCAAAACACATTTTAGAAAAGGATGTTAAAAACATTGCTTCTAAACAGATTTTTGCACGATGGCAAGCCATCCTTTCCATTTTTTATTTTGAGATTCCGTACATCGCTGGTGAGCACAATTGTCTCATTGATTTCTTTACTCATGAATTTTTTCAGCCCAAAAATGAACGGGAGGAGAGACAAGCAACCGCAGCAGTTAACTCTCTCTTAAGGGAAAACCTCTACCTTAGTAGTTACCTCACATGCTATGGTCCCCTAGGCCTCTGCACCACTCCAGTTATCTTCTTCATTATCCTAGGTCAACAGATTCTCAGTCCTTGGTCACCCTTTACAACCTAATTACAATGACCCAAGCTATAGCTCAGCTCTAGCCAGTCTACCCCCTAGTCCTTATGAGATTACTGACCATTTCGATCCCTCAAAAGAACAAAGGATCATCCTAGTCAAACCCCAAGTTTGAACTTCTACGACTCCTTATTTCAAGAAATCATATTCAGTCACCATCTTTTTTATAGAACCATATAAAATCCAGATCTGAGACCCATGGATCTTAGCCACTAGTCATTTTCCTCCTGGTTGGCATTTCATTCCCATCCATCCTTCTAAATCAGTCAAGTGTTACAAAGCTATCCTTGTCCATTCTGGGTCAGTTAGATTTGAAGACATTCCTAGCAAACAGGATCCCAACAAGATCCTATACCAAAAGTTTATCATAGTTAACTTTATTTCAGAAAAAGCTTGGGGATTTCATCCTTCCCAGCTTAGAGTCATCCCTAACTTTCCAATTCAATATTCTTATTACGACTACAATCAAGCATTTAACAGATCTCTTTATCTTCAAAATGAGTCAAATGATCATTCATGGTTTCTCATGTTTAACCAAAAATTCAAAAGTCCAATACCAACATGGTTCAGTGAATGGTGGAAGAAATTTGGACTAGTTCCTGAAATACTTCCATCACTCCTTCAGTCAGCCATGCAGTACTTTGCTATCATCTTCCCAACAGACTAGCATATTACTCAGTTCCCCATAATTTTACTTATGACCAGTAAATACAAGATACCCTAGATCATGAAGTAAAGTTATGCCATAGTATGAATACAGTTATAAGAGAATTCTCAATTAAATGGCGGGATAAACTTAATCACGATAGGTTTATCACTTTCATAAATAAAGAATTACCCCAACCAGTTCAACTGATGGTTTCACAACCCATTACACACAGGACCCAGTCTTCCTCCAGCATTGACCAAACTTTGTTGCAAGGACAGTCAAAAGAAGAGCTCAAAGAATTGGTTCAACAATTAATAATTCATGTCACACAGATGGGTGAAGATCTAAAAACCCAATCTGATGCACAATCCAGTCACCCATATCATCCCTCTGATGATTGCTACAATCAGGACCCCAATGCATTTGATGATGATTTTGAAATCTGACCCCTTTGCACAGTAAAAGCATCAACAACGTAAAATGACAAAATAACTTTCGGCGCAGACAGAATACTATTAATGAACAGTAAAAAGTTGTGAACAGTAACCCCAAGCCAGAAAATTTGGCAGTACACATAAAAAACAACCGAAAGTAGATGTTTTCACCCTAGTTAAAGTGGATTCACCCCCGAGATTCCCTTTGTGAATTCAGCGACCAATTCAGCATTTGAGGCGCTCCAACACCTATAAAAGGGCAGCCCTTTTTCAACAACTTCTTAAATTTTTTCTTTCCAAGTTTTATCAGAGAGAATTTCTTTACTAGAGAGAAAACCATTTGTAAACATTTCTCTTAAAGAATTCTATCATGTATTCAGTTTTAATTTCCCTTTCAATTAATCAGGCTTCTAGCCTTAGTTAAAGTGTAAATATTTAATTTCAAGTAATACAATTCAGTTTAAGTTATCTTCATTATTTTCTGCATTATCTACCCTCACCCTTATGGACGGTTATACCACCTCTCCTTTCATATGCATAGTTATTTTAAATTTCTTCTCTGCTTCTGCCCCCACTGGTAAATGCTTGACTCTCCTTAAACAACACATAGTCCGTCTTCCTTATGTCAAAGATTCTAGTGAACATAATATCCCTACCAAAGTCAGACCAATCTAAATGAGTAAAGCTCTAATAGAGTTATGTCAAGAAGAAATCAGGGCATTACTCAGTAAACAAATAATTCAACCTTCTAAATCACCATGGTCATGCTCTACCTTTTATGTTAATAAAAATGTAGAAATAGAACGTGGCGTTCCCCGTCTTGTTATCAATTACAAACCATTAAACAAAGTCTTAGAATGGATTAGGTATCCTATTCCAAATAAAAGAGACTTAGTTAATTGTTTACACAAAGCAGTTATCTTTAGTAAATTTGATATGAAAAGTGGATTTTGGCAAATCCAAATTCATGAGTCAGAGAGATACAAAACTACATTCACCACCCCTTTTGGTCATTATGAATGGAACGTAATGCCTTTCGGACTAACGAATGCACCCAGTGAATTCAAAAATGCCATTAACGACATCTTTAACCCCATATATATGTATATGTATATGTATATATATATATGTGTGACATTGCGTGGGAGTGAAAAAAATCAGAAATGTGTGCATGTGCGGGTAGAGAGAGAGAGAGAAAGAGAATGAGAGAAGGAAGGAGAAGAAAAAGAAGAAGAAGAGAGGGAGAAGAAGAAAAATCTATCTATTCAACCCTAAACTAACACAAGGAAGCCTAGAGAATCTGAACCAAGCATGGAGGGAGAGAGAAACTATTGCACAAAGGTAAAAATACCTAAACTGCTAGTTTCTCTCTCAAAAAAGATTGCTGAAACCTACTATTTAAGGGGGTATGGAATGCATGCATAGCTTAGAGGTTAATATACCATGATAAGGAATAAAAGAAACAGACCTAAAAAGCTTAAAATAGAAAGACCCACAAGAATATGCCATTGATGACAACTTCAAAGTGGAGTCTGAGCCAACTGGAACTAATCCAAGTTTGGTTGATAGGGACTTGAACTAGATTCTCCTAGGATTCCAAAGCAACAAAAATAACTTTAAATGGACCTAAAATAAGGAAGATAAACCAAGTTACAAGTCGTGGTCCAAAAATCCAACTTAAGGAATCGAGCACTGAGCTTGATTTTTAAAACATGGTTCTGAAGCCACTTGAGTGAGGATTATAAGAGACTAAGAACCATAGATTTTCATGGAGAAACAACCATGGATGAAGCCATTTTTTAGAACTACCCCGAAGCTCCAACCGAGCCTTTAAGCTCACTTCGACCTCCCAAATCAACGAGAAAACCTAGGTAAAACCATTTGGAGTTGATAGGCTTGGAAACAGAGCAAAAGGATGCCTGTAGCTTCACAAAATAGAGGTTGAAGTTCTGCACTTTTAGGGCAACAGTAGCCACTTCAATGGAGAAGATGAACAGTAGACGGGTCGAGTTAGTTTCGAGTTCGGGACAGAACCCACCCAGTTGCACATACGGGTAAGTAGGACGGCATCATTTAGGAGCTGTAGGTTTTGAATTTAAATTGAATATGGGTCTATTTGGCTACACGGTTAGAGACCTGATTTGATAACCATGGTTAGAACAAGAATATTCTATCCCTGGATTTTGCCTTGTCCACCGTTTGGTAACCGAAAAATTAGAAAAAAATAAAGGGGAGCTATAGCCGCAGACTCGAAATAGAGACCTCACGAATGTGAGGATTCTAAACCCCACGTGTCTGCCACTGTGGCACTTGTGTCAAACAAATGAAAGAATATATATATATATATATATATATATAATATTAAATTAATTTAATTTAATTATGGTAAAATGTCATGTTACCCAAATAAAATAAAAGGGTAGTGTATTTTGACTATTTTTGATGTTATGGATCCAATGGCAAGTTTCATTTTATGAGACATAATCCAAAAAATTATGACACGTAAAATGTAAAAATTACCATTTTATCCTTAATGATGCCCGAAGCCAAATGAAAGTCCGTGAGGGTCTAAATTGACTTTCTTCGACGTTTCGGACCCAACGGTGAGGTCCATATTATCAAATTAAGTACTAAAAAATAAGACACTTGAACAATGCAAATTTATTAAATTACTCCTCGGAGTCTTAATTGACTACGAATAGTCCAATTTAAAGGAAATAAGGCCTATCCTAGAAAATTAGGATTCACCCGGTCTAAAAATAAATTAAGAACACCAAACAGGTGGTGATTTAAGTTAAATATAGAATTATTTAAATTCTTCATAAATTTTTCTTAGGAACTACAAGGGAAAGGGAAAGGCACACCAGTAGCGTCAACCCCAAGAACCAAGTTGAGTAATCCTATACTTTGAAGTGGAGGTTTTAACTCCATGATCCCTAGAGTGTTTTAAGTTCAAAATTCTAGTATTTACATGACTCATGATTTAAATGTGTTATTTCTTCCATTTTTAAATACTATTTTGACACGCAAGTGAGCTTGTTTAAATTGCTGACTATTTGTAAGTTCGTACCGGAACATGTCTATTTTTAATTCAAAATTGTATTAAATTCCTCTCTAAAAGTAAATGTTTTTCATTCTAGTCATGTTTTAAATATTCTTGAATGATGTGATTAAGTGTTCTGAAAGTTATGCTTCAAATATTCTTGGACGTTTTGTTTTAAGTATTCTGAAAGTTATGTCTTAATGTTCCTGAATTTTTATGTTTCAAGTATTCTGAAAGTTCTGTTAAAGTATTTTTGAAAGTTTTGTTTTAATGCTCTTGAAAAAAATCTATTTGGAAATAAATGTTTCAAATGCTTTCTATTTGTGAACTGGTAATGCAAGATAATTGTGCATAAGCACTACAAGCTATTGAGGCCCTTTGGGACTTAAAATCCTGTAAATGCCCGGTAGAAGGTTTATCCCCCAGGCATGAGATATCTGTACTGATCTGTTAAGCTTAGGGTCTAGTTTGAAATGGATTCTTCTATTAAAAAGTGAAAACAAGTATGACAATGAATGGTAGAAGGTTTTCGAACCCCCATTTACATAAAAAAAAGGGTTTTCAAAATAGCACTACTTTTAAAATGAAAAAGGGTCATACCCTTATGTTTATAAGAAAATGATTTTATCCTTTTGTTTATATGTAAATAATTTTTATCCTTCTATTTAACAAGTAAAGGATTTAAATTTCCTTGGCCACCAAATAGCCACCCTGTACATCTTTACAAGTTTTCTACTGCATATTAAATGCTTTACTCCAATGCTTTAAATGTTTCATGTTATATGTTTTTGAAGATTCATGTACTCTATAATCGTGAAATAACTGTTTTACTCGAATGCCTGGAATACATCGTGTTTCATATTTTAAAGATTTTTGTACCTTGTATTTGATGAAATAAGTGCCTAGCCTAAATGCCTTGAATTCTTCATGCTATCTGTTTTAAGATTCTTGTATTTTGTATTTGAAGTGTACGAGCAATTGGTAGTGACTGTTTTATGAACTCTCTTATACTTAACCCACTACCAGTTGAAAACCCATGACAAGGTATTGTAATTACTCATGAGCTTTTTGAAAAGCTCACAATGATTTGTTACCCATAAATCTTTCAGGTAACGAAGATGATTGGGAGCCTTGCCCGTACTAAGGAAGGGCATCGAGAGCTCTACACTTAAATTAGCATTTTGGGAATGTCAAGACCAATAGTTGGTCAATCTTCTTGTAGTATTCTATTTTGGACAAATTATGCAATTAAGTCCCTAAGGATAATGATCATGTAATACGTTTAACTTGTAAAAATTTAGCAAGCTCTGTATGTCTGTTAATTATATCGTTATGTGAGTAGCAGTTCTGGATGGATGTGTAGAAAGAAAAAAAAAAAAATTTCACGCTTTTGCAAAATATATTCAAGGTCACACCACTGCTTCTGGTCCACCCGCCAGCCCCCAGGCTGAAGAGTGGCGATCATGTCCCCATAATCTGTATAGGTCGGGTCGCGGGTCATGACACCCACATAAAACATCAAGCCCAATAACTCAGAGATTGTAGTCAATGCTTTAACTCCACAGTAGTCTTTCTCTTGGTCTATTAGTTCAACTGCCTTGCCACCACCAAATTCATCTCAAAAGTGCCCATCAAGGTCATTTTCAGAACTCTCTACATCATTAAGTGAAGTTTTTCAAAAGCTTTGCGAAGAAGGACATCTCCAACCTTTGGATCCTTGACCCACTCCAAACCCAATACCCAAGAGCTATGATTCAAACAAACATTGTAACTACCATCAATGTATGGGTCACTCCACTGATCATTGCGCCATGTTGAGGCATGCTATCCAAGATTGATGAACAAGCAATTAGGCCTCATCCTTTAAGGATTAACCTAGATTATCCCACAATCAAGAATGAGGAGCTTTCCAAGCCAAAGATCATTCTTTTATTCTTCATGGATAATTTCTATTTGTCTTTCCTCATGTTTCAATAAAGATTCTCTTAAGAAGATTTCAACAGAAGTTTTGCATGATTATCTTGATTCTTTAAGAAAATGAATGTCATCAAATTCATAATAAGATTGAATGTGTTGAATCTGAGCATCATCAACCTTCATCAATAATCTTGATTTTCTCATTGTTCACCAATTCATTTGTCTGAAATGCATCTTGTCTGATTCAATCACCGTCCAAAAAAGATAATGGTCATGACCTTAAGCAGGCATCAACATCATGAGTTTAAAAAAATGTGACTATTTCCTAAAAGCAAGAAATTCCAAGGATAGGAGGCCATTGTAATATCCCGACCCGGGATACCGGGTCATATGACACGTATTACGAGATTAAGGAAAACTAGTGTAAAAATATTTACACTCAAATAGAATAATTAATTAAATAAATAATTAATTAATTATTTATATGAAATCATTAGTTTTAAATTATAATTAAATAATTCAAATACACATTAGACTACATGGAAGGTGTAATGTGTATATGTATGTGTCACCAAGTATGCATGCATGTATATATGCTTAAATGAAATAAATATATATATATATATAAGTGAACAGTGCAGTGTGTGCATATGTAAACCGGGTGTGTGTGTGTGTGTTCACAAGTGAGTTGGTGTGTGTTATATTATATGTATGTATATATATATATATATATATATTCAAATATCAACCCATGCATTAATGCAGCCACAAGTGGGCTGATTTGATAGGGTGATGGGAAGGGAGACCTGTTGGCTAGAGTGTGTGCTAGCATGCGTGTGTAAGTGAGTGAATTATTGTGTGTGTTAGTATAATATGTATATATATACACAAATCTCAAACAAAGCTTTAAATACAAAATCTGAATTGGAAGAAAAGTGATTAAATGGATTGGAAAGGAAGCAGAGAATAGGGGCAGGTCTAGGGTTGAGGTCGTGTAGAGAGAGAAAGAGAAGAGAGAGAGATCGGTGGATTTCTCTCTTTAAAGCAAGACATGCAATGCATGTTTGCTCCTTACGAAAGAAACCAAAAAGGAGCTAAGGAGCTAAGGAGCTAAGGGAGAGATTCAGAAGTAGAAGAACGGGAAAAACCAGCTCAAAAGGTGAGAAATTTGAAAGTTTATCATTTTCTCTCTCTAAGATTTAAGCATGGATATAAACTGTTTTGAGTAGTTTATATATGTAGGATGTTAAATATATGTTTACAAGTTTATTAAGCATGAAATGTAGCCTTGAAAACACTCAAAAATACCAAACCCAAAAGCTACGGCCATGGAAGACCTTGCTTGAAGCAGGTCTGAACCAAAGCTCACCAAACTGGATTTGGTTAATCAAAACCTAAACTAGACACTACGAGCAACATAAAAACCTATACCCGCGATAAAAAATCACAAGAAATGGCCTCCAAACATTGACTTGCAGGTTACGGGTTTACAACCCAAACTTTAAACTCGCGATTAAATCCACTCTTATGAACGGGAACAGAATCCTCATGAAGAGGGGATCAAAATAAGCCCGACCTTGCGAAAAATGATGAAGAAACAAGCATAAACCGACGGTTTGCAGGTCTTGTTATCATGGCTTAAACCGAGCGTTTGAGCCATATTCGAAGCCCTAAATCGATACTAAAACTTGTTTTAGGGTATTAGGAAATTATTGGAAAGAAAAGCAGAAGAAATGGAACTAAAAAATGCCACGAAATCAAAATGAAAAAAATTAGGGTTTCGGATGAACAGTGTCGACCTTCGTGGGGAAGATGACACTGTTCGGGTCGGGTCGGATTCAGTTACGGGGCCAGGTCAAACCGGTTCCAACGGGCCAGGTTTATTGAAACGGCAACGTTTTACTTTTCAAAATTTAAACATTAGGGCTGACGTCAGCATTACGTGTGAAACCGGTTAAACCGGTTGGTTTGTAAGTGAACCGGACCGGTTCACTTAGGGTTGGATCGAACCCACTGGTTTTCTATATTATTTAAAATATAATAAACCAAAGCTTTTGTTATTTACGGATTGACCCCAAAATTTCTAAGAAATTCTACTGTGGCCCAACTGAGGGAAATTTTATGCAATTAGACCCCTGAAAAAATAATTAAATAATTAAATAATAAATTTAATTATTTAATAAATAAAGTTAAATTACTATTTTGCCCTTAGGTCATAAATAGAGCAAATGAAATCCAAATTGAACATATGAATAGTGAATTTTAACTATTTTGGATATTCTGAGACTAATGGTAGGGTCCGTTTTATGAGACGGGGCCTGAAAAATAAAGACACGTAAAGAGGTAAATGACCAAAATACCCCTTGCCCAAAATTAACAAGTTATTAGTGTATCCTTACTATCTCGAACCTTCTGAGTCCAATGGTGAGGTCCACAATACGAGATGAGGTCCCGAAAACAAAGACGCGTAAAGGGGTAAAATGACCAAAATACCCCTGATGCCTCTAAAGCCAAAATAAAACCAGAAAAGGTTTAAGTTGACTTTCTTTGACATCCCGGACTCAAAAATGGAGTCCAAATTACGAAACAAAGTACAGAAAAATGAGACACGTAAACCGATAAATGACCATTTTGTCCTTTTACATATAAAAATCCGAATTAAATTCTAAGAAAGCCTAAACCGACTTTTTTCGACGCTCTGGACTCAATAATAGAGTCTATTCGACCAAAGAAGTGTCTAAAATAAAAAGACATAAAATTTGATGAATAGAATCTGTCAGATGACTATGGACTGAAATATTGCCGAAGTATTAAACTAAGGCAAGTACGAAGAAATAAAGTATGAAAAGACACGACACGTAAACGTGTGAAGTAAATAAATTAAATTAAAGTTAATGGAGCTACCAGAAGAGTATAGTTTAGAACGAAGTAAGTTCCTAATACGTTAATTTGCGTAGGTCAGTTTCAGCTAATTCAGAATGATTAAGCCGCAAACCATAATTAAGGGTGAGAAACAACAAGCTTTTCTGGACGAATTAGATTGACAACACCGGGTAATCCACAAGAAATTGAGGATTGCCAAGTACTGTGAGATTAAATCCCTCACGCCTTTCATCCATTGGGAACCAATTATCCCAATTGGTCGACACGCCGAGGAAGCAGCATCAAGGAGACTTGCTGAGGCGCAGCTGAAAGAAGAGGAAAGAGAGAACACTAAAACCTTAGCTGAAATACGTCGCAAGTAATATTATTATCATAATACAGCTATAAGTCAGACCAGTATAAGAATTTAGGCTTTTCACAATCTATAATTGGTGAGTCATAAAGTTGATTAAGTGCATATGGAATTTATGGAATCTTCATAAATCTTGATAGGCTAAGGAAGGAAAAGGGTAAAGGGAAGGCGCCTCTATAGAGCCGGCCCATACACGTAAGGTGAGTAACCCTGTATTTGAAGTAGAGATTTAACTCCAGGGATTTGAAAAGGTTTTAAGTTCAAAGATATGAAGTGTTTGAAGTTTCAAATTCAGTATATTACATGATTTCAGTTTTAAATTATTTCTATTCTTATAAACCTTATTGTGACATGCTCAGTAAATGTTTCCTTTACAACTGTCTTAAAAATGTGTTCTCAGCATGTCTAAGTTAAAATACAAATCTTGTTTAATATTCTGAATTTGATTGTTACAAGTATTTGAAGTTCTATTGTAGAAATTATACATTTCATATTTTAAATACTCATGAACGTATCTATTGAAGAAGTCATGTGATAGATGTTTTACAAGATAAACGGTACTAAGTACCACCACATGTGACGTTGAAATCCTTCGGGATTCAACTATAACACGAAGAAATGCCCGGTAGAAGGATCTAATCCCCTAGGAAAATGAGATATCTCCATTGTAGCATTGTAGTAAAATGGGAGTCTGGTTCGAAACAGATTCCACCTAATTAAAGAGAAAAGATGACAAAGTGATTTTGAAAATAGAAGCAGGTTTTATCTCCATTCTATTATACATGTTTATATATGCTTTTAAAATGCATATGCTCAATTTGAAGAAATGTATATTCAGCTTGAATATTTTAAATGTGCAAAGCCATCCGTTTTAAGAATGCATATACTCTGTATTCTAAAATGTACGAACAATTGGTGGTGCGTATTTCATAAACTCTCATGTGCTAAACCACTACCAGTTGAAAGCCCCATGACGAATGCAGGAATTACTCACAAGCTTTGATTAGCTTACCCGGATTTTATCCGCCCCCCTTTCAGGTGATCGATAGCAGTCCTGGCTGATGGGAATGATGATTAGAGTCTTGCCCATTTTGAGGAAGGGCATGAACAACTAAGTGCAAGACGAGTACTTTTCTTTTTGGGAGATGATGAGTGCGCAAAAGTGCACTCTAAATACCCAATTATTGGATTAAAATACTAGAATGTGACCCTATTATGAGAGTATAATGTTTAATATTTTTAGTTCATTTATATTTAATTTTATGATATATATTCTCTGTTTAAGTGAGCTAATTAATATATTTATTGAATTAGGGAAGCATTGAAGGTCAAAGAAGAGTTATGGAGTATATTGTGCAATTCTTGGCTTTTTGATAGATTCGACCATTGAGTTTCAATTGAGATTTGGATGGTGCTAGAATTTCCGAATGAGAAAGTGGTCTTCATGAAATATTTAGAGGACGTCTTGGGCTTTTTAAAAAGGTCTGGTTTGCAAAAATCGGAGTTCGTTTGGGCATCCAAATATTATTTCAAAGACAGGCCTGGAAAGCTGCTATGAACATGTCCGTCTAGCCAACTTGAAGGGGCCATAACTTGAGCTTCCAAAGTCCAAATCAGGTGGTTTTTAAGCCTAAAATTATCTACTCATCCAGGACTACAACTTTCGTGAAGAACTCGACTCGAGATTCCATCGTTATGCAATGGAGAAATGGGCTTGAACATTACGGCTGTGTGCATATGCGGCTGGAAAAGAAGAAATAAAAAGAATTAGAAGGAGGCTTGGTTGTACGGCTGAGCAATAGTGCAGCCAAGACAAAAGGAGAGAAATAAAGAAACAAAGAAAAATATATAAAGAAAAGTCAAACTTGGTGGCTGATCAGGAAACCAAAAGAAAAGCAATGAAAATAAAGAGACCAAGTGATGCGGCAGGCTTGGCTTGCATTCAGTGGTGGGCCCTATTGGATGAAATTGAGGCGCATGGGTTGAATTCAGAAAGCAATGGCTGGCCTGTTGTGCGGCTATCTTGAAGCTGGGCGCTGCAGAAGAGTTGTGCGCGTGATGGCCTGGGCCCAGGTGTGGCGCAAGGGCGTTAGGGCGCAAGGCACCAGGGGGATATAAAAAGAGAAGAAAAAATAGCGACAGAAGGGGACGTGCAGCGCGGAGCTACGACTGCTGGACAGAAATAGAGAAGGAGGGATACAGGCTGCTGCGACAGAAACAGAGAGTGAACAGAGGCACTGTGCGCAGCTTTCACTTGTTAAATTCTTTGATGATTATTCATAATTTATCGTTGGATTTTATTGTCCGAATAATTAAAGGTTTTAGTCCGTTTATAGATTCAGTCATGCTTTTTCTATTGAGTGGATTAATGTTTTGATTATTTTTGGAACAATTAAATATTTATATTGATTCAATTCTCTGCTGCAATATTGCTCGTTGGGTATATTGTCGTCGTTGGATTTTCTCAATGTGAATATTAATTTGAGAGATTTAAAGATGATGAATGATTTTTCAAAGGGTTATTTTCAGTCTAATTTTGGTTCATAATTTTATATCTTCCGATTGAGATATTTGGAATTTAAATTCTCAATTGAGTTATCTGTGAATTAAAAATAATTGAAATACCATATATGTGCAAGGGATTCCCGACACTCCACTGTTCGTTAAATTTGAATATTTTCTTCCATTAATTAATTTGTTTAATTTTTAGTTGCATTCAAAATCACTGTCTATATTTTTATTTTTTTTCGTTAACCGTCTAATACTTCTGTAGTTTCAGAAATTCTGTTTATTATTCTTTTAATTTAGTCTCCCTGTGGAATCGACACCCCAAAGCTACACTACAATTACCGCGTTATTCTTTAGACGTAATCAGGAGACATTATGAAATTTAGTTAGTTATTTTGGGCAGAAAACAATTGATGTTATGTAATTAAGTCCCAAGGGACAACTAGACATGGATTTGTATGAAGTCTTTAAGTTTTAATCATGCTCTGATTTTATATTTATGTGTACCACTATGAAGAGCGGCAGTACCGGACGGATGTGCAAATTTTAAAATAAGAAAGAAAAGAAAAAAAAAAAGTTTTTCACGCTTTCGCAACCACATGTAGCACGTCCATCCGATACCGCTACTCATGAGAGCCTTGCCCGAGTCCCTCGGGCCTAAGGGCGGCGGTCGCGATCCGGTAATCCGCATAGGGTGGGTTTCGGGTCATGACAGCCATCACTTGGCAAACGAAATCTATCCTATCACCCATATCAAGATATCCACTTGCAAACCCTTTGAGCCTGATTGATCATCCTTTCTTTCTTAAACCCATCTGCCAAACCTTAAGGGGGAAAGCCTACTATGTGTGCACTCTTACAATGCCATCATAGAAGAATCAAAGAGAAAAGAGAAGAAACATATTTGTCTCATGTGAAAGAAAACATTTCCAAGCAAGGAAATGAGAAATAATCATTAGAGAAGAATCAAAAGCAAAGAGAAGAAACATCCTTGCCTCATGAAGGAAACATTTCCAAGTAAGAAAGTGACAAATCAAACTATCAAGGAAAAGTCAAAAAACAAAGAAAATAAAATCTTTGCCTCATCAAAAGAAGCATTTTCCAAGTAAGGAAGCAAAAAATCAATTAATCAAGCTTTGAATGGTTCAAAGAGCTTCAAGCAACCAATGAACTATGTTAGACCTGATTCTCCAAAAAAGAGATACATAGGTAGCCTAAGAAGAAACGTTAGGCTCAGTCATGTGCATTAAAGTCATACACATGAAGGTAATGTTAAGGAAGGACATACACATTACGGTTGTGCACATCAAGGTCATACAGGTCAAAGCTATTCACATCATGAGATACACACAAGGAGCTTGGTACTATGAACACGGGTTTTTGAGGCTTATATACCTTTCATTTGGTAAAACTTACCCTAGCCTACGTTTCATCCCTATTAATAAGACCACCTTGAGTTTTTGCTTGCTTAAGGGAATTGTCACATTTCAATTAAGAGCTCTTTCAAAGGGTCTTACAAATAGATAGATCATATAACAAACAATTTCAAACAAGGGGCTTCGTCCTTACCAGTTTGCACCATATTGTCCCTTCATTCTTCACCCATTTTTTGAAGGAACTTATCAAGGGACTCCTTACCTACCTATTTGCACCAAATTGTTTTCTCATTTTCTCAAGTAACTCATTCTTACTTCACAATGGGCTCGTAATCATACAAATTACCCTAATCAAGGGGCTCCTTCATGCCAATATAAGAACCTCTTTTTCCATTTAAACGATTCCATTTCATATTTTGTCACGCCTTAACAAATTTTCCCACATCATGGGTAAAGTCTCCATCACTTTGGTTCACCTAAAATTTCTTTCATTCAATGATTTCATCCAATATGCTCTATTAAATGCACAATCTATTTTGAAAATGAATTATTCTAATTTTCTCAAATGATCAGACTGAATCATGCTCAAAACAAATACTCTAAAGTTTTCGAAGGAATCTCTTAAATCATTTGGGAGGGCAAAAAGATTTTATCCATGAACTTGAAGACAAGTCTTTAGCTAATCAAGTCTCTTAAGCCTTCATAGTCTCAATTCGCAGCTCGAGCAAATTTTTCCAAATCATTTTCAAAGATGGACAATCTCATCACTTGAAACCAAGCAGTGGCTCTTTTGGCATGAATAACCAACTTGATTGCCAATGATCTAGGGGCTAACAGAGTCCAAGCCAAAAGTCAGAATTTTCTCTAAATGAAAAAACTTTTCAAAACTGGGAAAAACTTATTTCACAACATTTTCTCTCATTCAATGAAAACATTTCTTTACTCCTATCTAAGTTGAGTACATTCTTCTTACTCCTATCTAAGTTGAGTAAATTTCATATTCCTCTAGCTGAGTTAAGAGTTCTTCATCAAGATGATTTTTCATACCTTTCCATATTCCTATTGAAGTTGAGTTCTACCTCCTTCTATCTAAGTCAAGGTCACTTCTTGAATGTCTTGTCTCTCCCCTATCTAAGTTGGGTATTTTCATCAACTCTTATCATTAGTTGAGGGTATCGATTTAAGTGTAACTCCTTTCAAAGTTGACCACACTTATTGTTTTCTTATCCTAACAAAGAGTTTAGCAACATGACCTTATGGTCTGAAACTCGATCAAATTCTTTCCCATTAAGTCACACTAAATTCCATCATTCTAGTGGAGTTAACCAAATTCATCTTCCCCATGAGTCATAATCAAACATTCCCCATAGAGTCTTCACTCTCCACACAAGTCATCCATGGACGTATTTCACAAACCCATTAGGATAGAATTCCCTATTAGGTAAGTCGTCTGAGGATGCAATTTCAGAACCCTATTAGGATGGAGTTCCCCTTTAGGAAAAATTGTTTAAGGACGTAATCCATCTAGGTAAACTATCTGAGGACGTAATCTATTGAGGTGAAAAAATATATGAGGATGTAATCCATCTCGATAAACATCTATGGACGTAATCCATCTAGGCAAAAATGTCTAAGGACGTAATCCATCTAGGTAAACCATGTGAGGATGTAATCCATCTCAGTAAACCGTCTGAGGACGTACTCCATCTCGACAAACGTCTGAAGATCTAATCCATCTCGGCAAATTGTTTGAGGACGTAATCCATCTCGATAAAATTGTCTAAGGAAATAATCAATATTAGAAAAATCATCTAAGGACGTAATTCATCTTGACAGTCCATTCATTAAGGACATAATCTTATGAAAATTCTATTAGGATAGCAATCCTTTTAGAAGAATCCTGTTAGGATAACGTTTTTTTCGGGTAAGCCGTCTATCGCATTACCATCGTGTTAGGATAGCGTTCCTTTTGGGTAAGTCGTCTATCGCATCAAATTATATCATCATGTTAGGATAGAATTCCTTTTGGGTAAGCCGTTTATCGCATCACCATCCTATTAGGATAGCGTTCATTTCGGACAAGCCATCTATCACATTGTGTCTTATAATCTTATTAGGATAGCGTTCCTTTAAGGTAAGCCATCTATCACATTCCCTCTTATCATCCTACTAGGATGGAATTCCCTTTTAGGTAAACCATATGAAAATATAAGACTATCTCATGAGAACACAACCTCATGAATGAATTGTTAGGATTGCATTTCTTATCAAGTAAGACTCTGAGTAGTTATTTTCGAGGGCATAACTTCACAATAATCCCATTGAGACGAGTCTCTGTAGGGAAATCCAGTATGGACAGCACTCTTTCCATTTGTCACGAACTACGAACGATCTGATTTTCCTGAGGGTGATACGTAGGAATCTCATAGAGGAATGAGTCCGACCACGTCAAAATCAAAATCAAGGTCAAAATGGTTGTCTCTTTCTTTCTTTCGTTGATGTTCACTTGCTTGCAAGTTCCATCAATGAGGGGTTTTCTGTAAACACCTCATTTTATGACCCTTGATTAAGTAGTATCAATTCGGTAATTATGCCACTGAAACCTGCTTGAAGTAAGACTCTTCCCGATAGAGTCTTATTTCTATTAGGACTCCTCCTAATAGAGTCTTATTCCCGCTAAGACTCTTTTGCTAGAGTCCTAGTTACATTAGGACTCCTCTTAACAAAGTCCTATACCCGCTAGGACTCTCATGTCAGAGTCCCAGTCCAAGTAAGACTCTTCCCAATAAAGTCCCACTCCCGTTAGAACACTCTTATCAGAGTCCCAGTCCAAGTAGGACTCTTCCGCCAAAGTCTTAGTCCAAGTAGGACTCTTTCTAATAGAGTCATAGTCTAAGTAGAACTCTTCCTAGTAGAGTCTCACTCCCGCCAAGACTCTCGTGATAGAGTCCCAACCCCAGTAGGACTCTTCTTGAGAAAGTCACACTCCCGTTAAGACTCTTCTGCCCATTGGAAGGCGTTTCAATAATTTCAGTACCCTTTCGCCCATAAAGGGCATTTTGGTAATTTTGGCATAATCCTACCCTCAGTAGGACTTCTTAGTCATTTAAGGAGTTTTTTTGTAATTTTATATCATTTTACCCACATGGGGTATTTTTAGTAAGTTTAGCCCTTTGGTGACGAATTGGGGTAATTTGGTCATTTCACATGTCTTGTGGCAATCTAGAGTTTCTCTACCGAATTGGGGACAATTTGGTAATCTTGAGTGATAGTAGTCTATTTAGGCTTAATTAGGACTTCCCACTTTTAGAGTTTCCATAAATCTGGTTGCTTGCTATTTCCTGAAAATGAAGATACATCGAAACGAGACATTTTTATTTTAGAGTTTATTTTCAAATTAAATTCTATTTCTCTTTTATCTCATTGGCTCTTGCATGTAAACACTAATTCTATTGGTTTGTGCATTGTCATAATTATTTATTAATTTATTTAGTTATGATAATCATTCTTATTTAATTTTTTATTTATTTAATTAGATAATTATCACTTAAGACATGATCTTAACCCTCCGTTTCAGGGTTTCATTTTAAACCCTTGGATTGAATCTCCATATTTTTCAATAAATAGAGCCCCTTGGCCATTAGTTTTAGAGGAGGGGCGAAAGATGATTTCCATAGCCTTACACTATTAGTATAATTCTAGAGTTCTCTCTACAAGAACTCTCCCTCTCTTGAGGTCGAAGCCCTGCCAAAGTGACAGCCTCCCTTCACAAAGCAAGATGAAACAACACTTTCCAATCTAAAGAACAAGTCGGAGATCTACCCGACGGAAACCTCCGATTCAGACTTTCATAGCTGAAATACTACCCGACTACCACGAATGAACAAGGTATGCCCTCAAACCTTTAACAGTTTTCTTAGATCCGGTTGATCTCATCTCTTTTATCAGTATTGATAAAAGAGGGTAAACCGAAAAATTACCTGACTCTGATTCTATTTTTCTAAACGGATACATAGGAAGCCTTCGAGCCCGAGTTAGATTTTTTTTTTCTGTCTTTTCTGTTCTATCTTATTTCTTTACACTAGATCTCTTATTATTTATCACTCTCGGACTCATATCTCTTTTCAGTTTTCTCAGGATAAAATAGCCTTTCAAGTGAATATTCAAGGTCGATCCATTTGGATCGGCCAAGGTGGGTGCCTAAAAGCTTCCCACTCCATACCTTAGCCCCCAGATCCATGTTTTCTTTAGTTTTTGCCTTATTTCAGTGCTTTATTTCATTTCATCCATGTCAAGGGATCTTTATAATGTAATTAGGAGATAAGGCGATGTAATTTCGATTATTTCATTCATTTTTAGTTTCCTTTTAATTATGTTCTGTTGTAATTAGTTTGCTTGTTTCTTGCCTAAAAAATAAGTTGGCAGGTCCTCAATTTATCTATCTTCCATAAGAGGCATTCCTTCCCACCTTAAGGGAACGATGCAGCCGAGATCCCTCTAAATCCATAAAATGAATGACACATATGCATTTTCCCCTTTTTTCCAGTGTTGGTGCCCATAATGGGTTTCATGCACCATTTCTCATATAGTTTAAGGCCTCATACTTAAAATTAGGTTTCTTTTAAGTTGATTTCAGGGTAGTGTTTCAAGCTTCCTTTAATAGCAGCTCACCTTGAACTAGCCAATTTAAAGGTTTCTAGGATCTACTAAGTCAAAAATAAATGCAGAAACTAAAATGAATTAAAACAATCTGAGCTTTTACCTATTTGGTGGTTTTTTTGATTTTCTCTTGAAGGTTCCCTCTCATCTTTCTCTTTGTCCAAACAGTAGTTGCAGCCCTTTCTTTCACGAAAACTCTTATTCTCTCACAATTTTAGTGGATAATTCTTTGGTCAAAATTGGTTGTTGTATTATTGGTTCTCTTTTGGTATTTAATGCACCTCACATCAAATGGAGGGTCTAAGGGGGCTGGAATCAACAGTGCAACAAGCAAGGATAAGGCTCCAAAAGGGGGTGAGATGCAATGTCTCTTTTTCATCCTCTTCCTTACCTTTCTTTTAATTATAAAATTTATTATTATATGTATATATATAATTATATACACACATATACACTCACTAACACACACTAAGTATGGGTAGCAGCATTCCCCTTCATGTGCTAGTCACATGGTGAGTAAAAACAAATTTTACTTATTTATTATATTTTTATTTTTATTTTCCTTATTTTCCCTAGATATATTTACATACATATACACACACTTGAGTGTGTGTATGTTTCCCCCAATTTTATGTTTAGGTCATATTTTATGTGAAATAATTTTTTATATTTTCCTTTTATTTTTTTTTATATTTTATGTAATTATTTTTGTATTTTCTCTATTTTTCTATAAATAATAAATAATTATAATATTTATTAATCCCTAATTTTGGCATAATGTATTCCCATATTAGGTTGGTGATGTATAAATTATTGACCAACTGGATTTATTGACCTTGGTTAGGTTAGGTTGAGGTCAGTTTATATCCTTAGTTAATCTCATGTCCTGATATAGGGACCATAGGATACCAAAGAGTTCCTGTATTGATAAAATTCCCATTACATTGTCTTAATTTTCCAATTTACTGGGATTAGGTGTTACAGGATATGTGTTCATTGTTGACACCCTACCGTTGTTGTATTGTATGGAGTTATCATTGTATGGCAAGCATATGCAACGTCTGTTATTGCATAGCATCTTGCAGCTCCCGGGGTTGTGTATTAAAGGAGATGATGACATCACCTTTCACTTGTTGGTTTTTAGTTTAGGGTTGTGACTCAACAATACACTCAAGCCTTCTGAATTGGCCATATGAGAGTCAGCATTAGAGGTATTGTTATGCCAGTCAACTGATTTTCAAGATTCAGATCATTGTAGATCCAGTCGCCAATTTTGACTCTTATATGGCCAATTCATTTTATCAGTCGGTTGATTCTTAGAGTGACTTCTAAATCATGTCAATTGACTTTCAAAGCAAAATATAATGTACATCATAACCAGTCGACTGACTCTAAAAATCAACCGACTAATAAAAAAATGGGATTGCTCTATTTTGAAATTCAACGGTCATATTCACTTGAGGGCTATAAATAAAGGTTCTCTAAAGCATTTATTGTCACCTCTTTACAAGCTTACACTTCTACATCTTTATTCTTGACTTTAAATCTGACTATTGAAAACCTAGATCTCAAAGTTATGCTCATCTTAAATACTCTAAACTTACACTTGATCAATCTATAGAAAGTAAGCATTTATTGCACCAATCTACTCTTAAAGAGAGTGCTTATTGGTAAAAAAACTTTGTATATTCTCATTGTAGTAAGGCAAAAAATGTTATTTTTTTAGGGCAAAAAGGTAAGAGCTCTTGTTGTAAATGTTGGATCTCCTCTTGCGAAGGAGATCAAGATAGTAAAAAAACTCAAGTAAGGAGATGCTTGAGTCAATGGTGTAAGAAGTTTTTCGAATCATGTAAAAATCGTTGTGTTTTCTCCCTCAACTCTTCTACATACTTGTGCATATCTTGCATTCACTTTTATAGTTTGTAAAAGTTGTCATATTTGCAAAAATACCCTATTCACCCCGTTTAGGGTAAATATCTAGGCAATGAGTGCTATTAAAGTCTTGTCTCTTGTAAAATACAGTTAACACTCTAAGAGAAAAGATATGAAAGATATTGTAAGAACTATCGAAGGAAAATTGACCAATAGACCTCCATTGTTTAATAGGAAAAACTACTCTTATTGGAAGGCTATAATGAAGATTAGTCTTCAAACCTTAGACTATGAAATAAAGAAGGTCATTATAAATAGGGTTGCAACTCAGACGGGCTAACCCAAGCCCGGCCCAAAAATTAACGAGCTTAGAGAGCAAAAGTATAAATTCGGGATGGGTCTGGGTAGAGTTTATTGAGCCCGAATTAAAATCCAGCTGGGCCTGGGCAAAGGGGTCGAGTACCAGAGCCCGGCCCGAACTCGATTTCATATTATATAATATATATATATATATATTTTATAATATTAATTAATATCCAGCGTTGGACTTTGGAATTGTAAGAGATCAAGGTCGTTGATCGAGTTTGTATATAAGATTTGAGTTTTCACTTTAGGGTTAGTATTCTCTTCATTCAGTTCAGCTGTGAGCATTGTGCGATAGCTTGACCTCTCAATTTCTCATCTCATTCTCATTTCACCCACCGACGCCTATTGCACAGATCTCTCCCACCGCCAGGCACTCCCTCCCCTCATTGCTGCCTTCTGCCACTCGTTGTGCGCCTTTGCCTCTTGCCACTTTGACCATCGGGCATTGACTATTTCCCTTTTTTCGATCATCTTCTTGCCTCTATTGAAAGTAGCATCTCTCACTTTTTATTCATTATATTTAGTTTAGTTTCATATTTTATTGATTAATATTTGGAGATTATTTGCCTTTTACTTCCTCTTTGTTTTTGATACATTTGTTTGATTTGTCAAAAAAAAAAAACCCCCATCTTATTTGTTTGATATTTATATTATTTTCCAGCAAGCCATTACCATTAGTGTCCTATTTTTTTTATACATTGTATTTTTGTTTGATTTATATGATTAATGTATTATTTTTTGTTGTGTCTTTTTTTGTGGCTGGGGTTCTGAATTTTGTTGTAAAGTCTGTTACTTGTTCTATAATTCTATTAAGTTGGAATTAAAACTTCAAAAGCTTCTAAAAATTTTTTGACAAGATAATCTTATACCTACTGCTGAGACACTAATTTCTAATTTTTTGGAAATTGTAGATTAATAATGGTGATATTTAAACAAAGCGTTTAACAAAACAAACACTTTTTTAAGTTCTAATGTGTTTTTAGAGAGCAATACATAGAGAGTACTTTAATGCCAAACTTCAATCAATTTCTGAACCTACTCCAATCAATAGCTCCCACTACTATCTTTAATGCTAAACCTGTCATCCAAATATCTTTTCTGTTCCAAACTATTAAATGATATCACTGATTTATTTTAGTATTTTGTTTCAACACCCCCCAACACACACAGATATATGTATGTATATTGGGGCATATGTATTGGTTTTTTTAGTTAAGACTCATTTAATGCAGTATGTATCAAACTTCTAATATACATTTTTTTTTTCAAATTTTATAATATATGTCCGTAATGGATGAGACAAATGATATAGTGGAAAAGGGCAAGGAAGTTGATACCAGTGCAGCTACTTCTGAAATTAATAGCAAGGAAGGTAAGTGTAAGAAACTTACAAATCAAAATCTAATGTGTGGGTGCATTTTACAAAAATCATTAAAAATGATGGGAAAAAATCGGATAAGGCATTTTGCAATACTGTAAGCACGAGTTTGTATGTCCTAGTACTCTAGGAACTAGTTCACTTTGGAGGCATCTCTATATTTGTCCTAAGTATGAAAATAACAAAGACCCATCACAATTACAATTGTCTTGGTCATCGGCAATTAATAGTCAATCTACTATTCCTAATTGGAAATTTGATCAAGAACATTATATAAGGAACTTGCTCGCATGATTATAGTTGATGAATTGCCTTTTAGTTTTGTGGATAAAGAATGTTTTAGAAGATTTGTCCATACATTGCAACCGGAATTTCAATTTGTTTCTCGAACCACTATTACTAAAGATTGCATAGAACTCTAATTGAGTGAGGAGAAAATTGAAGGCAATTTTTTAGAGTTCGACTTCCCAAATTTGTCTCACCGCTGATTTGTGAACTTTCATCCAAAATCTTATGTATATGTGTCTAACGACACATTATATTGATAAGGATTGGAAGTTGCAAAAATGAATCATTAATTTTTGAGGGGTTCCAATGCCACACCATGGTGAAATCATTTCACAAGCTGCTGAGTCATGATTATTCGGATAAGGGCTTGATAAATTGTGCACTATCACAGTAGATAATATAAGTTCCAATGATATTGTAACTTTAAGTCTAAAAAGGAAACTTCTTAAAAGTGGGGGAATGTTGTTAAATGGTGAGCACTTTCATGTGAGATGCTTTGCTCACATTTTAAATCTTATTGTGAAGGATGGAATTGAGTAGGTGAAACAATCCATACTTGCTGTAAGAAAGTATGTGAAATATGTGAGGAGTTCCCTTTGTCACGACCCAAAACTCACCCTATGCGGATGAAGGGTCGATGATCGACACTGTCACTTAGACAGATAGTATAAAATCAAATGAATTGCACAAGAGTGATAAAAAAAATTTCTTTTATGTTATCAAGTGCAAAAGCTATACATATGTAACTCAACTGATAACCAGTTCAACACCAATCATTTATAAAGGGTACTCAAGTTAAAATCATCGTGATTACCATCATTAACATAATTCATCAACATTTATATACTCATCTATATATGTGTTCACAAAAGGTACATAATAGTAATTCCAAAATGTCTAGGTTGTCATTGAGCCCAAAAATACATCACATGATTACCAAAAAGATTCCACATCATATTGAACAAAGATCCTTGTGCAAAAGATCCATTGCATTCACGCTCGTAGTTATTCTGTGTAGACTTTGCTATCCCCTTGCTAATTCAATTACTTGAAATATGTTGGACAAATTCATGTGAGCTTCACTAAGCTCGTGAGTAATTCCTGCATCTTGTCGCAGGTTTTGCAAAGGTAGAGTTTTGCACAAAATACCATGGGCACCAAGTTTACTCAAACAGATAACACATACACAAGAATATCTTAAAACACGTTTTCAAAACAGATCATGTATAAATCATACTGATGTTTCAAATAGATAAAACATATGCATTTCTAAAACACATCATTTTCAATAACACAGTTCGAATAAAAACACAAAGCAGATGATGAAGAGTTGTTCATAAAATGTATAATAGCACATACATTTCTTAAAACATGGTCCAGATAATTAATGTGGAATGGATAACATAATATTGAATAACAAATGCACACGAGAGGGTACTTTTGAAATCTAATTTCAAATAGCGGGTAACACAAGATAGATGACAAACACATATTACACACATCGAAGAACCACATATTAAGCCAAAACACTACGTAGGTAAGTCTCATCAAGAGTCAGAGTGCCACGTAGGTAAGTCTCAATCATGAATTTCCCAATAAGTTAGAGCACTATATGGGTAAGTCTCAACAAGAGTCGGAGTGCCACATAGGTAAATCTCATGTAGACACAAGAATCGAGTCAAAGTACCATGTGGGTAAGTCTCATCAAGAGTCAGAGTGCAACATGGGTAGGCCTCGGATAGACACAGAATCGAGTTAGAGCACCATGTGGGTAAGTCTTATCAAGAGTCAAAGTCCCACCTGGGTAGGCCTCGGATAGACCCAAAAATAAAATCACACATTTAGTTAGAGCACCATATGGGTAGGTCTCATTACAAGAGTCAAAGAGCCACATGGGTAGGTCTCACATAGACATATGATCGGATCAAAACAAGTACGATTCAGGTTGCACAGTCAAAATTAGTTAACACAAATCATTTTTCTCATTAAAGGGGTGTCATGGTTTACAAACATTTTTGCTAAAGAATTTTGTCAGGATTCAAGCCATACAAATAATTTTCAGATCAGTACATATGAACGTCATTTCAAGATATAGTCATGAAGATCATAGTTCTCGGTTATTTCATAAAGTGCAAAACAGACATTTAAGCAGATATAGAAATTCACTAATTCAAAGTACGAGATTTCTCATAAGAATAGACTAAGCATTTTCAATAGGAGATAAAACACTTGAGCATTTTTCAAATAGGAGATAAATCACCACTGATTCAAGATGTCAGATTAATCACAAAGTAGATCAAGTATTTTTCAGATAGAAGGTAAAATACCACTGATTCAGGATGTCGGATTACTCACAAAATAAATTTAGCATTTTTCAAATAGAAGATAAAATACCACTGATTCAGGATACAAGATTACTCACCTTAAGTCCTCAGTCTGTTTCCTTAATCTCTTTTCCCGTGTCCTTAGTTCATGGATCCATGAGTCAAACGCACATAACTTCGTATTAGAACATAACTGAAACATTACTATCGGCCACTTATTATTTTTTGTAACTAAATTTTTCTTAACGAATTCTATTCATTGGTTTAGCAGCCTTAAAACTTTAAGTTAGGTCCCGCCCCTTTTTTATCTAAGTTCATTTTATAGTTAAATTAATGCTTGGGACGTAATGGGTATTATCTCATTTGTTGTTCCATATTTTTTAAAATTTATTTAGCCTAAATGGACCTCACCATTAAGTCCTGAATGTCCAAACTAGTCAAGATAGACTACTTTTTATATTTAATTGGCTTTGGGCACAATTAAGGGCAAATGATAATTTTTACATTTTATGTGTCTTAATTGTTAGGATTCTATCTCATAAAACGGACCTCACCATTGGTCCTGAATGTTGAAAAAAGTCAGGTTACACTACCATTTTATTTTATTTGGGCAACGAAAACATTTTACGAAAATTAAATTAATTTAAATTATTTATTCAATATTATATATATTCTGTTAATATTACAACACAAGTGTCATGGTGGCACAGTGGCACACGCGTGAGCTTTAAGTCCCTTACGTGCAAAAGGTCAGTAGGTCGAACCTAGGGAGCTGCGGCTCCCCTTATTGTTTTTATTTTTGAATTGCCAAACAATGGACAAGAGGCTAAACCAGGGATAGGATATCCCTGGTCCGAATAGGTCTATTAAATCAAGGTCTTGTCCCTGTTGCCAAACATCCCAAATCACATTTAAATAAAACCCCAAAACGATGTAGTTTTAATTACCCATTTATGTGCCTGGGCGAGTTTTGACTTGAACCCGAAACCCAACCCGACTGGCCCGACACATGAACAGTCTTCTTTCTTATTTTTTTGGCGAGGGTTTCGGTCACCCTCTCCGGCACCGGCGACCGTCGTCGATCACTTCCGACAGGTTCAACCCCTTTTTTACTAAGGATTCCAAATCAAGTGTTGGTTTCTCGAATGGGTTCACCTATAGCCACAATATAGTGATTTTACAGTCGCTACTGTCACGCCCCGAATTTCCGACGAACCTGGGGCGCGAGTAACGAGACAGAAAGTAAAATAAATAAAAGGACAAAAGTAATTAAATTCACTAAACATGCGTCCATCATCATCCATACATAAAGTAACATCGAATACATTGTTCATCAGTCATTCGGGCTTAAGCCCTTACATAACAAAATATAAGTCTCATGGATCACAAATACATCACGTGCTTCGCCCTCTCGGGGCATCACTAAGTCTCATGTGGCTGGAGGATCCTCATCTGAAAATGTTGCCCACGAATGGGTCAGCACAACTGCTGGTATGATGAAATGCTAATGCCAGAAATAAAGCTAAGGCGTGGCATGTGCAAAGTGTACATTTATTTCTAAATGACATTCAAACATCGCAGTAATATATATATGAATGGTATGCATGACACACCCATGCACAACTCTATGCCACACCCATGTCTCATTTACGGGTACTCCCCGATGGCTCGAAGTACCAATGCAATGGCCAATTTTGGGTTTTTCACCACAGGATCTACACCCTCATAATGCAAAGCACCACGTGCTTACCCACGCCATGTTCTCAAAGGATTCATCATATGCCAATATGCCAATGCAATCTCAATGATACATGGTTTCCACAATATAGCATGCTCGAGACAATAATACATAAATCACCTAACTGATTCCACATGCAAGCATATCTCGTAAAATCAACATATACACATGTCGTGAGTCACATTCATCATTCACTAAATATTCATAAGGTACAAGTAACATGTAAGCATGTGAACAACCAATTCCAAATAAACAGGTAAACACATTACAGATAAACACATACAGCATTCAGTCATTCACAAATATTCCTAACTTAACTTCATTTCTAACACTAGCAAAACACCATACCTGATGGGTTGGTATCAACCCTAGAAGATCGAGCACTATAAGTAACCGAACCGACGGATGAAAATGTAGAAGATCAGATCGCCCTCTCCTGTCCTGTCAATGTTCCTAAAAGTAGAAATTACAACTCAGTCTATTGTTACTTGAATCCATGCTATTCATCAAATTTTATGTCTTTAATTCATAAGTTTCTATTCTGCTAAATTAAACTCTACCATTGGTTTTAGAACGTTTAAGAAAATAAGTCTAGGTTCTCGTAGAACTCAATTCGGACACCAGGGTTGAAAAGGGCAAAACAGTCATTTTGCACTTTACACGTGTCCTTACATTTCGTGACCTCTTTTCACAAATCGGACTCCACGGTTGAGTCCGTAATGTTCGAGATAATAAAATTCCACTATTTGTTTACCTAATTCGGAGTTCGTTTGACTGTGTTTCAATCTAGGGGCATTTTGGTAATTTTAAGGGTTACTACGGGTCTTTTATTTTTCGGGATCCCGTCTCATAAAATGGACCTCACCATTGGTCTCAGAATGGTCGAGATAGTCAAAATACACCTATGACATGTCCCATTTGGACTCTGGGATGTTTTTGAATATTTAATTAATTAAATTAATTAAATTAAATAATTAATTAATTAATTTAATTAATATTTTATTAATAATTTAATCAGGTGGGTCAAAGTGTAATTTCTAACAGTTGGGGGGTCAATTCGTAATTTCTGAAAGTTCAGGGTTAAGGTTCAAATTCAAAGGTTTAAATTCTAAAAGGTTCAAATTCCATTTAATTTAAAACAATGGGCTGACACGTGGCAGGGGCGACCCGTACCCGCCCGAACCGGACCCGGATCCGACCCGAGAACCGACCCGGTCACCCCACCTTCTTCCCCGATTTTCCGGTGAACCTCCGGTAGGGTTCCGGCGCCTTCTCCGGCGCCGGTGACCGGAATTTCAGAAAAATCAAGTTTTTAAACTTGATTTTTATGGTGTTTTCGAAGCCCCTTTCAATCCCAAACTATTCTAAAAAATTTTTGGAGTCTTTTAATACCGTTTTGAAGCTTCCAATCACGATGAAAACCCAGATTTTTCCCCCACGGCCGTGACCTGCACCTCCATTTTTCTCCCTCATTTCTCAACCATTTCTTCTCATTCTTTTTGCAAATTAATCCCTACATTATGCTCTACAAGGCTCTACAATTTAAATCAACTGAAATGCTCTAATACAAATCGAAACAGAAGTGACCCACTTACAAATTTCTCGGCCGTTTCTCTCTCTAGTCGTGCCCTCCTTCTCCCTCTTGCTCCGAGCTCGAACCAGGTCTCTAACTCTCCTTCAGAGCTCTGTTTCTCTCCCTCTTTTCTGCTTCTTTCCTTCTCTTCTTTTCCACCCGAGACCACTCTCCTTTTCTCTTTATTTTCTCTCTTTCTATATCTCTCTCTCTCTCTCTCTCTCTCTCTCTCTCCAAGACCAACCACTCTCTGCTGATTCTGCAGCCCCCCCACTCCCTGAATTCTACTCACACACACAACCCCACCCATACCTTGTTTGAGTGTATCACACTCAAACTTACACACACACACAACCGGGTACACACACACCTCATCTTCTCTACACATATATATATGTATATACATATATATATACACATTTAAATACACACTCATATTTACACACATATACAAAATCAAAAAATTTAAATTATATATATATATATATACCCATATATATATATATATATACACACACTCACATTATCAATACCCTATTAATAATAATAATAAAAAAAAAAAATTAATAATAAAAAAAATTTTTTTTTTTTTTTCCATGTTATAACAGCTACTCCGACGACTCCCGATTTTTCGGCGAGTTTTTTCTTTTCCTATTTCAATAAGTTTTCCTAACTGTCTGTGACCCGTTTTTCTTCCTATAGGTTTCTGGAAGCTAGGGGATTGTTTTCCCGTTCATAAAGCATAGCAAATCAATCTCTAACCCATGTTTTCATTTTTCTCTTCCTTGGCTGCAACTCACTGTTTCTTAATGGTTTCTTACCCATTTTTAATGAAACAAGTTGTAGAATACTCCAAATTTGATGCTCTTTTGAGCCATGCAATTATTCTAAAGTTTTAATCAAGCTTGGGTAAAACTTAATTTTTCATAGTTTTAGGTCTTATGAATTTCATGGCTTTCCAAGCTTAAACTTCTCCATAAGAATTATTTTGTTTCTTAAAGTCTCTAATATTTAATTAGCGACTAAATTCTCGATAGTTGGATCGGGGTGTTACACTCGTTCTAGATTGCAAATTTTTAAAAAATATGCAGAAGAAGAAAGAATGTCAACCAATAGTTTTGTGCTTGGATGTTCAAACTCATTGGAATTCAACTTATCTTATGCTTGACTATGCAATTCAATATCAAAAAGTATTTGAGAGGTTAGAAGAGCAAGATGTGAGCTTCTTAATTGAAGTTAAAATTGCAATGAAAAAAGAGGATTGGGTGACAATTAGAAGCTTTCACAAGTTCCTTGAGATATTTTAGGCCATGAAAAAATGTGTCTCGGGGTCTAAGTATGTCACGACCCGAAACCCACCCTATGCGAATTTCGTATCGCGAGGCCGGCCCAATGGCCGTCCTTACTTTTTTCATTCTTTTACCAATGATAACAGTAAATAATATAAACATGACATTAAAGTGCGGAAGCTTTATTACAATTATTGTTCAAAGACTAAACTTAAACTAATAATAAACTGATCATGAACCACTCTTAGGTGGTGAGTACATGGGAGAGACTTCGTTCACTACTATCACGCTCCTCAACTGTCTTCCTACGCTCTTGAACTCCTACTGTGGTTGTCACGACCCGAAACCCACCCTCTGCGGATTTCGCATCGCGACCGCCACCCTCAGGCCCGAGGACCCTTGGGCGAAGGCTGACATAGGCAACGGTATCGAATAGATGTGCTTCATGTGGTTGCGGAAGCGTGAAAAACTTTTTCTTTTCTTTCTTATTTAAAATTTGCACATCCGTCCGGTACTGCCGCTCTTCACATTTCGGCATACATGTATAAACATACATTCAGAGCATATCTAAAAACTTAAAGACTTTATACTATTACATATCACTGCCCTGAGGCTTAATACATATTTTGTACTGTTTACTACTGCAGGAGTTCGTACTAAAATTCACATGGCTTCGTAAGGAACTACTTAAGTACAACTTCCCAAATGGCAGATCCATCATCTTCGTCTTCAAATCAAAAACTGCCTTTTTTCCATTTACCTGAAAGGGGGATCCGAACAAAGTCCGGGTAAGCTAATCTAAGCTTGTGAGTAATTCCTGCGTTCGTCATGGGGTTTTCAACTGGTAGTGGTTTATCACTTGAGAGTTTATAAAATGCTCACTACCAATTGTTCGTGCAATTTAGAACACAGAATATATGCATTCTCAAAACGGATGGCTTGAAACATTTAAAACATTCAAGCTATGCTTATACTTATGAACTTCAAAACACATAACATAACATGTCATCCTTAAATAGAGTATATAAAAACTCGAAACATATGCATTTCATAAAACAGATAGCTTTGAAACAATTTAGGTGTTCAAGCTAAACTCGTACTTCGTTAATAAAGTGTATAAACTTTAAAACACATAAATATGTATTTTGAAAATGAGGGTAAAACCTGCTTTCATTTTCAAAATCACTTTGTCATCTTTTCTCTTTGATTAGGTGGAATCTGTTTCGAACCAGACTCCCATTTTACTGCCAATACTGTCAATGATAATTTCCTGGGGGATTAGATCCTTCTACCGGGCATGTACTGTTGAATCCCGAAGGATTTCAACCATCATAGGAGGGTGGTACTTAGTACCGTTTATCTTATAAAACGTTTATCACATGGCTACTTCAATAGAGGCTTTTCATGAATATTGAAAACATGAAATATACAATTTCTGCGATAGAGCTTCAATACTTGAAATAATCAAATTCAGAACATTTAAAAGAGATTTGCAATTTCAACTGGACATGCTAAATATTTCCAAGAAAATAATTGAATATAAAACCATTTAATCAGCATGTCATATCAGAACAATTTAAAAACATGAATCAAAACTGAATTTGATATTCAAATGCTTCACATGACTTGAACTTAAAACTTCTTCAATAATTGGAGTTAAATCTCCATTTCAAACACAGGGTTACTCACCTCGGTCCTTTAGGGTTAGTGCTAAAAATGCGTTTTCCCACTTCCCTTGTAGTTCCTAAGAACAATTCATAAACAATCTCATCAACATCGTATTCATTACAATATCACCTAAGGATGCTTCTTATCTTATGCTTAGTTCGCATTAATCCTAACCGACTTCATAAATTTCTTATGTACCTGATTCAACTCGTACTTTTAACCTATGACACATTTTAACGTGTTAGGAATTTAATTTATTTTAACTTTTAAAGCTATACTCTTCTGGTAGCTCCATTAACTTTAATTTAAATTTAATTACTTCACATGTTAACGTGGCGTGTCTTCTCGTACCTCATTTCCTCGTACTTGCCTTAGTTTAGTACTTCGGCAATATTTCAGTTTATAGTCATCTGACAGATGCTATTCATCAAATTTTATGTCTTTTTATTTTAGACATTTCTTTTTGGTCGAATAGACTCTACCATTGAGTCCGGAGTGTCCAAGAAAGTCAGTTTAGGCTTTCTTAGAATTTAGTTCGGACTTATATATGTAAAAGGGTAAAATGGTCATTTATCATTTTACGTGTCACATTTTTCGTACTTCGTTTCGTAATTTGGACTCCATTATTGAGTCCAGGATGTCAAAGAAAGTCAATTTAGGCCTTCTCCGGTTTCATTTTGGCTTTAAGGGTACCAGGGGTAATTTGGTCATTTTACCCCTTTGCAGGTCTCCAATTTTTCGGAACCTCATCTCATGTCGTGGACCTCACCATTGGACTCAGAGGGTCCAAGATAGTAAAAGTACACTAACAATTTGTTAATTTTGGACAAGGGGTATTTTGGTCATTTTGACGTATTTATGGGTCTCAAATTTTTTGGGACCCCATCTCATGTCGAGGACCTCACCAAGGGACTCAGTAGGTCCGAGATAGTAAGGTTACATATATGACTTGTAATTTTTGGACAACGGGCCATTTCGGAGTATTTAATTTAATTAATTTCATTTAATTAAATTAAATTATCAAATGTAATATATATATTTTTAAAGGGGAATAAGAGACAGGTTGAACAGGGTGGCACGCTGGCCAGCGTGTCACCTCCCTCCCCATACATTCGAGTTCGAATCCTCTTAGGTGCAGAATGCACCTTTTTATTCTTTTCATTTTTGATTTTAATTTAATATATAATATATATATAAATCTTGCCCCTTAAGTGACACACGCAAGCGCGTGGCCGAGTGGTAAGAGAGGGCGTGTGGGCGCGTGAGGTCAGGGGTTCGAACCCCACTGACCGAGATTTCTTCTCTTTTCTTTTAACTTAAACCGTTATATATATATATATATATATATATATATATATATATATATATAAAATAGGCCTAAAACGACGTCGCCTCATTAATTCGGTGGCAAGCCCAGAGGCTGCCACGTGTCCGAGCCAACCCGTCAAACTCGAAAGACGGCAAGTCGACTCAGCGTCGTCTTCCCCACGACTATCACCAGTGTTGCCCTAGTTGCAGTTTTCCTTTTTCTTCTATTTCGTGAGTTTTGGCCAACCAAAACCCTACTGTTTTCATGGGAAATAATTTCTGGGTTATTAATGAACATTTTTGCATTCGTTTGAGGAATCGAAATGGGTTCATCAGTTCGGTTTTGGATTCGATAATCCAAACCTGCAAGTCGGTCGTTCATGCTCATTTTTGAGCCAAATCACATGGGGTTTGTTCTGTTTTGCTTCATTTCCCATGAGGTTTAAATCCCCATTCAAGGAAGTAGGTTTAATGGTGACTTTGTGAGGTTGGGTTTCGAAACCCGTACCTGCAACTCGACTTTTGGAGGTCGTTTCTTGAGCTTCGTGGTCGCGTTCTAGGGTTTTTGGCATGTTCTAGGAGTCTAGTTGAGGTTCCAATCAACCAAATTGGGTTTGGGGAAGCTTGATTCAGACCTGTTTTAAATCGGTCATCAATGGTGGTTTAGTGTACGGTGGGGTGTTTCTGGTGTGTTCAGTGCCTATTTTTCATGTATTATTCATGTCTACTTACTGTAAACATCTTATATGCAATAAAATCACTAAAACAGTTCATTGGCATGCATGTATTTTTGGAGAGAGAAATTATGGAATTTTTAGGGATTTACCTCAAAGGTGGTATTCCTTCCTCATTCTTCTCGTTCTTCTTCTCCCTCTAGCTTCTGTATTCCCTTCAGAACTCCTCTCTCTCTTTTCGTGTGATGGAAAGATGTTGGGGGCAAGTGTATAAAATTTTGTGTGTATATGCATATAAGCCCATGCTTAATCATGGTACTTTCTAATTTCCCTACCAACTTGGTTAACTTGTGGCAGCTTCTTTTCTCAGATTTCTACTGTTTTGGGGCAGGCCTTGTTGGCCGGTTGTGTGTGTGTGTGGTATTTGACTTGGATTTATATATATATATATATATATATATACATATATATATTCACACATACTAATACACAATGGTCTCTCCCACCCTCTTGTTACACATTGGACCATTGCATGTCCTTCAACTTATATATATATATATATATATGATCATATTTACATATATACATAATTACAATTTCATAACTATACATACCCACTCTTATACTTTTACACATGTATTATTATCATTATTATTATTATTATTATTATTATATTTTATAATTATCTTCATAATTAATATTACATATAACTAATATTCAATTTAATAAATTAATTATGTTAAATTAATTTATTTTACACTCATTTTCCATAGCCTCGTAAAACGTGCTTAATTACTCGACATTCTCGGGTCGGGGTATTACAGTGGTTCTGTAACATTTTCACCTGAAAAAAATTTAGTAAGGGGTGAGCTACAAACTCAGTAAGTATATACACCTATCTCAAATACGGGTTATGGATTACATAGGAAAACATGAATTCAAGATAACATGATAGCCAGTCATGACAACGATTGCAGGTAGCAGTAAAGTGCCACAAGGCCAATGAACAGTAAAGCCCAATAATCACAATCAACATAAAAACTGCCATAGTAAAACGGTCACAGTCAAATACAATTTATGAGTGAACAATTAATGTCATGCATATAAAATGTCCTCATAACTCTATATGTAAGAAAACCCCCATCACCATATGTCCTGTAATATCCCGACCTGGGATACCGGGTCACATGGCACGAATTACGAAATTATGAAAATTTGTGTAAAGATTTTTATAATTTAATTAAATAATTGATTAATTAAAGTATAATGAAATACTTATATTAATTTTATATTTAATATTGTATGCATGTATATGAAGGCATGTATGTATGCATGTATGTATATGAATAAAGTAAAGAATAAATATATATATATATGTACATAACTAAAGTGTGAGCAGTGTACAAGTATGTGTGTGTGTGTGTGTCGGCTGTTGTGTGTGTGTGTCTCCATGTGTGTTGTAATATATGTATACATTATATATAATATAATGTAAAAATATCAAGCAAAAGCCAAATGAATTAAATGTAAAGTGGAAATTGGGAAGAACAAAATTTATTGAAGGAACAGGGAGATTGATGAGGGCTATGGAGTAGGGTGATGAGGTGTAGAAAGTGAGAGAAAATGAGGAGAGAGAGAGAGAGGTCGGTTTTCTTACTTTATAAGACAAACCAAAAGCATGCAAATCATGCTTGTTTCTCGTGAAAGAAATCAAAAGAGAGAAACTGTGGAGAATACAGGAAGAATCAGAGCAAGAGGAAGGGTGGAAAACAGTGAGAAAAGGTAAGAAATATTTAAAAATTTCTATTTTTTCTCTCTCTAGGATATCTTGTATATGTGTAAGAAAAATTGACCGTCTCATGTGTATATGATGTTTAAACTGTATTTAGAATTGTTCAGAAACAATTAAAGACCATGAAAACACTTAAAAACAGTAAACCCAGAAGGGGCAGCCATTGATGACCTTGCTTGAAGCAGGTCTGAACCAAAGTTCACCAAACTGATTTTGGCTTGTCAAAACCTAAACTAGACACTACAAGGAACTTGAAAACCTATGACCGCGATCATAAAGCTCAAGGAAAGCCCTCCAAAAATCAAATTACAAGTTCGGGTTCCAAAAGCAAAACTCAAAAATATGAACTTAAACCCACCTTTATGAACGAAATGTGAAACCCTATGAAGAGGGAATCACAACAAAACAAGTCTCATTGGATTTGGCTCAGAAATGGGCATTTACGAGTAGATTATTGGTTTAAATTATCAAACCCGAAATCTAACTCATGAACCAGTTTTGAACTCCAAAACGAATGTCAAACTCTTCTACAATGTTCTAGGAGTGGATCGGGTTGAAAATAGTAAGAAAACAGTGAACAAAAATCCACAAAATTGAAGAAATAGAAACTGAAACAAATTAGGGTTCGTATGAACAGTGTCGGCTTCGATGGGGAAGACGACACTGTTCGGGTCGGTTTGGGTTAAATCAGATTCGGGTCGGAACCCGACCCATTGAATAAAATGGGTTTATTTAAACCGCAACATTTTGTTTTGATTTATAAAACATTAGGGCTGACGTCATCGTGACATCAGCATTACATAATATACCAACCAAACTGGTTGGTTTGCAAGGGAACCGGTCCGGTTCACTTAAAATCTAACTGAACCGTTGGTTTTCTTATTTATTTAAAACCAAATAAACCAACACTTTATCTATTTGCGGATTGACCCTAGAATTTCTGGAAAATCCCACTGTGGCCCAACTGAGGGAAAATTCATTCAATTCCAACCCTAAAAAAATATTTAAATAATTATTTAATTATTTTATAAATGAGGTAAAATTACTATTTTGCCCCTGAATCATATATGGAGCAAATAAAGTCCAAATTAAACATATGAATAGTGTATTTTTATTATTTTGAATATTCTGAGACTAATGGCGAGGTCCGTTTTGCGAGAACGGGCCTCCAAAAAATAAAGACACGTAAAGGGGTAAAATGACCAAAATACCCTTGGTGCCCCTAAAGCCAAATTAAAATCAGGGAAGGTCTAAATTGACTTTCTTTGACATTTCGGACTCAATAATGGGGTCTAAATTACGAAACGAAGTATGGAAAAATATGACACGTAAATAGGTAAAATGACTGTTTTACCCTTTTACATACAAAAGTCCAAATTAAATTCTAGGAAAGTCAAAACTGACTTTCTTCGACGTTCCGGACTCAATGGTAGAGTCTATTCGACCAAAAGAAGTGTCCAAAATAAAAAGACATAAAATTTGATGAATAGCATCTGTCAGATGACTATAAACTGAAATATTGCCGAAGTGCTAAACTAAGGCAAGTGAAATACGAGAAGACACGACGCGTTAACATGTCAAGTAAATAAAATTAAATTAAAAATTTATAGGGCTACCAGAAGATTATAAATTGAAATAAATTTAATTCATAACACATTAAGTTGTGTCATAAGATAAGAGTACGAGTACATATGAAGCTACAAATCGGTTAGGATTTAATACGATCTAAGCATAAGTTAAGAAGCATTAATAGGTGATATTGTAGTGATGTGAAGTTAATGAGGTTATTATGAATTGTTCTTAGGAACTACAAAGGAAGTGGGAAAGCGCATTATTAGCACTAACCCTAAAGGACCAAGGTAAGTAACCCTGTGTTTGAAGTGGAGATTTAACTCCATATATTTGAATAAGTTTTAAGTTCAAGTTATGTGAAGTATTTGAATATCAAATTCAGTTTTGTTACAATTCCTGTTTTAAATTATTCCATTACGACGTGCTGGCTAAATGTTTTATATTCAATTTATTTCTTGGAGATAGTTAGCATGTCTGGTTAAAATGTATTTTCTTTAAATATTCTGAATTTGATTGTTAGAAGTATTTGAAGTCATATTGCAGAAGTCATATGTTTTATGTTTTAAATACTCATGAAAAATATCTATTGACGTAGCCATGTGATATATGTTTTGCAAGATAAACGGTACTAAGTGCCACCCCCTATCATAGTTTAAATCCTTCGGGATTCAACAGTCCCCCTATAATGGTTGAAATCCTTCGAGATTCAACAGTACCCCTATAATGGTTGAAATCCTACGGGATTCAATAGTAAAATGCCTGGTAGCAGGATCTAATCCCCCAGGCAAATATGATTAGCAGTATTAGCAGTAAAACAGGAGTCTGGCTCGAAACAGATTCCACCTAATTAAAGAGAAAAGATGACAAATGATTTTGAAATGGAAGCAGGTTTTTACCCCCATTTTATTATACAAGCTTGTGTACTTTTAAAGTGCATATGTTATACTTGAAGAAATGTGTATTTAGCTTGAATACCTTAAATGTTTTAAAGCTATCTGTTTTATGAAATGCATATTGTAACACCCCGACTTTGCGTAATTAATAATTTGTTGTTAACTATTAATTAATACCGGCTTATAGAATGACTTAGGGAATTAATTATGATCCCGACGGTCGCCATGGACCGATTAAATAATCAAATATGTCTGGGGAAAAGGGTATGATACCCAAACCCAATTACTGGTTAAATGGATAAAATAATGCCGTTTTAACCCCAACGGAATCCGAATTAGCTAACCCGAAAAATCCCGAATGTTTAATAAATGACACGGAACCTCTGACACTGAAGATAACTGAAATATGAAACTTTCGGAACAAACCGTGTCGAAAAAGGAGTTACGGAATGAAAGTTATGAAGGAAATACTGAAACTGAATTTCTGCGCAACCAAACGTGGCCTTAACCGAAAATATGGGAAAAATGGCCAAATGGGAGGCCAGGGGAATTGAACCCTTGACCTTTGAGTGAAAAGAAACCTCATCCAAAAAAAAATTACCAACTGGGCTACTACTGTCTTTGTGTACAAATATACCAAGAAATGTATATAAACACAAATCTGATTAGACCACCTCCCAAGTGACCAATAGCCAAGCATGCAACACATCAGCCATGCATCACCCTACACCCATAGATCATCATGCCTATACACCTTATGATGGTACCTTCTCCCAACCAAAATCCATGCAAGTTAATCATGAGCTTGGGGAGATGAAACATCAAGAGGAAATCTGGTTTGGTAACTTATACAATCTCCATATAGGCATGGAGGGAAAAATCAGAACTGTAGAGAGACTGAAATGCTGATTTTATAGAGAGAGATTGGGTTATAGAGAGAGAGATTCCAAGCCATTTGTGAGAAGCCGTGTGTGTGAAGCATGGTGTATATGCATGTCCATGGGAGATGCATCAAGAGGAAGGGACTGAGGAGACCTGAATCGAGCCAAGAGGGGAACATCCACTGTTTGAAAGGTGAGACACCTCAAACTGCTAATTTTTCTGTTTTGATTTATTGGCACTGTTCTGATAAATTTTAGACCATAAAAACTGTATATAGATGTTACTGTGAGGCTTGGGAGGGTTGTAGAACAACTCAGAAGGGTCGGAATAGCCTAGAACCCCAACCCGTGAGTGCAACTGCCATGGATGACCTCCCATACAACAGGTCTGATTCGACCCTAGCCAAACCCATTTTGGCTTACCTAGACCTGTTCTAGACCTCAATAGGGTTCTAAAAACCCTAGACCGCGACCCCAACACCCTAGGAAAGGCCCTCGAATCTGAACTTGCAGGCCACGGGTCCATGACCCATTTTTATCAACAAGGCTTTAAAACTTGTTTTAAGCACATGAACTGAACCTCCATGACCTAGGGATCACAAGGAACCAAATCTCACGAGATTTGGTTAAGAAATGAAACTATATGGTCGACTTGCAGGTCTGCGGGATAATGGAGTGAACCGAGCCTTTGAGCTTGATTCGATCCATAAAATGAATGCCAAGTTGTTGGTATAGATTCCAGGAATCGATTGGAACCAAAATCAGTGGGAAATCGTGGCCAAAATGGCACGAAATAGAGAAAAACCGAACTGTAGATTAGGGCGACACTGTTGGAAGAAACGGGGAAGATGGAGTCGACTCGGCCGAGTTGGCCGAGTCATGCCCAACCGACTCATACACGTGGCAACGCATGAGCGTGCCACTGCTTAATTGAAACTACACCGTTTTGGGCTTACTTGATTTGTTTTAAATCAAATTCGGTCTGTTTGGGTACGGTGATAACAAATTAAAATTGGGATTGGGCTAATCCTGAACACGGATAGGGGGGCAAATTGAGGTTAACTAGAATATTTAATTCCGGTTTTCCTGAAGGGACTGAACCGGTTGGTTCTTGATGATTTCGGACCGGTTCACTTGGTGAACCATTGAACCCTTGGGTTTGAACCCTTAAATTATGAAATTATATTTTTGACCCCTAAAGTTCCTAAAATTACGGATTTACCCCTGATAGTTTTGAATATTGCACAGTGGCCCTGATTTCTGAAATTTTGTGCATTTAAGCCCCTGCTAAATTAATTAAATAATAAAATAATTATTTAATTATTTTATTAAATAGGTAAAATTACGATTTTACCCCTGGACATTAAATATGTCAAACGGAGTCCAAATTAAGTAAATAAATAGTGTATTTTCACTATTTCAAGTATTCTGGACTCAATGGTACAGTCCAAATTGGGAAATTATGTACCGAAAAATACAGACACGTAGGTGTAAATTACTGTACTGCCCTTGATAGTACCCGAACCCAACTAAAAATAAAAGACAGTCTATTTTGACTATGTCGGGCGTTCTGAACTCAACAGTGAGGTCCGTCTAACGAACCGAAGTCCCGAAAAATACGGACACATAAAGTGTAAATGACCGTACTGCCCCTAATAATTCCTAGGGTCAATTAAACATAACAGATAGTCCAACTTAATTATGTCGGACACTCTGGACCCAATGGTGAGGTCCGTTTTATGAACTGACGTGCCGAAAAATATGACACGTGAAATTACCAAATTACCCCTGATACTGTACGAAGCCCAAATGAAGTCCGATTGGGACGAAATTGATAGCGATAGAGCCCAGATACTGGTGAGACTGTAAACATGATTAAATAATGATTCGGAGTCAGAATCTTACAAAACGTAAAATGACCAAAATATCCCTGAGCACAGTAAGTGCAAGTAGAGGTCAAATAAAGGTCAAACTGATCTGATAAATTATCATAGGGATAATTATGAACACTGAAGGGCTAAGTAAGACTCCGGAACAGTTAACGCGTAAAACGAGAAATGACCGATGTGTCCCGACGATCTAAAACAGATACCAAATGAAGTCCAAGGGACTTACAAATTTATACATGAGATATATGGGACGTTCTGAGGACCATGATAAGGGTCCGAGGCAAAAATGACAAAATTACCATTTTGCCCCTAAGACTAAATAAGTACCCAACTGATACCGATTAGAGTCTAAAAGACTTAGAACTTCATGTATACGATATATGGGATATTCTAAGAACCACGACTGGGTCCGGGGCAAGAATGACAAAATTACCATTTTGCCCTATGGTTAAAATGAGAACCTAACTGATACCGATTGGGGTCCAAAGGACGTGGAACTTTGTACTTAAGATATAGAGACTATTCCGAAGACCACGACAGGGTCCGGGACAAGAATGATAAAATGACCATTTTGCCCCTAAGGCTGAAGAAGTAACTGACTGATAACGATTGAAGTCTAAATGACTTAGGTTATAATCCTGATGTCTGCTAAGCCTAATTTAAGAATAAAATGGCCCCGGATAAAACCCGATGAGAGGGCGATAGGCTACTAGGCTATCTTAGGTAAACCGATAGATACCTAAGATGACAAATGAGACCTGAATGGATGAGTTCTGATCTGTATATGATTGATGATTATTGTTCAGGATATACATGGAGATGCCTGACGTATCTGGAGGTTATCGGATTGTTTACGCAAGGAGATAACCGTAACAGTTTGTGAGTAACCTGGAACTTCTGACTTGGTGTATAAGTACACCGTCTAGTTACTGTATTTTGATTTACTGTACTGTTTTGTATACTGTACCGTCTGAATGCATACTTTTCATACTGCATTACACGTAACCTGATTTTGTACTGTCCTGTTCTCCTGTTCAGTTCGGGTCTGTCTTGTTCTGTTGTATGGTCTGTCATGGTTTTATTCTGTACTGTTCCGTCTTGTGAGTAAACCTGACTCCTGAATTGGTGTATAAGTTCTGTCTAGATACTGTACTTTGAAGCACTGTACTGTTTTGAACGTTATACTGTTTAAAAGAAAAACATATATTTAAAGTAGCATATGCCTTGTCTTGATTGATATTGTACCAGTTTGTTCCGTCCTGTTCAATTCCGATATGTCTTGTTCTGATTGATATTGTTTCGTTTTGTTCCGTCCTGTTCAATTCCGATATGTCTTGTTATGATAGATGTATTGTTCCGTTTTGTTCCGACATGTTCAATTCCGATATGTCTTGTTCTGATAGATGTATTGTTCCGTTTTGTTCCGACATGTTCAATTCCGATATGTCTTGTTCTGATTGATATTGTTTCGTTTTGTTCCGTCATGTTTAGTTCCGATATGACTTGTCCTGATTGATATTGTTTCGTTTGTTTCCGTCATATTCAGTTCCGATATGACTTGTCCTGATTGACATTGTTTCGTTTTGTTCCGTCATGTTTAGTTCCGATATGACTTGTCCTGATTGATATTGTTTCGTTTGTTTCCGTCATATTCAGTTCCGATATGACTTGTCCTGATTGATATCGTTTCATTTTGTTCCATCATGTTCAGTTCCGATATGACTTGTCCTGATTGATATTGTTTCGTTTTGTTCCGTCATATTCAGTTCCGATATGACTTGTCCTGATTGATATTGTTTCGTTTTGTTCCGTCATGTTCAGTTCCGATATGACTGTCCTGATTGATATTGTTTCGTTTTGTTCCGTCATGTTCAGTTCCGATATGACTGTCCTGATTGATATTGTTTCGTTTGTTTCCGTCATGTTCAGTTCCGATATGACTTGTCCTGATTGATATTGTTTCGTTTTGTTCCGTCATGGTCAGTTCCGATATGACTCGTCCTGATTGATATTGTACCGTTTTGATCCGCCATGTTCAGTTTCAATATGTCTTGTTCTGATTGATGTATTGCTCTGCTTTGTTCCGTTATGATCCGTCCCGTTATGCCTCTGTCCTTGATTACGCCTGTGACTTGAACTAGTGTTTTGTTCCGTCTGATCCCGTTATGTACCGTCCGTTAATCATCTGTCTGTCTTGATTGATATATGGTCCAGTTCCGTTATGATCTGTCTGAATTCTTGACTTGGTATATAAGTTACTGCATAGATACTGTATTTTGATGCACTGTACGGTTTTAAAAGATAAACTGTCTGAATGCATGTTTTAAATGCAAACTTTTATAATGTATTGTACGCGGCATGATTTTGTCCCGTCCTACTATTATTTTGTTCGGTCTGTCTTGTTCCATTTTATGGTCTATCTGATTTTGTTCTGCTATGATGTGTCTGACTCTGGGTACCATTCTGATTATGAGCGGTCTGGCATAAGTAGGCTTGATTACGCGCCTAACTGATATACTATTGTTATGCCCTGTTATGTTCCGCCCAGTACTGATCTGTTCTGATAATTGAATTAATTGCCTATACTCTCATTGATATTGGCATCATGCACTGTTCCGTCTATTCTGATTTGTTGTTCCGTTTAGTTCAGTTCTGCTTTATTCTACTAAAACTGCATTTAAAGTAGATTTATAAAACTGCTATTTCAGAAACGACTGTACTACCCTTGTGCTTTGTAAACAAGAAATGGTTTTGAAACCCTTGACAGGGAACCTGTGTTACTCATTGGGCTTTTCGAAGCTCACCCCATTCCCTAACATTTTTCAGGAATGATATATGTTGGATCTAATGGCACTGATTTGTGGAGACTGGATTACTGAGGATTGAATCTGTTTAATCAGGTGAGTGATGTACTACGACTGACTTGACTGATATGTACAGAATATAGTATGGCTCATGGATTTAGATGGTACTCTAGAGATTATAGTTCTGCTCTGTTGTTATATGTCGGATTATAGATATGCTCTGAGGTTAGAATTGTTAGCTGTTGGATTTTAGACTTGCTCTGTGTGATACATATCCTACGGTGGATACATGAGTTGCATTCCCTGGACAAAAAAAAAGTTTTAAATTCCGCTGCATCTGACCCTACAGTCGGAGTGCAATTCACTGGAAAGTTCAGAAATTGCCTTCGGTTGGTCGCGTGGCGACTGACTGGCATCACGTCCTCGACATCCGTGTAGGGTGGGGTTCGGGATGTGACACATATGTTTCGAGTTATATACTCTATTTGACGAAGTACGAGTTTAGCTTGAATACTTTAAATGTTTTAAAGCTATCTGTTTTAAGAAATGCATATATTCTATGTTCAAGTATACGAACAATTGGCAGTGAATGTTTTACAAACTCTTATGTACTAAAACCACTGCTAATTGAAACCCCATGACGAATGCTGGAATTACTCACAAGCTTAGATTACTTACCCAGACTTTGTTCGGACCCCCCTTTCAGGTGATTAGCGGCAATTTTGATTAGAAGACGTTGATGATGAATCTGCCAATTCTGGGAAGTCATGTTCAAGTAGCTCTTTTGTCTAGCACTACGAACTTTAAGTATGAAATCTTGTATTAGTAAAGTGGTACTCTGTTATGTATAAGCTCCATGGGGCAGTTAAACATGTATTGTTTATAAAGTCTTTAAGTTTTTAGATACGCTCTGAATGTTAAATCATGTATGCTATGTAAAGAGTGGCAGTACCGGATGGATGTGCGTAATTTAAAAATAAGAAAAGAAAAGAAAAAGTTTTTTTCACGCTTCCGCAACCACATAAGGCACATCTATTCGATACCGCTGCGTATGTGAGCCTTCGCCCTAAAGTCCTCAGGCCTGAGGGTGGCGGTCGCGATTCGGGATCCGCACAAGGTGGGTTTCAGGTCGTGACATGTCCGATCACGAATTTGACCCGTCGGTCCCGTCAATGGGTCCGTAGGTCCGGTCAATCAATAAAAACACTCCCATCACCATTTGTCCATTTACAGTCTCAACATGCAACGTATGAACTAACATGACATGCATACAATGATAGACATTAGTATAATGCATCAAATCACGAGATATCAGTCAATAGGCCTCCACCAGATAGGACAATATCAATGGTGGGAACAATAACAGTAGATACATACATGAGTACAAGTCTTGGCAGTAGTAGAAAGATCGTGGCTTGGAAAACCACGTATAAGAGATAGGAATCCACTTACCTTTTCAATGCGTCTTAGTATTCTGTGACCTTCCCTTTTTCTTTCGAGTCTCCTATATATCAGTAAACACATTTAAGCTTTAATGTCATTTATCAAATTTATGCCTCGCTACTTTAAATATCTCTTTTATTACTTTATACCTTTACGAATTCCAATTTGCTCTAATTTACCCAAGGGTAAAATGGTCATTTACGTGTCTCTATTTTTTTTGGGTTCTGTTTTCACAATTTGGACTTCACCGTTGAGTCCAGTAGGTTTGAAATAATAAAAATTCACTATTTACTTAACTCAATCGGAGTCCGTTTAACTCACCTTCGACTTAGGGGCATTTTGGTCATTTCGGCATTCTATGGGTATTTTATTTTTTGGGACTCCGTCTCGTGAAACAGACCTCACCATTAATTCCAGAAGGTCCAAAACAGTAATTTTTCATTATTCATTCGATTAATTTACGCATCAAAATTTAATTCGAATTTATTTAATTTATTTAATTTATTTAATTGGGTCTAATATATATATTATTTGAAGTAAAATAAATTACATGTGCCTCAGTGGCACAGTAGTTCAAGCTTTTCACCCTTTCCACCTTGGTCACAGGTTCAATTCTCTGCCCAAACCATTTTTTCCAATTTTTTTTTTTTTTTCTGTTTTCCATGTCCTTCCATTTCCTCTACATGTTTAACCCAATCATTGGATAGCTTCTCCTTTTCAACCAAACACCCTCCAAATCCAAATTTAAAAATTTTCCAATTTATGTATTTTTTTTTTTCTGTTTTCCATGTCCTTCCATTTCCTCTACATGTTTAACCCAATCATTGGATAGCTTCCCCTTTTCAACCAAACACCCTCCAAACTCAAATTTAAAAATTTACCCATAAAGTAATACTGTTGGGCAGTCATCTGAATGGGTGGGTCGGATCGAACCTGTCACAACCCGAAACCCACCCTGTGCGGATTACCGGATCGCGACCGCCGCCCCGAGACCCGAAGACCTCGAGACAAGGCTCGCATAGGCAGCGGTATCAAATAGATGTGCGTCATGTGGTTGCGGAAGCGTGAAAAACTTTTTTTTTTTTTTTTCTTTCTTATTTAAAATTTGCACATCCGTCCGATACTGCCGCTATTCTCAATGGTACACGTGTTCATACATTCATATAAAATCAGAGCATAACTAAAACTTAAAAGACTTCATAATTAAAATCTTAATTCAACTGCCCCGTAGGGCTTAATACACGTCCTTAAACTGTCTGGAAATACAAAATATATTAATCAGAGTTCAAGTGATTTTTCCCCAAAAGAACTCCTCAAGCAAATCTTCCCAAAAGCTAGGTTTCTCCTTATAGTCTTCAAAAATCGATCTGCCCTTAGTCACCTGAAAGGGGGGGGCGGATAAAATCCGGGTAAGCTAATCAAAGCTTGTGAGTAATTCCTGCATTCGTCATGGGTTTTCAACTGGTAGTGGTTTTAGCACATGAGGGTTTATGAAATACTCACTACCAATTGCTTGTACATTTTAGAACACAGAGTATATGCATTCTTAAAACAATAGCTTTGAACAATTAAAGTATTCAAGCTAAATACACATTTTCTTCAAATAGAGCATATGCAATTTAAAAGCATACAAACACGTGAAATAGAATAGGGATAATACCTACTTCTATTTTCAAAATCACTTGTCATCTTTTCTCTTTTATTAGGCGGAATCTGTTTCGAACCAGACTCCCATTTTACTGCCAATACTGTCGATGGAGATATCTCATTTGCCTGGGGGATTAGATCCTTTTACCGGGCATGTACTGTTAAACCCCGAAGGATTTCAACCATAATAGGGGGTGGTACTTAGTACCGTTTATCTTATAAAACATTTGTCACATGACTTCTTCAATAGATATTTTTCATGAACATTTAAAGCATGAAATGTATAAATTCTACAATAAAGCTTCAAATACACGTGATAATCAAATTCAGAATATTAAAGAGGTTTGCATTTGATTTAGACATGCTGATGTATTTTCAAGAAAAGAGCTGAATTTAAAACATTTAATAAGCATGCCGTAACAGAATATTTTAAAAGAACGGAATCATATAAAGACTGAATTTGATATTCAAAGGCTGCAATGACTTGAGCTTAAAACTTCTTCAAATATATGGAGTTAAATCTCCAGTTCAAATACAGGGTTACTCACCTTGGTCCTTTAGGGTTAGCTCTACTGAGGCGCCTTCCCTTTTACTCTCTCTTTCCTTAGCCTATCAAGATTCATGAAGATTTCATAAATTTTCATATGTACTTAATTAACTCCACAACTCACTAAGTGTAGACTGTGAGAAGCCTAACTTGACATACCTGTCTGTCTTATAACTGTAATACAGAGCTAGTAACTTATGTTCTTAATGATAATAATATTACCTGCGACGCCATTCGGCTAAGGTTTCTGTGTTCTCTCTCTCCTCTTCCAATTTCCTTTCTTCTTCCTTCTTCTTTTTAGCCTCCGCCACCATGGCCTTGGTGGGTGATTTGAACATGAAGGGGCTTACCGAGACGACCTCTCTCGCCTTGGCTATCTTGACAAATCTGTCGATTACTCTCTGTCGACGCAACAGCTCTTGCATGAAGGCCTGTTGCTTTGGGTCCTTGGCCCTTTGGGCCTTGGTCATGATCGTGTACTTGGTTCGTTGTTCTTCCATGATTTACCTAAGATCAATTTATGAGTTAGAAATTTTTATTCTAAGGTTGATGTGTTGTCATGTCCTCGTATATGCCGTAGATTAGTACTTTGGCATCACTTTAATTTATAGTCATCTGACAGATGCTATTCATCAAATTTTATGTATTTTTATTTTAGACATTTCTTTTGGTCGAATAGACTCTACTATTGAGTCCAGAGCGTCGAAGAAAGTCAGTTTAGACCTTCTTTGGTTTAATTTGGCTTTTGGTGTACTAGGGGTAATTTGGTCATTTTACCCTTTTACGTGTCTTTATTTTTTTTTGGGTCCCGTCTCTTAAAATGGACCCTACCATCAGTCTCAGAGTATCCAAAATAGTAAGGATACACTATTTATTTGTTTAATTCGGACTTCGTTTGACTTGTTTAGGGGGAAGGGCAATTTGGTCATTTTGACATTTTTAGGAGTCTTAAATTTTTCGGGGCCTCATCTCATGTCACAGACCTCACCAATGGACTCAGAGGGTCCGAGATAGTAAGGTTACATATATAACTTGTGATTTTTGGACAACGGGCCATTTCGGAGCATTTAATTTAATTAATTTCATTTAATTAAATTAATCTTAATTAAGCATAATATATATATTATTTTGTACATAATTAGAACAGGTTGAATAGGGTGGCACGCTGGCCAGCGTGTCACCTCCCTCCCCATACCACGCACGTTCGAATCTCACCAGGTGCGGTTGCACCTTTTTAATTTTTGGATTTAATTAACTGTAATATATATACATATTGTGTTTGTAAATGGACACACGCATACGCGTGGCCGAGTGGGAAAAGGCGTGCGTGGGCGCGTGGGGGTCAGGGGTTCGAACCCCACTGACCGCAATCCTTCTTCTTTTTCTCTTTTTCTTTTCAATTCCAAATAGCCCTATATATGCGCCCCAAAACGACGCCGCCGCATTAATGCGGTGGCAGCCCCGGATATCACCACGTGTCCGAGCCAACCCTTCAACTCGGTTTTAAATGGTTTGCGAGTCGACTCGGCCTCATCTTCCCCAACGATCCCTCTCTGTAACCCTAGAACCCGAAGCTCAAAAGCTTCTATTTCGTGCCATTTTTCTCAACCATTTTTCTCTGTTTTTTATCCAGACCCTACCCAAATCATTAAGGACTGGTTTGGCATTCGTTTGAGGGACCAAAACTGGTTTATTGGCTCGGTCCCAGTCGCGATAATCAGACCTGCAACTCGCGGGTTCATGCTCATTTCTTCACCATTTTTAGTGAGGATGGGCTTATTTTGATCCCCTCTTCATGAGGATTCAAATCCCATTCATGGATGTTGGTTTAAATGAGAGTTTAAGGGTTTGGGTTGTAAACCCGTAACCTGCAAGTCCATGTTTGGAGGTCTTTCTTTGGGATTTTTGATCGCGTATATAGGTTTTTAGGATGCTCTTAGGGTCTTCTTGAGGTCTTGATAAACCAAATTTGGTTTAGGGCAAGTTGGTTCAGACCTGCTTCAAGCAAGGTCATCCATGGCTGCCGTGTGTACGGCTGATGCTTCTGAGGTGTTTCTAGTTGAGGTTTTCATGCTTTGTTCATGTCTATATACTTTGAACATCATATATACAAAAATAAAAGGCTAAAACAACTCATACGTATAGGAATTCTAGAGAGAGAATTTCAAGTGTTTTGTGGGTTTACCTTGTTTCAAACTGTTTCTCTCTCCCTTGCTCCTTGCTTCCTACTTCTGAATGTCCCAGAAACTCCTTCAATCTCTCCCTCACTCTCGGATGGTTGTGTTTTGTGTGTATAAGCACCATGTATTTTGTATAAGGAGAAGAAATCATGGCAATTTCTGATTGCCCCTCTCTTTGGTTTAACCCATTTCAGGTTTCTTCATGAGTGGCCTGAATTGCCACTGTTGGGCAGGCCATGAGTGGCCGGTTGTGTGTGTGTGTGGTGTTTGACTCACATATATATATATATATGTATATGTACAAAGTTCAACCCTAATACACCTTGGATAATACACATACCTCTCCCACTTTTGTACACTTTGGACAATAGCATGCCCTATTATACATACATTTCATACATACATATTTTGGCATACATGCATGCATGCATTCTCATACACATATATATATTCATGTATAATTATATATATATATATATATTTAAGGTTATAATTATTTATACAGTATATATATATATATTTCTATATTTAATTACGTATATTAATTGCTACAATTTTTTTCTTATATTTAAAATAATTAATTACTTTAAAAATTAATTATTTTCTTAAATGTATTATCTTGTACTAATCTTCGTATTCTCGTAATATTTGTCCAAATTCTCGTACTCGTATCAACAATTGGTAGTTGACGTGAAAATGTAATTATCATCAAAATCGACATGTTGGTGATTGCAACGAAAGTGATGTACAGTCATCCTGACTTTTCAGGACATTTACTTAAAAGTTCGTGCGTCGGGGTCGACATCGACCTTGTTACTAAAGTGTTGATTTCCAATTTCAATACAACAGCTTAATAGTCCCTAATTTGGGTCGGGGTATTACAGAACCCGACCCAGTTTGGCCCAAATAAAATCACAAAACTCAGCCGCAACATGTTCTGGTTTTTTTTTTTTTCTTTCCTGTAAGTTCTGTTTTCCCTCGCGTTTCTAGATCATTTTTCTTGATTCAAATTGCTATATAAACCAAATTCTATGCTTAAAAAGATCCTAAAATTAAATTAATCATTCATGCTTCTCAAAATTAAAAACGGAATTCACTTGGCTTACCTTTATTTTTCCACGTTTCTGCTCATAGTGTTCTCCCGTCCTCCTGATCCATTTATTTCAATTTCATGCTGCAGCTTGATATCATTGAACCCATGAGGCTCTGAAAATAGATGCCTGTGGTCTTTCTCAAATTCATAGTGGCCGTAGCAGTTATCAAATTCATCAATCCATGCAATAGGCTGCCGCAGACCAGTCTTCAGGTCCAGACGCATTTTGTGCAGAAAATCCAGCGCAAGAGCAAGACCATTGAACTCCACCTCAATGACTGCCTTCTTCCTCCCTTATTCTTCTTTTTTTTTTTTCCCTTCCTTCTTCTTGTGCCGCAACACTGCTTTCTGCCACCACCCTACTTGCGCCGCTTGCTGCTTCCTTCCTTCTCCATTTTTTTTTATTTGCGGTTTCTTTTGGTGTCCAGTTCTAACGCACATACTTCATTTTATATATCAAAACTGCTCCCTTAAAACTCTCTCTCTGTTACTGTAACCACCGCCCCTTCATTTGCTGCGCTATAACCCCCTCCCCCTTTTAACGCCCAACTTCTCTCTCACAAATCTTTTCTTTTTATTCCAATCCTTATCTGCATTTCTTTTGTTTTGAAATCAAATCCCAATCCAACGTCTTATGCCCCTTCCTTATCCCTTTATTTATTTATCATAATATATATTTATATATATATATTACCCGAGTATAAATACAGTTATATATTTATATATATAAATAATAATTTTTACCTTATTTATTTTATTAATTTATTTCCCTTTTATTTTTATTTTTACCCTATTTTTTTTCATTTTAATTTATTTATTTCAACTTTTTTTTTTTTATATTCCGGTATCCGTTCATGGTTTGCTCAAACATCGCCCGTAAACTATTCATACTTCAAAAATCATTGAATTTTTAACTGTTCCATTTTATTCGATATTAAGCAAAAAGCTTTTTACGACTCGGTTTACATAGCCCGCTCAGTCACATCTGGGTCAGGGTGTTACAAAGTATGTGACTTCTAATTCATATTTTATTGAGATAAACAAAATCCAAGCTACTTTTTTAAATTGGTCAAAGAGTGATGATGAGTTTTTTCAAAAACATGGCAAAAAAGATGAAAATGAAGTTTGATAAATATTTTAATACTGAGAAGATTAATCCATTGTTGGTCATTGCTGTGATTTTAGATCTTTCTTATAAGTTGGATTATATGAAGTTTTGTTTTGAGGAATTTTACTTTGTGAGTGATGTTAATGCATAGATTGAAAAAGTTAAATCAGTCTTGAAGCATCTTTATGAACATTACTCAATATTTGCGTTGAAATCATTGGGTATGTTGATACTAATGGTGAAATGGATGTTCAAATGGTTGATGTGGGAAATTCAAGTGGTAGAGGTAGAGGTGAAGAACATGACAAAAAATTGTGTCAATTTCAAAAGGTGAAAAAGGGTGCAATCATTAAATTTGAGTTAAATTCTTATTTGGAAGATGATTTTGAAGAGCGGTCTAAAAATTTTGACATTTTGTCTTGGTGGAAATCAAAATCTAAAAAATATTGCGTTTTATCTCATATTGTGCGTGATATTTTGGACATTCCCATATCCATTGTCTCTTCGAAATCCACATTTAGTACCGGTGGTAGAGTACTTGACCAATTTTGTAGTTCATTGACTCCAACGATTGTAGAAACTTTGATTTGTACACAAGATTGGTTAAGGAGTTCATCAACCCCAATTGAAGTTTAAGAACAATTAGATGAGCTTTATGATCTAGAGTCAAGTAAGTAATTTTCCAATTGTTCTTTCTCATTCGTATTTTACTATAATAAGATGTTCAAAGTTTCTACTTTTTTTTATTTTGCAGCCATAACTGAAGAAATTGAAAATCTCCCTCCAACTTGACTACAACCTGATGTGGTCAGTTTCTTCCTTTTGTTGATTTACAACTTGCTATAGTTTCTTTTTCTTTTCTTTTTTTGTTGATTTACAAACTGCTCATGAGCCCACTGCTATCGTCTCTAAACTTGATTTACCACACACACACACACACATAATAGTAGAATGACAATCCAATGAACATTATTTGTCTGTGGCAAAAGAAGAAATAGGAAAGGGAATGATAATTATGAAATATATGTCATGAATCATGCTATCTACATCATTAATTGTTCCCTTTAAATATATGAAAGCTAAAAGGAAAATGTACCAAAAACCAATGATCATTGTTTTGAAAATAGAATTATTGTTCTATGATACAAAGCTCTAATATGTTGATATATTGTGTTTTCTTCAAGATGAGAAATGGGACTCGATCGAACTGGACCGAACCCAACTGGGACTCGATCGAACCTGAAAATTTAGGAAACCTAACAAAACCTGATACTTGTATAAATTACTTCGGGATAGGCTCAGGTTGGGCTCATCGAGCCTGAGCTCGGGCTTGATCTAAATGTCCCACCCCACTTGAGTTACAACCTAGTTGTAAATGGTCCTCACATTCACTTGATGAGCAAAAGCTCTACTAGCACCACCAAGATAGCTAAGAGAGAACATGAATGGGATGAGAATGATCTCAAACTTATTTAAATAAATGGTAAGGCCATGAGAAATTTATATTATACCTTAGATGTAAATGGGTTTAATAAAATCTCCATTCCGTAAAAGAGATATAGGAAAAACTTGAGGTTACCTATGAAGGTACCAACCAAGTCAAAGAGTCAAAAATCAGAATGTTAGTTCATAGTTATGAACTATTTAGGGCAAATGTTAGTGAATCCATTCCAAAAATGTTTACTGGCTTTACTAATGTTATTAACTCTTTGAAGGCTCTTAGCAAGAGCTATACTAATGTTGAGATACTAAGAAAAGTTCTTAGGTCACTACCAAGAACTTGGGAAGCCAAGGTGATGTCCATACAAGAAGCAAAGGATCTCAACAAACTAAGCCTTGATGAGCTTCTTGGATCTCTCATAACTCGTGAGCTAATTATAAGAAGCCATGAAAGAGAAAGCAAGCTAAAGAAGAACCTTGCTTTCAAATCCTCATCGCATAAAAGTGAAGATGAATAAGAAAAAGAAGAAGAAAGGGATCAAGGAAGTTATGAAGATATAGCATTCAACACAAGAAAATTCAAAATTCTTGCACATAAGTATACACTAAACATAATCTCTCATAACAACTTCAACATTTTAAGCTTAATTATGATCAGATTCCAATTAAGTGTGATAACACTAGTGTCATAAATATAGGAGAAAACCTTATACAACACTCTAAAACCAAACATATAGAGATTATACATCATTTTCTTAGAGATTATGTGCAAAATGGTGATGTAATCCTTGAGTTCATACGAGATTGAGATAGCGGATCATCGCTTTGTCTTTGATTTCATCATGCTAAATATGATGGGATTTGACCTTATCATAGGTATGGATTGGCTATCCACTTACCGATCGACCATCGATCGTTATTGACGGAGGGTGACTATTTGTACTCTTGAGGGAGATTGTTCTTGGGTGATAAGAGTGACCTGACTACTCTATGTCATTTAGACTTGCATGATCTGAGCAAGCTCGGTTGTATGTTTGCCAGGTGGGTTTTAGACGATGGTAGTACCATTAGGGAAGGACTACCACTTGTAGCACGGGACTTTCTTGATTTATTTCTCGACGATTTATTTGAGTTACCATCGCCCAGGGAGATTGAGTTTTCCATTGACCTTTTACCGGGCACCGCGTCAATTTCTATGGCAACTTACCGCATGGCATCTGTAGAGCTAAGGGAGCTAAAGGTACAAATTGAGGAGTTGTTGAGAAAGTGGTTCATACGACCTAGCACTTCACCATGGGGAGCTCCATCACTATTTGCAAAGAAAGGGAATGGGACACTTCGATTGTGTATAAATTACCATAAACTCAATCGAGTGACTATGAAGAACTGGTATCCTTTACTGCGTATTGATGATCTAATTAACCAATTGAAGGGATCCGTTTTGCTTCTCAAAGATTAACTTAAGATCAAGTTACCATCAGTTGAGGATTAAGGAGGAGGACATTCCAAAGACGGCATTCCAAACACGATACGATCATTATAAGTATCTTGTCATGCCTTTCGGGTTGACGAATACCCCAACGGTGTTCATGGATTTGATGAATCACATCTTTCGGACGTACCTTAAGACCTTCATCATTATATTTGTTAACAACATTCTCATTTACTTGCCTTTGAGGGAGAAACATTACAAGCATCTTCATATTGCATTACAGATCTTATGGGAGCATCAACTATATGCCAAGTTTGAGAAATGTGGTTTTTGGCTTACGAATGTGAAGTTTCTTGGGCATGTCACAGCATAAGGTATCCGTAGATCCTTCTAAGATCGAGATACATATTCACACGAATGACGATAATACCTGGCCAAACCCAAAATGTTATGTATCTCAAATACGTTCTTTGGCCTCTCCCATGTCAAATAATTTAGATTTTGAATGCTTTGCATTCTTCAAGGTGACTTTCACACTACTTGGGTAGATAGCTCTTTTCAAAGGTACACCAACCCTCCTATGATAACATACACACCATCCCATAGGTAGTCCTCTCCTTGCACATTCAATATTTAAAACATTGTCACTTGTATAATTTATGTATTACTCACAAAACACCTTTATGAATTATTCTATCCATAGACTCATTGAAAGGTAAATATGAAACTATTATGCTCAATTATATCAATAAGTTCATTATCACAAGATGTGTGTGCATGTGTAAGTATAATGAGGTCATGTAAGGTTGAATAAGTTGAATGCAACTAAGTATGCAAGATTATATCTGAATCATAGAAATATAGAGAACAAAAATCAATCTTTCAATACTCAAAATACATACAAAACATAATTTCTCTTTTAAAATAAAATTGAAGAGATATCAAGCAACCATTCAATTAAAATAAATTTTTTATTTTTTGTTTTCATAAGGTAATGGAAATAAAATATAAAAGCCCAAAAAAACCACAAAATCCTAAACTACAGACCATAGACCTAGGAAACAAATGAAGACAAAAAGAGCATCATAGGCTATAGGTGGAATGAACACATACTCGATAGAACAGATACCGATAGATTTCCTAAGATTCTCAAGCCTAAGGCCATTTAGAGGTTTTGTGAGGATATCAGCGAGTTGGTGTTCAGTAGGACCATATTGTAGAGATATGACATTTTCTTCTACAAGCTCTCTAATGAAATGATGTGGAATGTAAATATGCTTAGTCTTAGAATGTTGAACCAGATTTTTAGAGATTTTATGGCACTCGAGTTGTCACAATACACTGTTATTGTCCCAACATCAACTCCATAGTCTTTTTACATTTATCTCATCTACTAAAGTTGAGCACAACAGCTGCCAACAACAATATACTCTGCCTCAACTCTGAAAAGAGAAATAAAATTTTGCTTCTTACTATGGCAGAATACCAAGGCATTCCCTAAATAGAAGCAACCACCATAAGTACTCTTATAGTCATTAACATTTTTAGCCCAGTTTGCATTAAAATATGGAGCCAATATAGCATTGGTGTCAAAGGAAAACCAAATGCCATATCCAAGAGTCCTACTTATATACCTAACTATCCTCTTAACTACAATCAAGTGTTACTCTTTTGGATTAGATTGAAAGCGAGCACCTACATTAAAGGCAATGCAATTCTACTAGAAGTATAATAAAGTAAGCTACCTATCATACTCTTATATAGTATGGGATCAACATCCTTACATGTGGTGTCTTTACTAAGCTTAGTGCTAGTACTCATTCGAGTTCTAGCATGCTTAGCACGTTTTAAGCCAAATTTCTTCACCAACTCCTTGGCATACTTGGTTTGAGAGATAAAGATGTCATCTCTCATTTGTTTAACTTGAATTCCAAAAAATAAATTAAGCTTTCCAACCATACTCATCTCAAAACTAACTCTCGTCTCTTCTACAAAGTCATGAGTATGTTTGGAACTAGTGGAACCAAAGACTATGTCATCAAAATAGAATTGAGCAATCACAAAGTTCTTTCTATCTTTCCTAATAACATCATTTAGTTTGCTCCACATCTTGAAAAACCCTTTTGAATAAGATAAGTAGAGAGCCTCTCATACCAAGCTTTAGGAGCTTGTTTTAGGTCATATAAAGCTTTTTTAAGATTATACGCATGATTAGACTTTGTGGATCCTCAAACCCTTTAAGTTGTTCCACATAGACTTCCTCCTTAAAAATACCTTGTAAAAAGGCACTCTTAACATCCATTTGAAAAAGTTTAACTTCAAATGGCATCCCATAGCTAGAAGTAATCTCACATTTTTTACCCTAACAACTAGAGCAAAAGTCTCATCAAAATCAATACCTTCAACCCGGGTATAGCCTTGAGCAACCAACCGAGATTTATTTCTCACAATGATTCCATGTTCATCTAACTTTTTCTTATAAATCTACTTGGAACCAATGACATTGCAATCTCTAGGTTTAGTTACTAACTCCCAAATATCAAGCTTTGTAAACGAAGCAACTCTTCTTACATAGAAGGAATTCAATCATCATGAGGGAGAGCTTTTTTTACATTCTTGGGCTCTACTTGAGAAGTGAAGCAATGAAAACTCAATTCACTCTCAATTTGGGCTCTTGTTTTGACCCCAGTCTCCAAATTACTAATGATGTTGGAGGGATTATGTGCCTTTTTCAACCCAAGTAGGTGTACTTTTATCATGGGTTGATGAAGTACCCATTTTACCATCTTGTAACATCCCGACCCAATATTATTGGGCAATTATGACCAATGATAATTATCATTGGGGACTAGCCCTAAATAACCAATGAGCAATTTGATTGAGACAATTAGACTATGAAATTGGAGACAAAGGCACAAATGAATGCCACGACCATTTAAATTGGTAACGGTCAATCCTATATATGTGAATGACTAGATCAATATTTGACGTCACACTTAATTAGTGTTAATCATTATGTAACACAAGTAATTTTTAGTGAATTAGTGCACATAGTTGGAGACTATGGTCTCTCAACCAAATTGAGTATAAATGTGATGTATTTGGGACATAATGATATTGGAAAATATCATCAAAGATGTATGGTCAATAGGGTATAAGATGGGTGTGGTGCACCAACACCATACATACACTAGAACATGTATATATATACATGTGTGTATATAATGGATAGTGGAGTGCTCCATGGATATCCATTAAAATTAGAATTCAAAGTGCTAAAAATTAGTTAAATAAAGAGGATAAATGGCCATGTGTGTATTAAGTGAATATTGATCAAGCATAGATCTCCATGGATAAGTATCCAAACTTCCCATCTCCAACCCTCTCTCTCATATATGTAGAGATTATGATACAACGATATTTCTGTAATATGCAGTGGTATTCTCAAGCCATTACAGCCATGTAGAGAGAGAGAGAGAGAGAGAGAGAGAGAGAGAGAGAAATTGACGAAATTTGTGTGTGCATGTGTGTTGCACCAAAATAGAACCAAAGGAGATTTAGCAACCATTGGAGACTAAAATGAAGCTCTAATCTATGCATGCAATAGTGGAGAAGAGAGGGAAAGTATAGAGAGGAAAAGAAAAATTTAGTTCAAGCTTTAAACAAGTAACTCAACTCTCTTACTATTTCTTCTTTCTTTTTGTTCCTGTATGTCTTTTAGATTGATTAACCAACCTTCCAGTATCTAGAACAGACTAAAGTGAACCATGCATAGATGACTACCATGGCCAACCACTAAGGTCTGGCCTGGTGTATGCATGGGGACAAATTCAAGATTGAACTTATGAACCTTAAACTACACAATAAGGGAAACACAATGCAAGAAAAATAATTGAAAATAGCCCAAAAACTAGTGAGAACTAGATTTGTGCAGAAGAGAGAAAAATCAAACTTTTGAATAAATGGCCTTAAAGCTTGGTGTAATAAACGTAAATTTGTAACCCAAGAAAAATGTGAAATAATGGAACAAGAATAGACCAAAATGATCCACTGTTGAGCACCAAAGTATAGAAAAACCAGGTCATCAAGAAATTGGGAGTTGGGAAATCTAACCAATTAATCGAGCCTGAACGGCTCAAATTAGTCACAATAAACTCTAAACGTGTCTAGATGGATTTGGTTGACGAAAAAGCTCCAAATGACCAATAAATAGCATTTCAAAAGTTATAAATTTTCTAGTTTTCAAAAATTGTCACCAGGGAAGGCGACCAATGACTAGAAAAATAAAAAGGATGACACTATTCATAACCGAAATGGTGTCGTTTTGACACTAAAAGACCAGTCGAACTTCGGGTCTAGATCAACCCAAATTTTAAACATGTTTCAAATTTAATTGAACTACGTCATTTTAGCTAGTAGGACACTGACGTGGCAAACCGAACCAGACCTGTCGGTCTTTAAAGGAATTGCACTAGTTCACTTGATGTCTACCCCAGATCGTACTATTTTTTATGTAACAGAACTGATTCAATCCTTTATTGTTGAACGACTAGGTTTGGCTAAAAACCAATTGAACCATAACTATTGTTATTTGTCTTTTGACCCCATATTTTTAGGAAAATTATTTTGATACCCTTAATAATGGGCTAAAATTATTATTTTGCCCCTAGGTCTAAAAATATTGTAAAGAAAATGCATTTTTAATTTTTTTGGGCATTCTGGACTCATTGGCGAGATCCCATTGGGCAAATTAGACCTCAAAACATATCAATTAATAAACTAGACTAATTTCAAAATGAGTCCTAAAAGTTTAATTAAGCTACCAAATGGACTCCAATGACCGCGAGGGTACCTACCCTAACATTTTTTGATGTTCTAGACTTAATGGTGAAGTTCATTTCATTAGACGAGGTATCAAAAATAAAGATAAGTCGAAATGGGTAATTCTTATACTACCCTTAGTGATATACGGACTACTAAATAGACCAGAAAAGAATAAAAGGGGTATACCCAATATTGGTAGATGTCTAGACCTAATGGTAAGGTCTAATTGAGCATCTGAGTGCTCGAGGATTGTCCCTCATAGAAGTGAAAAATTAAAAAATGCCCCTATACCTAAAGTAAGCCAAATGAAGGCTAATTGAGATCCGAAAGAGGCAAAGTTTAGTTTTTTCGACATTTTAGACTCAACAATGATGTTCCTTTGGAAAAATAAAAATTCAAAACAAATTATAAAATGATGAATACATCCTTAAAACTTAATTAAACTATCAAAAAAGGATAAAAAGTAAAGAGAAACCCATACCAATATTTTAAGGACTTTCTAGACTAAAAAATGAAGTTTGTTTCAACAAATGATGTGCTAAACAATAAAGGATAAGACTAAGCATTTAGTTAAGATACTTTAGGCCATGATAAGTGTGAATGAAGTATCAATGTGTATTGATCTATGACTTAGGATCACAAATAAGGACATGGAGATGAGATAATTGGTGAAACAAGTATGTAAGGATGTACTGGTGGATTTAGGACTACAGGTGAGTAATACGGTACTTTGAATTGCAGGTTTTCGTAGTTTGTGTTTTAGCACTGCATTTCTTATCACACTCCTATTATTGAACAAGTTTTTATTGTCTTTATTTATCAAATTGCTATCATTTTATTGAACCAATTGCCATTGTTTTCAAGAAGAAATTTCTACCATTTTATTGAATGAATTTCCATCATTTTATTGATTGAATTGCAATTGTTTTATCATCAAATTGTTATTATCCTGTTGAACTTAGTTTTAAAATATGAAGCATGAAAATTGTATCCAATTGATTGAATTATTTCAAATCATCTATTGAATTGTTTTATCATGCCATTATATAGTTTTTTTTAAGTTATCGTTCACCAAAAGCGAAACTTATACGCACACAGTGTACGAAATTATGTAGTGATGTGTCATGACTAGGCCTGCATTCGGTTATTTGCAGTAGCCATTGAATATCGTGGCAACAACTACATTGTTCATCGTAGAATTGGCATGTTCCCTATTAAACTAGAAAGATTATCGCCTTTTTGGAATAACTTTCGTTGTATTGAAAATTGTCATCTTGCTTCTAGCAAGTTGTTCATTCTAGTTTTTTAACTAATTGCCAAATTGTTTATATTTAAGTTGTCAAGTCAATTGTATCATATTGAAAATTATTTTAAAACATGATTGATACATTAAATTATTACCATGCTTCACATCTACTATTGGTTGATTGAGAAACCCAGGTTGATGGAGAATTGCTTAAACTTTCTTTTGACTCCAAAACTCCATCGATCAAAACCTATGACAGAGAATCATGATTACTCACGAGATTTTCACAAAGCTCACATGAATTTATCCATGCACATTTCAAGTGCACACCAACAGACAAATAGATAGTAAGTAGTAATTGAGAAATCTTTTAGCATAGAAGGAACCTATAAAGGACACATATATAATGTTCTAGTTTTCTTGAGGATAATATGCTGGAATAGGCAAAAACTTAGAGTAATAAGGATAAAGATAGACTAGTAGATTTGTAGAGTTGTTAGTCATTGATTGTATATGTAAAAGGCCTATAATGTTATAGACTTTATACATTGGTATAATATATAATTATGAACTAGTATTGCTCTGTCTAGTATGATTGCATTCATATTCAAAACAAATCTAGGAAATTCAACTGCCAACTATTGATCTAAAGAATGCAATTAACTTGGGACTGAATTGAAGGCCTTATGGCCAAGCGCAATCCGAAATTCACATAGGGTGGGTTATGCGATGTGACAGTTAATCCACTATCCTTGTTTCCTATAATAGGCTTATCTTGGATAATTGGATCATCAATATCTCCCAAGGTGTCTACCTTTTTCCCATCAATCACATCATTGATAGACTCCATAACTATCAAATTCCTAAGATTATACACTCTAAAGGCTCTATAGTTAGTGGAATACCCAAGGAAGATCCCATCATCATTCCTTTTATCAAACTTCCCTAAGTTTTCTTTGTCTTTGAGAATGTAGCAATGACTCCTAAAGACTTTAAAGTAATTAAGGCTAAATTTCTTACCATTCCATAACTCATATAGAGTTTGACATGAACATAGTTTAAGATAAATTTTATTGATGGTGTGACAAGTTGTGCTAACTACCTCTGTCTAGAACTTCCTAGGCACAAACTTGTCAATGTGCATGGCTCTAGCCATCTCTTGAATGAATCTGTTCTTTCTTTCAATAACCCTATTCTGTTGAGGTTTTTTGGAGCTAAGAATTCATGTTTTATGTCAATGTTATCACAATAGTCTGTCACTAGGAAGTTTTTAAATTTAATTCCACAGTCACTTTTTACCCTGGTGATTGTCTAACCCTTCCAATTTTGGATTTGCTGATAAATCCTAATGATGGGATTATAAACATCTGTCTTCTCTCTTAGGAAATTCACAAAGGAAGACCTAAATAAGTCATCAACCATAACTAAAATATATCTCTTACCTCCTAGACATTCTATACAAGTTGGACATATTAAATCCATATTAATTAGTTTCAAGGGTCTAGAGGTTGCTAGAGATGTTGACTTCTTATGTGGCACTCTAGTTTATTTAGATTTTTGGCATGTACCACATACATTTGTAGAAGTATTTCCTAGCTTTGGTAGGCCACTGACTAGATCTTAATTAGATAACTTCTTTAAATCTTTTGAATTCAAATGACCTAGTCTTTCATGCCACAAGTTGAAACTCTCAACTTTGGCATTATTACATATAACCGTTGGATTTGGAATTATCCCATAATCGTTATCCATAGTCCTAATCCCTTGTAAGACAATTTTCTTCAGTGTCATATACTCTACACTATTGTTTTGTGAAATGGACTACAAGACTGTGATCATCACAAAACCGACTTATGCTGATTAAATTTGTTTTAAAACCATCAACATATAACAAATTATCTAGTTTAGGATATCCATCAATGTGAATGGAGCCCCTTCCCAAAAAACTACATCTATTCCCATCACCAAAAGTGACAGCCCTTGAATTGTGATCCTTTAGGTGAGAAAACAGGGAGTTGTCACCAGTTATGTGCCTAGTAAACCCACTATCAAAATACTACTGTGTGGTACTATATGCCCATAAATTAGTGTGGATAACAAGACAATTCAACCTATCCTTTATAACCAAAACTTCCCTAACCCTCTTAGGTTGATTTGGCTTACTCTCAACATTTTTTGGTTGATTCTTATTCCTATTAGTTCTAATCTTAAAGTTATTTTGGAATTTCGGTGCATTGGTTATTTAATTGACTTTTGGGGCTAAACTCTTAGACTTTGAAGGTGTTCAATTGTTGCTTCATGATTGATAACTTGGATTTTGGCACATTTGGTACTAGGTGATTTTTTCCTTTCTTAGCTTTTCTACAAAATTTCTTAATATGACCATCAACTTGATAGAAGGTACAAAACTAGGTTTAGGTTATGGTGCCTCTATAGGATTTTTTGCAGGAGGGAAAAACTTTATAGGCTTAAAGGATACATGTCCTGATTGATTAGTTATAATGGGTTTCTTCAGATCATTTACTACATCATAACCCAAACCAACTTTGTTATTCTTAACTATGACAATATTCAACATTTTGCCTAATTTATTAGACCTATTTTCAAGAGCGACTTTTAAGCTCAAGTTCAAGGTGTTGAACTTTAGCATAAAGATTATTCTTTTCAGAATTACAAGAGTCTAAACTATTTTTAAGATTCTTAACCTCCATAACTAAGGAATTACACTTTTGCTCTATTTCCTTGAACCTTTCTAGAAGAGCTCGTCTATGAGCCATGAGCTAACTAATGAGTTTTTCATTCTCATCACTTGCACTCTTTTGTTTTTCAGCCAATTTGAGTTTAGTTGCTAACTTTAAATTTGCTTTCTTAAACTTGAGTGATTCATTGTACAACTAGACATAAGCAATATGTATATCATTATCATCATCACATTCACTCTCACTTTTTGAGGAATCCTCACCATTTAATCTTGCTCACACACAACAAGGGTATGTGAACTTTTAATTATGTCTGTGGTGACAGTGACTGACAAGAACTATTGTTATTCTTCTTTCTCATCTTTAGCATTACCTTAACTATCTTCATTCATTTTTCCATCATCATCAATTAATGTGGATTTCATTTCACAGAGTTGTTATTTCCTTTATTATTCTTTTTATTAGGACAATCAATAGCTATATGACCATATTTGTGGCATTCATAACATTTAATAGGAGATTGATTTGATGATTAGTTAGAAGACTTTTTCCTATCATTGCTAAAGGAAGATTTTCCTTTTGAGTTACTAGAGTTAGATGTAGACTTCTTTGATGAACTAACCTGATTTGCGGAATTGAATCTTCCACTTTTCTAGAATTTATTAAACCTCTTGACAAACATAGCTAGATCATCTTCATTAAGAGGTGTTGACTCGGTATCAGGTTCCTCTTCAGATTTCTCCTGAACAAATTTTAAGGCCACCTCTTTTGTTGTAACACCCACACCCAATGAATTAGGTAAATTTTGTGCAATATGTTGAAAGCGATATCAATCGAAAACCTTTAAAAATTCTTTGGGAAAATGGGTGATCATATGTCATGAACTAAGGTTGGAAAAATTAACCTAACCAAAAGATAGTCTATTACCCTAGTTAGACCATAACCTAAATTTGGGTTAAAATTTAACCTAACCATGTGTAAACCTAACCTAACCTAGGTTAATGGGGTTAAGTGATAAAGTACATCACTAACCTAAGATAGGAAAAATTATACACCAAAAATGTTCAATTATTTAATAAATAATTATAAAATATTAAAAATATATTTTAAATTAAACTCATCATGTGACTTGCACATGATGAAAGAGAGACGAAAGTCACACACATATGAGTGTATGTATATATATATATATATATATATATATATAAATATATAAGAAGAAAAATTAGAAAAAAAAATGCACATGCATGCATTTGCTACAAGAAATGCATATGCCCAGCCCCCATGGCAGCTCTACAAGTTGCAGCACCTTACACAACCACCCTAGGTCACTTCCAAGCCTCTAGTTTTTACTTAGATTCCTTAGTTATGAAGGAAATTGATCTGTAGATATAAGTTTTTGCAAATCTAAGTCTCACCTACATAAATTGAGTGAGAAAGGGAGAGAAATTTGTGTAGAAAGTGGCTGAAGTGGTGTTTGGACAAAGAGAAAATGAAGCAAAATTTGGGATTACACTCAAATCAAGTTAGAACACTATCCTTTCATTTCTATTAGCTTTCTGCATGATGTATGAACTGAATAGGGCTTATTAGAAGGTTTAGAGAACCCTAAATGGCCTGTTTCAGATAGGGCAGCCATTAATGGACCTTCAAAGCATGACTTGAAATCAACTTGGATATTAGTTGTTTCTAAGATTAGGGCCTTGTTCTACATGTTATAAGGAGCAAGAATCACCTAGACCATGACCACAAAGCTCAAAGATATGCCCATAATAGTGAGTTGCAAGTTTAGGTTGAAAATTGTAAATCTTTGAATTAGGCACCAAGCTCAATTATACTTATACGGACTTGAAACTCTCACCGAGAGGATTCCATAGCAACAAGAACAGACTCATTTGGTTGAATATCCACTGAGAAATAACCAGTTACAAGTCAATGTATCAAAACCTAGAAACCCCATTTCTAGTTTAGTTCGAAGCACCAAATGAACGAAAAAAACTAAATTAGAACCCTAAAGGATTATTATAATCAAAGGGGAGATTTGAATCGACCCCATAACTTATGAAACAGAGACTAAAAAATTTAGGGTTTTTTCTGTGTTTAAGGAAAAATTGATGAAGATGATGGAGTTGACTCGACTAACTCAGGCAAGTTAACCAAGCCAATTCAGACTTTTATAAAAGCTTTAAGTAGGACGATGCCATTTAAGTGTTAATGACTGAAGGTGCATCATTTTAGAGGGTATGGGCACCAGCACTGAAAAAAGGGAAGAAAGAATTCCATCCTTTTTGTGGATTTAGAGGGATCCCGGCTGTTTCTTTCCCTAAAGGTAGGGAGGAACGCCTCTTATGGGAGATAGAGAAAGTGAAGAGTCGTCAGCTTATTTTTGGGTAAGAAATAAGCAAACTCATTACAACAGAATGCAAATAAAAAAGAAACTAAAAATAAATTAAAATTACATAGCTTTGTCTCCTAGTTACATTCTAAAGATCTCTTGACATGAATGAAAAGAAAGATAAAGCACTGAAATAAATCAAAAACCAAAGAAACAGGCTCGGGCGCTAAGGTACGGAGTAGGAAGGTGCTAGGCACCCACCTCGCTTGATCCGAATGAATTGGCCTCAAACATTCACTTGCAATGATATTTTTTTATGAGAAAACAGAATAAAGAGATGTGAGTCTAGAAAAGATAAATAATAAAAGATCTAGCATGAAGAAAGAAAATAGAAAATAGAAAATAGAAAGAAGATCTAACTAAGGCCTGAAAGGTTCCTACGTATTCGTTTACAAAATGAAATCAGAGTCACATAGTTCTCCGGTTTACCCTCTTTTATCAAGAGTAACAAAAGAGGCATGATCAACCGGATCTAAAGAAAATCGTTAGGTGTTTAAGAGCGTACCTTATTCAATCATGGTAGTCAGGCAGCACTTCAACTAGGAAAGTCTGATTTGGAAGCTTTAGTCAGGCAGATCTCCAGCTTGTTCTTCGGTTTGGAAGGCATTGCTTTAGCTTGCTTCTTGAAGGGAGGCTATCACTTCGGCAAAGCTTCAGCCTTGAGAGGGGGAGAGTTCTTATAGAGAAAACTTTAGAATTAAATAAATAAAAAATAATAATTATCCTAAGGAATGATTATCCTAGATAAATGAATTAATAAATAATTATGGCAATCCAAGAACCAATAGAATTGGTGTCTACCAATGAGATAAAAGAGAAATAGAATTTAATTAAAAAATAAAATCTAAAATAAAAAAGTCTAGGGTCAATGTATCTCTATTTAAAAAAATATCAAGCAACCAAATATATGAAAACTCTAAAAGTGAAAAGTCTTAATTATGCCTAAATAGACTACTATCATTCAATTCGGTAGAAAATCTCTAGATTGCCACAAGACATGTGAAATGATCAAATTACCCCTAATTTGTTAATAAAGGGCTAAAATTACAAAAACACCCCTAGATGGGTAAAATGATATTGAAATTACGAAAATGCTCTTCAAGTGACTAAGAACTCCTACCGAGGGTAGGATTGTGCCAAAATGCTTTTAATGGGCAAAAAGGTGTTTATATTACCAAAATTCCCTCTGATAGACAGAAGAGTCCTGATGGGAATGGGACTCTATCAGCAAGAGTCCTACTTAGACTGGGACTCTAGAAGAAGTGTCCTAACGGGAGTGGGACTCTATCGGGAAGAGTCCTACTTGGACTGGGATTCTGGCAAGAGAGTAATAACAGGAGTGGGATTCTATTAGGAAGAGTCCTACTTGGACTAGGACTTTGTTAAGAGAGTCCTAACGAGAGTGGAACTCTATCGAGAAGAGTCCTACTTGGACTGAAACTTTGGCAAGAGAGCCCTAACGGGAGTGGGACTCTATCGGGAAGAGTCCTACTTGGACTAGGACTCTGTCAAGAGAGTCTAAATGAGAGTGGGACTCTATTGGGAAGAGTTCTTTTGGACTAGGACTTTGACAGGAGAATCCTAACAGGAATAGGACTTTCTCAGAAGGAGTCCTATTTGGAGTAGGTTTCTTGACATAATTACCAAATAGTTCCTAATTAATCAAGGGTCACAAAATGAGGTGTCTATAGAGGGTTTTAAATGAATTAAGGCGGTAAGTGGGACGGCGTCGTTTCAGCCAAAATGACAAAAAGTCCCTGTTATTTTAACCAAACCAACCTAGAAACCCTAAACCAATATGCGGTCGTTTCACGCCTAAAAGCCACTAAGCTTCATCGTTTTGAATTAGGGTTTTTAAAACCCTTATCCACCTGTTTGGTTATAAACCTAATAAGGTTCAGAAATCAAGAATATGATATCCCTCTTAGGGATAAGGCTAATCAGACCTATTTAGTTACAAGGTTGAAAACTAAATTAAGAATAATCCTATCCTTAATAGAATAAGTAATCAATTTTAGGTTTAAAGGCTGTTTGGCAACCCAATTAACCGAACTTAAAAATATCTCAAACCTGGATAAGCTTATCCAATGTTTGGCTTGATCAAGGACATAAATGAAGTTTTAGAAATTAGAATTTGATCCCCAAACTTTTCTAAAAATTCCACTAAGGCCCGGATCGAATTAAAAATAATTCAAAAATGCCCCTCTAAAATAATAAAAATATTATTTTTAAGAAAATAACTTTCTGAAATTATATTTAGACCCCAGCAGTTTATATTAATTATACTTAGGCCCAAATAATATGAAAATTAATTTAAAAGTAGTCTCCTAAAATAACTAAATGATTATTTTAAAATAAAGACTTATGAAAATTACACCAAGGCTCTTAGAATGCCGGTAATTACAAAAAGGCTTCTAAAATTTTCTAAAAATACGAATTTGCCCCTAAATAATGCAAAAATAATGATTTTACCTCTATAAACTATATTTAGCATAAATAATGCTATGTATAACCAAATTATGACCCAAAAAAAGCCTAAACTAGGGTTTTTCAACATTCTGGGCCCAATGGAAATGTCCGATTTAGCAAATAAAGTTTCTAAATATATAAACGAAGATTGGTAGGAACATTTAATGCAAATTTATTGCTTTAGTTAAGCAGCCTTATAAATACCAAAAATTACAAAATTTCATACTTGAGCATTGTTTAGTATTTTGAACCCAGTGGTGAAGTCCGTTTATCCAAATAAGGCATATAAAGTATAGGTCTTTAAGAAATGTATATTCAAAATAGTACTTAATAAATGTTAATCACTTCTATAGGACCTATGAATTTAAGGAAAAGTCAATGAAGGAACAATTAGGAAATAAGATATGGTGAGTAACCTTGAACCTTGAAATGGAGATAATTTTCATTAAATACAGTTTTTTACAGCTTTATGACATTTTCTCTACTACTGTATTAAATGTTTGAACTGCGTGCTTTTACATAGTATCTCTTCAAATGTTTTAAATAGCATAGGTAGCTTAATGAAAGTTTTGCAAGAAAAATTTGAATGCCGTCCTACATGAACCCTATCGGAGGTAAAGGTTAACATGAACCTTGTCGAGGGTTAAGTGTTGCGTCTCGCAACCCACCCTATGCAGATTAGGGGTCGTGATTAACATTATCATTCGAACAAGCTATACAAAATCAAATGAATTGCACAAGAGTGATAAAAAAAAATCTTTTATTAAATGCGGAAGCTACACATATGCAACTCATATGATAACAAATCGAACTCTAACAACCATCAATCAGGATATCTCTAAGTACGACTTTGATAATCATAAATCACCATTTAAGTCTAACATCATGTCTAGTGTTACAATATTACAATATCTAATATAAAGATCAATGGTACAGGATATACACTCAAATTATGACTTGGAGCTATACATCATCAACATTGCCTACAAGCACATCACTAGCTGCACTAGTTATCATCATTGCATTTCCTTACATATGGTGTTACTTCAAAAATTGTTATAAATTTGGAGTGAGCTAACTTAGCTCGGTAAGTAAATTTCCTCGCTCTACTATGGGTTAGGGTTAGTTTGAATAGAAGAAAGCAAACAATGACATGAAAAAGATATAACAAAATAGTCAGTCACAAGGAAAGTGAATCACCAAGAATGACCCGTGGATCCAAAAAGGCACATCTCAAAGTAGCTTTAAAAAGGCGATGTAAGTAATTTAGCAAGTCAACAATAGGATATTTAACACATACAATAATCAGCTGCCAAAAATCACATGATACCAAATCGAATCCAATGATATGCTTGAAAAGCGTATCCACAATCAAAGAGTGCATCATCAGATTATAATCAAAATATAAGATATGTGATACTACCAAATGAGTCTAATAGATGCTATCAACAAATAGGGCCCAACTACCCCCAAACAGCACTTATTCAAGCTTACCCATCATCTGGGTTCCTAAATAGCACCAAGAGCTCTTATCAAATATCATGTCCTCCATTGACTAAGTGTTCGGTATCATTCCCAATCACCGACCCGTAGGTCCAAATCAACATCTAAAGAATCAGGATAGGCGTTGTGACAAACACAACTCCAAACACTCATAATAATGTCATAATCAGAGGAATTCCACAAGAAATGTACATATACGTGGAATATCAAATTCTCAACAGTGAGAAACATAGTAGTTTTCCAATGTCCAAATTAAGAGTTATAGAAATGTGCAAGTAATCACATTAAGATATTGGCAAATAGAATCTCAACATATCCCTAAGGAAGTACAAGTATCAAATTATGGAATCAGATAACTGTCAAGTGTGTATATAGAGTAAACATTGGTAGCATCGAGAAAACATAACTGTGACATGGCTAAGGAATACCACATATTAGGGTTCGGGTTTACTTACATTGGGTTCATAGCACTCCATTCCAATATGGGTACCATAATAGCTATCCCATAGCTTTCTTTCCATTTTTCATCGATTGGGTGATCCTATAATCATGGATCAAAATTACATTGCATAATGAATTAGTATTCATTCTAATTCCAAACATTGTAATTCAATGTTTTAATTTCTTTTGAACTTAGTCTATTCAATTAAGGGTCTTCAAATTCCCAATTTAGGGTCCCCTTGATGCTTCATAACTTATTTTGCCCTTCAAGGGCAAATTGGTAATTTATACTTTTTAATGTCTCATATTTTCCCATACACAATTTACATACTCGAACTCTATTTTAAGTCTATTCAGTCCTAATAACATTTACGTGGATTTACTAATTTCATTTTTATACTTCTGGTAACTTCATTAAGTCTTAAAGATGTATTCATTATTTTTCAGTTTGTTACCAAATCTTATTTTTCTCAAAGGGACTTCACCGTCAAGTTCGAATATCGAATATAATTAATTTAGGCTTTTTCAGATCTTAATTTGCATTTATGTGATTCAAATTAAGCCTAAGGGCTTTTTTATAATTTTACACTTTAATGTGTCACTTTTTTTGATACTTTGTTTGCTAAAATGGACTCTACCATTGAGTCCAGAATGTCAAATAAATTCAGAATATGTCACCTTTGACATTTAATTAGCTTTTGGATTACTAAGGGTAAAATGGTAATTTTGAGATTTCACGTGTCTATATTTTTAGGATTTCGTTTCGCAAAGCGGATCCCGCCATTGGGTCCAAAATGTCCCAAAATATTAAAGTATGTATTTTTATAGTCATCAGGGTCAAATTGATAACTTAATTAATTATTAGGACATATTTAGAATTACTCTAGTTTGCCTGTTCATAATTTTTGGAATTTAATTTCACAAATCGGACTCTGCCGTTGAGTTCGGAATGCCCAAAAATATTGGGTTGCACTATTCTTTTATTTCAATTGGCCTTCATTGGGCCTATTGTGGTCTAAGGGCATTTTGGTAATTTTTCTCATAATTAAAATGATTTAAAAATTAATCTTTAATTAATTTTCTGGGCTAATCTAAAATTATCTGAAGCTGTTGGGGCCATTTGGTAATTAACAGAACATTCTGTGGGTCTAATTATAATTACAAAAACTATAAAACCCTAAACCATTGGGTTCAGTTAGGTTCCAAGTGAACTGGTCCTACACAATGCTAAACTAACTGGTTTAGTCTGGTCCATAGCATCATGCCGACGTCAGCATGATGTTAACCCTATTTTTTTTTTAAATTCTTTGGCAAAACAACGTCGTTCCAGTAATTATTCAAACCGATTTAATAATTCGGTCGAGGCCCAACCCGAATCTGACCCAGGACCTGACCTAGTTACTATTCTTCTTCCCCAATTCTCCAGTGAGGGTTTTGGTCTCCTTCTCCGATGCCGGCGACCATTGTCGATTGATTTTCGGCCACTGTCAAACAGGGTTCAAACTCATTTTTTTTGGGGATTCCATATCTAAGGTGGGTTTTTAAATTCATAGAGCCCTGATCGTTGAAATAGGGAAGTTCAATGGGTTTCCAACAAGACCCATTTTTTCATCTGGGTGTTGGAATTCCATTTTTCTCATTGTACAGTGCACCAAAATGGTCCATTCTTGGCCTAATCATCACCACTGTTAATGGGCTACAATTTCCTACCTTAGAATCCATGAAATTCATTTGTTTTCATGGTTGGCCAATTATCACTCTAGACCTACAACTCCATATAAAACCCTTATTTTTGGGCCAAAACATGTGATTTTTGTTTCTTTATGATCCATTTCTGTTCTAGGTTTGGTCCCCAATCACAAAACATCATTTAGTTCAAGTCAAAAGCTTGACCCAGTTTCAAGCTATCATTAATGGCAACCTAGGTTTTCTCAGGGTTTTCCTCACCGTGTCTTCTTGTATTTCTTCATTGAACTTCATATTTTAAATATACATAAACAATTAAATCTTTGAGGAAAGGTTTCGTACCTTGTTTAGTCAATGGACAGATTTTTCTCTCTCAAACACTTCTCCCTCTTCGGTCTCACTTCTTCCAGTTTTTTCCTCCCTTGTTTCTTCTGGTTGGATTCTAAAGGCTGCATGCATGCCTCAATACCTCCATTTCTTCTTCTCATTTCCTCCATCTTCTTCTTCTTCTTCCCCTCTCTCTCTCTCTCTCTCTATCCTCACACATACACATGCACACACTTCTAATCTCCTAAACACACACGCATAACACACTGATTACATACATATATATAACATATATATATATATATTGACTTATTGCATGAAATCCACTTAGAGGGGGCAAGGGTCCAATGAGGTGTTAACACCTCAGCCATTCTGCATACAAACATGTGGGCTTATTTAGGTTTTATATATATATATATATATATATATATAAATCTTGTGGGATATATATAACACAAAAGTGTTATAGCCAAGTTGGCAATATTTTTGGGTATAAGTTCTTTCCTTCTTTTAGGTCTTGGGATCAAGACTTTGGGTCAACACTTTTGGTCTTCTTTTCTTCTTTTTTCCTTTTTATGTCTTATTTGGCATTTTGCACTTAATCCCCTTTTTCTTGTTGTATTAATTTTGTTTCCTCCTCAAGTACTTGTGCTACTTATTCATTTTCCTCATGTATCGATTTCATAAATCGAGATCTTATCAAATTTTCATAGCCTTCATTGTCTTGTCTTCATTTATTTTAATTATTCTAACAGTTCATTATAATTATTAGAATAATCCCGATTAAACATGCTCCATTCGTGCGTTATGCTAATCTTACCCAAGTACACTTCCTGCACTAATTTTCCACATTCACTTGTATGTTAATCCTAAATTAACACTAGTTGTAACTTCTATTAAATTATGACCCTCTGCATTAAATTGCATTCTCAAATTGGTTATTTTTAATTTAGAATTAATTATTTTCATCATTTATACCTTTGCTTCCGTATTTACGGGTCACTAGTCATAATTAGCATTGCACATGGTTATTAAGAAAATTTACTTATGATAATTTTCATTATCGTTAATTGTTTCACTTAATTGGGTTGGGATTGTACATCCTACCCCCCTTAAAATGAGTTTTGTCCTAAAAATTTGGACATTCATATTTAGGAAGTTCCATTCTCTTTTCATGCCAATTTCATTATCATGGTTTCCTTTTAATCTGTGTATTGGACTTATCACTGGCATTATATGTCACGACCCGAGACCCACCCTGTGCAGATCTTGAATTGAGAATCCCGGTCTAACTCTGGGTGCCGAACCGGGCTGTCTCAACTTGCTACACAATCAGTGCTACTAACATGCAACAACTAAATAGCGGAAGACTTAAACAATAAATAAATAAAAGTTGCATGTGATATATATAAGGTTCTCAAATTGCGGAATATAAAATTCTTTAACAACTGTTCATCCTCAAGACATGGATGACATGGGAGAGCTACAAGACTTGTACTAAGTATTACACTACAATTTCAAAAGAAATGTCCACCTCTAGGACTCAGGCTCTATGGTCGGTTATCAATGTCTGTGCCTGAAAATAAATGTAGTAGCTGTATGAGTTATGAAGACTCAATAAGTAATCCTTTGCTCTGCCATGTGTAGAAGTGTATAAAGAAGTGCTAGCCAGTCAATGAATATATAACTCAATATCAGATGATAGAAGTCAAATGATAAGGAAATGAATCTACTCTACTAACAATGTCATACTGCTACAGTCATGAGCTATATCAAGTACGAAATGTAAGCAGTCAAATGAAAGCTGTAAGGTTTCATGATCATTTATAATAATATAACATGATCAAGCTATGAAATTAACAATAAAGGATAGTGATATTAACAAAAAGAGATGCACTCGTGGGGCTCAAAAATCCCTCTGAGCTTGTATTCAGTTCCGCTCGACTCGCTAAAATACTACTTTGTATACAATGTGACTCTACGTCCCATGTTTCACATAACAACGTAGCAAATGTTCCACTCGGAACCCTGACCCGAAGGTCATAAAATAGCATCAGATGGAGATGTGACTGAGCATAAATCCGGCACTGGTAATATATCCAGATCATGCTATCTTCCACGAAGAGTATAATGGAATCATAACTGGTTCTAGGCAATTTGATGTAACAATAGTTTTCGAGGCTATAGTTACTAGACTACTTTGAATATAACTGTCTGGCCCTTATGGCCCTAGGTACAAGTGTACAAAAAGGAATTCATGCACAAGTGTACAATCATGATCGAGATATATATAAAAATCAATAAATGCTTTCTATATGATAGGGCAATATCAATGTGGCTCAATAAGTACTAGTATGTATGGAATACAATAAGCAATATGTACAAGAACTATTGACAGGGCTTGAAAAGTAACACATTCAGAGATCGGATTTTACTTACCTTTTATTTTCTCTAAAATAGAAGGTCTAGATTGCCTTCTCCTTGCCCTTCGGTGTTCTTAAGATTCATAAAATACGTCTCAATCTATCGCTACATGAATTATGCTATTCATCAAATTTTATGTCTCTATGCTATAAGTTTCTTTTTTACTAAAATAGACTCTACTATTTAATCTGGTACGTCGAAGAATGTCAGTTTAGGCTTTCGCGGAATTCAATTCAGACATCTGTACTATAAAGGGCAAAATGGTCATTTTGCACTTTTACGTGTCTTTATTTTTCAGAGTCTCGTCTCTCAAAACAGACCCCACCCTTGGGTCCAGAATGCCCGAGATAGTCAAAATACACGTGTGTGCCTTGTGTATTTTTTTTCTTAATTTCCTAGAGCTAAACAGTGAATAAGGGCCAAATTAGGGATAGGCTATCCCATCCCAGGTCTGTATACCCAATTTGATTTCTAAACTTAACAACCAAACAGACCTTATTCACTTTTAATTTAAAACCACCGTACTCTAAAACGACGTAGTATCACCCCTAAACAATACCAAACGACGCTGCATCGCATACCCACTATTCACTGTCTTCCTCGTCTTTTCGATGGAGGACCGGTAGGTTTCCGTCGTCATCTCCGGTGACGGTAACCTTTTTTCGGTTGATTTTTCAACACTTTTTAAATGCAGTCCTGTTCCATTTTTTCATGGAGATTTCTTATCTAGGGTTTGTTTCCAATTTAGGTTATCATATCTTCACGAATTGAGTAAAAATAGTGGTTCTGGCCAACTGTAACTTGTTAATTTCAAGGCTTTTCTTTCACTGTTTAAAGCTAACTTAAGTTCCATTCAGTTTCTGCACCATTGAGGATCAGTTCCTCATGGTTGAATCCAAGTTCGAAACAGAAAATTATATAATTCAACTTTTATTCCCTTGACCTGCAACTGTTGATTTCTAACTCAGTTCTTGACCATTTTTATTGATTCAACTTGCAATTTCTACTATTTTTCATGCTCTAGAAGACCCTATCATCAAATCAAACCTTTCATGCTTTAAAATTGAAAAACTAAAACTTAGTTGCTTACCTATTTTTCTGATTTTCCTACTCGCAGTACCCTGTTTTCCTCTTCTGTTTCCTTCTTGATTCAAGCTTTTGGATCACTTCAACATTCACAACTTCTCAGACCTTGATGTTTTATTTTCTATTTTTTAATCAACGTGTAATACCCCGACCTGAGTTAGGCAGGACCGAACCGAGTTAACCGGTACCCGACTCGGTGAACCCGGGCCATGACATGTAAACCCGAACCATAAGCTAAAAAAAATATAATAATAATAATAATAATAATAAATAATCTTAAATAAATAAATAAATAAAAATGAAAACAAAATATATAATAATAATAATAATTTTTAAATATATAAATATATATATATCAGATTGTGGTGTGTCGTGTGGGTGTGTGTGTGTTAGGTGTATGGGTATGTGTGATGGAGTGTGCCACACTCAAGGTGGCATGGTGGGAGATGGAGTGTGTAAGTGGGTTGTGTGTGGCAGTGAATTTCAGGGCATGGAGGGGGTAGGCAGATCTGATTTAGAGAAAGAGAGAGAGATATATATGGAGAGAGAGAGAGAGAGAGAGAGAGAACTGAAGAGAGGAAAAAAATTGGGTTGTGGAGAAATTTGGAAAAAACGAGAACCGGATCAAAAACAGGTAACCATCTATGCTTTGATTTCATTAAATTTCCTCTACATTATGTTAGATTCAATTTTGAATGAGTAGATATCGAAGCTTGAAGAAAAATCTAGAAACTGAAATTAGATTACACGGTAAAAAATGGTAGGCTTTGATATGTTAAACAAACCTTGATTTTGGAATCGAAAATAAGTAGGAAAATTTAGCAGGAACCCAACGCAACTTGAATGATAGAAAATGGTCCAAAAATGGCTACGGAATAGCCTGTTATTCCTCACCGGTGCATCACTGGAAAATCGGTGATGGGTGTTGGAAACCGGTGACGTTTGGGGCCAAAACCGGTTCTAAAATATTTCTTGTAGTCCAAGAATTCATTTGGTACAAAAATAGTGAAATTTGGACGTGAAAAACCATGAGAAAACGGGAGAAACAGTGAGTAGTTCACTGTTCCGGTGACTGTGGACCGGAATCCCCACCGGAGAAGACGACCGGAATGTCGAAGGCACTATCGGGTCGAGATAGAACCGGTTCGGGTTGGATCCGGGTTCGGGTCCCGACCCGTTTGAAACGGATCCTTGAATAAGTTAAACGGTGCCGTTTTGATAAGTGGTCGATGACGTCATCGTGACGTCATGCTGACGCAGTAACCAAACTAAACCTTTTGGTTTCCGACTGAACCGGACGGTTCACTTAACAGTTTTTGGAAATCCTATTTTAACCCCCCAAACTTTCGGTTAATTACGAAATTACCCAGAAAATTAAATAAAAATTAATTTAAAACCCTTTTTAAATTTAGAAAATTACCAAAACACCCCTAAGCAAAAAATTAGTCAAACGAAGTCTAAATAAAATAAAAGAATAGTGTAACCCAATGTTTTCGGGCATTCCGGACTCAACGGTGGAATCCAATTTGTGAAATTAAGTCTCAAAAATTAAGACACGTGAAATGTAAAATTACCATTTTACCCCTAATGATACCCAGGGCCAATTGAATATAAAAGGTAGTCCATTTTGACTATTTTGGGTAATCTGGACTCAATGGTAGAGTCCATTTTGGCAAACGAAGTACCGAAAAATATGCCACGTAAAAACATAAAATCACAAAAATGCCCTAGGCTTAAAATAAACTATAGATACGCAAATTTAAATCTAGAAAAGTCTAAACCAATTATATTCGACACTTTGAACCTAACGGTGACATCTTTTTGGAGAAAATAAGACCCGTACAAAATACGATAAAAAGACACGAAACGAAAACACGTGAAATAATTGAATTTAAACCAAAATTAATGGAGCTACCAGAAGAGTATAGTTAAATAGAAAAGAGATTAAGTGACAATCTAATCAAGTGATATTATGGAATGTAATCGGGATTTGAAATGTGATTTTAGGGAACTTCAAAGGAAGGATTTTTGGAGTTAAGCTTTGGAATTTAGGTGAGTGTTTCATACCATATTGAGGTAGAAACTTTCATTATAAATATAAATATTGAACTCTTTTATGATATATCGACATATGAAATCGTTTTCCTTTATAGCATTTGTTTAACAGTTATACTGTATACGTTTTGAATAACCTATTGACAACTATATTGTCTTCTTTGACTTAAGAAAATGTGTTTGTAAGATACTCAAACGTTGTATGATTTTCTCACAAATGTGGAACTGTTTTAACTAAACATCAAATAAAGAACTTTGATTTGAGTAATCGAACTGCTATTAATGATTATTGATTTTGGATACGATTTGGATATGATTTTGATGCTTTGAATAGAACGCTCTTCTATGATTGGTCACTATCGAATAGGTTGTGATTTATCGAACCCATCCCACAGGGTATATTGTGGTGAGCCAGTGTTGATACGGCATATCGAACTAGCTAGCCCATCAATCTCAGTCAGCGAGGTTCTAATTTGCTGGCCATAGAAGTGGAATATATGATTTTGAATATGAATATTGAAAATCGAACCATGAATATGAATTATCGAATTATGAATTATTGAACTATGAATTTGGGTTATTGAACCATGAATCTGAATTTATCGAACTATGATTTATTGAACTATGAATTTGGGTTATTGAACCATGAATCTGAATTATCGAATTTGGGTTATTGAACCATGAATCTGAATTATCGAACTATGATTTATTGAACTATGAATTTAGGTTATTGAACCATGAATTTGAATTATTGAACTATGATTTATTGAACCATGATATTGAACGGTGATTTTGATTTATTGAACTATGTTATTGATTATCGATTTACGATTATCATTGAATTGAGATTTATTGGAAGTGAATTTGATAACGTTATCTTGTACTATAAATTAAGATAACATATGATGTCTGATCATTGAAATTTCAGTATTGAATTATATAATTGTTTTGAAACCCTTGGTATGTTATGGAATGCTCACGAGCTGTTGAGCTCATAGGATTTTTATCCTATTTCAGGTGATGATATGGGAAAAGAAATAGCAGGTTCAGTCAGACTAGATGGAAGCTTGTAAAGCTATGAACCCTTTTTGTGATAGGATTTTGCTAGTCATGATGTAGTTGCTTTTGGAAACTTTTGGACTGTATATCGAATATGACATCAGCAGGTTTTGAAAAATTTCATCACGTACTTTTTGTAATTACTATGGAATGTATAAATGGATGACAGATGTTGATCATAGTGTTGATTACGCTTCCGCAATAGAAAAATAAATTTATTCCGTTGCGTTTGATGAATGGAAATCAGAAAAGCGTTGTGATCATTGGAAAAGGCCTCGGTGGCCAATCACGAACCGCTAATCCGCGTGGGCCGGGTTCCGGGTCGTGACACAACGCACATACCTATATATAATACAAACACAACCGCCTTGGCCCCTCCTATATTCCTCTTGGTTTCTACACCTCTCGAGCCCTCTTTGTGGATTTTCATTTCTGATCTTTTCTTTTTCTTTCATAACAAGACATTTATATATATATATATATATATAAAATACACACACCTATTGACACACACACCAACCCACTTGTATGCATGCATACTGTACACACACACTTGCATGCAGCTTCCCTTCCTTCTCTTCTTTGTATTTTAATACATGTATATATATAATATACCATACTATATATATACACATATATAAACACATCATATATACATATTTTATACCTATATATATACTCATATATACACGTATATACTAGTTTTTAAGTACGTATACATACACTGATATTTCGTGGTCTGTGCATATATGTGTACGTATGCATGCATGCATGCATTACGATGCTCTATTCTGGGTTGCTCGGCCATCGCCAACACTAACTGTATACTTGACACTATTCACATTCCAAAATCGTTCAATCCATATGATATCATAATATAGAGCCTTAGCAGCTCAAGTTACAACTGATAGTATACTACTCGACTTGGTTTACCTCGGTTTATGTGCTAACCCGGGTCAGGGTATTACATTATATCTTCAAATAAGAAGATTTTTCAAACAAGTTTCACATTTCTTTTATACTCTTCTTTGTTTAATTCAATCGAAATCGTGAATGTCAAAGGTTTGAATTTAATTTTCTCGAGACTTTAAACTTAAAGTCTCCAAATCATTGTATTTCCATTTCAGTACTTATTTCTTTAGTCCTCAGACCTATAGTTATGGGTCCATTATACTTTTATTGCTCATTCTGAGTCATCTTTTTAATATCTTGATTATTTCTCACTGTTACCTGTATTGTGATTAGTCTCACGTCTAGTCGTCATATAAATCTTATTTGGCACTAAGTCATAATCATATTACCGTTCATGGTTTCCTAACTTCTATTGGCGTCATATGGCGCATCATGTGCCAAGTAGAGGTATCTAGTACCTTGATCTTTTCTTTTTCTATCGGTTATTATAGTAGTGGTTATAGAAATTCAATGGTGTAACTGGACTACACCACTTTCATTGTTTGGAAAATACTGAATTTATTTATTCAAGTATGTCAGTTCTTCATTAAGGATAGAGTCCTTGATTGGTTTACATGATTCCATTTGAATTCATATGGAGGCTTAGAATAATGATTTGGATGGAAAGGATCGGATTTTTACCTGCCTGAAGCTTATGCACAGCTTCTTTTCCATTTTGGTCACTTTCCTTTCAATTTCCTTTTTGGTCGCAATCCTCCATCAGATTCACTGTACGTGTTCGGTTGTGTGATTTGCAACTTCGCCTGTTTTAAGTCTCTTTTTGTCTACTTGGCTTTATTTCGATTATAACAATTACCGTATATTTTTTTTTGTATTTTCAGCGTCATATTTTCCTTTTGTGTTCATGAGTGTATCCTTTGGCTCATGTAAGGACGGTTTACTCATGTGCATCTTTGCATTACAACATTTTTCCCATGCAAGGGTAACTTTAGATTCAATCATAACATTCGTTTGTGATTTTCAATCACGTGTCCAATTCTAAGGGTTACTCAAGTTAAAGATTTATCAATCCTCTTTAGTTTTAGTTTGTACTAACTCATTAGCATTCCTACCCTTGTTTTCGGATTCGTATGCATTCATCATTTTTTTTAATTAGATAAGTCGAGGAAACTAGCTCCTCTATTTCTTTCCAATTATTGGTTGGTACGAATACTTTTTATTTCTTGCTCATGATTGAGCCTTTCATAGATTTTGATCTCTCATTCCTTATGGGTTAAAGTGTAGTAAGTTTACTCAGTTCATTTCTTCTTTAAGTCTTGATAGACTTATTAAAGATTCTTAGGGTAGTCTTTTACCCCAGTCACCAATTCTTCATATGACAGTCTACTTTTTGAAAGTATTCTTAACTGTGATATCATATTTGCTTCACCTTGAACCTTCCACATCATTTTTGAACAATTCGAATCTCAAAGTCCTACGACTTTTCCCCTTATTAGTCTTTTATTTTTGGTTCCTCCTACCTTTCCACAAAGGTTATTCAAATGTTTAATTTCTTATGCCCATTGTCATATTCAGTTTTTCATCATATTACATTTTCCCTAGTCAGTTATTCAATTTTAACAAATTTATTCTCTTAAAGAACTTATTTAACTGTACAGGGAGTACCTTGTACATTTTGTGACTTCAGAGCCACACAGTGAGGTGATCAGTCTATCTGTTGCCAAAGATTTAATAGCATACTAGCACTTGTTCATTTGCAAGCACTGCTATTCATAGTTTTGTCTACTCTGGACTTCGTGTCATATTTTAGAATTGCTTAAGTCAATTAGCCATCCCATCGTTATTATCATTACAGTTGATAATTAAAGTTTATCAAAATTAATTAAGGCTTCTCTAACCATGGAAGTTCATAACTTCCCTAGTATTACAAATTTAGTTATCTTTACTTTCTCCCATAATCACAATTGTTCTCGTAGTACCTCAAAGAATTATGTATCCTTTTATCATAATCGTTGTCCTTACAAGTTTTTCTAGGCTTTTTACTACAAATTTAGTCTCTTTGATCGTTAGATCACATTGATCCTCAAAAGTTATTCAGAATCATTAATCATTTACCTTTTGAAATAACTCAGCTAAATCGATAGAGTATTACTCACAATTGGGTCATATCATTACCTAGATTAACAAGATCCATTGAATTTTCCCCAATGATCATTCATCATGCGTTAGACTCCTTTTAGAACCATCATATTTCATAATGTTAACTTTGACAGTTTTTGTAACACCCCGAACCGATTATTGAAAATTAAGTCACTAATTTAAATATTAGAGACTTTAAGAAGCAAAATAATAATTATGGGAAATTAAATCAAGACAATAAAGACTACAAATAATACAAGTACACAGGGAACAAATAAAAATAATGCAAAAAAAGGGATAAAATACAAAATGCCAAGCAAGGCATAAGACGAAAAAAGATGGAAAATAAGGCCAAGAGTGTTGGCTAAAAGACTTGAACCCAAGACCAAAAAAGAGGGAGAATTTTATACCCAAAAAGATTACCAACTAGGTTACAAGCATTTTTATGCTATATATCTTACAAGATATATATATATATATATACAAACTATATTAAACCCCATTCCATGGCCCCCCACACCCAATCAAAATTCATGGAACACCTCACTAAAATATGTGTATATATATATGCTATACGTACGAGAAGAAGTTAGAATTGACTTGTGTGTGTCTGCGGCTAGAGAGAGAGAGTGTGAGAAGAAGAAGAAGAGGAAAGAGCTTGCATGCAAGCATTGTTCAAGGCATAAGAAGCCTAGAAGACTCAAAACCAAGCAAGAATGAAAGAGGAACACCATTGTTGAAGGTAAAACCCTCAAAACCCTAACTTTCTCTTTCTAAGAAAACTTATGTGTACATACTTTTTAATGGAAAAAAAGATGCATGTATGTGCTTAGTATAATCAATGGATGAAAATGGGAAGGAAAAGGCATAAAATTGACTCAAGAAACCCTAAGAACCCTAGAACCCAAAACTAGGGAAATTCAAAATTTTACCTAGCGTGGTTTAACCTTTAAAATAAATGCACGGCCTGAAAGAGCATAAAAAGGGGAGCATTTTGTGAGTTAAATCATCAAAAATGGTTGAGAAACCATTGAGAAATAGTAAGTTACAATTAGGGGAAGAAAAATTGAAAATTTTTAATTAAGCTTGATTTATGATGTTTTAGGATTGGGAAAGTGTTCCCCACACTTCCAGAAACTCATAGTAAAAATTTGGAACCAAAACAGTGGGTAAAACCCTTCAAAATAGGAAATATTCATCTCTGGAAAGTCGGTCCCTTGCCGGAGCTCGACTGTGATCTCGTATTTTGACAGCTTAGCTAATGTAAAACCTAAATGTGAGATTGGATATGAAATCGTCACTGAAATTGGATTTGAACCACATTGAGTTTACATCAAAAAGTAACCGGCGATGGTCGCCGGCGCTAGAGAAGGCCACCGGAACCCTCGCCAGAGACTTGGGGAAGAAGAACGATGTCGGGTCGGAACCCGCCCAGGTGCAGAAAGGGTTAAGCCAAAACTATGTCATTTTGGGTTTTAATTTAAAGGAGAAATGGGGTGTTTGGCAACAGGGACAAGCTATGATTTAATACTCTTGTTCAGACTTGGGATATCCTATCCCTATTTTGCTCCTTGTCCATTGTTTGGCAATCAGAAAATCAGAAAATAAAAAGAAAGCCGCAACTCCTTAAGTTTGAAACCCCTGACCTTGCGCGTGTGAAGAGCTTAACCCCAAGCACGTGACCATTGTGCCAACTTCACACATGTGAACATTATTCACAGAATATATATATATATATATATATATAATATTAATTAAATAATTTAATTAAGTTAAATTAATTTAATTTGGTAAAATATATTCGATGCCCAAATAAAATAAAAAGGATAGTGTAACCTAATATTTTTCGGCATTCTGGACTCAACGGCAGAGTCCAATTTGTGAAATTAAATCCCAAAAATTAAGACACGTAAAATGTAAAAATTATTATTTTACCCCTAACGATGCCCGGAGCCAATTAAATATAAAAAGTTGTCTATCTTGACTATTTAGGACGTTCCAAACTCAATGGTGAAGTCTGTTAAGCCCAATTAAATTCTAAAAAATATGGAACAACAAATGAGGTAATACCCATTACGTCCCGGGCATTAATTTAGCTATAAAATGAATTTAGAAAAAGGCGGGACCTAACTTAAAATCTAATGCTACTAGATCAAGGAAAAAAATTCGTTAAGGAAAATTTAGTTACAAAAATAATAAGTGTCCAATAGCAATGCCTCAGTTATGTTCTAATATGAAGTTATATGCATTTGACATATGAATATAGGAACTAAAGACAAGGGAAAGTTGACTAAGGAAACAGACCGAAAGTTTGAGGTAAGTAACCTTGTACCCTGAAGTAGTGGTATTTTACCTTCTATCTAAAAGATACTTGATTTGTTTTGTGAGTAATCCGACATCATGAATTAGTGTTTTATCTCCTATTTGAAAAATGCTAAATTATTTTGTGAGTAATCTTACATTTTGAATCATTGGTATTTTATCTTTTATCTGAAAATTGCTAAATTCGTTTTGTGAGTAATCTAACATCTTGAATCAGTAATGTTTACCTCCTGTTGAAAAATGCCTACGTGTTTTATATCCTATTCAAATTTCTGTCTTATGAATTTCTATATCTGCTCAAATGTGTATCTGTACTTTGTGAAATATTTGAGAACTATGATCTTTATGACTATATTTTCAAATGACATTCATGTGTACTGATTTGAAAAATGTCTGTAAACCATGGCATCTCTTTAATGATAAAAATGATTTGCATGATATAGTTTTGACTATGCAACCTGAATCATACATGTTTTGATCCAATTATGTGTCTATGTGAGACCTACCCATGTGGCACTCCGACTCCTGTAATGAGACCTACCCACATTGTCACGACCCGAAATTCGGCCTCTACGGATCCAGGATCGCGACCGCCACCCTTCGGCCCGTGGGCCGTCGAGTGAGGCTTCACGTGAGCAACGGTACCGAACAGCTGTGCGATAGGGCCGGGACTAGAAAATTGTGGAAGCATGAATGATGCTGCACTTTTCAGCTCGCAATAAGTCTGGGCTCCAAGACCTGTAGAACACTCAAAAAGGGGATCAGAGGACCACCGGATGGGCTCCGACAGTAGCCGTTCCGATGCTTAAGTAAGTAAACTGAATTGAAAAACTATATTGAAAGCCAAAGAATGAGCATAAAAATAAAGCGTACCTTTAGGGTTTAATTTATAGACTGTGGCCTTCCTAAGTTAATTAGGATTCGGAGCCGTGAACATAGGGATTTGATCATCGGAGATTGTAGTTACCTTGTGGAATATTGTATCGTAGATAGAGATAATCATAGATAGTAGTTTCCTTGTTGAAGATTATTTCCGTGTTGAAGACTGTTTCCTTATTCCTTGCTTGGCAGTTATTAAGGAAACCATAAGGTCGGAACCATATGGAATACTGAGTGAATATTGCCCAGAGCATAAGGTCTGAAGGATATGTGCATGAGAATGCCCTGGAGGCTGTGCCTACTCTGTCTGACCGAGTTTATCAGTTCTGTAAGCACACGTGTCTCAAGGTGGTTGGTGTGTCTGTTTGTGGTATATCAGCTACTCTCCCCCCGAGCCCTAGTTAGGCGCTAGGGCGTAACTAGGGTTATGGGCTTTATGAAGAGTCGCATGTTTTGTTTCCCTATTTTCCAAGACGTCAATTTAATGGGTCATTTATTACGCAGCCGATACTTGAGAGGCCATCATTACCTTCAACCGTCGTGTCGAATCGGCTTGGGGGGCTCATATTTCGAATGTGTATATAAAGAGAGGGAAAAGACTTTTTATGCCTTTCTTCTGCATTTGCTTCTACAGTATCAGAGACTCTGTTACCGCCGGTTGACTCATTTCAAAGGTTGAAGCATATCCGGTGTTCATAGCCTTTCTTAATTTCAGGTTTGATTTTCAGCCCCTTTTACGTTCCCTTTCATTTGCTTCGTTACTTTCCTTTGTCCGTCCATGTCTGGCCCTGGTTCACCTTCTGGTTTAGGCAGTTCTTCTAGGACCATTTTTCAACTTCAACTTGCGAATCTTCCTTTCATTAATGATGCTGAAAATAGATTGGTAGAGCCCCCCTCCAGTCTGGAGGTTAGGATAGTTGACGCATTCGAGGAGCCCCCAAATAGGGCCGGTGAGACCTCTGGTCGATCTGGCCATAAAGAGGAGGGTGAGAGTGCAATTACCGAGAAGATGTTAGTAGAGTTATGGGAGAAATTCAATCTCCCCTCAAATGTTACTTTTAGGGTCCCGAATCCTCTGGATCGCCCACGCGATGTTAGAGCGGGGGAAATCTGTGCCTATTTGGCTTGGTTTGAAATGGGACTGACACTCCCCCTTCCTGACCTTGTAAAACAATTCTTCCGTTGGTTCAACCTTTGCCCTGCAGACCTTAATCTCAACAGTTGGAGACATCTGTTAAGCTTCATAATGTTGGGGCATATGAATAATGTTGACATGTCCCTTGACCTGATCCATAGTAATATGGATCTAAAATACATGAGGTCGGAAGGCCTCTATTATATGTCTTTTGATAGTGGGTTCAGACCATTTACTTCCGTGCCCTCCTCTAACAAGACCTAGAAGAAGTGGTATTTCTTCATAAAAGGAGGATGGGAATATGAGGACTTCCAAGACCAACTCTCAACATTCCCTCGAACCACTGGGCGAAAGGGTGAGACCCAATTTCCCCAGGGCTGCTATGATTTTGTTTTGTGTATAATTGTCGAGCTGATTAATCTCTGTATCCTTTATGCAGTTAGGAGTGTGTGGAAGAGGCCGAGCTTTTCTCTCGCCCTTCAAGAGCAATACAAGAAGCTCTTACAGCCCAGCAACCGAATCCATTCCTCCGTTGTTAATCGTGACAAATTGATGGCTGCCAGGGAACGTGTTGAGCAGCTGACGTAAGATCTGATGGCAAGGTGGGAGACCGAGCCATCTTCATCTATGGCAGTGGGGGAGGCTTCTTCCCCAGTAGACCCTCCCCTCCAGACAAAAAAGAGGAAGTTACTTTCGAACTCTCCTAAACTTGCTGAGAGGGAGAGGAAGGCACCTGCCCCCATTTCTGTGGTCCCCCCAGCCCTATCCAAACAAGCGGGCAAGGGGATGTCATCCTCAGTGGCCCCTGGTGCTGTCAATCAGGCGGCCAAAAAGGTTCTGAGGGAGTTTTGGGCCAAAGGCTCAATCAAACTTAGGCCCCATAAGTCGGAGAAGCTTCTTGCTGATCTGGCTTCTCTTCAGGTTAAGGTAAGTTCTTCGGGTCTTTATCTCTTTTCCCTTTTTCCAAATGTTTTGGTTGGGTACTGAACCATTTGCTTTGTACACTACAGACTCTGCACACCCTTTCTACTCTGACGGAGGTCTTTCCCCCTTCAGAGGAGGTTGACAAACTTCACGCAGAGCTGGACGAGGTCAAGCTTCAGCTCGGCACTACTAAGTCTGAGGCTCACGAATTTGCGGAGAGGCTGAAGGAGTCCCAGAATTCTCTGGCCGTCATGGAGTCAGAGAAGAACCTTGCCGTTCAGCAGGCAAAGAGGCTTCAGAGGGAGATGGACGACATGCGGTACCACTATAATCAAAAGCTTGAGGATGCAGTGGAGCAGGCCAAGCTAGAGAACGAGACGGAGATGAAGATGGAACTGGAAGGAATGGCCAACACCCAGATTATGTTTGGCTTCAACAACTTCCGATCCAGGTTCCTTGCTAAATTTCCCGATTTCGACATATCCTCGATTGTGCCTCCAGGGGTTACCCCTCCCAAGGTTGTCGTTCCGAGCGAAGGTGGTCGACGTTCTCCCCGTCGATCCCACTGAAGTTGTCATCCCGAGCGAGATGGTTAATGCTGCCCCTGCCGATCCTTCCCCAACTGTTGAGCCTACTTTTGCTGATCAGGCTTAGGATATATGTATTTAGTGTTTTTTTTTTTTTTTTTTGAACCTCCAGTGTAACAAGCTATTTTGTTGAATGAAATAGTTTTTTCTTTCTCAAATATCTTCTCCCCATTTCTTTTGTGTTTGGTTGACCCATGTAGTATTGTGTTGCACTGTTGCGTAATATGTTGGTCCTTTGAATTTATGGTTGATGTGAGAAATTGCTACAAGTGCGGCTGTTCTGGAGCCCTCCAGACCAGCTTTTAACGGTTGGTAGTTGTCTTCCGAGCTGTATTTGCAATAAGACAATGACTGTAGACTAGTTCTGATTGCTTCTCCCCCTTTGTATAAGGTAAGGAAGGTAATTTCAATCAGACATGTTGGGATCTGATATTCATCTTGTGTCACGTATATTGGGGATAAATTTTGAAGAATTCTGAGGCAGTTTGTTCTGAACCCAAGTTTTGTAGTAGAAATTCGATGTCTCATGTCTGTCACTCTGATGATTGAGACTTCTGCCTCTTCAGTTATTCAAACCCGGACTGAGATACATCCGAACTGATGGTCTTTCGTCATACACGTGGTCTGTCAGGGATGAATGGAATGGCCAAGACTGAGAGGTCTGTATGTTGGACCAAGGGCCTTTGTATTAAGGTGGATCAGACTCTGTTTGCTTGATCAGTACGGTATGCTTAGGGAAGCCTTGTATCCCATCTTCTAGGTATCCGAAAGGATGGTTTTATACGTCATTCATTTATACAGCTATCTTTCGGGTTTTCGAGGCCAACCCTTTATTTAACCGTTGTGACGGTTCAACTAGGGTGACTTTTGGGCTTCGAGGGTCTATATATATGAAAGAGGAGCATATGGTTGCACCTCACCTCTTTACTTTTGCTCTCAGACTGTTCCCCTGTCGGAGAGAATTTGAATGTCTTTTAGAGGCTTGTCGTTTGCCCGGAGATGATTGACAATTTTCAGTCCGAGTTGGGAATGATTAAACTATGACCGAGAGTTAACCTTCCCCTTGATTCAGTCTCCAAGGAAGGATTAGAGGAGGTGAAGATATTCTTTTCCATCTTAGCATCCGGTCAAGATTTCTCTGATTGGAGGTGGACCCTCTTTGATTCAACCGAGCCTGAGAGCATTGGTGATGAAGACGAAGGTGGGATGCCTCCTTCCCTTTGTGTCTTGGCAGAGACCCTTGCTCAAGCCGGTTGGGGTGTCATGCCGAATTTGAGGGAAACGAAGGTGGAGAATGGAGGTCTCTTGAGACCCAAAGCCCTCATCATCCGTTGGTCTTGAGATCAATGACAGTGATGATGAAATGGCATGGGTGCTTCTTGCTGCAGATTGGGGTTCAGAGTTCCTTCCTTTCAAATGGAGCCGGCGATGGCGGTAATGGAGGTTTGGAACCTGGGTCCCTTTCTCATTCAAGGAAGAAAGCCATGATGTTGCAAAAACGTAGTGATGCCTTTGTTGTAGCTTCTGTGTACTTGTTTTATTTCCATTCTTCTTGTACTGATGTCAATTTTTTGAATCATCAATAAAATTGAGTTCCTTCTTCTCAAATCTGATGTCTTTTTTGTTTGAATGTGCTCTTTTGGAGTTAAAACACCTTCTCATGCACTTCTGATGAATAACTCTTCTGTATGCTCTTCGAATAGATCAAAGAAACTTGTATAAAACTTGAAGCCTTGAACCAAAGTACTTTAAGCCTGCTCGGTATTGCAATATTCGTTGCTTGTTGGTACATAAGCCAAAGAACCTAAGTATCAATTCTGAGGTATTCCGATCTAGGAAACTTTAGTCGAAGATGTTTGGAACTTCTGTCTTTGGATGGACTGGATCATAGAATCTGTGTATTGAAGATGGACCAGGCTTGGAAGGCCTGTGCATTAAAAGATAGACCAAGCACTAAGGCTTGTGCATTAGAGATGGACCAGGCTCTGAAGGCCTGTGCATTAAAAGATGGACCAAGCATTAAGGCTTGTGCATTCGAGATGGACCAGGCTCTGAAGGCCTGTGCATTAGAGATGGACCAGGCTCGAAAGGCCTGTGCATTAAAAGATGGACCAAGCACTAAGGCTTGTGCATTAGAGATGGACCAGGCTCTGAAGGCCTGTGCATTAAAAGATGGACCAAGCACTAAGGCTTGTGCATTAGAGATGGACCAGGCTCTAGAGGCCTGTGCATTATAGATAGACCAGGCTCTGAAGGCCTGTGCATTAGAGATGAACATTTTATGGAGGTATTAAAAAGAAAGAAACATCTTTATTGATAATACTTTCGTAAATGCTCTACATTCCAAGGCCTAGGAATAGGCTTCCCAGTCATGTCCTCTAGCAAGTAGGTGGTAGGCCTAACAACCTTTGTCACTCAGTAAGGGCCTTCCCAGTTGGGTGACAACTTTCCCATAGTGGGATCCGTGGTGTTCGGGAAAGCTCTCCTTAAGACAAAGTCTCCAACTTGAAAGCTGACCGTCTTGAGCCCCACCTTGGATTTATTGACCATTCTCTACTGATAGGCTTCCATCTTGATGCTGGCTTGATCTCTTTTTTCTTCAAGTAAATCCAAATTTTCTGTCAACTGCTGATCATTGGATTCTCGTTCGAAGGCTTCAGTTTTTAAAGTTGGCATACCGATCTCAACCAGGATTACCGCTTCTGTACCATAGGCCAGTGAGAAGGGAGTTTCAGAGGTGGGAGTTCTCCTAGCTGTTCTGTAAGCCCAAAGAACCCCGGGGAGTTCCTCCGCCCACTTTCCTTTGGCCTGCTCCAACCTTTTCTTTAATCCATCAAGGATCGTTCGGTTGGTGACCTCTGCTTGCCCATTTGCTTGTGGATGGCCTGGAGAGGCAAAGTGTTGCCTAATGTTGAGATTTTCACAGAATTTCTTGAAGCCTTTACCAGTGAACTGCATCCCATTGTCAGAGATGAGCACACGTGGTATACCGAACCTGTATACAATGTTTTTCTAGGTGAAGTTTTCAACTTCCTTCTCTGTGATATGTGTTAGAGGTTCAGCTTCAACCCATTTAGAGAAGTAGTCAATGGCTACTAGGAGATACTTCCTATTTGGTGGGGCCTTGGGTAATGGGCCTACGATGTCCATCCCCCACTTAGCAAAGGGCCAAGGACTAGTAATCGAGATGAGATCGTGATGAGGCTGGTGTTGATATGAGGCAAATCTTTGGCATTTGTCGCACTTTTGGACATACTCCTTAGCCTACCTTAGCATGCTAGGCCAGTAATAGCCCTGAGTTAGAGCTCGGTGAGCTATCGTTCTACCCCCATTATGATTCTCGTAAATACCCTCGTGTATTTTAGCCAAGACATATTGTGATTCTTCTGGAGCTAAGCATTTTAACAGAGGTTGAGAATAAGACCTTCTATAAAGCTTGTTGTTCAGGATCAGGTACCGAGCCGCTCTGATTCGGATTCTCCTTGCTTTGTTTTTGTCTTCTGGGAGGAGCCCGGATTCTAGGTACTGGAGGATTGGGGTTATCCAGTTCTGGGGCTGTTCAGTAATTTGGGCAACTTGGGCTTCCTCTATGCTGGGTCCTAGCTGGTAAGAAATTTTTACTGTGGAGTTTGCTTCAGATTTAAGGCAGGACACCATGTTTGCCAAAGCATCTGCTCTGCAGTTCTGGCTTCTTTCTATTTTCTAGATAGTGAACGTCTGGAAGGAGTGCTTCAACTCGTTCACCAGTTCGGAGTACCGAAGCATCCTATCATCTTTAATGGAGAATTCTCCCAGGACTTGGCTTACCACCAGTTGGGAGTCTGAGAAGACTCTAAGGTTCTGAACCTCGCATTCCAGAGCCAACTTCATGCCTAGGATTAGGGCTTCATATTCTGCTTCATTGTTGGAAGTTTTGAACCCCAAGCTGACTGCTTTTTCTGAAGAGAGCCCATCAGAGGACTGTAATACTAGGCCTACTCCTGAGCCCTGATCAGTTGACGACCCGTCGATATAGAGCAGCCAAGTTCCTGTAGTTTCGATGAGCTGTGCCTTGTTTTGAAGTGCCGGGGTGAACTCGGCAACGAAATCAACCAAGGCTTGCCCTTTGATGGAGTTTCGTGGCACATATGATATGTCAAATTCCCCTAGCTCCACAGACCACTTCACTAATCTTCTCGACACCTCAGGCTTCCTCAATATTGACTTCAGAGGATAGGCAGTTGGGATTTCAATTAGATGAGCTTGGAAATAAGGTCGGAGCTTCCAAGCTGATATTACCAAAGCAAAGGCTAACTTTTCAACCTTTAGATATCTCTTTTCTGTGTCGAGTAGTGCCCTACTGACGTAGAATATAGGCCTCTGTACTCCCATGTCCTGTCTGATTAATGCGGAGCTGACCGTGTTTTCGGAGACTGCAAGGTATAGGAGTAGCTTTTCCCCCTGTACTGGTTTTGACAGAAGCTCTGTAGAGGCAAGATACTCCTTCAGCTCTTGAAAAGATTTCTCACATTCTTCCATCCATTGTAAAGCTTTGTTGCCCTTTAAAGCTTTGAAGAAGGGTAAGCAGCGATCAGTGGATTTGGAGATAAATCTGCTTAGTCCTGCGATTCTACCATTCAGCGTTTGAATGTCTTTTCTGGTTTTTGGTGACTTTAGTCCAATCAGAGCTTGGATTTGAGTGGGGTCTGCTTCAATATCCCTCTGAGAGACAATGCATCCCAAGAATTTTCCCTTCGTCACCCCGAAGGTACATTTCAAGGGATTGAGCTTCATCTTATGCTGTCTTAGGATATCGAAGGTCTGGGCTAAGTACTGGGGGTGACTACCTTTCTGCAGACTTTTGACCAGCATATCATCAATGTATACCTCCATGGTATTGCCGAGCAGCGGGCTAAACATCTTGTTAACCAACCGCTGGTATGTGGCACTAGCGTTCTTCAAACCGAAAGGCATTACTCTGTAGCAGTAGAAACCTCGTTCAGGTTATGAAGGCTGTCTTCTCCTGGTCTGGAGGGTACATCTGAATTTGGTTATACCCAGAATAGGCATCCATAAAACTCATGAGTTCGTGCCCTGCAGTAGCATCAACTAGTTGATCTATCCTTGGCAGTGGAAAGCTGTCTTTGGGGCACGCCTTATTGAGGTCTGTATAATCAATGCAGACCCTCTACTTGCCATTTTTCTTCTTGACCAGGACGGTGTTGGCTAGCCACTCGGGGTAGAATACTTCACGTATCATTTTGGCTTCAAGCAGCCTCTGGACTTCCTCGTTTATGATCTGATGTCGTTCTGGGGCTAGCGGCCTTCTTTTCTATCTCACTAATGGGTGATCTGGATCCACCATTAGTTTGTGAGTTATCAGATTTGGATCTATGCCCTCCATGTCTTTGGTCTCCCACGCAAACATAGAGAGGTTGTCTTTTAGAAACTTGATTATTTTCTCTTGCTCAGCGCGTGTCAGGTCTGGACAGATGTACAAATAGCACCCTTTTAATTCTGAACTGACCAATACTTTGATAGGCTCGCCAATGGGTTTGGCTCTGCTATCCCGTCCCCTTGGGCTTAGGGGTTCTTCGATTCTGGAAAGGCAATTCTCCTCCTCGGGAGTGTGGGAAAGAACTGGATCTGCACAGTCCCGGGTGTACTGTAATTGCTATTTGGCAGTCTTTTCTTTGAGTGCAATGCCATGGCACTCTCGAGAGGTTGGCTGGTACCCTCTGACAGAATAAACATTCTGGTTGTGAGCATACTTCAAACATTGATGGAGGGTCGAGGTGATCGCCCCTATCTGGTGCAACCATGGTCTCCCAATTATGACATTGTAGGGAGATTTCATATTCAACACCATGTACTCTGAGATGGTGGTTTTCTGCCCTTCACCTTCCCCTACAGTGGTGGGTAGGTCGATCCTTCCCAATGGGGTACTGAGATTACCATCAAACGTTGCCATTACGGCAGTGGTAGGCTTGATGCTGTCGTGGTCCATCCCCATTTATTTGAGTGGCTCATGGAATAGTATATTGACGGAGCTGCCGGTGTCAACCATGACTCTTCTGATCTCGAAGTTGGCAATTTTGAGAGCTGAAGGCAGTGCACCCCTGCTAGGTCCTGTTCAATGAATTGGATCTCCAGTGCTGGTCTGAGCCTCTTTTCAACGTTGGAGATCTGCAATACATCTGGGGCAGCCCTGGCCTCCCGAGCATACCTCTTCCTTGCCCTGTTGGACATTCCTATAGTAGGGGAGTCTGCATGGAGGACATAGATGACATGGTTGTTCTGCCTTTGAGGCTCGTTTCGAACTTCCCTCTGCTCTTGTCTTTGCTCAGGCCTCTACTCTATCCGCTGCTGAGGCTTGTCTTCGTGGGGATTTTTCCTCCCGTCTTGCTTAAGGAACTCCCGGAGATGTCCTTTCTTTATGAGTTGCTCAATCTCATATCTAAGGGACCTGTATGAGTTAGTCGTATGCCCATGATCTTTGTGGAAATTACAATATTTACCTGTGTCGTGAAGGCTGGGATCTCCTTTGATGGGTTCTGGCCATCTCAGGTTTTCCCGATCTCGGATCTGCCGAAGTACCTGATTCGGTATAGTGTTTAGAGGGGTAAAGTTAGTGAACTCCCTTGGTCCGGAATTGTAAACAGCCTTGGGTGCCGTTCTCTTTTCTGGACTCCTGGCTCTCTTCTTGCTAGGGTCTCTTCTGTGGTCCTCCTTTTTATGATCCTCCCTCTTCGGATTATCCCTCTGGTTCTGTTCCTTGCCCTTCTGGGATGTGCGGTTGGCTTCTTCCAACTTGATGTACTTCCTGGCCCAATCCATTAAAGCCGCCATGTCGGCAGGAGGGCTGTTGGTCAAGGAATCTCTGAAGCCACAGTGGGCAAGTCCAACAGTTAAGGACAGCTACAAGGAATCTTGGGTTGCAGTCGGTGATCTCCGTGAGTTCGGCATTAAAACGCACAATGTAGGCTCTGAGGGACTCCTTCTTAGTCTGCTTGACATTTAATAGGAATTCTGGTCCTCTTCTGAGCCTTCTACTAGTCATAAATCTGTCTAGGAATTGCCTACCGAGCTCATAGAAGCCGCTAATTGAGTTCGGAGGGAGGTGGTAGAACCATTTTAGAGCGGTTCCCTTCAAGATGGTAATGAAAGTTCGGCACATAAAAGCATCAGAGGCTCCGTGGAGGGCCATCGTATGCTAGTAGTGCGATAGGTGATCTCCTGGGTCTCCAGTCCCATCGTACAAGGTGAACTTTGGCACCATGAACTTCCTGGGCCTTTCTTCTGACATAATGGCTTGAGTGAATGGGGTGGCAAGTCTTCCGAGCAGCCTAGCCAAATCGTCTTGCTCTGGAGGGTTCTGGGCACCTCTCAAAGTTATTGTTCGGTCCATGGATTCGGCGATTTCTTCGATCCTCCGTGGGTCTCTGAACCGGACCTCTTGTGAACCTTGCCTCATAGCCTCGGCGTCAGAGGTAGTTGGGCTGAGCACGTCCCTCGGATGGAGGAGGGTTCCCAGTTGGCAGGATTGGTGCTGCTTGGGTATGAGGCTCCTGTGGTGCCAGATGTGATTCCGAAGCCCTTAGAGTCGGGGCTTTAGTAGTGGTTCGGTAGTGGACGTCATGGATGAAGGCTGATGTTCCCCAGCTTGGGGCTGCCGATGGCTATGGATCTCTGCCAACATGAGCAACACCCTGGGGGTGCCCAGGCTGGTTATTTGGAGCCTGCTCATGGGGCTCTTCATTCTCGGTGGTTATATGGGGTTGCGTTCTTTCAGCAACATTGATCGGCTGGTTAGGAGGACTCATCCCTTGATTTTGTGTGAGTATTGCCAGAGTTCTAGATATGGCAAGTAGTTGTTCCAACACCAGTTCGTTGTGCCGTTTGATTGATTCAATCTCTTGTCGCATGGGATCAACCGCCGGCCCTCTTGCTCGTGGAACAGGCGGCCGATGTTGAGAGTTTTGTGGGTTTTGGGCGTTCTGTCTCGGTCGGAGATTTGGGGCCATGGTTTTTCGGTGAGGAAAAAGATAAGTTTGTGAATAGAGCACTTGGAGATTAGTCGCTTCCCAGAGACGGCGCCAAACTGATGCTGCACTTTTCGGCTTGCAATAAATCTGGGCTCCAAGACCTGTAGAACACTCAAAAAGGGGATCAGAGGACCACCGGATGGGCTCTGGCGGTAGCCGCTCCGATGCTTAAGTAAGTAAACTGAATTGAAAGACTGTATTGAAAGCCAAAGAATGAGCATAAAAATAAAGCGTACCTTTAGGGTTTAATTTATAGACCGTGGACTTCCTAAGTTGATTAGGATTCGGAGCCGTGAACATAGGGATTTGATCATCGGAGATTGCAGTTACCTTGTGGAATATTGTATCGTAGATAGAGATAATCATAGATAGTAGTTTCCTTGTTGAAGACTGTTTCCGTATTCCCTGCTTGGCAGTTGTTAAGGAAACCATAAGGTCGGAACCATACGGAATACTGAATGAATATTGCCCAGAGCATAAGGTCTGAAGGATATGTGCATGAGAATGCCCTGGAGGCTGTGCCTGCTCTGTATGACCGAGTTTATCGGTTCTGTAAGCACACGTGTCTCAAGGTGGTTGGTGTGTCTGTTTGTGGTATATCAATGAAAAACTTTTTCTTTTTACACGCCCGCTCAGTACTGTCACTTCTTCTTCTTCTTCGGAGTGGTAAACAAATAATATACATTCAGAGCATACTAAAAATTTAAAGTTATACATATTACATATCTGTTGCCTCTCGGGCTTAAGTACATATTTGTCAAAAATTTACTACATCAAAATTTGACCGACTACGGGTCCTAGTACTTCCAAAATTCCTAATCAAAATGGAGCTTCCAATCGCCAAACCTCAAATTGGGCAAGGCTCCCATCCATTATCATCACTTGAAAAATGTTAGGGAATGGAGTGAGCTTTGAAAAGCCTAGTGAATAATTCCAATACTTTGTCATGGGTTTCAACTGGTAGTGGGTAAGTTATAAGAGAAGGTTCATATAAACATACACTACCAATTGTACGATACTTCAGATACAGAAAACTAAATTCTTCAAAAGGGATAGCGTGAAGCATACAAGGCAATTCAAGCTAGGCACGTACTTCAATAATCACAGAATACAAGAATCTTCAAATCACGTAGCATGATGCATTTTAAAGCATTCAATAAAGCATTTAATATGCAACAAGATTTATAAACTTGTGTAGAGTGGCCTGATGAGTGCGCAAAAGTGCACTCTAAATACTCTATTGTTTGATTAAAATGCTAAAAAGTGATTAGAAATGTTGGGTTTTAATTGATATTATTTAATTTAATTTTTATTCACAGTGGAATATATTTAAGCATCATTTTATAAAATTTTGGATCTCAAATAAATGCATTAAATAATCCTTAGAAATTTTATCTTTGAACATTGCAAAAATTCATTATTTGTTGGTTTGGGCAGAATGATTGAAGAAAGAAAGAAGCAATTGGCAGCCAAGTTAGAAGAAAAGAAGAAATGAAGTGGTGCGGCTGTTGCGCGTGGGCCAAGGTGGGCCGAAGTGGGGCGGCTGCTGAGCAGTTTGGCTGCAGCGTGAGGGGCATGTTGTGCGGCTTGGCTGGGTCTTTAAAGGTATTGAAGCAATGAATGGCTGGTGATGTGGGGCTGATTACGCCCAAAGAATAACGCGGTAGTTGTAGTGTAGCTTTGGGGTGTCGATTCCACAGGGAGACTAAATTAAAAGAATAATAAACAGAATTTCTGAAACTACAGAAGTATTAGACGGTTAATGAGAAAATAAAATATAAAAAGTGATTTTGAATGCAACTAAAAATTAAACAAATTAATTAATGGAAAAAAATATTCAAATTTAACGAACAGTGGAGTGTCGGGAATCCCTTGCACATATATGGTATTTCAATTATTTTTAATTCACAAATAACTCAATTGAGAAATTAAATTCCAAAAATCTCAATCGGAAGATTTAAAATTATGCATCAAAATTAGACTGAAAATAATCCTTCGAAAAATCATTCATTATCTTTAAATTACTCAAATTATTATTCACATTGATAAAATACAATGACGACAATATACCCGACGAGCAATACTGCAGCAGAGAATTGAATCAATATAAATATTTAATTGTTCCAAAAATAATCAAAACATTAATCCACTCAATAGAAAAAGCATGACTGAATCTATAAACGGACTAAAATTTTTAATTATTCGGACAATAAAATCCAACAATTAATTATGAATGATCAATGAAGAATTTAACAAATTAAAACCATGTACAAGAATCAAAATAACCATATATGGTGCAAGTTCATCCCTAACCCCACTCGAAAATTTAGTTACCCATGTACAGGACGGGTAACATAAACCTCACGAAGAAAAGCTGAGTCATGGAGCAGCTGCGATGTTTCTTGTCGCCTCTGCGCCAGCCGCACCTCTGTTCCTCTTATCTGTATCGCGCCGCCGCCCTGTCAACAGCCGTCCTCCCTTCTTTTTGTATTATTTTTTTTCTCTCTTTTAAATACTCCACCGCCGCGCCCTAAAGCCCCATGCCCAAGCCTCACAACTGCACGCAGCTTTGACCCAATGCACCTCACGCCCAAGCCCGTTTCTTGGCTTCAATCAGCGCTTGGTTTCTTTATTTCAGTCGGGCCCCACACTAATAAATCTCCATTTTTCTTCAAAGCTGCCCATGAAACCAGCGCACACCAAGCCCCCAACGGAGCAGACAGCCGCTTGGGCCCACGCCAGTAACTTTTAATTCCCCTTTGTTCCTGTTCTGCATAGCCAGGTCCCATAGCCACAACTTTTCCTTTACTTTCTTTGGTTTTTTTTTTTTTTTCTTTCCTTTGATTTTTCTTATTGCTTCTTTGACTTTTCTTGGTCTTCCCTCATCAGCCGTTTCTGCACCTTTCCAGCTTCATGGGCCCATTATTTTTTTCTTTTCTTTTTCTTTATTTTGCTTTTCTTATTCTCGCGTACAGTCAGTTGCCACAAACTTTACACCCTGTTTTCTATCAGATAACAATTGAATCTCGACTCGGGCCCTTCACGAAAGTTGTAGCCCTGGATGAGTAGATAATTTTAGGATCAAAAACCACCTGATTTGGACTTTGGAAGCTCAAGTTATGGCCCCTTCAAGTTGGCTGGACGGACAGAATTTAGAGCAGCTTTTCAGACCTGATTTCGAAACAATGTTTGGAGGCTCAAACGAACTCCGATTTTTGCAAAGCAAACCTTTCTGAAAAGCCCAAGACGTCCTCTAAAAATTTCATGAAGACCGTTTTCTCATTCTGAAACTTTAACGTCATCCAAATCTCAATTGAAACTCAATAGTCGAATCTGCCAAAAAGTCAAAAATAGTTCCAAAAATATTAAGTGAAAAGTGCAATTGCAAACTATCTCTCACCAACAAATAATGCAATATTTGAGATATAAAATCTTATAATTTAATGCTCAAATACCTCTTATTGTAAATAGAAATTGAATAAAATAATATCAAGTATATTCCCACAATTCTATCCACTTTCTAGCATTTTAATCAAATCATGGGATATTTAGAGTGCACTTTTGCGCACTCATCAGGGGCCCAGTAGCTATTTGGAAAACAACCAAAGCAAAAGAAATGGCAACTGAAGCATTGATGTGGGGCCTAGGGGCGTTGATTGGGCTATAGTGCAAATGGGTTTGCTGTTGCAGCTAAAAATTAGCGGTTGGGCGTTGGTTTGGTCTATGCGTGTGGGCCAGCAAGTGAAGTAATCCAGTTGTGCGGTGGGCTGAATGAAGGTGAGACGGCTGGGTTTTACAAAGCTTTAGGGCGCTGAATAGGGGCTGATTCAAAAGAGGAAGTTTTTGATTTAAAAGGAGTGACGGCTGGCTGTGCAGAAAATGGAGAGGAACAATCAGAAGCGGCTGCGGCAAAAGAGAAATTCTGGCGCAGAGAAGAAGCTGCGGCTGCTCCATGGCTCAGTGTTTCTCCCTAAAATTTATGTTATCCGTCCTGTACATGGGTAACTAAATTTTTAAGTGGGATTAGGGATTAACTTGCACCATAGATGGTTGTTTTAATTTATTTTTGATTCATGTACGTGGTTTTCACTTGTTAAATTCTTTGATGATCATTCATAATTAATTGTTGGATTTTATTCTCCGAATAATTAAAGGGTTTAGTCCGTTTATAGATTCAGTCATGCTTTTTCTATCGAATGGATTCATGTTTTGATTATTTTTGGAACAATCACTTATTTATATTGATTCAATTCTCTACTGCAATATTGCTCGTTGGGTATATTGTCGTCATTGGGTTTTTTCAATGTGAATAATAACTTGTGTGATTTAAAAGTGTTGAATGATTTTTCAAAGGGTTATTTTCAGTGTAATTGTGGTTCATAATTGTATATCTTCCGATTGAGTTTTTGGGATTTAATTTCTCAATTGAGTTATTAGTGAATTAAAAATAATTAAAATACCAGATATGTGCAAGGGATTCCCGACACTCCACTGTTCGTTAAATTTGAGTATTTTCTTCCATTAATCAAATTGTTTAGTTTTTAATTTGCATTCAAAAATCACTGTTTATATTTTCATTTTCTCGTTAACCGTTTAATACTTTCTCTAGCTTTAGAAATTCTTTCTATTATTCTTTTAATTTTGTCTCCCTGTGGAATCGACACCCCAAAGCTACACTACAACTACCGCGTTGTTTTTTGGGCGTAATCAAGTTTTGGCGTTGTTGCGGCGGAGACGGTAGAAGAATCAGTAGATAGTTTTTCTTTTCAGCAGTTTGTAAAGGCGGTAATTTCGTTCCCTTCTGTTTAGTTTCTGTTTAGTTGCTTTATTATTATTATTATTATTATTATTATTATTATTATTATTATTATTATTATTATTTATTTTATTATTTTATTATTTTTATTTCTAGTTATTTATTTATTTATTTTCTTTTATTTTATTTTATTCTTTTTATTTATTTATTTATTTTATTATTGTCATCTTGCATGCATAATAGGTATAGGGACGCATTAGGCCGATTTGCTTGTAGGTCTGTGCTAGAGTCAGATTTAGAGTCTAATTTTTCGTGTTTTTCTAATTCTTTGTTTGATAATTCTTCTAATTCTGCAAATATGAGTGAATACGAGGATCAACCCACTAGGGCTCTTCAGGATTACCTTCACCCTACACGCACAGCCATACCATCATGCATCATGTTTCCACCCAATGCTCGTCCAATTGATGTTAAAATGGGAGTGATACAATTACTCCCTACATTTCATGGTTTGAAAAATGAGAATCCATATGTGCATATTTGGGAGTTTGAAGAGGTAGTTGCGACTTTTCATAGTCAGAATGCAACACAAGACATTGTGAGACTTAAGTTCTTTTCCTTCTCTTTGAAGGATCGAGCTAAGAGTTGGCTATACTCACTGAGACCACGGTCAATTGGATAGTGGAATGAGATGACCCAAATTTTCTTCACTAAATACTTTCCCCAACACAAGACCAATGCTTTAAAAAGACAGATTTCTACCTTTGCACAAAAGGATAGTGAGACTTTGTTTATAGTCTTAGGAGAGATTTAAAGAGTTATTGAGTATATGCCCGCACCATGGGTATGAGAGTTGGCGTGTAGTGAGTTATTTCTATGAGGGACTTAAACCTAGAGAGCACCAATTTGTAGAGATGATGTGTAATGGTGAGTTCTTACAGAAAGATCCTGATGAGGCCATAGAGTATCTTAATGAGCTTGCTAAAAAAGCTCACACATGGACTAGGACCTAGTGCTACTGAGAGCACAAATAGGTCACGACCTATAGGGAACCAACCTAGTGGGGGAATTTACCATCTTAGGGAAGAGGATAACTTGAAAGCTAAGGTTAAGACACTCACTAGGGAGTTAGAGGTGCTAAAAGCTAGAGACTTAAAGCCAACACACTTGGCTAATCATGCAGATTCTTTTAGACCATATTCTGTGTGTGGCGGGGTAGATCACCTTGCCCAAGAGTGTCCAACATCAGCTGAGATGAGAGGGATGTATGAGGACCAATGTAATACCTTAGGTATGTAAAAGAAGCCTTTCACACCCTACTTTGAGACTTACAATCCAGGGTGGCGCAATCACCCCAATTTTAGCTGAAAGTCTAAAAACCAGCCACATGCACCACCACCTGCACAGCCTCCTAGATCATACCCTGCACCGTATCATGCACCTATATCATGCATCTTCATCTTCTAGGAATTCTTTAGAAGACACTTTGCATGGATTTATTGAAGCACAGGGCAAGACTAACCAAAAGTTTGAATCATTGATTACGCAGGTTATGGAAGAGAGTAAGGAGATAAAGAGTCAAGTGTCCAAATTGATGAGCTCTTTGAGTGTGACGGAGCGAGGTAAACTCTCTTCTCAAGCTCAATCCACACCCCAAGATCAACACATGGCACAGAAAAATTTGAAGGATGTGAACGCCATTGTGACTCGAAATGGTAAGTCCTTACACATCCTAACAATGGACAAATCAGAGGATGTGAAAAAGGAACAAGATAGTAGCAATGCTGAGCTGCCCAAGGAACCAGAGGTGACAAAGAGCTATGTTAAGGTACCATTCCCTCAGGCTTTAAAATCAACCAAGCACACTTTGGATCCTAACAATGAAATCCTCGAGAATCTCAAGCAAGTAAAAATCAATCTTCCTCTTTTGCATGTGATCAGACAAATTCCTACTTATGTAAAAGTCCTTAAAGATTTATGTACAGTTAAGAGGAAGCATCATGTGAAGAAGACAGCATTCCTAACAGAGCAAGTTAGTGCTCTAATTGAGCAGAGGATTCCCCCCAAATACAAGGATCCTGGTTGTCTAACCATTGCATGCAGCATTGGAAATCATGAGTTTGGACAAGCTCTACTTGATTTAGGAGCAAGTGTAAATTTAATGCCTTATTCTATTTACTTGCAGTTGGGGTTAGGAGAGATCAAACCAACTTCTATGGTATTGCAATTGGCTGACCGTTCAGTCAGAGCACCACGGGGTGTGGTAGAGGATGTTCTAATTCAAGTTGATAAATTGTATTATCCTGTTGATTTCATAATCCTTGACACTAGCTCTGTTGTTGATTCTACTTCAAAGATTCCTTTGATTTTAGGTAGGCCATTCCTTGCCACTGCTAATCCTCTTATTAATTGCAGGAATGGGCTCATGAAGCTGTCTTTTGGGAACATGACTCTTGAGGTGAATATATTTCATGTTGCAAAACAGTCAGAAGAGGAGGATGAAAGCTGCCAGACGTGCATGGTTGACTCACTAATGGATAAGGGAATTCCTACAACTCATGATTCTGACCCCCCTTGAGCATTTTCTTGTTAATACTGAGTTTGACTATATTTCTGATCCATCTGATGTGGTTGATGTTTGTGCTACTTTTGACAGAACTTAGGATTATGGAGCACGGGGATGGAAACCAAAGTTTGAGGAGTTGCCTACAAAAAGGAAAAAGCAGATTTTTTCAAGTGTGGAAGCACCTAAAGTTGAATTGAAGCCTTTGCCTATGGGTTCAAAACATGCCTTCCTTGATCCAGGTGATACTTTTCGTATTATTATGTCATCTAAATTGTCTAAGTCTCAAGGTGAGAAATTACCTCAGACCCTAAGTAAGCCTAGGTCAGCCCTAGGTTGGAGCATTGCTGATCGAGTTAAAATGAAAGCGTTGCATGATAATAATATTTTGAGAAAAACGTTTAAGCCTAATGATCGAGTTTTCTTATATGATTCTAAACTCCATAAGCACACAAGAAAACTCAGGTCTAGGTGGACAGGCCCCTTTACAGTGAATAACATTTTTGAAAATGGGGCAGTAGAAATAAAGGATCCCAAGGACAGTCGAATTTTTAAAGTCAATGGTCAGCGCCTTAAAGTTTTAATTGATAGGCAAGTTTTGGAAGTAGAAGACATTCCACTTATGGACCTTGTCTATCCACCTTGATCATACCATGCAGGTATGTTTTATTTTTTTATTTTTTAGTATTTATTTATTTAGTTTATTTATTTTATTTGTTTTATTTTATTTTTGTTTTCTTTAGTTTTTGTTCTCTTTTATTTTCGTTCCTTTTCTTTTTGTTTGCTGTTGTTTTCTTTGTTTTTATTTGCAGGTTAGTTTCATTTAGTCAGTTCAGATTGTCATATTTGGTGCTTAGCGAGCTGCCTACGTCACATCAGGTGTATTCTCTCCTTTTTCAGTGCCGTTCATTCAATTTTGATTGTTAAACATTGAGGATAATGTTGCATTTAAGTTGGGGGGTGATGGTTGCAAATTTAGCATTTAAATTGTTGTGGCATATTTTCATGTGTCAAAATTTTTTAAAATTTGCATCACACGTGCATCTTTTCACATGAGTACTCATTTTCATTCATAGCTATTTTTGTGAGTTCACCGAATCCACCATAATCATTCTACTGAGGCATTCACATAACTTTCAATGCACTTATCCAAACTTTGTGCTAAGATGGTGGTTCGACACATGTAGCTAGAGAACTCTTTTGCTTAAGTATTCGTGTGTGTTTTGGAAAGAATTGAGAGTCTACAAATTCAGTTTGTGATAAACGTTCATTGATCTATTGAATTGGGCACTTCTTTTGAGAATATCATTACATGGTTGGTGGTATGACGGCGGATATACTTGGGATATGACGAAGGTCAATTTACGATTAACGTTTGAGCCTTTCAAGCTAACCCTTCTCATCATAGACCCTTAGTAGCCGAATTTGAGCGAACAAACACATATAGTTCTTTTTCATGTGCCTACATCATCCATACCTCTCCACATTGGAGTATAGCCTATACATTGATTTTCCTACCCTTTTTGCTTCCAAGTGTGTACTAGGTGTGGAGTTTGCATTTCTTGTCTTTTGTGATGCATTGAAAAAAAAAAGAGCGAAAAAAGAAAAAGAAAGCGTACAAGTGCAGAATGTTCAAGTGAGTGAGCATCAAAGTCAATGATTCAAAAAAAAAAGTTAAAAAATTGAAAAAGGTGAAGAAATAGAGGAAAAAGAGAAGAGACAGAAGAAGAAGGAGACGTTTTGTTATTCAGTGATTTGGAAAGTTGAAGAGTACATCAAGTGAGAAGTTTGGTTTGCTATGAGTTTTAATGAAATTCTCTTAGTATGTACTTGAAAGTTTTTGAATCCTTTTTATCCTTTTCTTCATATAGCCCTAACCCGAGCCACGTTTCACCCTTTTTATGTTGATCATTCTGATTCTAAGTAAGCCTGTGGAAAGAGTGGTGGAAGTCTCATTGGTTAATGCGCCTATCATAAGATCAATGTTTGCTTGTTGCTTGTTCATAATTGCTTAATTCTTCATTGAGCGTGTGTACCCCTTGTCAACTCCATAGAGAGGACCCCTACATTAAACACGTTTATACCTGTGAGATATGGAGTTGAACCTTTTGCTTGAGATATTCTTGATGTTGCATGTGTCATGGTTTGTGGTTAGATGGATATGGTTTGGAGCACACACATACAATCTGTGAATTGCTAAAAGTGGATTGCTTTTTATAGGGTTTTTGAATTCCTTAAATTGCCTTGATTTGCGAATTTAAAAAGTGTGATTAGAAGCCTTCTGTGTGTGATAATCTTTGGTCTTTTTTGCCGTATTTTCATGAAAATTGCTAGGGACTAGCAATGAGCAAGTTGGGGGGTGTGATGAGTGCGCAAAAGTGCACTCTAAATACTCTATTGTTTGATTAAAATGCTAGAAAGTGATTAGAAATGTTGGGTTTTAATTGATATTATTTAATTTAATTTTTATTCACAGTGGAATATATTTAAGAATCATTTTATAATATTTTGGATCTCAAATAAATACATTAAATAATCCTTAGAGATTTTATCTTTGAACAATGCAAAAATTCATTATTTGTTGGTTTGGGCAGAATGATTGAAGAAAGAAAGAAGCAATTGGCAACCAAGTTAGAAGAAAAGAAGAAATGAAGTGGTGCGGTTGTTACGCGTGGGCCAAGGTAGGCCGAAGTGGGGCGGCTGCTGAGCAGTTTGGCTGCAACGTGAGGGGCATGTTGTGCGGCTTGGCTGGGTCTTTAAAGGTATTGAAGCAATGAATGGCTGGTGATGTGGGGCCCAGTAGCTATTTGGAAAACAACCAAAGCAAAAGAAATGGCAACTGAAGCATTGATGTGGGGCCCAGGGGCGTTGATTGGGCTATAGTGCAAATGGGTTTGCTGTTGCAGCTAAAAATTAGCTGTTGGGCATTGGTTTGGTCTATGCGTGTGGGCTAGCAAGTGAAGTAATCCAGTTGTGCGGTGGGCTGAATGAAAGTGAGACGGCTGGGTTTTACAAGGCTTTAGGGCGCTGAACAGGGGCTGATTTAAAAGAGGAAGTTTTTGATTTAAAAGGAGTGACGGCTGGCTGCGCAGAAAATGGAGAGGAACAATCAGAAGCAGCTGTGGAAGAAGAGAAATTCTGGCGCAGAGAAGAAGCTGCGACTACTCCATGGCTCAGTGTTTCTCCGTAAAATTTATGTTATCCGTCCTGTACATGGGTAACTAAATTTCTAAGTGGGAATAGGGATTAACTTGCACCATAGATGGTTGTTTTAATTTATTTTTGATTCATGTACGTGGTTTTCACTTGTTAAATTCTTTGATGATCATTCATAATTAATTGTTGGATTTTATTCTCTGAATAATTAAAGGGTTTAGTCCGTTTATAGATTCAGTCATGCTTTTTCTATCGAATGGATTCATGTTTTGATTATTTTTAGAACAATCACTTATTTATATTGATTCAATTCTCTGCTGCAATATTGCTCGTTGGGTATATTGTTGTCGTTGGGTTTTTTCAATGTGAATAATAACTTGTGTGATTTAAAAGTGTTGAATGATTTTTCAAAGGGTTATTTTCAGTGTGATTGTGGTTCATAATTGTATATCTTCCGATTGAGATTTTTAGGATTTAATTTCTCAATTGAGTTATTAGTGAATTAAAAATAACTAAAATACTAGATATGTACAAGGGATTCCCGACACTCCACTGTTCATTAAATTTGAGTAATTTCTTCCATTAATCAAATTGTTTAATTTTTAATTTGCATTCAAAAATCATTGTTTATATTTTCATTTTCTCATTAACCGTTTAATACTTTCTTTAGCTTCAGAAATTCTTTCTATTATTCTTTTAATTTTGTCTCACTGTGGAATCGACACCCCAAAGCTACACTACAACTACCGCATTGTTCTTTGGGCGTAATCGGCCATTGGAAGACCAAGGAAATAATTTGAAACCCTTTCTATGAAAATAGAAGGATGTAAATTTCTTCTTCTTCAAAACTAGGGGTTATATAAAAACCCGTTTCAGATAAATGGGGGTTTAAAAACCTGTTACCATTTCTGAAAACATTTGTCATCTTTTCACTTTGATTAGGAGAATTCGTTTCGAACCAGATTCCAGTCTTACTTCATGGGAGATATCTCATGCATGGGGGATCAGATCCGGCTACCAAGCATTCTTCATGTCAATTGAGTTCTGAAGGAATCCCAATATCATTACTTGGTGCTTGCATACAATTATCTTGCACAAACATGACTTCTTCATGCAATGCCTTTTTATGAGCATTTAAAAACATGGCTTCTTTAATAAATGCTTTTCATATACAATTAAAAACATAGCTTCAATAAACAAATGAATTTTCATGTGTATTCAAAACACGGATAATTTATCAGGGTTTTTAAATATTTGGAGGACAATACTTGTAACATTTAACATAAGAGCTTCAGGAATTTAAATTATGATGCACAGGAATTTATTAAAGCATAGATGGAATAGAAACACTTATTTTAAGAGGCATTTAATAAAATTGACAATTACATGGACATGCAGAAAATAAACGTATCATTTGTCAGAAATATCAAGAAGTAAATTTGCATGCCATGTTAGAATTTATAAATAATTACGATAGTGCATTGGAATATAAAGCATATAAATACGAGAGTTTAAAATTTGAAATACAGCAAATATAAAAACACTTCAGAATATTTGAACTTAAACTGCTTCAGAATCCATGGAGATTAAAACCTCCACTTCAAAGTACAAGATTACTCACCTTGTTCTCTTGGGTCAGCACTACTGGTGGGCTTTCCTTTTCCCTTTGAAATTCCTGAAAATCAAATTCATCAAGACTTCAATTAATTCCTCATTTACTTCAAATCATCTCTACTTCAAATCATCTCTAAATTGATGCTCTTCATTTAATCTTAGACTCGACGTATCCTGATTTCCTAGGATTGATCTTACCGGTCTACTTGTGGTGACTTAATAAATTTTTATTTGTGACTTATTTTTCAGTACCTATTTTGGTATTTTGGACCTCACCGTTGGATTCGAAACATCGAAGAAAGTCAATTTAGACCTTCTTGAGTCTTTATTTAGCTTTGGCATATTTAGGGGCAAAATGGTAATTTATTATTCTCGCCCCGGGACCCTATCGTGGTCCTCAGAATATTTCACTTATCTTATACATAAATTTTTTAGTCTTTTGGACTTCATTTGGTATCTGCTTTTGATCATAGGGACACATCAGTCCTTTCTTATTTTGTACGTTGACTGTTTCGAAGTCTTATTTAGCTCCTAAATTTTCATAATTATGTTTATGACAGTTAATTTTTGGCCTTTACTTGTATTTCTCATACTCAAAGGTATTTTGGTCATTTATATTTTATGACATTCTAACCCCGAATCATTATTTAGTTACATATATGAGTTTATAATTATGTGGGCTTCTATTGGTATCAATTTCGTCCAATTTGGACTTCATTTGGGCTTCGTATTGTATTAAGGGAATTTTGGTAATTTTACCTCTTGTGGTGGGACCACCCCAGAGTCCCCGGATGTCTAATCTGATATTTTTATTGTGTCCGAAATGCTAAAAAATGTTAAGATAACCTTTTTCAGATCTCAATTTGGACTTTATTTGTTTCATTTATGGCCAAGGGTAATTTCGTCATTTTATACTATTTATAAAATAATTTAATTTATTTAAATTATTTTTCTCAGGCGTTTATTTGAAATAAATCATCAAAAGTTAGGCCAAAACAGAATTCCTCAAAATTGTTGGGGTCAAACTGCAATTAAACAAACCAGTCCAAACCTTGGTGAACCAGCCAGTTCAGGTTAGGCCAGAGAACTGGGATAACATAATCCTGTTATCCTCTTTATCCATGTTTAGGTTAGACCTGAGTTCCCAGTTCTAATTTATTACCTCTGCAACCAAACAAAGGGAATTCCCTTAAATTTAACCCTTAAACGACGTCGTCCCACTTAAACCATTTGTGCGACGGGTCGGGTCCTGACCCGAACCCAAATCCGACCCAAGACCGATCCATCCACTATTCATCTTCTTCCTCTCTTCTCCACTGTGTTGCCCTAATTTTTTATTTTCTTTGTTTTTGATTTCGTGGGTTTTCAGCAATTCAACCTATTTGTTCTTGGGTGATTCAAGTTTCTAGGTGTCCTAGAAACAACTTGGCATCCATTTGAGAGCTCGATTTGAGCTCACAATCGCGCTTAAGGGTTCGGTAGTTAAGGCCTGCAACTGGGTCATGTATGTTCATTTTTGGACCAAATCAGTTGGTTTTTGTCTTGTTGTGACCGTCATGGCAAGGGGGCTTGATCCTCATTCCAAAAAATAGGGAATAGGGGTTTATTTTGGAAGTTGGGTTCTAAACCCGTGACCTGCAACCTCAGATTTCTAGGGCCTCTCTAGGCTATTGGGTCGCGGCTTATGGTTTTTGGAATGCTCCTAAGGTCTAGTTTAAGACTTGATCAACCGAACTTGGTTTGGTCTCGGTGGTCTCAAACCTGCATTGTTGACGGTCTAACAATGGAGGTCCATTCTCGGTTCTTGGCTTCTCAAGCCTCCCGACCCTCTCTATCCACTCAAAACAGTCCAACAATATTATAATATCTCATGCATGCACTTATAAAGGCTTAAACAGTTTGGACAGTGGAAGGTTTTAGAGAGAGAAAAATTTTGGGTTTAATGGTTGTGGTGTGTCCCGAGCTCCAAACTTCATGATCTATTTTCTATTATTTCCCCCAAACCCACACTACGCATGCATGTATAAAAAGGGCCTAGACAGCTTGTATAGATGTATAAATTTTAGAGAGAAAAGAAAATGCTAGGTTTGAAATTTTTACTCCAACAGTGGTTTGCCCTTCTTCTTCTTCTTATTTGGTTTGGATTGTGATCTCCTTCAGGTCAGGCAGCCATGCAAGGAGCCCTCTCTCTTCTCCTCCTTCTTCTTCACTCTTCTTCTTTACTTTCTCTCTCTAACTCTCCTTCTATCTCTTTTTTCTCTCTCTACATCAAACTTCACTTACACAAGTCTGATTTCTGAATTGGGGTTACACACACGCAACACAGATATATATATCACATATATTTTATTTGTTTTATTTTAAAAATAATTCTTTTGGTTGCATGAAAGGTGATTGGGCAATTTGGGAGGTCGGGCTTGTTAATACATATATACATGTAATTTGCAATGTAAGACACAAATAGGTGGGCAGCCCAAGTGGTTACTTTTTGGGCTCTATGACTTTGCCTATTTTGGGTCAAGGGTTAAAAACCCATTGGCCTCAATTTGGGCTTATTTTTCCTATTTTGTGTTTATGCCTTGTTTGGCATTTAATTTATTTCTTGAACCTTTTTGCATTATTTTCTCTTTGTGATTTTAAATTAAATATTTTGTCACATCCTGAACCCCACCCTACGCGGATGTCGAGGATGTGATGCTAGTTAGCCGCCTTGCTGGTTTGCCGACCGACAATGCAACCAACCAAAGGTGAACTTCTGAACTTACCAATGAATTGCATTCCAAATGTAGGGTCAGAGCAACAGAATTTAAAACCTTTTTCATCTCGGGAATGCAACTCAGTTATATACCGCAAAGGTACATTTCACAAAGCAAGTCTAAAACCAAACAACCAATAACTCTAACCACTAAGCACATCTAATATCTCTAGAGTACCATTTCCATGAGCCATGTCCCAATATTAGTAAATTTAATCATATCAATTAAGTCATGTCACTCACCTGAATAACCAGATTTAATCTTGGAGAAACCAAGTCTCCACAAATCGGTGTCATCAGATCCTTTACTTGGAATGCCACTCGGCCTATCCATGTCATATCATAGTGCCTTCTAATCCAATGGAGATAAATCTTGAAAAATGTTAGGATAATGGGGTGAACTTAAATAAGCCAAGTGAGTAACACAGGTTCCTTGTCAAGGGTTTCAAAACCCAGTTCTTGCTTACAAAGCACATGGATAATTCAGTCATTTCAGAAATAGCAGTTTTATAAATTCACTTAATACAGTTAAATAGAATAAAACAGAACCGAAACAAACAGTACAAACAGATCAGAACAGAACAGAACATTACATAACAAATCAAATCAAAATAGTAAACTATGTCAATATATCAATCAGAGACACAGACATATCATCAATGGAACGGGACATAACGGAACTGAGCGGAAACAATATATCAATCAGAGACAAAGGCATATCAACAACGGAACTAAGCGGAAACAATATGTCAATCAGAGACAAAGGCATATCATCAAGGGAATAGAACATAACGAATCTGAGCAGAACAATATATCAATAAGATACAAAGGCATATCATCAACGGAACGAAACATAACGAAACTGAGCGAAAACAATATATCAATCAGAGGTAAAGGCATATCATCAATGGAACGGAACATAATAAAACTAAGCAAAAATAATATGTCAATCAGAGACAAAGGCATATCAGCAATAGAATGGAACATAACGGAACTGAGCAGAACAATATATCAGTAAGAGACAAAGGCATATCATCAACGGAACGGGACATAACGGAATTGAGCGGAAACAATATATCAATTAGAGGCAAAGGCATATCATCAGCGGAATGGAACATAACAGAACTAAGTGAAAACAATATGTTAATCAAAGACAAAGGCATATCATCCACGGAATGGAACATAACAAAACTAAGCGAAATAATATATCAATAAGAGACAAAGGCATATCATCAACGGAATGGGACATAACAGAACTGAGCGGAAACAATATATCAATCAGAGGCAAAGGCATATCATCAACGAAACGGAACATAACGAAACTGAGCGAAATAATATATCAATAAGAGGGAAAGGCATATCATCAACAGAACGGGACATAACGGAATTGAGCAGAAACAATATATCAATTAGAGACAAAGGCATATCATCAACGGAACGGAACATAACAGAATTGAGCGGAAGCAATTTATCAATCAGAGACAAAGGCATATCATCAACGAAACGGGACATAACGGAACTGAGCAGAAACAATATATCAATCAGAGGCAAAGGCATATCATCAATGGAACGGAACATAATAGAACTGAGCAGAAACAATATATCAATCAGTGATACAGGCATATAAATCAAATAATAGAACAGGTCAGTATTGAGCGGAACAGGACAGAACTTAACAAGACAAGAATCGGAACAGACCATATAATGGAACAGAGTAAACCCAAATAGAACAAGAGAGCAGGACAGGACAAAATCATGCCATGTGTAATGCAGTACAAAAAGTATGCATTTAAATATTTGTATTTAAACAATATAGCATATAAAACAGTACAGTGTATGAAGATACAATATCTAGACATTGTAACTTATACACCAAGTCAGAAGTTCCAAGTTACTCACAAACTTTACACTGTTCTGCTTGTACAAATAATCTGATAATCTCCAGATACGTCAGGTATCTCCATGCATATCCTAAATAATCATCAACAATCACAGACAGATTAGAATTCATCCATTCATGACTTATTCATCATCTTAAGCGTTTATCGGATTACCTAAGGTAGCCTAGTAGCCTACTACCCTTTCATTGGGTTTCATCTGAGGCTATTACATTCTTTACCTAGGCTAAGTAGTCATCAGGATTATAATCTAAGTCATTTAGACTTCAGTCGTTATTAGTTAAGTACTTATTTAACCATAGGGGCAAAATGGTAAATTTACCATTCTTGTCCCGGACCCTATCGTGGTCCTCAGAATATTCCATATATCTCATATGTAGATTTTTAAGCCCTTTGGACTTCATTTGGTATCTGCTTTTGATTATCGGGACACATCCGTCATTTCTCATTTTATACGTTAACTGTTCCGGAGTCTTATTAAGCCCTTCGATTTTCATAATTATGCTTATGACAATTTATCATATCAGATTGCCCTTTATTCAGCCTCTACTTTGCACTTACCTGTGCTTAGGGGCATTTTGGTCATTTTACGTTTTGTGTAATTCTGACCCCGATTCATCATTTAATCATGTACACAGTTTCACGAGTGTCTGGGTTTCTATCGGTATCAATTTTGTCCCATTTGGACTTCATTTGAACTTCGTATAGCATCAGGGGCATTTTGGTAATTTCACATGCCATAGCTAAATTTTTCGGGACCTCAGTTCATAAAATGGACCTCACTATTAGGTCCTGAGTGTCTGACATAGTTGAATTGGACTATCCTTTATGTTTAATTAGCCTTGGGTATCATTAGGGGCAATACAATTATTTACCATTTGCGTGTCTGTATTTTTTGGAACTTGGTTTCATAAATTGGACTCCACCATTGAGTCTGGAATGCCCGAATTAGTAGAAATACAGTATTCATTTATTTTATTTGGACTCCGTTTGACGTATTTAGTGTCTAAGGGTAAAATAGTAATTTTACCCAATTAATAAAATAATTAAAATAATTATTTTATTATTTATTTATTTTTCAAGGGCTTATATGCATAAATTTTTCAAAAGCTGGGCCAGAACACAATTATTCAAAACTTGTTGGGGTCAATTTGAATTCCAGAATTTCCAGGGGTCAAAATGTAATTTTCAAGAATCATTCAAAATAAACTCCAGGTTTAGTCTATTTTGAACTGAACCTGGCCTTAATTGTGCTGAACCAACCGATTCGGCCAATTTACTGCATCATGCTGATGTCACGATGACATCAGCCCTAATTGATTTTAAAATTTAAAACATTTCACCTAAAACGACGTAGTTTGACTTTACCCCTTATATCCGGTCAGGTTCCGACCTGACCCAAATCCGATCCGACCCGTTTCCGGTACTGTTCATCGTCAGTCCCCATGATGATGAACAGTAACCCTAATTTCAGTTTCAGTTTTTTCTATTTTCGTGGATTTTCAAGTGCGGATTCCCTCTGCTTTTGGTTCCATATCATTTCTGGAAGCCTAAGGATTAGTTTAGCATTCATTTCATAGATCGAAATGGACCAAAACGTTGGATTTCCACACTATCATCGTGGTCTGTAACAGGCTCGGTTTGAGCTTGTTTTTGGACCATTTTAGGTGCTTTTTGTTTCATTTTGCTCCTTGTTTATGGGGCTTCAATTTCCCATTCTCAAAATCAGATTTAACAGTGAGTTTTGAAGACTATAACTAGAACCCGAAACCTGTAAGTGCTAATTTGGGAGTCCTTGCCTAGGCTTCTAGGTCTCGGATTGGGGTTTTTGAAACCCTCATAAGGTTTAGTTTAGGGCTTGACCAACCAAAATTGGTTTGGTCTCGGTCGTTCCAGACTTGTTGTTGTGAAGGTCATCAATGGCGATTTCTCACTGGTTTCAACATTCCAAGCTTCCCAGGCTCTCCCATTTTGCTTAAAAACATCTCTTATTACCAAATTTACTCATGCATGCAGTTCATATGGCTTAAATAAACAAAATCAGTGAGCAAAAATTCAAAAAGAATTTTGGGTTCAAGGTGTCTATACCTTAGATCAGGCTTCCCCCTTTCCTCTTGGGCTCAATATGGGCCTTCAGTTGCCTCAGTTCCAATCAGGTGCCCCTCAATCCTTTCTCTTTTGTGCACCTCCAATGGAAGCACCATGCACACATGCATACACATACATCTTCACATAATGTTTCTCTCTCTAACCTACTCAATCTCTACCCGAGCACACACCCACACACTCTAGATTTCACACACAGTCTTGGTCTGAACCCACAACACAAATTTGAGGTGTTTTAAAAGTCAAGCTTACACATATAAGTGTACACCTATACATATACACATACATGATTATACATGTAGGGCTGATGTAGGAGCTGAGGTGGGGTGATGTGGCTGATGTGGGCTGATGTGGGGTGACTCAGGTGATGATGAAGGGTTTGCATGTATGGCCATTGGCCAGCTTGGGAGGTGGACTTGGTTAGATTGGGTTCATATACAATTATGTTGTATATTTAGACACAAAGTTATTGGCAGCCCACTTGTTAAATTTTTGGGTGCCATGTGCTTGCTCATTTAGGTCAAGGGTTCAAGTCCCCTTGGGCATTTTTGGGCATTTTTCCATATTTTGGGCTTATGCCCTATTTGGCTAGCACAGAATTCCGTTTTGGTTATTTCCGTTATATTTTCTTTTCTAGTGCTCCTTTTAAGAAACGGTTTCTTCTAAGGATTTCGTATTTCAGTTAGCTTCGATGTCCAAGGTCCAGTGTCGGTTATTATTTTCTTGGGACCGTAGTTAGCTAATTCGAGTTTTCATAGTGTTAAAACGACATCATTTCACCTAATTAATTAGTAATTAGGTCCGGCTATTACACCCTCATTTTTGAAGTGTTTAATTATTTTGTTGGCCTTATCGTGACCATCAGGAGATTCCAGATTAATTTCCTTAATCATTCTTTATGTCGGTTCTAATTAATAATTAGCAAACTAATTATTAATTAAGATCGGGGTATTACATATTTACTCTTTCGTGTACCGATTTTATAAATCGTAGTCGTATTTTATTTTCCACGGAATTGACCTCCTTATTTAAGGTCTCGAAACTATTGAAATTATCATTTATTTCCTGATTAAATTTCCTTAATTATTCTATTACGGGTCACTAATTAATAATTAGTGGCTTAATTATTATTTAATTGGGTCGGGGTGTTACACACATGGTGCTCTAACTCAATGTGTAATTTGACTCTAGTGTCTGTCCAAGGCTTACCCATGTGGCACTCCGACTCTTGATGCGACTAACCCACATAGTACTCTGACTCTATTCTTGTGTCTACACGAGGTTTACCTATGTGGCGCTTCACCTCTTGATGAGACTTACCCACATGAAACTCTAACTCATTGTGGAATTCATGTATGAGACTTACCTACATGGCGCTCCGATTCTGGATGAAACTTACCCATGTAGTGCTCCGACTCAATATATGATTCTTCGATGTGTGTAATATGTGTCTATTATCCGTCTCGTGTTATCCGTTATTCAAAATCAGATTTCGGAAGTACCCTTGTCACATCCCCCAGACCCACCCTGTGCGGATTTGGGGCACGTGACAAAGGCCAGTTAGGCACCCATCGGGTTTTATCAGTTTTTTTTTTTTTTTTTTGAAAGCAAAACCCCGACGGTAATCCTAACCACAGGCCATTCCGATATAAATCCCAAGCATAATGCATTCGACGTATATAATTTAAGCAGCGGAATTTTCACAAGAGAATGCATACATATATACTTGGCAGAGCATTCAGGATACATCATAGTCAGTCCTATCTTAATCAAGATTACAAAACAGTTTCACCACAAAAGGTCATAATCTGTTCAGTTACACAAAAAGTACAAAAATGGTATAGATTCACAAAAATGGGTTATCATTTTATCTGGAGGTCTCCAACATTTTCCCCCTAAGTCCTGAACCTGCTAAACCTGTCCATCTGAGAGTTCCCCTGAAATTATTAAAATAATGGAATGAGCTTTAAAAAGCCCAGTGAGTAACACAGATATCCAGGTAAGAGTTTCGAATTCAATCTTTGCTTAAATCACATGGTTAATTAAATCAGTTTGGAATTAATAGTTCAAATAATCCAAGACAAGCTCAATAGATCAAAACAGAATAACGGTTCAGAATGCTAGCATCTCAATCAGAAGTATAGTTAATCATTTGAGAAACTAAAAACCATGTCATCGGTGATAAAGCATGCATTTAAAACGATTGCATTTAGAACATATGATATTCGAAACAATTTAACAGATCAAGGAACAGTAACTAAACAGTGTCAGAAGTTACTCACCTTCAATATTTGAGTTTGAAGCTATGAACGGAGCCTTCCTCTTTTCTCCTTAAGCCTAGAATAATTCATAGAGATTTATCAACTCATGACCTTAGACTGAGTAAGTCTACCCTATGATGGGTCTCATGGAACTAACCTATAGTGGCTAGTTCATAGGTCTTACCTCTTAAGCATTTGGCTTAGGGTTTCAGTGTCTTCACACATTTATCGGTTCTGATTTTCATAATATGGACCTAACCATTGAGTTCGGAAGGTCGAAGAAAGTCAATTTAGACTCTCGGCTTTTAAATCTAGGTTCGGGTATATCAGGGGTATTTTGGTAATTTTTGCCGTCTCATAATTTCTGTCTCGGATTCGTCATCTAATCATGTATATAATCTCACAAGTGTCAGGTCTACCACTGGTATTAATCTCGTTTTAATCGGACTTCATTTGGGCCTTGTACAGGGTCAGGGGTACTATGGTAATTTCATACATCATATTTTTCGGTACTTTATTTGCTATTACGGACCTCACCATTGAGTCCGGAATGTCCAATATAGTTAAAATGGACTATCCTTCAGTGTAATTTGGCCCTATGTGTCATTAGCGGCAGTACGATCATTTACCCTTTACATGTCTGTATTTTTCGGGACTTGGTTTCACAAATCGGACTCCACTATTTAGTCCGGAATGCCCAAAATAGTAAGATTACACTATTCAATTATTAAATTCGGACTTTGTTTGACTTGTTTAAGGTCCAGGGGCAATATGGTAATTATCCCCTTTTAATAAAATAATTAAATAATTATTTTATTATTTTATTTAATTTTTCAGGGGTATAATTGCATAAGATTTTCAAAATCTGGGCCTTAGTGTAATTCTGTTAAACAGTGGGGGTCAGTTTGTAAATATTTAAAAATTCAAAACTGAACCAAAGGGTTCAGTCTCTTTGCAACTGAACCGGTCCGGTTCAGTCCGGTTCTGACCGGTTGGTCATACTGCTGACGTCATGATGACGTCAGCCCTAAAATAATTTAAAAACCAGTATTCCAAAAACGATGCAGTTTAATTAATGTGGTGACCGTCTCCTGGACAGACACGTGTCCGAGTTGGCTCGGCCTAACTCATCTCGACTCGGTCAACTCGGCCGAGTCAACTCTGTCTTCCCCACTAACTGACTCGGTGTTGCCCTAATTTCTGCAGAATTTCTCTTTCCAATTCGTGATGTTTTAGACACGATTTTCAGTTGGTTTCGATTCCGATAGCTTTCTGCACTTAGTATCTATCATTTGACATCGATTTTAAGCATCGAATCACTCTAAACCATTCTGTTTTCAAAACGATAGCCGTGACCTGTAACACGCTCGAGCACCCTCATTTCTCAACCATTTCATGTGATTTTTGAAGCTACGTGATCTACAGACCATAAGGATCAAGCCCCTATTTTTATTTTTCAGTTTGGTCTCGGTTTTAGAAGATTTGGGTTTCAAACCCGTAGCTTCATTTTCAAATTCGTGGGGCTATACGGTGTTCTGGGGTCGCGTAGGTAGATGGTTGAGATCCTATCAGGGTCTATTTTAGATCTTAACATGCAAAACTCTGAACTGTTATGGTCGATTCAGACCTGGTATTCCAAGGTCCTTTAATGGAGGTTGGTTTCGGGTTTCATGGTTTCATGACCTATCCGACACCTCTAAGCCATGCAATACACTCAAAATAATTCCTAGGATCAAGAATAAAACATGCATGCAGTCTAATTCTATCAAACAGTCCCAAAATTTACAAAACAAGAATTGAAGATAATTTGGAACTTTACCTCACAGTGCTATCTCTCTCGGTTATGGCTCGACCCAGACCTCTCACAGTGTCCCTCGACTCCCTCAGGTCATGCACTTCAATCCTCAAGCCTTCACCTTCCCTCTCTAATGGCCAAATTTCTCACAACACATATGCATGCACAAGCTTCCTTTCCTCTCTCTCTACACTCTCACTCTCACCAAACCCCACGTACACACACAGTTTACACAGTCTCTGTAATTTCAGAATTCTCTAAGGAGAGAATTTGATGCAAGTTATGGCATTTATATATTATAGGTTTATATACATATAGGGCTATACACATATACATATATATGAGTATATCTCTGCCCTTAGTGGGGTTAGTGGGTGTTGACTGATGGAGGTGATGGAGGGCTATGATGAAGGGAATGCATGCAAGGCCATTGGCCAATTTGGGTGGTGACTTGGGCAAGAATTGAGGTTATATACATATGTTAGTGCATCTGTACACAAAGTAACCAACAGCCTAGTTGGTAACTTTTTGGGACAAATTTACTTACCTTGGTAGGTCAAGGGTTCAATTCCCCTTGGCCTCCCAAGTGACCATTTTCTCCTATTTTTCTGGTTAAGGCCCTGTTTGGTTGTCGCAGAATTCCAGTTTCACTGTTTTGGCCTTAACTTCCAATCCGTAACTCATTTTTCAGTGCGGTTTCTTTCTGTCACTTCCTACTCAGAATATCTTTCATTGATCATGGTTCAATGTCAGTTTTTATTTTCTTGAGTTTTCCATAATTAGCTAATTCAAGTTTTATCACTATTAAAAATAGACATTAAATTAGCTAAACCTAACATTTCATTCCCAAAACAGTTTTCAATACACAAAACATGTCAGTTAAGTAATTGGGGTGTTACAACCCTCGTGTATATTTTTTATTTGTTGTTATATTATCCATTCTACACTTAATTATCTTAACTATGTTTTGAGAAATGCATATGTTATTATACGTTTTGTGAACTCTTCATTATCTATTCTGTGACTTGATATTCGAACTATGTTATTGAAAATAACGTGTTTTAGAAATTTTTTTGTTATATCTGCTTGAACCTTCAATATGCTTTATATGTGATCCATTTTGAAAGCATGTTTTAAGATATTCTTGTGTATATGTTATTTGTTTAAAGAAACTTGGTGCCCATGGTATTTTGTGCAAAACTCTATCTTGCAAAACCTGTGACAGGATGCAAAAATTACTCATGAGCTTAGTGAAGCTTATGGATTTATCCAACATATTACAAGTAAATGAATTAGAAAAGAGGTAGCAAAGTCCACAACGTATGGCTAAAAGCGTGAATGTAATAGATCTTGGTTAGATGTGAAGTGGAATTTTTTTGGTAATCATATGATGTATATTTTTGGACTTAATGACAGCCTGGACTTTTAGAAATTATAATTTTGTACCTTTTATGGATATATATATATATATATGATGTGTATTTAAATGATGATGAATTATAATGATGATAGTGATCACGTTGATCTTACCATGAGTATCCTTTATAAATGATTGGTGATGAATTGGTTATCAGATGAGTTGCATATGTGTAGCTTCCGCATTTAATATCAAAAAATATCATCATTCTTGTGCAATTCATTTGATTTTGTACGGCCTGTCTAAGCGACAGTGTTGGTCACTGCCCCTAATCCGCATAAGGTGGGTTTTGGGTTATGACAGTCTCGCTTATTCAATAATTGCCTCCCAATGCTATATTTGTCTTCACCCTTTTAGGATCTATCTATGACTCACGCAAGAATCCTCACATTTCTGATATATCATCAATCCATCTAGAGTCTTAAACTCCTCATGTCACTATCCATTAAGTCTTCCTTATACTATCTCTCATATAGATTTGTTGTCAGATCCACCGACCTCCCAAAATTTCACAATTCCACCTTTATGTCGCCTTATATCTTCCAAAGGAGCATTAACCGTTGCCCTTGTCTAGACTATAGTTTCCTATAATTCACTGATCAATTCACATCTTAATTATCTAAGAATCATCAACCTCAATGCTGCTATGATTCCTCCTAAGAATCCTTAATCTTTGTTCTTAAGCATACTACTATCTCCCAAAAGTCACTATTTATTTGATTACATTAATTGCCTAAGAATCATCAAATTCAGTCATAGTATACCACTTTATCGCGCCCCGCAGCCCACTTTATATAAATTAAGGGCCGTGACCGACATTGTCACTCAAACAGGCCGTACAAAATCAAATGAATTGCACAAGAGTGATAAATGTTTTTTCTTTTATTAAATGTGGAAGTTACACATATGCAACTCATCTAATAACAAATCGAACTCTAACAACCATCAAACCGGATATCTCTAAGTATGACTTTGATCATCATAAATCACCATTTAAGTCTAACATCATGTCTAGTGTTACAATATCACAATATCTAAAATTAAGATCAATGGTACAGGATATACACTCAAATTATGTCTTGGAGCTATACATCATTAACATTTCCCACAAGCACATAACTAGCTCCACTAGTCATCATCATTGCATTTCCTTCCATATGGTGTTACCTGAAAAATTGTTATAAATTTAGAGTGAGCTAACTTAGCTCAGTAAGTAAATTCTCTCGCTCTACCATGGGTCAGGGTTAGTTTAAATAGAAGAACGCAAACAATGGCAAGCAAAGGATATAACAAAATAGTCAGTCACAAGGAAAGTGAATCACCAGGAATGACCCGTGGGTCCAAAAAGGCACATTCCAAAGTAGCTTGAAACAGGCGATGTAAGCAATTTAGCAAGTCAACAATAGGGATTTAGCACATACAATAATCAATTGCCAAAAATCACATGATACCAAATTGAATTCAATGATAGGCTTGAAAAGCGTATCCACAATCAAGGAGTGCATCATTAGATTATGATCAAAATATAAGATATGTGATACTAACAAATGATTCTAATAGATGCTACCAACAAATAAGGCCCGACTATCCTCAAACAACACTCATTCAGGTTTACCCCTCATCTAGGTTCCTAAATAGCACCAAGAGCTCTTATCAAATATCATGTCCTCCATGGACTAAGTGTTGGGTATCATTCCTAATCGCTGACCCACAGGTCCAAATCAGCAACTAAAGAATCAGGATGGGCATTGTGATAGACACAACTCCCGACACTCATAATAATGTCATAATAAGAGGAATTCCATAAGAAATGTACATATGTGGAATATCAGATTCTCAGCAGTGAGAAACATAGTAGTTTTCCAATATTCAAATCAAGGGTTATAGAAATGTGCAAGAAGTCACATCAAGATATTGGCAAATGGAATCCCAACATATCCCTAAGGAAGTACAAGTATCAAATTATGGAATTCGATAACTGTCAGATATGTATATAGAGAACAAATTGGTAGCATCGAGAAAACATAATTGTGACATGGCTAAGGAATACCACATATTAGAGTTTGGGTTTACTTACTGTAGAGATCTAAAAAATTAGGAAAGAATTTTCGTTTTTGTCGGTAGGGCACTATTCATGCACTGTTTGCCGGTAGGGTGCTATACATGCATCATTAGGCATAAGTCATGTTTAGGAGCATAATTTGAGTATTCCATGGAATAGAAATATGCTTAGAATGTTAAAATAGACCACTTGTGTGAATTTGAGCTTAATCAGAAATAGTTTGAAAAATTAGACCAAAAGGGCATCCCGGGGTGGAACCGACAAAACCTGGCCCCAGGCAAAAATAAATTTTTTTGAAAATTTTTATTAAAAATAATTTTAAGAACTTTGGCTAAAGAAAAACTTCAAATTGAGGCGTTTCGGGACAGGTTGTAGTGCAACAGGTTCTTGGGTTTATTAAGGGCAAAAAGGTCATTTTGCCCCTTTGCCCCTTGACTATAAATATAGCACTTAGTGTAAAAAAAATGAGAAAAATGGTCTGGAGAAGCAGCAGCAGCCGCACATGGGAGAAAAATGAAGAGAAAACCTAGGTTTTCAAATTTTCAAGCTTCTAAAACACACTTCTAGGCTTGGATTTTCACAAGACTTCCTTCTAAGAAGTTGTTCCCCACATTAAGGGATGCATTCTCACCAATTGGTTCGACTGCACAGTGAACACAACTCCCTAGGGTTGAGAAAAATCCTTTTAGGTATGATATTTTGCTAAGTAAAGAATAGGATTAAGTTTAGGAGTGTTTTATATGTTGATTGAATGATTTATATGTTTACTTGCTGTTAGAAAGTCATTTAGTTGGTAGTTGCTTTGAAAACCTAGAATTGGTAGTTTGTGTACCTATGTGTTCTTTGAGAATTTGTCAAAGTGATGAACATGTAACTTGTTTATATGTTTGATTTATTGCATTCTAGCTTATGTTCATGTAGAGAAACTCTTGTGGTTTGAGAGTTATGGTTTATTCCATGTGTTGGTACTTTATGTATTTTATGATCTTTGAGAAATTGTTAAGGTTGTAAATGTGTAATGTGTTTATATGTGAAATTGATTGAATTACATGTTAGGTTCATGTAGACAAAGTTTTGTGATATAAAAGTTAAAGTTGCTTTAAGTACATTGCATTGTTTAAGGCATTTACCATGCATTTGATGAATTCTCTCATTGAAAATTGCATAGAAAAATCAAGGCACATTGGCATCTTGTGATTCTTCGAAAACATGGTGTGGGTTGAGCACTTTGGTGCTATGCATTATGAGGGTGTCGATCCTGTGGTGAAGAACCCAAAATTGGCCATTGGTACTCATTCCAATAGGGACGGACCATGAAGTGAGACATACGATTGGTACTCATTCCAATGGGGAAGGGCCGTGAAGTGAGACATGGGTGTGGCATAGAGTTACATGGGTGTGTCACACATATTGCCATTGCATTGTATTGATGAATTGGAATGCATGTAGAGTATAAATGTACACTTGGACATGGCATGCCTTAAATCTTGTTCCTTGCATTAGCATTATGTTATACCAGCAGTTGAGCTGACCCCTCATGAGATATCATATTACAGATGAGGCTCCTGGTACTTGAAGACTTGATGAAGTCTTAAAGGATGGAAGGGAAGTGGACCATGGAGGATCTTTGGCCCTTGCGGCATATTTTGTGTGCATAAGGGCATAGGCCCTAAGACATATATATTCCATTGTGAAAAACTTGTATATTATGAACGCTACGGGCAAGGCCCTATAACTATAATAAACATGAAGTTAGTGACCTTTAAGTTCAAGTTCATGTGTATGTATAATGGATTGTATAATTAAATGATGTATATTTAATTTTCATGAATTGTGGCCATCGAGTGAGGATGGATTGTGATGTCTTTATATATATGAACAGTTGCAAAATATTAGGTGGAAAAATGCTTAGAAAACAAATGAGGTTATGTCAAAAATTTTATGAAATTAAAGGGGGAATTAAGTGTGTAAAACACCATTTAAATAGGTGGAAAAAGTGCCCAAAAGGGGAGGTTAAAAACCTTGAAGAAGTGGGTTAAAAATGGGAAAAAGTAGCCTTCAAAACTTGGGAAAACAAATTATGAAAATAGAGAAATTTAGCCGCAGCCGCTATAATAAAAATTCAAAAAGAGGAAAAATCAGGTTGCAGTAACTACAATGAAAGTGCAGAAAAATAGCCCAGGCATGCCAGGCTATGCCCCAGCCGCCAGCCAGCCCCAGCCCATGCGTTGCGCGAGTGCCAGCCCCTGCGCGCCCATGCCCTTGCCTGCTTGACAGCCTGCCTCTTTGGTCACCTTTTTTAGCCATGTTTGGGCACCTTTTTGGACCGTGTTTGGGCACCCTATTGGGCCTTGTTTGACCAACCTTTGGGCTATGTTTGGCCACCCTTTTGGGCTATTTTTTATCATCTTTTTGGATCATGTTTAGGCCCCCCTGTTGATTTATGTTTGGCCACTCTCATGGGCCATATTTGGTCACTTTCTTAGACAATTTTTGGTGGACTTCTTGAACCATTCTTGGCTTATGTCTTAGGGCCTTTGGGGCCCATTTGGGCCATTGTTCCAAGACTTATTCAGGGACATTTTTGGGGCGATCTTGGAGCCATACTTGAACAAGCCTTAGATTATTTTTGACCATTGGCTAGGAAAGATATTTGACTACCATTTGGAACTTATCTTGGGTGAGTCTAATTAACGATTTTCATTTTTCATTTTAGGAAAACATTGGGAAACATGGGGAAATGAATAAATGATCAATTGAATCCATTAAATTATCTTTTATTTTATTTTCTTAATTCATTTCACTCACACCCCGGGTTTGTGGAAATTCGGGGCGTGACAACGTGGTATCAGAGCTTAGGTTCGAATAGTTAGGGACCGTAGGGTGTTGTTAAACACAATGGGAACATGACGAGTAATTTAAAAATTTTTGGAAACTTTCTGTAACGTATAGAATTTGACAGCTAGGTATTAAAGCTCTAGTTTGAGAATACCTAGCGACGATGGTGTGTTGTTGAACACCATGAGACCCTAGAGGAAAGCCTATGACTTAGTATGAGCCATCAGTGGCATGTGATAAGACTTGTGTGTTAACTGGTTATTTATGCTTGATGCATCACTCGTTGTGATTATGTGTTAGTTGTAATACTATGAAACATGATTACATGGTTTGGTACAGTGAGATGCGTGATATTCGTAATGTGTATATTGGCATAACTGTATGTAGTAACTTGGTATATGTTTACAAACATAATAGAATGATGCTTGTTCTTACTATAGGATGACATCCAAAACATTAGGTTGAGGATAGAGTAGGTTGAGGGAGAGGGTAAACCTTAGTGTCACGACCCGAAACCCACCCTATGCGGATCTCGAGTCGGGACCGCCACCCTTCGGCCCGAGGGCCTCGGGGCAAGGCTCTCATAAGTAGCGGTATCGGATAGACGTGCCACATGTGGTTGCGGAAGCATGAAAAACTTTTTCTTTTCTTTCTTATTTTAAAAATTTGCACATTTGTCCGGTACTGCCGCTCTTCACATTTCGGTATACATGTATAATCATACATTCAGAGCATAATTGAATTTCTAAAATTTTATACATATTGCATAGTCGGTTGCCTTATGGCTTAAGCACATACTACCCGAAGTCTATTACATCATAGTTCAACCAGCTATAGGTTCTAACTACCTCCAAAAGTCAATTACATATTCTAATACCTCCAAAAGTCCATGATCATAATGGAGCTATTAATCGTTATCCCAAAATGGAGCACGGCTCCCACTCATCATCAGTACCTGAAAAATGTTAGGGAAAGGGGGTGAGCTTCGAGAAGCTCAATGACTAATTCCTACATCTGTCATGGGTTTTCAATTGGTAGAGGTTTCGTATATGAGAGTTTATAAAATACTCAACTACCAATTGTTCGTATACTTGAATCATAGGAGATATGCATTCTTAAAACATGTAGCTTGGAAACATTCAAGGCATTCAAGCTAAAACTTACCTTTCCGTAAAAGAGCATATGCATTTCAGAGCATGTAACTTAAAATCACATAATTCAAGTTAAACAAACATTTCTTAAATAAAGTATATGCATTTCAAAGCATATAAACATGCATAATAGGAAATGGGGGTAAAAACCAGCTTCCATTTTCCAAGCGTTACTTTAAAACATATAAACATTTCATAGTGAAAATGGGGGTAAAACCTGCTTCCATTTTCAAAATTGTTTGTCATCTTTTCTCTGTAATTAGGTGGAATCTATTTCGAACCAGATTCCTGTTTTACGTATATGTGGAGATATCTCATTGCCTGTGGGATCAGATCCTGCTACCAGGCATATGCACATGATACGTCTGAAGTGTTCCGTAGAACCCACAACTCTACCTCTGTGCTTATAAGTGTTAGTGCACATGATAGGTCCGAAGTGTTCCGTAGAACCCACAACTCTACCTCTATGCTTATTATTATCTGTCAAAACATTTGTCATATGGCTTCTTTAAATAAATACTTTTCAAGAGTATTTAAAACATGATGTTCGTGATTTCATGACAAAGTCTTCAAATATGTATAAGAAGAACTTCAGAATATGTAGACATGCTAAATACTTTTAAGGAAGATAGTAATAGAAGTCATTCATTGAGCATGTCACAATAAAGTTTATAAGAATGGAATATTTCAAGACATAAATCATGAAATATGGAATTTAACATTCAATGCTTCGACATTTTGAAGGTTAAAACATTTCAAATCCGTGGAGTTAAAACCTCCACTTCAAATGCAGGGTTACTCACCTTGGTCCTTTAGGGTTAGTGCTAATAATGCGCTTTCCCACTTCCTGTGTAGTTCCTAAGAACAATTCATAAATAACCTCATTAACTTCACATTCACTTCAAACATCTCCTACTGATGCTTCTTAGCTTATGCTTAGATCGTATTAGATCCTAACATGATATCATAAATTTCTTACGTACTTAATTTAACACGCATTCTTAACCTATGACGCAACTTAATGTGTTAAGAATTTAATTTATTTCAATTTATACTCTTCTGGTAGCTCCATTAACTTTAAATTAAAGTTATTTATTTGACATGTTTACGTGTCGTGTCTTTTCGTATTTTATTTCTCGTACTTGCCTCAGTTTAGTTCTTTGGCAATATTTCAATTCATAGTCATCTAACAGATGCTATTCATCAAATTTTATGTCCCTTTATTTTAGACATTTCTTTTGGTCGAATGGACTTTACTATTGAGTCCAGAGTGTCGAAGAAAGTCAGTTTAGGCTTTCCAAGATTTTAATTCGGACTTTTATATGTAAAAGGGTAAAATGGTCATTTATCGTTTTACGTGTCATATTTTTCCATACTTCGTTTCATAATTTGGACCTCACCATTGAACTCAGAAGGTCCGAGATAGTAAGAATACACTAATAACTTGTTAATTTTAGACAAGGGGTACTTTGGTCATTTACCCCTTTACGTGTCTTTATTTTTCGGGCCCCGTCTTGTAAAACGGACCCTACCATTAGTCTCAGAATATCCAAAATAGTAAGGATACACTATTCATATGTTTAATTTGGACTTCATTTGCCTCATTTATGACCCAGGGGCAAAATAGTTATTTTACTTTACTTATTAAATAATTAAATTAATTATTTAATTATTTTTCCAGGGGCTTAATTGCATAAATTTTCCAAAAATTGGGCCACAGTGTAAATCCGTAGAACAGTTGGGGGTCAAAGTATAAATATCCAAAGATCCGGTCTGAACCAGTTGGTTCAGTTCAATCTCAACTGAACCGGTCCGGTCTTAACTGAACCAACCGGTTCGGTCGGTTTAATTACATAAGGCTGACGTCATGATGATGTCAGCCCTAATGGCTTATAACTTAAAATCATAACACCAAAACGACACCGTTCAACTTAACCGTTTATGCGATGGGTCGGGTTCCGACCCGAACCTGATTTGACCCGAACCGTCACTGTTCATCATCTCCCCCGTTTCTTCCCCAGTGTTGCCCTAGTTGCAGGTTCCCATTTCTTTTAATTTCGTGAAGTTTGGCCTGCTGTTTTCTTACTGTTTCTTCTCCAAATCACTTCTAGGACCTCATGTAAAGGTTCGGCATTCGTTTAAGGGATCAAACTGGTCTCATTTGTTCGGTTAGAGGTTTGATAATCAAACTTGCAACTCGGTCGTACATGCTCATTTTTGAGCCAAATCACATGGGGTTTGTTCCATTCTGTTTTATTTTGCAAAAGGCTTCATATTGCATTCATAAAGATGAGTTTCACATTGAGTTTGAGGAGTTGGGTTTCAAACCCGAAACCTACAACTCATTATTTGGAGGTCTTTCCTTATGGTTCTAGGTCGCGGTCATAGGTTTTTGGAAAGCTAAAAGGGTCTAGTTGAGGTCCCTATAGGTAAAATGGAGTTTAATCTCCATCAATTCAGACCTGCTTTCACTAAGCTTAACAATGGAGGTTTGGTGTACGGCTTGTGTTTCTGAGTTGTTTTAGGTCTAAATTTTCATGCGTATCAACTCTAAAACACATATCTAACATTATACATGCATAACTAAGCTTCAAACTATTTCTATTCATGCATATTTCTAGAGAGAGAAATTTAAGAATTTTCATGGGTTTACCTTTTTGGTCACTGGTTTTTCTCCCTCTTCACTTCTGATTTCCTTCCTTCCTCTTCTTTTCAGGCTTCTCTCTTTCTCTCTTTCTCTCTCTTTCTATCCGTGTGTCATGGGTGTGTATATATCATATATGTATATCTCTCTCACTCCCATACTCCATCTCAATCACAGCCATACCTCCCATACTTTCTGATTTGTGCCCATGCTTCCTTTCATTTCACCATACCTAATGACCTACTCATGTATAAAATATGCATATGTGTATTTTCACCACCTTACCTCCATGTCATCATATATATATATATATATATATACATATATATAATATGTATCACACACACAGCCGTCCATATGTATATATATATAGTATATTTATTTTATTTTATTTTTCCTATAACCAAGAATTTCATATATAAATACTTACACATGTTTGATCACACAATACACTTTTATGTGTGTATTTCTATTTATTTTAATTAATAATCAATTTCATAAACTTAATTAATTAATTATTTTAAATTAATTAATTGCTTTCCTTAAGTGTAGACATGTTTACACTTATTTTTTTCATAACTTCGAAATGCGTGCCATATGACCCGGTATTTTTGGGTCGGGGTATTACACTTAGTTCTTGAACCTCTACCAACCTTGGTAGCCCGATTGACGTGAGATTTAGGGTCTAATGTCTTCGAACAGTGGATGAGGTTTAGACCTTAGGTTAGTTGGACTAGTTGAACACTAGTATAGCATGACTTGGACATGTGTGTATATAGTATTGCTTGAATAAATTTTACTTGTGAAAGAATGTGTTAGAACTCAGTATTATTTGTTTATTATAACCAATGGATGGAGGTGGTCGACGTGAGTTTTAAAAATTATGATTAAGCAAGTATGTCTACAAGAATTGTTAGGTTATCTGGTAATGATTGATGATCTCTTGTCTTAGGAGAATTATATAAAGATGAATAGTTTGGAAAATACGGATATGGATTGATCCAGGTTATGATGTAATTGAATTTTAATTTCGTACTTAGGGTGAATATTGATAAGTTCAAGTGACGTGAATCTGAAAGTTAGAGGTTGTAATGATTATTTTATTGAATTGGAATATGTTATCTTGTGGTAGACTATGGAGGTAACCTAGAGATGAATACTATTGTCTTACCTAATCCTAAGCTGATCGATACTTATTGTGATAAGAATAATGGGTTGATTAAATGAACTTATGAATATAAGCTTTGTGAAAATAATGAGTTGCATAAATTGGGTCGAAGTGAGTTGTGGATTATAAACCTAGTTTTAGACTAGTTTATAAGATTGATTTCAAAATTATGATTGAATAAACAGTAAATATTGATTGTTATTTTGGAGAAAAATTGTGTATCAGGTTAAGAGTTAGATGATAAAAATTTTTAAATATGAATCTTGTGTTTAAAATGCGAATTGTGTAAATATGCTTGGAGTAAAAAAATATTGTGGTTAAGGCACTAGAAAAGTCAAAGAGAAAAAGGAGTATGTACTAACATGGGATGTGTACTGCTATGTGAGAATTTAGATTGTTATATAACTTATAAGTGAATGGTGATTTTCACTACTCATTTTAAAAATATGAGTAAAAGTTATGAATGAATCTGATTGGTTTGGATAAAGTTATAAATGGTTGTATTGTCTGGACTTAGATAACAAATACTCGGGAGGTTCTTTATTTTATTTGGGGGCTTGTGATGATTGTCTTGCTCCACTACTGTATGATTCACCGAGTTGGGGTAGCCAGATTTTGCGAGTCTTAGAAATGATGCTAGTGGGATGGTGTTAGTAGTGTTACTACCAGTTGTAAGTGAGTTTCAGAGATCTTTCTAGAAGACTTGATTAAGTGTTGCATGGTTGGTTTAATCATGATGCATGTTGTGTGCTTATATCTGTTAGTAAGTGTAATATCCCGACCTAAAATACTAGGTCATATTGGCACGTACTACGAGGTTATGAAAAATTGTGTAAAGATATTTACACTTAAAAGAATAACTGATTAATTATTTAAATTAATTGATTAAGATAATTATTTGTAATTATGATTAACTATTGGTACACAATTATACATATAAAATATGTGTTATGTATGGGAATATGGGACCAAACATGTATGTATGTATGTATATGAAGTAAAATATGTATGCATGTATGTGTATAATTTGAAAATATATATCTGTATATATATGAATCAACATGTGAACAGTGGTGTGAGTGTGTTGTGTGTATATAAACAAGTATGTGTATGTGTATATGTACATGTATATGTATGTATATGTATATGTATGTATATGTATATGAGATAATTAAAATATTATATATGTATAGATATAAAAAGGTGGGAACAGTGCAGTGTGTGTGTGTGTCGGCAGTATGTGTGTGTGTTTTTATGTGCATATGGGTGTGTTGTATTTTATATATATATATATATATATATATATACTATATACAAAATATCAAACAAAAGCCAAAGGAAATTAATGCAAACTGAAAAGGAGAAAAGCAGAAATTAAATGAGAGTGAAAGAGAGATTGATAAAGGCTAGGTGTAGGCTTGAATCGTGTAGAGAGAGAGAGAGAGAGAGAAAATGGAAGAGAGAGAGAGAGAGGTCGGTTGGCTGATCTTTAAGAACAAAGCATGCATTGAATGCTTGTTTTGTAAGAAGGAGATTAAGAAGTAAGGAAAATCAGAAGTGAAGGAGGGTTAAACTACAACAAAAAGGTGAGAAAACTTAAAAGTTATCATTTTTCTCTCTCTAGGATTAAGCATGAATATGAACTATTTTTGAGATATGTTATTGTATATATGATAGTTAGAATATGATTAAATGACAGTAGGCATGAAAATTCCCATGAAAAACAACTCAAAAACATCACACCCAGAAGAACCGCCATTGAAGACCTTGCTTGAAGCAGGTCTGAACCGATTTCTTCTAAACCTAATTTGGCTTATCCAGACTTCAAGTAGATCTCACAAGCATCCCAAAAACACTTAGCCGTGATAAAAAATCACAAGAAATGAAACCCAAAAATAGAGTTGCAAGTTACGGGTTTAAAACCCAATCCTTTAAACTCGATGTTAAATAGATACTTATGAATGAAAAGTGAAACCCCATGAAGAGAGGATCACAACAGAACAAGTCCCATTAGATTTAGCTCAGAAATGAACATTTACAATCCAATTATCGGTCTAAACTATCAAGGCTAAAAACCAAAGCAAAGAGTTCATTTGGAACTCCAAAATGAATGCCAAACCGGTCGTTCATACTTTAGAAACAGTTTAGGATTAAAACAGTGAGAAAACGGTGAGTAAAAAGTCACGAAATTAAAGGAAATGGAAAACTGTAACTAGAGTTACAGTGGGGGTCGAAGTGGAGAAGAAGACAATCAGTCAACTCGGTTTTAAAAACCAGGTTGAGTCGACTTAGACACGTGGCAGCATCTGGGCTTGCCACCGAATAAGTGGAACGACAGCGTTTCAATATGTTTTTAAATTTTAAATAAACGATAAGGCTGACGTCATCATGACATCAGCAACACGTATAAAAAAATGGCTAAACCGGTTGGTTTACGACCAGACCGGACCGGTTCACTTAGGATTGGACCGAACCCACTGGTTCTCTATATTATTTAAAATTAAATAAACCAAACTTTTCCCTATTTGCGGATTGACCCCAGAATTTCTAGAAAATCCCACTATGGCTCAACTGAGAGAAAATTCATTCAATTACACCCCTGGAAAAATATTTAAATAATTATTTAATTATTTTATAAATGAGGTAAAATTACTATTTTGCCCCTAAATCATATGTGGAGCAAATAAAGTCCAAATTGAACATATGAATAGTGTAGTTTTACTATTTCAAATATTCTGAGACCAATGGCGAGGTTCGTTTTGTCAAACGGAGTCCCAAAAAAATAAAGACACGTAAAGGGGTAAAATGACCAAAATACCCTTGGTACCCCTAAAGCCAAATTAAAATCAGGGAAGGTCTAAATTGACTTTCTCCAACATTCCGGACTCAATGGTAAGGTCCAAATTACGAAATGAAGTACAAAAAAATGTGACACGTAAATGGGTAAATGACCATTTTACCCTTTTACATACAAAAGTCCAAATTAAATTCTAGGAAAGCCTAAATTGACTTTCTTCGGCATTCCGGACTCAATGGTAGAGTCTATTCAATCAAAAGAAGTGTTTAAAATAAAAATACATAAAATTTGATGAATAGCATCAGTCAAGTAGCTATAAATTTGAAACACTATCGAAGTACTAAACTAAGGCACGTATGTCAAAATGAAATACGGAAAGACACGACACGTCGACATGTGAAGTAATTAAATTTAAATTAAATTTAATGAAGCTACCGAAAGAGTATAAATTAAAATAAATTTAATTTCTAACACATTAAATTGTGTCATAGGCTAAGAGTATGAGTTAAGTTAAGAAGCATCGATAGATGATATTACAATGAATGTGAAGTTAATGAGACTGTATATAAATTGTTCTTAGGAACTACAAGGAAGTGGGAAAGCGCATTTTAGCACTAACCCTACAGGACCGAGGTGAGTAACCCTGTGTTTGAATTGGAGATTTAACTCCAAATATTTGATGAAGTTTTAAGTTCAAGTCATATGAAGGATTTGAATATCAAATTCAGTTTACACAATTCCTGTTTTTAAAATATGCTGATTAAATGTTTTATATTTAATTTCTTTCTTGGAGATGTTTAGCATGGTCGGGTTAAAATGTATTTTCTTTAAATATTCTAAATTTGATTGTTACAAGTATTTGAAGTCATATTGCAGAAATCATATGTTTCATGTTTTAAATACTCATGAAAAGTATCTATTGACGTAGCCATGTGATAAATGTTTTATAAGCTAACATAGTTGAAATCCTTCGGGAGTCAACAGTAAATGTCACATAGTCAGGATTTTGGGTTACTTCGGAACCCAAGTACTCTGTCATGTGAAATGCCCGGTAGCAGGATTTAATCCCCTAGGCAAATATTATGGACAGTATTGGCAGTAAAACGGGAGTCTGGTTCGAAACAGATTCCACCTAATTAAAGAGAAAAGGTGACAAATGATTTTGAAATGGAAGCAGGTTTTTACCCCCATTTTATGATACAAGCTTATGCACTTTTAAAGTGCATATGTTATATTTGAAGAAATGTGTATTTAGCTTGAATACCTTAAATGTTTTAAAGCTATCTGTTCTATGAAATGCATATGTTTCGAGTTATATACTCTATTTGACGAAGTACAAGTTTAGCTTGAATACTTTAAATGTTTCAAAGCTATCTGTTTTAAATGCATATATTTTATGTTCAAGTATACGAACAATTGGTAATGAATGTTTTACAAACTCTTATGTACTAAACCACTGCTAATTGAAACCCCATGACGAATGCTGAAATTACTCACAAGCTTAGATTAGCTTACTCGGACTTTGTTCGGACCTTCCCTTTCAGGTGATTAGCGGCAGTTTGGATTAGAAGACGATGATGAAGAATCTGCCGTTTTTGGAAGTTATGTTCAAGTAGTTTTTGTCTAGCTCTACGAACATTAAGTCTGAAATCTTGTATTAGTAAAGTGGTGCCCTGTTATGTATAAGCCCCACGGGGCAACTAAACATGTATTGTTTATAAGTTTTTAAGTTTTAGTTATGCTCTGAATGTATGAACATGTATACCGCAATGTGAAGAGCGGCAGTACCGGACGGATATGCAAATTTTAAAATGAGAAAAGAAAAGAAAAAGTTTTTCACGCTTCCGCAATCATATGTCGCACATCTATTTGATACCGTTACAGATGCGAGCCTTGTCCTGAGGCCCTCGGGCCGAAGGGCGGTGGTCGCGACTCGAGATCCGCATAGGGTGGATTTTGGGTCGTGACAGTAAGCCTAACTACTTGAGGAAGTGAATAAAATGCCTAATAGGGTAGTTATGTGTATAAATTATGTAATATGCTTAACATGTGCAATGTGTTCTTGAATTACTTGGAAAAAATAATAAGATTATGAGGACATAAATAATGGATTGGAAAACTTGTATATATACATGAAGTATGTGTTGAGTATATTCTTGTTTAGAATATATATAAATAGAGTGTTTCGATTAGTATGCATGATTGCATGCTTAGGATCTGTTCCTTCATAATTATATAGTATATAATAATCATGTTATGTATATATAAATGGTTGAATGAATGTTACTTGTTATGAGTGTATAATGTAAAGTGTATATCCTAGGTTATAAACCCATGTAGTTAGGATCACTCGAAAGTGTACTATGAATATTCCGAATTGGTATTAGGTCTCGAGTTACAAGTGTATGGACTGGCCAATCCACCACCTAGTAACAAAAGGAGCTATAATCCATGAAGGGTTATCACCTTGTTATATACAAGAAAAAAGGTATAAGATACCTAATAAGACAATAAAAGGCAGTAAGGAAAAGAAATTAGCTAATGTGAACTTGCATAGGTATGTACCAAATACATAATGGAACTGTAATACATATTTAGAATATGCATGAAAAAAAAAAAGGTTTATGAATTTGAAATTTAGTACAAGTATGTTTTAAAGGTTAATGAGAATATGACGCTTAAGAGCATAGATTGCTAGAAATGAGTTAATTTGATGGAATGTGTATTGTCTGGCTATTGTGTTGATAAAGCATGTTAAATTATTTGGTGTGTAAGACACATGTAGTGCATATTTTATTTTTATAACACCTATGGGTTAGGTATATACGTGCTTGCATGTTATATTGCATTTTGGAACATATTTTTGGATAGTGCATAAAATTGAAAACTTTAAAGCTTAAGAAGATGAAGATGGAAAACTTTTAATAATATGTGGTATGAATGGAAATGAATTATAATAAGATGAAATAGCTGAGGTTAATAACAAAAGGTAAAGATGAACGCCTGCCATTACTTTGTACATATGGGAATGTGTAGGAAATATACCTGGAATACAGAGTAAGAAATTTTTTTTTTTATTTATCCTTTGAGGAATTGGATTGTTGAATTATTAATAAATGGAGTATGGTGATCGTGTTATTTGATATAGAGAATGGATTATGAACGGCATGGTTAGGTCAAGCTTGTGGTGAGTATAATTTCAAATTTTTGTTTAACATGTAATTTGGGAATGGAAATTTTAATTTGAAAATGGAATGATCTTGGGAAATTCCAATGACTTGTGAACAGAAATGGTAAATTATTGTTAATATTAGGGTTATGATTTACTACCAATATTGGTGAATACTCTTGGAATGTAAGATTAGTTGGAGATGGTATGTCTCGGGGATGAAGTGACTCATAGATATTCATGTTGAACAATGGTTGGCTACTGAGAATTATAGTAGTGCATTTAATGACTTTTGATATTTGGTGGAGTATGAAAATAGTGTAAATTTTATTAAGACTATTTCCTATTGTAGCCACATGATGGTTGGATTGATCTTCGAGGGTGACGTTTTCTATTATATTTCTTTGATGATAGAAGTCATTTTGCTAGTAGGGCTTATGCATGTAGGTTTTATTCTATTTTTCCCAGTTGATGGATGATGGATCATAATCATAAATTTACGTAATGAGTGAACACTAATAGTGATGAATTAGTTTGGAACATTCTAATGACTCACTTGGAAAATTGCTATTGTAGGGGGAGTGAGTTCTCTATAGAATGGTTTGATAATGTATCTTGTGATGATTGTGAAATTATATGAGTTGAGAATTCAATTTGAGGACTTTTAATGAGATGACTAAATGATGAATCTGATGTGTAGAATAGTTTCTAATTGTGTTGATTATAGTGACTAAATCAAGTTAGAGTTGAACTAATGCGATAAGTTTCATATGATTGACGGATTTTTTGAATTAAAAGAGAACTCAACATGAGTATTATAGATCCTTCCAAGATCTTGATTGAAAAAAGCTGTTGGAGAAGTGGTCTATCAATTGGCGTTACCGCCACAGTTATTTGGGGTTCATGATGTCTTTCATGTATCGATGCTGAGGAAGTATAAGCCTGACCTTTTATGTAATATCCCGACCCGGGATATGGCACTTATACCGAGGTAGACCTGGTATACGACATGTAAATCGAGATAAGTCGACTGAATAGTGTAATGTGAGTGGGTTGCTTAGTATACCTAGTGTCGGGCAATACCCGAGCACCTTAGGACCCAACATCGTAATGCGTGCATGCATGCATTTCCATGCACAACTATATTTCACGAACATGTAGTGTACCTAAAATAAGTGTATGCATGCGCTATTATAAATGAATTTATATGAATGAGTATGGATATATTTTATGTATAAAAATATGTACTTATATGTGCATAAATAATACATATAGTATAATGTATAGTATGTTTATATGTATAAATATTGTATAGTATATATTTATGTATATTATATCAATAGAAAATGAAAAGGAAAGGGAGAGGAAGGTGGCAGTGTGTGTGTGCATCACTGTGTGTGTGTTGTGCAGCTGAGAGGAAGGCAGTAGGGCTGCCAACCTTAAGGAGGCAAGTGAGGTACAAATATATATATATATATGTATAGCATGTGTGGTACGTGGATGGTAAGGGTTCAAGGGACGGTTCTCTACAGTCAAGGAAGGCTGCACAGAGAGAGAGAGAGAGAGAAGAGAAGAGAGAGAGATTGAGTCGGTTGTGAGTATTATATATATGGGTTTGTGAGTTGGGAAGAAATTGGAAACCACTGAGGGAAGCAAGAAGCTGACACTAGGAAGAGTATTATCAAGATTCAGAAACAGAAGCAAGGAGGTCTGAGGGTTTAGAAACAAAAGCAGGAACCAAGAATTCAGGTGAGTTCATTTGCCTACTGTTTTTGTGTTTTAAAACATAGAATTTAGATTTATCTATAGGGTCTTGTAGAGTATAGAATTTGAAAATCTTTGCAAAAAGAATCGGTTAAAATGGTGTTTAAATGAGACAGAAATGTCGAGTTGCAGGTTTGCATGATAATTAGAATTTTAAGGTTTTTGTGCTTAAAACTCAGTTTTTATAATGAGGAATTAATCCCCTTAGGTGCATAAATGAATTAGGAAAGAAATAGAACCAAAATAGTGAAGAAATCATAGGGAAAATGAGCTCGTCGGAAAATTGGCTGGAGCTATTGTTCCCTATATTCGTGAGGATAGAATGATCTAAATAGAAAACCAAAGATAGATATGAAATCCTTGTAAAAATTGGAAGAAAACAGCATTAAAAAATGGGGAAAAAATCCACCAGAACAGTGTCGCCGTCGCCCAAGAAGACGACTGTTCACACCGAAACCCTACCGGCGCATGGCTGGAGAAGAAGGAAACTGTTTGGCCTTGGGTCGGGTGGGCTACGGGTCGAATCCGGGTCGGGAGCCGACCGAAACAAAAACGAGTAGACTGAAACGACGTAGTATCATTTAAGTTTAAAAGATTTTTAAATCAAATTCATAGTGTTTGGTAACACGAATAAGGAATTAAAATTTGAATTGAAATGAGAATAGGGATATCCTATCCCTGTTCTGTCACTATTCACTGTTTGGTTATCCTTATTTAGAATAGGATTTTTTGAAATTGAAATTGGACCCAGAAGTTACAGAATTTGCAAACTGACCCCCCAACTTTTAATTATTATGATTTTACCCCCCAGAATAAAATATTAATTAAATATTAATTTAATTAATTAATTTAAAATAATAGAAAATTACGAAAATGCCACTGATTCAAAAAGTAGTCAAACGAACTCCGATTAAAATAAAAGAATAGTGAATTTTTATTATTTCGAGCATTCTGGACTCAACCGTGGAGTCTAAATTGTAAAAAAAGGTCTCAAAAAGTGAGAACCCGTAAAAGTATAAAATGACCATTTTACCCTTTATAGTAACGATGTCCAAATTAAACATATAAATAGTGTATTTTAACTATCTCGGACATTCTAAGACCAATGGTGAGGTCTGTTTAGTAAGACAAGGTCCCAAAAAAAAATAAAAGACCCGTAAAAGTACAAAATGACTATTTTGCCCTTTTTAATACAGAAGTCCGAATTGAATTCTGCGAAAGCCTAAATCGACTTTGTTCAACGTTCCAGATTCAATAGTAGAGTCTAATTTAGTAAAAGAGGAACTAATAGTAAAGAAGCATAAAATTTGATGAATAGCATAACTTATGAAAAGGTAAACTAAGATATACTATCTATTGATGAATAAGGATTTCAAAGAGGAAGGAACAGTGACTTGGTTTTATTGTGAAAGAACAGAAACAGTTTAAGAGGTAAGTAATCTCTGATCTCTGTATGTGTTACATTCCCAGCCATGTCAATAGTCTTTCTTATATTATCAATTGTACTCCGTACATATTAGAATGTTTATCGAGTCCACATTGATATTGCTTTATCTTGTGGAAAGTATTTATTGATTGTTTTATATCTTGATCATAATTTCTGTACGCTCTGTACATAGGCCTCAAGGGGCAAGATCTCAGCAGCCCAGTTTACATTGGCCTGTTCAGGCAACAGTTTCTTTTCGCTGCTGAGATAGTGTTATTGCATTTACGGTTTATTGGATTTAGCATGATCTTGATATATTATATTATAGTCGGATTTGTGCTCAGTCACAAACTCCATCTGATGCTTACTAGACCTACGGGTCAAGAAAATGGAATCAAAAGTGGCAATTAAAATGACAGCTAAAGTGGGATCTGCGAGGCGAGTATTGAACCGACGGGTTAGTGCTTGGCTGAGAGATCGAGGAAAAAGGGAATAAAATGAATTAAGGGGTATGCCGGGCCCCAAGTTAAAGTGCATCCACATTTGTTGTTATCAGTATCATTTATTGATTATCATATCTTGATCATATTATATCATTATGAATGATCATAAGATTTCACAGCTTTTATTTGAGTGCATATGATTATACTTGAGACAGCTCATGATTGTAGCAGTATGATTATATTATCAGACAGATTTCATGTCTTTATCATTTGAGTTCTATCATCTGATATTGAGTTCTATATTCATTGACTGGCTAGCACATCTGCATTTATCCTAGTTCTTTTATGGATAATGCTTTCTATATTCATGTACACATGGCAGAGCAAAGGAGAATTACTTATTGAGCTTTAGTTAGCTCACCCCAAACTTACCACCCCTCTTAGGAAATGAAGCTATAGAAGAGCAGTAATAGCAGCAGTCAGCTAGATAGCAGTGGACATCCCTTTTGAAGTTACAGTGTAATATTTAGTATAGACAGTCTTTTAGCTCTTCCATGTTATCCACGTCTTGGGGATGAACAGTTGTATTAAGAAAGTTTATATTTCGCATTTTGTAAATATTATATATATCACATGTAACTTTTATTTATTTTCTTCCGCATTTTAGTTGTTGCATGTTAGTAGCACTGATTGTGTAGCAAGTTGAGACCCTTAGTTCGACAAGCAGCATTGGATCGGATGCGCGAAACGAGATCCGCATAGGGTGGGGTCTCGGGTCGTGACATTTTACATGTACTCGATTGGGTTGATCTTGAAGTGGAGGGTGATGTTTCTTATGATCAGAGGCCTATAGAGATATTGGACTCTAGGGACCAGGTTTTGCAAGGCAAGAACATTCCTTTGGTCAAGGTTCTTTGGAGCCATCACGGGGTCAAGGAGGCCACTTGGGAGCACGAGGTTGAGGTCCGCGACAGGGATCTGGAGTTGTTTATTCTTAGAGGCGCATTTCTAAATTTTGGGAAGAAATTTCTTTAAGGGGGGAAGGATGTAGAGATCTGAAAAATTAGAGAAAATTTTTCGTTTTTGCCGTAAGGCACTATTCATGCACTGTTTGCCAATAGGGTGCTATACATGCATCATTAGGCATAATCCATGTTTAGGAGCATAATTTGAGTATGCCATAGAAGAGAAATATGCTTAGAATGTTAAAATACACATCCTGTGTGAATTTGAGCTTAATCAAAAATAGTTTGAAAAATTAGACCAAACGGGCATCCCGAGTGGCCCGAGTGGAACCGGCCAAACCCGACCGCATGCGAAAATAAATTTTTTTAAAAATTTTCATTTAAAATAATTTTAAGAACTTTGGCTAAACCAAAATGTCAAATTGAGGCGTTTCGGGACGGGTTGTAGTGCAACGGGGTCCTAGGTTCATTAAGGGCAAAAAGGTCATTTTGTCCCCTTTGCCCCTTAACTATAAATACAGAACTTAGTGTAAAAAAATGAGAGAAATGGTCTGGAGAAGCAGCAGCAGCCGCGCATGGGAGAAAAATGAAGAGAAAACTTAGGTTTTCAAATCTTCAAGCTTCCAAAACACACTTCTAGGCTTGGATTTTCACAAGACTTCCTTCTAAGAAGTTGTTCCCCATGTCAAGGGCTAAATTCTCACCAATTGGTTCAGCTGCACAGCGAACACAACTCCCTAGGTTTGAGCAAAAACCCTTTTAGGTATGATATTTTGCTAAGTAAAGAATAGGATTAAGTTTAGGAGTGTTTTATATGTTGATTGAATGATTTATAGGTTTACTTGCTGTTATAAAGTCATTTAGTTGGTAGTTGCTTTGAAAACCTAAAGTTGGTAGTTTGTATTCCTATGTGTTCTTTGAGAATTTGTCAAAATGATGAACATGTAACTTGTTTATATGTTTGATTTATTGCATTCTAGCTTATGTTCATGTAGAGAAACTCTTTTGGTTTGAGAGTTACGATTTATTCCATGTGTTGATACTTTATGTATTTTATGATCTTTGAGAAATTGTTAAGGTTATGAATGTGTAATGTGTTTATATGTGAAATTGATTGAATTACATGTTAGGTCCATGTAGACAAAGTTTTGTGATATAAAAGTTAAATTTGTTTTAAGTACATTGCATTGTTTAAGGCATATACCATGCATTTGATGAATTCTCTCATTGAAAATTACATAAAAAAATCAAGGCATATTGGCATCTTGTGATTCTTCAAAAACATGGTGTGGGTTGAGCACTTTGGTGCTATGCATTATGAAGGTGTCGATCCTGTGGTGAAGAACCCGAAATTGGCCATTGGTACTCATTCCAATGAGGACAGACCGTGAAATGAGACATACGATTGGTACTCATTCCAACGGGGAAGGGCCGTGAAGTGAGACATGAGTGTGGCATAGAGTTGCATGGGTGTGTCACACATATTGCCATTGCATTGTATTGATGAATTGGAATGCATGTAGAGTATAAATGTACACTTGCACATGCCACGCCTTAAATCTTGTTCCGTGCATTAGCATTATGTCATACCAGTAGTTGAGCTGACCCCTCATGGGATATCATATTACAGATGGGGCTCCTAGTACTTGAAGACTTGATGAAGTCTTGAAGGATGGAGGAGAGGTGGACCATGGAGGATATTTGGCCCTTGCGGCATATTTTGTGTGCATAAGGGCATAGGCCCTAAGACATGTATATTCCATTATGAAAAACTTGTATATTATGAACGCTACGGGCAGGGCCCTATAATTGTAATAAACATGAAGTTAGTGACCTTTAAGTTCAAGTTCATGTGTATGTATAATGGATTGTATAATTAAATGATGTATATTTAATTTCCATGAATTATGGCCATCGAGTAAGGATGGATTGTGATGTCTTTATATATATGAACGGTTGCAAAATATTAGGCGGAGAAATGCTTAGAAAAAAAATGAGGTTATGTCAAATTTTTTGTGAAATTAAAGGGAGAATTAAGTGTGTAAAACACCATTTAAATAGGTGGAAAAAGTGCCCAAAAGGGGAGGTTAAAAACCTTGAAGAAGTGGGCTAAAAATGGGAAAAGTAGCCTTCAAAACTTGAGAAAACAAATTATGAAAATACAGAAATTTAGCCGCAGCCTGCTACAGTAAAAATTCATAAATGGAAAAAATAGGTAGCAGTAACTACAATGAAAATGCAGAAAAACAGCCCAGGCATGCCAGGCCATGCCCCAGCAGCGCCCCAGCCCTAGCCTGCCTGCGTCTGCCGCGTGCGTGCCAGACCCTGCGCACCTATGCCCTTGCCTGCTTGACAGCCTGCTGCACCCCCTTGACACCTACCCCTTTGGTCACCTTTTTGAGCCATGTTTGGGCACCCTTTTAGACCGGGTTTGGGCACCCTATTGGGCCATGTTTGGCCAACCTTTAGACCATGTTTGGCCACCCTTTTGGGAAATTTTTTATTAGCGTTTTGGGTCATATTTGGCCCACCTGTTGAGTTATGTTTGGCCACTCTCATGGGACATATTTGGTCACTTCCTTAACAATTTTTTGTGGACTTCTTGAACCATTCTTGGCCTATGTCTTAGGGCCTTTGGGGCCCATTTGGGCCATTGTTCCAAGACTTATTTAGGACCATTTTTGGGCCAATCTTGGAAGCCATACTTAAACAAACCTTAGATTATTTTTGACCATTGGTTGGGAAAGATATTTTGACTACCATTTGGAACTTATCTTGGGTGAGTCTAATTAATGAATTTTCATTTTTCATTTTGGGGAAACATGGAGAAGTGAATGAATGATCAATTGAATCCATTAAATTGTCTTTTATTTTCTTTTCTTAATTCATTTCACTCACTCCTTGGGTTTGTGAAAATTCGGGGCGTAACACTTACATTGGGTTCTTAGCATCACATTCCTATGCGGGTACTATAATAGCTATCTCATAGCTTTCTTTCCGTTTTCCATCGTTTGGGTGATCCTATAATCATGGATTAAAAATACATTTTATAATGAATTAGTATTCATTCTATTCCAATCATTTTTATTTAGTGTTTTAAGTTCTTTCAAACTTAGTCTATTCAATTAAGGGTCTTCAAATTTCCAATTTAGGGTTCCCTAATTCTTTATAGTTTATTTGGCCCTTCAAGGCAAATTGATATTTTACACTTTTTAATGTCTCATATTTTCCTGTGCACAATTTACGTACTCAAAATCCATTTTGAGTTCATTCAGTCATTATAACATTTACATGGACTTATTAATTTCATTTTTATATTTCTGGTAACTTCATTAAGTCCTAAAGACGTATTCGTCATTTTTTAGTTTGTTACCGAGTCTTATTTTTCTCAAAGGGACTTCACCGTCAAGTCCAGAATATAATTCATTTAGGATTTTTCGGATCTTAATTTGCATTTATGTTATTTACATTAAGCCTAGGGGCATTTTCATAATTTTACACTTTCGTGTGTCACATTTTTGGTACTTTTTTTGCTAAAATGGACTCCACCGTTAAGTCCAGAATTTCAAATAAAGTCAAAATATGTCACCTTTGACATTTAACTAGCTTTTGGATTACTAAGGATCAAATGATAATTTTGATATGTCACATTTATATATTTTTGGAACTTCGTTTCACAAAATGAATCCCTCCATTGGGTCAGGAATGTCCCAAAATTTTAAAGTATGTATTTTCATAGTCATTGGAGTCCAATTGATAGCTTAATTAATTATTAGGACATATTTGAAATTACTCCAGTTTGCCCGTTCATAATTTTTGGGATTTAATTTCACAAATCAGACTCCACGGTTTATAATTTCATAAGGCAAGACCAGTTTTTCTGGCAAGGTGTTGGAATTCCATTTTTCTCGTTGTATAGTGGACCAAAATGGACCATTCTTGGCCTAATCATCACCACTCCTAATGGGCTACAAGTTCTTGCCTTAGAATACATGGCATTCATTTGTTTTCATGGTTGGCCGATTATCACCCTAGACCTGCAACTCCCTATAAGACCCTTATTTTTTGGCCAAAACGTGTGATTTTTGTTTCTTTATGATCGATTTTTGGTCTAGGTTTGGTCCCCAATCACAAAACATCATTTAGTTCAAGTCGAAAACTTGACCTAGTTTCAATCTATCGTCAATGGCAGCTTAGGTTTTCTTAGGGTTTTCCTCACTGTGTCTTCTCGTATTTCTACATTGAACTTCAAATTTTCAATAGAAATAAACAAATAATCTTTGAGGAAAGGTTTAATACTTTGTTTAGTCAATGGCCAGATTTTTCAGTCTCTAACACTTTTCCCTTTTCGATCTCCCTTCTTCCAGCTTTTCCTCCCTTGTTTCTTCTGATTCTGCTCCCTTCTTTTAGGATTCCAAAGGCTGCATGCATGCCTCAATGCCTCCCTCTCTTCTTCTCATTTCCCTCCTCTTCTTTTCCTTCTTCCTCTCTCTCTACAACTCTCTCTCTCTATCCTCACATACACACATGCACACACTTCTGATCTCCTAAACACATACGCATAACACACTAATTATATATATATAACATATATATATATTGACTTGTTGCATGAAACCCAATTGGAGGGGGCAAGGGTCAAATGAGGTGTTGACACCTTACTTCAGCCTTTGTGCATACAGACATCTGGGCTTATATAGGTTATACATATATATATATATATATCTTGTGAGATATATAACACAAAAGTGTTGTAGCCAAGTTGACTATATTTTTGGGTATGAATTCTCTCCCTCTTTTTGGTCTTGGAATCAAGACTTTGGGTCAACACTTTTGGTCTTCTTTTTTTCCTTTTTCCTTTTTATTCCTTGTTTGGCATTTTGCACTTAATCCCCTTTTTCTTGTTGCATTAATTTTGTTTCCTCCTCAAGTACTTGTGTTACTTATTCATTTTTCTCATGTGTCGATTTCATAAATTGAGATCTTATCAAATTTTTATAGCCTTTATTGTCTCATCTTGATGCATTTAATTATTCTAATAGTCCATTATAATTGTTGGAATAATCCCGATTAAATGCGTTCCATTCGTGCATTATGCTTATCTTACCCAAGTGCACTTCGTGCACTAGTTTTCCACATTCACTTATGTGTTAATCCTCGTTTAACACTAGTCGTAACTTCTATCAAATCATGACCCTTGGCATTACATTGCATTTCAAATTGGTCATTTTTAATTTAGAATTACTTGTTTTCATCATTTACACATTTGCTTCCATATTTACAGGTCACTAGTCATAATTAGCGTTGCCCATGATTATTAAGCAAATTAATTTATGATAATTGTCATTATCGTTAATTGCTTCATTTAATTGGGTCAGGATGTTACATTAAAAACCCTGACGGGGTAAAGAGTCAGTAAAATTCTAGTAAGTCTTTATAAGTAGGCATTGTAAGCCATGATCTCTAAATTACTTTTGGTCACCATGTAACAACTTATGGTCCCAAGGGACAAAACTTATGAATGTTGACACGTGTCATTTTATCACTGGCTTATTCAGCTACAGACCTTATGTTATTATGATTTATCTTGCAAAACTAACTGGCATAAGAACTTGTATGATTTATTATATATCTTGCAACTCAATTATATGTATATATTTTATGAATGCTAGTAACTTTCACTACAATTCTTTTTAACTACTATCCATGAAAGATTATGTAAGGGGTTTTCCAAAAACCTATGACAGGGAACTTGAGTTACTTGTGAGCTTTTCATGAAGCTCACAGGATTTTATCTTGTATTTTTCACGTGAATGCCTAGATAGCATGACCTAAAGAGATAGACTATAGATTACAGCCATTTTTGTAAAAGACTCTAACTTTTGGCTATCATAGCTTTGTTTTGTGTTAGAATGCTAAAAGAAATGTTTATCAATTGTAATATTTAAACTTTGATGTGATGTAATGATCAGAACTTAGTATATGCTCTACCAAGCAAGAATGGAATCCATGTTTTATTTTCCTGCTACATAATTATGAATACATGGATTACTTGAACCAGTTATAAGGCCTTTTGTCGAGACCCAAAACTCACCCTATAGGGATTAAGGGTTTGTGACCAGCTACCAAGGCCTTTCAATGATCATAACACCATTCTAATTACTATTTAGTTAATCGCAGCGGAATAAACTTTTCTCTTTTCACATTCACAAAGTAAGCTACACAACTTAATTTACAAAATCAAAAGCCATCTATCTATCTTCAGTCAAGGATTCATCAAAAAGAACTCGATTTCCCTTAAGCATTTAGTCTGCATCACTTGAAATCAAGCTTTTTTAATCCTTACCTGAAACATGGTAAACATCTATAATGAGCTCGATGGCTCCATGAAAATTCCATAACATGCCATGGATTTCAAAACTACTATAGTTATGGTTCAAAGTTGTGTTCAATAACAATAATCACAGTTCAAGTCAATATCATGGTTCAATCATAGTTCGATAACAATTTTAAAGTTTGATAATCAAATCATAGTTCAATAATTCTTAGTTCAATCACAGTTCATATTCGATATTCATAAAGGTTCAAATCATAAAAATTCTTTTCCTATGGCCAACAAATTAAAACCTCCTTGACTGAGATCGATATTCGATAATACCACTAATACACTCCGCGATTAGGGTTCGATAAAGTCACAATCTATTCAATAATTACTACTCATAGAAGATTCTATGGCCAACAAATTAGAACCTTGCTGACTGAGATCGATATTCGATAAAGTCACAATCTATTCAATAGTGACTAATCATAGAAGGGTGTTTTATTCAAAATATTAAAATCATATCCAAAATCATTAACATTAATAACAATCCCAATTGTTCAAATAAGAGTTCCATATTTAGCTTTTAGTCCAAAACAGTTCAGAGATTGGTAAGAAAATTGTATAGTGTCATGAGTATCTTACAAAACATTTTCTTGAATCAAAGGGAAGACAATATAGATATCAATGGATAAATTAAAACATGTACTAGGTATAATGTATCTATTAACAAAGGCTATAAGGAAATGAAAATATATATCGATAAGCCATTCAAAACAGTATCAAATGAAATGCGTCTATTTTCAATTCATAAAAGAGTTCAATATTTATATCTATAATGAAAATCCACCTTAACATGACATGGAAAACTCACCTGAAGTCCCAAAAGCTTAATCCAAAAATCCTTCCTTAAACAAGGGTCCCTATAATCACAATTCAAGGTTTTGTTACTTTCTTGTTTAAAACATCACATAATTCAATTGTTAACTTAGAGCTCTTTCAATTCCAATTACCCTTTTCCTGTCGCTTTATTAAGTCTTAAGGATGTATTCATCATTTTTGAGTTTGTTATCGAGTCTTATTTCCTCAAAAGAACGTTACCATCAAGTTCGGAATATTGAATATAATTAATTTAGGTTCTTCTGGATCTTAATTTTCATTTATGTGACTTACATTAAGCCTATGGACATTTTTATAATTTTACACTTTTACGTGTCATATTTTTTGGTACATAATTTCTCAAAACGGACTCCACCATTGAGTCTGGAATGCCCAAAAACATTGGGTTGCACTATCTTTTTACTTTATTTGGACATCGGAGCCATTTTACCAAATTAAATTTATTTAATTCTTTTAGATTATGTTATATATATATATGTGTGTGTGTATATATATATATATATATATATATATTCAGCCCATATTTTAACCAAGTGCCTCTGTGGCACAGTGGTTAATCCACTTATGTTTAGGGTTTACACACTCACTCAGGTCATGGGTTCGATTCTCTAAGGCTACTACTCCTTATATTTTTCTGATTTTTCTAAGGCCGAATGGCAGATAGGGGTCTAATTGAGGGATAAGATATCCCTATTTAGTCTCAGTTTATTAAATCAATTTCCTATCTTTGTAACCAAATGCCCCAAATTACATTTTAATTTCATTCCTAATACTGCACTGTTTTATACAATCCCCAAACCCATTTTAATTTCGATCGAGGCCTGACCCGACTCTGACCCATATAACCGACCCTACAGTTCTTCTTCTCCAGCCAACTTCCGGTGTCCTTTCTGGCACCGTCCAACCATCTCCAGTGGCATTCTAGTGCAAACTCAACAGGATTCAATTCTACTTTTCTAAAGGATTCCATTTATGGTTTCCAAGTGTAGTTTTGACGTTCGGTTGTGCTCAAAATAGAACTTCTCAGTTGGGCTCAGGTGAGAACCTGACTTTCCGACGATTGAATTTCTTCTTATTTCGTAGGGTTTTAAACAATATTTTTCCTTAATCGTTCTTCCTACACACTTCTAGGGGTTAGGGGAACACTTCCCCGATCCTCAAATCAATTGAATCCATCAAACTTTCTCACCACCCGAATTATCATACCACCTGCAACTTCGATTATCTCCTTGAATTCATGGTCCTTTTGCTTAATTCTTGTTGCAGAACTTTTCTTGTAATGTGTATTTTGAGACCCTAAGTTCGTAAATTGGTTTAGAGTCATTCATTTTAGACCCCTTGAGGTCATCAATGGCGGTTTCATCAATTTCTACTTATACTATACTTCGACCTCTTATTTACTTAGTTTCATCCTACAATCTCATGTAAACAATTGAAACCATATAATACCAAAGCAATGAAAATTCTTAGAGAAAGATTACCTGTTTCTTCCTCTTTTGTTCTTCAATCTACTGTTTCTTTCTCCTCTCACACATGCACACAATACACACACTACTTCCAGTCGGCTACACATATACACAACACGCACTCTCTTAGTCAATCATAACCCATTCACACAACACAAAACACATATAGTGCACACCTGTCATATATAGATATACATATATATATATATATCCATCCTTATCTCTACTCACATATCTATATCAAGAATATATGTCATGCATATATATATATATATATATATATATTCATATGAATATCAAAGTGCCTATAGCTCAATTGGTATCCTTTTTGGGCTTAGAGTGTCCCCCATTTTGGTCTAAGGCTCAAATTGTTTTGGCCACTGATGAGTGCGCAAAAGTGCACTCTAAATACCCTATTATCGAAGTAAATTGCTAGAAAGTGAATAGGAATATTGAGATATATTTGATATTATTTATTTAATTTCTATTTACATTGAGATATATTTTAGCGGTATTTTATAAGATTTTAAGTCTCAAATAGTGCATTATTTGTTGGCGAGTGCTAGTTTGCAATTGCGCTTTACATTTACTAGTTTTGGAATAATTTTTGACTTTTTGGCAGATTCGACCATTGAGTTTCAATCGAGATTTGGATGGCGTTAGAGTTTCAGAATGAGAAAGTAATCTTCATGAAATATTTAGAGGACTTCTTGAGCTTTTCAAAAAGGTCTGGTTTGCAAAAATCGGAGTTCGTTTGGGCCGCCAAACATTATTTCAAAGACAGGCCTGGGAAGCTGGTCCGAACCTGTCCGACTAGCCAGCTTTAATGAGTCATAACTTGAGCTTCCGAAGTCCAAATCAGGTGGTTTTTGAGCCTAAAATTATCTACTCATCTGGGGCTACAACTTTCGTGAAGGGCCCAAGTCGAGATTCAATTGTTATCTGATAGAAAATGGGGTGTAAAGTTTGTGGCAACTGACTGTTCGCGAGAATAAGAAAAGCAACATAAGGAAAAAGAAAAGAAAAAATAATGGGCCCATGAAACTGGAAAGGTGCAGAAACGGCTGATGAGGGAAGACCAAGAAAAGTCAAAGAAGCAATAAGAAAAATCAAATGCAAGTAAAACAAGAAAAAAAATAGGAAAGCAACTAGGTGGGCTGCACAGGAAAATAAAGAAAGAAAGAAAGAGAAAAGTCTTGGCCCACAATCTCACAATTCACACGGCTGAAGAAGAAAAATGCTACAGGGCGCGTGGTCTTGAAGTTGTGCAGCTGAATTAGAAAAGGCAGTGGGGCCCAGGTGCTGACTCAATCAAGGGGCTTTAGGGCGCAGGCACTAAGCAGTTTTAAAGGGAAGAAACAGAAAACAAAGAGGGGGGCTGCTGCGGCAAAAAAAAAAACAACAACAGGAGTGCGGCGGCTGGAGAAAAAAGAAGATATATACAGAAGCGACGGCAGCTTAGGCAGAGGAGATTGGGCGGCGGCTACTGTGCAGAGGACAGAGTGGTGCGGCTGCGCAGCTGTTTCATGGCTCAATTCTTCTTCATGAAATTTATGTTATTCATTCTGTACATGGGTAACTAAATTTTCAAGTGGGGTTAGGGATTACTTTGCACCATAAATGGTTATTTTAATTTATTTTGATTCCTGTACATGATTTTAATTTGTTAAATTCTTCGTTGATCATTCATAAATTATTGTTAGATTTTATTGTCCGAATAATTAAAGGTTTTAGTCCGTTTATAGATTCAGTCATGCTTTTTCTATTGAGTGGGTTAATGTTTTGATTATTTTTGGAACAATTAAATATTTATATTGATTCAATTCTTTGCTGCAATATTGCTCATTCGGTATATTGTCGTCGTTGGGTTTTTTCAATGTGAATATTAATTTGAGAGATTTAAAGATGATGAATGATTTTTCGAAGGGTTATTTTCAGTCTAATTTTAATGCATAATTTTAAATCTTCCGATTGAGATTTTTAGAATTTAATTTCTCAATTGAGTTATCTGTGAATTAAAAATAATTGAAATACCATATATGTGCAAGGGATTCCCGACACTCCACTGTTCGTTAATTTTGGATATTTTCTTCCATTAGTCAATTTGTTTAATTCTTAATTTTCATTCACAGATCATTTTTATATATTTTTATTTTCTCGTTAACTGTTTAATACTTTCTGTAGTTTCAGAAATTCTATTTATTATTCTTTTAATTTAGTCTCCCTGTGGAATCGACACCCCAAAGCTACACTACAACTACCGCGTTATTCTTTGGGCGTAATCAAATTTTGGCGCCGTTGCCGGGGAGACGGTAGAAGAATCAGTAGATAGTTTTTCTTTTCAACAGTTTGTAAAGGCGGTAACTTCGTTCCCTTCTTTTTACTTACTGCATTATTATTATTATTATTATTATTATTATTATTATTATTATTTTTTATTTTTTTTTATTTTATTTCATTTTATTTCTAGTTATTTATTTATTCATTTTATTTTATTTCTTTTTTTTATTATTATTTATTTTATTATTGTCATCTTGCATGCATAATAGGTATAGGGACGCATTAGGCCGCTTTGCTTGTAGGCCTGTGTTAGAGTCGGATTTAGAGTCTAATTTTTCTTGTTTTTCTAATTCTTTGTTTGATAATACTTCTAATTCTGCAAATATGAGTGAATATGAGGATCAACCCACTAGGACTCTTCAGGATTACCTTCACCCTACACGCACAGCTACACCATCATGCATCATGTTTCCACCCAATGCTCGTCCAATTGATGTCAAAACAGGGGTAATACAATTACTCCCTACATTTCATGGTTTGGAAAATGAGAATCCATATGTGCATATTAGAGAGTTTGAGGAGGTAGTTGCGACTTTTCATAGTCAGAATGCAACACAAGACATTGTGAGACTTAAGTTCTTTCCTTTCTCTTTGAAGGATCGAGCTAAGAGTTGGCTATACTCACTGAGACCACGGTCAATTGGATCGTGGAATGAGATGACCCAGATTTTCTTCACTAAATACTTTCCCCAACACAAGACCAATGCTTTAAAAAGACAGATTTCTACCTTTGCACAAAAGGATAGTGAGACTTTAGTATCAGTCTTGGGAGAGGATTTAAGGAGTTATTGGGTATATGCCCTCACCATGGGTATGAGAGTTGGCGTGTAGTGAGCTATTTTTATGAGGGACTTACACCTAGAGAGCGCCAATTTGTAGAGATGATGTGTAATGGTGAGTTCTTATAGAAAGATCCTGATGAGGCCATAGAGTATCTTAATGAGTTTGCTGAAAAAGCTCACACATGGACAGGACCTAGTGCTACTGAGAGCACAAATAGGTCACGACCCTATAGGGAACCAACAGAAGTGGGGGAATTTACCATCTTAGGGAGGAGGATAATTTGAAAGTTAAGGTTGAGACATCTCACTAGGAGAGTTAGAGATGCTAAAGGCTAGAGACGTACAGCCAACACACTTGGCTAATCATGTAGAGCCTTTTAGACCATGTTCAGTGTGTGGCGGGGTAGATCACCTTGCCCAAGAGTGTCCCACATCAGCTGAGATGAGAGGGATGTATGAGGACCAATGTAACACCTTAGGTATGTACAAGAAGCCTTTCACACCCTACTCTGAGACTTACAATCCAGGGTGGCGCAATCACCCCAATTTTAGCTGGAAGTCTGATAACCAGCCACATGCACCACCACCTACACAGCCTCCTAGATCATACCCTGCACCATATCATGCACCAGATCATGCATCTTCATCTTCTAGGAATTCTTTAGAAGACACTTTGCATGCATTTATTGAAGCACAGGGTAAGACTAACCAAAAATTTGAATCTTTGATCATGCAGGTTGTTGAAGAAAATAAGGAGATAAAGAGCCAAGTGTCGAAATTGATAAGCTCTTTGAGTGTAAATGAGCGAGGCAGATTCCCTTCCCAAGCTCAATCCACACCCCAAGGTCAACACATGGCGCATAAAAATCTGAAGGATGTGAACGCCATTGTGACTCGTAGTGGTAAGTCCTTACACATCCCAACCATTGACAAATCAGAGGATGTGGAAAAGGAACAAGATAGTAGCAATGCTGAGCTGCCCAAGGAACCAGAGGTGACGAAGAGCTATGTTAAGGTACCATTCCCTCAGGCTTTAAAATCAACCAAGCACACTTTGGATCCTAACAATGAAATTTTAGAGAATCTCAGGCAGGTAAAAATCAATCTTCCTCTTTTGCATGTGATTAAACAAATTCCTACTTATGCAAAAGTTCTTAAAGATTTATGTACAGTTAAGAGGAAGCACCATGTGAAGAAGACAGCATTCCTGACAGAGCAAGTTAGTGCTCTAATTGAGCAGAGGATCCCCCCCAAGTACAAGGATCCTGGTTGTCCAACCATTGCATGCAGTATTGGAAATCATGAGTTTGGACAATCTTTACTTGATTTAGGAGCAAGTGTGAATTTAATGCCTTATTCTATTTACTTGCAGTTGGGGTTAGGAGAGATCAAACCAACTTCTATGGTATTGCAATTGGCTGACCGTTCAGTCAGAGCACCAAGGGGTGTGGTAGAGGATGTTCTAATTCAAGTTGATAAATTTTATTATCCTGTTGATTTCATAATCCTTGACACCAGCTCTGTTGTTGATTCTACTTCAAAGATTCCTTTGATTTTAGGTAGGCCGTTCCTTGCCACTGCTAATGCTCTTATCAATTGCAGGAATGGGCTCATGAAGTTGTCTTTTGGGAACATGACCCTTGAGGTGAATATATTTCATGTTGCAAAACAGCCAGAAGAGGAGGATGAAAGCTGTCAGACGTGCATGGTTGACTCACTTATGGATAAGGGAATTCCTGCAACTCATGATTCTGATCTCCCTAAGCATTTTCTTGTTAATTCTGAGTTTGAATATATTTCTGATCCATCTGATGTGATTGATGTTTGTGCTATTTTCGACAGAACTCAGGATTATGGAGCACGGGGATGGAAACCGAAGTTTGAGGAATTACCTAACACAAGTAAAGAACAGATTCCTTCAAGTGTGAAAAAGCCAAAAGTTGAATTGAAACCTTTGCCTAAGGGTTCCAAACATGCCTTCCTTGATCCAGGTGATACTTTTCCTATTATTATGTCATCTGAATTGTCTAAGTCTCAAGGTGAGAAATTACCTCAGACACTAAGTAAGCCTAGGTCAGCCCTAGGTTGGAGCATTGCTGATCAAGTTAAAATGACAGCGTTGCATGATAATAATATTTTGAGGAAAACGTTTAAGCCTAATGATCGAGTTTTCTTATATGATTCTAGACTCCATAAGCACCCAAGAAAACTCAGGTCTAGGTGGACAGGCCCCTTTATAATAAAGAATATTTTTGAAAATGGGGTAGTAGAAATAGAGGATCCCAAGGATGGTAGGGTTTTTAAAGTCAATGGCCAGCGCCTTAAAGTTTTAATTGATAGGCAAGTTCTGGAAGTGGAAGACATTCCACTTATGGACCCGGACTATCCACCTTGATCACGCCATGTACGGTATGCTTGTTTTTTTTTTTTATTTTCTTTATTTTATTTGTTTTATTTTGTTTTTGTTTTCTTTTATTTTCGTTCTTTTTCTTTTTGTTTGCTGCTGTTTTCTTTGTTTTTATTTTGTAGGTTAATTTCATTTCGTTAGTTCAGATTGCCATCTTTGGTGCTTAGCAAGTTGCCTATGTCCCGTCACATCAGGTGTATTCTCTCCTTTTTAGTACCCTCCATTCCATTTTGATTGTTAAACATTGAGGACAATGTTTCATTTAAGTTGGGGGGTGAGTGATTGCAAATTCATATTTTCATGTGTCAAAATTTCAAAATTTTTAAAAAAACTTGTATCACACGTGCATCTTTTCACACGAGTACTCATTTTCATTCATAGCTATTTTTGTGAATTCACCGAATCCACTATAATCATTCTACTGAGGCATTCACAGAATTTTTAGTGCACTTACCCAAACTTTGTGGTAAGATGGTGGTTGACACATGTAGCTAGAGAACTCTTTTGCTTAAGTATTCATGTGTGTTTTAGAGAGAATTGAGAGCTTTCAAATGTAGGAAATTGTGATAAGCATTTATTGATCTGTTGAATTGGGCACTTCTTTTGAGAATATCATTACATGGTTGGTGGTTTGACAGTGGATATACTTGGGATATGACGAACGTCAATCTAGGATTAACGTTTGAGCCTTTCAAGCTAACTCTTCTCATCATAGACCCTTAGTAGCCACTTTGAGCCAACAAACACATTTAGTTTTTTTCATATGCCCACATCATCCATACCTCTCCATATTGGAGCATAGCCTATACACTATTTATCCTACCTTTGTTGCTTCCAAGTGTGTACTAGGTGTGGAATTTACATTTCTTATTTTTTGTGTTGGATTGAAAAAAGCAGAAAAAGAAAAAAAGGAAGAAATTGCAAAAGTGTTTAGTTGGGTGAGCATTAAAGTCAATGAGCATCAAAGTCTATTCTATTGAAAAAAAAAAAAAAGAAGGAAAAAAAAAAAAGTTGAAAAAAAATTGAAAAAGGTGAAGAAAAAGAAAGAGAAAGAAGGAAAATGAGACGTTTTGTTATTCAGAGATTTGAGAAGTTGAAGAGTACATCGAGAGAAGTTTGGTTTGCTGTGATCTTTAATGAAATTCTTTTAGTATGTACTTGGAAGTTTTTGAATCATTTTTATCCTTTTCTTGATATAGCCCTAACCCGAGCCACGTTACAACCCTTTTATGTTGATCGTTCTGGTCCCAAGTAAGCCTGTGAAAAGAGTGGTGGAAATCTCATTTGTTAGTGCGCCTATCATAAGATCAATGTTTGCTTGTTGCTTGTTCATAGTTGCCTAATTCTTCATTGAGCGTGTACACCCCTTGTCAACTCTATAGAGAGAACCCCCACATGAAACACTTTTATACCCGCGAGATATGGAGTTGAACCTTTTGCTTGAGATGTTCTTGATGTTGCATGTGTCATGGTTTGTGGTTAGATGGATATGATTTGGAGCACACACACACACACACTCTGTGAATTGCTATAAGCGGCTTGATTGTTACAGGGTTTTTGAATTCCTTAAATTGCCTTGATTTGCGAGTTTGAAAAATGTGATTAAATGTTTGCTGTGTGTGATTTTTTGTGGTCACTTTTGCCAAATACATGGGAATTGCTAGGGACTAGCAATGAGTAAGTTGGGGGGTGTGATGAGTGCGCAAAAGTGCACTCTAAATACCCTATTATCGAAGTAAATTGCTAGAAAGTGAATAGGAATATTGAGATATATTTGATATTATTTATTTAATTTCTATTTACATTGAGATATATTTTAGCGGTATTTTATAAGATTTTAAGTCTCAAATAGTGCATTATTTGTTGGCGAGTGCTAGTTTGCAATTGCGCTTTACATTTACTAGTTTTGGAATAATTTTTGACTTTTTGGCAGATTCGACCATTGAGTTTCAATCGAGATTTGGATGGCGTTAGAGTTTCAGAATGAGAAAGTAATCTTCATGAAATATTTAGAGGACTTCTTGAGCTTTTCAAAAAGGTCTGGTTTGCAAAAATCGGAGTTCGTTTGGGCCGCCAAACATTATTTCAAAGACAGGCCTGGGAAGCTGGTCCGAACCTGTCCGACCAGCCAGCTTTAATGAGTCATAACTTGAGCTTCCGAAGTCCAAATCAGGTGGTTTTTGAGCCTAAAATTATCTACTCATCTGGGGCTACAACTTTCGTGAAGGGCCCAAGTCGAGATTCAATTGTTATCTGATAGAAAATGGGGTGTAAAGTTTGTGGCAACTGACTGTTCGCGAGAATAAGAAAAGCAACATAAGGAAAAAGAAAAGAAAAAATAATGGGCCCATGAAACTGGAAAGGTGCAGAAACGGCTGATGAGGGAAGACCAAGAAAAGTCAAAGAAGCAATAAGAAAAATCAAATGCAAGTAAAACAAGAAAAAAAATAGGAAAGCAACTAGGTGGGCTGCACAGGAAAATAAAGAAAGAAAGAAAGAGAAAAGTCTTGGCCCACAATCTCACAATTCACACGGCTGAAGAAGAAAAATGCTACAGGGCGCGTGGTCTTGAAGTTGTGCAGCTGAATTAGAAAAGGCAGTGGGGCCCAGGTGCTGACTCAATCAAGGGGCTTTAGGGCGCAGGCACTAAGCAGTTTTAAAGGGAAGAAACAGAAAACAAAGAGGGGGGCTGCTGCGGCAAAAAAAAAAACAACAACAGGAGTGCGGCGGCTGGAGAAAAAAGAAGATATATACAGAAGCGACGGCAGCTTAGGCAGAGGAGATTGGGCGGCGGCTACTGTGCAGAGGACAGAGTGGTGCGGCTGCGCAGCTGTTTCATGGCTCAATTCTTCTTCATGAAATTTATGTTATTCATCCTGTACATGGGTAACTAAATTTTCAAGTGGGGTTAGGGATTACTTTGCACCATAAATGGTTATTTTAATTTATTTTAATTCCTGTACATGATTTTAATTTGTTAAATTCTTCGTTGATCATTCATAAATTATTGTTAGATTTTATTGTCCGAATAATTAAAGGTTTTAGTCCGTTTATAGATTCAGTCATGCTTTTTCTATTGAGTGGGTTAATGTTTTGATTATTTTTGGAACAATTAAATATTTATATTGATTCAATTCTTTGCTGCAATATTGCTCATTCGGTATATTGTCGTCGTTGGGTTTTTTCAATGTGAATATTAATTTGAGAGATTTAAAAGTGTTGAATGATTTTTCAAAGGGTTGTTTTCAGTCTAATTTTAATGCATAATTTTAAATCTTCCGATTGAAATTTTTAGAATTTAATTTTTCAATTGAGTTATCTGTGAATTAAAAATAATTGAAATACCATATATGTGCAAGGGATTCCCGACACTCCACTGTTCGTTAATTTTGAATATTTTCTTCCATTACTCAATTTGTTTAATTCTTAATTTTCATTCACAGATCATTTTTATATATTTTTATTTTCTCGTTAACCGTTTAATACTTTCTGTAGTTTCAGAAATTCTATTTATTATTCTTTTAATTTAGTCTCCCTGTGGAATCGACACCCCAAAGCTACACTACAACTACCGCGTTATTCTTTGGGCGTAATCAGCCACCTTTTGGCTTTGTTATTTTGTGGCTTTCATTTTTTCCCGTATTATTTTATGACTTTTATATTTCTTGTGGTCTAATTTTCATAATTATTGTCATTTTAGCCCTTAAAGTCTCTAATATTTAAATCAACGACTTAATTCTTGATAATCGGGTTGGGTTGTTATACCTTTGGTTAGACACGTTATCAATATGTTACAAAAGGGATAGTATATTGGTGAGGTGCCTAACTAGCCGATTATTATCCCTAATCCGTATAGGGTGGGGTTTGAGATGTAACATTTGTCTTCTAGACTGCCTATATATCAACTTGTAGGTTTAGAGGGAACCCACCAACTCATTAACTTTCAGAGAATCAACATATTTGTTTTCTTCAATAGAAGTGAATTTTGGTTGAAATCTCTAAGGTAGAGATCTCAAAATTTGTAGCACAACTTTTGATTCCTCAATTCTTTCCCCAAGATTATAAGAAGAATTAACCACACCACTTAGTTTAGCATAAAATTCATCAAAATTTTTTGACTCTTCCATTCTAAGTGTTTCAAACCTAATGGTTACATTTGGACTTTACAGCAGTGGTACCATCATGGGTAGTATGCAAAATATCCAAAGCTTCCTTGGGTGTTTCACATGTTGTGATACATTGAAACTCTTCAACTATAACTGCATTGAATATAGCATTCAACCCCTTGTTATTATACCTATACATTCTAAGTTTCGTTTCATTCCAAGTGTTTGGGGGTTTTGAGGTTGAAGCATTATCCTCAGTGACTACAATGACAGGGGTGTCCAACCACTTTCAATAGTCAACCAAACAAGTTAATCAATAGACCTAAAAAAGTCTCGTATTCTAGCTTTCCAATAAGCATAATTGGACCCTTCAAAAAGTGAAGGACGAGATACAGAACCACTTTCACGATTGTTATCCATCTAGACAAATATTAGGATCAATCTAATGCCTAAGATTTTTATTCTGATGCCACTTTGAAAGGCCCAATTTGTATCTAGATGTAAATAATTAGACCTAGGGGGGATGAATAAGCTTATATAGTAAATTAAAATCATCTTCTCCAATTTTAAATTTGCTTCAAGGAGCATAACATTATCACTTCAATTAAGTCGAGATTGAGGTTCTAGTGGGTGCAATCAAATTCAGTGGCATGAAATGATAAAACTATAGCAATACTAAATAAATCAATAATATTCAAACAATGCACTAAATTTGTTGACGAGGAAACTGTTACAAATCAATTGTATCTGCATTAGAAAACCTCGGGGCTTTGACCCATATGTGAATCCACTAGAAGGGGTTTGATGATTACAGACTACATACAAACTTTGATGTAGTCCCTCAAGCCTTGTTGACGATTTGAATTCGCCACTTCGAACTCCATTAATGGCAAACTCAAATCACAATTGCGAAACTGAACACAATCTCGAACTCCGCTGATTGCACAAACTTGAACTCTACAAGCTTGCACTCGAAGAACGATGTATAGGATGAATTTTAAGTTTCTTGTGCACTGGTTTAATCTATGTGAACATAATTTGCATGGATAAAACCTTTTGGAAGATGATATATAAACTATATTAATGTAGTCAAAAGTTCTACTGCCAAAAACGAGATCAAACCTTTTATAAGAAGGGTCTAGGAAACCAAAAACAAGCAGCTAGTACCAAAATAAGAAACTGTTGTCACGACCATTCTTTTGAACGAATGATTGAACAACTCTATTTTAAAATCCAACGACCATATTCACTTGGGGGCTATAAATAGAGGTTTTCTAAAGTATTTATTGTTATCTCTTTACAAGCCTACACTTTCACATCTTTCTTCTTAACTTTGGATCTGACTATTGAAAACCTAGATCTAAAAGTTCTACTCATCTTAAATATTATGAGCTTTCACTTGATCAATCTATAGAGAGTGAGCATTTATTGCACGAATCTACTCCTGAAAGAAATGCTTGTTGGTAAAGAAACTTTGGATCTTCTCATTGAAGTGAGATTTGCAGGTAGGTGATACCCTTGTGATGCAAAAAAGGAATATTTTATTGGGCAAAGAGTGAGGAACTCTTGTTATAAAGGATTGACTTGCACTTGCGAAAGAGATCAAGGTAGTGAAAAAACTCAAATGGGGATGCTTGAGTCGAAGACATAAGAAGTTTTTTGAATCTTGTAAAAATCATTTTGTTTGCTCTCTCTTTCTCTCTCTACTCTTTTACATACTTGTGCATAACTTGAATCCATTTTTTAAATTTGTTAATATTTACAAAATACCCTATTCATCCCCCTTTAGGATAAATATATAGGCAACAAAAAGCATCAGTTTGTAGGAGGGAAAACCCTCACAAAGAAACTACCGAAAAGAATCAAGGGACACCAGTGCGGTGCCGGCCAAGGGTTTTCCGACGGTCAAGTTAGTACACTACTTGAAGAAGCAAGAAGAGATGCAAGAAGGCTAGGTTTTGGATGAAATAAATTTTGTCCCTTGTTAGTGTGTGGTTTATGTTTTAAATAACCATTGTTCGACATGAAGAAGACATGTCCTTGATTACAAGCAGTTCCCTTGTCATGGGTGGATATAGGACCACAAACGGCGCCTATAATAGTGGTTATGTCCCTTATTATATTAGGATTAGAATTTCCTCCCCTTTTGGAATATTTGAATTAGGTTAACTTAATCAGACCGTCCAACTTGCCAATTGGCTCGAGCTGGAGCTTTGCTTGGGCTAAGGCATAACCTAAGTCATGCCTAGTTCTGTCCAGGATGGAGATTCTTCAGTTCAGACAGATCCGAACTAGCCCATAGTCTGCTCGGCTATGATGATGTGTTTGAGTTCCATTTGACAAGAATAGTTTGGTCTTTACATGCTGCCTTGTAGATGTGATATGATTTGATGGACGATTTTATGCCCTTACCCATTCCCTACAAGAATTGTCAGAAACTTGTACAATTTTATGGTTATGAGATATGTTGCTATTCTACTCTGAAACTTGAATAGAAGAAATGCATATTATTCTCTACTTTCATGATTTGATAAACTACACGTAATCATACTGTTACATCAAGGGCAACATCCCTACAATCCCCAAACTTTTGCAGCCACAACGCATACACACTGGCTGACAAGTGACACAGAAAGAGAGAGAGAGAGCTCTGCCAAAGAATGGTATTTTTAGTGCTTCCACCTGTTTCATTTTCCAATATTAAGCTGTGTAAGCCCTCGGTGTAGTGATGCAAAATAGTGTAATTGGCAACAGAGACTGGAAATTGAACCAAATGTGAAGAGTGTTGATTCAGTAGCAGCAGGACAATATACCAGAAAGCAAGGAAGAGCATGGCTGGATAAAATTTAAATGCAGCAAACCTAGCATCTTTCATCACCAACCCAATTATCCTTCTCCTTTGGTCCTGTTGGCCCTTCCTCACCATAAATCTCTGTCGGAAACAATTCAAAAAAGGTCTCCACTGAAAATCGAACAAAAAATGGAAGATGGCTGATTATCTTCTCCAGTTCCGATCTTGAATCATACACAATAGTTGGACCCCACTCTCTCATATACTGCAACCAATGAGGTTCTATAATAACCCCATCACCAAGATACTCAGCTGCAATAATCTGATACCTGCTGCTTGAATCCACAAAATAATTGCTTTGAGCAGCATCATTCCTCAGTCCTATACCAAGCTTTGATGAGCCTTGAATGTAGCTCCCCGGATGCGCAAAACTTGCATGACCATTTTTTGACGAATAAACGATTGGCTTATTCCCCTCGATGAATTCCAAGTTGAAGCCATCCACCCATCCTCCACCACTATGCTCGGAGAAGTATATGCCCCAAAGTTCTCCAGTGAAGTTGCTCAAACGGAGGGTGAAATGCTCCCAGTCGCTCACATGTTGACCTATTTTATTCATTGCAATATTCATAATCCCAACTTTAATGGTGGCTGGTCCGTTGAAAGGGCAAAAAACCCACATTGCAATATCGGTGAAAGTCCCTCCTAAAGCTGGTTTTACATGAACATAGAGCTCAGCACTCTCAATGTTACCACTCTTCAGATAATTTCTCTCATCATCATCTTCTGGCAAATCTATCCAAAACTCTCCATCATTCTTTCCACCACTAGGCAAGTTTGAGCCCCTTGAATCAATTGGTTCACCCTTAACCTTACCATTTCGGTACAAAAGTGCTCCATTTTTGAAAAACCACGGCACTGATGAAGGGAAATAGACCTCATCCGGATGGAAAAACACAGTGGGTCCATAGTGATTGATGAGTGCATGGATCTGGTCCAGATTTGGCATTGCATGTAGAGTGGAATCGAGGTTCTTTAAGCATGCAATATTTAGCTCATCATCGGGACTTAGGGACGTACTGCAGAAGAATGTTCCAACAGAAACTCCTTTACCCAACATTCCCCTTTTGCAAGGTCTCGTGTTCCAAACCCGAAATGGGTACTTTGAAAAAATAGAGCCTGTGTCAAGTATCATATCACAAGTTTCACAAGTCTCCGTAAGATCAGCTCGGATGCATCTAACTTCTTCAAGATCAGGCTCATTTGGCTTATCAGTGACCACAAAACCCATCGTTCTATAACCCACTGGTGGATTTGGCAGCCAAATATATCCACATTCATCATGATCAAAATCCATACTCCAAATTAATGTGTAGTGAAGAGGCCTTTTAAGAGATGGAGAGTCTGATGTCGAGTCATGAATATGGCTAACTTCTGGCCTTGTACCCGCCACCACTCTAGCCACAAGAACAAAGCCTCCAAGTGGTTGGTCATTGGGCTGGCAGTAGTGACCAAGGCTGAAATACCCATCTGGGATTTTCACAGGTCTATAAAAGGTGACACCTTTTGTTTTTCCACGCAATGGTGTGCAGCGCCATATACTCTCAAAGTTGGTGATTTTAAGAACTTCTAATTCTCCTAGGCATATTCTTCCTGTAGCAAAACCTTTACCTGAGAAGGTGAGACAATACATCAATTAACAATGTCAGCAAATATTGCTATTGTACGCAAGAAGGGACGCAACTGCAATAAAAATTGAGTTCATGACGAGATAATAGAATTCCCCTAAAAAAAATAGTTTTTTCAAGGCTCGGCCATAATCCCATAACAATCTTTAGTTCCAAAATATTACATAATCTTTTTTTCCCCCTTGAAAAGTAGTTTCATCAAGGCTCAGCCAACATAATTCTGTATTGAGAATATTAAAATATGCTCATCGGTGAGTGCACCAATGTTTGTCCATAATCCCATAACAAAATAAATTTTCCATTGAAGGACACCGATGGGAAAACAAATTGAAGGCCAAACACAGAAACCTATTCCCAGTACTACCAAGAAAACATAAGGGTAAATGTCATATGTTACACAGAATCAAATATGCCTGTCTCGGGTGGGTACATGTCTAGGTGTCAAATTTATTTAATCCTCAATCACGAGGCAGCTAAATATTCAAGTTGTATGGCATTGCATATTTATTTTATTTTTAGGGTAAAATCAGGTGTCTATGTTACATATAGTATTTAGCATGGGCACTTTAACTCATTTTCAAGCACCCAAAAAAGGAAGGACCAATTTTTTTTATTTTTTGATAAGTAAGAAAGCAAGGAACATAATAAGAAAGTTTTATAAATAATTAAGTAAATTTCAAATTTCAAAATGCATGTAGCATGCATGTTGGATTATACTTGAATGTCATGAACACATAATATTGTCTGGCAATGAGTCTACACTACGAAGCCTTATGATCCAACTAGTTGGGTAATTTCTAAAACACCAATGCGCACTTTAGTTTTAGAATGTGTTGTGTTATTCAGCGTCAAGAGTCTACAATCCTTTATGATTTCAGTGCTCACCCTTTGAATCTTCAGTAGGGGTCGCGAGAGAGTCTGTTTATAGCAATGCCTAAAAACTGTGAGGGATCCAAAATCCCAAAGTAAGAAAAAAAAAAAGACCCATGTTTAGAAAAAGTGTGTTAAGAAAGATGGAAGTGTCAACTATATATCATAAAGTCTCAGAATTCAATAATTGAGAACCTTCAAGTTCCGTGTGGATTTCAACTTCCAAGCAATTCCACATTCCCAGAATCTCAAGACTTTTTGACCAGGTCCATGAATGTTTTGAACAAACTTTAATAAGAATGTTTCAACAAAATTTTGTAGCACCCCACTAAGGACAAGAAATTAATCATATCAAGATAATCAGCACCTGTTAAGTATTGAGTTCTCTTATTGCAAGTAAACTTCTTTCAGATGGACCAAGGCAGAAAAGGGGAGAGTTGGGGGGTGGATTTGGTGTTTATTTTCAATTCCACCAAGGCACAAGATCAACCATGAGCTACAAAATTATTGGGAATAAGTGGAATCTATTTATCATCCGGGTCAAAACGTTTACACATAATATTTACCATACAAAATATTTCTATTTCTTTATACAAAATTTCCAACGATAACAAAAATTATCTTAGTGAAACGGTCACTTTATTGTCATTCGATTTGATTTAACTGTCCTTCACAAATTTTAAAACTGAAAGGGAAGGGAAAAGAGAAGAAAAAAAACAATGGAGAATGAAAATTCACAACAAATTTGTATGATCTACCCTCCGAACCATAACCTAATCAGAGTGTGAAAACAGGACCTAATTGAAAATTAATAAATTACCCATTTTTAACTCAAATCAATAGAATCAGACTCATGGTTAAAACTAGTAAACTGATACTAGGAAATTTAATATACTATACAGGGGGAGTGGGGGAGGTAGGTAGTGAGGTAGGTAGGGAAGAAGAGAGAGAGAGAGGGAGAGAGAGAGAGAGAGAGAGAGAGAGAGAGAGAGAGAGAGAGAGCAATCTAATTATTAATAACCCCATACACCGAAATTTCTGAGTGCTAAAGGAGAAAATGATCAAGCCAAAATACTAAGCACCAAAACACCCAGAAGAACAAAAATTAGTAGACAACATAATATGATCAAACCCAGAAAAAATCTAAATATATATATATATATATATATAAATTTATGCTGGAAGGCGTACCTTGAGGCCATCGTGGAATTGGTGAAGGCAGAGAAAAGGGTTGTGGTTCAAGTGGATAGAATTCAGAGGCTCTGTTCCAGTAAAAACACTCACACCCAAACATTTGAGTTGTCAAATTATATTCAAAAGATCAGAGACCCACCAAAAGGTTCTCAGGGTTTAAGAGTCTGGTCTCTTTAAATTTGCACAAAATTACATGCATAAAAAAAATCAGATAGAGAGGGAGGGTAGAGAGAGGAAACAGAAAACGGAAAGTAAAGAAGTCCCCTTTCCCTCTCTAAAACTCACACTCGCTCAACACCAGAAGGGAGGAAGAACCTTGAGATATTTGGAACCTTTGATTTTCAGATAGAGAGAGAGATTGCTCTTTCTTAACAAAGGGTTGAGTGAGAACGGAGAAGAGAGGTGATGAGAGAGAGAGAGAGAGAGAGAGAGAGAGGGGGAAGTGCTTTCTTCTCTTTTCAATAATGAAAAGTGGTTGTCGTCGTTTGGCAAATAGTTTTCTATTTATTTTTTTTGGAAAGATACAATTACTTATCTCCTTCAATGAGATTGGAAATTACGCACCAAGAAATTGAATATAGTATCAGTAACAAAAAAATGAGAAAAAATATTAAAAAGTTTTTAAAATAAAATTATTAATTAAGAATTTATGATATATTTTTTATATTTAAAAGATTCAAAAAAAGTTAATACAAAAATGTTCAATTATTAATTTTTATTTTAATATCGTTAAAAAAAGTGTTATTTAGACTAGAATAATCTTCAAGATATATTTTAGAAACAAATATTAAAAAATATTTAAAATAACTTTTCCAATAAAAAAATTATAATATTTTATGAAACGAAAATTAATTTTTTAGCCCCTTTAGATAAATAAAAAATGTTACATTTTTTTTAATTAAAATTTTTATTTTATAAATTATTTAATATTTTTTAAATGTATTTTGTAAGTTATTTTAATTTAATTAATAATAATTTTTAACAATGTTACGGTGAAAATTAATAATTAAATTTTTTTGTATTAATAATTTTTTAGTAATTGTTTTTAAAAAGTAAATAAAAAGGTTTCCCTGAATCCATTCCTATCAATAAAATTGTTTAGTCTACGCGCTTGATGCAAGTGTGGGTAGTCCCTCTCCTTTCGGTTGAAGTCTGAAGAGCGCTCCAATTCATCAACTGAAACCAAAATAATGTTTAATCTTTTTAGTCAATTCATTGATTAAATTGGAATTCTTTTTTTACAAAAAATTCACCTTCTCCATTTCAGAATTTTATCTTTTTTATTTTTACCAAGAAATTCTTACTGAATTAGACAAAAAAAATTAAGATAGCCCCATTTTAAAATTTTGTAATGATTAAAAAACAAAGAATTTTGAAACAACAGATTTGAACTTGAATAAATATCCACTATTACTTTGGCAATTAATTAAAAAATGTTTACTCTTTTTTATTTACCAAAAAAAAAAAAAAATCCACCTCTTTAATATTTAACAGTGTAGTGCACGCGGTTGTTAAAACCCAATTTAGTTTCATTTGTTTTTGATTGAACACATGGAAAAAGAAGAACAAGTCGTTACTACCCTTTTTGCTATAATGCTACTCTCAAGGCTGCAGTCAACCATAACTTACCAATTCATGCATTATTGCTTCTAGTATCTTACACTGATAACAGAAATTATTATTATTCGGAACCGCACTTGTTTTTTTTTTTGGACAATAACAACCTCAAATACATATCTTAGGGTATTCCCGAATTTGTTTTATGATTTTGAGAATAATAATAATTGAAAATGAAAAAATATTTCAAAACCAAAGGCCGATTAGCGAGGACTGCAGCTCATTTGTCCACCGTGTCTTCACTCATTCATTAAGCGAGGAAAACAAAATCGTCGATTGTCTGACCGAGATGAGACAGGAGCAAGAAAGTCCTTTGACAATCATAGAAACCCCTCCAATAGAGGTGGTAAAAATGCTGAAAATTGACAAAATGTCAGTCACTTTCTAGAGGGGCTCTTAACCGTTAATCTTTTTTATTGTTGTTTTTTTTTCCTTTCCTTTTTGCTTATTTGTTTTCCTTTCTTCGTACCAAAAAAACAATTAGATGGTAGTTGAGAATTTTATTATGATTGTGGTGGAGATAGAGTTAGAGTTAGTTGGGCAGCAAAAGTTTAAGGTAGGAAAAGTAGGTGACTAGAGGTTTCAATGAAAATTACTGGACTACCTAACCTACTTTGCATGATTACCCAACAAATCTACATGAATTCTGGGTTTTTTTCTTTTATGTCAATTCTTCAACCCAGCCAGCGATTAAGTTTTTGGTCCACATAAAAATCTATAATACACCCCTCGAATAATAAACAATTTTTAGAGCCTCATTTCTCATTAATTAATTATGTTTAATATTATTTTTATTAATAACAAAATTTCTCTTACAACTAAATTTCTTACCCAAAAAAATGTATTATATTTATTTTAAGTTATACAAAAATTATAACTAATAAATATTATAATACTTTTTTGCATTATATATATGTAGGGGTGCAAACGAACAAAGCCGTTCATGAACAGCTCGAGATCGGCTCGATTATGGCTCGTTCAAACTGGGTTCACTTAATAAACGAGTCGAGCTCGAGCTCAAAATAGGGCTCATTTATTAAACGAGCCGAGCCGAGCCAAAAAGAGACTCGGCTCGTTAGGCTCGTGAACAGGCTCGTACAAGCTCGGCTCGTGACTCGGCTCGTGACTCGTTTATTTTTTTAAGTATAAATAGCTTAGGGTTTCTAAGTGACTAAGTGAGTTATTCGTAGAAGGCTCTAGAAGGTGAAGACTTCAAGCGGCTGAGCGGCTGAGTTTCTCTCATTCTCTCTCAGTCTCAGTCTGTGATAAGTGAGTTTCTCTCATTCTCTCTCAGTCTCAGTCTGTGATAAGTGAGTTTCTCTCATTCTCTCTCAGTCTCTCATTCTGTCTCAGTCTCTGTCACTGATAACCCTCAAGTCCGATCGACCGAGCGAACAGCACTGTCGATTTTCTTCATCTCCGATTATCTGTGAGTCTATGACGATCGGCGGGGGCTGCTTGTTTTCTTCATCCATTCATCTCCGATTCTCTGTGACGATCGGCGAGGTTGCTTGTTTTCTTCATCAATTCATCTCCGATTCTCTGTGACGACGGTAGCGGTGACTGGAGTGAAATTATACCCGCTCACACCACAGTTGGATTCTTTAGGTCAAATTATTGTTTAGATTTTTATTTTATTTTTGGGTTTTATTCTCAGAAATTTTATTTTTGGGTTTTAGATTCATACTCTCTGAAGATTATTTTGTTTAGTTTTTATGCAGTTTGAGATTTTAATTTTGTCTGCTCAAACAAATTTGCCATTGTCATTGACTAAGTGAACTGGGCAGGTGTTTTTAAATTTACATATCACCAAAATCAACGATGCTTTTGAGAAGGTGGAACTCTTTGCGTCTTGCTAGAAAATTTTAATTTTTGTTTGAAGCAAATTCCATGAACAGATCATTTATGCCTGAGTTATCTTTCTTCTCTAAAAACCTACAACTTGAGCATTATGCAATATGATTTTGGGTTATGGAAGAGATAATCATATTCCCAAAATTTAAGTAAACGCAAGATCTAGAAATTTTCCTTTCTTGGTTGGTAGTTGTAGAAGCTATTTTTTTGTTGGAATCCTCTTCTTTTTTCTTTTTCTTTTTTTCATTTTAAGGAATTGGTTAGTCGTCCAGTAACAAGTAATGGTAGTAGATAATATTCAATGAAAGAAAGAGAATGTAATCAATATTTGTCTCACCATTAGAAATATTTGTCCATGACTATCCAATATTTTTTGTTAACTGGTAGTGTTGAAAATGATGAGGTGGTGTCCTGGCAATTGAGGTGGGTGGCACTGGTGTTACTCTTATGCGTCACTATGAACACCTAAACTCTAAAATACAGATATCATTTTGCTCCCTAAACCTTAAAATGGATTTAGTGAAAAAAGTGTCATTACACTTCTGGAACAAGGATTTATATATACTTATCTGATTGATACCCCACTTTGATTTTCCTTTTGTTTCATGTGTCTGTGGAGAGTTTATTTGTCAAACTAATTGCTTAGATGGTTGTTTTCTTGAGTGAAATTTAGGGGGAATCAAAGATATTGGGAACCAAGTAGGAATCATAGTACTATGAACCAAAATATTGTCTTCTTAACCAAAAGAGAGGGTTTAACAAGATAAACATTTGTTGAAGAAGAAAAAATAAGAGAAGAATAGATGAAGAGAGATGATGGAATTTTTTTAACTCTTATTTTATTTAATTAACTCTTCATAAAAAAAATAAAAGAAGATGTAAGAAAAAATTAAGATCTTTTAATAATTTTTTAGGATTGAAATTGAATGGCTAAGATCATAATCATGATATACTTTTCTTTTTTTTCAAAGCACCCATAAAATAGGATATTATATGTTTTAATGTTTAGCAGTCTGTCAATAGTACTAGCATTTAACATAAATGAGAAACACATGCATGCATTTGCCTCACTTGCTAATTAACTAGTCGACAAGAGAAGCTACTTTCTTTGGAGTACACGCCTCATCCTCTTCAGAACCAGAGCAATCAAATCATCACAACAAACAATTCTACCTACTTGTAAATTTCATTCAGGAGACAAGAGTTGATAAACCTCGTTTGTAGTACTTCAAAAAACAGACCTGATCTTGAAAATTATTTGGGCCTAAATAAAACTTTTAAAATCAGAAAAATCTGCTCGAATTTCGTGCTTCTTAGCATCATTTCTTTGATTAAATTGAATAGCACCTCACTACATGTGCATGCATGCAAACACACTCGATCACTTTATTCCACAGGTCCATTTTTTTCCTTTTTTGTGTGTAAATATAAGTAAATTGAATTAAGCTGAGCAATGTATTATTATGTTTGACTTGGTAATTTTAATGAGTTTTAAATTGTGTTAATCTTAATTTATTTATATGTCGAGTCAATTATGAGTTAAAATTAAATAATTTAATTTTTTATATAAAATTATAGTATTTATTTTCATATCGTGAACTTAACGAGCCTGAGCAAGAGATTAGTGATGGCATTTTATTTTTATTTTTTAGACAAATGCACTTTTTCCCCCCTACTTTTTGTCAACATTTTTGCCACGTCTTGTGTTTTTTTTTTTTGAATTCTAAAACGCTTTATTATTCTATTGTAATTGTGGTTTACACCATATCTATTGTGTGAACAGATTGAATATATTGGACTTTACATCAGTTCTTGGAGGTAATTTCAGACGAGAGGTCTTCTCTCTTTGATCATTTGTGGTGAGTTTCTAAGATCTCTTATCTCATTTGCTTATTATTAAATGGCCTATTAAATAGACATAATCATTTATTCCATGTCTTCATTTTCTGACTTTTGTTTTTTTTAGAATGTCAAACTGAAAATATTTATTTTTATCTTGTTAATAGATATGTCTATTGGACAACCTAGATTTACCTCTCAAGAACACGATTCATGTAATCCATTTTCATTTGAAGAATCCTCTACAAGTCCACTAATGGAAGATATTGATCAAGATGGAATAGATGTGGGGGGCATTAGCAACGATGAAAGGAACAATGGAAATGATGAGGGCAACAATGAAAACATGGGGAATGAGACAAATGATACTCAAAATGAGGATGCTGACCCTCACAAGCATGCATTTCAAAGGAAGCCTAGAAAGAGAACTTCTACAATTTGGAATGATTTTAAGGAAGTAGTCGATGCTGATGGGTCTAAAAAGGTAAAGTGTAATTATTGCTTAGCAAAATTTAACATGCCTTCAACGGGTGCCACAACACAGTTTCATAGGCACTTGAAGCGTTGTACACAACATCAACTTGCTAGTAAGAAGCAAATGGTGTTATCTGTTGAGACAGTTGCATCTGATTGTGCGGGATCTATTGCCAACTTCAAGTATGATCGTGCCAAGGTAAGAGAGCTTGCTGCACATATGACACTATATCATGAGTATCCGTTTATGCAAATGGGGGCTGTTATCTTTAACAAGTTCATGAGAGCAAACACTCCATATTGGCAAAAGATAACTCGCACTACTATAAAAAATGATTGCATATCCGCTTATGAGATAGAGAAGAAGAAGTTGAAGACATTGTTTAAAAGTATCAACAAAGTTAACATAACGACGTACATGTGGAAATCGAGTAATCAAAAGATTGGTTATATGGTTGTAACTGGCCATTTTATTGATTCGGATTGGAATTTGCAAAAGCGGGTGTTGAATTTCTTTCATGTGCCACCTCCTCATAGTGGGGTTATTGTTGCTGATGCTCTTCAGAAGTGTTTCATAGAATGGGGGATTGAAGATAAAGTTTCTACAATTACAGTGGATAATGCGAGGTATAATGACGTTGCTTTGAGGATTTTGAAAGATAACTTTACACTAAAGAAGAAGTTATCTTTTGGTGGAAGGATTTTTCATGTGCGTTGCTGTGCACATATAATCAATTTATTGGTGCAAGATGGAATCAAAGAAGTAAAAGGTATAGTGGATATTGTTAGGGAAGGAGTTAAATATTTGATTGCATCGGATGCTCGAATGATCCAATTCAGTGATATAGCAAAGTAATTGCAATTGTTTTTAAAGAAGTTGATTTTAGATTGTCCTACCCGTTGGAATAGCACATATATGATGTTGGCTACTGCATTGGAATTTAAAGAAGTGTTCCCAAGATACCAAGACAGAGATCCAAGTTTTATTTATGTGCCAAGTGTTGAAGATTGGGTAAAAGTAGAGCATGTATGTGATTTCTTGGGAACTTTTAATGTAATTACCAACATCATATCAGGAACTGAGTATCTAACTGCTAACTTATTCCTTTCTGAGCTTTGGAGGATAAAAGTACTCTTAAATGAGAAGTCTGTTGATGATAATGAATTTATTCGAGCAATGGCTTCAATGATGAAAGCCAAGTTTGACAAATATTGGAGTGAATGTAACTTGTTGATGGAAATTACTGGAATTTTAGATCCAAGATACAAAATGATTATTGTTAACTATTGCTTTCCAGATATATATCCTGAGGCAGAAGCCAATAGGAATCTTGTCACTGTGAAGCAAGTTTTGTATGAGATCTATAATGAGTATGTTGTTACTCATGCTGCAACACACACTGCACAAGGTGAAGGTGGACAGGGAACAACTAGAGAAATTGGTTCATCCAGTGCTAGTGGTGGTGATCATAACATTGGAAAAAAAATTGTGACTGGGAGTTCTCTAATTTTGGGTCATGTTAGTAGGACTGTTGATACCATTCAACCTTCTAAATCTGACTTGGACATCTACTTGGATGAGAGTGCCTTTATTTGTCCTGAGGGTTCAGCAAATAAGTTCGATATCATGGGGTGGTGGAAAGCTAATACTCTCAAGTTCCGTTTGTCGAAGATGGCTCGCGACATATTGTCAATTCCTATTACATCAGTGGCTTCAGAGTCTACTTTTAGTGCCGATGGTAGAGTTATTGATCCTTATCGTGCATCACTATTGCCTGAAACAATACAAGTTTTACTTTGTGGTGCTGATTGGGTATGTGCACTTCATGGGCTGAAGAAGGGTTCAGAAGTAAGTAAAATATTTTTTATATATTAATATTTTTGTTGTAATTTGTAGTTGATTTTATGGTTAATCAAACTTATGAAGAATTATTACTTCTATTTTGTAGCGAGAAAAGCCGTCTTATGTGGAGTTTGATCTACCCTAGTGGTTATGGTATTACTTCTTATACTTGTATGATTAGTCACCTTGAAATATATTCAATATTGCTTTTAAATTTTAATACAATGCATGATCTAATTTGTGTTAATTTTTTATGTAGGTTGAAATCTTTTGGGAGTGTTGAAGGACAATGGAGTCTACTTTTTGTTATTTTTATTTATGTTGTTAACTTGTTATGGAACAATTTTCTCATGTTGAATGGTTGTGTTTAACGTAGGACATTTGATTTGAATGTAGTTGGATTTTGTTTTGGACATTTGTTTAACGTATTCCATCCTATTGAGGTGTGGTACTTCAAAACCTTCAATATGTTTAATTCTTACTTCTTAGAGTTCAATTAACTTACTTATTGAAGTACTCAAATATCTTGTTCAAATTCAATTAACATTTTGTTTGTTAATTCTTAGAGAGAGAGACTGCTTGAAATTGAGCCTGCACTGTTGTTTACTTGTTTGTCAAATTTTTGTGGGAAAGTGATTCTACTGCTTTCATATTTCATATCTGAATCTTTTCCAGGTTGCATCTTTCCCTTTTGATGACCATAATTGCCCTCCCATTCAACTCATAACATTGTTTTGTTAAAGTGCTTACTCACAGTTTGATTTTGCTCATAAGCAATTTCACATGTGCAGGTGATATGTTCACTAAAGAACAGAATGAATTGGTTGAGTCAGCAGTAGAGATGCTATATGGTCTGATTCATGTATGATACATACTGACAAGCAAGGGAATGGCAACTGTCACGACCCGAAACCCACCCTATGCGGATTACCGGATCGCGACCGCCGCCCCGAGACCCGAAGGCCTCGAGACAAGGCTCATACATAAGCAACAATATCAGACAGCGATACGACCTGTGATTGCGGAAGCGTGAAAAACTTTTTTTTTTCTTTTCTTTTAAAATAAAACATCTGTCACATATCCATCTGATACTGCCGCTCTTCATAGCGGTACACATAAAGATAATAATCAGAGCATAATAATATTAACTAAAGGTTCTACATAGTACATATCCATGTGCCCCTCGGGCATAAGTACATCATTGTCCAAAATTTCTATTACAAAAGTTTGACTGATAATGGGTCCTACTACTACCAAAATATCTCCAAGGACCTATTGGAGTTGCCATTCACTGCTCCCCAAATTGAGCAAGTGTCCAACCTTGATCATCACCTGAAAAATGTTAGGGAGTGGGGTGAGCTTCGAAAAGCCCAATGAGTAATTCCTACATCTGTCATGGGTTTTTAATTGGTAGAGGTTTCGTACATGAGAGTTTATAAAATACTCAACTACCAATTGGTCATATACTTGAACATAGAGAACATGCATTCTTAAAATATGTAGCTTTGAAACATTCAAGGTATTCAAGCTAGAACATATATTTCCATAAAAGAGTATGTGTATTTCAGAACATGTAACTTAAAATCATGTAAACATGTATAGTGAAAATGGGGGATAAAACCTGCTTCCATTTCCAAAATCGTTTGTCATATTTTCTCTCTAATTAGGTGGAATCTGTTTCGAACCAGACTCCCATTTTACGTATACGTGGAGATATCTCATTTGCCTGGGGGATTAGATCCTGCTACCAGACATTACACATGACAGGTCAATTGAGTTCCGTATGACCCAAAATCCTGACTATGTGTTGATGCACATGATAGGCCCATTGAGTTCCGTACAACTCACAACACTACCTATGTGCTTATTATTTATCTTGCAAAACATTTGTCATATGACTTTTATATAAAAGCCTTTCATGAGTATTTAAAACATGTGACGTATAACTCTTGCAGTGATGCTTCAATACTTGCAGTAATCAAATTCAGGATGTTGAGGAAAATCAGACATGCTAACTATTTTGAAAAGAAAACATTTACGGATATAATATGTAAATAATCATGAAGCATGTCATGGCAGAATATTTAAGAAAACAGAAATCATGAATACTGAATTTGACATATCAATGCTGTAAATATTTGAACTTAAAAACATCCGTTGAAATCCGTGGAGTTAAAACCTCCACTTCAAATGCAAGATTACTCACCTTGGTCCTTTAGGGTTAGTGCTAATAATGCGCTTTCCCACTTCCTTTGTAGTTCCTAAGAACAATTCATAAATAACCTCATTAACTTCACATTCATTTCAAACATCTCCTACTGATGCTTCTTAGCTTATGCTTAGATCGTATTAGATCCTAACACGATTTCATAAATTTCTTACGCACTCATTCTTAACCTATGACACATCTTAATGTATTAGGAATTAAGTTTATTTTATTTTATACTCTTCTGGGAGTTCCATTAACTTTAACTTAAAGTTATTCACTTCACATAATTACGTGTCGTGTGTTTTCGTATTTCTTTGCCTTAGTTTAGTACTTTGGCAATATTTCAGTTCATAGTCATCTAACAGATGCTATTCATCAAATTTTATGTCTTTTTATTTTAGACATTTCTTTTGGTCAAATAGACTCTACCATTGAGTCCGGAGTGTCCAAGAAAGTCGGTTTAGGCTTTCGTAGAATTTAATTCGGGCTTTTGTCTGTAAAAGGGTAGAATGGTCATTTATCGTTTTACGTGTCATATTTTTCCGTACTTCGTTTCGTAATTTGGACTCCATTATTGAGTCCGGGATGCCAAAGAAAGTCAATTTAGACCTTCCTTGGTTTTAATTTGGCTTTCGGTGTACTAGGGGTAATTTGGTCATTTTACCCCCCTTACGTGTCTTTATTTTTTGGGACTTCATCTAGTGTCGTGGACCTCACCATTGGGCTCAGAAGGTCCGAGATAGTAAGATTACACTAATAACTTGTTAATTTTGGTCAAGGGATATTTTGGTAATTTATACCTTAACGTGTCTAAATTTTTCAGAGTCCCGTCTCGTGAAACGGACCCTACCATTAGATTCAGAATATTTGAAATAGTTAGAATCCACCGTTTAATTATTTTATTTGGACTTCATCTGACTTATTTATGAGGCAGGGGTATTTTGGTCATTTTAACATTTTTAGGGGTCTTAAATTTTTCGGGGCCTCATCTCATGTCACAAACCTCACCGATGGACTCAGAGGGTCCGAGATAGTAAGGTTACATATATAACTTGTAATTTTTGGACAACGGCCCTTTTTGGAGTATTTAATTTAATTAATTTCATTTAATTAAATTAATCTTGATTAAGCATAATATATATATATATATATATATATATATTACTTTGTACATAATAGAACAGGTTGAATAGGATGGCACACTGGCCAGCGTGCCATCTCCCTACCCATACCACGCACGTTCGAATCTCACCAGGTGCGGTTGCACCTTTTAAATTTTTGGATTTAATTAACTGTAATATATATATATATATATATATACATATCGTGTTCGTAAATGGACACACGCATACGCGTGGCCGAGTGGAAAAGGCGTGCGTGGGCGCGTGGGGGTCAGGGGTTCGAACCCCAGGGACTTCAGTTCCTTATATTTTTCTTATTAATTTCTCGCCAAACAGTGGACAAGGGTGTTAACCGCGTGTGGGCTATTTAAAACACGTATTGGTTTAAATCAATTGGGCCTTAACCGTGTAACCAAACGGCTCGTATCCAGGTTTTAAAAACCTTTAACTGAAACGACATAGTTTCAATAATGCGGTGGTTGCCCCTTAGCGTGACACGTGGTTGAGTCGGACACACCGAGTTAGAAGACACGAGTTGGCTCACCGTCGTCTTCCTCATTCGACCCCACTGTAACCCTAGTTACAGTTTTCCATTTTTTTTCTATTTCGAGAATTTTCCCTCAACCGATCCCCACTGTTTTGATGGGAAACCCTTCCTACAACATCACTAAACAACTTGGCATTCGTTTGAGAGTTCGAATCGAACTCATTTGCTCGGTTAAAGGGGCGATAATCCTGACTGTAAGTGGCTCGTTCATGCTCATTTCTTCACCATTTTTAGTGAGGTTGGGCTTATTTTGATCCCCTCTTCATGAGGATTCAAATCCCATTCATGGATGTTGGTTTAAATGAGAGTTTAAGGGTTTGGGTTGTAAACCCGTAACCTGCAAGTTGGTTTTTGGAGGTCAATTCTTTTGAGGTTTGATCTCGGATATGGGTTTTTGGGACTCTGGGAGGGTCTGGTTAAGGGCCCTATAAGCCAAACCTGAGTTGGCAATGCTCGATTCAGACCCAGTTGTACCTATGCTACGGTTCAGAAAATTTTTCTTGCTTACTGTAACTCCAGTTTCCTCGATCGATTCTTCATGCTTTTTAACCATTTTTCTTGTAGATTAAAGCTTATACCACATAGATTAAGGTCCTATATTCGCATGATTTCTAAGAACAATATACAGAAATAAAAACGGCCCTAAATGTTACCTGTTTACTTGACTGTTTTTGCAAGACCTCCCCCCTTCAGTTCTTGCTCTGTTGCCCTCACTCTATCTCTCCTTTCTGCTTCTTAGATCTCTCTCTCCCTCTCTACGTGAGTGAGTGAAGGGAGGTGTGTGTCTATAATATGTATATATGTACATAGGTATACCATGATCATTTTTTGATTTCCCCACTAATTTGGTTAACTTGTGTCAGCTTCCATGTTCAGTTTTCTTTTACTGTTTTGGGGCAGTGGTGAGCAGGCCATCCTGGCCGGTTGCATGTGTGTGTGGTGTCTTGGGTTTTGTTTTGTATAAGCATATATATGTATATATATATATATATTATATTACCAACACATTTGAAGACACACACACTTCATTGCACTTTGGATATTAGAATGCCCCCACTTCACTTATGAAATATTTACACATATACACATATTTTGACATGCATGCATGCATACACACACTCATATATATATATATATATATACATGTATATATATATATATATATATATATATTTTTAAGGTTACAAATATTTATATAGTATATATTTTTGCATTTAATTATATATATATATGTATGTTACAATTTACTTCTTATATTAAAATAATTAATTACTTTAAAATTAATTATTTTCTTAAATGTATCATCTTTGTACTAATCTTTCGTATCCTCGTAATACGTGTCACATTACCCGACATTCTCGGGTCAGGGTATTACAGCAACAATGGTAAGATTCTAAGTTGGGTTATATGTATCCTCTCTTTTTTATTTTTTGTTTATTTTTCATTTTTCTTGGTTAAAATGTTGCCATGGATACTTCTACAATTAGAGAAGTACAAAAACTACGACTTTGGTAGATGCCCAAGAGTTTACTGCTGCGGACAACCCTGTCCTTCCAGTTGGTCAATCAGACATTCCATGTTCAAGTACTGTAAAAATTTACTGTCCCAAATGTGAAGATATTTACATCTGGGTAGTTTTGATTTCCTTCTTTTTTTCATCCCTAATTGAGTTTTTTTTTTGTTCTTTCTCATTCTTCTTCTGGTTTTTTTTTCTAAAATTCTTTGTAGTTAAATTCTGACACAATTCTAAATTTTGTTACCTTCATTTTCTTCCAATTATTTGGGGGCAGTTATTTTAACTTCATGAGGTACCTCTCCAGAAAACCATGTCTTGATTTGTTTGCTTGAGTTTAGCTTTGTGTCTTTATTAATACTACTGTGGGTGTTCCGCTCCATGTGGTGGTGAGGAGATTCAAGATAGAATCTTCCACTTAATGGGATGTTGGGTCTTTTCCATTTATGCTATTCTGTTTTTCTGTTATACATCTTTAATTCACAGTTGTTTAATATTTACATGTTCTTTCTTAGGCTCCAGCATCAGAGATTCAGGATAGGATATTATTTACTATCAATAATTTATCTGCTTCAAATATTGAAGCTAAGGTAAAAGAATTCACTGAAATTTTGAAAGAGCAATACAATCCCTGGTTTGCACAGTATATGGTGATGAAAAGGTGAGGAAGTATCTGAGGTACATATGGTTTTTCTTTTATACATGCACATGTGTATCTTGAAACACATATATTACTATTGTTTACACTTTTCATTATCAACTTGACCTAGCTTCTTTTTCTCTTTTTTTACACAAGCATGTGTATCATGAAATGGATATAGCATTTCTTGTTTTTGTTTTAATGCTCTTATTAACAACCCTGATTTAGAACTTGCATCTCTGTTTCTTGTTACATTTGGCTGCACTATTTCATGGTCTACTTCACTTCTTGACAGAGCAAGCATTGAGCCGAATTTCCATGACCTGTACTTGAAGTTCATAGAAAAAATTAATTCAAAGCTTTGAACAAAGAGATTGTCCAAGCCACTTATGAGAACTGCAAGGTCTATATCTTATAATCACTTTTATTTATTCATTTATATGTAGTTGTTAGTGGAAATTATATTTAGTGTGAATATGTTGTTTCAGGTTCTTTTAGGATCAAGATTCAGAACTTATAAAATCAAGTTCAAAAGAGCATTCCTTGATTAAGAATCAAGGCATGCATTCTAGGGAAGATGATGAGATGACATTAAAAGTGATGGATATATATGAATGTCGTTGCTGACTTCTTGTCTCAAATGTATATGCTGTTTTTATTTTTTATTTTTTTCCTCACCTCAAATTGTAATAAAGATTTTCGTTAGGCCTCACCTCATACATTAGTACTTAGTAAACCTTTGATTAGAATCCAATATATATTGGCAGTACATGCACTGTAAAGTCTGCAATTATAATATAGTCACCTATGTCACTGTGTTGGTGGTAATATCTCTGTGAATGTTGTATCCTGGCCAGAAATTGGACACCAAGCAATGTGGTATCATATATGGTATTTTATTTAATGAGTTATATTTTTTTTTATTGTGCAAAAATAATATAATTTTTATTCAGTTGAACACAAAAAAAAAAAAATTGAGTAACTCCTAGTTTGAGCTCGAGCTCGACTTGAATGAGGCTTGTTTATTTTTTCGAGCCGAGTCGAGTTCGAACTCGAGCTTGACAAGCCATTCACGAGTCGAGTTCGATCAGGAATTTGAGCTCAAGTCGAGTTTCAAGCCGAGTCGAGTCAGACTCGATTTTTTTGCAAGCCAAGTCCAAACATCAGATACTCGACTCGACTCGGCTCATTTGCACCCCTATATATATGTATATACTTATTTATTTTTGGGATAATTAGTAATATGTCCCTCATATATTTTGTGGAAGAGTGAGTCCAGGCTATGATTTGTATTGATGTTGTTCTTTTCTAGTCAGAAGAACCTTCCGTCTTTTGATATCTGTCAAGAACTTGAGGTCAGAGGGTCACCGAGAAGGCTCTGGTGGTAGTCGCTCCGATGATAAAGTTAGTAAAAAAAAAAGGACTATAATTCAAAAGGAAAATTGAACATGAATTAAAAGCTTACCTTATGGTCTTATTTATAGGTTGTAGATCTCCTAAGTTGAGTAGGATTATGAGCTATAAAAGTTAGAATTTGAAGATATCTGAAGATAGTAGTTTCCATATTGAACTCTATTTCCTTCTTCTAAGATCGGTAGGATATGAAAAGCAGTGCTATGTTCTGAACGATATACCTCTGAACCCTCCATGACTAGTTAATCTAGATAAAATAATTTTTCTTGATCTGTTCCTTGAAGAGCTTAGTACAAACACGTGCCATTCTTTGAATATGTTTGTCACTTTATGGTATATCAACTACTCTCCCCCCCGAGCTTCAGTTCTGTGGGACCCTTGTAGAGCTGGGGTTAGGATTTCTGAAGAGTTATGCGTACTTTCATAAATGCGCCGTTAAGTATTCTGATAAAACAACCGTTTGATGGGATAATTAATGCCTGATCATTGTGTCAACTGCCAATTAGATAACCGAGGCCATTATTGGCCAACTGTCGATTGGAATTTTGGTGCCATAAATGTCGATCTTCCTTGGGTGGTCAATTGAAGAAATCTCCTCAAGAGGAGTTTTTTACGAACTCTCCAAAACACCAAGTGCAATTCTAAGGAAAAAAAAGACCCCAAGGCAATTTTTGGTATACTTGAAGATCATTCTGGCCATCATCCTTCAAGTTTTCGATCAGTTGTGAAAAATACCTTTCCATCTTTCCTTTTCTATTTTTGTCTTTTGTTTCTGCTCTTTCTCTCTTCTTCCATTTTATTTGAGTCTATACTCTTGAGAGGATGGCTACCTCTGATGCTTAGTCAAGCATGGGAAAGGAGGCAAGAGAGGTTGTAGAGATAGGAGGCTAGGAGGCTTTAGGCCTTGTATTGATTGACTAGGATAGGATCGTCTCTAATGATAGTTCGGGAGTGCTTCACATCGAAGCGCACCTTGAACCTAGGAATAGGGAGGCCGATACGTCAGGCAAACCCCACAGGAGAGAAAAAGCTAAGAGTGCTATGACCGAGGGTATATAGATACCCTAATAGTCAATTTTGGCTTTCCTCATAATGTGCTCTGTAGGATACCGAGGGCAGTAGATCGCCTTTCAAATATCGAGAGATGGGAGATTTGTACTTACCTCGAATGGTTCGAGGTTGGTGTACGCTTTCCTTTCTATCCGTTAATCAACAAATTTTTCTACGGGTTCAAGATATGTCCTGTTGAACTAAACATTAATAGTTGGAGGCATTTGATGGACTTTTTAGTTCTAGGACATCAAAATGGAGTTAAGGTAGATCTAACTTTCATTAAGAGTAATATGGACATGAAGTTCCTGAAGTCAGAGGGGATATTTTATATGTCCTTCAACAAAAGGTTCAAGCCCCTAACCTCAGTACCCACTTCCAATTAAACATGGAAGAAGTGGTACTTATTCATTAAGGGTGGTTGGGAATACGAGGATTTCGAGAACAGGAACAACTTCTTTCCTTGGTACACCAACTTCAAGGGTGAACCTACCGAACTCATACGTTAATACTTAATATTTTACTTCTATTCTGATCTGACTGAGAATGTTGAAAATATTTTCTATAGGAGTAATATGGACATGAAGTTCTTGAAGTCGGATAGGATGTTCTATATGTTCTTTAACAAAAGGTTCAAGCCCCTAACCTCGGTACCCACTTCGAATAAAACATGGAACAAGTGGTACTTCTTCATTAAGGGTGGCTGGGTGTAACACCCTGATTTGAACTAGGATCCGTAAGTCGTGGATTTTAGATTAGTAATCAACGCCTTAAGTGACGAGGTCGGTTTCAACCCCGGTGCGCGGACTTTTAAGTAATAGTCCTGAAAACTCAGGACGACTGTACATCACTTTCATTACAATCACGAACTTGTTGATTCCGTGATAAGTATATTGTCACGTCAACCGCCGGCCATCGATAGAGTACAAGATTTTGGCACGCATTTTGAGGTTACGAAGGATTAGTGTAAAGATTATACACTTAAGGGAATAATTAATTTTTAAAGTAATTAATTATTTTAATATAAGAAATTAATGGTAGCATATGTAAATAATTAAATATAAAGTATGTGTACTATATGAATAATTATGACCTACCTTGTATATATATAAATCTACAAATATATATAAAGGAGATGTGGCTGATTAGAAAGGGAGTGGGGGAGAAATGAAAGGCAAACAGTGAAGGGTATGGAGTGATCAGTGAGTGAACGGCTGAGAGATTGAGTGTGGCCCCCAAGTGTGTTAGGTGTATATGTTATATATATATATATGTATAGATATATATATATATATATACACATGTGCAAAACACCACATACACACACACATGGCAGATTAAAGACCTGCCCCAAAATAGTAACAGGTAAGGCACTCTTCATGGATACTGCCACAAGTTAACCAAGTTGGTGGGGCAATCAGATCTTGCATTAATTAAGTGTATACTTATATACACCTACATACACATTGCATACACACGCCTCACACTTCTGTCACTGAGAGAGAGAGAGAGAGAGAGAGAGAGAGAGAGAAAGAAGAGTTCTGAGAAGGAAAAGGGAGGAGATTCAGAAGGAGAAGGAGAGAGAAAGGTGCTGTTTAAGGTAAACCCACAAAAAAATCTCACATTTTCTCTCTCTAGAATTTCCCTACGAATGAACTGTTTTAAGCTTTGAATTAGTGTATATGATGTTTAAAGCATGTTTAAATAATGATAAGCATGAAAATTTCAACCTAAAACACCTTAGAAACATAAACCGTACACAAAGCAACCATGAGAGACCTTGCTTACAGCAGGTCTAAACCAACCTTGGCTAATCCAACTTTGGTCCATAGGGACTGAAACTAGACCCTACAAGCACTCCAAAAACATGTGATCGCGACCACAAAGCCCAAGAAATGACTCTCAAAAAATGAGTTACAGGTTTCGGTCGTAGAACCTAGTTCTAGTTTTAGACACCTAAACATGTTTTTGAGAATGGGGGTTGAATCCCCATACCTTGAGGGTCACACAGAACCAAACCATGCTAAAAATGGTGAAGAAACGAGGGTTTACCAGAGAGTTGCAGGTTGGATTATCCACCTTCTGCCCGAACTCGCGAGGCCAATAAAAACCCTAAAACGAATGCTAAAATGTTCCTAGATGACCCAAAAATGATTTACCATGAAGACAATAGGGTTTGAGTTGGCCAAAATTCACGAAATTGAAGAAAAAGGAAAATTGCAATTAGGGCAACAGTCGTGGATTGATGAGGAAGACGACGCTGAGTCGACTCATCGTCTTTTGAGTTGAATGGGTCGACTCGTGCACGTGGCAGCACGTAAAGCTGCCACCGAATAAATGAAACGTGGTCGTTTAGAGCTTAAGGGTTTTTAAACCCTGAGCGACCTGTTTGGCTACGCGTATTGGGCCCAAATTAGATATCCTATACACGGTTTAAATAACCTATCCACGGATAAGTGCCTTATCCGCCGTTTGGTTTAAGAAAACAGAGAAAAATAAAAAGGGCGCAAGCCTTGGGGTTCGAACCCCTGACCCACGTGCCCAAAAGCACTCTCTTTCCACTCGGCCATGCGCCCGCGTGTGGCAATACATGACAATAATATATATATATATATTATATATCAAATAAAATCAAAAAAATAAAAGGTGCATTGCACCTGTTGGGACTCGAATGCATTGTTTATTGGGAGGGAGGTGACACACTGGCCAGCGTGCCACCTATTTCATCCGTTTATATGTTGCAAACAAAATATATATATCATATTAAATGAATTTAATTTAATTAAAATTATTTAATTAAATTAAATAGACCCGAAATGCCCGGTGTCCAATTAAGATAAGTTATATATGTATTCCTACTATCTCAGACCTCCTGAGTCCATTAGTGAGGTCCACGACATGAGATGAGGTCCCGAAAAACTTAAGACTCGTGAAAATGTCAAAATGACCAAAATGCCCTTGCCCCATAAATGAGTCAAACGAGGTCCAAATTAAATAAATAAATAGTGAATTTTGACTATTTTAAGCATTCTGAATCTAATGGTGGGGACCGTTTCACTAGACGGGACTCTAAAAAATTTAGACACGTTAAGGTATAAATTACCAAATTGCCCCTAACGTGTCCTAAACCGAATTAAATTCTAAGGAAGCCTAAATTGACTTTCTTCGACGTTCCGGACTCAATGGTAGAATCTATTCACCCAAAAGAAGTGTCTAAAATAAAAAGACATAAAATTTGATGAATAGCATCAGTAGGTGATATTGTAGTGATGTGAAGTTAACAAGATTATATATGAATTGTTCGTAGGAACTACAGAGGAAGTGGGAAAGCGCATTTTTTTGCACTGACCTAAGGACCGAGGTGAGTAACCCTGCCTTTGAAGTAGAGATTTAACTCCATGAATTTGAAGAAGTTTTAAGTTCAATTTATTTGAAGCCTCGAATATCAAATTCAGTATCATATGATTCTTGTTTTAAAATGTTTTCTGCTTTCATAAACTGTATTGTGATATGCTGGGTGATTGGTTTGAATCACGGTTTTCCTTTTTAATTATGTTTCAGCATGTCTGGGTTTAAAATGCTAAATTTTCATAAATGTTCTGAATTTGATTATTCCAAGTATTGAAGTTTTATTGCAGAAGTTATATATTTCATGTTTTAAATATTCATGAAAAATATCTATTGAAAAAGCCATGTGATAAGTTATATATATTTCATGTTTTAAAAATTCATGAAAAATACCTATTGAAGAAGCCATGTGATAAATGTTTTATAAGATAAATTATGCATAAGCACCTACAGATTCTTGGGTTGTACGGAACTCAATTGACTGTCAAAATGCCAGGTAGCAGGATTTGATCCCCCTGGCATGGGATATCTCTATTGTAGCATTGCAGCATTGTAGTAAAACAGGAGTCTGGTTTGAAACAGATTCCATCTAATCAAAGAGAAAAGATGACAAATGATTTTGGAAATGGAAGCAGGTTTTACCCCCATTTTTCCTATGCATGTTTATGTGTTTTGAAGTAACGCTTTTGGAAATGGAAGCAGGTTTTTACCTTCATTTCTATTACACATGTTTATATGCTTCTAAATTGCATATGCTCCACTTGAAGAACTGTATATTTAGCTTGAATACTTTAAATGTTTCAAAGCTATCTGTTTTAAGAATGCATATACTCTGTGTTCTAAAATGTATGAGCAATTGGTAGTGAGTATTTTATAAACTCTCATGTGCTAAACCACTACCAGTTGAAAACCCCATGACTGAATGCAGGAATTACTCACAAGCTTAGATTAGCTTACCCGAATTTTTATCCGTCCCCCTTTCAAGTGACCAATAGCAGTTCTGATCTCGATGGTGATAATGATAAGCCTATCTATTTTGGAAAAAGGGTTAGGCGACTAATCACAGGACTAGCAATTCTCTTGGGAATGTACTATGAAGTTGACAGTATTTTGTATTAGGAAATATTACATTGATATGTATTAAGCCCCTCGGGGCAGTGGACATGTAATGTTATAAAGTCTTTAAGTTTTTAGTTATGCTCTGAATGTATAATCATGTGTACCGCGAACGCGAATAGTGGTAGTATCGGACGGATGTGCAAATTTTAAAATGAGAAAAGAAAAAAAAAAGTTTTTCACGCTTTTGCAACTACATGACGCACATCTATTCGATACCGCTGCAGATGCAAGCCTTGTCCCGAGGCCTTCGGGTTTTGGGGTGGCGGTCACGACTCGGGGTCCTGCGTGAGGCGGATTTGGGGTCGTGACACTAGGAATACGAGGATTTCGAGAACAGGAGTAACTTCTTTCCTCAGTACACCGGCTTTAAGGGTGAAACTACCGAACTCATACGTTAATACTTAATATTTTACTTCTATTTTGATCTTACTAAGAATGTTGAAAAAAATTTCTACCACAGATAAGAAGGCTTAGAGAAGGTCAATTTTCACTCCCGACCTACAAGAAAAATATAAGAGGCTTCTCCACCCTCAAGACCGTCCTCATGACAAAATCCTTACACTTTAGAACTTCATGGACGCCGGACTAGTAAAGGATAAGTCAAAGATTCTAAAGAAGACAGTCTTAACGGGCTAGACTCTAGAATTGAAGAAGGTTGGGGGGATGTCCATCCTTGCTGAACAAGCTCCTCCTAAAAGAAGAGGAGGACCGAGGTAGGGGGACCTAGTTTTCCTGAACGTATAGTTTTAGAGGAACTGGCTCTGCCCACCGTACGACTGAACTTCCTCCACCTCCAGCCCCAATAGCGTGCTCTAGATCTCGAAGAAAATGAAAGATGGGCGCAGTTCCTCCAAGGGTGGCCATGGCTAAAATTGGGGAAGTAACCATAAAGAAGGCCTACAAAGAGGCTTAGAGCTCGGTTGCCGATCATTTTAAGGGTCTGAAGCCTCGAAAGATTGCTAGGGACTTTCTAGTCTCCCATATGAGGATAAAACTATCCTGGCCTGATTTTAATGTTTAATATATTTCTTTAAATTTATATCCTTACTAACTTGTCCAATTTTTATTTGTTTGTAGGTGGCTCATGCCATGGCTGCCATCATGGATTGCCTCAAAGAATTAGAACGGGAAGACAGACTCCAAGCTGAGTTGGACGAGACAAGGTCTCAGCTCGGGACCTCCCGCTCTGCATCTCTTTCTTTTGAGGAGAAGCTGAAAGAGTCTCTTACCACTCTTGCTATTCTAAAGTCACAAAAGAACGTTTTGGCTTCAAAGTTGGAGACTCTAAAGAAAGAGAAAGAAGAGACTAACGTTGCTGCTACTTAAAGGCTTGCCACCAGTGTGCAGGTGGCATTAGAAGAGACAGAGAAAGCTCTCAAGGAAGAGGTGCAGAGGCTGGGTAGAGAGTGTGCAGACCATGGGTACGAAACTTTTAGGAAAAAGATCTAGAAGCTATATCCTGACCTCGACATCTCACGAGTAGATAAGGCTTTAGTGGATAAGCCTACGATGAGTCCTCTTGAAGCTGCCCTAGTGGAATCTACAGATCCAGAGCGTGAAGTCCCTTTTGTCGAGGATCATTAGTTAGGACTTTTGTAACCCTATTTTTTTTTTGGTTTTTCGATCTCGTAACCCTCCCATTTTTTTGGATTTTTAATTTATGGAAATTCTGTTGTTCCAAACCTTATGTCTATTTGGATATCTTTGTACTATGTCTAAGCTTTGAGATAACTTTTCAATATCCAGGCTAGTGAAGAATATAAGCTCTTTTAGAGATCCCAGAGCACTCATGAGATATTCTAGAGGTCTAAATAACAGGATATACAGAACCACGACATTGATAATTCATAATATACAAACCTATAATACTTGTAAATAAAACAAGGCTTTTCTAGAGGTCTGTAAAGTGAGAAAATGGACTAGACCCATAACACTCATAATGAATACAAGGTCTCAAGGGGTCTGTACATTGATAAAATGGACCAGACCTATAATACTTGTAATATCCTGACCCAAATTGTAATCGATCGAGACATGTAAACCGAGCCGTCAGGGCTTTTTGTTTTAATATTGAATATGATGGATGGTTTGGGAACTCAAATTTTGAAAGAACGGACAATGCTTGGGAGACGCCAGAGCAGGCCATGAACGAATACCGAAATAAAAAAAATACAAAATAAATTAATAAAATAAAATAAAATAGAAATTATTATTTATATATGTGTATATATATATATAACTGTATTTATACACGTGTAAAATAAATATATGTTTATATATACGGTGGGCCGTATATGTATGTGTATATACACACACACACATATATATATATTGTGATAAATAAATATAGAGATAAGGAAGGGGCGTAGAGATCGGGTGGAGTTGAGTTTTAAAAAAGGGGATAAACTGATTAACATGCGGAACAGAAGGGATTAGAGAGAGAGAGAGAGAGACTGTGAGGTGCTGAAAGAAGGGGGGCAACTGATATATGTTGATATATATGTGAGTTGTTGATAGGATGATAGAAAGGGATGAGTAACAGAGGAAAGGAGATCAGGGTTGAGGTGTGAGATTCAAAAGGTGGAGCGGGCATGATTCAGAAGGAGATACCGTAAAGAACTCGAAAACTAGGTAAGTGGGTCGGTTCTGTTTTAATTTTTTTAAAAGCATGAATGATATATTTGATCTTGGGGCCTGAATAAGCATGAAAAACGGGTTAAATAGGAAAAAGAATAAGAGGAAATAGTGCAGAACTGAGAGAGAAATATGCATTTACATGTTATGAAGATAAAATCCGATTTTTGTAGAAGTATGCATGAAACCTTATTTAAATGATGCAAAACTGTTTATACCATGTCCAGATTTAATGTAGGGACTATTTGGGCTTGAAACAGTTAGCAACGAAGCACAAAATTGAAAGAAACCGTTTGGCCGGAGCTGTAGTTTGTCTTAATTTTGTGAGGATCAAGGGATCCAATCCCAAAACCAATTGTAAATATGGAAAGCCCATGAAATTTGGGAGGGAATCGCATCAAACTAGGGCAAAAAAATGATCGAAAAAGGATCACCGACGCCACAACCCTACCGGAGTCTCGTCGGACAGTCGTGGGCAAGACAGTGAATAGTGACACCTAAACGGTGTCGTGTTGAGGGACAAACCACCTAAACTACGTCGTTTAAGAGTTACTATTTTAATTTATATGTATACATACTGAGACTGTTTGGTTGGGGGTTTAAGGAATTGAAATCGGAATAGGAATAGCCTATCTCTATTTTAATCCCTTAGCCACTGTTTGGCCTAGGATATTAGAAGAAAAAAATGCACAGGGGCTACTGCCCCTATGACTTGAACTCACAACGTGGGGGGAAAGTCTCAAGGAACGGACCACTGTGCCACTAAGGCACCTGTGATCTGTTTTACACTAAATAATATATATTAGTTCTATTTAATTAATTTAAATAATTAATTAATAATTAATTAAAGAGGTAATTATTTAAATAATTTCTAATATGCAAATTAGTTAAGTAAATAGTGTAAACTGTTTTGGACCTTCTAGATCCAATGGTGAGGTCTGTTTCATGAGACGGACTCTAATTGAGTTAAGTAAATAGTAAATTTTTATTATTTCAAACATTCTGGACTCAACGGTGAAGTCCGAATTGTGAAAACAGAACCCAGAAAATAGAGACACGTAAATGACCACTATACCCTTTTGGTATAGAAGTCCAAATTGAAAACCGTGAAAGCCTAAATTAATAAAAGAGATACTTAGAGTAGCGAGACGTACAAATTGATAAATGACATTAAAATTGAGACGTGTTTATTGATGTATAGGCCAGGCAAAAGGAAAAGAGAAAGATACAAAATACTAAAGTAGAACGTAAAAATTAAGGTAAGTGAATTCCTATCTCTTATACGTGATTTTCCAAGCCACATTTTTTATATTACTGCCAAAATTTTATACTCATGTACGTTGCCACTGTTATAGTCCCACCATTGATATTGTTCTATTTGGTGGATGCTTATTGATTGATTATCTCATGATTTGCTTCATTATACTGTGCCTATCATTGTATATTTATGTTATGACATTCCATACCTTATACACTTCTTATGGAATTAAGATAGAATCTTGATTTATGATAAATGTCAGATTTTGTGCTCAGTCACAATATCCATCTGATGCTATCTGATTGATATGACCTAGAGGTCGAGTCCATGAACGAACATATGGCAATGATGGCATTTTTATGCAGTGAGTTAAAAGGGAAATTAATCTGCATTCATGTTAAGGAGGGTATGCCGGGCCCCAAAAGATCGAGGGTCTGCCAAACCCTGAACAGAGTAAATGCATCATTCATGTTTGACTGTTATGTTAACGTTTATTAGATTCATAGGATGCTTTCATTTCCCTATAAATGATTCCATATTGATAGTTCCTTATTTATTGGACTTAATTGTGACTGTTTTATCGTAGCAGTATATTTATGTTGATTGTTATCGTTGAGCTTTTCCCATATTCATGCTACACCTTTACTCATAATTGTTATTGTGCCTTATTATTCATTGGACCATTATGGCATTTTACTTTAACTGCAACCGTTGTCATGACTGGCTATCATGTTACCTTTGAGATTATATTTTTTTTCTATGTAATCCCTAACCCGTATTAGAGATAGACTTTTACTTACTGAGCTTTGTTAGCTCACCCCATTCATTATATTTTTTCAGGTGAGAATGATACCGAACCACAGAAGGAGTTCAAGAGCGTAAGGAGACAGTTGAGGAGAGTAATAGAATAATGTAGTCTCTCCCATGTACTCACCACCTAAAAGTAGTTTATGTTTAGTTTATTGTAAGTTTTATTTTCAGTCTTTGAACAATATTTGTAATAAGGCTTCCGCACTTTAATGTTATGTTTACATTATTTACTGTTACCATTAGTAAAAGAATGGAAAAAGTAGGGATGGCCATTGGGTTGGCCCCGCGACACGAGATCCGCATAGGGTGGGTTTCGGGTCGTGACAGCTTGGTATCAGAGCTAAGTTTTAGGTGTTAGAGAGTCATGGGAGACAGGATTAGAACACTAGAACTGTTACGTCTACGAATGAAGTGATAGTAATACCGACACCTTTATGTTAAACCTTACGTGGCTACTGATCGTTATCTTATGTAAATGTATTGAATATCTCTTACAACAATGGTTAACACAAGGACTACTGCGGCTGCTATAGAGCATATCGAGTGTTTGGAACAGTTGATGGAGAGGGTTATCGAGGCCTTACCCCCAAAGTCAGGCTGGTATGAATCAGACAAGCACTAGCTAGCCAGTACGACAGGAGCAACCTGTCAACGTAGGTGCTAGTCAGCCAATACGACAAGAGCAGCCGGTCAACGAGAATACTAGTCAACTAGTGCAATAGGAGCGGCCCATCAACGTGAGAGGCTATCAGAGGAACGAGCGCGATCCGATATTCCCATACGAACTATTTCAGAAGATGAAGCCTCCATCCTTTGACGGTACTCAGGGCGCTATAGTTGCAGAGGAATGGCTCTTGGAGATGAATAGGATTTTTCGTATCCTACCATGTACTGACACACAAAAGGTGGCATATGCCAGTACGTGGGTGCTAGTCAGCTAGTACGACAGGAGCAGCCGGTCAACGAGAATACTAGTCAGCCAGTGCAATAGGAGCGGGCCATCAACGTGAGAGGCTATCAGAGGAACGAGCGCGATCCTGATATTCCCATACGAATTATTTTAGAAGATGAAGCCTTCATCCTTTGACGATACTCAGAGAGCTATAGCTACGGAGGAACGGCTCTTGGAGATGAATAGGATTTTTCGTATCCTACCATGTACTGACACATAGAAAGTGGCATATGCCACATACCGGTTCAAGGGAGTTGCCCACAAATGGTGGCTGCTTGAGGAGGCCAGGGAGCCGGACATGGACTAGCAGTGTTTTACCACGGTTTTCAATGAGAAGTATTTTCCCCGAGAAGTTAAGAACCGAAAAATTGTCGAGTTCATAGTACTTTAACAGGGCAATATGACAGTGGAGCAGTATGAGGCCACGTTCAATGAGTTGGCCAGATTCGCCCCGAATGTCATCAATAGTGAAAATCTCAAGGCCCGGAAGTTTGAGGAGGGGCTACGATGGGCCATTAAGGATAGATTGAGGCCTCAGTAGTTACCTACTTACAATGAGGTAGTGACTACTGCTAAAATCATTAAGAGGAGTTGCAAAGAGTTTGCCAAGAAACAGGCAAATCACAGGCCATGAGAAAGTCAGAATCAGAGACCAGGGCCTTCCTTCCCTAGGCAAGGACCCTTATTCACTAGACCTGGGACTGGATCCCAAGCCCTAGGGGACCGCAACTAAATGCCCCAATTTTCAGAAGGTTCACAGAGGCCAGTGTTTGAAGAATAGTAATGCTTGCTATTATTGTGGGTAGGTGGGACATTTTGCAAGGGAGTACCCTCAAACTAACAAAGCCACTGCTAGTGTCACTTCGGTTAGGGCACCAGCACCAGTGTCTACACCCACAGTGAACAGGCCTTCGAACCATAGGAATGGACAGGGAAATGTTTCACAACAGGCCAGACAGGTTTTCGCTGTAGTGCCAAGAGATGTAAAGGCGTCGACTTCTGTGGTCGTAGGTACACTTTTAGTTTGTTCACAGCCTGCCCATGTTTTATTTGATACTGGTTCTACACACTCTTTTATATCTCCTGCATATTCTGCTAAGTTGAACAGATTGATAGAACCCCTAGGATATTTACTTAATGTGACTATATCATTGAGAAAATCATTAATGGGGGAGACCATGTATAAGAACTGTGAGGTACAGATTATGGGGATACCGTTACTGACCGATCTTATACCATTAGAAATCTGTGGGTATGATGTTATTCTTGGTATGGACTAGTTAACTGCAAACCACGCCACGATAGATTGTGTGACCAAGAAAGTACTTATTCAGAGCCCCAGATTTTCGACCGTTGAGTTTGAGGGGATAGGAGTGGTTGCTCCACCCTATTTTGTTTTTGCTATACAGGCTAGACGTCTACTTCGTAAGGGGTGCCATGGTTTCTTATGTAGCATTCAGGACACCGAGTCACAGCAGCCAGGGTTAGAGTAGATTCCCATTGCTAGGGAATTCCCTGAGGTGTTTTTGGACAATCTTCTAGGGATGCTTGTGGACAGAGAGATTGAGTTTAACATTGATGTACTGCCAGGTACTGCACCGATATCTAAGACACCCTACCGAATGGCCCCAACCGAACTGAAAGAGTTAAAGCTTCAGTTACAGGAACTACTAGACAAGGGTTTCATACGACCTAGTTCAACGACATGGGGTGCACCTGTACTGTTTGTCAAGAAGAATGATGGGACCATGAAGCTATGTATAGATTACCGTGAACTGAATAAGGTTACCATAAAAACAGGTATCCACTGCCCAGGGTAGATGATTTATTTAACCAACTGAAGGGGGCTCAGGTGTTCTCAAAGATTGACCTGAGGTCTGGTTACCACCAGTTAAAGGTTAGACCTACAGACATTCAAAAGACGGCATTCAGAACCCGGTATAGGCATTATGAGTTTTTGGTCATGCTTTTTGGAGTGATTAATGCCCTAGCCGCATACATGGATTTATAAGCAGAGTATTCAAGCCGTACTTGGATGATTTCGTGATCATGTTTATCGATTATATTCTGGTTTATTCTAAGAACCGGGAAAAGCACAAGGTGTATTTAAGGAAGGTCCTACAGAAGCTATGGGAGCAAAAGTTATGTAACACCCTAATTTGAATTAGGGACCATTAAGTCGTTGATTATAAATTGGTGATCGAGACCTTAAGTAACGAGGTCGGTTCAACCCCGACACGTGGACTTTTTAGTAAAAGTCTTAAAAACCCAAGACGACTGTACATCACTTTTATTACAGTCACCAACGTAGAAGTCTTGAAAACCAAGGACGACTGTACATCACTTTAGTTGCAATCACCAACCTGTCTTTGTTGATTCCGTAGTAATTATATGTTTAATACCCTGACCCAAAAATATCGGGTCACATGGCACGTATTACGAGGTTATAAAAAATTAGTGTAAAGACTATACACTTAAGAGAATAATCAATTTTTAAAATAATTAATTAATTTAATATAAGAAAATATTGGTTAGTTATAATTAAATATGATGACACACACATACACACATTGAAGGTGTATTGTGTGTGTGTACATATGGCCAAGTATGTATGCATGTGTGTATGTATATAAGAGAATTAAATGTATATGTGTAAATATCTAAAGTGTGTGCAGAATAGTGAAACTGTGTGTGTGTGTGTGTGTGTGTCAGATTGTGAAGGGTGTGTGTGTATCTTAGTATGTTGGTGTGTGAGTGTGTGTGTCAGATTGTGAAGGGTGTGTGTGTAGCTTAGTATGTTGGTGTGTGAGTGTAATATTATATATATATATATATATATATATATACAAAATGCCACCCACACACACACAGCCAAATAATGTCCTGCCCCAAAACAGTGGAGTGGCAGCACTCATTAGAGATGCTGCCACAAGTTAAGCTAGTGGTTGGGGCAAATCAGATTCAGTAATAATCATACATGCACCTATATACAAATATACATACTGTATACACACATGCCACACGAAGATTCAGTTCATAAACAGAGAGAGAGTTTTGAGAAAAAGAAGGGAGGAAATCAGAGGGAGAAGGAGAGGGATACCAGTGTTTGAGGTAAAAACATCAAAACCCAACATTTTATCCCTCTAGAATTTTCCTACTGTATAAACTGTTTTAAGTTTTGATTTATGTATATATGATGTTTAGGGTGTATTAAAACTAAGATAAGCATGAAATTGAAGCCTAAAAACAATCAAAAACATCAAACCCACGAAGCAGCCATGAACAGACCTTATCTAAGACAGGTCTGAAAATTAGGTTAACCAAAACCTATTTGGCTTGTCGAGACTAAAACCTGACCCTCTAAGGGTGTTAAAAACACCAGACCACGATCAAAAAGACAAAGAAATGACCCTTAACAACGGAGTTGCAGGTTTCGACCATAAACCCAACCCTTGTTTTTAGACTTCTAAACCTGTTTTTGAGAATAAGGATTGAATCCCCATGTCATGAGGATCACGCAGAACCAAACTCTATTGAAAATTGAGATAAAACGAGGGTTTACCAAGGAGTTACAGGTTCGGTTATCCCATCTCAAACCAAATGCATGAGCTTGATCCAGTACTTTAAATGAATGCCAAAACGATCCTTAGGCTTCCAGAAATACCTTGGAATGAAAAACAGAGAGAAACACCTCTCCAAAACTTATGAAATTTCAAAAGAAAATCTGCAGAAATTAGGGCAACAGTGAAGAAATCAGTGAATAAGATGATGAGTCAACTCGCCAACTCGATTCGAGTTAAGCGTGTTAACTCGGACACGTGTTGGGACGAGAGTAGGGCCACTGCATAAGTGAGGCGACGTCGTTTTGCTTAAGGGTTTTAAAAACCTGATTCGGCTTGTTTGGTTACACGTATAAGGCCCAAATTAAATATCCTAAGCATGGTTGAGATGGCCTATCCATGGATAAGGCCTCTGTTCGCCGTTTGGTTTCAAGAAATCAAGAAAAATAAAAGGGGTTGTAGCCCTAGTAACTCGAACGGCAGACCTCTCCCCCAAGTCCCAAGCCCCTTTCCACTTGGACACGCATGCGCGTGTGATACATATGTGGCAAGATATATATATATATATGTTATATATTTAATAAAAACATAAAAATAAAAGGTGCAATTGCACCTGGTGGGACTCGAACGCAGTATCTATTAGAGGGGAGGTGGCACGCAGTATCTATTGTTCATTTCACAATCCATGACAACTTCAACTCCAAATCATGGAAATTAGTAATATATATATATATATATATATATATATTGTTGTCAGTTTGGAATCAAGTGTGATTTCCTCGAAGCTCCCAACAAAATAGAAGTGAAAGATATCACCGGTTTGGTCTCGATAATGGCCATTTCGATAATTAAGTAAGATAAAGCTTAGAAAAGGGAGGCTGGGTAAATTAAAGAGAATTGACCATACATTAGGGTGTACCTTTCATCCTTTCCTATAGAATGAGTTATTACAAATTCTAATAAGGATGCAATACGGAAATGTCATATTAGGAACATATCTAATAATGGGATTTTCTTTGTCGAACACTAGTTTCTCAAGACAAGTCTCGACCCAAACTCCGTTATTTAGAACAATAATCTAGTCCAAGGCTCTAAATTGACGATGCATCAAAGGTGGGACCCTTCAGATCTCCATAGGTACCAAGGTTGGGCCCTTTAGACTTGCATAAACACGTGTTAAAATTATGAGTTAGTACCTCAATATAGCATATCAGCTACTCCCCCCCCCCCCCCAAGCTTCAGGCCTGGTAGATTCATCATAATTTGAGACTAGGGTTGCAAGATGGGCAAAGGACTCGTAATAAATTTGCCAAATGGAAGTCTCTTCAACTTTCGAGGCAATGCATGCCAACTGTTCTCATGTCACTTTAATGCTGCCTTTTTTGCCAAAAATGAGGCGCATGTATCTTATGTTATCATTAGTTACATTAAAGGCTCTGATTCTAAAGCACTCATTTCGATTTATCCATAAATAGAGGAAGAATTTTCCCTGCGGAGGATTTTTTCTTCCTCTACTTCAATGTCACTGTGCATATCTGACTTTTAATTCTCCAGCAAGATCTACCCTTCACCTTCATATATTTTATAGGTTAGGTTCATCCTTTTCACCATTCATCTTTTATTTTTTACTATTTTTCTTTGATGGCCTCCCTAGATAAACATAACGAGCCCAGTAGGGAGTTAGGGGATACCGTCCTTGAAGTAAAAAGTTCCCTAGAGGTTAGGATCGTAGATAGATTTGAGGATGAGATGCCCAAACCCATCCAACCTAAGGACAATGAGTCTAGTTTCATCACCCCTGAAATCTTTAATTTCATTAGGGAAATGTATGACTTCCTTGAAAATATAATGTGTTGCATCCTAAGCCCCCCTTGACCGTCCATGAAACATTAACCTTGGAGAGTTATACATGTACATGGAATGGTTTGAAATTGGGTTTAGATTCCCATTCCACCCCTTTTGAAATAGTTTTTTATTAATTTCAACATTTTCCCTACCGAACTTTAATATTAAAAATTAGAGGCTCCTAATAGCATTTCTAGTACTGGCCCGTGAGAATAAAGCACATGTAGATGTTGACCTCATTCGATGTAAGATGGGCCTTAAAAAAGGGCCAAGAGGGGTTCTATCACATGTCCTTTAATTTTGGCCTTAAGCTGTTAATTAGGGTCACATCCTCCAATAAGACGTGAAAAAATGGTATTTCTACATTAGTTAGAGAATCTTTAAACTTGCCCAGGTGGATTCTGGATGTCAGAGTAGCTTCCATAAACCTCTCTTCACCATCATTGATAGATGTGAGTTCGGTACTGAATCGTGCAATGAAAACTTGCAGGGTTTTCCTTTTCCCTTGCTTTACCATCAAGAGGGAACTCTGGTCCCCTTTTGTAACCTTCTACTAGTAAAAAACCAGTTCACAAACTTTCTGCTCAGAACTATAAAACAGGTTCTCCAGTTTGGAGGGAGATAGTGAAACCATGTTAGTGTTGCCTCCTTCAAACTTATGGCGAAGGATCGACATATGAATACATCAGTTTTTCTTTACAGGGCCATAGTATCATGAAAATTTGACAAATGATATGAGGGGTTGACACTCCCATCATAAAGCTAAAACTTTGTGATGATAAACTTCTTTGGGCATTCCAAGCATCCTAAATAGGTTATACAAATGATCTTTCTCGAGATGAAGAGATGATCTTTTGTACAAAATGACCCTTTTTAGTTCCTGGGAGCCCAGCTGCCACCTAGGTCCTTTGTTGTATCCTAGATTGGCGTTGAGATTGCACCTATCACATTGATTGTTTTAGCTCTACTTCATGTTTTTGGGGTTGATATTGTGGATGTCTCACTTCTCCTAATGGAGGCAACGGAGGTAGAGAATTCCCATCATCCTCCACCGGATGTGGCAAAGGTTGATTTGGCAATGCTTTCTATCATCTATGCGCCAATTTGTAATTTTTTGGCTCAAGGCATCGATCTGCTGGGTGTAGGTGATCCATTCTTTGCTCCATAGGATTTGGGACTTGCTTCCTATCACTAGATCTTTTAGTTGGAATATGATTTTGTTGTGCTTGTGGCTGATTTTCTCTTGGATGGAGTTTATGAGGCATGTATAGTGATTATAGGAAGACTTGCTACAATAAAAGTCTACGTTCCTACAGATGGCGCCAAACTGTTGTTGCCAGTCTCTGATCAAGTGTGATTTCCTCGAAGCTTCCTTGTAAAATGGAAGTGAAAGATGTCACTGATTTTGGCCCTGGTGATGACCGCTTCTATGATTAAGTAAGATAAAGCTTAGAAATGGGAGGCTGAGTAAATTAAAGAGAATTGACTATACATTAGGGCAAACCTTTAGTCCATTCTTATAAGATGAGATCTTACCAATTCTAATAAGGATGCAGTATGGAAAAGTCGGATTTGGAACAAATCTAGTAATGGAAGTTTTTTTGTCGAACACTAGTTGCTCAAGACAGGTTTAGACCCAAACTCTATTATTTAGGACACCGATCTGGTCTAGGGCCTCGAACAAATGATGGACCAAGGTAGGACCTCTCAGACTTGTATAGACACGTGCCAAAATTATAAGTTAGTACCTCAGTATGACATATCAAATATATATATATATGATATATATATGTATATACACACACACACATACATAGATACGTGTGCGCATATAGAAGAATATATAGGAATCTCAATCTATGATTTTATGTGAAATATACTTTTTAATTAATCTAATTATTAGATTATAAATTTTCTGATGTTTATTATAGACACTAAGTATCTAATATAAATTATTGTTCAGTTTATGAAATCATATTTGTATTAATATTAAACAAATACTAATTTAATATAAAATAATGTTTAGATAAATTTAAATTTGTAACATTGAAAATAAAAATGAGACATGTATTCAATCCAACTGCAAAATTATTAAGAAATATGTTTTACGAAAAGTGATAAATGAAATAAATATACAAGTATTTATTACAATTTTATGTGTAAATGATTACCTCTTCACACACACACATAATATAATATAATAAGTATGAAGGAGTCAGATTGGAGTTGGGTTGAAGGTTGGTTAGGCATGGTGGGCAAAGAAAAGGACTTATTGGAAGCATCAATACATATAAAAATCCCAAACTATATAAGGCGGCTATTCGTGTTGGACCCGTTTGCCTTATTCTTTCAGATGTGGAATGTGGAGTAGAATGAGCCTGCCCGGTTGACCTCACCACTATAATTGCAATAGTTTGATTCAATTATTTGGTAGGGCCATTTAGTTTTGGACAAGTTGCCTCTGTAGTTTTCCACTAATTTATTTTATTGAAATGATAAGATGATGTTATTCAATTATATTGTCTGTCAATGATAAAAGAAATCAAATCCTCAAAGCCAACTCCTCCTAGAAATGAGTTTGATTGAAAGGCTAAACAAAAGGGCTACAGTTTGATCCATAATTATCTATCTCTACAACCATTTCCTTCTTTCTCTATTATGGGCTGCCAATTAAACATTGTCTAATAATGTCCGGTTTGCAAAAATTGATACATCTATACATATTAGGATAAGATTGGGCTTGGTGATGGTTAAATACTGGACCATTTAAATTGTTTTTTTTCAGTTTGTAATTCATATATATTCGAATGTCTATCTGAAGAGTGATTACAGTTAGATTGCCCACTGCTAGTGTTCAAGATGAATGTTACTGCCAAGAGGACCTTGACACACGAGCAACAGGGGATAAAAGACATTGCTTCTGTATTTGGGTCTCATCAAATGCCAAAGTCAGTTTTTTAAGAAAACAATACTAAAATGTTCTTAAAATAAATTGATAGGATTGAGAAACCCAATATATCCTAATATAATTGAATTATAGGAAATAAGAAATAGGAGAAATTTTACGTAATAACTGTAAAATGCTTAGTGAAGTATTTATAGGAAATAAATCAAATAAAAATCTTGTGAATAATTTATATTTATTCTTCAAATTCACTTCAAATGGGATAAGTTATAACATAAAATAATTTAAATATTTATTAGTTATTAGAGATTATAAAATTATTAAATATTAATTACAAGAGGCTTGACTATATATTTGAAAACTTTTTTTCCAGAAATTATTACATTATGTGTAAGAACATATTTCAGAGTTAATTATTTTGATTTTATTAAAAGTAAATATATAAATTAGTATAAGAATTGTTTCCTTTAAATATCTAAAAGCTTCAAGTGTAAATCTTTCAAATGAATAGGATAAAGTTAATAAATAATGAGAGATGGAAAATAAGGATTAAAAATAAAAAAATGTAAAATAAATAATAATTAATTAAAATAAAATTTAAAAATATTTAAAAATCTAAATTTAATAATAGTGGGTAATGTGTAAGTAGTTCATAGTTGAGGGGGTATTGGTGTAAAAATGGCAGTGTTGTCTTTAAAATGATGCATGACATTCATATGTGTCTTTTTTGTTAATTTTATAAATGGAAAACTGACAGAAAGGTGTTAAGCTTCACGATTCACGAGTTGAAGGATAACATTTTGTCACGACCCAGAACCCACGCTATGCGGATTAGGGGTCGGTGACCGATACTGTCACTCAGACAAGCTGTACAAAATTAAATGAATCGCAAAAGATAGTAATAATCTTTTTTTCTTTTAAATAAATGTGGAAGCTACACATATGCAACTTATCTAATATCCAAATCGACTTTAACAACCATCATTAAGAATATCTCTAAATACAATTTCCATCATCATTGATCACAATTCAAATCTAATGACATTTTTCAATATCACTAAGTCACAATATCTAATTTTATTATCATCCTTACAAGATTAATTCAAACTAAGTGTTGGAGCTATACATCATCAACATTACCCACAAGCACATCACTAGCTCCATTAGTCGCCATTATTGCCTTCCCTTCCATATTGTGTTACCTGAAAATTTGTTATAAATCTAGGGTGAGCTAACTTAGTTCAGTAAGTAAATTCTTCACCCTGCCTTGGGTTAAACAAAGGTGTATAATAAGAAAGTAATCATAGGATTTCAAGCTCAAAGGAATCGACCATCAGGCTAGAGTAACAGAGTTTCAGAAGGAGTAAACAAATGCAGTAACAATGACTAAGCAAGTCAATAAGCACAAATTTATCAACATCTATTATTTAGCTATCCAAATTAAAAGATTCAAATTGAATACAAAGATAAGCCTCATTGGTGTATTTATCATCCAAAGGTAACATCACCAAATAAAAAAATGGTGTGGGATCAAACATATAGAATTCTAGGTCAAATAGATATAAAACTTTAAGTCAAATTGATATACAAATCTGAGTCGAATAGATATAAAAGTCTGGGTCAAATAGATATAAGAATTTGAGTCAAATAGATATAGGAATCTGATTCAAATAGATATAGAATCTGAACCCAATAGATCAACAATCATAGTGCGAAATCAAACATATGGAATACTGAGGAAAATGGATATACGAATCTAAGTCAAATAGATATGAGACTTTGAGTTAAATAGATAAACATAAAACATTTAGTTGCCAAAGTGAAAATGATTCAAATCGAATACGAAGATAAGCCTTAATGGCATATTTCACATCCAAAGGTAACATCATCAAATCAACAAATGGTGTGGAATCAAACATATACAAATTGAGTCAAATATATGATATCAACAAATAGGGCTCGGCTACCCCCAAACAACACTCATCCAGGTTCACCACTCATCTATGGGTTCCTTTAAATGGCACCAAAAGATCTTATTAAAACCATGTCCTCATCAGGACTATGTGTTGGGTATCATTCCCAAACACTGACCCATAGGTCATCAACATCCAAAGTGTAAAAACAGTTGTTGTGGCAAACACAACCCTAGGTAGTCACAAATAGTGTCATCAGCAAAAGGATTCCACAAGGTATATACATATACATAGATTACAAATGTCCACAAAAAACAAATCAGAATGATCACAAAAATAAGAATAAGCCAAAGAGTCAAGGACTCATAGATATTCACAATCAATAGAATCTCGACAGCTTACAAATTTCACAACAAGGAAATCACCGTAAACAATAGGTTGTGGGCTCAAAGCAATTACTGATGCACAATTTCAAGAAAAAAGGATTGATAGTTATCCAAGTAGGCCACTATTGGTAGAGTAGAAATTCACATATTAGGGTTCGGGTTTACTTATATTGGGTCCTTAACATTGCATTCCCATATTGGTGCCATAGTAGCTATCACATAGCCTTGTTCCATTTTTTCGTCATTTGGGTGATCCTATTATCATGGATAAAAAATACATTGTATGTCGAATCAACAAACATTTTAATTTAGGTACCTCAATTTAGTGTTTAAAGTTCTTTTTTGAACTTAGTTTAGTTGATTAAGGGACCCGTTAGATTCCAAATTTAGAGTTCTTAATACTTCATAGCTTATTTGGCCCTTCAAGGGCATAATGATAATTTATACTTTTCATGTCCCATATTTTTTCATACATGATTTACATATTAGGACTTCATTTTTGAGTCCAGACAGTCTTTAAAACATTTGCGTAGACCTTTTTAAGTTCATTTATGCACTTTTGGTAACTTCACTAAGTCTTAAGGAAGTATTCATCATTTTTTAGTTTGTTACCAGGTCTTATTTTTCTCAAAGGACGTCACTGTCAAGTTAGAAATGTCGAAGATAATCAGTTTAGGCTTTTTCATATCTTAATTTGCATATATCTGACTTACATTAAGCCTAGGGGCATTTTTATAATTTCATATTTTCACATGTCTCATTTTTTAGTACTTTGTTTGCTAAAATGGACTCCACCATTGAGTCCAAAATGTCAAACAAAGTCAGAATATGCTATCTCTAATATTTAACTAACTTTTGGATCATTAAGGGCATAATGGTAATTATGATATTTTACGTTTCTATATTTTTGGGACTTCGTTTCATAAAATGGATCCTGCCATCGGGTCCAAAATGCCCCAAAATGTTAAGGTATGTATTTTTAGAGTCATTGGGGTTCAATTGATCACTTAATTAATCATTAGGATATAATTTGAATTATTCCAATTTGCCTATTCATATTTTTCAGGATCTAATTTCACAAATTGGACTCTGCCATTGACTCCGGAATGCCAAAAAATATTGGATTAGACTATTCTTTCATTTTAATTGGCCTTCGTTTGGCCTATTTTTGGCTCAAGGGCATTTTGATAATTGTTTTAAATTTAAAAAGGATTTAAAAATAATTTATAATTATTTTTTGGGACATTTTGTAATTAATGGAAAGGTTAGGGGCCAAAACATAATTTTAGAAACTTATTTAACCTAAACCGTCCGGTCTAGTCACTTCTCAAGTGAATCGGCTCAACAACGTCAAGAACCAACGGGTTCAACGCATCATCACCACATCAGGCTGATGTCATCCCCCTACCAAATCAAAACGATGTTGTTTCACTTAAATTAGGATCCGTTTCTATGCGGGTCAACCCAGACCCGGTATCCAACCCGACTTGTCCCGTTGACCGACCTGAGTCAATAGTTGACTTGGTCAACAAAAGCCTTGTTGGCACCGATCACCTTCTCCAGTAACGAGTCCAACATGGTTTGAGTCGGTTTTCCACAAGGTTTTCATATCTAATGTCAAAATCTGGTTTCACCTAGGTTGGCCCATCGAAATAGACCGCTACAAGGGCTTTTCCGACGTTAAAAATTAAGTTATAGTTCAAGAGATGGTGTAATTTTCTCTATAATATATATACAAGCCCTATCTCCCATGTGATAATACATTAGCCAACCTTCAGTGCAATTTTAAGAAAAATAAACGCCTACAAACCTATGTGTGAATCAAGGAGAAAAAATGGTTCCATCCAAAATTGTAGTACTCTCAACATATATTTTGATAAGACAATAATATACTATAATTAATAATTTTTTAACAAATTAACTTGATTCCATGGTAGATAATTAACAATTCTATTACCTAATGATTAATATTTATTTTGAAATTTCTTTATAATATTAATTATTGGAGAGATAAAATAATTATATGTATACCATTTATGGCATGTCCTAGTACATATATTTATTAATTTTACATAATTAAAGTAAAACATATTGTAAGTGATCCTGCATTTTCTGATCAGTTGGGCTCCGATGTTCGTCGCCTGTCACGAACTCTGAAAAGAGATGTTAGAGGGCCACCGGGTTAGGTCCGGTGGTAGCCGCTCAGATGATAAAGTTAGTAAAGAAGAAGAAAAGCTAAAATTGAAGGAGAATAATTCACCGTCCTTGAAAAGCATACCTTAGGGGTGTATTTATAAGTTGCTTATTTCCTAGATTGATTAGGATTTGGAGTCATGGAATTCAGGATTCATGGCTATCTGAGATGGAAATTTCTGTTATGTTCTCCGTAGAAATAGAGGTCAGAATATACCCGAGAATGGTAGTTTTCTTGTCACATTTTGTTTCCTTGTTTTGAGGTTGGTAGGGTAGGTAAGGCGGTGATAAGCTCGATACCGTATTAAGTGCATAGTCCGAACTCGTTGCTCGGTAGGGAAGGTCCAAACTCTTTTGTTCAATGAACGAACGTCAGATCTGAACAACTTCATTACTTCCTAACCTACACACAAAAGAACTTAGACACTTGTCAAGCTCGGGTTGGGCTGTCATTTTCTGGTACATTAGCTGCTCCCCCTGAGCCTTAGTTCTGTAGGACCCATACAGAACTGAGGCTAGGGTTTCTAAAGAGTCACGCGTATTTTCATTAATGCGCCGCTCCGTATTCTGAGAAAACAGCTATTAATGGAGTAGTTACGGTGTAATCATTACTTGGGCCGTTGATTCAACAATCGAGGTTATCATTATTCAATCGTCACTCGAGATATGAGACATTAAATGATCCCCCTTGAGTTTTTATAAATAGTTCGTATCTCCCTCTTTAGTTTCTTTACAAAGTCTACATTGCTTTGAAGCTTTTAAGAGAGAGAAGGAACCTCTGTGTGATTTCCGGCACACTTGAGAAGCTCTTCGTCACTCGATCTTCTTTCTCCACCGAGTTGGTAACTTTTTAATCCTAGTATAGTAATAACTCTTTTTACTGCCCTTTTCTCATTTTCTAGTTTTTTGAATTTTTTCTTCCATTTTGTTATAATGTCGTCACATCGTCCGGTAGTGTAAGAGATAGAGAAATGGTTGAGGTAGAACTCAGGGGGGACTTCCTGTTGGAGAAATAAGTAGTCCCTCTAGTGACGACTCAGGGGTGCTGTCCCTTGAAGCGCATCTTGAGTCTAGAAATAGGGAGGTCAACACATCGGGCTGATCTCAAAGGAAAGAGGGTGAGAGTGCTATGATCGAGAAAATGTTAAATTCCCTCAAGAAGTACTTTAACTTTTCGAAGAATATAACCTGTAGGGTCCCCAAAAAGTTAGATTGTCCTTTGAACATCATGAAGGGGGAAATTTGTGCTTACCTCGAATGGTTCGAGGTCGGTGTGCGATTGCCTCTGCACCCTCTCCTAAACGAATTTTTTTGTTGGTTCAAAATTTGTCCCGCCGAGCTGAATATCAACAGCTAGAGGCAACTTATGGCCTTCCTAGTGTTAGGTCATAAGAACAAGGTTGAGGTGGATCTAGACCTCATCCAACGGAACATGGATATGAAGTACCTTAGGTCGGAGGGATTTTACTACATGTCCTTCGACAAGAGGTTCAAACCATTGACTTCGTACCCACTTCCAACGAGACGTGGAAGAAGTGGTACTTCTTCGTCAATGGAGGGTGAGAACATGAAGAGTACGAGGACCAGATGAGTTTCTTTCCTCGGTACACCGGCTTTAAAAGTGAGCCTACAAACCTCTGGTTGCTGGCTTCTTTTTTCTTTCTTTTATTTTTTCTAACTCTTTGTTGTTTTCTGTGTTGTGTTACAGATAAGAAGGCTTAGAGGAGGTCAATCTTCACTCCAGAGCTCCAAGAGAAGTATCGGTAGCTCCTGAATCCCCTCAACCATCCAAATGACTGAATCCTGACCCTTTAGAACTTCATGGAGGCGAATTTGGTCAAGAGCAAGTCGGCTATCCTAAAGAAGTCCGTGCTCTCAAGATGGACGTCAGTCTCGAAGAAGAGTGGGAAGTCCTCTAGTACTGCCATTCCTCCCCTCCTCAGAAGAAGAGGAGGACTGAAGTGGGAACCTCCAGTTCTCTAGAGCGCACTGTCTCTGAGGAGCTAGAGACTTTTGTTGCTCAGAAGGAGTCGCTTCGACCTCCAACCCCAATCGTGAGCTCGACCCCTCGTGGCAAGAGAAAGCTGAGCATTATCCCCCGCAGCATTCTCAAGGTCGGGAGTGAAGAGGAAACCATAAAGAGGGCCTACGAGGAGTCGTGGGTTTCGGCCGCGGAGTGCTTCAAAGGCGCGAAGCCCCGCCAAATTGCCAGAGACATTCTGGTCTCCTATATAAGGGTAAGGAAGAGATGATTCATTTATTCATGTTTTATTCATCTTCCCGTTACACCTGTCCTGACTGATTTACTTACATGTTTTTTAGGCTGCTCACGCCATGGCCGCTATCATGGACTACCCTGAGGAGTCTGAAAGGGAAGACAAACTTCAAGTCAAGATGGACGGGGCCCGTCTCCAACTCGGAATTGCCCGCTCTGCCTCCCACTCCTTCGAAGAAAAATACAAGTTGGCTATGAATAATGTGGTTATTCTGGAGTCATAGAAGAATATCTTGGCCTTCAATCTAGAGGCCCTGAGGAAGGAGAAGCAAGAGGCAGAGGTTGCGGCAGCTCTGAAGCTGGCCTCTAGCGTGGAAGTTGCTAGGGTGGAGGTTAAGGAGGAGGCTGAAAAGGAGCTCAAGGAAGAGCTGAATCAGCTGGGTAGCGAGTTCGTGGATTATGGGTACAAGCTCTTCTGTAAGAAAGTCCAGAAGTTCTATCGCGGCCTTGATATCTCAGAGGTGGATGAAGTGCAGCCAAATGACCCAAAACTGAGCTCCTCTGAGGCCGTTCCAACTGTGCTTTCAAAAGAAGCTGCTCCTCCTACTAAAGACCCTTAGAGAGGATGTTTTTCTCTTTTTTTTATTGTTTTTTATAGTAACACTATAATCTTCCGCCCCCCTAGGCTTCATTAATGAAAGACTCTGTTTACCTCAGTTCCTTGTGATTAACTTTGATAGCAAGAGTATTATCCAGACCTGAAACACTTGTACTTAAGTCAAATATGTAACTGAATTAAGATAATTCCTTTAGACGTGGAAAATCTTAATAATTGGGTTAAGACAAAGCCTTCAGACCTTCAGACCTGAATCACTCATAATTGAATCATTATGAAGATTTCAGACCTGAAATACTTGTAATTGAATAAAGATAAAAACTTCAAACCTGAAATATTTGTAGTTAAGTCAAAATAAAATATTCAAATCTGAATCGTGACTGTAACACCCTGACCCAATTAATTAATTATTAGTCCGCTAATCATTAATTAGACACAAAAAAAGAATAAATAAGAAAATTTATCAGGACTTTCCGGTAAATTACAATAGACTAGTAAAATAATTAAATGCACGAAAAAGAGATACAATTTGTAAAATTGAATCGTTTGGAGCAAAATATAAAATCCGATAGCCAAACAAGGCCTTAAGATAAAAACATAGAAAAAAAAGGGCCAAAAGAGGAATGGACAAGTCTGGAACCCTTGACCAAGTGAGGCAAGGTTTTAAAGTCCCAAAAATTTACCACTTGGTCCATAAGCACTTTTGTGCTATAATGTGCATAAGATATGTACATATGTCATGTAATGCCCCAAAATTCTGAATATCAAGATGAGGTGGCAGCCCCTCATTGGACCACCACACCCACCAATTGGCTTTCATGCACATCAAATCAAATATATGAAAAATATAATATATGATGTATAGTTGTACCTCATGTTGCGTGTGTGGTGTGGAAATGCAGAAATCAGAATTGATGTATGTCTGTGGGTGCAACTATTGAGAGAGGGTATGGCAGTGTGTGGGTGATGATGTAAAGAGAGAAACAATGAGAATACAAGCTTGTATGTCTATGGTGTGTGCATACAAGTGATGTCTCACTCAAATGCACCATGAAGGAGGTGTGACTGCATTTGGAAAGACCCAAAGACCAGAACTGAGCCATAAATGAGGGAGCAGTGGTCTAAACCAAGGTAAAACCCTTCAAACTGAAAATTTTTCTGTTTACGAATTCTGGTACTGTTTTGATGTATTGAGCCCCATTACTGCATGCATGATAGTTAGATTGTAAATCTGGGTTAAATGCATGAGTTTTAGATCACTGAAATAGGCCCAAAAACATCAAATTGTAGAAAACCGCCATTAATAACCTCCAACAAACAGGTCTAAAACAACCCTCATGAAACCTATTTCTGACCTTCGGAACATGATCTAGACACCAAGAGGGTTCCAAAATGCCTAAGCCGCGACCCCAGAACTCAGATTTAGACCCTCAAAACCGAAGTTGCAGGTTCGGGTTTAAAACCCAACCTCACCAAAACAGCAACCAAATCTGATTTTGGTAATGGGAACTTGAAGCTCCTAATGCATGGGTCACAAGGAACCAAATCTCACAAGATTTGGTTGAGAAATGAGGGTACACAACTGAGTTACAGATCCCACGATAATGGGGGATGAACCGAGCATTTGAGCTTGTTTCGAAGCTCAAAACGAATGCCAAGATGATAGCTAGGCTTACAGAAATGTTTTGGAATCAAAAGCAGTAGAAAATCCGTACCTGAAACCCACGAAATTGAGTTTGAAAATCTGCAGCTTTAGGGTTACTGTTCATCGTCGTGAAGAAGACGATGAACAGTACCGGTCACGGGTCGGATCTGGATTGGGTTCGGGTTCGGGTTAAATCTGACCCACCCGCAAATCAGAATAACCTAAACGACAACGTATTGGTTATGTTTAAATCAGTTTAAAAATTGAAATCAGACTGATTGGGCGCATGAATAATAAATTAGAAATCAGACCTGGGCTAACCTAAACACGGATAAGGGACAAAATTGGGAATAACAAGAATAACATATTCTAATTCTGTATAATTAAGTAAACCGGTTGGTTTTAGGGTTTTTGGACTGGTTCAGCTAGTTGAACCCTAAACCAAACGGTTTTGAACCCTTACTTTAGGAAATTGGTTTTGAACCCCCCCAAACTTCTTGAAATTATATTTGACCCCCAATAGTTCTGGATATTTGCACTCTGGCCCAGTTTCTGAAAAACTTGTGCATTTAAGCCCTTGAAAAATAATTAATTAATAAAATAATTATTTTAATTATTTTATTTAATGGGTAAAATTACTATTTTACCCCTGGACATTAATTGAGTCAACCGAAGTCCAAATAAAATAAATGAATAGATATTTTTACTGTTTTGGGCATTATGGACTCAATGGTGGAGTCCAATTTAGAAAATTAAGCCCCGAAAAATAAGGACACGTAAATGGTAAATGACTATACTGCCCTAATGATACCCAGGGCCAATTAAACACAAAAGATAGTCTAATTTAACTATGTCGGATACTCTGGACCTAATGGTGAGGTCTATTTTATGAACTGAGATCCCGAAAATTTATCTATGGCATGTGAAATTACCAAAATGCCCTTGATACTGTATGAAGCCAAATAAAGTCCAAATTGGACAAAATTGATAACAATAGAAGCCCACATACTTGTGGACTCTTATATATGGTTAAATGATGAATCGGGGTCAGAATTTCACAAAACTTAAAATGACCAAAATACCCCTGAACGTGGTAAGTGAAAAGTAGAGGCCGAATAAAGGCCAATCTAGTCTAATAAATTGTCATAAGCATAATTATGAAAATCGAAGGGCCAAATATGACTCCAGAACAATCAACGTATAAAATGAAAAACGATTGATGTGTCCCAATAATCAAAAGCAGATACCAAATGAAGTCCAAAAGACTCAAAAAAAAAATATATATATATATATATACACACGATCTGTGGGCTATCTTGAGTACCATGGTAAGGTCCGGGGCAAGAATGACACAATTACAATTTTGGCCCTACGGTCAAATAAGCACTTAATTGATAACGACTGGAGTCAAAATGACTTAAAATATTATTCTGACAACTGCTAAACCTATTTAAGGAATTTAATAACATAAGTTGAAACCCAGTGAGTGGGAAATAGGTCAATGAACCTAATTAGGGGATATAATAGACTCCTAAGATGATGAATAAGACATGAATGAATAAATTCTGATCTGTTTGTAATCAATGATGATTATTCAAGCTATGCAAGGATATGCCTGAAGTATTTGAAGATCATCAGAGTATTTGTAAATGGGGAATATGACACCAAAGAACCGAGGTAAGTAAATCTGAACTTTGTTGTGTGGTTATTCCCAGCCAGTCATATTCATTTCCACATGCTGCCAAAATTGTACTCTATCACTACCTGATGTACTTGATTTGAGCCAATCGACTTGTGGTTATCAGTTATGCATGATCTTTGGATTTGACTTGCTTGCTTACATCATTGTGAGATCGATCATTGATATTTGAGTATCATTGCACTATCATACCATGACCTAGTCTTGATATATATCCTGTTGATAGAAATCTTGTTATTCCACACACTTCGTGTTTTCTTGATTGTAATGTCAATTGCTTTGTACGGTTGTACATCTTGTGTGAAATTTTATTGGTCATAATATTTGGTATGTACCCGAGGTTGTGCTCAGTCACAATGGCCCATCTATTCACACATTGCGTGGGGGAAAGACCATTTGGGGTCTTATATGTCCTTCGGGACTTGTGAGAAAAGAGCTCTAACGCTTTTCAGAGAGCCCAAGGAACTGTGGCGGATCTGAGTATGCGTTTTAGTGAGGTATGCCGAGCCCCGGGTGATTCACGTATATTTGGGTTATTAGAACTTGATGATGATTTATTCTTGTAATCATTGAATGATCATATTCTATGCCCTGTGAATGATCATACTATTGCAATCATGTTATACTTTACTTGATGATCATGTATCCTTGGTACTCGTTGAATGATCATATTCTATGCAAGCATGTCATACTTTTGATTGGCTATCGTAATTGTTGTGGCAGTAGATTATCATGATTGGCTAGACCCCGGTTGTTGGATTCATTGTTACTACCTTCTTATATCTTATTTCGGGATAAGCCTTTTGGACCCTCGGGTCATTGTTACGCATCTTGGTGACTGGCTATGTATTTCTTGTTGCTCATTTGGCTATTGGCTATCTGTTATTCCTTTCTCCTATTATCCTTGTGAACTAACCTTGACCCATGGCAAAGCTAGGAATTTACTTACTGAGCTTGTTTAAGCTCATTCCATTTATCTAACATTTTTCAGGTGACATTATGTGGGATGAAATGCAATGAGATAACTAGTGGAACTAGTGATGCACAATGAACGACACTGACGAGATGAACTCCAAGTCAGATTGACTACGTACTCTGTAAGGTTAAGTACCCAATTGTATTATAATATTACATCATTAGTGATGAGGTTAGCCTAGTATGTTGGATCACTATGATTAAATTGTACTTGGAGACATTCTGATTGTTGATCATTGGAGATGAGTTTTAATCAGCTGAATTGTATTGGTGTGACTTCCATTTAAGTAATTCATTGATATAGAATGGATGCAATGGAGCATGTATATTGATACTTTAGAGATATTTGGTGATTGATTTTAGACGTGCTCTAATGTGTTTGGATGAATTGCATTTCAATTTAAAAAGGTTTTAATTTTCGTTGTTTTGACCCTATATTTAGAATGCAATTCATTGTAAAGTTCAGAAGTTGCCTTTGGTTAGTCGCATTGACGGCGAGAAAAACCAGCAAGGTGGCCAACTGGCATCACAGACCCCTAATCCGCGTAGGGTGGGTTTCAGGTCGTGACAGTGACTGAGCCAAGATCGAACCTTCAGGCCTGAGATACTTATAATTAAGTCAAGATAAACCTTCAGACTTAAGTAACTTGAGATATTCACAATGGCTGAAAGAATGTACTAGACCTAGGGGTCTGTGCATTGAGGTAGACCAAGTCTATAGCATTTGTAAAGGACACAAGACTTTTTAAGGGTCGTTGAAATAAACCAGATTGAAGTCTGTGCATTGATAGACAAAGCCTAAGGTACTTGTAATAGATACAAGACTTCAAGAGTCTTCGAAATGGACCAGACTTGAGGGTCTGTGCATTAGTAGACCAAGCCTATGGTACTTGTAATAAATATAAGGCTTTTAGGAGTCTTTGAAATGGACCAGACCTGAAGTCTGTGCATTGATAGACCAAGCCTAAGGTACTTGTAATAGATACAAGGCTTTAGGAGTCTTTGAAATGGACCAGACCTGAAGTATGTGCATTGATAGACCAAGCCTAAGGTACTTATAATAGATACAAGACTTCAGGAGTCTTCAAAATAGACCAGACCTAAGGGTCTATGCATTAGTAGACCAAGCCTAAGGTATTTGTAATAGATACAAGGCTTTAGGAGTCTTTGAAATGGACCAGACTTGAAGTCTGTGCATTGAGGTGGAAGCACTTAAAAAGAAAAAGATTTTATTAAAAGTATTTTCGTAAATGCTCAACATTCCAGGGCCCAGGCACAGGCTTCCCGGTTACATCCTCCAACTGATAGGTTGTGGGCTTGACGATCTTGGTAACCTTGTAAGGCCCTTCCCAGTTGGGGGAGAGTTTTTCCATGGTGGGTTCTTTGGTGTTCAGGAATACCTTTTTTAAGATGAGATCCCAAGCTAGAAGTTGATGGGTCTTAACCCTTGACTGAAGTTGTTAGCCATCATGCACTAGTATGAGTCAGTCTTGACCTTGGCCTACTATCTCATTTCTTCGAGTAGTCGAGATTTTTTGCAATCTAACGGTCATTGGTCTCTCAATCAAAGGTATTCGTTCTCAGGGTTGGCATGTCGATCTCAACGAGAATAACTGCCTCGGTACTGTATGCAAGTGAGAACAACATTTCTACGGTCGGTGTTCTTCTAATGGTTCGGTAGGCCTAGAGTACTCTGGAGAGTTCTTCAACCTACCTTCCTTTGGCCTGTTCTAACCTTTTCTTGATAGCATCATGAATTATATGGTTAGTGACCTTTGCTTGCCCGTTAGCTTTGGGATGCAATGGTGAGAAGAAGTGGTGACTAATGTGCAAGTCTTCACAGAACTTCCCGAACACCTTCCCCGCGAGCTATGTGCCATTGTTAGAGATAATGACACGGGGTATGCCAAACCTATGGACTATATTCCTCCATGTGAAGTTCTTTACCTCTATTTCGGTAATGTGAGTCAGAGGCTCAGCTTCTGCCTACTTGGAGAAGTAGTCTATGGTAACGAACAGATATCTTCTGTTCTGTGGGGCTATTTACAGTGGTCCCATAATGTCCATCCCCACTGAGCGAAGGGCCAAGGACTGGTAATAGGGATAAGCTCGTGATGGGGTTGCTGCTGGTAGGAGGCAAAACGTTGGCATTTGTCGCACCTCTGGACGTATTCCTTGGCCTACTTCAGCATGCTTGGCCAGTAAGAACCCTGAGTCAAAGCTCGGTGGGCTATGGTCTTACCGCTGTTGTGATTTTCGCATATTCCTTCGTGTATCTCGACAAGGACGTATTGGGATTCCTCTAGAGACAAGCATCTCAGGAGAGGTTGTGTATAGGATCTTCGGTAGAGCTTTCCATTCAGGATCAGATACCGAGCTGCCCTGGTTTGAATCCTTCGGGCCTGGTTTTTATGCTCTAGGAGTAGTCTGTCCTTTATATATTGGATGAGGGGTGTCATCTAGTTCTGATTTTGCTCTGAGATTTGGGTGGAATGCACTTCCTTGATGCTCGGCTACGGTTGATAAGAGACCCTCGTCGTTGAATCTCTTTCAGACTCGAGACGGGAGGCCATGCTTGCTAGGGCATCAGCTCTAGAGTTCTGGCCTCTTTCAATTTTCTAAACGGTGAATTTTTGGAAAGACGTTGTCAACAAGTCTACCAACTTAAAATATTTAATCATTCTATCATCCTTAGAAGAGAATTCTCCCAAAACTTGGCTTACCACTAGTTGGGAGTCCAAAAATGCTTCAATTTTTTGAGCTTCGCACTCTAAGGCGAGTCTTATACTGAGGATGAGTGCTTCGTATTTGGCTTCGTTGTTCAAGGCTCTAAATCCCAAGGTAATTGCCCTTTTTGTTGTGATTCCATGTGGGGATTAGAGCATGATGCCAACTCCTGAAGCCATGTTGGTGGATGAACCATCAGTGTAAAGTCACCATACTACCGTATCCATGTTGACCTGGGCTCTATGATGCAGTGCTAGAGTAAATTCTACTACAAAATTTGCTAATGCTTGGCCTTTAATGGAGGTCCGTGGCACATAAGATATGTCAAACTCCCCCAGCTCCACAGATTTTGAGACCTCAAGCTTGTGCAGAATTGACTTCAGAGAATAGGATGTGGGGACCACAATGGGATGTGCTTGAAAATAGGGTCTAAGCTTTCGAGCGGACATCACTAGGGCAAAGGCTAACCTTTCAACTTCGGGATATCTCTTCTCGGTATCTAGAAGTGCTTTGTTGATGTAGAAGATCGGCCTCTGAATCCCTCTATCTTCTCTAACTAGTGCCAAGCAAACGGCGTTTTCGGACATTACAAGATATAGGAGTAGTTTTTCCCTTTGTCCTGGTTTGGAGAGGAGGTCGGGGGAGGCCATATACTGTTTTAACTCTTGGAAGGCCTTGTCGCACTTAGGGGTCCATTCAAGGGCTTTGTTTCCCTTTAAGGCTTTGAAGAACGGGAAGCACCAGTCAGTAGATCTGGAGATGAATTGGTTCAGAGCTGCTATCCTCCTATTCAGACCCTGGATGTCTTTCTTAGTTCTCGGTGATTCCAGCTCGATCAAAGATTTAATTTGTGAGAGGTCTGCCTCAATTCCCCTCTGAGAGACCAAGAAACCCAAAAATTTCCCTCTAGTGATCCCGAAGGTACACTTCGAGGGATTCAACTTCATCTTATGTTGCTTCAATATGCTGAACGTCTGACTCAAGTGTTGGATATGGTCATTCTTCTTTAAGCTCTTTACCAACATGCCATCTATGTAGACCTCCATTGTGCTACCAATTAAGGAGTCAAACATTTTGTTCACCAACCGCTGGTACGTGGTGCCAACATTTTTTAGACCAAACGGCATCACTCTATAGCAATAGAGACCTCGTTTGGATATAAAAGCTGTCTTTTTTTGGTCTGGAGGGTACATCTGAATCTAGTTGTACCCTGAATATGCATCCATGAAGCTCATAAGCTCATGTCTTGCGGTTGCATCGACCAACTAATTGATCTTTGGGAAAGGAAAGCTGTCTTTAGGACAAGCTTTGTTGAGGTCTGTATAGTCAATGCAAACCCGCCATTTGTCGTTCTTCTTTTTGGCAAGGACTATATTAGCGAGCCATTCTGCATAGAATACCTTCCTTATCATTCTGGTGTCCAGCAACCTTTAGACCTCTTCGTTGATGATTTTATGTCGCTCAGGGGTGAAGGTCCTCCTTTTTTGTCTTATTGAAGGGTGGTTTGGGTCAATCATTAGCTTATGAGAAATGAGATTAGGATCTATCTCTTCCATGCCCCTTGTTTCCCATGCGAAGACTGACAGATTATCCTTGAGGAACTCAACAATCTATTTCTGTTCGAAACGGGATAGATCTGAGTCGAGCTGTAAGTAGCGTTCTTCCCCTTCAAGACTCACTAGCACCTTGACAGGCTCCCGCATCAGTTTGGCTAGGCTGTTTCTTCCTCTAGGACTTAATGGCTCATCAATCTCGGAAGGACACTCCTTAGTCTCGTGAAGTTCGAAAGGTACAAAATTTCCTTCTTCATGAGGGTGCTGTGATTGCTATCTATGGGCCTTTTCCTTCAACGCCAGAACGTGGCACTCTTAGGCAGTTGGCTGACAGTGTAATACCCCGACCCAAAGACACCGAGTCATATTGGGCACGCATTACGAGGATAGGAAAGATCAGTGTAAAGATGATGAATTTAAGAAAATAATTAATTTTTAAAAGTAATTAATTATTTTAATATAAGAAATGAGTTGTAATATATATATATATAATTAAATAAGTTGTAATATATATATAATTAAATATAAATATATATGTATAAATAAATAATTATAACTTCAGATATATATGTGTAAATATGTACATATGTCTGCATAAATATATATGTATGCATGTGTGTGTGTTCAATGAAGGCATGCAAATACCCAAAAGGTATTGAGATGTGTGTGTGTGTCTAAAGGAGTTGGTATGTATGCATGTGAGTGTGATATATATATATATATATATGTATATGTATATGTAAAACAAAACAAACACACACACACAACCGGCCATTTAATGCCTGCCCCCAAAACAGTAGAAATCTGAGTAAGGAAGCTGCCACAAGTTAACCTATTAGGTGGGGAGATCAGAAAATGCTCATGGTGCACCTATATACATATATACATATTATAGACACGCATCACCATTCATTCACACACGTAAATAGAGAAAGAATAAGTTTCAAAAGATGGAAGAGGACGAAAAATGAGAAGAATGAGGAAGGAACACCATCTCTTGAGGTAAACCCACAAAATCTCATACTTTCTCTCTCCAAAAAGTTAAGCAAGTATGCAAATTTTCCTAGCTTTGTTTATGCAAGTATGAGGTCTAGGATGTATTAAAATTAAACAAGCATGGAAATTTGGCCTCTAAATAGTCCAAAACATCAGGTTCGTACATGGCTGCCATAGATGGACCTTAGATGAACAAACCTGAAATAATCAAAACCAAATCAAGTTTTGATCATAAAGACCTCAAATATACCCTCTAAGAGTGTTTAAAACCTATACCCGCGACCAAAAACCCCGAGGGAAACCTATTAAAAATCGAGTTGCAGGTACGGGTTTCAAAACCCAGCCTCACAACCTTGCCCTTAAACCATCTTTTGCGAATGAAATGTGAAACCCCATGAAGAGGGGATCACAACAGAACAAACCTTGGGTTATTTGGCTCAAAAATGAGCATTTACGAGCAGTTTATTGGTTTGAATTATGAAACCCAAAATCGAACTCATGAACCAGTTTTGAACTCCAAAACGAATGTCAAACTCTTCTACAATGTTCTAGGAGTGTAACGGGTTGAAAACAGTAAGAAAACAGTGAACAAAAATCCATGAAATTGAAGAAATAGAAACTGAAAAAAATTAGGGTTTTACATGAACAGTGTCGGCTTCGATGGGGAAGACGACACTGTTCGGGTCGGTTCGGATCAAATCGGGTTCGGGTCGGAACCCAACCCATCGAATAGAATGGGTTTATTTAAACGGTGACGTTTGGAGGTTCAAAAATTTAAAATTTTTAAACATTCGGGCTGACGTCATCATGACGTCAACATCACGTGGCAAACCGACTGAACCGGTTGGTTTGCAAGGGAACTGGACCGGTTCATTTGGATTTGGACTGAACCCACTGGTTTTCTATATTATTTAAAACCAAATAAACCAACACTTTTTATATTTGCGGATTGACCCCAGAATTTCTGGAAAATCCCACTGTGGCCCAACTAAGGGAAAATTTATGCAATTAGACCCCTGGAAAATAATTAAATAATTAATTTAATTATTTAATAAATAAAGTAAAATGACTATTATGCCCCTAATTCAAAACTTGACCAAATAAAGTCCAAATTAGACATATGAATGGTGAATTTTAACTATTTAGGACATTCTGAGACTAATGGTGGGGTCTGTTTTACGAGACGGGGTCCCAAAAAATAAAGACACGTAAAGGGATAAAATGACCAAAATACCCTTGGCCAAAATTAACAAGTTATATATGTAATCTTACTATCTCGGACCTCCTGAATCCATTGGTGAGGTCCACGACATGAGATGAGGCCTCAAAAAATTTGCGAACCGAAAAAATGTCAGAATGACCAAAATGCCCCTGCTCCATAAACGAGTCAAACGAGGTCCAATTAAAATAAATAAATAGTGGATGTTAACTATTTTAAACATTCTGAATCTAATGGTGGGGTCCGTTTCACGAGATGGGGCTCCGAAGAATTTAGACACGTTAAGATATAAATTGCCAAATTGCCCTTAACATGTCCTAAGCCGAATTAAATTCTAAGAAAGCCTAAATTGACTTTATTCAACGTTCCGGACTCAATGGTAGAGTCTATTCAACCAAAATAGATGTCTAAAATAAAAAGACATAAAATTTGATGAATAGCATCTGTCAAATGACTATAAACCGAAATATTTCCGAAGTACTAAACTAAGGCAAGTACGAGGAAATGAGGTGCGAGAAGACACGACGCGCTAACATGTGAAGTAATTAAATTTAAATTAAAGTTAATAAAGTTACCAGAAAAGTATAACTTTAAAAGTTAAAATAAATTAAATTCCTAACACATTAAATTGTGTCATAAGTTAAAAGTACGAGTTGAATTAAGTACATAAGAAATTTATGAAGTTTATGAAGTCGGTTAGGATTAATATGATCTAAGCATAAGATAAGAAGCATCAGTAGGTGATATTGCAGTGATGTGAAGTTAATGAGATTATATATGAATTGTTCTTAGGAACTACAGAAGAAGTGGGGAAAGCGCATTATTAGCACTGACCTAAGGACCAAGGTGAGTAACCCTGCCTTTGAAATGGAGATTTAACTCCATGAATTTGAAGAAGTTTTAAGTTCAGTTTATTTGAAACCTTGAATATCAAATTTAGTATCATATGATTCTTGTTTTAAAATGTTTTCTGCTTTCATAAACTGTATTGTGACATGCTGGGTGATTGGTTTGAATCACGGTTTTCCTTTTTAATTATGTTTCAGCATGTCTGGGTTTAAAATGCTAAATTTTCATAAATGTTCTGAATTTGATTATTCCAAATATTGAAGTTCTATTGTAGAAGTTATATATTTCATGTTTTAAATATTCATGAAAAATATCTATTGAAAAAGCCATGTGATAAGTTATATATATTTCATGTTTTAAATATTCATGAAAAATATCTATTGAAGAAACCATGTGATAAATGTTTTACAAGATAAATGGTGTTTAAAGCACCCCCTATGATGGTTGAAATCCTTCGGGATTCAACAGTAAATGCCAGTTAGCAGGATCTGATCCCCCTAGTACGGGATATCTCTATTGTAGCATTGCAGCATTGTAGTAAAACAGGAGTCTGGTTCAAAACAGATTCCACCTAATTAAAGAGAAAAGATGACAAATGTTTTTGGAAATGGAAGCAGGTTTTACCCCCATTTTCCTATACATGTTTATATGTTTTAAAGTAACGATTTCGAAAATAGAAGCAGGTTTTTACCCCCATTTTATTATACGTGTTTATATGCTTTTAAATTGCATATGCTCTACTTGAAGAAATGTGTATTTAGCTTGAATACTTTAAATGTTTCAAAGCTATCTATTTTAAGAATGCATATACTCTGTGTTCTAAAATGTACGAGCAATTGGTAGTGAGTATTTTATAAACTCTCATGTGCTAAACCACTACCAGTTGAAAACCCCATGACGAATGCAGGAATTACTCACAAGCTTAGATTAGCTTACCCAGATTTTTATTCGGACCCCCCTTTCAGGTGATTGATGGAAAATTGATTTTGAAGACAAGGATGATGAGTCTAGCTCTTTTGGGAAGACGTGCTTAAGTAGATCCTTTTGGAAAATCATGTGAACTCTAGTAGCATATTTTGTATTAGCAAACAATGTAAGGTTATGTATTAAGCCCCTCGGGGTAATGGATATGTAATGTTATTAAAATCTTTAACCTTTTAGTTTTGCTCTGAATGTGTGATCATGTGTACCATTGTGAATAGAGGTAGTGTCAGACGGATGTGCAAATTTCAAAATGAGAAAAGAAAAGAAAAAGTTTTTCACGCTTCCGCAACCACATGAAGTACATCTATTCGATACCGCTGCAGATGCGAGCCTTGTCCCAAGGCCTTCGGGTCTTGGGGCGGCGGTCGCGACTCGAGATCCGCAAAGGGTGGATTTCGGGTCGTGACAGACAGCCCTTAATGGTGCAGACCTTATCACTTTAGACGTACTTCAGGCACTAGTGGAGGGTTGAGGTGACCGCCCCCATCTCATGGAGCCATGGTCTTTCGATGATGATGTTATAAAGAGAATTGGAGTCCAAGGACCATGTATTCAGAGATCAACGTCTTCTGAGCATGCCCCTCTTTCCACTGTGGTCGGGAGGTCTATCTTGCCCAGCGAGGTGCTGAGGTTCCCACTAAATCCCGCCATTATAGCGGTGGCGGCCTTGAGATTATTGGCGCTGAGCTTCATATGCTGAAAGGGCTCATAGAACAACACGCTGATGGAACTCCTTGTGTCTACCAGAACCCTCCTAATCTCAAAATTTGTAATTTTGAATGAGATTACGAGGGAATCACTATGGGGGGCAGTGTACCCCGATGAGATCCAACTCGGAGAATTGGATGTGAGGCACAAGCCTTAGCCTTTTCTCAATGGTGGAGATCTGTAGGATGTTAGGTTCTGTTCTTGCTTCCCGAGCATAGCGCTTCCTGGCTCGGTTAGACATCTCGGTCATTGCATTGTCGGCATGGAGGACGAAAATGACCTGATTATTCTAGCGCAGATGTTCATTTTGAGCCTCCCTTTGTTCGGGCCTCTGATCTGGCCTCCTTTGTTGTGGCCTATCATTACGGGGGTTTTGCCTCCCGTCTTGTCAGATGAACTCCCACAGATGCCCTCTTTTAATAAGTTGTTCAATCTCATTTTTCAGAGTTCTGCATTCATCGGTGGTATGCTTGTGGTCTTTATGAAAGTCACAGTATTTGGTCTGATCACTGGAGTCGGGATTGCTTTTCAATGGATCCGGCCACCTCAAATCTTCATGTGTCTGCACTTGCTGAAGTATGTGAGTGAGGGAGGCATTCAAATGAGTGAATGTCATGACCCGAAACCCACCTTATGTGGATCTCATGTCGCGAGGCCGGCCCAATGGCCGTTCCTACTTTTTTTCATTCTTTTACCAATGATAATAGTAAATAATGTAACCATAGCATTAAAGTGCGGAAGCCTTATTACAAACATTGTTCAAAGACTGGAAATAAATCTGACAATAAACTAAACATAGCCCACTTTTAGGTGGTGAGTACATGGGAGAGACTATTTTATTCTATTGTGCACTTCAATTATCTCCCTACGCTCCTGACCTTTTACTGTGGTTCTGTAGCATTCTCACCTGAAAAGATAATAAGTGGGGTGAGCTAACAAAGCTCAGTAAGTAAAAGCCTATCTCCAATACGGGTTAGGGATACATAGAGAAACATACATCCAAAGGTAACATGATAGCCAATCATGACAACGGTTACAGTTAACAGTAAAATGTCACAATGGCCAATGGACAATAAGGCACAATAACAGTTGTGAGTAACGGTGTAGCATGAATATGGATAAGGCACAATAATCACAATCAACATGAATACTGCCACAATAAAACAGTCACAGTCAAATCCAATAAATAAGGAACTATCAACATGGAGTTATTCATAGGGAATAAAGACATCCTATGAATCCAATAAACATCTATATAACAATCAAACATGAGAGATGCATTTAATCTGTTCAAGGTTTGGCAGACCCTTGGTCTTTTGGGGCCCGACATACCCCCCATTAACATGAATGCATATAAAATGCCCTTCATGACAAAAGCATACAATGATAGACATTAGTACAATGAATTAAATCATGAGATATCAATCAATAGGCATCTACCAGATAGGACAATATCAATGGTGGGATAACAATAGTGGACACATACATGAGTACAAAGTTGTGGTAGTAACAGGAATGATGTGGCTTGGAAAACCACGTATAAGATATAGGAATTCACTTACCTTTTATCCGTGTGATCTACCTTAGTATCCCGTAACTTTTCCCTTTTCCTTTTGAGTTTCCTATCACTCAGTAGACATGTTTCAGTTTTAAATGCTATTCATTAAATTTTATGCCTCATTATTATAAGTATCTCTTTTACTAATTTAGACTCTACCATTGAGTTCAGAAGGTTTAAAACAATAAAATTTACTATTTACTTAGTGATGCTGTACTTTTTGACTCGCAACACGTAAGGGCTCCGTGACCTGTAGAACACTCAGAGAGATGATCAGAGGACCACCGGATTGGCTCCGACGGTAGCCGCTCCGATGCTTAAGTAAGTAAGAGAATTGAAAAACTGTATTGAAAGCCAAAGAATGAGCATGAAAATAAAAGCGTACCTCTAGGGTTTAATATATAAGCCGTGGCTTTCCTAAGTTAATTAGGATTCGATGCCATGAATATAGGGATATGATCATCGGAGATTGTAGTTACCTTCTTGATCCTTGAGTCGTAGATGGAGATAATAATAAATAGTAGTTTCCGCATTGAAGACCGTTTCCTTATTCCCCGCTTGACAGTTGTTAAGGAAACCATAAGATTGGATCCATATGAAGTGTTGAATAAATATTGTCCAGAACGGAAGGTCTGGAAGATGTATATATGAGAATGTCTTGAAGGCTTCATCTGCACTGTATGACCGAGTTTATCGGCTCTGAATGATATATAAATAAGAATGCCCTGAAGGCTTATGGCTGCTCTGTATGATAGACATATATGAGAATACCCTGAAGGCTTGTGGCTGTTCTGTATGATCGAAATTGTCAGTTTTGTAGGATCGAGATTTGTTAACTCAGTGGGCACACGTGTCTCAAAGTGATTGGTGTGTCTGTTTGTGGTATATCAGCTACTCCCCCCCCCCCGGAGCCCTTGTTAAAAGCTAGGGTTTTAACTAGGGTTGAGGGTTTTGTGAAGAGTCATACGTTTTGCTTTCCCATTTCTCAAGACGTCGGTTTAACGCGTCATTTATTGCGCAGCCAATACTTGAGAATTCATCATTACTCTCAACCGTTGTGTCAGCTCGTCTTGGAAGGCTCATATTTCGAATGTGTATATAAAGAGAGGGAAAGGTCTTTCATACCTTTCTTCTGCGTTTACTTCTACAGTACCAGACCGCCATTTGACATATCTTGAAGTTTGGAGGTTACCCGGTGTTCATAATCCTTTACTGATCTCAGGTTCGACTTTTAGTCCCCTTCTACACTCCTTCTCATTTGTTTCATTTCTTTCTCTTGTTCGCCATGTCTGGCTTAGAATCACACTCTGGCTTGGGAAGTCCTTCTGAGACCGATCCTCAAATGCAATTAGTGAACGTTGATGAAAATAGGCTGGTAGATCCTCCCTCTAGTCCGGGGGTTAGGATTGTTGATGCTTTTGATGAGCCCCCGAATAGGGCTGGTGAGACTTCTGGTCGATCTGGTCACAGAGAGGAGGGTGAGAGTGTAATTACTGAAAGTATGTTGAAGGAGTTATGGGCGAAGTTCAAACTTCCCAAAAATGTAACTTTCAGGGTCCCAGATTCTCAGGATCGCCCGGGCGATGTTAGAGAGGGGGAAATCTGTGCCTATCTGGCCTGGTTTGAAATGGGTCTTACACTCCCCTTTCCTGATATAATAAAACAATTCTTTTGTTGGTTTGACCTTTGCCCCGCAGACTTGAACCTTAACAGTTGGAGACATCTGTTGAGCTTTATTGTGTTAGGGCATATGAATAATGTCGAGGTGTCCCTTGACTTGATCCGTAGCAATATGGATCTAAAATTTCAAAAGGCGGAGGGTCTTTTTTATATGTCTTTCGATAGTGGGTTCAGACCCCTTACTTCTGTGCCCTCCTCCAACAAGACCTGGAAGAAATGGTACTTCTTTATTAAAGGAGGATGGGAATTCAAGAACTTCGAGGGTCAACCTTCCACATTCCCTCGAACCACTGGGCCAAGGGGTGAGGCTCAACTTTTCCGTGGCTGCGTTGACTCTGTTTTGTTTGCCAATTTGTTGAACTGATCAATTTCTGTGCTTGTTTTGCAGTTTAGAGTGCGTGGAAGAGACCAGACTTCTCTTCTTTGACTCAGAAGCAATATAAGAAGCTCTTGAAGCCCAGCATTAGGGACCATTCTTCCATCGTTAACCCTGATAAATTAATGCCTGCCAGGGGTAGTGTCGAGGAGATTGCTGATAATGTGATGGCTCAGTGGGAGTCCGGGCCATCACCGTCCGTGGCGACGGGGGAGGCTTCCTTTCCAGTGGTTCCTCCCGTTTCGAAGAAGCAGAGGCTAGTTTTGTCCTCTCCCGAGCCTGCTGAAAGGGAGGAAGAGGCTCCTGTCCCTATTACGGTGGTTCCTCCAATCCCGTCTCGTCGAGCGGGTAAGGGGGCATCATCATCGGTGGCTCCTGATGTTGCTGGTCAGGGGGCTAAGAAGATTCTGAGTGACTTCTGGGCCAAAGGCTCAGTTAAAATTAAGCCTCAGGCGTCGGGGAAGCTTCTTGCTGACTTGACCGCTCTTCAGGTTAAGGTGAGCTCGTCAGGCCCATACTTTTCTTTCCTTTAAGCATTTATACTGGTGTTGAATTATTTTCTTTGTATTATGCAGACCTTGCATACCCTTTCTGCTTTGGTGGAGGTTTCTCCATCTGTGGAGGAGCTTGACCAACTTAGGGCCAATCTGGACGACCTGGGGCTTCAGCTTGGCACTGCTCAGTCGGAGGCACAACACTCCGCAGAGAAACTGAAGGAGTGTCAGAACTCCTTGATCGTGATGGAGTCAGAGAAGAACCTTGCCGTTGAGCGGGCAAGGAGGTTGCAGGTGGAGGTGAACGGCTTGCGGTATCAGCACCGTAGACAGCTCGATGAAGCCGTGGAGCAGGCATTGATGGATAATGAGGAGGAAATAAGGTCGAAGCTGGAAGGAATGGCCCATCGCTTGATTACGTTTGGGTTTAATAACTTCCGCTCTCGGCTTCTTGCCAAGTTTCCTGACCTAGATGTCTCCTCTATTGTGCCGCCTGGATCTGAACCTTCAGAGGTTGTCATCCAGGGTGAAGTGGCTGATGTCCTCCCTACCGATCCCACGGAAGAGGTTGTACCGACTGAGGTGGTTGATACTGCTCCTGCTGATCCTTCTCCGGTTGCTGATCCTGTTCCTGCTGATCAGGCTTAGGATGAATATTTTGCTATCTTTCAATGTATTTGGAACATACATTTGTTAATGGAACAATCTTTTGGTTAATGCTCGTTTCCTTTGTTATATTGTTCTGTAGTATTTGTGCATGTCTTGAGTTCTGTTGCTCTGTAGTGCCTCAACATGTAGTTGATAGTGGTAAGTGTTGCTAGTAGTGCTGCTCTGGAGTTTAGTGTATGCCAGATCAGATTTTCCTCTGTAGGTAGCTGTGTTCCGAGCTTCTTTACTTGTCTTAGGTCAGTAATTGGAGACTTCTTTTTTGAAGTATTTCAAAGCTGACCGTTCTGAATCCGGAGACATAATAATAAGTGGATACCTTGTGATTGTAGTTTGGTTGATCAGAACTTCTGCCTCCAGACCTGTTAGAAATCAAGAAACATCATAGTTGATGGGCCTCTGTTGTATACGTGGCCCTTTAAGTGTTAATGACATGAAGAAACCGTCACGTCATATACGTGGAAAAGATTAAAAGCCTGTGTATTACGTGTATGGCCCTGCCTTTTGCTTCTCCCGAGAGGGTGGTTTAATACTCCATTTATTGCACCTCCGTCGTTTAGGATTTCGAAGCTAGCACTTCGCTTAACCGTTGTGACGGTTCAACTGGGTGGCCTTTGATCTTCCAGTGTCTATATATATGAAAACGAGGGCATACGGTTGCGCTCAACCCTTTTGCTCCCCGAATCGTTCGTAAGAGAGATCTTTATATGCTGCCGGAGTTTTTCCACTCGTCCGGAGATGATGGATGATTCCTTGCCTGAGTTAAGAATAATTAAATTGTGGCTGAGAGTTAAACTTCCCTTATTTTCAGTCTCCAAGGAAGGTTCGAAGGAGGCACAAGTTTTCTTGTTTCCTCTGGCATCCGGTCGAGATTTCTCCGATTGGTGGTGGCCCCTCCCTGATTCAACCGAGGCCTGGAGCGTTGGTGATGAAGATGAAGGCGAGTTGCCTCCTCTTCCTCACGCCCTGTCAGAAACCCTCGCTCCAAGTGGCTGGGGTGAAACAGACGGTGTGAAGAAGAAGATTGAAGGTGGGTTGCCTCCTCCCTCTTGTAACTTGGCAGTGACAACTGCTCTGAGGGAGATGAATGGGGGCCGCCTCCTCCCCTTTGTGACTTGGCAGGAACCCTTGCTTCAATTGGCTGGGGCGTTATGCCGATTACAAAGGTGGAGAATGAAAAGTCTCCTGAGGCCCAGAGCCCTCATCGTCCGTTGGTCATGAGACCAGTGATAGTGATGACGAAATGGCCTGGGCACTTCTTGATGCAGACTGGGGTTCAGGGCTCCTTCCTCTCAAATGGAGCCTGTCAGCGGTGGTAATGGAAGTTTGGCTCCTGTGCCCCTTTATCATCCCAAGAGAGGAGCCGTTATGTTGCCAAGCGTAGCTTTTGTAATAGCTTCTGTAATAGCTTCTGTAGTGGTGTCTTTGTACTGATGTAAATCTTCTGAATTATCAATAAAGTTAGATTTCTTCTTCTCAGATCTGATGTTTTCTGTGAATGTGCTCTTTTGTAGCTTAAACCCTTTCTTGTGCATTTCTGATTGTTCTGAGAATAAATCAAAGAAACTTAGAAAAATGCCTGAATCGAAGTACTTTACCCCTGGTCGGAACCATAGTACTTGTTTGTTTGACAGATAAACCAAATAATATAAGTATCAGATCTAAGGTGTTCCGATCTAGGAAACTTTAGTTTGTAGATGCCCGGAACTTCTGTCTGTGGATGGGCTGAATCATAGAATCTGTAGATTGACGACGGACCATGCTCAGAAGGCCTGTATATAAGAGTAATCCGGGCTCTGTAGGCTTGCGTATCTAGAGAATGAACCAAGTATTTAAGATCTGTATATCATGGACCAGGCTCTGAAGGCTTGTGCATTTATAAATGGACCGAGTAAAAACTCATACATTATGGACCAGGCTTTAGAGGCCTGTGTATTAACAGATGGACCAAGTCATAAGACTTGTGCATTGACAGATGGACCGAGTGAAAACTCGTACATTATGGACCAGGTTCTGGAGGCCTGTGCATTAATAGATGGACCGAGTGAAAACTCGTACATTATGGACCAGGCTCTGGAGGCCTGTGCATTAATAGATGGACCAAGTCATAAGACTTGTGCATTAATAGATGGACCGAGTGAAAACTCGTACATTATGGACCAGGCTCTGGAGGCCTGTGCATTAATAGATGGACCAAGTCATAAGACTTGTGCATTAATAGATGGACCGAGTGAAAACTCGTACATTATGGACCAGGCTCTGGAGGCCTGTGTATTAATAGATGGACCGAGTGAAAACTCGTACATTATGGACCAGGCTCTGGAGGCCTGTGCATTAATAGATGGACCGAGTGAAAACTCGTACATTATGGACCAGGCTCTGGAGGCCTGTGCATTAACAGATGAACAGTTTATGGAAGTAAAAAGAAATCTTCATTGATAATACTTCCGCAAGTGTTCTACGTTCCATGGCCTAGGAACAGGTTTCCCAGTCATGTCTTCAAGCTAGTAAGTGGTAGGTCGAACGACCTTTGTTACTTTGTAGGGGCCTTCCCAGTTTGGTGACAACTTTCCCATGGTGGGATCCTTGGTGTTTTGAAAGACTCTTCTTAAGACGGAGTCTCCAACTTGAAAGTTGACTGTCTTGAGTCCTACCTTGGATTTGTCGACCATTCTCTGCTGATAAGCTTCCATCCTGATGCTGGCTTGATCCCTTCTCTCTTCGAGCAAATCCAAGTTTTCCATCAGCTGCTGATCATTGGATTCTTGCTCGAAGGCCTCAGTCCTCAGAGTTGGCATACCGATCTCAACCGGAATTACTGCTTCTGTTCCATAGGCTAGTGAGAAGGGAGTTTCAGAGGTGGGAGTTCTTCTGGTTGTTCTGTAGGCCCAAAGGACTCCAGGGAGTTCTTCTGCCCATTTTCCTTTGGCCTGTTCCAACCTCTTCTTTAACCCGTCAAGGATTGTTCGGTTGGTGACCTCTGCTTGCCCGTTTGCTTGCGGATGGCCTGGAGAGGCAAAGTGCTGCCTGATGTTGAGATTTTCGCAGAATGCCTTGAAGCCTTTACCAGTGAATTGTGTCCCATTGTCCGAGATAAATACACGTGGTATGCCAAACCTGCAGACAATGTTCTTCCAGGTGAAGCTTTCGACTTCCTTTTCTGTAATATGCGTTAAAGGCTCGGCTTCGGCCCATTTAGAGAAGTAGTCGATGGCCACCAAGAGATACTTCCTGTTTGGAGGTGCTCGTGGTAACGGGCCCACAATGTCCATTCCCCATTGAGCAAAGGGCCAAGGACTAGGAATCGGGATAAGCTCGTGCTGAGGCTGATGTTGGTACGGGGCAAATCTCTGGCACTTGTCGCACTTCCGAACATATTCTTTAGCCTGCTTCAACATGCAGGGCCAGTAGTAGCCCTGCGATAGAGCTCGATGGGCTATAGTTCTGCCCCCATTATGATTCCCGCAGATTCCCTCATGTATTTCAGCCAAGACATACTATGATTCGTCTAGGGCTAAGCATTTTAGCAGAGGTTGAGAATACGACCTTCTGTAAAGCTTATTGTTCAGGATCAGGTACCGAGCCGCTCTGATTTGGATTCTCCTGGCTTTGTTTTTGTCTTCTGGGAGGAGACCGGACCTTAGATACTAGAGGATCGGGGTCATCCAGTTCTGGGGCTGTTCGTCAATTTGAGCGACTTGTGCTTCCTCGATGCTGGATCCTGGCTGAAAAGAGATTTTAACTGTGGAGTCTGCTTCAGATTTGAGGCGGGAGGCCATGTTAGCCAGAGCATCTGCTCTGCAATTCTGGCTCCTCTTAATTTTCTGGATGGTAAACGTCTGGAAGGAATTCTTCAAGTGGCTCACTAGTTCGGAATACCGAAGCATCCTGTCATCTTTGATGGCAAATTCTCCCAAGACCTGGCTTACTACCAGTTGGGAGTCAGAGAAGACATCGAGGTTCTGAGCCTCGCATTCCAAGGCAAGTTTCATCCCTAAGATTAGGGCTTCATATTCGGCTTCATTATTAGAAGCTCTGAATCCCAGGCTGACTGCTTTTTCTGATGTGAGCCCATCAGGGGACTGTAGCACCAGGCCTACCCCTGATCCTTGATCGATTGACGATCCATCAATGTACAGCAGCCAGGTTCCTGAAGTCTCGGTGACTTGTGCTTTGTTCTGAAGTACCGGGGTGAACTCGGCTACGAAGTCAGCTAAGGCCTGCCCTCTGATGGAGTTCCGGGGTACATATGCTATGTCGAACTCCCCTAGCTCCACAGACCACTTTACCAATCTTCCCGATACTTCAGGTTTCCTCAGTATTGACTTCAGGGGATAGGCAGTTGGGATCTCGATTGGATGGGCCTGGAAATAAGGTCGAAGCTTCCGAGCTGATATAACCAAGGCATAGGCTAGCTTCTCTATTTCTGGGTATCTTTTTTCCGTGTCAAGTAGTGCCCTACTGACGTAGAATATAGGCCTCTGTACTCCTCTGTCCTGTCTAATTAGTGAGGAGCTGACCGCTTTCTCGGAGACTGCAAGGTACAGCAGCAGCTTTTCTCCTTGTACTGGTTTTGACAGGAGCTCTGGAGAGGCTAGATACTCCTTCAGTTCTTGAAAGGACTGCTCGCATTCTTCTGTCCATTGCAAAGTCTTGCTGCCCTTCAGAGCTTTGAAGAAAGGTAGGCAGCGATCGGTGGACTTGGATATAAATCTGCTCAGTGCGGCAATTCTGCCGTTCAGTGCCTGAATCTCCTTTCTGGTTCTTGGTGACTTCAGCCCAATCAGGGCTTGGATCTGAATGGGATCTGCTTCGATACCTCTTTAAGAGACGATGTATCCCAAGAATTTTCCCTTCGTAACTCCGAAAGTACATTTCGAGGGGTTGAGCTTCATCTTGTGTTGTCTGAGGATATCGAAGGTCTGGGCCAAGTGCTGGAGGTGACTGCCTTTCTGAAGGCTCTTTACCAGCATGTCGTCGATGTAAACCTCCATGGTGCTACCGAGTAGTGGGCTGAACATCTTGTTCACCAACCGCTGATAAGTGGCTCCAGCATTCTTCAAACCGAAAGGCATCACTCTGTAGCAGTAGAGTCCTCTTTCGGTTATGAAGGCAGTCTTCTCTTGATCTGGAGGGTACATCTGGATCTGGTTGTGTCCAGAGTATGCATCCATGAAACTCATAAGTTCATGCCCTGCAGTGGCGTCAACCAGTTGGTCTATTCTCGGCAGTGGAAAGCTGTCTTTGGGGCATGCTTTGTTGAGGTCTGTATAGTCAACACAGACTCTCCACTTGCCGTTCTTCTTCTTAACAAGCACGGTGTTGGCTAGCCACTCGGGATAGAAAACTTCCCGTATCATCCTGGCGTCCAACAGCCTCTGGACTTCTTCGTTTATAATCCGATGCCGATCAGGAGCAATCGGCCTTCTCTTCTGTCTGACTGGGGGGTGATCCGGATCTACCATCAGTTTGTGAGTTATTAGATTAGGATCTATTCCCTCCATGTCCCTGGTCTCCCAAGCAAAGATAGAGAGGTTGTTTTTCAGAAACCTGACTATCTTTTCCTGCTCGGTATGTGTAAGGTCTGGGCCTGATGTACAAGTAACGCCCCTCTGCTTCTGAACTGACTAGTATTTTAATGGGCTCGCCAACAGGTTTGGCTCGGCTGTCACGTCCCCTTGGACTCAGGGGTTCTTCAACGCTGGATGGGCAATCTTCCACCTCGGGAGTATGAGTGAAGACCGGATCTGCACAGTCCCGAGTGTACTGTAATTGCTATTTCAGAACTTTCTCCTTGAGGGCAATAGCGTGACACTCTCGGGAGGTTGGCTGACATCCTCGGACCGAGTGTACGCTCTGGTTGTGGACGTACTTCAGACACTGATGAAGGGTCGAAGTGACTACCCCTATCTGATGCAACCAGGGTCTCCCGATTATGACGTTGTAGGGAGACTTCATGTTCAGCACCATGTATTCCGTGATGGTGGTCTTCTGCCCTTCACTTTCTCCTACAGTGGTAGGAAGGTCAATTCTCCCTAGTGGGGTGCTGAGGTTGCCATCAAAAGCTGCCATCACGGCAGTGGTGGGCTTGACGTTGTCCTAGTCTATGCCCATCTGTTTAAGCGGTTCATGGAACAGAATGTTGACTGAGCTGCCAGTGTCGACCAGGACTCTTCTGGTCTCGAAGTTGGCGATTCTGAGGGTAATAACGAGGGCATCACTGTGAGGGCAGTGTACCTCTGCTAGATCTTGCTTGGTGAACTGGATCTCCGGCCCTGGCTTGAGCCTCTTTTCGACGTTGGAGATCTGCAGGACGTTCGGGGCGGTTTTGGCCTCCCGAGCATATCTCTTTCTTGCCCTGTTGGACATTCCTGTAACAGGGGAGTCAGCATGGAGGACGTAGATGACGTGATTGTTCTGCCTCTGAGGCTCGTTTCGTCCTTCCCTCTGCTCCTGCCTCTGTTCGGGCCTCTGATCTGGCCGCTGCTGAGGCTTGTCCTCTTGGGGGTTCTGTCGTCCGTCCTGCTTGACGAACTCCCGAAGACGTCCCTTCTTTATGAGCTGCTCTATCTCATATCGGAGGGTCCTGCAATAGTTAGTTGTATGTCCATGATCTTTATGGAAATTACAATACTTACTTTGGTCCCGTAGGCTGGGATCTCCTTTGATTGGCTCCGGCCACCTCAGGTTTTCCCGATCTCTGATCTGTCGGAGTACCTGGTTCGGAGTGGTGTTCAGGGGAGTGAAGTTGGTGAACTCCCTTGGTGCGGAGTTGTACACAGCTCTGGGAGCTGTTCTCTTCTCTGGGCTCCTGGCCCTCTTTTTGTTGCAGTCTCTTCTGTGATCCTCCTTCTTGTGATCCTCCCGCTTCGGATTATCCCTCTAGGTCTGATCCTTGCCCTTCTGGGCTGAGTGGTTGGCCTCTTCCAGGTTGATATATTTTCTGGCCCGATCCATTAGTGCCGCCATATCGGCTGGAGGGCTCTTTGTCAAGGAATCTCTGAACCCACCTTGGGCAAGCCCGGCTGTAAGGGCTGCTACGAGGAATTTCGGGCTGTAATCCGTGATCTCAGTGAGTTCGGTGTTGAAGCGTGCAATGTAGGCTCGGAGGGACTCCTCCCTAGTCTTCTTTACATTCAGCAGGAATTCTGGCCCCCTTCTGAGCCTCCTGCTGGTCATAAACCTGTCCAAGAACTGCCTACCGAGCTCGTAGAAGCTAGTAATGGAGTTCGGAGGGAGGTTGTGGAACCACTTCAGAGCAGTTCCCTTTAAGCTGGTGATGAACGTCCGGCACATGAAAGCATCCGAAGCTCCGTGAAGGGCCATCGTATGCTGGTAATGAGAAAGGTGATCTCCCGGATCTCCAGATCCGTCATAGAGAGTGAACTTGGGCACCATGAACTTTCTGGGCCTCTCTTCTGACATGATAGCGTGAGTGAACGGAGTGGCCAGTCTTCCGAGCAGCCTGGCCAGTTCGTCTTGTTCTGGAGGGTTCTGAGGTCCTCTCATGGTGATTGTCCGGTCTATTGACTCGGCAATTTCCTCTACCCTCCGCGGGTCTTTGACTCTGACATCTTGTGAACCCTGTCTGGCAGCCTCGGCTTCAGGGTAGTAGGGTTGATTGCGCCCTTCGGACGGAGGAGGAATCCGAACCGGAGGGACTGGTGCTGCATGATAAGGTTCCTGCGGTGCCGGCGATGCTTCCGAAACCCTAGGAGTTGGGGCTCGAGTAGTGCTTCGGTAATGCACGTCGGGAACGAAAGCGGATGTTCCCCAGCCAGGAACTGTTGATGGCTGTGGATCTCGACCAGCGTGAGCAACGCCTGAGGGGTGCCCAGGCAGGTTAGTTGGAGCCTGCGCATGAGGTTCGGCGTTCTCAGTAGCAACAGGAGGTTGCGTCCCTGCAACGAAGTTGACCGGCGGGCTAGGAGAACCCGTCGCTTGGTTCTGTGTAAGTGTCGCCAGCGTTCTAGTGATGGTAAGCAGCTGTTCCTGCACCAGTTCATTGTGTCGTTTTATGGCTTCGATCTCTTGTAGCATAGGATTGGCCGCTGGCCCCCTTGTGCGGGGAGCAGGCGGCTGACGTTGGGTGTTTTGCGTATTCTGAGCATTCTGTCGTGGTCGGAGATTTGGTGCCATGGTTTTTCGGTGGGGAAAAAGATGAGTTTTATGAGTAGAGCACTTTGGAGATTAGTCGATTCCCACAGACCGCGCCAAACTGATGCTGCACTTTTTGACTCGCAACACGTGAGGGCTCCGTGACCTATAGAACACTCAGAGAGATGATCAGAGGACCACCGGATTGGCTCCGGCGGTAGCCGCTCCGATGCTTAAGTAAGTAAGAGAATTGAAAGACTGTATTGAAAGCCAAAGAATGAGCATGAAAATAAAAGCGTACCTCTAGGGTTTAATATATAAGCCGTGGCTTTCCTAAGTTAATTAGGATTCGATGCCATGAATATAGGGATATGATCATCGGAGATTGTAGTTACCTTCTGGATCCTTGAGTCGTAGATGGAGATAATAATAAATAGTAGTTTCCGCATTGAAGACCGTTTCCTTATTCCCCGCTTGACAGTTGTTAAGGAAACCATAAGATTGGATCCATATGAAGTGTTGAATAAATATTGTCCAGAACGGAAGGTCTGGAAGATGTATATATGAGAATGTCTTGAAGGCTTCATCTGCACTGTATGACCGAGTTTATCGGCTCTGAATGATATATAAATAAGAATGCCCTGAAGGCTTATGGCTGCTCTGTATGATAGACATATATGAGAATACCCTAAAGGCTTGTGGCTGTTCTGTATGATCGAAATTGTCAGTTCTGTAGGATCGAGATTTGTTAACTCAGTGGGCACACGTGTCTCAAAGTGATTGGTGTGTCTGTTTGTGGTATATCACTTAGTTTAATCAGAGTCCGTTTGACTCACATTTGGTCCAAGGGTATTTTGATAATTTTTTTCATTTTTAATTTATTAGATAAATATTTAATTAATTTATTTCTTGAGTCATTTCATGATAATCATAAGTCTAGGGTCTATTTGTAATTTCACTAAACTATGGGCCAATCAGAAATTCAGATTTTAAAAGTCAATCTCAAATAATTGCACTTACTGTGGTGGACAGTAACTTTATTAGGAAGCTTCTTCGCGAACTATTTAGCAGCATATCTCTAATCTGTATCACTCCCAATGATCCCATTAACCATGATTACCTGATGCTCAGGCCCAACTTTCTTCTTTACTGAATACTGCGAGAATTAACACCGTTTCTAAATTGGACGGTTCTATTAGCTAATTTTGGGGGTCCAACAGTGTGGTGTAACACCCTCTTGTTTCCAAAATTATCATTTCCAAATGTTACAGTTTTGCTTCTGGAATCTCTCTTAGAAGGACAAATGAAAGGTGTCTTTCATCTTCACTCACTCCATCAACTTTATTGTCTATACCGATTGAATTCGTTACAAGAACATAAGGCAGAGACACAGATTTAAAAAGCATACTAGAAGGTAAATACATGAAGCAGGATGGAACTACAGAGAAATCCACAGCAACCAACGTTATGGAACACCTGGACTCAAAGATTTTGCAACTTCCAAGACTTGATGGAAGGAAAATCCCGCAAAAAGATGAATGCTATGCGAAGAGAAAACATGGGAAAGTTGTTCCAATAACAGGAAAACAGTAAGCTGAGGCAACTCCCTGACTCTTCTCATGTACCTCAGAACCAAATTTAAAAGAAGGGCAACCCAACAACTGCAACTACAGGAAGATTTAACAAAACAACAAGAAATTGACACCTGACCGAACCTTACGAGATAATTCGTCCCATAAAACCCGCATTTGAATCCCAAGTATCAAGTCCTGGACTCTCTGGTTTTCTTCCAAAAATGATCTGACGATGAATCCGATGAGAAAGCCGAGTCAGACGATGCAGCAGTCGTGCCCTGTTTTGGCCTCAAATTGCCGAGGACTCATTTTGGAGAAGGAAAATCAGCAGGAACAGAAGAAGAAGGAGCTCTGTTGGTTTTGATAGATCTCACTGGATAGGTCGGGGCGAGATGGGTATTCACGAAATCATCCCACTCAAAAGAAAGTTTACCTTCTCTGGACCCTACATCGAAAAATCACAACCGCTTCCAATCTCTCGGCTTTCATCACACGATCCATACTTATCATTAACATTGCCACTAGCAGCAAAGGCCCCGTGTTCGTCACAGTATACTCAACACAAATTCAGTCGCCACCCACGCTAACACAATCGTGCCATCATCGCAAATTGTCAGTGGCACAAGCAACTGAGACCGTCTGGCAGAAAGCCCCAATTCAGATATGAAATTTCCAAATTCTGTTATAAAAATTTGCCGCTTCAGATCTGAAATCTCCCCGTCATCGTCTCCGTCACTTCTGATCTTACCTTCACCGCCTCATCCCTCTTTCAACCAGCATTGCAAGAGATTCTAGAGTTCCCTCATTCCTTCTGTTTCTTTTTTTTTTTCTTCTTCTTTCTCTTACTCTCTATACCCGTTCGACTGGATCTTGCTTCGCTGCCTCTGACCCTCTCTCTCTTTTTCTTCCTTTTCTTTCCTTCTCTCTCTCTCTGACCCGTAACCCCCTCCCTCTTCGGCGTCCCTTACTTCTCTTTCTCTCTAATCTTTTTTTTTTTTTTTTTAAATCAACCTCCTGATCCATGCCATGCGCCCCTCTCCCTTATCCCCACTTTGGTATATGTATATATATATCACAACATATGTGTATATATATATATATATATATGTACATATATAATACAAACTGCCATATATATTGATATACATACGTACATGGCCCATCTCATCTACTTATACATATTTACTACATGTGTATAAATATGGCTATATTTATACATATATAAATAATAAGTTTTTTTTATTTTATTTTATCAATCTTATTTCCCTCTTAGTTTTCCTTTTTACTCCACTTTATTTTTAAATTTCCCTTTATTTTATTATTGTTATTATTATTATTATTTTATTTTTGTATTCGTCCATGTCTTGCTCGGGCATCGCCCGGGCATTATCCATATTTCGAAACCATTAAGTTCCCAAACCGTCCATTTTATTCAATATTAAAACTGGAAGCCCTAACGGCTCGGGTTTACATGGCTCGGTCGATTGAAATTTGGGTCAGGGTATTACAGTGAATGCTCCGTACCCCTAGAGTTGGGATTGTTTTGAACTCTGCGTACCGCCCTTTTATTAGGACTCCTAACCCTCTTCTTAGTCGCTCTGGAATCTCTCTTCTGGGTATGGTCGTCCTTTTGAGCCTACTCTTTGGCCTATCGGAAAGACATCTTCGTATCCTCCAAGTTTATGTACTTCTAGGCCCGCTCCATAAGTGATGCCATGTCAATAGGGGGATTTTTTGTCAAAGAGTCTTAAAAATGTCCAAGGCCCGGGCCAAAGGTAAGGGCAGCCACTAGAAAGCTCGGAATGTAGTCTGTTACCTCTGTGAGCTCGGTATTGAAGCGAGCAATATATTTCCGAAGTGATTCCCCTTTGAACTGCTTTATAGTTAGCAGAAATTTCGGACCTTTTCCTAACCTTCTGCTGGTTAGGAATCGGTCAAGGAACCGCCTGCTGAGTTAGTAGAAGTTGATGATTGACTCTCGAGGAAGGTTGTGGAACCACTTCAGAGCGGTACCCTTGAGGCTCATCATGAAAGTACAGCACATGAAGGCGTCGGTAGCTCTGTGCAGGGCCATCGTATGCTGACAGTGGGAGAAATGGTCCTAGGGATCCTTAGACCCGTCATATAGGGTGAACTTCAGAACAATAAATTTCTTGGGTCGCTTCTCCGCCATTATGTCAGGGGTGAACGGAGTGACAAATCTCCCGAGCAACTTTGCTAGTTCATCCTGCTCTAGAGGGACGTGGGTCCCTTTGGTGAAGATGGTTTGCTCCATAGAGTCTGCTACTTTTTCCACCCTTTGCGGAATTCTGGGCAAAACTGGTTGTTCCTACCCCTACCTCGTAGCCTCAGCTCCAATGTGCAGAGGACGATCCTGCCCAGTAGTGACAAGGGGTCGTTGCCTTCCTTGGACTGGGGGAACTGGTACTTGCGGGGGCTAAAACTTCAGCGACACTAGATTGGCCCTCGAGGTTGCTGGAGTGGGAATTCTTGTCCTGCTTTGGTAATGGACAATAGGATGGAAGGAAGGCATCCCTCCACCTAAGGCGGTTGATGGCTAAGGGTCACCCCCTATGTGAGTGGTACCATTGGGGTGTACCAACTACACGTAGGAGGTCTCCACATTAGGAGGTCCTCCGCCCGTCGTGGTGGCAGGAGGTCGAACCCCTTCATTAACTACGCTTGCAAGAAAGTGGTTAGGATTGTTTTACTGGTTTTGGGCTATAGAGGCCAAGGCCATGGATATGGCAAGGAGTTGCTCCTACATTAGATCAAACTGTCGTTGGATCCGATCAAGTTGCTACTGTACATGATCGAGAGTTTTCCCCCTTTCTCTTCCAGCTGAAAGCTGATTTCGGGGGTTTTAAGAACCTTCCTTTGGACAAAGATTGGGAGCCATAGTTTCTTAGAGACGAATAAGCTATTTCTGACTGAGCAATTTGTAGGGACGATTGTCGTTCCCACAGACGGAGCCAAATTGATGCTGCACTTTCTGATCATTAGGGCTCCTCTCCTTGTCGCCTGTCATGAACTCTGAAAAGAGATGTTAGAGGGCCACCGGGTTGGCTTCGGTTGTAACACCCCGACCTAATTAATTAATAATTAGTTCGCTAATTATTAATTAGCACTAACTTAAAGAATGATTAAGGAGATTAATCATAATTTCTCGGCAGTCACGATAAACCATCAAATATTAAACATATCTGGAGAAAAGGGTGTAATGCCCGAACCTAATTACTGATTAATTAGGTGAAACAATGTTGTTTTAACACCGACGGAACTCGAATTAGCTAACTACGAAAACTCCAAGTAAATAATAACTGACGCGGGGCCTCTGACACTGAAGCTAACTGAAATACAAAACCCTCAGAAGAAACCGCGTCGAAAAAAGAGCAACAGAAAAAAAATTACGGAGGAAATAGCTAAAACTGTATTCTGCGCAGCCAAACAAGGCCTAAGCCCAAAATATGGAAAATAGCCAAAAAGGTAAGGCCGAGGGAACTTGAACCCTTGACCTAAATAAGCAAGCACAAGGCACCCAAAAAGTTACTAAGTGGCCTACCAATATCTTTGTGCCTATATATACAACAGAATTGTATATATCTCTGAATTACCCAAGTCTGCCTCCCAAACTGACCAATGACCTTACATGCAAACCCTCCATCATGAACTGAACCCCTACACCTCAGCCTCATCATCACATCTCAGTACCTACAATTAGACCTAGGCCCTACATGTATAATTATGTATGTGTATAAGTGTACACTAATATACACATGAGCCTGGCATCTCTACAACACCAAGTATGTGTACTATTCAGAATTCAGAGATCAAAATCTTTGTAGACTAAGTTAGAGAGAGAATTTAGAGAGAGAGAGAGAAAGCTTGCATGTGTAAGTGATGGAACATGCATGTGTGTTGTGACCACATGGAGGTGCACCATGAAAGAGGAGGGACTGAGGAGCATGACTAGGAACTAAGCCAACACCACCCAAGGGTCAGAACTGAGCCCAAGGAAAGGGAGGATCTGATTCAAGGTATAATCCCCAAACTGCTTTAATTTTTCTGTTTAAACTGGTACTGTTTCTGATGGTTTTAAACCCCATTAATGCATGAAAAAAGTTTAGAATGAGAAATCTGAGTTAAAGGCATGAAAATGGAGGCTTGAGATAGCCTAGAAAACCCAGAACCGTGCAAAACCGTCATTAATGACCTCCAACAAGCAGGTCTGAAACAACCTCGACCAAACTGATTTCTAATGGTCAAGACATGATCTAGACACCAAGAGGGTTCTAAAAACCCTATACTGCGACCCCAATGCTCAGGTTAAAACCCTCAAAACCGGAGTTACAGGTTTCGACCATGAAACCCAGCCACTGTTTAAGACTCCTAAACTGAGATTTGTGAATAGGGGCTTGAACCTCATGATCTGTAGGTCACCACAGACGAAACCCCATTAACTTTAAGCCAAAAATGGGGATTTGCTAGCCGATTTACTGTTTCAGTTATTCCTCCATGGACCAAGCATTTGAGCTTGATTCGAGGCATAAAATGAATGCCAAATTGATGACTTGACTCCTAGGAATCGACTAAAACCAAAAGCAGTGAGAAATCATGGCCAAAACTCCACGAAATCAAAAAGAAAGAAAACTGGAAATTAGGGCAAAAATTGGGAAAAAGATGAAAAAGACGGAGTTAACTCGTCCAACTCGTTTGGGTAGACCGAGTCGACTCGGACACGTGTCCACTCATGGGCGTGCCACTACTTTAGTGGAACAGCACCATTTTGAGGTTAAATGTTTTAATTTAAAACCTAAAGTCAGTCTAGTTTGGTTACGGTGATAAGAAATCTGGAATCAACATTAGGGATAACCTAAGTACGGATAAGGGGCCAAAATTGGGTTAACAGGGATATGGTATCCTAGTTTTCTGAAGGAGGGTGGACCGGTTGGTTCTTGATGTTTTTGGACTAGTTCAGCTAGTTGAACCCTTGACCAAACAGTTCTGAACCCTTACTTTAAGAAATTCTGTTTTAGACCCCTAAACTTTCTAAAATTATATTTGACCCCCCAACAGCCCTGGATATTTATACTCTGGCCCAGACTTTTAAGAACTTATGCAAATACACCCCTGGAAAAATAATTAAATAATTATTTTATTAATTAGGTAAAATTACTATTTTACCCCTAGACATTAAATGAGTCAAACGAAGTCCAAATTTAGTAAGTAAATAGTGTATTCTTACTATTTCGGGCATTCCGGACTCAATGGTAGAGTCCAATTTAGGAAATTAAGTCCCGAAAAATACAGACACGTAAGTGGTAAATGACTGTACTGCCCCTGAGGATACCTAAGGCTAAATAAAAATAAAAGATAGCCCATCCTGATTATGTTAGACATTCTAGACTCAACGGTGAGGTCCATTTTATGAACTGAGGTCCCGAAAAGTTTGGTTATACAACATGTAAAATTTCCAGATTACCCCTGATACTGTACGAAGTCCTAATTGGCCAAAATTGATACCAATAAAAGCCCAAATACTAGAGGACTCACATATATGTGATTAAATTATGATTCGGGATCAGAATATCAGGAAATATAAAATTACCAAAATGCCCCTGATGCTATACGAAACCTAAATGAAGTCCGATTGGGATGAAACTGATACCGATAAAAGCCCAGATACTAGTGAAACTATATACATGGTTAAATAACGAATTGGGGTCAGAATCTTACGAAACATAAAATGACCAAAATACCCCTGAGCACGGTAAGTGCAAAGTAGAGGTCGAATAAAGGTCAATCTGATCTGATAAATTATCATAAGCATAATTATGAAAATCGATGGGCTGAATAAGACTCCGAAACAGTCAACGTATAAAATGAAAAATGACCGATGTGTTCCGATCGATCAAAAGTAGATACCAACTGAAGTCCAAAATACTCAAAAATTTATATATACGATTTGTGGACTATTCTGAGGAACCATGATAGGGTCCGGGGTAAGAATGACAAAATTACCATTTTGCCCCTAAGGACAAACAAGTGCTTAATTGATAACGACTGGAGTCAAAATGACGTAAAATATTATTCTGACAACTGCTAAGCCTACTTAAGGAATTTAATAACATAGGTCGAAACCCAATGGGTGGGTAATAGGCCAATGAACTTAATTAGGCGATCTGACTCCTAAGATGATGAATAAGACATGAATGAATGAATTCTGATCTGTTTGTAATTAATGATGATTATTCAGGCTATGCAAGGATATGTCTGAAGTATCTGGAGATCATCAGAGTATTTGTAAATGGAGAATCTAACACTAAGAAACCGAGGTAAGTAAATCTAAACTTTGTTATATGGTCCTTCCTCAGCCAGTCACATTTATTTGCATATGCTGCCAAACTTGTACTCCATTACCTATCTGATAAACCCGATTTCTTTGATTGATGCCAATCTATTGGTGATTACCCAGTGAATTTGATCTCCTTGATTGATGCCAATTGACTTGTGATTATTTGTTCATGCTTGTACCTTGGGTTCGACTTATTTATCTATATCATGTTGTGATCTTGATTTGTGGATACTTGAGCATATTTGCACCATGATATATACCGTGCCATGATCTTGTGATATATCTTGTTGATGGAAATCTTATTGATCCACACACTTATGTCTTGTTGAACGAGGTTTTGTCTATTTCACATGATTGTATATCCGGTGTGGAAATTATTGATCATGATATTCGGTATAAGCCCGGGGGTTGTGCTCAATCACAACGGCCCATCTATTCCTAGATGCGGGGAAGACCCTTTGGGGTCTGTTGTGTCCTTCGGGACATGTTGTGTGTGTCCTTCGGGACTTATAGTAAAAGAGCTCTGGCGCTATTCAGCTAGCCCAAGAGAGAGAGGCGGACCTGAATATGCGTGTTGTGGGGGTATGCCAGGCCCCGTTCTATTACTCATCTGTTCTGTTAGAATTCGATATTAACGTTTCATATTGTGGGATGATCATATTTTACACCCTCTAAATGATCGTATTATTTGCAAGCATGGAATACTTTTGATTGGTTGACGTATTATTGGTGGCAGCAATTTATTGTGTTGATCTGGATCTCTTTGACTAATTCTCTCTTATATTATTCCTTGTGGGAATAAGCCTTTCTGGACCCTCGGGTCATTGTTGTTATATCTTAGTGATTGGTTGTGTATCTATCTGTTATCCCTTCTTCTATATCCTTGTGAACTAACCCTGACCCATGGCAAAGCTAGGAATTTACTTACTGAGCTTTGTTAGCTCACCCCTTATTTATGACCATTTTTCAGGTAGCTTATGACGGATGATATGCAATGAGATAACTAGCAGAACTAGTGAAGCAGAAATGATTTACACCAATGAGGTGAACTCCAAGTTAAGTTGACTACGTACTCTGTAAGGTTAAGTTCACAATTTGTATTATAATATTACATCATTAGTGATGAGGTTAGCCTAGTATGTTGGATCACTGTGATTAAAATTGTACTTGGAGACATTCTAACTGTTGATCATTAGAGATAAGTTTGATCAGCTGAATTGTACTGGTGTGACTTCCGGTTTAAGTAATTCATTGATATAGAATGGACGTATTGGAGCATGTATATTGATACTCTAGAGATATTTGATGACTGATTCTAGACGTGCTATGATGTGTCTGGATGAGTTACATTTTAAATTTAAAAAGGTTTCAATTTTCGCTGCTTTGACCCCACATTTAGAATGCAATTCATTGTAAAGTTCAGAAGTTGCCTCTGGTTGGTCGCATTGATGGCGGGAAAAACTGGCAAGGTGGCCAACTGGCATCACGTCCTCGAGATCCACGTAGGGTGGGTTTCGGGTCGTGACATCGGTGGTAGCCGCTCTAATGATAAAGTCAGTAAAGAAGAAGAAAGCTAAAATTGAAAGAGAATAATTCATCATCCTTGAAAAGCGTACCTTAGGGGTGTATTTATAGGCTGCTTATCCCCTAGATTGATTAGGATTTAAAGTAATGGAATTCAGGATTCATGGCTATTTGAGATGGCAATTTCCATTCTGATCTCCGTAGAAATAGGGATCGGAATATGTCCGAGAATGGTAGTTTCCGTGTCGCATTATGTTTTCTTATTTTGAGGTCAGCAGGATAGGCAAGGCGGTGATAAGCTTGGTACCCTATTAAATGCGTACTCTAAACTTGTTACTCGGTAGGGAAGGTCCGAACCCTTCTGTTCAATGAGTGAACGTCAGATCTGAACAGCTTCGTTACTTCCTAACCTGCACACAAAAGAACTTAGACACATGTTAAGGTTGGGCTGTCATTTTCTGGTACATTAGTAAGTAAAAAACAAATTATGACATGAAGGCATTAGGAGCTTTTTTATACTTTAAGTTGATGATTATATGTATTTTTTATAAACTACCAAGATGTTATTGAGAAGTTTCATATAAGATCTTATATTGTTTGAAAAATATTTATATTTATTAGTTAATAAAATTATAAGAAAACTAATAAATTTTATGTTTGCCATATTTATTAATTATAAGAGAATTGAGGATAGAAATATACAATTTTGGGTACCTTCACATCATCGCCCAACAAGTCTCTTTACATCTCGTAAACCCAACTAACTTATTGAACATAACAGTGAGTCTAATTTCAAACAAGCAACCAGTCAAAGCAACAATGCTACGCCCTGAAATATGAAATTATGACTTTGAGGTAAAAACAATATGTACTGTGAAATGTCGAGGGCAGAATTTGCTATCTTGTTGGGACATTTGACCAAATTTTCTTATCTATTTGTGTGACTATTCAGGTGACATAATTAGTATAAGAGATTAAATTAACTAGTACCAAAATGATAAATTAATTAGCATCTAAACAGTCACGTCAGTAAGTAAGTAAAAAATTCTCTGTATTTTTTACACTAAAGCCTATATAAGTGAGGAAATTGGGCGAAAAGGGGTATGCTTCATCCTCTTTGTCTGTACATGATGCATGAATTAATTAGCATCCTGAACAGTCATGTCGGCAAGTAAAAAAATTCTCTTTATTTTCAACACTAAAACCTATATAATTGAGGAAATTGGGCGAAAAGGGATATGCCTCATCCTCTCTCTGCACATGATGCTCATTTTTTGGTATATAATACTAATCCATCATTAAAGGAAAAACAAAGTAATGCTAAATACCAAACAATATTTTGAAGGGCACAAGTTACAGAAACTAATGATGCCTTGCAGAAAGTGTTAGTGCTACCAAAAGATGAATTTTATGAGCCAGTGCACTCTATTTAAATTGCTTTTAGATTATCAGATTATTTGATCATTCATAATATATCATAAAATGACCATAGTACCATAATACTCATAAAATGACACGTATCTACATGAAGTTCTTCACTATACAAAATACAAGGAGAGTTTTCGTAAGACCAATCGGCATACAAATTACAGGGACGAGACCTCAAAATAAGGAAATAAAATTCAATATGATAACCATTATCTACAGATATCTTTAAATCCCTACTTTCATAACTGCCTATAAATAAGGTCATAAGATACGCATTCAATTCATATTCAATTCTTCTTTTGAATTATTATCTGTATTCCTTTACTAACTTTACATCGAAGCCTTTTTCTGACTTCAAATTCTTTAACAGACAGTTCGAGAGAAGAAGCCTTCGGACCAAAAAAATGCAACATCAATTTAGAATAAGGTCAATAGGTTAATGAATTTATTTTGAATTGTTGTTCTCAGTTGCTACTTAAAACTGAAAGCTGCTTTCTCATATAGTGGTTGATAAAAATTTATCATAATTTAATTAATTAATGAAAAAAAACTTTAGGAATCATGGAGTTAGAACTTCCACTTCAAAGTCCAGGATTACTCACCTTGATTTCTAGGGTTGGCACTACTAGTGTGCCTTTCCCTTTCCTTTGTAGTTTGTCACGCCCCAAATTTTCATAAACCCGAGGTGTGAATGAAAATAATAAAATAAAATAATTAAATTAATATATTTATTTTGGCTTTTACTTGTTAATCTCCAAGATCATGTCTTATAATGGCTTAAAGTGTAAGCCAAACATAGCCTAGGAGCTTTCATAACCCAACTCCAAGGTCGTGACGAAGCATGGTCCAAATGGTTGTTTAGCATAGCCTAAAATAATGACAAAGCATGGTCAAGGTTGGTGGCCCAATATGGCCTAAGTAAATGTCAAATATTTTCCTAAGTAATGACCAAACATGGTCCCAAAGAGTGACCAAATATGGCCCATAAGGGTGGCCAAACATGGCCCAAAAGGGTGGCCAAACCTGGCCCAAAGATTGGCCAAACATGGCCTACAACAACTGGCTAAGGGCTGGTGGCATGAAGGTGCAAAAGGGCTGGCACGCAAGAGGGCGCAGGGTGAAGGCAGTGGTACGCATGTACGCGTGCGCGCCCGAAGAGGGCAAGGCAGGCATGGGGCGCATGGGACGCACATGGTTGGGCTGGTGGCTGACTCACTGACTGACTACTGTAGCAACAGTGTATTTGCCGCAAGTCGTTTTCTCTCTTTTCTAAATGTTTTTCCAAAGTGCTGCAAGCTGATTTTTTCAATTTTTAACCTACTTCCTTAAGGTTTTTAACCCTCACTTTTTGGCACTTTTCCCACTTATATATGGGCATTTTACACACCTAACAACTTTTTTTAATTCACAAAATTTTTGACATGGTCTCCTTTGTTTTCTAAGCATTTTTCACCTAATATTTTACAACAATTTATATATACAAGTATATGCAAAATCCACCCTCACTCGATGGCCACAAGTTTATGAAAATTTAACATACACCTATATTATCAAGTAAGTTCAAGGCTCAATGCCTACTTTCCTAATTCCTCACATACTAACATTCATACTTGCATATAATCCTTACCATGGTCCTTTTTCTTACAATGTTCCCAACATATACATGTGATGCACATTAAACAAAAATACTCTATTTGTCATTTGGGTTTAAGCCCTTACATTACAAAATGGCCCAAGGCCTATAGTCCACCGTTATGCAAATTAAACACAAGTTATTTGGGCTTATGCCCATACATACAAAATATAGCCCTTAGGCCAAATAAACTTCAAAATCCATTTTTCCCTTTGTGCTCCAATGACTTCATCAAGTGTCAAGTGTCGGGAGCCTCATCGGTAATATGTAATCCCATATAGGGTAAGCACAACGGCTTGTATGACATAATGCTAATATAACGAATAAAGATAAGGCGTGGCATGTGCAAAGTGTACATTTATAAGCTATATCCCTTCCAATTCAATGATGCAATGCAATGACAATATGCATGACGCATACATGCAACTCTATGACCACCCATGCCTCGCTTCACGGTCCACCCTCGTCAGCACGCGAGTACTGTCATTGGCCAGATTTTGGATTTTTCACCATAAGATCTACACCCTCAGAATGCATAGTACCAAAGTGCTCAACACACGCCATGTTTCCAAAGATTCAAGTATGCCAAGATGCCTTGATTTTTTTATGCAATTTCAATGAGGCATTTATCAAATCCATGGAGTGTACCTTAAATAATGCATCATACATAAAACAAACTATAACTTTTAAACTACAAAATTTTGTCTACATGAACATAGTATATAATCCAATCAATTATACATATAATCATGTTACATATTCACAACCTTATCAAATTTTCAAATATCACACAAGTACACAAAGTACCAATACATTGAGCAAACCATAACTTTCAAACTACAAGATTTTGTCTACATGAACATAAGCTAGAATGCAACGAATTATACATATATTCATGTTACATGTTCATCACTTCACCAAATTCTCAAAGAATACATAAGTACACAAGGTACCAACCCTCGATTTTCAAAGTAACTATATGTTAGGTTATTTTCTAACAACAAGTAAGCATGTAAGTCATACAATCAACATATAAAAACACTCCTAAACTTAACTCTATTCTTTAATTAGCAAAATATCATACCTAAAAGGGTTTTTCTTAACCCTAGGGAGTTGTGGTCGTTGTCCTACTGAACCAATTGGTAAAAATGTAGCCCTTGTGGTGGGAAACAACTTCTTAGAAGGAAGCCTTGTGAAATTCCAAGGCTAGAGATGAGTTTTGGAAGGTAGACATTTCGAAAACCTAGGTTTTTCTCACCTTTTCTCTCCAAGCACGACCTGCTATGTTTTCTCATACCAATTTTGAGAAATTTAACTCTCAAGAACTGTATTTATACTAAAGGGGCTAAGGGGTAAAAAGACCCTTTTGCCCTTAATGAGTCGCAGGACCCCGTTACACTACAACTCGTTCTGAAATGCCTCAATTCGACATTATGCTTTAACCAAAGTTCTTAAAATTATTTTAAATGATATTTTTTCTGAAAATTTTATGTTCGCCTATTGGCGGTTAAGGCTGGGCCGACCCGGGCCACTCGGGATGCCTTTTTCGGATCCATTTTTCAAACTATCTCTGATTAGGCTCAAATTCTCACAGGACGTGTATTTTAATAGTATAAGCATATTTCTATTCTATGGCATACTCAAATTATTCTTCTAAACATGAATTATGTCTAAATGATGCATGTATAGTGTCCTACCGGTAAATAGTGCATGAATAGTGTTTTACTGGCAAAAATGAAAAATTTATCCTGATTTTTTAGATCTTTACATCCTTCCCCCCTTAAAGAAATTTCGTTCCAAAATTTAAAAATGCACCTCTATGAACAAATAACTCTGGATACCTAGCGCGAACCTCAGCCTCGCGCTCCCAAGTGGCCTCCTCGACTCTATGGTGGCTCTAAAGAACCTTGACCAAAGGGATGGTCTTGCCTCACAAAACCTGGTCCCTCGAGTCTAATATCTCTTTAGGCCTCTCATCATAAGAAACATCACTCTCCACTTCAAGATTGACCCAATCGAGCACAGGTGAAAGGTCAGGCTCATACTTCCTCAACATCAATACATGAAAGACATCATGAACCCCAGATAACTGTGGCGGTAACACCAACTGATAGGCCACTTCTCCAATACCTTTTCCAATCAAGATCTTACAAGGATCTATACCACTCATGTTGAGTTCTCAATTAATTAAAAGATCCCGTCAATCATATGAAACTTATCATATTAGTTTCAAATCTAACTTGATTTAGTCACTATAATCAACACAATTAGAAACTATTCTACATATCAGATTCATCATTTAGTCATTTAGTCATAAGTCCTCAAATTGAGTTTTCAACTCATAATTTCACAATCATCAAAAGATACATTATCAAACCATTCTATGGAGAATTCACTCCCCCTACAATAGTAATTTTCCAAGTGAATCATCAGAATGTCCCAAACTAATTCATCACTATTAGTGTTCACTCATTACGTAATTTATGATTATAATCTATCATCCATCAACTAGGAAAAAAAAAAACAAAATAAGCATGCATAAGCCTTTCTAACAAAATGACTTCTACCATCAAAGAAATATAATAGAAAACCTCACCCTTGGAGATCAATCCAACCACCATGTGGCCACAATAGGAAATAGTCATAACAAAATTTATAACATTTTCATACTCCACTAAAGATCAAAAGCCACCAAATACACTATTATAATTCTCAATAGCCAACCACTGTTCAATATTAATATCTATAAGTAACTTCATCCCCCTGAGACGTACTATCTCCAACTGATCATTACATTCCAAGAGTATCCACCAATAATTGTAGCAAATCATAACCCCAATATTAACAATAATTTACCATTTCTATTCACAAGTCATTGGATCTTCACAAGATCATTCCATTTTCAAATTAAAATTTCCATTCCCAAATTACATGTTAAGCAAAAATTTGAACTTATACTCAACACAAGCTTGACCTAACCATGCCATTCACAATTCATTCTCTATATCAAACAACACAATCATTTTTTTTTCATCAACTAATAATTCAACAATCTAATTCATCAAAGGATAATTAAAATCTTTTACTCTGTATCCAAGGTGTACTCCATACACACTCCCACATATACAAAGTAACGCTAAGCGTTCATCTCTACCTTTTCTTATTCATCTTAACTGTTTCATCTTAGTATAATTCATTTCCATTCATACCACATATTGTTAAAAGTTTTCCATCTTCATCTTTTTAACGTTTCAAGCTTTTAATTTTATGCATTGTCCAATGATATGCTCCGAAATGCAACATAACAATGCAAGCACATATGTACCCAATCCATAAGTGTTATAAAAACAAAATATGCACTACATGTGTCTTACACATCAAAGAATTTAACATACTCTATCAACACAATAGCCAGGCAATACATATACTATCAAATTAACTCATTTCTAGCAATCTATGCTCTTAAGCGCCATATTCTCATCACATGTATCAAGAAAAGAAAACATGCAATAGATGCACTTCATTCACTACAAGCAAACTCACATGTTTTATCCTTATGAGGTACCTTGGCGGTAACCAAACCATATAATCAATTCATCTCTAGGCATTCATACCTAATAAATGTATATATTTACATACACATAAACATAATATGCCTCCACTTTCATCAACAATATAATAATATAAGACATACTTAATTTACATCCACATACCTTACATATACATTAAGTAAAAATCTTATATTTAACACATACAATAAACCAGTCAAGCCATGATAAACTCATCCTACCATAGATATTAAAAAAAAAAAAATTCATGCATATACTAAATATGCATTATAGTTCCATTATGTATTTGGTACGTACTCATGCAAGTTCACATTAGCTAATTTCTTTTCCCTGCTGCCTTCTATCGTCTTATTAGGTATCTTTTACCTTTTTCCTGTATATAACTAGGTGATAACCCTTCATGGATCACTTCTCCTTTTGTTACTGAGTGATGGATTGGCCAATCCATACACTTGCAACTCGAGACCTGATACCAATTCGGTATATTCATAGCACAATCACAAGTGATCCTAACCACATGGGTTTATAACTTAGGATATACACTTTATATTATACACCCATAACAAGTAACATTCGTTCAACCATTTATATATACATAACACAGCTATTATACACTATATAATCATAAAGGAGTAGATCTTAAGCACGCAATCATGTATACCAACCAAAATAATCTATATGCATATTCCAAACAAGAACATACTCAACACATACTTACTGTATATATAAGTTTTCAATCAACTATTCATGTCCTTATAATCTTATCATTTTCCAAGTAATTCTAAAATAAAAAAGTCGATTTAAGCCATAAGCATGTTAAGCATATTATGTAATTTATACCTATAACCACCCTATTAGGCATTTTATTCACTTCATCAAGTAATCAGGCATACTAACAGATGTAAGCACACTACATGCATCATGATTAGATCAAATCATGCAACACTTAATCAAGTAAGTCTTCTAAAAAGATATTTGAAACTCACATACAACTGGTGGTAACACTACCGATACCACCTCACTACCATCATTTCTAAGATTCGCAAAATCTGGCTACCCCAATTCAGTGAATCATATAGTAGGTGGAACATGGCAATCATCACAAGCCCCCAAATAAAATAAAGAATCTCCCACGTATAATATTTATTATCTAGGTCCAGACAATACAACCATTTATAACTTTATCCAAACCAATCAGATTCATTCATAACTTTTTACCCACATATTTTTAAAATGAGAAGTGAAAATCACCATTTACTCATAAGTTATATAACAATCCAAGTTCTCATATTGCAATACACATCTCATGTCTGTACATACCCCTATTTTTTTTCTAGTGCCTCAACCACAATATTTTCACTCTAAGTATATTCACACAATTTGCATCTTAAACACAAGATTCATATTCAAAAATTTGTATCATCCAACTCTTAACCTGATACACAATTTTCTCCAAAATAACAATCAATATTTACCGTTTATTCAATCATAATTCTGGAATCAATCTTATAAACTAAGCTAGAACTAGGTTCATAATTCACACCTCAATTTGGCCCATTTTATGCAACTCATTATTTTCACAAGGCTTATATTCATAAATTCATTTAATCAATCCATTATTCTTATCACAACTAGTATCGATCATCTTATAAGACTAGGTAAGATAATAGTATTCATTTTTAGGTTACCTCCACAGTCCACCACAAGATAACATATTCTAATTCAATAAAAGAATCATTACAACCCCTAACTTTCAGATTCACATCACTTGAACTTATCAGTATTAATCCTAAGCACGAAATTAAAATTCAATTACATCATAACCTAGATTAATCCACAACAATATTTTTCAAACCATTCATGTTTATACAATTCTCCTAAAATAAGAGATCATCAACCATCACTTGATAACCTAACATATCCTGTAGACATACTTGCTTAATCATAACTCATACAACTCACGTCAACCACCTCCACCCATTGTTTACAATAAACAAATAACAAGTTTTCACCTAATTCAAACACAATCTTTCGCATCTCACGTCAACCACCTCACCCATTGCTTACAATAAACAAATAACAAGTTTTCACCCAATTCAAACACAATCTTTCGCCAGGAAAAAAAATCCATTTAAGCAATACGACATATACATGCCCAAGTCATACTAGTATTCAACTAGCCCAACTAACCTGAGGTCTAAACCCCACCCACTGCTCCAAGGCATTAGATCCTAGATCTCACGTCAATCGGGGCTACTAAGGTTGATAGAGGTTCGAGAACTAAAGTTCTCCCTCTCCCTCGACCTACTCTACCTCAATCCAGTGTTTTGGATGGCATCCTATAATAGGAACAAGTATTGTTTAGAAATTCAGCTCCTACTGATCTAATGTATTCTACATCCTATAGCATCTTCCCATAATGCTATATGATATCATAAAGGCAAACAAGTATCAATCTATCATGTATGTAAAAATATATCAAGTTACCCCATATGGTCATGCCAATACACACATTACCCATATCATGCACCTCACTGCCCCAAATCATGTAACCATGCATCATAATATAGCATCAACTAACATATAATCACACATGTGATGCATCAAGTATAAATAGCCACGTAATGTACACGATCCTATCACATACCACTGACAGTTCATACTAAGTCACACGTTTTCCTCTAGAGTCCCATGGTATTCAACAAGACCCCACGGTCCCTAAGTATTCGATCCTAAGCTCTGATACCACGTTGTCACACCCCGAATTTTTATAAACTCGATGTGTGAATGAGAATAATAAAATAAAAGAATTAAATTAATATATTTGTTTTTTTTTTGGCTTTTACTTATTAATCTCCAAGATCATGTCTTATAATGGATTAAAGTGTAGGCTAAACATAGCCTATCTGTTTTCATAACCCAACTCCAAGGTCGTGACTAAGCATGGTCCAAATGGTTGTTTAGCATAGCCTAAAATGATGACAAAGCATGGTCAAGGTTGGTGGCCCAATATGGCCTAAGTAAAGGTCAAATATTTTCCTAAGTAATAACCAAACATGGTCCCAAAGGGTGACCAAACATGGTCCATAAAGGTGGCCAAACATGGCCTAAAAATTGGCCAAACATGGGCCAAAATGGTGGCCAAACCTGGCCCAAAAAGATGGCTAAACATAGCTCATAGCAAGTAGCCAAGGGCTGGTGGCATGGAGGTGCAAAAGGGCCGACGCGCAGGGGGAGCAGGGCGCAGGCAGTGGTACGCATGCGTGCACGCGCGTGAGGAGGGCATGGCAGGCCGCAGGCGCGCCGCAGGGGGGCTGTGCGGCTGAGCTGGTGGCTGACTCATTGACTGACTATTGTAGCAACAATGTATTTGTTGCAAGCTATTTTCTCCCTTTTCTGAATTTTTTTCCAAAGTGCTACAAGTTGATTTTTCCAATTTTTAACCTACTTCCTCAAGGTTTTTAGCTCCCACTTTTTGGCACTTTTCCTACTTATATATGGACATTTTACACACCTAACAACTCTTTTTAATTCACAAAATTTTTGACATAGTCTCCTTTGTTTTCTAAGCATTTTTCACCTAATATTTTACAACAATTTATATATACAAGTATATGCAAAATCCACCTTCACCCGATGGCCACAAGTTTATGAAAATTTAACATACACGTACATTATCAAGTAAGTTCAAGGCTCAATGCCTACTTTCCTAATTCTTCATATACTAACATTCATACTTGCATATAATCCTTACCATGGTCCTTTTTCTTACATTGTTCCTAACATATACATGTGATGCACATTAAACAAAAATACTCTATTTATCATTTGGGTTTAAGCCCTTACACTACAAAATGGCCCAAGGCCTATAGTCCACCGTTGTCTAAATTAAACACAAGTTATTTGAGCTTATACCCATACATAAAAAATGTAGCCCTTAGGCCAAATAAACTTCAAAATCCATTTTTCCCTTCGTGGTCCAATGAGTTCATCAAGTCTCAAGTGCCGGGAGTCTCATTTGTAATATGTAATCCCATATAGGGTAAGCACGACGGCTTATATGACATAATGCTAATATAAAGAATAAAGATAAAGCATGGCATGTGCAAAGTGTACATTTATAAGTTATATCCCTTCCAATTCAATGATGCAATGCAATGACAATATGCATGACGCACCCATGCAACTCTAATGCCCACCCATGCCTCGCTTCACGATCCACCCCCATCAACAAGCGAGAACTGTCATTAGCCAGATTTTGAGTTTTTCACCACAGGATCTACACCCTTATGATGCATAGCACCAAAGTGCTCAACACACACCATGTTTTCAAAGATTCAAGTATGCCAAGATGCCTTGATTTTTCTATGCAATTTCAACGAGGCATTTATCAAATCTATGGAGTGTACATGAAATAATGCATCAAACATAAAGAAAATTATAAATTTTAAACCACAAAATTTTCTACATGAGCATAGCATATAATCCAATCAATTATACATATACTCATGTTACATATTTACAACCTTATCAAATTCTAAAAAATCAAACAAGTACACAAAATACCAATACATTGAGCAAACCATAACTTTCAAACTACAAGATTTTGTCTACATGAACATAAGCTAGAATGCAATGAATTATATATATATATTCATATTACATGTTCATCACTTCACCAAATTCTCAAAGAATACATAAGTACACAAGGTAACAACCCTAGGTTTTCAAAGTAACTATATGTTAGGTTATTTTCTAACAACAAGTAAGCATGTAAGTCGTACAATCAATATATAAAAACACTCCTAAACTTAACTCTATTCTTTACTTAGAAAAATATCATACCTAAAAGGGTTTTTCTCAACCCTAGGGAGTTGTGCTCGTTGTGCATCTAAACCAATTAGTAAGAATGTAGCCCTTGAGGTGGGGAACAATTTCTTAGAAGGAAGCCTTGTGAAATTCTAAGGTTAGAGATGAGTTTTGGAAGGTAGAAAGTTGGAAAACCTAGGTTTTTCTTACCTTTTCTCTCCAAGCATGACTTACTGTGTTTTCTCATGCCAATTCTGAGAAATTTAACTCTCAAGGGCTGTATTTATACTAAAGGGGCTAAGAGGTGAAAAGACCTTTTTGCCCTTAATGAGTCGTAGAACCCCGTTACACTACAACCCATCCTAAAATGCCTCAATTCGACATTCTGCTTTAACCAAAGTTCTTAAAATTATTTTAAATGATATTTTTCTAAAAAATTTATTTTTGCCTTTTGGCGGTTGCAGCCGGGCCCACCCAGGCCACCCGGGATGACCTTTTCGGATATATTTTTCAAACTATCTCCGATTAGGCTTAAATTCTCACAGAAGGTGTATTTTAACATTCTAAGCATATTTTCATTCTATGTCATACTCAAATTAGGCTTCTAAACATTATTTATGTCTAAATGATGCATATATAGTGTCCTACTAGCAAATAGTGCATAAATAGTGTTCTACCGGCAAAAATGAAAAATTTATCCTAATTTTTCAGATCTTTACATAGTTCCTAAGAAAAATTCATGTAAAGTCTATTAATTCCACATTTAACTTAATTCACCACCTATTTGGTGTTCTTAATTTACTCTTAGACCTGGTAAATTGGGTTATCCGTAGTCACGTCTGGCTCTTAGGGGTAGTTTAGTAAACTTGTATTTTCACATGTCTTGTTTTTTAGTACTTAATTTGATAATGTGGACCTCACTGTTAGGTCCAGAACATCGAAGAAAGTTAATTTAGACCCTCTCAGACTTTCATTTAGCTTCGGGAATTATTAAGGGTAAAATGGTAATTTTTATATTTTATGTGTCTTAATTTTTGGGATTCTATTTCGTAAAACAGACCTCGCCATTGGGTCCAGAATGTCAGAAAAAGTCATAATACACTATCTGTCACGACTCGTAACCCACCATGTGCGGATCAGAGGCCCATGACCGGGGGCAACGACTTGAGAGTCGTCCCCCACTAAAGGATCTCAAACACTAATTTATTAATCATTAATGCATTTCATGACATTAGATAATATCGTATCATCATCAGAGTATAATTATACATGCTAAAATAAAAGTAAGTATTTAGTTACAAATCCTTAAATACAAAAACATAGCCAGAACGTGGACACATGGGAGAACTAAGACTTCATTATACTTAGTCTATACAATTATAGCAAAAGCGTCCACCATTACTTGCAAAAGGACGATATGTGGGCTAAATGAGGCATATACTCATAGTGCACGCCCTACAGTCCTTTTACAGTATCCTGTCTTGAAAAAAAATGACATATTTGGAGTGAGCTAACTTAGCTCAGTAAGTCATAATAGCCAGTCACCAAGAGTGTGAATCAATAGAAATGACTCGTAGGTCCAAAAGGCACATCCTAAGATAGTATGATACAAAATAACAAATCAACAATAAGGATTGGCCTATACAAATAGTCAGCTGCCACAAATCACAAGATAACAAATCGAGTCCAAAGATAGACATGCAAAGCATATCAACCAAAGTATACATCATCAGATAATCCAAAGATAGGCTTGCAAGGCGTATCAATAACCATAGAGTGCATTATCAAAATATGTTCTATAAAAGATATGAGATACTAACAAAATAGATGTTGTCAACAAATAGGGCCCAGGTACCCCCAAAAGCACTCATTCAGGTTTACCCCCTTTCGGGCTCCTAAATAGCACTAGAGTTTTTTTTATTATATATCTGTCCTCTATGGACTAAGTGTTGGGTATCATTCCCAATCACCGACTCGTAGGTCCAAAAGCATCTATAGAATCAGATAGACGTCGTAACAGACACAACTCCCTACACTTATAATAATATCATAATCAATAGAATTCCATAGGAAATGTACATATATGTGGAATAAAAAATTCTCAGCAGTGAGAAACATGGCAGTTTTCCAATATCAAAGCAAGGTATAGAAATAAACAAGTAATCACATTAGGATATTGGCAATCGAATTCTTATCATATCCACAAGTAGAATAGGCATCAAATTTTGGGAATCAATAATATCAGGTATGTATGGAATGCAAAATGACAGTATTGAGGAAATAAAATTGTGAGATGGCTAAGAATTACCACATGTTAGAGTTCGGGTTTTACTTACCTCAAATTAGTCCCTCCTCCCTTCAAGAGGAAATCAGACCTCCTTTTCTTTCCCTTTTGATGTCCTTATAAACTAGGGAATATTATTTATTTTGATATCATTCATAGACTTAATATGATTTTATTAATGAATCTACAGTCTTTTAGTCTCGTGTGTAGTATTTAAGTCTATGGACTCATTTACCCCCCTCTTAGTTTCATCGTTGTACCTTCACGGTGTCCTAATAATAGCCAATTTCATATATTAGTATTTTAGGTAATTTATTTGGAAAAACGGACTCCACCTTTGAGTTTGAAACGTCAAAAAATCTTAGGGTAGGTACTCCATAATTTTTAGAGGTCGTTTAGTATCTTCATTTGGCCTTTAGGACATTTTTGGGATTTACCCAATGTCACATCCCGCACCCCACCTACGCGGATGCCGAAGATGTGATTCCAGTTAGCTGCCTTGTCGGTCTCTTTACCGACAATGCGACCAACCAAAGGCAACTTCTGAACTGTCTGATGAATTGCATTCCAAATGTAGGGTCAGAGCAGCGAAATTTAAAAAATTTCTCATTTCAGAAATGCAACTCATCTATATACCACAAACTAATATACCACAGAGCAAGTCTATAACTAGACATCTCATAATTCTAGAGTACCAATATCATGAGCCATGTCTCAATTCATCCATTGCATATTAATAAATTCAATTGTATCATGTCTCTCACCTAAATAGCTGAAATCAGTCCACAAGAATCCAAGTCTCCAGAAATCAGTGCCATCAAATCCTTACTTGGAATCCCTCTCAGCCTATTAGTGTCATATCTTTGTGCCTTCTAATCCAATGGAGATAAGTCTCAAAAAATGTTAGATAAATAGAATGAGCTTAAACAAGCTTAGTAAGTAACATAAATCCCTGCCATGGGTTTCAAAACCAGTTTTTATATACATGATATTAAATAAAATGCATGATCAAATGCAGCTCAAGTAAAACAAAAAGATCAGATCAAAATAGAACAGATCATAACTGAACAGAACCGAACTAAGTATCAATCAGTCAAAGGCATATCATCAAATGTTTCTAAACCTTTCCCAGCTACCCATAAACGGACTACTCGTGGGGCCTCTACCCTCTGGGATCATATCAGAATGGAACAGGACAGAATTGAGCGAGACAGAAATAGAACAGAATACCAATCATACATACGAGCCTTTCCTAGCTACCCATAAGTGGACTATTCATAGGGCCTCTACCGTCTAGGTCATGCTCTGGTATAAATCAAACCGCTCAATCCTATAATGGGCTTAGGAGTAAGACACAACATAACAAAACAAAATGACGTATAACAGAACAGAACAGACCCGAGGAGAATCAGAACAGAACATATCTGAAGGCAGGACAAAACAGAATCATGCCATACGTAATGCAGTACAAAGTGTATGCATGAAAGCATATGCATTTAAACAGTACAGTATATAAAATAGTATAGTATATGAAACGAGATAATACAATACATATACACCAAGTCAAGAGCCTGAGTTACTCACAAGCTTTATGCTTATCTCCATTTACAGATATCCTCCAGCTACGTCTTTAGGCACGTCCATGCAGATCCTGAATAATCATCATTAATCACAGACATATCAAAATTCATCCATTCATTACTTATTTATCTTCTTAGGAATCTATCAGATGGCCTAATTAGGTCCATTGGCCTATTACCCATTTATTGGGTTTCAACTTATGCTCCTAAGTTCCTTAAGTAGGCTTAGTAGCTGTCAGGATTGTAATCTAAGTCATTTGGACTCTAGTTGTTATCAATTAAGCACTTATTTAACCTTAGCAGCAAAATGGTAATTTTGTCATTCTTGCCCTGAACCCTATCATGGTCCTCAAAATATTCTATGTAGAAATTTCTTTCATTGTTTTAATAATAAAAAAATTAGCACAATGAGGAACTCCATGCCAAGAGTTATACTAACTGGCCCAACAATCAACTTTATAAAATTTGAGTTCTTTTTTGAAATAGAGATTCGCCAAAGAGAAAAATGCATGCAATTATCCAACCTTAATTAAATTTGTGATTAGCTTCATACATGGCAGTTGGCCCATCATTCAGGTAGTAAATGCTTTCTTTTCTTTCTCTAGAGACATCAGCACATTTACACACATATTAGCATATGCTTCAGCTATATTGATCAAAATATCAAATAACCAAAAGTCATTAATGAAGCCTTCAAATCTAGAACCTATATGCTGATGCTCACAGTTTTAATAGTTATATTCAAAAGCCACAACATTAATAAAGAATGAAAGCACCTTTCCAAGAAGAAGTTCTTCAGATGGAAGAGACACCACTAAAGGTGGGGCAATCCTCCCAGAAGGAAATACCTCAGATAATGCACCATTTGTGGCATTTAATATCATGTATTCCCTTTTAATCCCTAAACATATATTCTCACCACACTAAGACATTGACTTCACCGTGTCTAGAACACCAAATTCTTTCAACCAAACAATATCTTCCACTCGCTAAAGGAATCTCATAAGGTTGAATATGTGCATTGGCTACATCCTTAACGTTTACCTATCCAAATGAAGCATTTGCATATGTTTGTGCTCCATTAATTAAGTTCAGAATAGTAGCTGCACTTGTATTCAGTGTTAGCTATAACAAAGGACCAATGACCACTGCTGGATTTATTGCAACCATGTCAGTACCCTTCTCTTTTGCAAATTTCCAGGCAGCATCCTCAACCAAAGTCTTTGAAAGCACATACCACATCTTTGATGCCTCACAGACCTCTGGATTTGAAAACCAAGTCTTGTTAACTACCACATCAGGAGTATGAGGCCTACTGTAATACCCTAACCCGGATTAGCACGTATATCGAGATAGATCGGGTCGAGCAGTGTACTATTAGTTGTAAATCGAGCTGTTTAAAACTCTATATCATTATACCAAACGCCCTGTACAATTTTAAAATGTGAACAGTGTTAGTTATACAGTCAGTGCCGGACCATTCCCGAGCAACCTAGAACTATGTCTCGTAATGCGTGCACGCACGTATTTCCATGCATGCATACGTACATATACATGCATAGCTCATGAAATATTAGTGTATGTATACGTGCCCAAAAATTAGTATTATATATAAATGTATATATATAGGTATAAAATATGTATTTATACATGCAAATATATATATATATAATATAGTATAGTATATATATGTGTATTTAAAATATCAATACAAGAAAAGAAAAAAAGAAGCTGCCAAGCAGCATATATATGTGTCTGTAACAGTTATATATTAGTGTGTGTGTGTGTGTTGGTAGGTGTGATATAATATATATATATATACACAAATATCTCTTTTACCATAAATGCAAGGTTGCATTTGGGTAAAAGAGATCAGAATTTAAAGTCAAGATTGAGGCGTAGGGTTAAGAGAGAAATGATAGGGGCGGTAGAGTGTGTGTGTGTATATGATATATATATATATATATATATACATGGTGCATCGGATAAGAAAAACAGAAAGATTTAGAGGCTGTGAGCACTGTCAAAAGTTGAGAAAATTAATTGGGAAGAATCAGAAGTGAGCCAAGAGGAACACAGAAGTAAAAGAAGGCACTGCACCAAGAAAAATCAGAAAATTTAGGTAAGTTCAAGGTTCTGTTTTTAAAAGTTAAAACATAGTAGTTAGATCTTATGGTTAGGCCTTATTAAGCAGGAAACGTAGATTCAGAAGCAAGAAAAATCATTTAAAATGGTTCAAAAACGTGTTAGAAAATCCCATTTACAGATCTTAGTGTATCTTGAAATTCATTGACATTTTATGCATAAAATGTTGATTTAATGGCCTAGAGTTAATCCTATAAAGTGCAGAAAACAATTATAAAAAGAAATTGGGAGAAACAGTGAAGGAAACACCACAAATCCAACTCACCAGAAAATCGATCTTCCACTTAAAACTCACTGTTCGAGTAGCTATGGCGGTTTAAATCGAAAACGAACCTTAGATATGGAATCCTTGTAAAAATTGGAAGAAAACAGCATTGAAAAAGGGAAGAAAATCCATCAGAACAGTGTCACCATCGCCGGAGATGGCGACGGAACCCTAGTAAACCCTACCGGCGTATCGCCAGAAAAGACAACACTGTTGTCTTGGGTTGGGTGGGCCACGGGTCGAATCCGGGTCGGGACCCGCCCGAAACAGGAATGGATATATTCAAAATGACACAGTATTGGTTAGGTTTAAAATGATTTTAAAATTAAATTGGGAGCGTTTGGTGACACGGATACGAAATTGAAATTGGGGCTGAAATAGGAATAGAGATATCCTATACCTGTTCCGTGAATATCCACTGTTTGGTTATCCTAAGTTAGGATAGGATTTTCTGAAATTACAAAGGAACCCAGAAGTTATGGAATTTACAATTAGACCCTCAACTTTTAGTTATTATGATTTGACCCCCCAGAATAAAATATTAATTTAATTAATTAATTAAAAATAATAAAAAATTACGAAAATGCCCCTAAGTCAAAAAGTAGTCAAACGGACTCCGATTAAAATAAAAGAATAGTGAATCTTTATTATTTCGAGCATTCCAGACTCAAACGTAGAGTTTGATTTATGAAGAAAGGTCTTGAGAAGTAGGAACCCGTAAAAGTGCAAAATGACCATTTTGCCTTTTTTAGCCCAGATATCCGAATTGAGTTCCGCGAAAGCCTAAACCAACTTTCTTCGACGTTCCAGACTCATGGTAGAGTTTATTTTCGTAAAAGAGGAACTTAAGATATAAAGACATCAAATTTGATGAATAGCATAATTCAGGTCGCGATAGACTAAAACGTGTTTCGTGAATTTTAGGAACACAGAAAGGCAAGGAGAAGGCAGTCTAAATCCTTCTAGTTCGTAGACAGTAAGAGGTAAGTAAAATCTGATCTCTACATGTGTTACATTCCAAGCCATGTCACAGTCCTTGTACATATATTACTTTTCATACTCTGTACATACACACCAGTGTTTATTTAGCCACATTGATATTGCCCTATCATATGGGAGACAATTATTGATTTCTATATATATCTCAATCATGATTGTACACTTGTGCATGGATTCTTTATGTACACTTGTACCTAGGGCTGTGAGGGCCAGATAGTTTTATTCGAAGCAGTCTAGTAACTGTAGCCTCAAAAACTATTGTTAAGTTAGATTGCCTAGAATCAATTATGATTCCACTATTCTCCTCATGGAAGATAGCGTGATCCTGATATATTATTAGTGCCAGATTTGTGCTCAGTCACATCTCTATCTAATGCTATTTATGACCTTCGAGTCCAGGTTTCGAGTGGAATATTTACTATATAGTTTACACAGAGTAGTATTATTCGGAGAGTAGTATTATTCGGCGAGTCCTATAGAACCAAATACGAGCTCTCAGTGCAATATTATTTAGCGAGTCCTATGGAACTGAATATGAGCCCAAGGGGTAGCCGGGCCCACTAATACCAGAGCATCTTAGATTTAGTTAATATCATCATTCCTTATTGTTGATATTCATAGCTTGATCATGTTATGTTGTTATTGAATGATCATGAGATTTTACAGCTTTCAGTACAGTGCTTACATTTCATACTTGATATAGCTCATGATTGTAGCAGTATGACATTGTTAGCATAGCAGATTCATTTCCTTATCATTTGACTTCTATCATCTGATATTGAGTAAATATATTCATTGACTGGCTAGCATTCTTTTATACCTTGTGCACATGGCAGAGTAAAGGACTACTTACTGAGTTTTCATAGCTCATCAAATACTACACAACATTTGACTTGCAGGCACAAATATCGAGGACAGACCATAGAGTCTGATAGCTAGGAGGTGGATATTGCTTTTGAAGTTGCAGTGTAATATTTAGTACAGACAGTCTTATAGCTCTCCCATGTTATCCACGTCTTGGGGATGAACAGTTGTATTAAGAAATTTTGTATTCCGTATTTTGTAAACAATATATATATCACATGCAGCTTTTATTTATTTCTTCCGCATTTTAGTTGTTGCATGTTAGTAGCACTTATTTTGTAACAAGTTGAGATCCTTGGTTCAACAAGCAGTGTCGGATCGGGCGTCGCGACACGAGATTCGTAGAGGGTGGGTCTCGGGTCGTGACACCTATCGTTGTATGCAACCGCAGCGACAGAAGATGTCAAAACCACTCGATTAACAGATGCAGTTCTTGCACACGATCCAAGGACATTGAGTGTCCCTTTTACTACAGGATCGATTAATTCTGCCTCTAGATTAGTGACTGCATGGTAAAAGGGAGATGTTGTATGGAAAACACCAGCACACCTATCAACCACAACATCAAAAGAACCTTCTTCTAGAAGGTTTGCTTTAAACATGTGCAGTCTCTTCTTAGCTCCATCAAGTGCAAGTAAGTGGTCTACCTTCTTTGGATCATTTAGGTCACGAACAAAGGCTTTGACTGTGTAACCACTTCAGAGCAAGAACTTGACCTTCTATGAAGCTTATGTAACCAGACGCTCCTGTCACGCATACCGTCTTCCCTACCCCACTCATTTTAGAACTCCTCCAACTCAACGCCCCCATTATCCTCCACCATCGACCTCAACGCCATCTCCACTGCTAGTATAATCCCTGATTCCCTTCCCAGCTCATGCAATGCTGCCTTCTCCAGTGTCGTGTGTCATGACCCGAAACCCACCCTATGTGGATCTTTTGTCGCGGGGCCGACCGAATGGCCGTCCCTACTTTTTTCACTCTTTGTATCAATGATAACAGTAAATAACGTAAACATAACATTTAAGTGCGGAAGCCTTATTATAAATATTGTTCAAAGATTGAAAATAAACCTGACAATGAACTAAACATTAACCACTCTTAGGTGTTGAGTACATAGGAGAGCCTATATCATTCTATTGTGCTCCTTAACTGTTTCCCTATGCTCCTGACCTCTTACTGTGGTTCTGTAGCATTCTCACCTGAAAAATATAATGAATGGGATGAGCTAACAAAGCTCAGTAAGTAAAAGCCTATCTCAAATACGGGTTAGGGATTACATAGGAAAACATGAATTCAAAGGTAACATGATAGCCAGTCATGACATCGATTGTAGTTAACAGTAAAGTGCCACGAGGCCAATGAACAGTAAAGCCCAATAGCAAGTGTGAGTAGTGATGTAGCATGGATATGGATAAAGCACAATAATCACAATCAATATGAATACTAGCACAATAAAATGGTCACAATCAAGTACAATTAATGAACGGTCAATACATAAAATACCCTTATAACTCCATATGTAAGAACACCCCCATCACCATATGTCCGATCACGGATTCGACTCGTAGGTCCTGTCAATCGGCTTGTAGGTCCTGTCAATTAATAAAAACACCCCTATCACCATTTGTCCCTTCACAGTCTTAACCCGTAGGTCCTGCCAACTCAGAAAGCAATCGGATGGATATTGTGACTGAGCACAATTTCGACATTCAATTATAAATCAAGATTCTATCGTGATTCTATAAGAAGTGCATAAGGTATGAATGGCATGCAATAAACATCAATCAATAAGTCTTTCAAGGCGCAGTACAACATAGCAACAATAAGGTAAGAGTCAATAGGTAACCACCAGATAGGACAATATCAATGGTGGGATAACAATAGCAGTTACATACATGAGTACAAAGTTTTGGCAGTAATAGAAATGATGTGGCTTGGAAAACCACGTATAAGAGATAGAAGTTCACTTACCTTATCGATGCGTCTTAGTATTCCGTGACCTTCCCTTTTCCTTTCGAGTCTCTTATATATATATATATATATATCAGTAAACATGTTTTAGTTTTAATGCCATTTATCAAATTTATGTCTCATTATTATGAATATCCTTTTTACTAATTTAAGCCTTCACAACTCCCAATTGAACTAATTTACCCAGAGGTAAAAAGGTCATTTACTTGTCTCTACTTTGTCGGTTCTGTTTTTCCCAAATCGAACATCACCATTAAGTCCAGAAGGTTCGAAATAATAGAATTCCACTATTTATTTAATTAAATCAGAGTCCATTTGACTTACCTTCGACTTAGGGGTATTTTGGTCATTTTGGAACTTCTACGGGTATTTTATTTTTTTGCGACTCTGTCTCGTGAAACGGACCTCATCATTAGATTCAGAAGGTCCAAAACAGTAGATTTACACTATTTATTTCACTAATTCAGACATCAGATATTAAAATAATAATTAACTGAAACTAAATTAATTAAATTAATTAATTAGTATTATATATTATTTGATGAGAAATACAACCACACGTGCCACAGTGGCACTGTGATATCCCGACCCGGGATACGACACATTTATCGAGGCAAGTCGACTGAATAGCATAACCTGAGCTGTTTTAAACTCCATGTCACAATAATTATGGAACTGACTTTATTTTAAAAAGATAAATGTTTTGCTTAGTATGGCTAGTGTCGGGCAACACCCGAGCACCCCGGGATATCGCATCGTAATGCGTGCACGCACAAACTTCCATGCCCATGCATATTGCATGCATGTATAGCTTGAACAAAATAAAGGTATGTAAATACCTATAGAAATACCTATATATGTGTGCATATGAATATATATGAACGTATACAATTAACGTATATAAGTATGTATGTATACATATAGATATACATGTATAATATAATGAGATTATATGAATATATATGTATTTAGGTATAAAGTATATATGTGTATCTCATGCAAAAACAAGAAAGGCAACCAAAAATATCAGTGCTGTGTGTGTGTGTGTCGGTTAAGTGAGGTGTGTGTAGTGTGTGATATATATATTATATATATTACATATACACAAATATCCTACACCACTTAAATGCAAAGTTGCATTTGGGAGAGGGAAAAATCAGAGCTCTTGGTCAAAAAAAGGGGCTCTAGAAGGGGGGAGAATCAAGAGAGAAAACTGAGAGGGGCGGTGGTGTGTCGTGTAAGGCACATATATATCTATATATATATGTGTGTGTTACATGAAAGGAAAGGAAAACAGAGAGCTTGGAGGGCCGTGAACACTGTCTAAGGTTGGAAATAAGTTATGGAGAAGAGATAGAAGTGAACCAAGTGGAACCAGAAGAGGGAAGGAGAAGAAACAGGAAGAAATCAGAATTTTGCAAGTAAGTGGGTTTGATTCAGTTTTCAATTTAAACGCATGATAGGTTGTTTAAATACTAGGGTTCAAATCTGCATGATCTATAGGTTATTTTGCAAAAAGAATTAGGTTAAAAGGTGTAAAACCGAGAGAGAAATTTATAGTTGCAGGTTGTATAGAATAATCGGACACTTTACATTTCATGCATTAAACCTTGTTCAAATGATCCAAGAATGATCCTTATACATGCAGAAATATACTAGAAGCATAATCGAGCCAAAACAGTTGAGAAATCGTCATGTAATAGAGAAAATACAGTTGGCCGGAGCCACTGTTTTTCTCTATTTCGTGAGGAACCAGTGGTTTAAATGGAAAACCAAAAGTGGATTCGAGATCCCCATGGAAAAATAGAGGGAATGGCATTGAGCTAGGTCAAAAAACTGGTCGGATTAAGGTTGCCATCACCGGAGATGGTGACGGAACCCTAATGCTCTCTCACCGGAATATCGGGGAAGACGACTGTGAAGTCGTGGGTCTATTCAGGTTAAAAGGAAACGGATCCGGGTTGGATCGGGTCGGGACCCGACCGGACATAAATGGTTAAGTGATACTGTGTCGTTTTGGGATTTTAAATTAAATGGATTTGGGCTTGTTTGGTTGCAGGGATAATAAATAAAAATTGGGTTTGGGGTTATCCAAACCATGGATAGGATAGGAAACCAAGTTTATTGAAATCCGGTTTTTAAACCAAAGTGAACCGTTTGGTTCAGGGGAAGGGTGGACCGGTTTAGGGTTTCTGGTCTTGAACCAACTGGTTCAGACCGTAGCTTTAGGAAATTGTGAACCGGCCCCAAATGTTTTGAGAAATTACACTAAGGCCCAAACAGGAAAAATTAATAAAATATTAATTTTTACAAAAATGCTCCTATTCCAAATATAGGTCAAACGAAGTCCAAACGATACAAATGAATAGTCAAAACTTATTATCTCGGACGTTCTGAGTCCAATGGTGGGGTCCGTTTTATGAGATGAAACCCCGAAGGATAAAATACCGTAAAAGTGCAAAATGACTATTTTGCCCTTTTTAGTACAAAAGTCCAAATGGAATTCCGCGAAAGCCTAAACCGACTTTCTTCGGCATTCCGGACTCAATGGAAAAGTCTAAATTAGTATTTGAAATACTTATGATAGAAAGGCATAAAATTTGATGAATAGCATTTATTCTAAAACGTATTCACTAATATATAGGAAACTCGAAAGGCAAGGGTACACTCACGGATTCCTGATTTAGAATCACGATAGAGGTAAGTGGATCACTTTCTCTTCCATGTGGTGTTTCTAAAGCCAAGTTTATTCTTTACTGCCAAACTTGTACTCTTGAAAGTATTTCATGTTATTGCTATCCACAATGTGATATTGTTCTATCTTGTGGACATTGATTGACTATTGTACCATTGTTATCATATTGAACCATGCCTTGAAAGGCTTACTGTTATGCTTTACTGTATATATGATATTCCATTTTCATACTCATATGGAATCATAAATGATCATGCTATGTTTATAAATGCTAGAATTGTGCTCAGTCACAATATCCATCCGATGCTTCTGTGACGAACTAGTCCGTGAACGGACGTGTGGCAAAAGATGTGAGTTTAACTGAGAGGTATGCCGGGCCTCGAAATACGAAGAGGGACTACCATCCCCTACTACAGATTATAAGCATCTCTATTGGATTATTGTTATGGATATATTGTTGAATGGTTACTGTTCCTTATGGATTACTGTTTCTTATGGGTTATCTTACGTTGTTCATTGGTTTGATTGAAATCGTTTTATTGTGGTAGTACTTTTATTGTGACAAGTTATTGTTGAGAAATCCTTATCACTGCTTATTCATTACTCCTGATTGTATATTGTGCCCCACTATTTATTGGCCATCATGGCAACTGTTCTCATTGGCTATCACAACATCTTACTTCTTATGATTGGCTATCATATTTTTATTCATGGATTCATGTTCTTTACAATCATCGATACCAGTGTCGGAGATCTGGTTTACTTGCTGAGCTTCATAGCTCATTCCACCCCACTTACCCCCCATTTCAGGTGATGACGCTGCGAGACCCCAGTAGGAGTCGGAGAGCGTAGGGGGACATTTTGAAGTACTGTATCAGTCTATGTTAGTTCTCCCATGTATTCACCACCCCCGGGTGCTGGTTACGTTTAGTTCTCATTTTGTTTTATGTAGAACTATGTCATGTATTTAATAGACTTCCGCTGTTTAATTTATATAAAAGACTTCCGCTGGATTACTATAATTGATAAAGGCTTCCGCTGTTCATTGTTTAAAATTTTTAGTACATTGCATATTAGTATTATGATACTGGAATGGAAAAAGTAGGGACGGCCTTCGGGTCCGCCCCGCGACACGAGATCTGCATAGGGTGGATTTCGGGTCGTGACAGGCACAGTGGATTCCCTTGGTGGCATAAGTCCCTTGCCTTCTATGCGTTAGGGGTTCGATCCCCCTTGACTTCAGTTCTGTCCTCCCTTTTTCTTTTTTTCTTTTTTTTCATTTTCCTCTAGTTCGGTCCCTCCCTTTTTTCTTTTTCTTTTTCTTTTCCTTCAGTTTGGTCCCCCTTCCCTTTTTTTTTCTCTTCTCCAGTTCGGTCCTCCTTCCCTTTTTTTTTCTTATTTTTTTTCTTTCTCCTCTCTGGTTCGGCCCCTTCCTATGTCAGGGCAGGTCTAACCCGACCCGGCCGCCTGACCCAACTGTCCAACCTATAGTTCTTTCTTCCTCACCCATTTTTTTGGCGCCGTCTCCGGTGTCTTCTCCAGCGCCGGCTATGGTTTTCCGGTGGCCGTTCAAAATTCCAAAAACATCGAAATGTTCCAAAATTTTCAAGGATCCCATTTTTCCTACCAAACTCGACTTTGGGTAACACGATGGCCACCGAACAGCCACTTCCAGTGGTTGCTCCGGTGAGAAGCCATTATTCGGCGACTTTTCATTTTGCTTTTTCTCGCTATTTCGACGCCCATTTTCGATGTATTTTATATCAAATCGACTCTAAAGATTTCAATAATTCATTTGGGTTTATTTTTAGCTTCAACCGGGGTACTTTTCTTCCACCCATATTTTTTTGCCACTTTTCTCTCTCTACATTTTCTCTCTCATTTCTCCACAAAAATTCCTTCGTTTCTTCCTAAATTCATTATTTTTCATGCTCTTTAAAATCATTAAGCTTAGACATGCGTTCATGTATAAAATTAAAAAAAAAAATCAGATCCCATATGTCACGACCCGAAACCCACCCTGTGCGGATCTCGAGTCGGGACCGCCACCCTTCGGCCCGGAGGCCTTGGGGCAAGGCTCGTACATAAGTGACGGTATCGAATAGATTTGCTTCATGTGGTTGCGGAAGCGTGAAAAACTTTTTCTTTTCTTTTCTCATTTTAAAATTTGCACATCCGTCCGATACTGCCACTATTTACAATGGTACACATGATCATACATTCAGAGCATAACTAAAAACTTAAAGGCTTTTATAATAGATACATGTTTAATTGCCCCGTGGGGCTTATACATAACAGGGTACTATTTTACTAATACAAAATTTCATACTTAATGTTCATAGTACTAGACAAAAACTACTTTGAACATAACTTCCAAAAATAGCGGATTCATCATCATCATCCTCAAGTCAAGACTGCAGCTAATCACTTGAAAGGGGGATCCGAACAAAGTCCGGGTAAGCTAATCTAAGCTTGTGAGCAATTCCAGTATTCGTCATGGGGTTTTAATTAGCAGTGGTTTTTAGTACATAAGAGTTTGTAAAACATTCACTGCCAATTGCTCGTATACTTGAACATAGAACATATGCATTTCTTAAAACAGATAGCTTCAAAACATTTAAAGTATTCAAGCTAAACTCGTACTTCGTCAAATAGAGTATATAACTCAAAACATATGCATTTTATAAAACAAATAGCTTTGAAACATTTAAAAGTATTCAAGCTAACATATACTTCTTCATGTAAACTTCAAAACATATAACAGAACATGTATTTCTTAAATAGAGTATATAAAACTCAAAACATATGCATATTGAAAATAAGGGTAAAACCTGCTTCCATTTTCAAACTCATTTGTCATCTTATCTCTTTCATTTGTGGCATCCGTTTCGAACCGGACTCCTATATTACGTATAAATGGAGATAACCCAACAGAACCGATCAGGATCGTCTTCCTGGTCCCTAAAAGGTAGGTGTAATACCCCGACCCAAAATGGCACGAATATCGAGGCAGCCGGGTCAGGCAACACTATGTCAATTGTACTTGGAGCTGTTTAATCCTATATTTTATGAATATCAATTTGCACTATCTCACAAAAAAAAGAAAAAGAAAATCAGAGTATGTATATATACTCAGAAAATCGTATATACGTGTATATACGAAGATATATATATGTGTGTATTAAATGGGTATATATTATGTATTTATACATTATTATAATATAGGATATATATATATATATATATATATATATAAAATCAAAATATCATAACTACCCCACCTAACCTAAACCTATAGGTATGGAGAGGGGTATGGGAGAAATCAGAAAGCATGGTGGGGAGTGTGGTCAGCCATACTTGGTTGAGTGTGGTTAGGGCAAGCAATATAAGTATATATTATATAAAAGTGTAGATACATATCCTTGTGTGGGAGTGAGGAAATCAGAGAGAGAAAAGAGAAGCAGAGTTCGGGGGGCAGTGAGCACGGGGAGAAGCTTGAGCAAAGGAAGGAAAAATAGTGGAGAAAAAGCATAGAACCAGAAGCAGATTTTAGAGAGAGAGAGGGAGTAGAGAGAGAAAGAAAAATCAAATTGAAGCAGTTGGAGGAGCTGTGCAAAACAGGTATGAATCAGCATTAATTTCTTTCTCTTATTCTATCATAGATGCATGTTAGAACTAGATATACAAAAACGTGAAAGAAAACCAAAAACTAGAAAATCTAGCTTCGGTCAACAATAGTGAGTATTGATGTGTTCATCTAATCAATCTTTTGAGATTAGAAATTAAACAAAAACCACCTCAGGAACCTAATGCACTTTGAATCACTTAAAACGGTTGAGAAATGGCCATTCTATGGCCGATTATTCTCCAGCCGGAGCAACGCCGGAAAACCGATTATGGGTGTCGGAAAACCGTGGCCAATCAAACCAAAACTAGTTTACAAATGATGCTTGAGATTCTAGAAATGTTTTGGTTCAAAAATCTTGAAAAACGGACGTGAGACTCGTGAGAAACAGTGAGGAAAACCTCACTGTCCGTACGCCGGTGCCGGAAGCACGCCGGAAAAGACCACCGGAAAGTCAGGGGGCCATGTCGGGTCAAAATGGGACCGGGTTTGGGTCTGGATCGGGTCGGGACCGACCGGATTTAAACCGATGGTGACACGTGTCGCGTTGTGGTTGAATTTTAAGTTTTAAATTTGAACCGGTCGGTTCAGTTGAGGTTCAAACCGGTTTAGGGTTTTTAACCCTGAACCAGTGGGTTCAGACTGTAACTCTGGGAAATTTCAAACCGGCCCCAAAACTTTGAGGAAATACCACTGTTGCCCAAACCAGAAAATTAATGAAATATTAATTTCTTTCAAAAATGCCCCTAATTCAAAATGAATCTAATTAAGTCCAAATGAGGCAAATAAATAGTCAATTTTTATTATCTCAAGCCTTCTGAAATCAATGGTGAAGTCAAAATTATGAAAAGAGGCCCCGAGAATAAAATACACGTAAAGTGCAAAATGACAGTTTTGCCCTTTTCAATCCGGACGTCCGATTTAAGATCCGTAAAAGCCTAAACTTATTTTATTCGACGTTTGGATACAATGACGACATCCAAATTAGTAATCGAGATACCGATAGCCAAGATTTTCAAATTTGAATATCGAGTATGGTTCGATTACAATTATAGACTGAGTTATTTTCAATTGACAGGCACGTCAAAAGAAAAGGGGAAGGAGACTTTAAATAGTTGAACTACTGAGAGTCATTTTTCAGGTAAGTAATTCTGATGCTTTAATATGGGTTATTCCCAGCCAGTCACGTTATTGTTCATATGCTGCCAATTTGTACTCCATTACTACCTGATGCACTTGATTTGAGCCAATCAACTTGTAGATATCAAGTTTACCTGATTTTGGATTTGACTTGCTTGCTTACATCATTTTGAGATTGATCATTGATATTTGAATATTATTGCACTATCGTACTATGACCTAGTCTTGAGATACATTCTACTGATTCCACACATTTCGTGTTTTGTTGGTTGTGATGTCAAATGTTTGGTACGATTGTACATCTGGTGTGGGATTTTGTTGGTCATGATATTTGGTATGTACTCGGGGTTGTGCTCAGTCAGAATGACCCATCCATTCACAGATTGCGTGGGGAAAAAGACCCATTGGGGTCTGTTGTGTCCTACGGGACCTGTATTGAAAAGAGCTTTAATGCTTTTCAGAGAGCCCGAGGAACCGTGGCGGATCTGAGCATGCGTTTTAGTGGGGTATGCCGGGCCCCGGGTGATTCACGTATATTTGGGTTATTTGAACTCGATGTTGAATTATTCTTGTTTTCATTGTATAATCATATTTTTATATCCTGTGAAATGATCATATTGTTGTAAGCATGGTATATCTTTGATTGGCTAACGTATTGTTGTGGCAGCAATCCATCATGATAGGCCAGATCCCAATTTTAATTGGCTTTGTTATTGACTCTTGTGTTATATTGTGGGATATACCTTTTGGACCCTCGGGTCGATACTTTGGACATTTTGTTAACTGGCTACGTCTTCATTATTGCCCATTTGGCTATCTGTTATTCCTTGTTCTATCATTTCATTGGACAAACCCGAAACCACGCTAAAGCCAGGAAATTACTTATTGGGCTATTAGCTCACCCCTCCTCCCTTAAATTTTTCAGGACAACAAGAAGTCGGGGAACCCTCAGGCGCTCCAGGGATTTAAACATTGCTAGTTACTGGTAGTTGTTTTGGCGAGTTTGTATTAAGTTAAATATTGTCAGGTCTTAATACTCCCATGTCACCACGGTCCTGTTTGTTGGTGTTATTTTTGAAGGATCTGTATTTAAACACTTATAATTTTTGGGCATGCATCAAATGGTGAACTGACTGTGCTACCAAATATTTTAATGATTAAGAAATGCTTTTGTTAAAACTTTACCCAGCATTTTAGATCCTTTTGGATGGGGAATGGCCCACGGGCCGCAGACCCAGGTCACGGACCCCTAATCTGCATAGGGTGGGTTTTGGGTCGTGACAGTAGGTAAGACTCATTTCCTAACATAACAGATAGGGTTCCTCGAGGTATCTCATGCCTGGGGGATTAGATCCTGCTACCTGGCATTTTGATAGTAAATTGAGTTCCGTGCAACCCAAAATCCCATCATATTTTTACAGATTAATTGAGTTCCGTACAACCCAAGAATCTGTTATTTGAAAAGTCGGTTGAGTTCCGTACAACCCAACCAAAAACCCATGGTGCTTAGGCACACTTTTTCTTACATTCAAATACATTTAATACATGATTTCTTCAAATAGGTGCTTCTCATGAACATTTAAAACATCATGTACATAATTTCATAACAAATCCTTTAAACATTTGATATAACAAAATCAGAACACTTTACATAATTTGGCATTTAAAACTTTAGACATGTTGAAATATGTTTGAAGAAAACTATGGTAGAATCCAATCACTAAGCATGTCATAATAGAGTTTATAAAACAGAAAATTTAAAACTGAATCATGTAAATACTGAATTTGGAATTTCAAACACTTTATAACTTTGCATTTAAAACCTTTTCAAATCAATGGAGTTAAATCTCCACTTCAAATACAAGGTTACTCACCTTGGTCCTTTAGGGTTAGTGCTAATAATGCGCTTTCCCACTTTCCTTGTAGTTCCGACGAATAATTCATAAACATTTCATCAACTTCACATTCATTGTAATATCATCTCGATATTCCTTAACTTATGCTTAAATCGTATTAGATCCCAAAACGATTTCATAATTTCATATGTACTTAACTTAACTCTTACTCTTAACTTATGACACAATTAATGTGTTAGGAATTGAATTTATTTCAATTTATACTCTTCTGGTAGCTCCATAAACTTTAATTTAAATTTATTTACTTCACATATTTACGTGTCGTGTCTTTCGTAATTCATTTCCTTGTATACGCCTTAGATTAGTACTTTGGCACTACTTTAATTTATAGTCATCTGACAGATGCTATTCAACAAATTTTATGTCTTTTTATTTTAGACATTTCTTTTGGTCGAATAGACTCTACCATTGAGTCCGGAGCGTCGAAGAAAGTAAGTTTAGGCTTTCTTAGAATTTAATTTGGATTTTTGTATGTAAAAGGACAAAATGGTCATTTACCATTTTACGTGTCATATTTTTCATACTTTGTTTCGTAATTTGGACTCCATTATTGAGTCCGGAAGGTTGAGGAAAGTCAATTTAGACCTTCTCTGGTTTCATTTTGGCTTTAGGGGTACCAGGGGCAATTTGGTCATTTTAGCATTTTTACATGTCTCCAATTTTTTGGGACCTCATCTCATGTCGTGGACCTCACCATTGGACTCAGAAGGTCCGAGATAGTAAGAATACACTAATAACTTGTTAATTTTGGACAAGGAGTATTTTAGTCATTTACCCCTTTACGTGTCTTTATTTTTTGGGGCCCCGTCTTATAAAACGGACCCTTCCATTAGTCTCAGAATATCCAAAATAGTAAGGATACACTATTCATATGTTTAATCTGGACTTCATTTGCTTCATATATGACCTAGGGGCAAAATAGTCATTTTATTTTATTCATTAAATAATTAAATTATTTATTTAATTATTTAATTATTTTCCAGGGGTCAAATTGAATAAATTTTCCCCCAGTTGGGCCACAGTAGGATTTCTTAGAAATTCTGGGGTCAATCCGTAAATAACAAAAGCTTTGGTTTATTTAATTTTACATAACTTAGACAACCAGTGGGTGTAGGTCACACATAAGTGAACCAGTCTGGTCTGTTTGTAAACCAACCGGTTTAGCCGGTTTAACACGTAATGCTGACATCATGATGACGTCAGTCCTAATGTTTTAAATTTTAAAACATGAACGAAACGTCGTCGTTCCATTTATTCGGTGGCTAGCCCGTAGCTCGACACGTGTCCGAGTCCACCCACCATTCTAAACGTTTGCAAGTCGACTCAGTGTCGTCTTCCCCGTTCGACCCCTACTGTTGCCCTAATTTATGCAGTCCATTTCTTCCATTTTCGTGGAGTTTGGCTCAATGTACTCCCTGTCACATCCCGGACCCCACCCTACGCGGATGTCGAGGACGTGATGCCAGTTAGCCGCCACGCGACCAACCGAAGGCAATTTCTGAACTTTCTAGTGAATTGCACTCCGACTGTAGGGTCAGATGCAGCGGAATTTAAAACTTTTCTTTTTTTTTTTTTCTTTTTATCACGGGAATGCAACTCATGTATCCACCGTAGGATATGTATCACACAGAGCAAGTCTAAAATCCAACAACTAACAACTCAACCTCAGAGCATATCTATAATTCGACATATAACAACAGAGCAGAACTATAATCTCTAGAGTACCTTTTAAATCCATGAGCCATATCAATATTCAGTACATATCAGTCAAGTCAGTCATAGTACATCACTCACCCGATTAAATAGATTCAATCCTCAATAATCCAGTCTCCACAGATCAGTGCCATCAGATCCAATAGATATCGTTCCTGAAAAATGTTAGGGAATGGGGTGAGCTTCGAAAAGCCCAATGAGTAACACAGGTTCCCTGTCATGGGTTTCAAACCATTGTTGTTTACAAAGCACAAGGGTAGTTCAGTTGTTTCTAAAATAGCAGTTTTATGAATCTACTTTAAATGCAGTTTCAGTAGAATAAAGCAGAACTGAACAAAATAAAACAACAGATCAGGACAGACAGAACATGACAGACTATATCAAGTATAACCGTACCGAACAGAACACAACAGGTCAGGACGAAGCAGAACCGAGCAGAGCAGGACATAACAAATCAGAACAGGATGAAACAAAGCACAACAAATCAGAACAGAATAGTAAATGATGCCAATATATCAATCAGAGACAAACAGGTCAGAATAGAACAGGTCAGAATAAAACGGGTCGAAATAGAACAGGTTAGAACGGATCACAATAAAACATAATAGAACGGAACGGAACAGAACATAACAAGTCATAACCGAACAGAACGGAATAAGACTTGACAAATCAGAATAAAACAGAACGGAACATAACAGAACGGAGCGGAAATAATATGTCAACCAGAGATACAGGTATATCATCAACAAAACGGAACAAGACAAAACTGAGTAGAAACAGTATATCAATCAAGGATACAAGTATATCATCAACGGAACGAAACAAATCAATATCAATCAGGACGAGTCATATCGGAACTGAACATGACGGAACAAAATGAAACAATATCAATCAGGACAAGTCATATCGGAACTGAACATGATGGAAACAAACAAAACAATATCAATCAGGACAAGTCATATCGGAACTGAACATGACGGAACAAAATGAAACAATATCAATCAGGACAAGTCATATCGGAACTGAACATGACAGAAACAAACGAAACAATATCAATCAGGACAAGTCATATCGGAACTGAACATGACGGAACAAAATGAAACAATATCAATCAGGACAAGTCATATCGAAACTGAACATGTCAGAACAAAACGGAACAATACATCTATCAGAACAAGACATATCGGAATTGAACAGGACGGAACAAACTGGTACAATATCAATCAGGACGGATCAGGACAGAACATATCAAACATAACAAATCAGGACGGATCAGGACGGAACAGATCAAACATAACAAATCAGGACGGAACAGATCAGACATAACAAATCAGGACGGATCAGGACGGAACAGATCAGACATAACAAATCAGGACGGATCAGGACGGAACAGATCAGACATAACAAATCAGGACGGATCAGGATGGAACAGATCAGATATAACAAATCAGGACGGATCAGGACGGAACAGATCAGACAGATCAAACGGAACAGGTCAGGACAAAACAGATCAAACAAAACAGGTCAGGACAGATCAAACAGAACAGGTCAGACGGATCAAACAGAACAGGTCAGACAGATCAAACAGAACAGGTCAGGACAGATCAACAGAACAGATCAGAACAGATTAGTCATAACAGTTAGTTAAACACGTTCGTTTGAAACGGTATTTAAAAACAGGAGTACAGTTAAAACATCAGAGTGACAGAACAGATTAGTTAAAACATCAGAGTAACAGAACAGGTCTGTTAAAACATTAGAATAACAGAACAGATCAGTTAAAACATCAGAATAACAGAACAGATCAGTAATGAGCAGAGCAGAACAATATAACAGAATAAACAGTACAGTATGCACAGATTAAACAGTGCAGTATGTTCATATAGTGCTCAAGACTGAGGTGGTACCAAGAATCAGTTGTTCTTTCAGTAAAAACAGTGATAGGTTTTATTTCAGTGCAGAACAGAGGAATCAGACAGAGTAAAAATCATGCATTTGAGTAAGGGCATGAAATCAGTGTATCAGATAAAACAGTGCAGTACAATATTTAAAATACAGTAACTAGACGGTGTACTTATACACCAAGTCAGAAGTTCCAGGTTACTCACAACTGTTACAGTCATCTCCTTGCATAAACAATCTGACAACCTCCAAGTACGTCAGGCATCACCATGTATATCCTGAACAATCATCATCAATCACAGACAGATCAGAATTTATTCATTCAGGTCTTATTCGTCATCTTAGGTGTCTATCGGATTACCTAAGATAACCTAGTAGCCTATCGCCCTCTCATCGGGTTTCATCCGGGGCTATTTTATTCTTAAATTAGGCTTAGCAGTCATCAGGATTATAACCTAAGTCATTGGACTTCAATCGTTATCAGTCAGTTACTTATTCAGTCTTAGGGGCAAAACGGTCATTTGTCACTTTTGCCCCGGACCCCTATCAAGGTCTTCAGAATGGTCTTTATATCTTAAATATAAAGTCATACGTCTTTTAGACTCCAATCAGTATCAGTTAGGTTCTTATTTTAACGATAGGGGCAAAATGGTAATTTTGCCATTCTTGTCCCGGACCCAGTCGTGGTCCTCGGAATATCCCATATATTCTATATATGAAGTTCTAAGTCTTTTAGACTTAAATTGCTATCAGTTAGGTGCTTATTTAGCCTTAGGGGTAAAATGGTAATTTTGCCATTCTTATCCCGGACCTTATCATGGTCCTCAGAATGTCCCAAATATCTTGTACCTAATTTTCTAAGTCCTTTGGACTTCGTTTGGTATCCGCTTTTGGTCATCGGGACACATCGATCATTTCTCGTTTTACGTATTGATTGTCTCGGAGTCTTATTTAGCCCTTCAGTGTTCATAATTATCCCTATGATAATTTATCAGATCAGTTTGACCTTTATTTGACCTCTACTTTGCACTTATTGTGCTCAGGGGTATTTTGGTCATTTTATGTTTTGTGTAATTCTGACCCCGATTCGTCATCTAATCAAGTATACAGTCTCACCAATGTCTGGGCTTCTATCGCTATCAATTTCGTCCCAATCGGACTTCATTTGGGCTTCATACAGTATTAGGGGTAATTTGGTAATTTCACGTGTCATATTTTTCGGCACGTCAGTTCATAAAATGGACCTCACCATTGGGTCCAGAGCGTTCGACATAATTAAGTTGGACTATCTGTAATGTTTAACTGACCCTGGGAATCATTAGGGGCAGTATGGTCATTTACACTTTATGTGTCTGTATTTTTCGGGACTTCAGTTTGTTAAACGGACCTCACCGTTGAGTTCAGAACGCCCGACATAGTCAAAATAGACTGTCTTTTATTTTTATTTGGGCCTGGGTACCCTCAAGGGCAGTACAGTCATTTGTCACTTACAGGTCTGTATTTTTCGGTACATAATTTCCAGTTTGGACTGTACCATTGAGTCCAGAATACTTGAAATAGTGAAAATACACTATTTATTTAATTTATTTGGACTCCGTTTGACATATATAATGTCCAAGGGTAAAATCGTAATTTTACCTAATTAATAAAATAATAGAATAATTATTTTATTATTTAATTAATTTGTCAGGGGCTTAATTGAACAATTTCTCAAAATTCAGGGCCACAGTACAATTTCCCAAATTAGTGGGGGTTAATCCGTAATATCAGAAAACTCTAGGGTTAAAAACTAATTTCATTCTTTAGGGGTTCAAGCCCAAGGGTTCAAGGGTTCAGAAACTGAACCGGTCCAGAACTCCAGTGAACCAACCGGTTCACTGGCCCTCAGAAAACCGGAATTAAATATTCCTGTTATCCCCTAATTGGCCCTTGTCCATGTTCAGGATTAGCCCAATTCCGAATTTTAATTTGTTATCACCGTAACCAAACAGCCGGAATTCAATTTAAAACAAAACAGTAATGCGTAAAACGGTGCCGTTCTATTTAAATCAGTGGCACGCTCGTAGACCAACACGTGTCCGAGTGGACTCGGCCCAACTCGAATGAGTTGGCGAGTCAACTCTATCTTCCCCGTCGACTGCCCCTGTGTTGCCCTAATTGACAGCTTCGGTTTCCTCCATTTTCGTGGAGTTTCGAAGGCTGTTTTCAACTGATTTTGGTTCCAAACTATTCCTAGAGGCTAAAGCAACAACTTGGCATCAATTTTGAGCTTCGAATCCAAGGATTGAGCTCTGTATAACCGATTATCATACAGGTTTTTAGTTCGGTCGTGGGGCCTTATTTCTCAACCAAATCGCACAATTCTTGTCTTGTTGTGACCGTATATTCATGGGGATCAATATCCCGTTTAGCAATTTCAGTTTAGGAGCCTAATTTGGGAGTTGGGTTTCTTGGCCGAAAAGAAAAATTTTGGTTTTGAGGGCCCTCCAGTGTGGTTTCAGGTCGCGGATGGTGGTATTTGTAACCCTAGGAAGATCTAGTTCATTTTCAGACCATCAGTAGTCGGTTTGGTTGAGGTCAATTCAGACGTGCAACCTCAAGGTCATTAATGGCGGCCGTGTTACAGTTCTGGGGTTTCCATTGCCATCTGTCTGTCCCAATTGTTCCAGATCAGTTCTAGGGTCTCTCAGGGGCATGTATATATGATTCATATGGATTAAAAATAATCAGAGCAGTACCAATAAATCAAAACAGAAAATTTTGCAGTTGAGGTGTTTACCTCATAAACGGCCATTGTTCCTCCCTCTCAGCTCAGTTCAGTGCCTTGGTTGGGCTTGTTCAAATCCAGCCATGCCTCAGATCAGTCACACAGGGCCTAGTTCTTCCTCTCCTATGTTCATTTCTAATGAAGACATCATGCACACCATGCTTGTATTTCCATGGTCTCACCCAAACCCTCTCTCTCTAGCAGATCACATGCATGCCCCCATTGCTGCACAGTCTCCATATTTCACACACCAATATTCTGATTTCTCAATCCCCTCTCATGGTGTGCCTAATTCCTATACCCAATATATATTTCATATATATCTCCCCTAGGATTCCTATACATATACATATATGTATATCACTTGTAGGGATCAGTATAGGGCAGAGAAATGATGGAGCTGAGGGGAGCAATCATGTGGGGTTTGCATGCAACCTCATTGGTCAGTTTGGGTGGCAGATTAGGATAATTCAATGCTATATACAAATAAGTTGCAAATATATGCACAAAGGTGTGGGTAGGCCAACTGGTAAGTTTTTGGATAAAATTACTTTCCACCCAAAGGTCAAGGGTTCAATTCCCTTGGCCTCCCATTTGGCCATTTTTCCCATATTTTCGGTTAAGGCCACGTTTGGTTGAGCAGAAATTCAGTTTCAGTATTTCCTTCATAACTTTCATTCCGTAACTCCTTTTTCGACACGGTTTGTTCCGGGAGTTTCATATTTCAGTTATCTTCAGTGTCAGAGGTTCCGTGTCATTTATTAAACATTTGGGATTTTCTGGGTTAGCTAACTCGGATTTCGTTAGTGTTAAAGCGGTGTTATTTCGCTGAATTAATCAGTAATTGGGTTCGGGTATTTTACCCTTTTCCTCCAGACATATTTAATTATTTTATCGGTCTATCATGACCGCCGGGATTATGATTAATTCCCTAGATCATTCTATAAGCCGGTATTAATTAATAATTAATAACTAATTATTAATTACGCAAAGTCGGGGTGTTACACTCCCTCTGTTTTTAACCTAAATCATTTCTAAGATAGGCAGGATCATTTTGGCATTCATTTTTGGCTTCAAATCGATCTTATGGGTTCGGGCAGAGGGTTGATAACCCAACCTGCAACTCATTCGTATATGCTCATTTTTTAGCCAAAATCATTGAGGTCTGTTCTGTCATGATCCATTTTCTATAAGGTTTCATTCCCCATTCTTTAAACCTAGTTTGGGTGTGAGTTCCAGAGTTTGGTTTTCAAAACCAAAACCTGCAACCCGTGTTATGGAGGTCAGTTCTTTTGATTTTAGATCGCGGTCACATGTTTTTGGGACTCTAGGAGGGTCTAGTTGAGGTCTTGATAAGCCAAAACTAGTTTGGTGGAAGTTGGTTCAGACCTGCTTAAGCAAGGTCCATCCATGGTTGCCGTTGTACGGCTAGGTGTTTTAGGTTGTTTAAGAGTCTGTTTTTCATGCCTTGTTCATGTTTATTTACTTTAAACATCGTATATACAAAAATCAGAAGCTAAAACAGTTCATGCATAGGAAAGTTTTTAGAGAGAGAAAATGTTAAGTTTTTTATGTTTTACCTCTAACAGTGACTCCCTCTTCTTCCTCCTTCCTCCGAGGTCTCCTTTCTCCTCTTCTGAACTCTCTCTCTCTCTCTTTCTCTCTTTTTGTGTGTTGAATTTTTGGTGTGTATCTAATATATGTATATATGTATATGCATTCACATCAATGGTCATCACCAACTTTTTTCTTTTCACCTCCATTCCCCATCACAATCAGCAGCCATACCTCCATTTATTTTTCTGATTTTGCCCTTACCTCACCATACTTCCCCACCTACTTGATTATAAAATATGTATATATATATATATAATGTATACCACACACACACCCACACTCCCGGTTCCATGAACACACACACATATACATATATTTAATTAATTTCTTATGTTTAATTAATTAATAAATTAGTTATTCAATTAATTATATTTTATAATTTAATCATCACATTTTATATTAATTATAACTAATACTTAATTTCTCATATTAATAAATTAATTACATTAAATTAATTTATCATATTCTTAAGGGCATAATATTTACACTCATTTTTTCATAACCTCGTAAAACGTGCCTCATTACCCGACATTCTCGGGTCGGGGTATTACACCATACCTGTTCTGCATTTTTTTTTATCCGCGTATCCGCCTCCCTTGTTCCGTTCTTCTCCCTCGGTTTCCTCTTTTGAATCTACCAGCTTCAATCCCAATTTCTTTTCTCTGTTTCACTCTTCTTTATCAAATTTTCTATCAACTACTTGCATATACATATATCAATTTGCCCCCCATGTTTTGTTGCGCCCACGGTTCTCTCTCTCTCATCTTTTGGTTTCCCAGTCTTGATCAACCTCATCCATTTCTAATTAAATTTTCAAATCCCCGAGACCTTGAATCACGCCCCTCCCTTAATTCTCTCTTGTTTGTAACCTCCTTTATTTAATATATACATATAACGTTCATTCCATTTATATATACATACCTCCCATGTATATTTCCTGCTACACATATCTATAGATATATACTTACAGCTATATATATATATTCATCTACATATATACATATATATATATATATCCATATGCCATATATATAATTATTTATTTTATTATTTAAATTTTATCTTTCTTTTTAGTTTATTTTTATTTTATCTATTTGTTTTAACTTTTATTATTTATTATTTATTTTTTTATTATTTTTTTCGGTATTCGTTCCTTGGCTTGCTCGGCATCGCCCGACCATCATTCGTACAGTCAAAGCTATTAAGATGCCAAATTCGTTCATTTTATTTAATGTCATCACATGAAGCCCTATCGGTTCGGTTTACATGGCTCACTCGGTTACGATTTGGGTCAGGGTATTACATTGTGACTGACTTATCATTCTCCAGCTTCCGCAGCATCGTAGATGAATCAATTGGTGTAAAGGGCACTCATTCTAGTAAACAAACTGCAACCATCAAACGAACTATAAATAACGGCTCCCACTCTCGTCAATCATAAATTTCTCACTATTCGATCGATGACTAGAAACTTCAGGGGAAGGTTTCAGCCGCTGATACTTGGAATTAGTGGTTTTGGTCTCATTAGAACGACTGATTGAGCGGTTATCAAGTGTGTTTGGTTGGCTTTCAGGTGGCGGAGGTGGTGCTAGAAGTTTCCATCAACTTGTAATATCCCAACCCGGGATACGTCACGTATACCGAGGTAAGTCGGTTATATAGTGTAACTTAAACGGTAAGAAATGTATATCATGGTATTTCACAAAAATGAATGACTGGAAATGGAAAATGATTGAATGTATAAACCGTGCCGGGCAACACCCGAGCACCCCGGGACATCGCATCGTAAAGCGTGCACGCATGTATTTCCATGCATGCCCATGTTTCACAGACACGTAGTATACCGAAAATTAGTATATGCGTACGTGCCCAGAGTTTAAGTATATACGTATATGTATGGGCGTATAGGTACATATAAAATATGTATAATTATGAGTTATACATGTATATATATATTATAAAATATTATATATATATATATGTGTGTGTATAATAAATGAAAGAACAAAAAGGAAAAGAAAAAGGGAAAGAAAGAAAATGGGCAAGTGGGCTGCCAAGGACAGCCGTGAGTGTGAGTGGGTGAAGACCTATATATATATATATATATATATGTATCAAAAAGTGTGTGTGAACGGTTGTATGTGTGTGTGTAGTAAGTTGAGTGTATAACACTCAATAAGGAGTGGTGGTGACAGAAGTAGGTGATGGAGTGTGTAAGTAGATCTCAGGGTATGGTGAGGTCTGACTAGAGAGAGAGAGAGAGAGAGAGAGGCCGGTATTGATAAGTGCACATATGTATTGTGCACGGCCGAAATTGAAGGTGAAAAGCAAAAGAGAAAAGAGAGTCTCGGAGTGAGAAGGAAGGGAAACAAATCTGGAGTAGAGGCGCGAGGAATAGGGGCTCAACACCAAGAGAATCCGAACTTGGAGGTAAGCCACTGTTTCTGTCTTAAAACGTTATATCATGATTCGAATTATTTTGAATATAGGGACTAAACGAGCATGAAAAATGGCATTGATAGGAACAAACCGCACCTCATTTAGTTCACAAATGAGGAAGAAAACCCGAGTTGCAGGTTCGGTGAATAATTTTGGTTTCCATAGATTTTGTGCTTTAAACTTGACTTTGAGCTTGTAAGTACATAGGAAATCCACACAGGAATCTAACGCAACGAAAATCATGAAAAATGGTCCAAAAGTGAGCATGTTACAGTCAAGAAATCCCCACCGGTGCTACGCCGGAAACTGGGGAAAATAACGGTCGAAACCGTAGCCTTCTTAGGCTTTAAACCATCCAAATGAAGGATTAAAATGTTGGGGTCGATTTGGCATGAAAAGATTTGAAATGCAGTGAAAATTAGGCATGAAATGGTGAAAACAGTACCTAGGGTTTACTGTTCCGGCGACTGTGGCCGGAAAACCAGTCGGGGAAGACGACCGGAATGTCGGGGTGGCATTCGGGTTAAGACGAACCGGGTCTGGGCCGGGTCGGGTTGAGATCCGACCGACCGCAAAAACGGAGCCAACACTGCGTCGTTTTATGTTTAAATTTTAAATGAATTGGGCTGTTTGGTTACGGTGATAAGAAATGTGAGGATCAGGTTTGGGGTTATCTGTCACGACCCGAAACCCACCCTGTGCGGATCTCGCATCGCGACCGCCACCCTCAGGCCCGAGGACCCTTGGGCGAAGGCTCACATAGGTAGTGGTATCGAATAGATGTGCAACATACGTTTTGCGGAAGCGTGAAAAAAATTTTCTTTTCTTTTCTCATTTTTAAATTATGCACATCCGTCCGAGACTGCCGCTACATACATAGCATACATGGTTACACATTCAGAGTATAACTAAAACTTAAAGACTTATAACATTAAATACAATACATGTTCGATTTCTCTGAGGGCTTATTACATATTCTTACATTGTCTACTAATACAAAATATACTACTAGAGTTCATAGGTTTTTCAAAAGAAACTATTTAAACATATCTTCCCAAAATCAGCAAATTCATCATCGTCGTCCTCAAGTCAAGACTGCTGCTAATTACCTGAAAGGGGGGTCCGAACAAAGTCCGGGTAAGCTAATCTAAGCTTGTGAGCAATTCCAGTATTCGTCATGGGGTTTTCAATTAGCAGTGGTTTTGTACATAAGAGTTTATAAAATAATCACCTCTTTGTCATTGGTCGGACCCTCTTGACTAATGCTGGTGACACTATCCACCTTTGGAGGATGTGGAAAACTTTGGCACTTCAACTAGGATAGCACCGCAATGGACATTTTGTATCACTAGATTTGCGTACTATCCCGGGCGATTACCAAGGACTTGGTGGTTTCAACATTTTTTGGGAGGTATGAATTTCTTAATTTCCTCACTTCATTTTTTGAGAAAATATCATTTTGATTGACTTTCCTATTTTGGGCAGATTTGGGCCTACGAGGTCCTCCAACTATTGCCCAACCCATTAGTAGAGGCAGAAGAGAACATGTTTCCTCGCATGTGGCAATGGCAGAAGGTGAATAGGCAGACTCGTTAGAGGGCAAATGTAGTACGGAGATTTCAAGAGGCCCTGGACATGCTCTACGAGGACATGGTTAGTCCCTTTATTTAGAATTTCCTTTTGCTAATATGTGACGTGAGAAATTCACATTTCTCATTTATGACAGATCCAATGGAATCCTTGGAGGATGGTCCCGCCCTCAATAGAGCGGAGTATTGGGATAGCATGCCGACACTTGATTTTAGAAGGGCCTTTTGAGAGGGAATATTACTTGGGCGAGAAAGTGATTCGCCAAGTAGATACGGCTGCACAGCTCTTTTCGCCTATATCGCCCCCAACCAATATGAGAGATTTGGACTCATTTGACTCCGACCACGATGTTCTAGAGCTTTATGAGCGGGTGGCCATGCAACGGTTCTTCAACCAGTTCGTTCATATGACGAGCTATTTGGAGAAGCTGATGCCTTCTTTGACTGGGGGTTCGCCTCCCCCACCTAGGGCTGGAAGGCCAAGTGCGAGTGAGAGGTCATCTCAGGAGGCCACCATCACAATGGTTGATGCAGGGCTATTGGCAATTTTCCCAGCTTTTAATGTATCAGTGATGACCGATGACGAGAAGTTTAGGCTATAAGAGTTATCCCAGCTAACCAGGTCTATCGAAAGACTACTGGCTCCCAACCACTTGACTGGGGTAAGAGTTTTCTTTTCCTAAATTTTCTATGGTCTTTCTCTTTCTTGAATTGACACAAGATGTTGTTTAGGAATTCAGGTGGCCTGGAATATTTATGAGGAGGCCTGTGTCTACATCAAGGCCTTGAAGCATAAGGTTTCCCAAGTCACCGTGGAGTCGTGGCGAAAAGCCACTTGCCGAACAGACTCTGACATTGTAAGGACATGATTGCCCTTTTCTAACTGTCCATATCTTGACTGTATTTTGACATTGCATTTGAAACTCATGACTTTTTAGGCTGCTCAGGTTTCTCGTCTAGAAGAGATGAACTAAGGATAAGGTCGCCTTGGGGGCGGGATTCCTAGCGGGAGGAGAAGAGGAGAGCCCAAGAAGAAAAGCGACAGTTAGCCGAGTAGCTCCCGCACTCAATTAGCTCAGCCCAGCAGAGCGTTGAGACAAATGGTGAAGAGCAAGAATGAGGATACTGAGGAAGAAGAGGCTCTTCCCTGTGACTCTCGACGACATGAGGGAGGATGGCAAGGGCGCCGTTAGATCAAAACATTTCCTTTCGGATGAACAATTTATTCTGTTAGATTTTCTTGTTTTTGATTACTTTGTTTTATTTTAAACAAATAAATGATTAATGCATGCATCTTTATCAATGAATGTGAGAAATACCATCAAAAATGAAACAAGAATTGGCATATGACATGTTTCAGATTGACAAAATAAGACAAAAATAGCAAAAATATGCGAAATCGGGCAAAGTGGCCTGAATCCCCACTGTATGCCGATCGGCACGTATAGAGGGGGGTTTCCTAGGCTTATGTGTTGATCGGCACTCGTGGTGTGTCGATCAGCAACGTGTCTTGCCCCGGGCAGTTTCGTAGCATGTTACGTGTTTTTGAATATTTTCCAAAAATTAGTCTCTTAAACCAACTTGGAAATGAACTTGTGAGTTTTTTAGGATATATTGCAAACCCTAAACCTCCCAGCTCGTCATATTCAACCTCTTGACAGTTCTACTACTGTGTTTTCTGCCTCTCTACTATGATGGCTTCTGGAATTATGGATGTAGCTATTTTTTACGAACAAGTCCGTACATGGTTGTATTGTCTCTCGGGCTCGAAGAAGATTAACTTGGGGCTATTAAAGCTAAAATCTATTTTCTCTCTTGCCCAAGCTAATGTAGACTGGCATCTGTTGTGGGCTTGTGCTCATTTTTAGGATCCTGTTGATCATTGTTTTCGCTTTCATCTAGAAGAAATATACCCTACCTTTGAAGAGTTTTGTGCTCTTATTGATATCATGGTTCAAGGTAAACTGATCGTTCCTTCTGTATAGCGTGGTTATTCTTCTTCTCTATCCTCTTTACTTGACTTGGATGCTGAGAAGGCAAAGAAATTGGTTCAAGGTGAATCATTCTCCCTACTTCCCATATTAGAAGTTTTCATGAATCAAGAGGCTAACCGCAACAAGCTGTGTGTTTTTTCTCTATGCATTATCCTGAGGTTCTTGATTGTCCCAGAGCCTAATCAGGCTGATGTCCACCTAATTGATGTTGTGACTGAACTGAACAAAGGAAATAATATGATAGGTATTGTTCTAGCCGATACTTTGAATGGCTTGGACTTGGTTCATGATGGCTCAAATATTTTCAAAGGTAGCCCATTGTTGTTAACAATGTGGTTGCGTGATAAGTTGAAGCTCTTGACACATTCAATTACCATCCCTTATATGTCAAAGTACTATTGTTCAAGGGCGTTGTTGGTGACCAAAGATAATGAAAGAGATTGGTGTGAATTCCTTGCTTAACTTTCACCTTATGATATTAATTGGTCCATTGTTCACTAGCAAAGCAGAGCCCCTCGCTTGCACTCTCCTAGTTATTCTTGTGTTATTTTGGCAGGCTTGAGGAAAACATTTTTCTATTATCCCATTCACATACTGCGTCAATTTTAATGCATGCAGGTTGCCCTAAGGTCTTAGGGTCCTCACTTCATTGTGGAAATATTGACTCCATCTGTAGCCACAAAGATATCCAACTGTTGGGAATGTGCTCATGTTCCAGATTTGGATAATATAGAATATTCCGACAAAGTTCTTATGACTGAAGAACATTTATGGTGGCTCTGGGACCTAATCAGTGAAAGAGAATAACTTAGGAATTCTATCATTTTTTAAGAGATTGGAGTAGACACTAATGTGGACATAACTTCAAAGTTAAAAGCGATTAAAGAAGCCTACAAAGATTTCAAAAAAGGAGGATTGGGAAAGTTGGACTGGGAAATAGTAAGTCAGCCGCGAGGTGTGACGAAAATAGAGGCAACTGCCCCCTTAAGCTTGAAAAGAAAACGAGGAAGACCTAAGAAAACACCAAAATTGAAATATAATAATGGTGAGCTGAACTTCAAGCATTTTTCTCTGCACGTAGACTCGACAAAGAACTACTGGGTTTCATTGAGAAAGTGACTGGCCGCCGCTTTGAGTTGGAAGGCAGGTTGGTGGAGAAGAAAGAATGAAGAGAATAAAGGATCCGAGTATCTTTTAACAATGAAGATTTAGAAAAAAAAATTTAGAAGAAGTTAGTTCCATGTTAGACTTAGACCAAGTTGATAGGGATTTTACCTATTATTAAATAAAAGATGATCTTTAACTTTTGGATTTGAAAGAATTAAACTTTTATTGCAATTTTTAAGACCGCACTCACAGTAACTTAGTAAGCTACCTACGTACCCCCGTATTACATGTGTAGCAACAATGTGTAATGGGGGGTCGTAGTTCAATACAACGGACAACTAGCCGCTAAACATAATATTTCTTGAGCTGGTTGAGGTTAGTAAGTGATGAAAACTCGTCTCCATCTATATCAGTGAGCCACACTGCTCCTCTAGTGGTTATAGATTTGATGATGAATGGGCCACTCCAAGTAGGCCTAATTTACCTCTCTGGTCAAGTACCGGTGCTCGATTTTCCTTTAAAACCAAATCTCCCACTTTCAGACCTCTCTTTTTCACTTTCATGTTAAAGGCTCGGGCTACCCTTCTATGATACCCTTGTGTCTGATATAAAGCTTTGAGCCGTTTTTCATTTATGAAGGCTAACTCATCGTATCTACTTTGTAACTAATCAATTTTAACAACTTGATTCTTGAGAAGTACCCTGAGTGAGGGTATTTCTAGCTCAACAAGTAACAATGCCTCCATCCTGTATGTCAGGGAGTATGGGGTTTGTCTAGTAGGTGTTCTAATAGATGTACGATACCCCCATAAAGCTAAAGAAATTTTTTCATGCTAGTTCCTGCTGGTTTTTGTTGTTCTTCTCAAGATGTTCTTTAGATTTTTGTTTGCAACCTCTACCGCCCCGTTTGTTTGAGGTCGGTAAGGCAAGGAATGATGATGGGTGATTTTGAACTCTTCGACCAAATCAGTGACCTTCCCTTTGAAGTGCAAGCCATTGTTTGAAATTAATTCGTGGGCTACTCCATATCGGCAGATGATGTTGGTTCTAATAAATTGAGCTACCTTTTTTGCATTGAGGATAGCATAGGAAGTAGCTTCCACCCATTTGGTGAAGTAATCAATGGCTAATAAAATGAATTCGTGGCCGATAGAGGCTTTTGATTTGATTTTGCCAATGATATCTATTCCCCAAGTTGCAAAGGGCCAAAGGGGTGTCAAATTGTACAACTCCCTAGGGGGGAGATGTTGAACATTGGCATGTATCTAACATTTAGGGCACTTCCTGAAGAAAGTAATACAATCTTTATCCATGGTGTTCCAATAGTAACCTTGTCGGGCTATCTTCTTGGCTAGCATGTGTCCATTCATGTGAGGTTCACAAAATCCTTCATGGATTTCTATCATGACATATTCAGTTTCGTGTTTATGTAAGCACAATAGGTGTATTACATTGAAAGATCTTTTGTAAAGTTTTCTGCCACAAATAATGAATTAGGTGGCCCATCGTCTCAAGGTTGCTTTGTCTTCCTTGGTATATCCTTCAGGGTATTTTGAGTGTCTGATGAATGACCAAACCTCGTCGTACCAAAGTGTGAATGTCGAGTCCTCTACGACTTCATTGATGTTGTAGTAGTATCTCAAAGTTTCTCAAGTTTGAATCAAGAGCGGTTTGATTGTGGCTTCTTCTAGAATGTCCACCATTAAGGCAAGGGTGGCTAAGGCATCAACGAAACTGTTTTTAGCTCTATGTATATAGTAGAATTGTATATCTTCAAATTTGGTTATCATTGTCTCCAGGTACTGGTGGTAAGGTAGGAGCTTCTCCTATTTGATTTTCCATCTCTTTTGGACTTGGCCGATAACGAAGGTTGAATCCCCGTATACATCCAAGAATTTAACTTTCAGTTCTAGAGCTGCTTGTAGGCCCACTATATAGGCTTCACACTCTATGGTATTGTTGGTAGAGGGGTATTGCAGTTTTATGGCTAGAGGCGTATGTGACCCATCTAGGGCTACTAGAAACATGTAAATGCCATACCCCTTCTTGTTGGCGGTACCGTCAAAGAAAGACACCACCTATCCTTATGAATTTGCATGATTTCTTCACCTGAGAACTCAACTTCCTTGACAATTCCACCCTCAACTAGGAAATTTACTAGGTAGTCGGCCACGACCTTCCCTTTGATGGATTTCTGAGTTATGTGCACTATGTCAAATTCGAAAAACAATAGTAGCGACTGAGTAGTGCGGCTTGATAGGGCCAATTTTTCAAAGAGATACTTCATAGGGTCCATGCGGGAAATCAAGTGTATTGTATAGGCTATCATGTAATGGCGAAGTTTTTAGGTAACCCAGATAAGAGTAGTGCACTTCTTTTCGAGGGCATTATAATTTTGCTCATAGGAGATCAATTTCTGGCTCACATAGTAAACAAGTTTCTCCTTTCTTTCATGTGTTTGGTTTTGGGTTAACATGGCTCCAACGACTGTGTCAGTTATTATGAGGTACAGTAATAAAGGCAACTTGGGCTATGGAGGAACCAAGATTAGCAGATTGGTCAGGTATTCTTTGCTATTTTCGAAAGCCTCTTGGCATGAGGTGTTCCACTTTTTGGGAGAATATTTCTTCAGAAGTTTAAAAATGGGCTCACAAATAGTAGTTAGTTGTGATATAAATCTGTTGATGTACTGAAGTCTCCCTAAGAAGCCCCAAACTTGCTTTTCTATTTTGGGCAAAGGCATTTCCATAATGGCTTTGATTTTTACGGGATCCACCTCTATCCCTCTTTGACTTATCATGAAGCCTAGGAGTTTTCTTGATGTGGCCCTATATATACACTTTTGGGGGTTTAGTCTCATTTTGTATTTCCTGATTCTCTCGAAGAACTTTCTTAGGAAATTGGAATGTCTTTCCCTGCCTTTAGATTTTATGATCATATCATCGACATAGACTTCAACCTCTTTATGGATAAGGTCATGTAAGATAGCAGTGGTTGCCCTCTGATAAGTAGCCCCTGCATTTTTCAGGTCAGAAGGCATGACTGTGTAGCAATATGTGCCCCATTGTGTTATGAAGGTAGTTTTTTCCATGTGGTCAGGGTGCATCTTGATTTAATTATACCCTGCAAAGCCATATACAAAGGACATCATGGAATGTTGAGCTGTGTTGTCTATCAACAGGTCTATATTTGGTAAAGGAAAGTCATCTTTTGGACAGGCTTTGTTGAGGCCCTTATAGTCAATACACATGCGGACTCGCCCCATCAATCTTGGGGACAAGGATGATATTGGCTAACCATTGCAGGTACTCGACCATGGCCAAGAACCCTACAACAAATTGTTTTTTAACTTCCTCTTTGATTTTGAGGGACCACTCTTGACTGAGTTTCCTCAATTTCTGTTTGATTGGTTTGGCATCAAGGTAAGTCAGGATTTTGTGTTAGACTATGTCTATGTCCAAGTCTTTGTAAGGCCAAGCAAAGACATCTTAGAATTCTTTTAATAGTTCAAACAAGATTTCTTGTTCACCTTAGCTAAGGGTTGCACCGATTTTGACCTCTCTAGTCTCACCTTCTAATCCTAGGTTAATGGTCACCGTTTGTTTTGTGACAAGTTGAGCCCTATCTCGAGATTTGGTGATTGTTTTGGCCAAGTCTATTAGAAACTTTCTATCCCCTATGTCAAAATTATTGTATTCTTCAAATTCATCATCATGTTCATTATTTGCAATTAAAGGATACTTAAAAGAAGAATTTATTTCATCGAAAGAAGGAAAATTAAAATTAGCTAGTTCGTCAAGATTAATGAAATCTAAAGAAAGAGAGTCCTTTGACTCGGAGTCAAAAGTTTTGTCAAAATCTGTGTCAATCAAGTCTGAGTAACCGAATTCTTGCTCAAGTTGTTCATCTAAGGTTGGCACCCCTTTGACTAGGAGCCAATTGTTGATTAGAGTATGGATGGGTGTAATGTCTTTAACTAGATCTTCTCCCATGTTGCTTGTGGAGATCATATGAACCATATCATCAGTGAGTTCTATCTTGGTGAAGTAATCTGTCAGTCCTCCGAGCTCTTCGATCCAGTCTTATTGTTGAGGATCATGTTATCCAACTAGTACCACCACCTCCTTGTCAAAACCATAGGTGTAGTCACCGAGTCTTTCCCAACCGAGAACTCTAGTCTTGGCCTTAGCATTGTACCATGGCTCAGGTAACCCATAGTACGGATAGTCTTCTCTTTGCTTGACAAAGCTCCCATTCAAGGTGGGGAAGAAAGGCTTTTTCAGTAGGTGTATATCCGAGCCCGAACGTGTATTCTCTTTCCGGTTGGCAGGGTGGTGTAGGTAGACCTTGTAATTGAATCTAAGGCCTTTACCCGACACATATCCCACGTGCACCATCATGTTTATCACAACTTGTTTGTATAAGCCTCTGTCAAGTACTTGTTCTATCTCAAGGCTCCCTATATAGTCGAAGCTTGACAAAGGTAAGTCATTGGCATTGTGTTAGATCTCTAGTATGGGGAGAACATCGCTGGCAGGATCAATGCCCCTATGTATAGTGACTACCCCTATTGGATAGGTGAATTTGAGCTTCTAAGGTAAAGATGATGCTACGACTTTCATTTCATATAACCAGGGCCTTCCAAGCAACAAATTAAAGGATGTCGAGATATCTAGTACTTGGAAATATGCAGTGCTTTCAACCGGGCCGAGGTTCATGGTAAGTGCCATGACCCCTACAACTTTCCTCCGAGTATTGTCATATGCCCACACTGCTTGGGCTGATGGAGTGAGTTGACTATTTCTAAGCCAAGTCATTTTGTAGTTCTCAGGGGATAAACGTTGAAATCGGAGCCGTTGTTAATGAGTACCATAGGTATCCTCTTTCTGAGAGCATCTATGGGAATATGCAGAGCCTTAGTGTGGTCAACCCCTCCTTTGGCAAGTCATGATCAGTGAAAGTGACAATATTGTTGAATTAGACCCCTCCAATGATTTGTGTGAGTTATTCCAGGGTAGTAGTGGTATAAACCCATGCTTCATTGAGATGCTTCAAAATAACCTGCCTATGTGGAAAGGATGATGTCAATAACCCCCATACTGAGATGTTGCTTATGTCTTCTTGAGTAGTTTGAGGAGCTCGTCTTCGATAGGGAACCTGAGGTGGGACTCCTATTGATCTTTTGGTCTTCAAAAAAACTCTATGAATGGGTCATCTACTTGTAGACAAGTAGGCTTGAATGGTCTCCCCTTCGTATGACATGTACTACATTGGTTGAGCCAGACTGACTCTTTTTATCCATGAGTTCGTCCCAAGTAATCATGCTACAATTTGAGACATTTGTGGAGTCTTTGATGAGGCCGCTTGGATTTGAGTTTTCGAGACTTAACATATTGATATTAAGTCGTGCATTGTAGGCTGGCAACGGGTTGGTGGTGACATGGGGCCTTGTTGGCAAGACCCTTATTATTTCTCCATCAGATAGGTCTTGAATTTCATGCTTTAGAGCTCGACATTGATTTGTGTTATGTCAATCACCTTGATGATAGGCGCAATGCTGATTTGGACCAAACCTTAGGTAAAGGTTTCGGAGCTGCTTTTGGTTCCAAGGGTTGAAGAAGCCCCTTCTCTCGGAGGTGATTGTATATTTCACTTATTAATGCTGGTAAATATGATAATTGCCTTTGAGGGCATTTCTGTGGGACATCATGTGATGTTGGCCATGAAAATGACCTTGACGTGTTGACGATAGTGATCATGTGGGTCGGGCCACTTGGCTTTGAGGTTGGAAAAACCTTATGAAGTTTTTGGTCACTTACTTTGAGAGTGCCATCGTTAACCACATCTTCTACTTGCGTTTCGGCCCCTACTAATGCTTTGAATGTCTCAAAGTATTAGGCGAAAAGAGTTTCACGGTAGAACGGAAGTAGATTCTTTTTTACCATCTGAACCTGTTCGGCTTCATTAGACCCGTTGATCATTTGAGCTGCTTTAGTCTGTCACCTAGTGATGACTGTAGACAGACTTTCTTTTGATTCTTGTTTGGTGGTCTCCAAGTCTCAAAGGGTGATATCAAGTTCATTGTTGTATTTGTACTACATGACAAAGGCATTGTATAACTCCTCCCAATCTTTGGAAACTGCATTTTCTAAGTTTAGATGCCATCGTAGAGTGGCTCCGATCAAGGTTTAATGAAACATCTGAACCAAGACATTGGTGTTTGCCCCTAGTGGTTGCATGTCCCTTACATATAGCTTGAGATAAGTTTTTGGATACACGGTTCCATCAAATTTGTCGAGATTCGACATTTTAAATTTCAGAGGGAACCGAATGTCTAGATAGAGAGATAGCTTGTGAATATCGATCATGTCATCACCTCGGTGAGTTTTATAAAAGAGAGTCTCCATTTTTTCAAACTTGTGAGCAAGGCCCTCTTTTTGTGGTTTCGAGATCTCTATTGGCATGTACTGTTCACCCCAATCATAAGGATCATGGGCAGGTGGATCTTGGTTTTGTTGATGCTATTGTTGTTGTCCGTCATGAGGCAGGGCTGGTGGCACTTGGCGAGGACTGTCACTACCTGCTGGAACAAGAGGTGGTGGTGGTGGTAACCTTTGCTGTACCAGATCTTGAACTATGAAGGAGAGTCTTTGGCTCTCTTCTCGGTAATCAGCCATGTCTTTCTTGATGTCAGCCAGAATCTAAAGTACCTGTTCAAGGTCCACTGCAATTAGAGCTGTGCTTTTCTGATCTATTGAAATGTTAAAGATTCGGATCAATCGGCCTTGGCTAGTCCATTTCTAAGTTAGTTGTGGGTACCTATTTTTGAAAAACGCCGATGTTATTTAACTTGTTTTGGTGTCAAGAAAATCCAAGTCTCATTTGTAGCCTCGTTGCAACTTGCAAAATTGGTTTTTCAGGAAAAAATCAGAGTTTTTCTAAAAAATTCAGAAAATTGGAAAAAATCTTGTAGAACAGGAGACTAGCACTTGATGAGTTCGCAAAAGTGCACTCTAAATACTCTATTATTATATTAAAATACTAGAATGTGACCCTATTATGAGAGTATAGTGTTTAATATTTTTAGTTCCTTTATATTTAGTTTTATGATATATTTTATGTTTAAGTGCTAATTAATATATTTATTGAATTAGGGAAACATTGAAGGTCAAAGAAGAGAATGAGAAAGTGGTTTTCATGAACTTTTTAGAGGACGTTTTAAGCTTTTCAGAAAGGTGTGGTTTGCAAAAATCCGAGTTCGTTTGAGCCTCCAAACACTGTTTTAAAGTCAGGCCTAGAAAGGTGGATTTCTGTCCGACTAGCAAACTTCAAAAGGTCATAACTTGAGCTTTTGTAGTCCAAGTCAGGTGATTTTTAAGCTTAAAATTATCTACACATCCAGGGCTACAACTTCCGTGAAGAACCCAAGTCAAGATTCAGTCGTCATCTAATAAGAAAAGGGGCCTAAAGTTGACTGCTGCGCGAGAATAAGAAAAGCAAAGCAAATAAAGAAAGTTCAAAGCTGTGGCGCCCATGGAGTTCAAAAGACGGCTGAGCAAGGCACCAAAGCAGAACCAAATGAAAGAAAAAAAAAGAAGGAAAAATCAAGGTGAGAAAAGTCAAACGCGTGCTGTTGGCCAAGGCTTAGAACAGCAAAGGAAAAATAAAAAGAAAAGCAAAGGCAAGTGGCTGACGTGGAGTTTTGAGATGTGGGGCCCAGGCGTGAGAAAAAGGGGCTGATTGCAACGTGAGGGCGCTGGGCCTGTGGGCGTGGTGTGCTGTGCGATGTGGGCCAGGGGTTGCTTGTGCGGCTGAATGGTTCAACAAGGCTTGTGTGGGACCCTGGCATTGGGAAAGACAAGGGTTCAGGTGCAAGGTTTTTAAAAGGTGGAAGCAGTACGACTAAACGAGGAGAAAAAAATACAGAGAACAACAGGAGCGGCGCGCAGCAGTTCTGACACAGGAAAACAGAGCCACGGCACCATGCTTGATGATTATTTTTCTCTTAGATTTATGTTGTACGTCCTGCGTATGGGTAACTAAATTTTTAAGTAAGGTTAGAGATAAACTTGCACCATAGATAGGTATTTTTAATTTATTTTTTATTCATGTACGTAATGTTTATTTATTAAAATTCTTTGGTTGTCATTCGTAATTTATTGTTGGGTTTTATTCTCCGAATAATTAAACGGTTCAGTTTGTTTATACATTTAGTCATGTTTTTTCTATTGAATAGATTAATGCTTTGATTATTTTTGGAACAATTGATTATTTATATTGATTCAATTCTTTGCTGCAATATTACTCCCTGGGTATATTGTCGTCGTTGGGTTTTATCAATGTGGATAACAATTTGCGTTTTTTAAAAGTGTTGAATGATTTTTCAAAGGGTTACATTTGGTCTAATTTTGGTTTATAATTCTATATCTTCCGATTGAAATTTGTGGAATTAAATTTTCAATTGAGTTATCAGTGAATTAAAAATAATTAAAATACCGAATATGTGCAAGGGATTCCCAAAGCTCTACTATTCGTTAAATTTGAGTACTTTGTCCGTTAATCAGTTTGCTTAATTTTTATTTGCATTCAAAAACACTTTCTATATTTTTATTTTCTCGTTAACCGTTTAATACTTTCTTTAGTTTCAAAAATTCTGTCTATTATCTTTTTAATTTTGTCTCCCTGTGGAATCGACACTCCAAAGCTACACTACAACTATCGCGTTATTCTTTGGGCGTAATCAAATTTTGGCGCCGTTGCCGGGGAAACAGTAGAAAAATCAGTAAATAGTTTTTCTTTTCAGCAGTTTGTAAAGGCGGTAACTTCGTTCCCTTCTCTTTACTTGCTGCATTATTATTTTATTTTATTTTATTTTTCTTTTCTTTTCGTATTATATTTTTTTTTATTGTTATCTTGAGTGGATAGTAGGTATAGGGACGCATTAGGTCGATTTGCTTGTAGACCTGTGTTAGAGTCTGATTTAGAGTCTAATTTTTCTTGTTTTTCTAATTTTTTGTTTGATAATTCTTCTAATTTTGAAACTATGAGTGAACATGAGGATGAACCCACCAAGACCCTTCAGGATTACCTCCACCCTACACGCACAGCCACACCATCATGCATCATGTTTCCACCCAATATGCGTCAAATTGATGTTAAAACGGGGGTGATACAGTTACTCCCTACATTTCATGGTTTGGAAAATGAGAATCCATGTGTGTATATTAGGGAGTTTGAAGAGGTAGTTGCGACTTTCCATAGTCAAAATGCAACACAAGACATTGTGAGACTTGAGTTCTTTCCTTTCTCTTTGAAGGATCGAGCTAAGAGTTGGCTATACTCACTGAGACCACGGTCAATTGGATCGTGGAATGAGATGACTCAGATTTTCTTGACTAAATACTTTCCCCAACATAAGACCAATGCTTTAAAAAGACAGATTTCCACCTTTGCACAAAAGGATAGTGAGACTTTGTATCAGTCTTGGGAGAGATTTAAGGAGTTATTAAGTATGTGCCCTCACCATGGGTATGAGAGCTGGCGTATAGTGAGTTATTTCTATGAGGGACTTACACCTAGAGAGAGCCAATTTGTAGAGATGATGTGTAATGGTGAGTTCTTGCAGAAAGATCCTGATGAGGCCATAGAGTACCTTAATGAGCTTGCTGAAAAAGCTCACACTTGGACAAGACCTAGTGCTTTTGAGAGCACAAATAGGTCACGACCTATAGGGAACCAAAATAGTGGAGGAATTTACCATCTTAGGGAGGAGGATAACTTGAAAGCTAAGGTTGAGATACTCACTAGGGAGTTAGAAGTGCAAAAGGCTAAAAACTTAAAGCCAACACACTTAGCTAATCATGCAGAGGCTTTTGCACCGTGTTCTGTGTGTGGTGGGGTAAATCACCTCGCCCAAGAGTGTCCTACATTTGTCGAGATGAGAGGGATGTATGATGAATAATGTAATACCTTAGGTATGTACAAGAAGCCTTTCACACCCTTCTTTGAGACCTACAATCCAAGGTGGCGCAATCACCCTAATTTTAGCTGGAAGTCTAAAAACCAGCCACCTGCACCACCACCTGCACAGCCCCCTAGACCATATCATGCATCTTCATCTTCTAGGAATTCTTTAGAAGACACTTTGCATGCATTTATTGAAGCACATGGTAAAACTAACCAAAAGATTGAATCTTTGATTACGCAGGTTCTGGAAGAAAACAAGGAGATAAAGAGCCAAGTGTCCAAATTGATGAGCTCTTTGAGTGTGACTGAGCCAGAAAAGGAAGACGAGGACCACTAGACGTATATGATTGATGTAACACCCCGATCCTGTATAATTAATAATTAAATATTAATTATTAATTAATACCGGCTCAGAGAATAATCAAGGGAATTAACCCTAATCTCCCGACGGTCAAGATAGACCGATAAAATAATTAAAACATGTTCGAGAATAGGGTACAATACCCAAACATAATTACCAATTAATTAGGTGAAATAATGTCAATTTAACACTAACAGAATTCGAATTAATTAACCACAGAAATTCCGAATGACTAATAAATGACACGGAACCTCTGACACTGTAGATAACTGAAATAGAAACTGACCGGAAGAGACCGCATCGAAAAAGGAGTTACGGAATGAAAGTTATGAGGCAAACATCAGAAACTGAATTAATATGCAGCCAAACAGGGCCTTAACCAAAAAATGGTGAAAAATGGCCAAAATGGTGGCTAAGGGAATTGAACCCTTCACCTTTGAGGGAATGAATTTTTCTCAAAAAGCTTACCAACTGGGCTGCCATTACTTTGTGCATATATATACAACTCAATTGTATATATCTCTAAGTTAATCAAGTCCCCACCTCAAATTGGACCAATGAGGTTACATGCAAACCCCACATGATGGTTTCCCTCAGCCCACCTCAGCCCTAAGATCCCACTAATTCTCTGATATATACACATATATATAGAGATGTATATGTATAAGAGTGTATATATATATATGTATGGTATGTATATATGAGGTGGAATATTATGGCCACAAATGGTCTTGTGTGTAATCAGAACAGAGTGAATGAGAGACCTAAGAACTGCCTGTGTGTGGGCTCGGTTAGAGAGGGCTGCCAAGGTGAGCTTGCCATGCAAGTGTGTGTGTACCCATGGTATATGTGTGTGTATCTTCATGGAGATGCACCAATGGAGGGTGGAGCTGTGCATTATGTGGCTGCACTGAGGGGCACGACTGCACAGGAGCAGCATGCATGAAGCCACAGCCGAGCCAAAAGAGAGCAGCCACTGTCCGAAGGTAAAACACCAAAATTTCTGAAATTTTCCCCCTTAAGTTGTTTACTGTTTTCCTTTAATTGAGGCTAATGAAATGCATGCATGAAGTTTAAAATGCATTAACTAGAACTTGGCATGAAAAACCTGAAACTGAGACAGCTTGAAACCCAAAACTATAGCAAAACTGCCATGGTTGGACCCCAACTTGCAGGTCTGAATCGACCTCAACCAAACCGAATTTTGATGGTCTAAACATGAACTAGACCTTCCTAGGATGCCAAAACCACTGATCCGCGACATAGAAACCTAGGTTTAAGCCCTCAAATTTAGAGCTATTGCTTTCGGCCATGAAACCCAAATCTGAAATAGGCTCCTAAACTGAAAATCTTAGAATGGGATATTGATCCCCATGGATTTACGGTCACAAAGAACCAAACCGTGTGAGATTTTGTGGAGAAATAAGGCCACACGACCGAACTGAAAACTTGCACAATAATCGGTTAAACAGAGCTCAATCCATGGATTTGAAGCTCGAAATTAATGCCAAATCGTTGGTCTCACTCCCAGAGATGTTTTGGAATTAAAACATGTTGAAAACCGTGCTTGAAAAGCCACGAAATTGAGAAATTGTAAACCTGCAAATTAGGACAAACGGGGGGAAGAAATGGGGAAGACGGAGTTGACTCGGCCGAGTTGACGGAGTTGACTCGGCCGAGTTGACCGAGTCATACTGAGTTGGCCCAGTCGACGTAGACACGTGTCGACATGTGAGCGCTCCACTGCTTAATTGAAACTACACCGTTTTGCTGTTAACTGATTTATTTCAAATTGAATTATGCCTGTTTGGATGCGGTGTTAACAAATTAAAATTCGGAATTGGGCTAATTCTGAACATGGATAAGGGCCAAATTGGGGTTAACCAGGATATTGAAATCCGGTTTACTGGGGGTCAGTGAACCGGTTGGTTTTTGGAGGTTTTGGACTGGTTCAATTTTTGAACCCTAAAACCAAGGGGTTTGAACCCCTAAATTATGTAATTACATTTTGACCCCTGAAGTTTCCTGAAATTACGATTTAACCCCTGACAGTTTTAAATATTGTACAGTGGCCCACATTTTGGAAAATTTCTTCATTGAAGCCCTGAATAAATTAATTAAATAATAAAATAATTATTTTATTATTTTATTAAATAGATAAAATTATAATTTTACCCCTAGACATTAAATATGTCAAACGGAGTCCAAATAAATTAAATAAATAGTGTATTTTCACTATTTCAAGCATTTTGGACTCAATGGTACAGACCGATTTTGGAAATACAATCCCGAAAAATACAGACCCGTAAGTGATAAATGACCGAACTGCCCCTGATGGTACCCAGACCCAAATAAAAATATCAGATAGCATATTTTGACTATCTCGGGCATTCTGAACTCAACGGTGAGGTCCGTTTAATGAACTGAGGTCCCGAAAAAATACAGACACGTAGGTGTAAATGACCGAGTTGCCCTTAATGATACCCAGGGCCGATTAAACATAACAGACAGTCCAATTTCACTATGTTGGACGCTCTGGACCCAATGGTGAGGTCCATTTTATGAACTGACGTGCCGAAAAATACGACACATGAAATTACCAAATTACCCTTGATACCGTAGAAGACCTAAACAAAGTCCGATTGGGACGAGACTGATACCGATAGGAGCCCAGACACTGGTGAGACTGTATACTTGATTAGATGACGAATCAGGGTCAGAATTACACAAAACGTAAAATGACCAAAATACCCCTGAGCACTGTAAGTGCAAAGTAGAGGTCGAATAAAGGTCAAACTGATCTGATAAATTATCATAGGGATAATTATGAACACTGAAGGGCTAAATAAGACTCTGAGACAGTCAACGCGTAAAACGAGAAATGACCGATGTGTCCCGATGATCTAAAGCAGATACCAAATGAAGTCCAAGGGACTTACAAATTTATACATGAGATATATGGGATATTCTGAGGACCATAACAGGGTCCGGGATAAGAATGGCAAAATTACCATTTTTGCCCCTAAGGTCGAATGAGTGCCTGACTGATAACAATTGAAGTCTAAATGACTTAGGATATAATCCTAATAACTGCTAAGCCTAATTAAAGAATGAAATAGCCTCGGGTGAGACCCAATGGAAGGGCGATAGGCTACTAGGCTATCTTAGGTAATCCAATAGATACCTAAGATGACGAATGAGACCTGAATGGATGAGTTCTGATCTGTCTGTGATTGATGATTATTACTCAGGATATACATGGAGATGCCTGACGTACCTGGAGGTTATCGGATTATTTATGCAAGGAAATAAGCGTAAAGTTTGTGAGTAACTTCTGACACTATTTTGATACTGTCCCTTGATTTACTGATCTGTTTTGAATGCAATTATTTAAGTGCAATTATTTAAATGCATGCTTTTCATACTATATCACTTATGACGTGGTTTTAGTCTTTTTAAATAATTGACTATATTCCTGATCCCTGTGCTAGCATCCCGTACTGTTTTGCCCATTTTGAACTGTTGAGATAAAATGGATATATTGAACCATTATTTTCGAAACGATTAAATAAACCATGTGATATAGGCAAAGAACAACATTTTGTTGTATCGTACCGCTTTGTATAGTATACTGTCTGAATGCTATATTGTTTAAATGTATGTACTTAATGTACGCCCTTTGTATCACATTCCACGTGATGTGCTTGTGTCCTTCGAATTAGGAATTCCGTTCAGTTTGGTTATGTGCTGTCCGTTAATGATATGTCTGCCTCGATTGATATGTTCCGTCCGGTTCTGACATGTTTCGTCCGTTAATGATGTTAAGTCCGCCTTGATTGATATATGGTCCAGTTCCGTTGTGTACTGTCCGTTGATGATACGTCTGTCTTGATTGAAACATTGTTCAGTCCAGTTATGATTAGTTCCGACAGTGATGTGTCCCTGACTTGATTGTTATATTGTTTCTACCCAGTTCCGTTATGTTGTGTCCTGTTCATGATTTGCCTGTGTCCTGATTAGTGTATTGTTTCCGTTTAGTTCCGTTATAATTTTATCCGTTCGCGATATGCCTTTGCTTGACTGATGTATTGTTTTCGTTCGATTCCGTTATATTCCGTCCGTTGATGACATGTCTGGCCTGATTGATAGATGGTCTAGTTCCGTTATGTTTCCGTCCTGTTATTGGTATGCCTTGTCTTGATTGGTCTTGTTCAACTCCGCTATGTTCTAGCCATTGATAATATGCCCCTGTCTTGACTGACTTATTGTTCCCACTCAGTCCCGATTGTGATTCGTTCCGTTAATGAAAAGTCTGTGTCTTGACCGATATATTAGCAATAGTTATTGTTTTGACTGATTGGTTATGTCATGTTCCGATCCGTTTGTATTGTTTGTTCAATTCTGTTTTATTGTACTAGACTGTTTATGAAATGGATTTAAAAAAATAGTTATTTTTGTAATGACTAAATTATCCATGTGCCTTGGAAGCACAAAACTGGTTTTGAAACCCATGATAGGGAATCTGTGTTACTCACTGGGCTTATTTAAGCTCACCCCATTATTCTGACATTTTTCAGGAATTACCTCCATTGGATTAGAAGGTACTATGACATGACGTGAATAGGCCAAGTGGCATCGCAAGTAAGGATCTGACGGCACTGAATTGTAGAGACTGGTTTATTGTGGATTGAACCTGGTTATTCCGGTGAGTGGTATGTTATGACTGACTTGACTGATATATACTAGATAGACATGGCTCATGGAACTAATGGTACTCTAGAGATATTAGATCTGCTCTGTTGTTATATGCTTGATTTTAGATATGCTCTGAGATTAGAATTGTTGACTGACTGGATTTAGTCTTGCTCTGTGATACATATTCTTATGATGGATAAGTGAGTTGCATTCCCGTGACACAAAGAAAAAGTTTTAAATTCCGCTGCATCTGACCCTACAGTTGGAGTGCAATTCGTCGAAAAGTTCAGAATTTGCCTTTGGTTGGTCGCGTCGCGACCGACTGGCAGTCACGTCCTCGACATCCACGTAGGGTGGGGTTCGGGATGTGACAATTGATTCACTCGTTGATTCACTCATGGATAGGGGAGTTCCTACAACTCATGATTCTGATCCCCTTAAGCATTTTCTTGTTAATTCTGAGTTTGATTATATTACTGATCCATCTGATGTGGTTGATATTTGTGCTATTTTTGACAAAACTCAGGATTATGGAGCACGGGCATGGCAATCAAAGTTTGAGAAGTTGCCTACAAAAAGGGAAGAGCAGATTTCTTCAAGTGTAGAACCACCAAAAGTTGAATTGAAGCCTTTGCCTAAGGGTTTAAAGCATGCTTTCCTTGGTCCAGGTGATACTTTTCCTGTTATTATCTCATCTGAATTGTCTGAGTCCCAAGGTGAGAAATTAATTCAGACCCTGAATAGGCACAGGTCATGTCACGACCCGAAACCCACCCTGTGCGGATTACCAGATCGCGACCGCCGCCCCAAGACCCGAAGGCCTCGAGACAAGGCTCGCATAGGCAGCGGTATCGAATAGATGTGCTTCATGTGGTTGCAGAAGCGTGAAAAACCTTTTTTTTTTTTTTCTTTTCTTTCTTATTTAAAATTTGCACATCCGTCCAATACTGCCGCTATTCACAATGGTACACATGTTCACACATTCATATAAAATCAGAGCATAACTAAAACTTAAAAGACTTCATAATTAAAATCTTAATTCAACTGCCCCGTGGGGCTTAATACACGTCCTTAAAATATCAGCTAATACAAACATATTAATCAAAGTTCATGTGATTTTTTCCAAAAGAACTACTCAAGCAAATCTTCCCAAAAGCTAGGTTCATCCTTATAGTCTTCAAAAATCGATCTGCCCTCAGTCACCTGAAAGGGGGGGGCGGATAAAATACGGGTAAGCTAATCAAAGCTTGTGAGTAATTCCTGCATTCGTCATGGGGTTTTCAACTAGGTAGTGGTTTTAGCACATGAGGGTTTATGAAATTCTCACTACCAATTGCTCGTACATTTTAGAACATAGAATATATGCATTCTTAAAACAATAGCTTTGAACAATTAAAGTATTCAAGCTAAATACACATTTTCTTCAAATAGAGCATATGCAATTTAAAAGCATATAAACACGTGAAATAGAATAGGGATAATACCTACTTCTATTTTCAAAATCACTTGTCATCTTTTCTCTTTTATTAGGCGGAATCTGTTTCGAACCAGACTCTCATTTTACTGCCAATACTGTCGATGGAGATATCTCATTTGCCTGGGGGATTAGATCCTTCTACCGGGCATGTACTGTTGAATCCCGAAGGATTTCAACCATCATAGGGGGTGGTACTTAGTACCGTTTATCTTATAAAACATTTGTCACATGACTTCTTCAATAGATATTTTTCATGAACATTTAAAACATGAAATGTATAACTTCTACAATAAAGCTTCAAATACACGTGATAATCAAATTCAGAATATTAAAGAGATTTACATTTGATTTAGGCATGCTGATTTTTTTCAAGAAAAGAGCTGAATTTAAAACATTTATAAAGCATGCCATAACAGAATATTTTAAAAGAACGGAATCATATAAAGACTGAATTTGATATTCAAAGGCTGCAATTACTTGAACTTAAAACTTCTTCAAATATATGGAGTTAAATCTCCAATTCAAATACAGGGTTACTCACCTCGGTCCTTTAGGTTTAGCTCTACGGAGGCGCCTTCCCTTTACCTTTCTCTTTCCTTAGCCTATCAAGATTTATGAAGATTCAATAAATTTCATATGTGCTAAATCAACTTCATAACTCACTAAGTGTAGACTGTGAGAAGCCTAAATTCTTATACCGGTCCGGCTTATAGCTGTATTATAGATCTAGCAACTTATGTACTTAATGATAATAATATTACCTGCGACGCCATTTGGCTAAGGTTTCCGTGTTCTCTCTTTCCTCCTCCATTTTCCTTTTTTCCTCCTTCTTTTTCCTGGCCTCTGCCACCATGGCCTTGTTGGGTGATTTGAAAATGAAGGGGCTCACCGAGACGACTTCTGTCGCCTTGGCTATCCCTGACGAACCTGTCGATCACTCTCTGACGATGCAACAGTTCTTGCATGAAGGCCTGTTGCTTGGGATCCTTGGCCCTTTGGGCCTTGGTCATGATCGTGAATTTCGGTCGTTGTTCTTCCATAGTTATCACCTAAGATCAATTTATGAGTTAGAAATTTTATTCTAAGGCTGATGTGTTGTCATGTCCTCGTATACGCCGTAGATTAATACCTTGGCATTTCTTTAATTTATAGTCATCTGATAGATGCTATTCATCAAATTTTATGTCTTTTATCTTAGACATTTCTTTTGGCCGAATAGACTCTACCATTGAGTCCGGAGTGTCCAAGAAATTCGGTTTAGGCTTTCGTAGAATTTAATTCAGACTTTTGTATGTAAAAGGGTAGAATGGTCATTTATCGTTTTACGTGTCATATTTTTCCGTACTTCGTTTCGTAATTTGGACTCCATTATTGAGTCCGGGATGTCAAAGAAAGTCAATTTAGACCTTCCTTGGTTTTAATTTGGCTTTCGGTGTACTAGGGGTAATTTGGTCATTTTACCCCCCTTACGTGTCTTTATTTTTCGGGACTTCATCTCGTGTCGTGGACCTCACCATTGGGCTCAAAAGGTCCGAGATAGTAAGATTACACTAATAACTTGTTAATTTTGGTCAAGGGGTATTTTGGTAATTTATACCTTAACGTGTCTAAATTTTCTCAGAGTCCCGCCTCATGAAACGGACCCCACCATTAGATTCAGAATGTTTGAAATAGTTAGAATCCACTATTTATTTATTTTATTTGGACCTCGTTTGACTTATTTATGGGGCAGGGGCATTTTGGTCATTTTGACATTTTTTAGGGGTCTTTAATTTTTCGGGACCTCATCTCGTGTCGAGGACCTCACCAATGGGCTCAGAGGGTCCAAGATAGTAGGGTTACATATATAACTTGTAATTTTTGGACAACGGGCCATTTCGGAGTATTTAATTTAATTAATTTCATTTAATTAAATTAAATTATAAAATGTAATATATATATTTTTAAAGGGGAATAAGTGACAGATTGAATAGGGTGGCACGCTGGCCAGCGTGTCACCTCCCTCCCCATATATCCGAGTTCGAATCCTCTTAGGTGCAGAATGCACCTTTTTATTCTTTTTATTTTTGACTTTAATTTAGTATATAACATATATATAATCTTACCCCTTAAGTGACACACGCAAGCGCGTGGTCGAGTGGAAAGAGAGGTCGTGTGGGCGCGTGGGGTCAGGGGTTCGATACCCCGTAGCAGCAATTCTGCTTCTTTTCCTTTAAATTTCAACACGGTTTTATATATAACCGTATAAGCCCCTAAACGACGTCGTCCCACTAATTCGGTGGCAAGCCCAGAGGCTGCCACGCGTCCGAATCTTCCCTGCCCGTTTCAAACGAGTCGCGAGTCGACTCGGTCGTCTTCCCCACGATTACCCCCCTGTTGCCCTAATTTTCGAAGCTTAAAAGCTTCTATTTCGTGCGTTTTGGTTCCACGATTCTTCTCTGTTTTTGATCCAAAACATCCCTAAGGTGTTAAGGACTGGTTTGGCATTCATTTGAGACTTTAAAACCAACCTAGTCGTTCGGTTTGAAGCTTGATACTCAAAACTGTAAGTCTATCCTAAACTCTCATTTCATCATCATTTCTCATGGGGTTTGGTTCTGCGTGATCCTAAAGGTATGGGGATTCAAACCCCATTCTCAAAAACAGGCTTGGTGGTCGATTTTTAAGATGGGTCTTCAAGACCCGAACCTGCAACTCATGCTTTCATAGCCTTTTCTTTGGATTTTTGGTCGTGTATTGGGTTTATTAGAACCCTCATGGTCTCTACTTTAAGTCTTGGTAAACCAAGTTGGGTTTGGAAGAAGTCGGGTCAGACCTGCTTCAAGCAAGGTCTTCAATGGCTGCCTTGTGTACGGCTGATGTTTCTAAGGTGTTTTAGGTCAAAATTTTCATGCCTAATTTATGTATATTCATCCTAATCATCATATATATTAAATCAAAGACTAAAACAGATTCATACGTAGGTAAATTCTAGAGAGAGAAATTCAAGTGTTTTGTGTGTTTACCTTGTTCCAAACTGTTTCTCTCTCCTTTGCTCCTTGCTTCCCACTTCTGAATGTCCTAGCAACTCCTTCAATCTCTCCCTCACTCTCGGATGGTTGTGTTTGTGTGTGTACAAGCACCATGCATATTGTATAAGGAGAGTGAATCATGGCAAATTCTGATTGCCCCTCCATTTGGGTTAGCCAATTTCAGGCTTCTTCATGAGTGGGTCTGAATTGCCACTGTTGGGCAGGCCATGAGTGGCCGGTTGTGTGTGTGTGTGGTGTTTGACTTACATATATATATATATGTATATATACATGGTTTAACCCTAATACCCTTGGATAATACACACACCTCTCTTGACACACACTCACTTTTATACACTTTGGACAATAGCATGCCCTCTTATCCCATATATAATATACATACATTTCATATGTTATCATACATGCATGCATGCATACACACACTCATATATATATATATATATATTCATGTATAAATATATATATATATATTTAAGGTTATAATCATTTATATAGTATATATATATATTTTTGCATTTAATTATATATATTAGTTGTTATAATAATATTTAAAATAATTAATTACTTTAAAAATTAATTATTTTCTTAAATGTATCATCTTGGTACTAATCTTCGTATCCTCGTAATACGTGTCAAGTTCTCATACTCGTATCAACAATCGGTAGTTGACGTGAAAATATAATTATCGCAGAATCGACATGTTGGTGATTGCAACGAAAGTGATGTACAGTCGTCCTGACTTTTTAGGACATTTACTTAAAAGTTCGCGCGTCGGGGTTGACACCGACCTCGTTACTAAAGGCGTCGATTTCCAATTTCAACACAACAACTTAATAGTCCCTAATTCGGGTCGGGGTATTACAGGTCAGCCATAGATTGGAGCATAGCTAATATAAAAGGTGTTAACCCTTGGTCTGTTCTCATAAAATCAATTTGGAGGAATGAACTAACCCTCGTAGAGACCCTCAGCATAGGCTTAATCCCACTATGAAAGAAGTGGTGAAAAATGAAGTGTTGAAACTATTAGATGCAGGAATCATATATCCTATTGCTGATAGTAAATGGGTTAGTCCTACACAGGTTGTCCCTAAAAAGTCAGGTGTCACTGTGGTAAAAAATGACCTAGGAGAGTTAGTCCCTACAAGACTTGTGACTGGATGGCGGATGTGTATTGATTATAGAAAACTGAATGCTGCCACTCGAAAAGACCATTTTCCTCTCCCTTTTATTGATCAAATTCTTGAGCGTGTGGTTGATCATCCTTATTATGGTTTCTTAGATGGTTATTCTGGTTATTATCAAATTGAAATTGCATTAGAAGACCAGGATAAAACCACTTTCACTTGTCCTTTTGGTACTTATGGTTTTCGTAGAATGCCATTTGGATTGTGTAATGCACCTGCTACTTTTCAACGTTGCATGATGAGTATTTTTAGTGATATGGTTAAAAATTGCATGGAAGTTTTTATGGATGACGTAACTATTTTTGGATCTTCCTTTGATGCATGCTTATTGAATTTAGAGAGAGTGTTGACCCGTTGTGAGGAGAAGGACTTGGTTTTAAATTGGGAAAAATGTCATTTTATGGTCCCTTCAGGTATTGTCTTAGGGCATATTATTTCTTCTAGAGGGATAGAGGTTGATCAATCTAAGATTGAATTAATCTCTAAATTGCCTACACCTAAGATAGTCAAAGATGTGAGATCCTTTCTTGGTCATGCGGGCTTTTATAGGAGGATCATACAAAATTTTTCCAGCATATCTAGACCACTATGTGACCTCGTAGCTAAAGATGCCCCCTTTGAGTGGACACAAGCATGTCAAGAGGCCTTTAAAACGCTAATTGGCAAGCTCACTTCAGCACCTATAATGCAGCCACCTGATTGGACCTTACCTTTTGAGATTATGTGTGATGCCAGTGATTATACTGTAGGTGCTGTTCTTGGATAGCGAAGGGAGAAAAAGCCCTTTGTCATTTACTATGCTAGTAGAACTCTAAATAGTGCTCAGATGAATTACTCTACTACTGAAAAAGAGTTGCTAGCTGTAGTATTTGCTTTGGATAAGTTTCGTGCTTACTTAATTGGTTCTCCTATTCTTATTTTCACATATCATATAGCCCTTAAGTACCTTCTCACAAAGAAGGATGCTAAGGCGTGACTAATACGGTGGATTTTACTTTTGCAGGAATTTGACATCACCATCAAAGACAATAAAGGAGTGGAGAACGTCGTGGCCGACCATCTCTCGAGGCTCACATTTGAGGACACTTCTAACCACCTGCCGATCAGGGATGATTTTCCCAATGAGCATTTACTTTCTATTACTTCTTTACCATGGTTTACTCATATTGTGAATTATTTGGTTGCAGGTGAGATACCAGTGGATTAGAGTGCTCAGGATAAGAGGAAGTTCCTAACTAAGGTACGTAATTTCTATTGGGATGACCCTTTTCTTTTCAAATACTATCCTGACCAAATTTTAAGGCGTTGCATTCCCGATGAAGAGATTACTAGTGTTTTAGAATTTTGTCACACCCAAGCTTGTGGGGGCCACTTTTCAATAAAGAAAACCGCTACAAAAATTCTACAGTGTGGATTTTATTGGCCTACCTTGTTTGAAGATGCTAACATCTATTGTCGCTCATGTGAACAATGTCAAAAGTTAGGAGTTATGACCCGTCGTAATATGATGCCCTTAAACCCGATTTTAATGATTGAAATTTTTGATTGTTGGGGCATTGATTTCATGGGACCATTTCCTCCTTCTTTTGGATATCTATATATTATTGTGACAGTAGATTATGTTTCAAAATGGGTAGAGGCAGCAGCTTGCAGGAATAATGATAATAAGACGGTGATTAAATTTTTGAAAGAGAATGTGTTGTCTCGATTTGGTACACCACGTGCTATCATTAGTGACCGAGGCGCACATTTTTGCAATCGTTCTTTCGAGGCCTTGATGAAAAAATATGGCGTGGTACATAAAATCTCTACTGCTTATCACCCCCAGATCAGTGGACAGGTAGAACATGCAAATAGGAAAATTAAGCAAATTTTAGAAAAAACAGTCAACCCGGATCGCAAAGATTGGTCTTTGAGATTAGTTGATGCACTTTGGGCCTACCGTACAGCCTTTAAAACTCTCTTAGGCATTTCATCTTATAGGCTTGTTTTTGGAAAGCCTTGTTACTTACCTGTGGAGCTCGAGCATCGAGCCTACTAGGCCGTAAAACATTTCAATTTTGACATAGGAGAAGCAGGTAAGCTAAACAAATTGCAATTGACCGAGTTAGAAGAATTGAGAAATGATGCTTATGAGAACTCTAGAATCTATAAGGCTAAAATGAAAGCGTTTCATGATAAAAATATTTTGAGGAAAACATTTAAGCCTGATGATCGAGTATTCTTATATGATTCTAGACTCCATAAGCACCTAGGAAAAGTCAAGTCTAGATGGACAGGCCCATTTATAGTGAAAAATGTTTTTGAACATGGGGTAGTTGAAATAGAGGATCCCAAGGATAGTCGAATTTTTAAAGTCAATGGCCAGTGCCTTAAAGTTTTAATTGATAGGCAAGTTCTGGAAGTGGAAGACATTCCACTTATGGACCCGATCTATCAACCTTGATAGCGCCATGCAAGTATGTTTTTATTTTATTTTATTTCATTTCATTTCATTTTATTTTGTTTATTTTGTTTTATTTTATTTTAGTTCTTTTTCTTTTTGTTTGTTGTTGTTTTCTTTGTTTTTATTTGCAGGTTAATTTCATTTTGTCATTTCTGATTGCCATCTTTGGTGCTTAGCGAGCTGCCCACGTCACACATCAAGTGTATTCTCTCCTTTTCAATACCCTTCATTCAATTTTGATTGTTAAACATTGATGACAATGTTTTATTTAAGTTGGGGGGTGATGGTTGCAAATTCAACATTTAAATTGTTGTGGCATATTTTCATGTGTCAAAATTTTTTAAAAATTTGCATCACATGTGCATATTTTTCACATGAGTACTCATTCTCATTCATAGCCATTTTTGTGAATTCACTGAATCCACCATAATCATTCTGTTAAGGCATTCATAGAACTTTTAATGCACTTATCCAAACTTTGTGGTAAGATGGTGGTTTGACACATGTAGTTAGAGAACTCTTTTGCTTAAGTATTCATGTGTGTTTTAGAGAGCATTGAGAGCCTTCAAATGCAAAAAATTGTGATAAGCGTTCATTGATCTGTTGAATTGGGCACTTCTTTTGAGAATGTCATTACATGGTTGGTGGTATGATGGCGGATATACTTGGGATATGACGAAGGTCAATTTAGGATTAACGTTTGAGCCTTTCAAGCTAACCCTTCTTATCATAAACCCTTACTAGTCAACTTTGAGCCAACTATAGTTCTTTTTCAGGTGCCTACATCATCCATACCTCTCTACATTGGAGTTTAGCCTATACATTGATTTTCCTACCCTTTTTGCTTCCAAGTGTGTATTAGGTGTGGAATTTGCATTACTTTTCTTTTGTGTTGAATTGGAAAAAGAAGAAAAAGAAAAAGAAAGAATACAAGTGTAAAATGTTCAATTGAGTGAGCATCAAAGTCAATGTGCAAAAAAAAAAAAAAAAAAATTTGAAAAAAAAGGTGAAGAAAAAGAGAGAGAAAGAAGAATAAGGAGAAGTATTGTTATTCAGTGATTTGAAAAGTTGAAGAGTACATCAAGTGAGAAGTTTAGTTTGCTATGATTTTTAATGAAATTCTCTTAGTACATACTTGGAAGTTTTTGAATCCCCTTTATCCCTTTTCTTCATATAGCCCTAACCCGAGCCACGTTACAACCCTTTTATGTTGATCTTTCCGATCCTAAGTAAGCTTGTGAAAAGAGTGGTGGAAGTCTCATTTGTTAGTGCGCTTATCATAAGATCAATGTTTACTTGTTGCTTGTTTATAGTTGCCTAATTCTTCATTGAGCGTGTACACCCCTTGTCAACTTCATAGAGAGAACCCCTACATGAAACACTTTTATACCTGTGAGATATGGAGTTGAACCTTTTGCTTGAGATGTTCTTGATATCGCATGTGTCATGGCTTGTGGTTAGATGGATATGGTTTGGAACACACACACACACTCTCTGTGAATTGCTATAAGTGGATTGATTGTTGTTGGGTTATTGAATTCTTAAAATTGCTTTAATATGCAAATTTGAAAAGAGTGATTAGATGCCTACTGTGTGTGATCTTCTTTGGTCTCTTTTGTCACTTTTGCATGGAAATTGCTAGGGACTAGTAATGAGTAAGTTGGGGGGTGTGATGAGTTCGCAAAAGTGCACTCTAAATACTCTATTATTAGATTAAAATGCTAGAATATGACCCTATTATAAGAGTATAGTATTTAATATTTTTAGTTCCTTTATATTTAGTTTTATGATATATTTTCTATTTAAGTGAGCTAATTAATATATTTATTGAATTAGGGAAGCATTGAAGTTCAAAGAAGAGAATGAGAAAGTGGTCTTCCTAAAATTTTTAAAGGACCTTTTAAGCTTTTCAGAAAGGTGTGGTTTGCAAAAATTTGAGTTCGTTTGAGCCTCCAAACACTGTTTTAAAGTTAGGCCTAGAAAGGTGGATTTCTGTCCGATCAGCAAACTTCAAGAGGTCATAACTTGAGCTTCCGTAGTCCAAATCAGATGCTTTTTAAGCTTAAAATTATCTACACATCCAAAGCTACAACTTCCGTGAAGAACCCGAGTCAAGATTCAGTCGTTATCTAATAAGAAAAGGGGCCTAAAGTTGACGACTGCTGCTGTGAGCGAGAATAAGAAAAGCAAAGAAAAGAAAAAGAAAGTTCAAAGCTGTGGGGCCCATGGAGTTCAAAAGACGGCTGAGCAAGGCACCAAAGCAGAACCAAATGAAAGAAAAAAAAAAAGGAAAAATCGAGGTGAGAAAAGTCAAACGCGTGCTGTTGGCCAAGGCTTAGAAAAGCAAAGGAAAAAATAAAAAGAAAAGCAAAGGCAAGTGGCTGACGTGGGGTTTTGAGATGTGGGGCCCAAGCGTGAAGGGGTTGATTGCAACGTGAGGGCGTTGGGCCTGTGGACGTGGTGCGCTATGCGATGTGGGCCAGGGGCTGCTTGTGCGGCTGAATGGTTCAACAAGGCTTGTGTAGGGGCCTGGCGTTGGGAAAGACAAGGATTCAGGCGCAAGGTTTTTAAAAGGTGGAAGCCGTGCGGCGGAACGAGGAGAAAAAAAAATAGAGAACAAGCAGGAGCGGCGCGCAGCAGTTCTGGCGCAGGAAAACAGAGCCGCGGCACCATGCTTGATGATTATTTTTCTCTGAGATTTATGTTGTCCGTTATGCGTATGGGTAATTAAATTTTAAGTAGAGTTAGGGATAAATTTGTACCATAGATAGTTATTTTTAATTTATTTTTTATTCATGTACGTGATGTTTATTTATTAAAATTCTTTGGCTGTCATTCGTAATTTATTGTTGAGTTTTATTCTCCGAATAATTAAAGGGTTTAGTTTGTTTATAGATTTAGTCATACTTTTTCTATTGAATAGATTAATTCTTTGATTATTTTTGGAATAATTGATTATTTATATTGATTCAATTCTTTGCTGCAATATTGTTCCCTGGGTATATTGTCGTCATTGAGTTTTATCAATGTCGATAATAATTTGCGTGATTTGAAAGTGTTAAATGATTTTTCAAAGGGTTACATTTGGTTTAATTTTGGTTCATAATTCTATATCTTCCGATTGAAATTTGTGGAATTAAATTTTCAATTGAGTTATCAGTGAATTAAAAATAATTAAAATACCGGATATGTGCAAGGGATTCCCGAAGCTCTACTGTTCGTTAAATTTGAGTACTTTATCCGTTAATCAGTTTGTTTAATTTTTATTTGCATTCAAAAACACTTTCTATATTTTTATTTTCTCGTTAACCGTTTAATACTTTCTTTAGTTTCAGAAATTCTGTCTATTATTCTTTTAATTTTGTCTCCTTGTGGAATTGACACCCCAAAGCTACACTACAACTACCGCGTTATTCTTTGGGAGTAATCAGCACTCTGTGTGTCGATCGGCACACAGGGAGTGCTGATGGGCATACATAGGCTTTTAACCTCTATGTCGATTAGCCAACAGAGAGGGGTATTTTTTTTGACTTTCTAGATTTCTCTGACTTCGCGAATTGGCATGAAAAAGTCCATGTGTGTTTTACCAAAACTGGGTTTGAAGTCCTGAATCATGAATCTATGCCCGATTATATGCATGACACTTCGATCAGGTAAAGGTTTCAAGGTTCCTCTTCTGACAGGATAAGCCATATTCCTCCCATAACCACTAGATTGTAATGACTATGGTCAAATGGTACTATATCGCCTTTTTGCATACCATCCCAAGGCCACTAGAGTGTAGTGTCCCTAGTCAAGCGGTATTTAATCAAGGAGTGGAGGGCTTTCACCCGCGACACCCGTCAAGCTGAGTGTGCATACGGGGTGAGGGCTACTAATTGTCTAAGGTTTAAAAGGTATATGGTGCAAATGCAATGTATGAAAGTGATATGTGTGCGAGGTATTCAGAATTTAGCCCTTTTTTTTTATTCATCCATCCATACATTCAAGCATACATCCATTCATCCATCATCAAGCATAAAAAGAAATAAATGAATGTAAAGCAAGTAAACAAAATAGCCTTGAAGAGAATAATTCACTGAGTCTAGCCCTCTTTAGTCTCTAGTGGAATGGCTATTGTGGGCGCCGACATCAAAAAAAGGAAAAAATGAGTCATCCTTTTATGGATTGAGAGAGATCCCGGCGGTGGGAAAGAACGCCTCTTATGGGATATTGAGTTTGAGGAGTCACTGACACGTTTTTGGACAAGAAACAAGTAAACCCGTTACAAATTGAATAATACATATAAAGAAAAATCGAAAGGAATGAGAAATAAATTATGTTGCCTTGATTCCTAAATACATACTAAAGATCCCTTTATATGAATCAAAACAAAGATAAAGCACTGAAAAATATGAACATAGAGAAACGGGTTCAGGTGCTAAAGTACGGAATGGGAAGGTGTTAGGCACCTACCATGTCCGATTCGGAATGATCGGCCTCGTATATTCTCTTGCAATGCTATTTTGTTAAGAGAAAACTGACAAAAAGATATGTGAGTATAGAAGAAACAAATAATAAAGAATCTAGTGTAAAGAAGTAAAAAACAGAACAAAAAAAAAAATAGGAAATAAATCTGACTCGGGCACGAAGGCTTCCTACATATCGGTTCAGAAGAACAGAATCAGAGTCACGTAGTTCTCCAGTTTATCCTCTTTATTAAGAGTGATAAAAGAGATGAGATCAACTAGATCTAACGAAAAAGAAACTGTTAAGGGTTTGAGAGTGTACCTTATTTAGTTGTTGTAGTTGGGCAGATCTCCGGCTTGTTTTTCGATTCAAAAAGCGTCGCTTTGACTGGCTTCGCGAAGAGAGGCTGTTACTTCGACAAGGCTTCGACCTCAGGAGAGTGAGGGTTCTTGTAAAAAGAACCCTAGAATTAACCTTACAACGTAAGGCTATGAAAACCATCTTCCATTCGTATGTTTTTGTCTCTTTAAAACTAATGGCCCGGGGGCTCTATTTATAGGAAAATATAGAGATTTGATCCAAGGGTCTGAGATGAAACCCTAAAATGGAGGGCTAGGATCATGTCTTGAGTGATAATTATCTAATTAAATAAATAAAAAATTAAATAAGAATAATTATCCTAACTAAATGAATTAATAAATAATTATGACAATGCATGAACCAATATAATTGGTGTCTACATGTAAGAGCCAATAAGATAAAAGAGAAATAGAATTTAAATGGAAACTAAATTCTAAAATGAAAATGTCTAGGTTCAATGTATCTCTATTTGAGAAAATATCAAGCAACCATATTTATGAAAACTTTAAAAGTTGAAAGTCCTACTTAAGCCTAAATAGACTACTATCACTCAAGATTACCAAATCACCTCCAATTCGGTGGAGAATTTCTAGATTGCGCAAGGCATGAGAAATGAATAAATTACCCTCAATTCATCACTAAAGGGCTAAAATTACCAAATTACCCCTATGTGGGTAAAATAATATCAAAATTACAAAAATGGCCCTCTAGTGACTAGAAAGTCCTACCGAGGGTAGGATTGTGCCAAAATTACCAAAAATGCCCTTAGTGGGCAAAAAGGTGCCGAAATTATCGAAACACCCTTCAATGGGCAAGAGAGTCCTAACAAGAGTGAGACTCTATCGGGAAGAGTCCTACTTGGACTAGGACTCTATCGGGAAGAATTCTAACGAGAGTGAGACTCTATTGGGAAGAGTCCTACTTAGACTGGGACTCTCATAGGACTTTAACGGGAGTAGGACTTTAACGGGAAGAGTCCTAACTACTTGAACTAGGACTCTATCAAGAGAGTCCTAGCAGGAATAGGACTCTGTCAAGAGGAGACCTACTTGGACTGGGACTCTAGCAAAAAAGTCCTAACGATAGTGGGACTCTATCAGGAAAAGTCTTATTGGAACTGAGACTCTATCAAGAGAGTCCTAGTGGGAATAAGACTCTGTCAAGAGAGGTCTTAATAGAACTAGGACTCTAGTAGGAGAGTCCTAACAGGAATAAGACTCTGTCAACAGGAGTCCTAATGGAACTAGGACTCTGACAAGAGAGTCCTAGCGGGAATAAGACTCAATCGGGAAGAGTCCCTACTTGAAGTACATTGCTTAGCATAATCATCTGTTTTTACTACTTAATCAAAGGTCACAAAATGAGGTGTCTATAGGAGGGAAGTCATACGTAAACCTTATTGTATCTATCATACTCTAAGTTATGGCATTCTCCCCATCTTTTCTCTTACGGGCTCTACTTGAGGTCCCAACCACTCTATTTCTAGGCTTGATATGGGCTTCAACTACCATAACTCCTGAACAAAAGGCTGGCCTACCAAGGGGCGTAATTCTTAAGCTCTTCGATGAGCTACCAACCTCAAGACCCAATCCTATTTTATTTTCAACCTCTAATGATTTTATATATTCATAACTAGTACTTGATTGGGCATCCGAATTGGACATTTTTGAAACAAACAAAAAAGAAAGGTAGAAGAACAGAGATGGAATGCAAAAGTAAAATGAAAACAAACACACTCAGATTCAAACCTGACCACATAACTGGCACCGAAGATTTGATTTGAAAGACCCATTGTTGCACCAATGAATGATCTTGAGAACCACTAAAGGGTATAAGGGATTAATAGGTGAAATTTTGTGAAGATGATAAAAATAGTGTGAAAAGATGAGTTCGGCTCCTTTTATACAAAAAGAAAAAACTACAGCCCAACCGTTGGGCGCAATAATGGATTCGGTATTTGGAACGACGGTAGACGAGAATGATGGGACATTAATTGTCCCATCAACGTTTGTCTTCTTGGGATAAGGCACGATGCATTTATAACCAAAACACGCGTGATGCCTCAAAAACCCTAATATCAACTCTCAATAAGTCCCATAGAACTGAGGCTCAAAGGGAGAAGGGGAGTAGCTGATATACCATAAAGTGACCACAGTACTCACAACATAACACATGTCATAAAGAAACTTCACCATATAGACCATTCCAATGATCCCCTACAAACCTACTAGCATTCAAAACATAGAGGACAGGATGCTCTAAACTGGTCACCGCCTTCCATGGGCTTCTGACCTCATAATAGGAAAATAGAGTTCAATATGGAAACTACTATCTACAAATATCTCCAAATCCCCGCTTTCATGACTCCTAATCCTACTCAACTTGGAAGATCTACAGCCTATAAATAAAGCCATAAGGTACCCATTTAATTCATGGTCAATTCTTCTCTTAAATTACTGCCTTTATTTCTTCACTAACTTTATTATCAGAACGACTACCACCGGAGCCTTCCCGATGGCCCCCTAGCCTCGAGTTCTTGACCGACAATATGAGAGAAGAAGCCTTCAGACTAAAAAAGTGCAACATCAACTATAATTTTAAATATACAATATCATTTAGAAATATTTTATATATTTTTTTACAATTTTTTCATTCTGTTCAATTAATTTAAACAATTAGGGCAATTCAAGTGGTTATGATGAGACAAACAGGGTGGGGCTTGGAGTGTTACCCCCGACGGAAGTATCTTTTATTCAAATTTTTGTAAACACTCAATGCACATAGCATGTATACGGGTTAAGTCATACCTGACTGCGAAAGATACCCGTAGATTGTATGTTTTTTTGTTGTTACGTGCCAAATGTTGAATTTTGGCTTTCATGTATGTCCCCAAATTTTGTGAAGTTACACAAGGTTGGCAACTAGAGTTACCCCTTCAATCTTCAAGTTCCAAACCCACTAGAGAGGAAAAACTAGAGAGAGAAAGTGTACTGTATCTCACAACCATTACGCAGACCACATATCTGCGTATTTATTTTAGATACATATTGAATTTTTTTAGGATTCAAATACTGATCTCTATCAACACACGTATCTCACCACCATTACGCACCAAAAACTAACATCTCCCACTCGCCCACAGAGGGCAAGTCATTTCTATGATTTCTCTCAATCTCTTATTTCCTTATCTCCTCATACAGGAAATAGAATGTGCGACCTCACGAGAAGAACATATAGCCTTAGGAGCGCAGTTATCAAATCATCATTTGACCAATAAAAGCACATTACTCGGAAGCATCTCGAATATGCCCAAGACAATTTAATTGCACTGGATCCAGCACTTTTCAACCCTTCAAGGAAGCAGTGCTACACCCCTAATATGTAATGCACTCATAACTCGTATCGTAGACAAACACGACATAGTCGCCCGGGCTATGAGTCACACTAACATGGTGTAATATCAAATCATCTTCCCTACTCCTAATGCTTCTTCACACGTACCATTTCCCATATGCACGCAATAGGAATTATTTGGAACTCTGCGATAATCTACAAACCTTGATCTATCTCGAGTCACATGTTTCGTTGCTCCGGTGTCTTTTTCGGTTTAGTGCAATCACGAGCGAAGTGACCCATCTTCTGGCAGTTGTAGCACTTCACTCTGGTTATTTTTTTCTTCCCGACACGCTTGCATCTGCGGCGCTTGGTGTCATTTCCCATCTTAGGTGCCTTTGCACCATTCTGCCAAGATTTGCCATTTGTTTTGCGCTTTGACCTACTGGTCTAGCGCTTGCCACCCTGGGCAACAAGCGTGCTAGTCTTGGTCTCTTTTTGGTGCTCCACTTCTAGCTCACAATAGCGCGAGATATCACTGAAGTCTTTGATATTCTCATTGTGGGTCATGATCTGTTTCATGTGAGACCATGAATCTCGCGGTGACCTTATCACAGCTTGCACTTGTTGCTCATTTGTAAGTGGTGTGTTATCGCAGGCAACTAAAAAATAAAACCTAAACTCCTAAAAATACATGTAGTAGTGCGAGTAAGGATCGTTCCCACGGAAAGTATCTAGCCTAGTTTTATGCAACATGAACAAGGATGGGGGGTTTGAGTATATCAAAAACAATTTTAAGAAAAACAACTAAGAAACAATTCAAATTAAAGTATCGAATTCAATCAAAAGAACAAACCTTGGTTTAAGTCAACATCCACCATTAGAATTTTACAACTGATCATCGATGCAAGTATATATCAATTCAGACTTTGAATATTCACCGTTGGAACTATTTTCCTTATCTTTCCTTAGTCACAATTAATTAGAAAACAAGCGATCTAATTAACCCTAACTACTAAACAACCCAAGACGAGCTCTAAAAGGTTAATCTAGAAGTAGCCTAAAGAATTAGAAAGATCGATGAAGCTAAACAACACAAGCCAAAGCAGTTGTATTTAATTTAGTCGAACGTTCTTCCTAAGATCTAGTAATTTCTGACGCAGCAAATCATTAAATCTTAGTTGCTTCACAAATTAGAGGGATCAAACAATTATGGATTTGATATCTAACTTAGCAGTAGATTACAATGAATAATAAACTAGTAGGCCTCCTAGTAATTAAACGAGACGATCATAAAAATAAGCACAAAAGAATATCTAATACTCAAAGCATAAATTGAATAATAAAAACAAATTAGATCTCACAGTTTTATTCATTTTGAGGCTTCCGTTTCTTTCGACCAATTATAAAAGTTTAGCCACGCAAGGCCATGATGAAAACTTGAAAGATAAGTTAGGGAAGAGGGGAGAGAAAGGCATCAAATTTGATCTTTTCTCCTCCTTTTAACATTAATAACTAGTCTTGGAAGCCTACTAGAACTCCTAAAGATATTCTAAATACTATCCTCAAATAACAATATCCAAATCTAACTATAAAAAAGAAAAATATTAAAAATAAAATAAAGTCCTAATATAACTGGGAAAGTGGTGTTTGCAGTTGGAATTTTCGTGCACCAGATCTGAAATTTCCAAAAATAAATCGCGTGGACCCGCGCATTAGAATTTTGCGCAGCTAAGGACTGTCAATAGTGTAGGTGCATCAATTTCAAGCCCAATTTTGACCTTGATTCAGACCGAATATCTCAAAACACAAAACATTAAAGTTATAGAAATTTTTCTTGGCTTTCCATAGCATCTTGCATCATCTCAAGCGGAGCTCGGATGAGAGAGTTATGCCCAGATTACGAAGCGATGTCAAAATTGTCCAAAATCGCCCAATTAGCTTCGTTTTGCACTTAGCGCCTCCATTTGCATCCTAAATCAAACTATAAGAATAATGAGTACATTTAGGCACCAAATAAGTATAAAATACTAAACATTAAGGAAGAAAAATACGACATTTTGCACTCTCATCAGTAAGGATATTCCCAACAGCTCTCAAATTACGAATCATACTAGACATCACCCTAAGATGTTCAGTCATCGTATGCTTGAGATCCTTATGGTACACCTCAAACTTCAAAACAAGATTCCTCAGTCTCGTAGTAGATGTACCACCAAAGTCAAACTTAAGCTGGTCCCATATCTCCTTGGCTGTTTGGAAAGTCTCATACTTTCCAATAAGGTCATCATGCATGCTGCTTAGCATAGTAAAGCGTGCACCACGATCCTTTTTGAACCAAGTCTGATAGGTCTCAAGGTCACGACAGTGTTGGGTTGTAGTTGTCACGACCCGAAACCCACCCTATGCGGATCTCGTATCGTGACCACCACCCTTTGGCCCGAGAGCCTTAGGGCAAGGCTCACATAAGCAACAGTATCGGACAGCGGTGCGGCTTGTGGTTACGGAAGCGTGAAAAACTTTTTCTTTTCTTTTCTTTTTAAAATCTTTCGCACATTTGCCCGGTACTGCCGCTCTTCATAGTGGTACATATGAATATACATTCAGAGCATAAATAAAATTCTAAAGGTTTATACTTATTACATATTCAATTACCTCTCGGCTTAAATACAAATTTGTCCAAAATTTACTACATCAAAACTTGATCAACTAGCGATCCTAGAATATAAAAAATCCTTATCCAAATGGAGCCGCTAATCGTCCATCCTTAAACAGGGCAAAGCTCCCATCCATCATTAATACCTGAAAAATGTTAGGGAATAGGGTGAGTTTCGAGAAGCCCAATGAGTAATTCCTACATTTTTCATAGGTTTGCAAGTGGCAGTGGTTTCGCACATGAGAGTTTATAAAATTCTCACTACCAATTGCTCGTATACTTCGAACATAGAGCATATGCATTCTTCATAAAGATAGCTTTGAAACATTTAAAGTATTCAAGCTAAACATACATTTCTTCAAATAGAGTATATGCTCTTCAAACATATAAACATGCATAATAAAATGGGGGAAAAAAAACTTGTTTCCATTCTCAAAAGCGTTACTTCAAAACATATAAACATGCATAGTGAAAATGGGGGTAAAACCTGCTTCCATTTTCAGAAAACATTTGTCATCTTTTCTCTTTGATTAGGTGGAATCTGTTTCGAACCAGACTCTCGTTTTATTACAATGCTACAATCTCATTTGCCTGGGGGATTAGATCCTGCTACCAGACATTTCACATGACAGGTCAATTGAGTTCCAAAGAAACCCAAAATCCTGACTATGCGACATTTCACATGACAAGGCAATTGAGTTCCGAAGAAACCCAAAATCCTGACTATGTGATTTTTGCGTTGTTATCTTGTAAAACATTTATCACATGGCTTCTTCAAATAGATACTTTTCATGAGTATTTAAAACATGACGTTCATGATCTCATGATAAGATCTTCAAATACTTGGAATAATCAAATTCAGAATATTTAAGGAAATTGGCATTTTACTCAGGCATGCTCAATATTTCAAAGAAAGGAACTGTATATAAAAACATTTAATGAGCATGTCATAACAGAATATTTTAAACAGGAATCGTATAAAGACTGAATTTGATATTTAAAACATCATTCAAATCCGTGGAATTAAATCTCCACTTCAAATGCAAGGTTACTCACCTTATACATCTGGGTTGGTGTTGTTGATGTGCCTTTCCCTTTCTTTTGTAGTTCCTAAGAACAATTCATAATAGCCCATTAACTTCACATTAACTTCAAACATCTCCTACTGATGCTTCTTAACTTATGCTTAGATCTTATTGAATCCTAACTTTAATCTTCGGCGTTATACTTTTAAGGTATACTCTTCTGGTATCTCTATTTACTTTAATTTAAATTTAATTACTTCACGTGTTTACGTGTCATGTTTTTTCGTATCTTATTTTCACGTACGAGCCTTAGTTTATTAGTTCGACAATATTCTAGTTCATAGTCACCTAACTGATACTATTCATTAAATTTTATGTCTTTTTATTTTAGACACTTCTTTTGGTCGAATAGACTCTACCATTGAGTCCAGGGCATCGAAGAAAGTCAATTTAGGCTCTCGCGGAACTTAGTTTAGGGTTTGGTAGTAGTAGGGGCATTTTGGTCATTTATCTTTTTTTTTTTTTACTTGTCTTAATTTTTCTGTACTTCGTTTCACAATTTGGACCTCACCATTGAGTCTGAAACGTCAAAGAAAGTCAATTTAGACCATTTCTGGTTTCAATTTGGTTTTAGGGGTACAAAGGGTAGTTTGGTCATTTTACGCCTTTACGTGTCTTTATTTTTCGAGACCTCATCTCGTGACGTGGACCTCACCATTGGATCCGGAATGCCCAAAATAGTCAGAATACACTATTTGTTTACTTTATTTGGACTTCGTTTGCCTTGTTTATGGCGTAAGGGCATTTTTAAAATGTTTTTCATTTAAATATTATCAATTTAATACTTAATTTATTTTGGTTGGGCCTTAGTACAATTATCCAGAAGTTTTGGGGGTCAAAATCTAATTTTTTTAAGTTTCGGTCTGAACCAATTGGTTCAGTTCAAATTTAAGTGAACCGGTCTGGTTTTCATTGAACCAACCGGTTTAGTTGGTTTACACGTAATGTTGACATCAGCCCTAATGTTTAAAAATTATTGCTCCACATGACGTTGTCACACTTAAACCTTTGGTGCAACAGGTCGGGCTCCGACTCGAACCTAGATCTGGCCTAACCCATTTCGACCCGAACAGTGTCATCTTCCTCGTTCGACCAAGACTGCGTAGCCCTAGTTCCTGAAGTTAAAAAGCTTCGATTTCGTGCAATTTTATTCACCCTATCCCTACTGTTTTCACTTCAAAATATTTTTGAGGCATCAAGAATCAATTTAGCATTTGTTTTAGGGGTTGTATTGGCCTCACGAGTTCGGGCAGAGGGTTGATAACCCAACCTGCAATTCGTTCATACATACTCGTTTCATTACCATTTTTAATGGAGTTTGGTTCTGCATGATCTTCATAGAATAGGGATTCAATCCCTATTCTTAAAAACAGGTTTAGGGGTTTATTTTGGAAGTTGGGTTCTAAATCCGTAACCTGAAATCTCGGGTTTCTAGGGTTTATGTTGAGTTGTAAGGTCACGGTCAAGTGTTTTTGGAACACCTATAGGGTCTATTTGAGGTCCCAACCAACCAAATAGGGTTTGGTTTCGATGGATTCAGACCTGCTCTCACCAAGCTCAATAATGGGGGTTTGGTGTACGGCTGGTGTTTCTGATGTGTTTTAGAGTCCATTATTCATGGCTTGTTCATGTCTATTTATTTTAAACATCATATATACAAAATCAAAAGCTAAAACAGTCCATACGTAGGTAAATTCTACAGAAAGAAAATGTTGGGTTTTTGGTGTTTTTACCTCAAATGTGGCCTCCTCTCCTTTTCCTTCCTCTGATTTCTCCCTTCTTCTTCTCAGAACTCTTTCTCTCCCTCTCTCTGTATGACTGAACATGGTGTGGTGTGTGTGTAAACAATATGTGTATATGTATATGGGTGTACACTTGATCATTGTGATTTCTGATTTCTCCCACTTACCAAGCTAACTTGTGGCAACATCTCTAATGAGTATCCTCTCACTCCACTATTTTGGGCAGACTATAATTGGGCTGTGTATGAGTGTGTGTGTGTGTGTGTGTGTGTGTTTTGTGCATATATATATATATATATATACATAAAATATTACACACATGCCACACACTTTGAAACACACACCCATACACCTATGCAGCCGACACTCCACCCATACACTTAGTCACATTTCAGCACACATACTAATTATTTACATATATGTAGATATATATATATATATATATATTAAATTTTCTTATATACATGCATGCATACATACTTGGCCACATGTACCTACACATAATACACCTTCAATGTGTGTATGTGTGTGTCATCATATTCTGACAACAAATAATTTTTTACATTAAATTAATTAATTATTTTAAAAATTAATTATTCTTTTACGTGTATAATCCCTTACAATAATTTTTCATGACCTCGTAATACGTGCCTAGATTTTATACTCGTATGAAGGATCGACGGTTAACGTGAAAACGTATAATTTCCACGGAACCGACAGGTTGGTGACTGCAATGAAAGTGATGTACAGTCGTCCTGGGTTTTCAAGACTCTTACGAAAATCCCTCGTGTTGGGGTTGAAACCGACCTCGCTACTTAAGGTCTCGATCACCACTTTATAATCAACGATTTAATGATCCCTAATTCAGGTCGGGGTATTACAGTAGTGCCCTCCTCGGGTCGGATCATGGAACTAGTCAATGTTTCTAAGAGCTCTTGCTCATTCAAAAGATATTGAATTTTTCTATGCCACATGTCATAGTTGGTCCCCACTAACTTTTCACCTTTCGTCAAGTCAACTACTACATTTTTTATTGCCATTTTTCTACATTTAATTTTGCACAAGGGTTAACATTAGTTATTATTTGTACATCTTTAATTTGTTCTCAAAAATTAATTTTAAAAGTATTATTCTTTACCAAAACTTTGGAACCAAAGTCCACTATTGCTCGCAATCAAATACCATCATTATAGTTCAGGAATATATTTTTCAATTGATTCTTAAACAAATTTTATATTGGGAGGACCATAATCCTCTTTCAATTTAATCCACATGATTATATTTATTACATAAATAAATATTGCGCCATACAACAAAGTGTTTAGGGGCTCCCAAATGGATCCCAATTGACAATTTTATAGCCTATGCTAAGGTAATTCTTATGTATTATTGTGCAAACAAGAGATTCATCCTCTTACATGGTGGCTTCAAAAACTCTCTCCTCACAATACATCATATGAAAAGTGTCACATCCCGAACCCCACCCTACGCGGATGTCGAGGACGTGACTGCCAGTCGGTCGCAACGCGACCGACCAAAGGCCAATTCTGAACTTTCCGACGAATTGCACTCCAACTGTAGGGTCAGATGCAGCGGAATTTAAAACTTTTTCTTTGTGTCACGGGAATGCAACTCACTTATCCATTTTAAGTATATGTATCACAGAGCAAGACTAAATCCAGTCAGTCAACAATTCTAATTTCAGAGCATATCTAAAATCAAGCATATAACAACAGAGCAGATCTAATATCTCTAGAGTACCATTAGTTCCATGAGCCATGTCTATCTAGTATGTAACAGTCAAGTCAATCATAACATACCACTCACCGGAATAACCAGGTTCAATCCACAATAAACCAGTCTCTACAATTCAGTGCCGTCAGATCCTTACTTGCGATGCCACTTGGCCTATTCACGTCATGTCATAGTACCTTCTAATCCAATGGAGGTAATTCCTGAAAAATGTCAGAATAATGGTGTGAGCTTAAATAAGCCCAGTGAGTAACACAGATTCCCTATCATGGGTTTCAAAACCAGTTTTGTGCTTCCAAGGCACATGGATAATTTAGTCATTTCAAAATAACTATTTTTATAAATCCATTTCATAAGCAGTCTAGTACAATAAAACAGAATCGAACAGACAATACAAACGGATCGGAACATGACATAACCAATCGGTCAGAACAATAACTATTGCTAATATATCGGTCAAGACACAGACTCTTCATTAACGGAACGAATCATAACGGAACTGGACCTTATATCAATCAAGACAGACAGATCATCAATGGACGGAACATGTCGGAACCGGACGGAACATATCAATCGAGGCAGACATAACATTAACGGACGGAATATAACGGAATCGGACGGTAACAATACATCAGTCAAGCAAAGGCATATCGCAAACGGATAAAATTATAACGGAACTAAACGGAAACAATACACTAATCAGGACACAGGCAAATCATGAACAGGACAACATAACGGAACTGAGTAGAAACAATATAACAATCAAGTCAGGGACACATCACTGTCGGAACTAATCATAACTGGACTGAGCAATATTTCAATCAAGACAGACGTATCATCAACGGACAATCAAGTCAGGGACACATCACTGTCGGAACTAATCATAACTGGACTGAGCAATATTTCAATCAAGACAGACGTATCATCAACGGACAATACACAACGGAACTGGACCATATATCAATCAAAGCGGACTTAACATCATTAACGGACGGATCATAACGGAACTGGACCATATATCAATCAAGGCGGACTTAACATCATTATCGGACGGAACATGTCAGAACCGGACGGAACATATCAATCGAGGCAGACATATCATTAACGGACAGCACATAACCGAACTGAACGGAATTCCTAATTCGAAGGACACAAGCACATCACGTGGAATGTGGTACAAAGGGCGTACATTAAGTACATACATTTAAACAATATATCATTCAGACAGTATACTATACAAAGCGGTACGATACAACAAAATGTTGTTCTTTGCCTATATCACATGGTTTATTTAATCGTTTCAGAAATAATGGTTCAATATATCCATTTTATCTCAACAGTTCAAAACGGGCAAAACAGTACGGAATGCTAGCACAGGGATCAGGAATATAGTCAATTATTTAAAAAGACTAAAACCATGTCATAAGTGATATAGTACGGAAAACATGCATTTAAATAATTGCACTTAAATAATTGCATTCAAAACAGATCAGTAAATCAAGGGACAGTATCAAAACAGTGTCAGAAGTTACTCACAAACTTTACGCCTATTTCCTTGCATAAATAATCCGATAACCTCCAGGTACGTCAGGCATCTCCATGTATATCCTGAATAATAATCATCAATCACAGACAGATCAGAACTCATCCATTCGGGTCTCATTCGTCATCTTAGGTATCTATCGGATTACCTAAGATAGCCTAGTAGCCTATCGCCCTTCCATTGGGTCTCACCCGAGGCTATTTCATTCTTTAATTAGGCTTAGCAGTTATTAGGATTATATCCTAAGTCATTTAGACTTCAATTGTTATCAGTCAGGCACTCATTCAACCTTAGGGGCAAAATGGTAATTTTACCATTCTTGTCCCGGACCCTGTCGTGGTCTTCGGAATAGTCTTTATATCTTAAGTACAAAGTTTTACGTCCTTTGGACTCCAATCGGTATCAGTTAGGTTCTCATTTTAACCATAGGGGCAAAATGGTAATTTTGCCATTCTTATCCTGGACCCTGTTATGGTCCTCAGAATATCCCATATATCGTATATATGAAGTTTTAAGTCTTTTAGACTTTAATCGGTATCAGTTGGGTACTTATTTAGTCTTAGGGGCAAAATAGTAATTTTATCATTTTTGCCCCGGACCCTATCATGGTCCTCAGAACGTCCCATATATCTCATGTATAAATTTGTAAGTCCCTTGGACTTCATTTGGTATCTGCTTTAGATCGTCGGGACACATCGGTCATTTCTCATTTTACGCGTTAACTGTCTCGGAGTCTTATTTAGCCCTTCAGTGATCATAATTATCCTTATGATAATTTATCAGATCAGTTTGACATTTATTCAACCTCTACTTTGCACTTATAGTGCTCAGGGGTATTTTGGTCATTTTACGTTTTGTGTAATTCTGACCCCGATTCGTCATTTAATTAAGTATACAGTCTCACCAGTGTCTGGGCTCCTACCGGTATCAGTTTCGTCCCAATCGGACTTTGTTTAGGTCTCGTACGGTATCAGGGGTAATTTGGTAATTTCATGTGTCGTATTTTTCGGCACGTCAGTTCATAAAATGGACCTCACCATTGGGTCCAGACCGTCCAACATAGTGAAATTGGACTGTCTGTTATGTTTAATCGGCCCTGAGTATCATTAAGGGCAATTCAGTCATTTACACCTACGTGTCTGTATTTTTCGGGACCTCAGTTCATTAAACGGACCTCACCGTTGAGTTCAGAATGCACGAGATAGTCAAAATAGGCTATCTGATATTTTTATTTGGGTCTGGGTGCCATCAGGGGCAGTACAGTAATTTATCACTTACAGGTCTGTATTTTTCGGTACTGTATTTCCAAAATCGGGCTGTACCATTGAGTCCAGAATATTTGAAATAGTGAAAATACACTATTTATTTACTTAATTTGGACTTCGTTTGACATATTTAATGTCTAGGGGTAAAATCGTAATTTTACCTATTTAATAAAATAATTAAATAATTATTTTATTATTTAATTAATTTATTCAGGGCTTAAATGTATAAATTTTCAGAAGTCTGGGCCACTGTGTAATTCTTTAAAACAGTTGGGGACAAATCCGTAATTTTCAGAAATCATTTGGGGTTAAAACATAATTTCATAATTTAGGGGTTCAAACCCAAGGGTTCAATGGTTCACCAAGTGAACCGGTCCAAAACCATCAAGAACCAACCGGTTCAGTTCCTTCAGAAAACCGGGATAGCATATCCCTGTTAACCCCAATTTCTCTCTTATCCGTATTCAGGTTATGCCCAAACCAAATTCCCAAATTTTCGAATTTATCAACCGTGTTGCCAAACGGTCCGAATTTAATTTTTTAAAACACATCAGTTAGCCAAACGGTGCCGTTCCAATTAATTCGGTGGCATCCCTCTTTGCTCAACACGTGTCCGAGTTGGCCCGGTTGACTCGGCTCAAGGCAGCGAGTCAACTCGGTCGTCTTCTTCATCATGCAGGGTATTGTTGCCCTAGTTGCAGTCTCGTTTTGTTCTCCAATTTCGTGCTATTTCAAGCACGCTTTTCAACCTGTTTTGATCCCAATCGATTACCAGAATTGAATCCAACAATTTGGAATTCTTTTTAAGCTTCGAATCAAGCCAAAGTGCTTGATCTAGGTGGGGAATAACCGGACCTGCAACTCGGTTGCAAATCCTTATTTCTCAACCAAATGTTGTGAGATTTGTTTTAAAATGAACCTTGAGTCATGTGGTTTCAAGTCCCAATCACGAAAATCAGTTTAACACATTCTAACCAAAAATGGCATTTGAAGACCGAACCTGCAACCGACGTGTTAGAGGGGTTGCATGGGGTTTTAGGGTCGCGGGTTGGTGGTTTTGGGATCCTCTTGAGGTCTAGAACAGGTTCAGTGTGTCAGAAATCAGTTTGGTTGAGGTCATTTCAGACCTGCTACAGGGAAGCTTCATCCATGGCGGTTTCACTCACGGTTTGGGGTTCTAGGCTATTCCGACCATTCTAAGTTGTCCTAGAACAGTTCTAAGACTCACAGGAGCTTATATGCATAGTTTATATAAGCCAAAACTATCAGATACAGTACCAACAATCAAAACAGAAAAATTAGCAGTTTGAGGTGTCTCACCTTTCAAACAGTGGTTGTTTCCCCTCTTGGCTCGATTCAGGTCTCCTCATGGCTTTATGCATGCTGCTCTTGTGCAGTCGTGCATCTCAGTTCCTCAGCCTTCCTTCCTCCTTGGTGCATCTCCCATGAAGACACACCCAAGCTTGTACATACATGCTCAAGCCATGAACACATACACATGCAAGGCTCACCTAACCACCCTCTCACTCTATATGTCTCACCCCAACAGATCTGTCTCTCATTATAGCAGACATTTTCATTTTAGAGAATCACCATTTTCTCCTAGTATAACTATACATAATATCTCTATATGTATATACATCAATGAGATGACTGAAAATCAGAGAGTCATGTGAGCTGAGGTGGGCTGATGTAGGGGTGATTCAGTCAATCATGTGGGGTTTGCATGGGTTGCCATTGGTTGATTTGGGTGGCAAGTTGGGCAATACAGAGATATATACAAATGAGTTGCATATATATGCACAAAGTAGTGGGTAGCCTAACTGGTAAGTTTTTGGGAAGAATTTATTCTCTCAAAGGTCAAGGGTTCAATTCCCTTGGCCTCCCATTTGGCCCCCTTTCTCACCATTTTTGGTTAAGGCCACGTTTGGCTGCGCAGTAATTCAGTTTCTGATGTTTGCCTCATAACTTTTATTCCGTAACTCCTTTTTCGGTGCGGTTTCTTCCGGTCAGTTTCTATTTCTGTTATCTTCAGTGTCAGAGGTTCCGTGTCATTTATTAGTCATTCGGGATTTTCGGGATTAACTAATTCGAATTCCGTCAGTGTTAAATTGACATTATTTCACCTAATTAACGGATAATTAGGTTCGGGTATTATACCCTATTCTCGGACATGTTTTGTCATTCTATTGGTCTAGTGTGACCACCGGGAGATTAAGGTTAATTCCCTTGATTATTCTCTGAGCCGGTATTAATTAATAATTAATTATTTAATTATTAATTATACAGAGTCGGGGTGTTACAAAAAGAATCCTATACATTTGCTCTATTATATGCCAAAAATCGGGATGCGTGTTTGCACATATAAATAAGGACAACCTTAACAATAAAACAAGTAAACATAAGCTCATTCAAAATTGTAAATTTAAAATTCATCTAATCATGCTCACATATAAGAGTAATTAAATAAGATGATGAATGAGCTCAACTTACCACCTTAGGTAGTTAGTCATAGGTCACAAAACTTAATAATCAAGGTGTTATAATGAAACAAATTCACAACACACAAACCCAATAAATAATCCATGTATTAAAATATTTATTTCTCATGTCCAAACCTTTCACAAGAAATTTTCAGAATTACAAATAATTTTTCTATAATTTGTAATTCAATTTGGCTTAAAAAATAAATTTTGAAAGCCCAAAAATTGGTGAAACATTCACCCAAAATTATCTTAGGCCCATAACAGTGTACACAACACTCTTTTATAATTTTTAACAATAATATAGCTCACTGGAATTTTTTAGAAATTATTTAATCATATTTTTAACACTTTTTTGGATAAAATATTAATTTTAAAATAATCTCAAAAGCTTAAAAATTAAATAAAAAATATATTTAGGGCCTACACAATATGGAGAAGTCTCACTCTCTGGAGGTGTTAAACAAATATGGCCAAAACATGCCTGATGCGCCAACACGCGCAATAATGTTTTGGACTGTAAATTAATTTTAAACTACCTCCAGAAGTTCAAAAATTATACAAAATATAATTTTAGGACCTACAATGGATGGGAGAGGCTCACTCTCTAGAGGTGTCAAAAAATAGGCCCCGGAAGATGATATACACGCTCCCACGCGCCCCGCCAAGAGTGGGGGTTGCATTCTCTGCAATTCTTCTTCACCAAAAATAAGATTTGGCTATACCTGCTGTCAAACTTTGAGACCTTATATCTCACTCATTTTTCAATGAAAAATTATGTACCATATATCGTTGGAAAGCTCTCACGACAAGGAACAATTCGATATAAATTTCATGCATAATAATTAAGGTTTTACAGATCGTATTAAAACTTAAAAATTCTTATTAAAGTTATATTTTTCTGAAAAATTAGAACTTTAAACTCAAATCTCTCAGAAAACCGACGGTGGATCGTCATGAAATTTTAAGGGCAACATACTGGATTTAAAAAGAACACATCCACCGTAGCGGATCGTTCAAAGGGTGTTCTTATAATAATCTTTTAAAAATCAGCTGTGTAGGTTAAATACATGATTTTTTTTAATCAATATCCATGCATACAACACATATATCAACGAACACAAGCCTATGGCTCTGATACCAATGTAAACATTCAATGCAGAGAAAAAAAAACTAGAAAGAGAAAGTGTACTATATCTCACAACCACATTACGCAGACCACATATTTGTGTATTTATTTTAGATACATATTAAATTTTGTTAGGATTCAAATACTGATCTCTATCAATTAATGATAGAGACGTATTTGAATTAGAATAGGAACTTATCCTATCAGCTACTTAAATGGGTCAATGCCTATTTCCTAGCGAACAGATCTTATTCACATATAGATTAATTCAAAACCCAAAAACTAACAATTTTAAACTCGTCTTATGTCTCTTAACAAAATTAAGAGAAATTTAAAGTTAAATAAGATGCCTCTTTGTCTTATTTAAAAATTTTGTTATAAGGAATTTCATAATTAAAAACACTAAAGGAGAACAGCATGCATTTATTTTTTAAGTCATAATTAAGTGACATTTTTCTTCATGAGAAAGAGATCTCAATTCAAGATTGATCTTTAAGCAATTGAAGGAAATGTGCTGGCTACTTTCTTCAACAACAATCTGCACTCATTGGGTGTGGGAGTGGGAGTGGAAGTGGGACCCGCCCAAGTTGCCCACGCCACTTGCTACATGCTTTTTTTTTTACTATAATACTAGTTAGGTTTTTACAAGCATGCTTTCCCCTTTTTTTATTATAAATATGCACGCACTCGCACTCACAAACTTTAATATACAAAATTATATATTTTACAATAATACTATAAAAAATAACATTCTAATTTAGAACCTAGTGTTAATGAGGTAATTTCAAATCTTTATTAATTTGATTTTTATAAATATGAAAAGAAAATTCAACCAATGATTAGATTGTCAAATAATAAATTTTCATTTAATTTTTACATCAATGGTCAACGGATCCCTTTCCATAAAATATATATTGCAAATGCTAGACTTTTTACAAATTGATGCGACATTTTTTTTTTCTATAGATAATTAAATAGAGTAATAATTTAGCTGCCACATTATTTGTAGAAAGAGTTTATAATATTTCATACCACTACTAAATATATATTCGAATATATTTTTGATAAATGAGGGTGTTGTGTATATATTGGACTTGACATCCCATGGTATTGCTCATCAGTAATGGACATGGCCAACGACGGAGGTAGCTAAGGCTTAGGGGAATTAATTTCCTCTCCTTCCTATTTTTTCATTTAAAAAACTTTTACACGTTTTTTTAAAAAAAATTAAACATAAACCTTTAATTTATGTTTTTGTCTCCACTAAATTTAAAGTTTTACCTCTTATCTTAATTTCAATTTCACCTCTCTCAATGGGATTTTTATCAATTTTTTAAGATTATTTGTATAGCCAAAAATTTTTTAGGGTCTCTTTATTTGATCGGAATTTTTGTCTAATTTTAAGTTCTTTTATATCGATAGATTTACTTTGTAATACCCCGACCCAAGTATGCCCGAACCTAAGACACGTTTTACGAGAATTCAACAATAGTCCAGAAATTTATACGAGAAAGAACTGAGGGATGGGAAATATATAAAAATAAATATATTACAATATATGATAACGTAATTATAAGGGTATATGAACACATGCTAAATACACACATTAAGTGTGTATTGTGTATATAGCCAAAAATATATAAATACATATAAGTACATAAATATGTATGTATATGTAAACACATGAATTAATACAATTGTATATTAATATATATAAATATATAAATATATATATATATATATATATATATATATACAGCTGCCATGTACATATTAATACATATATATATATATAAAAGTAACCTAAAGGAATAAAAAAAAATGAAAAGAAAAGAAATGAAGTAAGAAGAGACAGTAGAAGCAAGTATAAGGTTGTAGAAAGATTTAAAAGCTTGGAGTGAGGGTTGATGGACTGCATGCAGCCATGCAGCTGTTCTCCATATTCATATATAAAAAATGAATGAAAATGAAGAAAAGAGGAGAAACTAACATGTGGCATTGCCACCGACTACAAGGTCGGTTAAGAAAGAAAGAAAAGGGGGAAAGAGAGAGAATGTGAGAGAAAGAGAGAGGATTGAGACGTAGGAGGAAGAGAAACAAGAAAAAAGAGGTAAATCCATATTTTTCTCTCTCTAAAAATTTAGGCATGTATACACACTATTTAAGTTATATTCATGCATATATGATGTTTAGAATGTGTAAACTTGAACAAAGCATGAAAATTGGACCCTAAAAACATCCAGAACCCTAAGCCGTACACCAAACCGCCATGGATGGACCTTGTTAGAGCAGGTCTGAATCGATGGCAACCAAACCAAGTTTGGCATATTGGAACCTAAACTGGACCACCTCAACGTCTTAAAAACACTAGACCGCGACCTAAAACCTAAAGGGAAGACCTCCAAAACTTGAGTTGCAAGTTTCGGCCACAAAACCCAGCCCTTGTTTTAGACTGCCAAACCCACTTTTGAGAATAGGGATTAAACCCCCATGTCATGAAGGTCATGTTGAGCCAAACCCCATTAGAAATGGTGATGAAATGAAGGTTTACTAAGGAGTTGCAAGTACAGCCATGGTGAGGTAAAACCGAACTGTTGAGCTCAATTTGAGCTCTCCAATGGATGCCAAAATGTTGCTCGATCACCCAGTGACCCATACCATCCAATAACAGAGAGAAAAACATCCCAAAATTTCACGAAATTGAAAAGTTAGAATTCCAGAAATTAGGGCAACACAGTGGAGAAAAGAGGAAGAAGATGAACAGTGGGTGGGTCGGTCTTGGGTCAGATCTGGGTTCGGGTCGTGACCCGACCCGTCGCACAAATGGTTTAAGTGGGACGACGTCGTGTGAGGGTTGTGTTATAATTTTAAAATTGAAGTTGGAGTGATTGGTTACAAGGATAAGAAATAAAAAACAGAACTAAGGTTAAACCAAACCGTGGATAAGACAAGGGGTTGGCTATCTTATTCTGGTTTGCTGAAATAAACTAAACCGGTTGGTTCAATGAAGGATTGGACCGGTTTAGGGTTTTGCCCAGTGAGCCCACTGGTTCAGACCGAAAGTTAGGGAAATTATATTTTGACTCCAGAAGTTCTGAAAAATTATACTAAGGCCCAAAACAAAATATTATTTTAAATAAAATTTCTAAAATACCCCTAAGTCTAAAATGGGTCAAACGAAGTCCAAATAAAATAAATAAATAGTTTATTTTGCCTATTTTGGACATTCTGGACCCAATGACGAGGTCCGTTTTGAGAGACGGGACTCCAAAAAAAAATAAGACACGTTAAAGTATAAATTACCAAATTGCCCCTAACGTGCCCGAAGCTAAATAAAAAGCCGAGAGGGTCTAAATTGATTTTCTTCGACATTCCGGACTTAATGGTGAGGTCCATATTATAAATTAGAGTACGAAAAAATGTGACACGTAAATATGTAAAGTAATAGAATCAAACTTTAAAATTTAACGAAGCTACTAGAAGAATATACTCTAAGAGTATAACGCCTAAGATTAAAGTTAGGATTCAATACGATCTAAGCATAAGTTAAGAAGCATCAATAGAGATATTACAGTGGAAATGAAGTTAACGAGACTATTTATGAATTGTTCTTAGGAACTACAGAGAAAGTGGGAAAACACATTATTAGCACTGACCCGAAGGATCGAGGTGAGTAACCCTACATTTGAAGTAGAGATTTAACTCCATGTATTTGAAGAAGTTTTAAGTTCAAAATATCTGAAGTATTGAATATCAAATTCAGTATTACATGATTCCTGTTTTAAAATATTCTGTTCTTATAAACCCTATTGTGACATGCTCAATAAATGTTTTATATACAATCTTCTTTAGAAATATTTAGCATGTCTGAGTAAAATGCCAATTTCTTTAAATATTCTGAATTTGATTATTCCAAGTATTTAAAGTCCTATTGAAGAAGTATATGTTATATGTTTTAAATGCAACTACAAGGAGGCCATGTTTTAATGCTTTTAAATAGCATCTATTTGTAAGTATTTTTATACCTCCTGTTGCCATAGATAAAGCAAGATAACTCGTGCATAACCACCACATGCGACGTTGAGTTTCTTTGAAATTCAACTATGACACGTAAAATGCTAGGTAGCAGGATCCAATCCCCCAGGCATGAGATATCTCTATTGTAGCAAAACTGGAGTCCGGTTCGAAACGAATTCTACTAATGAAAGTAATAAGATGATATGTGTGAAAAATGGAAGCAGGTTTTTACTCTCATTTTTCTATGCAGATCTACGTGTTTTGAAGTTCATATATTCTATTTAAAGAAGTAAATGTCTAGCTTGAATACTTTAAATGTTTCAAAGCTATCTGTTTTAAGAATGTATATATTCTGTGTTCCAAATGTACAAGCAATTGGTAGTGAGTATTTTATAAACTCTCATGTGCTAAACCATTGCCAATTGAAACCCCATGACAAATGTTGGAATTACTCACAAGCTTAGTTTAGCTTACCCGGATTTTTATCCGTCCCCCTTTCAGGTGACCGACGGCAGTTTTGATTTTGGTGACAATGATGAGGAGTCTGACCGTTTGGGAGGAATGTTTAAGTAGTTTCTTTGTGAAAACCTATGAACTTTTAATGGTAAATTTTGTATTAGAAGACAGTACATAGTTATGTATTAAGCCCCACGGGGCAGCTGAATATGTATGGTATATAAAACTTTAGAAATTTTATTATGCTCTGAATGTACTATCAGGTGTACCGCTTTGAAGAGCGACAGTACCGGGCGGATGTGCGAGAGATTTAAATAAGAAAAGAAAAGAAAAAGTTTTTACGCTTTTGCAAAACTCAGGCCGCACCGCTGTCCGATACTATTGCTTATGTGAGCCTTGCCCTAAGGTCCTCAGGCCGAAGGGTGACGGTCGCAATACGAGATTCGCATAGGGTGGGTTTCGGGTTGTGACATACTTACTTACTAAAATATTATCAATCAATAGTAAAATTTTATACTTTTTAAAATTATAATAAAAAATAATAACAAAGGTTGCTACCCTAAGAGTATTTTTTGACTAAATTTCTAGAAATGACCTATGTCACATTCTGAAACCCACCTTGTGCGAATTGTAGAATGCGACCGACCATAAGGCATTCGATTCAATTCCAAGTCAAATGCACTTCTTTTAACCTTTAGTTTTCGCAGCAGAATTTCATAGGTTAATTGTCACGACCCAAAACCGACCCTATGCGGATTAGGGGCCAATGACTGACGCTGTCACTCAGACAAGTCGTACAAAATCAAATGAATTGCACAAGAGTGATAATTCTTTTTAAGCAAGTGCGAAAGCTACACATATGCAACTCATCCGATAACAAATCGAACTCTATCAATCCGCAATAAGATTATCTCTAAATATAATTTCCATCATCATTAATCACCATTTAAGTCTAACATCATTTCAATTGTCACTATGTTACAATATCTCATATTAACATTAACCTTACACGATATATATACAAATTAAGGCTTGGACTTATACACTGTCACAGTTGCCTACAAGCTTATCACAAGCTCCACTAGTCGCCATCATTGTGTTTCCTTTCATATTGTGTTACCTGAAAAATTGTTATAATTCTAGAGTGAGCTAACTTAGCTCAGTAAGTAAATCTTCACCCTGTCATGGGTTACACAAGAGTGTATAACAAGAAAATAGTCATAGAATTTCAAGTTCAAAGGGATTGGCCTTTAGGCCCAAAATAACATAGTTCACAAGGAGTTCACAATGCGAGAAGAATGACTAAGCAAGTCAATAAGCACAAATCTATCAGCACATATCATTTCACTGGCCAAATCAAGGGATTCAATTGATTATAAAGATAAGCCTCATGGGTGTATTTATCATCTAAAGGTGACATCACTAAGTCAACAAGTGTTGTGGTATCAAACATATAGCATCTTGGGTCAAATCGATATACAGATCGGGGCCAAATGATTATACAAATCTAAATCAAACAGATATAAAAGTTTGGGTCAAGCAGATATAAGAATTTGAGTCTAATAGGTCAATAATCATATTGCGACATCAAACATATGGAACGTTGAGTCAAATGGGTATAAAAATTTGAGTCAAATATATATGAGAGTCTGAGTCAAATAGATAAACAACCATAGTGCGAGATCAGACATATGGAACACTGAGTCAAAAGGATGTACAAATCTGAGCCAAGATAAATATAAGAGTTTGAGTTAATAGACATAAGAATCTGAATCTAATAGATCAGTAACCATAGTGCGACATCAAACATATGGAACACTTAGTCAAATGAATATACAAGTCTGAGTCAAATAGACATAAGGGTCTAGGTCAAATAGATATAAGAATCTGAGTCTAATAGATCAACAATCATAGTGCAACATCAAACATATGGAACACTAGGTCCAATGGATATACAAATCTGAGTCAAATAGACATAAGGGTCTGGATATTATGACATAATCGTAATTATTCTAGTTTGCTCGTTCACATTTTTTTGGGATCTAATTTCACAAATCAGACTCCGTCATTGAGTTAGGAATGCCCAAAACATTGGGTTAGACTCTTCTTTTATTTCAATTGGCCTTCATTTGGCCTATTTTTGACTAAAGGGTATTTTGGTAATTTTTTATAATTAAAAGAATTTAAAATTAATATTTAATTAATTTCTTGGACCATCTTGTAATTAAAAGAAAGTGATAGGGTCAATTTGAAATTAACCAAAACTATTGGGGGTAAAAACCAAATTTCAGAAAGTTATTAAATAAACAGTTTGGTTCACTAACCTTTCAAGTGAACCAGTCCAAAAGACGTGTGAACCAACCAGTTCTATCCGGTTTATTGCGTCATGCTGATGATGCCATCCCTATATATATATATATATATATATATATATTTATTTATTTATTTATTTATTCTTTATGCAAAACTACATCGTTTCAATAAAGTCCCAACCCATTTAAAATTCGGTCAGGACCCGACCTAAGATCTAACCTGGGACCCGACCTAAGATCTAACCTGGGACCCGACCTGCATAGTGACTATCCCCTTCATTTTTTCGATAAGGGTTCCGGTCACCCTCTCCGGCACCGGTGACCAGAATCAATAAAATTTTAATTTTTAACTTATTTTTCCTACTGTTTTAAGTTTTTTTTTTTTTTTTTTTTATCTTAAACAAGTCCCCATCAATATTAGGACTATTAGGGATAGACTTGGCCCTTTAGATTACAGTGATCGGACAGTTTTTTCCGATTCACGCTTTTTTGGGCACCATGGAAATTTCACTGTTTCTCTTTCATTTCTCTACCAAAATGGCTCATTTTGGAACCATTGTGTTCCATAGCTCAAGGGCTATAACTTCATGGCTTCAAAACGAAGCTTTGCATTCATTTTCTAAGTTGACCGATTATTCCTTAAACTTGCAACTCTCTATTAAGTGTTCATTTCTAGTCCAAAATGTGTGATTTTTGTTTCTTTACGATCCATTTCTGGTCTAGGTTTGGTCCTCGATCACAAAACATTATTTGGTTCAAGTTGAAAGCTTGACCCAGTTTCAAGCTATCGTTAATGGCAGCTTAGGTTTTCTTAGGGTTTTCCTTACTATTTTTCTCGTATTCCACATTAGGTTGATCTACATTAACCTTAAAACAACATTTAAGACTAGAGAGGACAATAACTTACCCATTTTGGATGCCACTTTCACTCTCATCATTTTCCCTCTTTTTTCCACAATCTCCCCTTTCTCCTCTTTTCTGTTTTGGGTTTGCTTCATTTTTTGGCCTCTCCTAGTTGCATGCATGAGACAACCAGTTGGGTTCTCCCTTTCCTCCTTCTTTCTCTATCTTACTCTCTCTCTCTCTAGTTTTTCTCTTATTTATCTCTCTATCTGAACTCCAAAATGGAGTGTCCGATTTTGAAACACACCCCCTACACGCAAAACACATAATACATATACATAATGCAAACATTTTGCATGTCACCCAATTGGCTGGATGTTTGGTGCACTGGGGTGAAGCCATGTGTCTCTTTTTCTGAATTTCCAACACTATTTTTATGGGTTATATACATATCATGTGACTTGTATAGCACAAAAGTGCTGCAACCTAGTTGGTATTTTTTTAAGAGACTTAATATTTGCTTGCACAAGGTGCAAGGTTCAAGACTTGGTAGGAGCACTTTTGGGTCTTTTTCCTCTTTTTTTCTTTTTTCTTTTTATGAATTATATTGCATTTTTAGTGTATTTCATGAACCCCAAAATTGTATTTTAATTATCATAAAAGTTTCTTGAAATTCTCGCAAGACTTTTGATTTTTGCGTGCTTCATCCATGCATTACAAGCCTTGTCTTGGTATATTTTATTATGTTTAAATTATACCAAAATTCTATTATAATTATTGGAATAATCTTGATTAAACACACTTTATTCACGCATTGCGCTAGTCTTGCTTAAGTGCACTTTGTGCACTAATTTTCTAAGATTATTTGTGTGTTAATCTTTGATTAACGCTAATCGTAACTTACCACTAAGTTATGACCTTTGACGTTAGATTGTATTCCTTTAAAATTGGTTGTCTCCAATTTAGAACTAGGCGTTCTTACTTATACTTTTGCTTCCGTATTTTATAGTAACAATCATTATCATTAATCACTTCACTTAATTGGGTTGGGATGTTAAGTGTGGTTTTCACCCCATTGAGGGCCTGATTTTCTAGTTACGAGTCGGTGTGTGTTGAGTGTGGTTTTCACCCCATTTTCACCCTATTCAAATTTTGGAACACTAAAGAACCCATTCTCGCACCTTAAATTAAACAAATCATAGCCAAACTCATTATTCTAGTTTCTTCAACCCTTTATTATTGATACATGGTTCTCTCTATTTCCTTAACCATTTAAGCTAGTTTAAATTGCATTATGTTGCATTTTAAATTATCTTTTGAGCCATAGGAGTTATTTTAAGCTTTGTTCAAAACCTAGTTTACCCTAGTTTCGGCCATGGTGTTTTCTAGGGGCTTTCAAGCTACACAGTGCCATTTGCTTCCCAATTTCATCCATTTACATGCATGCAACTAAAATCCTATGAACAGAATGTAAGGAAAAAGAATTCTAGTGAGAGAAAGCTAACCATGTTCACGGTTTTTTCTTTGTTTCTCTAGTCCTTACATGCTCATTTCCCAAGTGTGATTAGTGTTGATAACTAAGGTAACGTAAACAATAAGATACACCACCTGGCATATAACGACACATGGACCGATACACCAATACCACCACACAAAAAAGGGAAATCCTGAAATTAAGAAAACAAAAACATCCCACTTGGAAGCAACCTGCAGGCATCAGGATAAGCATTGCTCGAAAGACTTCCCTACAAACATGGGAACGGGCATAAAGAATACACTTTCTAAGAAGTAATCAAAGAAGCTTTACGCGTATTACAATGCAAATCCCTCTCATGATATGTAAGGATTCAATGACAAATCTTGAACATTCTTAAAAAGCAAGGGTCCATTCATAAAGGACCTCAACGAGACATTCGAGTTTTGAGGTAAGGTGGCTTAGGTATAGGGATCCCCTAGAGTACTTCGAATTAAATGAAGAAGCAGTAAAACCTATTTCACATTTACTGAGGAAATGACAAGGGCCATTCTACATTTAATAAAAGAAATGGCTGATGCCCACTCCTCATTTAATGAGGAGATAACAAAGCCTACTCCTTGTTTAATGAAGCAATACTCTAGTTTGACTGAGGAATAAGGGATTATGACCTAAATTAATGACAGTCGAAAGTAATGACACATGAGCCTACTAAAGTTGGTCTTATCAGCTGAAATGGAAAAACTACGTGTCAAGAGAATGAGGCTTTTCTAGCCAATGTCTCTAGCATGTGCATCTAATGCTATAAGTAAGACGACATCCTCAAAAAAGAGGCAAGACAAGCATTCAATAAGCTTAAGCTTTTAAAAGACTTAAACTAGAATATTTCAATGATTGTCATTTAAGATCCTAGGAAGAACATTTTGTCCTAACCCCTTACTAATTAATGAGTTACAAATGATGGAATATTGAACAAATCTTGTTCCTTTCTAGAAATTCTTCCTTGAGTCAGCCCATACCTTCTCCACGAAATCCCTCTACCTTGGGTGTCATCAATAACCGTACTTACTACTCGCTGAACCTCCCCGCTGAAAGCACCACATTTCTAGCCTCATTGTGTATTATTAAAGAAACAAGTGGCAACTCACTCGTATCTACATTTTGGCAATTCTACTAGGGAGTAGTATACGACATATGACACCACCCGTATTGTTGAGGAGCGGGCTCACCATAGGCAGAGAATAAAAGATACCAGCTCTGTCAGACCTTGCGGGAGCTACTACTTTCACCACACGAATGCAATGAGAGAATGTTCCTCCGTAGAATTCAGGGACGCCTATTTTGCACGCTCTAGGGGCTATAAGCTTCCCTACATAAGGAACCTCGCTCCCTATCCAAACACTTATAAAGTAGCAAGGAGCCACTGTGACAACGCCAAGCAGTAACCCATTTTACTACCACAGGGGGCTTGCCCCCAACGACCCCATCATATTGATCCTTCAAGGAATACAGCAAACCCAGAAACACATGCTTTATGTCATCCTTAATAAGGGAACATTGGGCACTGCTGAACGGCTTGGCAGAACCACCTACAGCCCCCCGATAAGGCACGGAGGGCAACAGACTGAAGTAGAGGTACAACAAGAAACTGACCAGGTGGCTGAACAAATATCCATCACTTTCACACAGTTGGAGAAAATCACAACGATGACAATGACCCCTCTAATGACTACACAACAAAGTCATCAGGAGATAATGCAAAAGAAAGTGCCACCAGATAATGTTACGGCCATATTGCTCACAATCTATGACGTAACAAAAGGAACTATAGTCCTTCCTCCAAAAAGAGCAACAAGGATTTTACTCCGTTGACTTATCCCCTCCATATCCCATGGAGGTGGCCCTAATGTCACACCCTAAATGGTATAGTCGCTAAAGTTCCAACAATACGATGGAAAGAAAGGAAACTCCCACAAGAATGTCCTTCGCTTCATTGAAGCCTTGAGTCATCACGAGAATGATCCAAACTTGAGGTTAAAGGAATTTTCTAAAACATTGACTGATATGGCCTTCACATGGTACCTAGGCCTATCTAGGGGCAACACCTAAAATTAGGATGACCTAGTAACCAGGTTCCACTTCAAATTCTTCCACGTTGAGGCAACGATCAACAAGCTAACATTAGCGAAAGTATCCTAGGAAATGCAAGAGACTCTCCAAGAATATGTAAAAAGATTTCGTGACAAATTAATAGATTGCCACAAAACCAAGATAGAAGAGGAGTTGGCTAAAATGTGTATCAACAAAATGGCTACCGAATTTAGAGTACTCCTCATCAACCACAAATTGTCTACCTTCTCAAGATTGGCAGAAAGGGTTAAGCAGATTATCGATGTCCTTGAAGATGCCAAGACTCCGGTTAAGGTGCTAGAAGTTGTCCCAAAGTGGGGTGTGGCACAACGTTATGGTAACATTAGCTTAACAATCCCTAGAGCCAAGCAAAAAGGGGCGAGGGATTCTATCCCCCGCGTTCACCTACGAAGTGAAAGGAGGTTCTCACACTACTGAAACAATGGCTAGAGGACGGGCTCCTCGAGCAACCCTTGCCAAAGAACCCACCGACAAATAAAGATAGATGCAATGCCACCTATTGTGATATTCATCAAAACAAAAGTCATTCCCTTATGGAAAAATGGATGAGAAGGAGGTTTTTCCATAAAAAACTCGCCCATAATGAGCTTTGGACTTTTAAATAGAAGAAATGTCGAGGAAGATCCCTTACCCCAACACTAAGGGGAAGCAATAACCTAAACGGTCACGATCTATGACCATGACAATGCACCCCTTAAAGAAATAACTATCACAAGAGCCTGCCCTACCGAACTAGTGGCAGACAAGAAAATCTATAAACTGAAGGAATGTACAAAGTGGAAATGGTTTTTCGACCAAATGGTGTTCAAAAAACAGTCTAGGCTTAAGGCAACTAAGGCCATCCTCAATGTAGCCTCTCAAAATAGAGAGACCTACATGATAATTGATAGGTCTCTATGACACATAGTGCGAAAAGACTATACCACCATGTCATTCACTAAATCAGATCGCCTGGTACCTCATGGGCACAATAGGCCCGTATACATAGCCATTTTACTCAATGGGATGGAATTCTCATGAGGATTCCTAGATGGTGGAGCCTCTATCAACTTAACGTCCTAAAAGGTTTTCTTCATAGCTAGACTTACCACAGAAGACCTAACTAGGGCACCTATGGATATCACTAGTTTTGGCTTCTAAAGACAAAAAAGCATGGAATCCATCACCGTAATTTTGAAGGTAGGGCCATTTAGGTGTCATGCCAAATTTCACATGATAAAAGGTGATATCACCTACCATGCCCTGCTAGGAAGAGTTTGGATGCACTGATTCACCATAGTACCATCAACCTATCATTAATATGCTAAGGGGATCCTTAACAGGAAGGTGATAACCATTACGGGATTTGTGCGACCTTTCTCTCACGACAAATGTAATATCCCGACCCGGGATATCGGGTCACATGACACGTATTACGAGAAAAAGAAATTATATATATATAATTAATTAATTATTTAATTAATTAATTAATTATAAGAAATGGATATATATTTATATATTAAGTAAATGTATACATATATATTAATTGGATGATATATGTAAAATGTAAAAAAAAAAGGTGAAAGAAGAAAAAGTGTGAACAGTGTGTGTGTGTGTGTGGGCTGGTGTGTGTGTGTGTGTCTTGTATATATGTGTATATGTATATATATGTATATATTATATGTATAAATATCTTGCCAAATTAAATGCAAAGTAGAAAAGAGAAAAAGTAGAATTTATGAGATGGGAGAGCTATGTAGGGCTAGAAATCAGAATGAAGAGAGAGAGAACTGTAGAGAGAGATTTGAAGGAGAGAGAGAGGTCGGTTATCCTTGCTTTAAAAACCAAAACATGCAAAGCATGTTGTTCTCTCACGAAAGAAATCAAAGGAAGGGAAACTGAGGAGAAGAGAAGAAGATTCAGAGCAAGAAAGAAAGAGAAAAACAGTGGTGAAAGGTGAACCCACCTAAACCTTTGAAATTCTCTCTCTAGAAGTTATGATTTAATATGAACTGTTTAGGGTTATTTTCATACGTATGATGTATTATATGTGTTTAAAACTTAATCAAGCATGAAAATTTGCTATGAAAATGACTGAAAATACCTAACCCACGAAAAATCTCCATTGAAGACCTTGCCCATGGCAGGTCTGAATCGACTTCCTTAAAGCTTGATTTGGCTTATCAAGGCTTAAAGTAGATACTATGAGCATGCTAAAAACCTATGACCGCGACCTAAAAGCTCAAAAGATGACCCTCAAACACCAAGTTGCAGGTTACGGGTTTACACCCCAAACCTTGTAACTCATGTTTTAATCTATTTCTTTGAATGAAAACTGAAACCTTATGGATAGAGGATCATTATGGAACAAATCGTAAGTGATTTGGCTCAGAAATGAGCATGTATGACCGAATTATAGTTCGGGTTATCATGTCCTAAACCGAACATATGAAGGGGCAATAAAGTCTAAAATGAATGCCAAGTTGGTCTTTTATACTTTAGGAACATTTTGGGACAAAAACAGTAAGGATCCATGGATCCAAACTGCACGAAATAGGAAGAAATGGAATTCGGAAACTAGGGCAACAGTAGGGTCTCGTGGGGAAGACGAAGACGAGTCAACTCGGTTTTTTTAAAATAAGGCTGGGTCGACTCGGACAGGTGGCAGCCTCTGGGCTTGCCACCGATTAAATGGAACGGCGACGTTTTGAATGTGGTTTAATTTAAATGAGACCTAGGGCTGACGTCAGCCGCTGATGTCATGATGATGTCAGCCACATGTAAATAAACCGGATGGACCGGTTGGTTTGCAACTGAACCGGACCGGTTCACTTAAAATAAAACCAAACCCTTTGGTTTTCAAGTTTATTTAAAAATAAATAAACCATGACTTCCTATAATTACGGATTGACCCCAACTGTTTTGGGGAATTTCACTATGGCCCAACTGAGAAAGATTTTGTGCATTTAGACCCCTGGAAAAAATAATTAAATAATTAAATTAATTATTTAATAAATGAGGTTAAATTACTATTTTGCCCTTGTGGCATAAATAGAGCAAACGAAGTCCAAATTAAACATATGAATAGTGTATTTTTACTATTTTGGACATTCTGAGACTAATGGTAGGGTCCGTTTTACGAGACGGGGCCCGAAAAAAATAAATACACAAAGGGATAAATGACCAAAATACCCCTTGACCAAAAATTAACAAGTTATTAGTGTATTCTTACTATCTTGGACCTTCTGAGTCCAATGGTGAGGTCCACAACACGAAATGGAGTCCTGAAAAATAAAGACACGTAAAGGGGTAAAAAGACCAAAATACCCCTGGTACCCCTAAAGCCAAAATGAGATCAGAGAAGGTCTAAATTGACTTTCTTTGACATCCCGGACTCAATAATGGAGTCCAAATTACGAAACGAAGTACAGAAAAATGTGACACGTAAAACGTTAAATGACCATTTTGTCCTTTGACATATAACAGTCCGAATTAAATGTTAGGAAAGCCTAAACCGACTTTTTTCGACACTCCGGACTCAATGGTAGAGTCTATTCGACCAAAAGAAATGTCTAAAATAAAAAGACATAAAATTTGATGAATAGCATCTGTTAGATGACTATGAACTGAAATAATGCCAAAGTACTAATACTAAGGCAAGTACGAGAAACGAAATACGAAAAGACACGACACGTAAACATGTCAAATAAATAACTTTAAATTAAAGTTAATGGAACTCCCAGAAGAGTATAAATTGAAATAAATTCAATTTCTGACACATTAAATTATGTCATAGGTTACAAGTACGAGTTAAATTAAGTACCTATGAAATTGTGAAATCGTTTTAGGATCTAATACGGTTTAAGCATAAGTTAAGGAATATCGAGATGATATTACAATGAATGTGAAGTTGATGAGGTGTTTATGAATTGTTCTTAGGAACTACAAGAAAAGTGGGAAAGCGCATTTTAGCACTAACCCTAAAGAATCAAGGTGAGTAACCCTGTGTTTGAACTGGAGCTTTAACTCCATGGATTTGAAAAAGTTTTAAGTTCAAAGATGTGAAGTATTTGAAGTTTCAAATTCAGTATTTACATGATGCAGCTTTTAAATTGTACTGTTTTATAACTCTATATGACATGCTCAGTGATTGGCATTTATCACAGTTTTCTTAAAACATACTTCAGCATGTCTAAAGTTTTAAATGCCAAATTATGTTAAATATCCTGAATTTGATAGTTATAAGTATTTGAAGTCCTATTGTAGAAATTATACATTTAATGTTTTTAAATATTCATGAAAGTATTTATTGAAGAAGTTATGTGATAAATGTTTTACAAGATAAACGGTACTAAGTACCACCCCCTATGAAGGTTGAAATCCTTCGGGATTCAACAGTAAATGCCCGGTAGCAGGATCTAATCCCCCAGGCAAATGAGATCGGCAGTATTGGCAGTAAAATGGGAGTCTGGTTCGAAACAGATTCCACCTAATTAAAGAGAAAAGATAACAAAGTGATTTTGGAAATGGAAGCAGGTTTTACCCTCATTTTCAAATACATATTGATGTGATTTAAAGTTTTATACTTTATCTGATGAAGTACGAGTTCTGCTTGGATATCTAAAATGTTTCCAAGGTATTTGAAATGCATATGTTTTGAGTTATATACTCTATTTATCGAAGTACGAGTTCTGCTTGGATATCTAAAATGTTTCCAAGGTATTTGAAATGCATATTTTTTGAGTTATATACTCTATTTATCGAAGTACGAGTTTAGCTTGAATACTTTAAATGTTTCCAAGTTATTATGAAATGCATATGTTTGAGTTATATACTCTATTTTACGAAGTACGAGCTTAGCTTGAATACTTTAAATGTTTCAAAGCTATCTATTTATGAAATGCATATATTCGAGTTATATACTCCATTTGACAAGTATAAGTATAGCTTGAATACTTAAAATGTTTCAAAGCTATTTGTTTTAAGAATGCATGTACTTTGTATTCTAAATTGTATAAGCAATTGGCAGTGAATGTTTTACAACTCTTATGTACTAAAAACCACTGCTAATTGAAAACCCCATGACGAACACTGGAATTGCTCACAAGCTTAGATTAGCTTACCCGGACTTTGTTCGGACCCCCCTTTCAGGTGATGCAGCAGACAAGGGTCTTAAGGACAACGACGATGAGTCTAGCTGTTTTTGGAAGGATATGTTTAAGTAGTTCTTTTGAAGAACCTATGAACATTAGTAGTATGTTTTGTATTAATAGACAGAGTAAGAATATGTAATAGGCCCTCAGGGCAACTGAATATGTATTGTATCGATGTATGAAGTTTTTAAGTTTTCTTTATACTCTGAATGTGTAACCATGTATGCTATGTATGGAACAGCAGTATCGGACGGATGTGCATAATTTAAAATGAGAAAAGAAAAGAAAAAAGTTTTTCACGCTTCCGCAATCATGTGTAGCACATCTATTCGATACCGCTGCAGATGCAAGCCTTGTCTCGGGGCCTTCGGGTCTCGGGGCGGCGGTCGCGATCCGGTAATCCGCACGGGGTGGGTTTCGGGTCGTGACAACAAAGCTTGATAAACGGACAAAGAAGTTACCACCTCCTCCACCATTTATGTGACGCCAATCACGCAAATGTTGTTTTCTTCCCCCGATAGAGATAAATAGGAAAGGAAAAGGGATTGGGGAACCAAGAGACACTAAGATCCAAGAACCCAATGGGAAACTGATATACCACTTATGATGGTTAGTGGGATCGTCCCCTTATAAGTGGGGCGATTCTGATGAGGTATGTTGTGCGGTAGAACAATAGTACAAGGAAAAAGAGCCAAATGAGTGTTTCCAAGAAAGTCCCAGCCTTAACAACAGATCCTTAAAGAGATTGACTTGCATGATAACCAGAATCTCCATGGTCGATATATATCTGTAAGGAAATGGACGAGAAGCAGAAATAAAGAATACACAAACTTTTGAAGGAATATTCAGACGTCCTTGCATGGTCTTATGACGAGATGCTAGGAATAGACCCAAATATCATTTCTCACAAGCTCAATGTTGTGCCAACTTGTAACCCAGTCAAGCTAGTCCCGTGAGTCTATAGGCCAGAACTGGAATTGCAAATAAAGGCGAAAGTGGAAAAGCTTCTCAAGGAAAGATTCATCAAACTTATCTAGCACCCAATGTGGCTGTCCAACATAGTATAGGTCAAGAAAATGAGCGGGCAACTTCGAGTCTATCGAATTTAAAGACCTTAACCGATCATGTCCCAAGGATAAGTTTCCTCTACCCAATATTGACACACTTATAGACGCAACGATTGGGAATCATGTGTTTTCCTTCATTGATGGCTTTAGTGGGTATAACCAAATCAAAATGGAGTAGAACAATGCTAGAAAAATAGCTTTTCACACACCTATAGGAAACTTTTTCTATGTGGTCATGCCTTTCGGCCTAAGGAATGAAGGTGCCACATACCAGATTGTTATTACGTACATATTCCACGATATGCTACATGAAAATATCAAAGTTTACATAGCCGACTTGGTAGCCAAATCTAAAATGGAAGAGGATCAAATTTAGGACTTGGAAAAAGAGTTTTTTTAAAATGTAAAAGGTTTAACCTACTTCTTAATCCTCTCAAATGCGCTTTTGGGGTAAGGGCGTGAAGTCTCTAGGTTGTACTGTGCATCGCCATGAAATTGAGGCAGATGTTAAAAAAATAAAAGGAATTCAAGACATGCCAAGACCAAGAACGTTGAAGCAATTAAAGAGTTTCCTTAGAAATATCAATTACCTATAAAGGTTCATACCAGGTCTTGCGGGGATAACCCATTCTTTCAGCTCATTACTAAAAGCAAGGACACCATTCTTGTAGGATGAGGAACACCAAAAGGCCTTTGGAAAAATCAATCAGGTACTAACCTTACCACAAGTCATAATCTCCTCGCTGAAAGATAAGCCCATGATCTTGTACCTCACTTCGACAATGAAGTCTATCAAGGCCTTGCTAGCTCAAGAGGTCAAAGGACAAGAATGTCTCGTGTACTACATTAGAGGAATAGTGAGAGATACGAAAACATGTTATTCACAAGTGGAACATTTTTTCCTGGCTCTGATATTCGTTACACAAAAGTTTAGGCATTACCTACTCGCACATCTTCTCATCATTGTAACGAGGTGTGACCCGATCAGGTATCACCTATGTTGCCCTGTACTATCAGGGAAGGAGGAAAAATGGATCATTGGCATCTAATGCATCTCTCTAATAGCAATAAAAAGTCAAGCACTGGTAGATCTCCTCACGCGGTTCCCCAATGAGGAGTTCGAGCCACCAAATGAGAAGATCCCAAGAGACAAATGTGCCGCCTATCTCATGGAGGAGGTATTGGGAACATGGACTCTCACCTTTGACGAGTCATCCACAACAAGAGGGGGAGGTGCATGCATAGTTCTCATCTCCCCACAAGGGGAAGAAATTAGCTTATCCTATAAGCTTAACTTTGCCTGCACCAATAATAAGGCCGAATACAAGGCTTTGACACTAGGGCTCATGAAGGTGAAAAATCTAGGAGTTATCCCTCTCTCTATAAAGGATGATTCCAATCTAGTGCTTCATCAAAGTATGGGGGAATTTGGCATTAAAGAGCTAAAATCATCTTTTTACTGCACTACGATCCAAAGATAGATGTATGGATAAGTTCGATAGTGTCAACATCCAATGCCAAGATAGTGTAATAGGAACCCTAATGCTTTGGCCACCTTGGCCTCGAAGATTGATGTGAAAGGGGGATCCACCCAAGTTATGATAAATAAAAGAACAGTCCCAACCCCGGTTATAAGAACACTACCACGCGAAGAAGAGAGTGCGACTAAGGATTGGCGAGCTCCAATTTTACGGGAACGAAAGTAAAAAAGGGGAAACCTCTCTTTTCCTGCCAAGAAAGGTTTCACCCTGTACCAAGGGGAACTATACCTAAGGATGATTAGAGGAACACTAGCCCAATGCATCACTCAAAACGAGGGTAAAAGCATACTAAGAAAAATACATGACTAGGTATACAGGATAAATGATTTGATCTAAAACCGCAGAGTCCAATAGCAAGGTTAATACATGTCAGAAATGACCATGGAGGCCAATGAACTACGACATAATTGTGCCAAATCCCAGGAATTTTTGAATAAAGTAGAGTGTAACTTTGTGGAACTCCTAACCGATTGGAGAATGCCATACATGAGGTACCTCACCGAGGGGTCATTAACATTTAGCTACACAGATGCCGTGGTAGTAAAGAAAAAGGCCCAACGTTTCTTCGTCTTTGAAGAGAAACTATTTAGGAAGGGATTTGATGACAAACCATTGTAATGCTTTACCAGAAAAGAAATTGTAGAATCCCTCAAACAATCCCATTAAGCCGAACATCAGGGCAGGGCCAAGTTGTATGCTTAGTTGGTCCAAAATGGCCATTATTGGCCAAAAATGGAATAAGATGCCAGGGTGCGCACTCCAGACGATGAAATCCCTACCAATTCCATGGTAACAAAATCCATGCCCCTAGGGTGAATCTTCATCTAAACATCACTCCATAGCCTTTCCACACATGGTAGCTTGACCTCATTGGACCGATTAACCTAAACTCCAAGGGACACATCTGGATACTGGTAGCTACAGAGATGTTCACCAAGTGGGTAGAAGCGATTCCCCTCAAGAAAGCCAATGGTGCAGTTGTCACAAACTACCTTAGGGAACATTTTATTTACAGGTTCAGCATACCCAAAACATTATTGTCAGACAATGGGACCCCATTTGTTAATAGATACATGATAGAACTTATGTCAAACTATGGCATTAATCATCATAGATCCACACCATACTACCCTAGGGGAAATGGGCAAGTCAAAGCCATGAACAAAACGTTATTGAATATCCTTAGTAAAACACTCTGTGACTCCCCCCAAGGGTTGGGTAGATTAGTTACCTCTCTTGCTTTAGACGTATAGAACATCAAAGAGAAGTCCAGTATAAGCCACCCCATTTTCATTGGTATATGATTTAAAGGTGTTCCTCCCTACAGAAATCGCGGTACCATCAGCAAGAATGGAAATGCAAAGTGAAGTAATCTAGGACACAAGGATCTTAAAGTTGGAGAAACTAGAGGAGAAAAGAGAAAAGGCACGCACTAACCTAGAGAAATATCATGAAAGGATAGTTCGTGCTTATGATTATGTTCAGTGAATATGAAATTGATAATTGAAAACATTGATTTGAAAAATTGAATTTTAATTTGAATTGGTGAATTGTTGATTAAGTTGCGGTAACTCCTTATGAGTTCCATAGAATTATGACTTGTGAGATCTTTAAAGAAGTATGGGACATCCTCGAGACTACTTGTGAGGGCACGTCGGTGGTCAAATAGTCCAAATTACAAATGTTGACCTCTAAGTTTGAAGCTTTTAAAATTGAAGAATCAGAAACCTTTTCGTTATCTAAATTCCTTATCCTTTATTCTAGTAGCTATGATGTAACGGCTCTAGGGACTGATCTTTAAGGTGGACGTCCACCAATGCTAGGTGGTCGTTTGGTTCTACAACTTCAGGGCTCCATTCTTCTTCCTTCTCATTCATTTTTCCAATCAAGTCTAAATTAGGTTCATTTATACACATCCACTTACATTTTCATGTATCAAAACAATCTCAAGAATGTTTTTAAACTAATTTTCGTGGTGACCCATTTGGGTATCTTCTCTATAAATCACATAGAAACACACGCACAAGGGATATTCTTACACACACTCAGATATACACACATATTTACACACATGCACACAAATAAACATAAATTCACACACACATACACTCACACACTTTGCATTTTAGACTCAATGGAAGATCTAAAAGCTCCTACCTCTTGAAAAACCTCCAAGGTTTTTAGAGAGAGAAGATAAAGAGAGAAAGCCTCATTGAAGCTTCAACGACTACCCACTTTGACCTTGCTCCTTTCCTTGTGCTTTATTAGTTTCCTCACAGACCTTGAGTGAGTGTGCGTGGTTTAGAGAAAGAAAATTTCAGAATTTGGGTTTCCTTATTGAAGCCAATTTATGGTGTTTTGATCTTACTTAAACCATGTATTGGATGTACATATGCTATATAATCAATTTAGGATCACTTAAAGATGAGAACGACAAAAAATAGTGAGAAAAAATGGCGATTGTTAGAGATCTGGTTGAGTCCCTAATATCATTGATTTGTGTCGATTAGATCCCTTTCGTGCCGTTTGATTCACATTATATAATTTTTCGGGAACAATTTAGGACGAAGAAGAGAAGAAAATGAGGGCCAAACAGTATAGAACTAGTAAAAAACCAGTCTCATCAGAAAAGTGGGGTCGTCAGATTTTGGTGACTTCCGTGTGATTTAATCGAATTAAAAACCCTTTAAACTTGGTTAAAACACATTGCCCTTCTAAAGTTTTAAATGATACTCATTCAGGAGTTATCAACTAAAATATTATCAATTCAAAAAAAGAAAAAGAAAAAACAATCGGAGTTGATCCAAATCATTTCTCAATTACCCTTAGGTTCAATATGTTAGATGCCATGCAATAGTGAGAGTTGATAATGTAGAAAGTTAACTGAAATCTTATATTTAACTTGTTTTGAATATATTTTTAAAATATGTTTTTTCTTCTAAAATTACTTTAAAAAAAAATACATTTGACAATGTGTTTTAAGAAAAATATTTAAAAATGAAATTGTTTTGGGATTTTTTTTAAAATATATTTTTCCCAAAAACTTGAGTTGATTGAAAAATGAACACTATATAAAAATTTATTGCTTTTCTTTTAAAAAATTATAAAAATGAAAATAAAAAATAAAAAAAAATAAAACAAAGGGCATCTATTGAGAAATTATTTGTTGTGATAGACGCACTGCTAATATTGTGCGCACTAACAATAACGAGCTACCATATATATGCGAATTTTTTACATAACATATGGAGGTTTTTTTTTTTATTAATCTAACACACGTATTTTTTAATTTATTTCCCAAACCCATGTTGGTTTTGAAATCGCATATTCAATATGCGATTTTAATGTTAATTTTTTTAACGAAATCGTATTTTCAAGATACGATTTTCAACCAAAAAAGATTTTAGATGACTTGTTGAAACTATCAAGTATTTGGAAGTCATCCCAAATCCTTCTTCATTTGAAATCATATCTTTAAGATGCGAGTTCACTTGCATTTTAAAGATGCGATTTCGTTAAAAAATTATTACTAAAATTGTATCTTTAAAATGAAATTTTAAAAATGACATGTGTTGTAAATAAGTAAAACCATGCGTGGGTCTTGTTAAATCAAATATAGTAAAAAATTCATATAATAGGCATTTGTTAGAAGTGGATCACCAGTAATGGCATTAGAGTAATATTAGTAGAACTCGATGGTTGACTAGGGAAATTCTTGCGTCTGGTTGAGACACCATATTAACAAGGGAAGAATAGAGAGAATTGAGGACAACATTTCGGAATAAGAGGACTCCGGTTCCTCGATATTCTCTCCACTGTCCAAAGCAGCCCACGAAAAGTTAGGTCATTGTGTGCTCATTCACTTTCACTTCATTTTTAAGCTCACAGTATCTTAAAAATTTTTTGCAATTGTTTTAACTTAGCTGACAAATGGTTCGATATTGTTCAGATTAATTGGAAGTGACAATTGAACGGTTTTATGGCCGTTCCGGTTGAAGAAGCCATTGCAGCTCTATCTACATTCTCCCTGGAGGTAACTTAAGATCTATATACATATAGACAGTGGTTTTAGTAACCGGTTCAGTAGATTATGGATTTAAGTTGGGATCTATATGGGGTCATTGCTTTTTTTGTTTTGTTTTATTTTTTGTTTGTTGGGTCCAAAGTTGGCAATGGGCTGAAAAATTGGTTTTATCATTGCCATTTTTTGGGGGTAATTAAAGGAATGTATTTGCATATCTTAATAATGGTTTATAGTAAGAGATGCTTCAGAATTTCGATCAAGGGCATAATTTCTCTTACGTATAGTTTGGTGATTATGGTAATGCACCAAAGTGTCTTCAACTGCAGCGGAAAATCTATTGAATGCTTCAATTTTTTAATTGAATGGAGAAACATAGTAGAGTTGTATAATATGATGAGATATATTGCATTTGCATATTGAATCCCTATTATTTTGTTAAAATTCTTGTTTTTCCTTGAGTATTTTTCATAGTAAAGACTTCTAACTATATATAGTTCTGCCTTCAATTGATTATATGGTGGTTCTAGACCATGGGTAATTCTTACAATTACAGGTTAGAAGAAAAAAAGGTAATAGGTTTGATGGTGTTAATTGCTGGAAATTCATAAAAATATGTTGCCAAATTTCTGGATCACACCTATTTTAGGGTGTTGGATGTTTGGGAAAGACCTAGTGTAACAAAGAACTAGGGATGAAAAAATTAAGAATAATTATGGGCTGATTGCAAAAATAACTCAGGGGCTTATTGCTATTAAAACAATAAATTCTTCTTATAGAAAATTAAATAGAAAAGGAAGAGGAACTTATCAAAAAAAATTGAAAAGGAAGAGGAAATATTATTAAAACTCACATAAAATCCCTTAGAAATTGTCCTAGGTTGAGTTAGAGACTCTTAGCCCTTCAAAAGCCTGCTAAGCAAAGCTCAAGAAATTGGGTAGAAGAATCTAACATGTATTAGTTATGAACATGTCTTATAGAATGAGGATGGCGGCATTTGTGAATATTGGAAGGAAGACCGTCGACTTCACGATAGGAGAGCAGAGCAAATCCTTATCACGAAAAGATGTAATTGAATGGTGAGGAGAGTGAGGATCGATAGATTATGGCTTGATTGGTTGTGTGGAACCCTAGAAAAATTGTAGGGAGGGTGGGTGACAAACAATGGAGCCCATTTCTACCACAGAGAGAATTGGAGCTCGAAGGCATTAGGGCTTGCAAACGATGAAGGGAAGTATGTTAGGATGGAAGAATTGGTGGGAGATCAGAGCTATAAGCTATTCATCCTTGAGATTGATAGAGGGCGTGGAGGATTTGAGATAGCTAAAGCATTTCAAAAGCTCGGTCATGCACTGGTGACATGCATATAAATGAAAGGGAGAACGTAAGCAAGTGGCGGACATGGGAGACTAACTGACTATAAATTTTAAGTTGCAGAAAGGAAGAGAGAGGAGCAATTGCAACCCTGAGGTGGAGCTAGAGTCTTGCACAAATAGAATCACCATTTTGTATTGTTGCTTGGTTGGTCGAGTGGGTGATCTGAACTTGCCGGTACCGGAAAGGGGGCATTTACAGACTTGGGGTGGATAAAAAATAGGGTCTTTCGACAGAGGTGAAGGTGTATGACATGCATGCGGCCTTATTCTTGTTTGAAATTCCTTCAAAGGCTGAAGCTGTGAGATTATTATAGATGAACTGGTGGTTTGATGGTGAACTAGTGCGTGGAGGATTTGAGATAACTAAAGCATTTCAGAAGCTCGATCATGCATTGGTGACAAGCATATAAATGAAAGGGAGAACATAAGCAAGTGGCGGACATGGGAGACTGGCCGACCATAAATTTTAAGTTGTAGAAAGGAAGAGGGAGGAGCAATTGCAACCTTGAGGTAGACCTAGAGTCTTGCACAAAAAGAATCACCTTTTTCTTGTGCTACCTGGTTGGTCGAGTGGGTGATCTGAACTTGTCGGTGCCAGAAAGGGGGCATCTACAGACTTGGGGTGGATAAAAAATAGGGTCTTTCGACAAGGGTGAAGGTGTATGACATGCATGGGGCCTTCTTCTTGTTTGAAATTCCTTCAAAGGCTGAAGCTATGAAAATATTATAGACGAACTGGTGGTTTTATGGTGAACTAGTCTACCTTGATTGGTGGATACATATTGAGTGTTGCCATAAAGCTTTGATAATGCCTAAGGAGTTGTGAGTGAGATTCATGGGTGTTCCAAATTTTTTATGGTGTACGAAGGTATTTGAAACTTTAGGTGGTAGGTTTGGTGGATTTTTGAAGATGGGCGAAAGCCTGAATGAAGAAACATCACTTCAAGTGAGTTCAGGTGTTGGTCAAGACTCCATGATAAGTATAGGAATGAGATTGCTGTGTTTTTGGATTCCGCTGTGGGTGGAATAGGGGTCTTTTATATTGATAAGTTACAATTAAAAAGGGAGGACTAGGTGAGGAGTCCTCACGCGCAGGGAGAACATCGAGTAGCGGAGGGGGGGGATCCCGAAGGAAGCCACATGGCGATAGGGAGGTGCTGGAAACCTTATCTCATAGGGGTGGCATGGCAATTTTAAATTTTAAAAAGGGGGTATGGGAGGCATGTGAGGCCAATGAGGGAAGAGGGTGGATTGGGCCAAAATAGACGAATGGGCCTATTTTGAGAAGTTATGAGAGTGTGGAGGGGTATCAAGTTGATGGCACTCCGGGCTTAGTGTTGGCCTAGAAGTTGAAATTATTGAAGGATTGATATTAAGAAATGGAATAAAGAAGTGTTTGGGAATGTGAAAGTAAGGATGATAAAGTTCCTCGATGATATTAAGGAGCTAAAGAACAACTTTCATCATTGATGGAGGAACGAGAGGAGTTGTAGAGATGAAATGAAAGGTGAATAGGGTAGGTTGGTTATAGCGAAGGAAATAAGTTGGAGGCAGGTGTCTCGGGATCTGTTGCTTAAGGAGGCAGACAAGAATACGAGAAGTTTCTATCTTATGGCTAGTGTTCATTGATGGGTGAATAACATTAGTTCCATTGTCATAGAAGGGCAAAGACATGGGGAGCAATCTTAATGGGAGAAACTCTAAAGAAGATACGATTCATTTTTGCCAATTGGGGTGTAATGTGCAAGAACAAGGAGGAGATAGTGGATCACTTGTTGCTTCATTGCTTGGTGGCATGCGATATACGACAGTTTTTGTTTGCTTTTTTTTGATGTTCTTGGTTGATGGCGCGAACCGTATTAGAGTTTCTTAGAAGTTGGTGGGGTGGTTGTAAAACACATGATGTTTGTAAGATATGGGATGCAACCTGCTTTGCCTTTTTGGGTCTACGTGGAAAGAAAGGAATAGGAGAATTTTTATGGGGGTAAAAACTTCCCCTTAAAGAGTGAAGTATTTTTTCGTATATGGTAGGGTCTTATATTCCTTCGGTGGTTTTTTTGGTAGAGCTTTTGGTTGATAAGAAACTTTAATTTATGTGAGTCTCCTTTTTGTAAATAGGTGCGCCCCCTCTGGACACTCTTTTAATGCGATTATGCTTATCAAAAAAAAAAGAAAAAAAGAAATTGTCTTAGGTTAGGGCTATATATAAGCTGATATGGTCACCTACTACTGAGACTGACTCTTAAGCCATGGCATTTCTTCCTAACTTCCGTGTTGAAGCATTGGGTCAAAAGCTGTTTAAGAATATTTTACTTATTTTAATGCGACCAGGCGATGACCTTTTTAATTGTAACTTATTTTACTTGTATATCCCTTATGTTTATGGCGTTTTATGCACTTATTTAACAATTTTGTATGAGGCATATCAATATAAAAGAACATAGTTGTAGTTTAGAAGTATTATTGTCTAATCTATTTTCATAATAAAAGTATTAGTATCAAACATTAGAACAAAGCTGGCCTAATAAACATTTAAATTATTTGAGATGTTGCAAAGAATACAATGTTTTGGGGAGAGTGACACTTTCAATATGAAATTTTTTTTAAGTGGGGATTAAGATTTCAACTTTTATAACCAACAAACTATTGTCCTTTTTCACAAAATCTGAGCCTGTCCATGATAAAACATCTTTCTTCTATCAACCAAATTGATCACTTATATGGGAAGTCTTCCCAACATCGGCCTGATTTTTGAGAATTAGTTTAGATGTCTACGAGATTGGCATTTTCATGTCTTTCATATCATTAGGACTAGCAAGTTCACAAAAATTTCTAATATAAGACTTAAATAACAAAACTTTGCATAGTAATTAGGAAAAAAACACTAAAACTTAAAATGGTTATATCACTTGAATATGACATGTGTAACTTTTAGATTGAACTTTTTAGTGTTACATGAGCATTATTATAATGATAAGATATTATTTAACTTAGAATAAATAATTTTTAATGTATAATATATTTTAGGGTAAATTACATGGACCTTCTTTGAGGTTTCTAACAATTACACTGACCTCCCTGAGGTTTATGAAATTACACTGACTTCCATTGCTTTACTTAACAATATACAGATACTCTCCTCTAGTCAATGATTTTCGTCAAAATGACAAAACTATCCCTTTCATGTCATTTTTTTTTCAATTTTTTAAATTTTGATCATTGTTTTTTTCATTTTCCTAATAATATAACCTTAAATTTATTTTTAAATAAAATAATAAATGTTTTTTAAAAAGTTAGAAAAAGTTTGTCAAAATTGAAAAAATGCAAAAATAAATAAATAAAAGGGGCAGTTTTGTCATTTTGAAAAAAAATTGACTGGAGGGGGTTATTTGTATATTGTTAAGTAAAGTAGGAGAGGTTAGTGTAATCAGGGGAGGTCAGTGTAATTTATCCTATATTTATTGATTATTTTTATTAGTTGGCACATTGCTTCACTCAGGCTAGCGTTTTTTTGTCGCCTCACTTTTTGGGCAATGTGAGACTTTGGCGCCTTAAGGGGGCGCCTTTCGCCTTTGACTACACTGCCATCATGAAGGAGAAATTGAATATGATGTTGCTCGTAAAATTAAAGAAACATGGGTTAAAGTGGATAAGTGCATTTGGAGTATTGTACGGTCGATGCATACTTTTAAAACTAAAAGGCAAATTCTATAGAACAATTATCAAACCAATGATACTGCATGGAATAGAACGGTGGGTAGTTAAGCAACACCATGTTAATGAATTGAATATAGTTGAAATGAGGATCTCGAGATGGATGCACGACATAACAAGAAACGATAAAATGTTGTCTAACTGAGTAAATGGTTATAAATAGAGCAGAACGACGAGACATGATTCATGTAGCCGGCCCCAAATAATTGGGATAAGGCCTTGTTGAGTTGAGTTGACTTTTTAACAACTAAGTAAAAGTCGCATAGAGTTTTAAACCAAAAATTGTGTTTGTTTTGTTAAATTATAACTTTCTAAAATAAGTAATTTTGACCAAATACCTAGAAATCTAAAATTGAAGACAAGCTGAATACTAACTTGTAACTTTTTTTTTGTCCTCCTCTATGCGATTCCTAAATGAGTAATAGAGCACTTGCTTTGCTAAATAAAAAATATGGGCATCTATTAATTGGTTGGTCTTCGCCTCAACCAACCTGAACTTTAGTCTTTATTTGAATTGTTAGTCAAAGGAGCTACAAATTTTGGAAGAGGATCCCTTAAAGTAATAAGAGGGAGCTGTTTTTACCTCAAGTTACTTGTTTTTTTTTACTTTATGTTGAAACGTTCTATAGTTTTTTTTTTAATATCTTGGTTTAATAACTTTGTAGGATGACCAACCAGAGGTGCAAGGGCCGGCGGTCTGGGTATCTACTGAAAGAGGTGCAACAAATAGTCCAATTGGTATGTATTTTAATATGATTACAATGAAGTTTTTTAGTTGATTGAAATATTTTTCTTAAAAAAGGTGGGCCTTGGCGCAATGGTAAGGTTGCTTCATTGTGACCTACCATTGCGCCCTGGAGGTTATAGGTTTGAGTTGTGGAAATAGTCTCTCCGCTTGTGGGGGTAAGGTTATGTACGCCTAAGCTTGCCCAAACCCCGCTGTGGTGGGAGCCTTATGCATTGGCTTTGCCCTTTACAATTGTGGGCTGTGGAAGTCTATTCAAAGGGGTGTGGAAAGGCTCAAGGGGCTTGTTCAATTCAGAGTGGGGGACGGGTCAAGGGTACACTTTTGGAAGGACATATGGTGTGGGGATAGGGCTTTGAAGGAGGAATATTCTCAGTTGTATAGTATCGCCTTTTGTCGGAATGCTTTGGTTTCAGATTATGTAGCCGGGTCCGGGAGGGATACGGTGTGGACCCCCCTTGTCTTCGGGAGGTATTTCTTTTAATGGGAAGTGGAGGAGGCAGGTGATTTGATGAGCACGATTTATAGCTGCGGGTTGGTTCAGGGAAGGGAGGATTTGATGCGGTGGGCTCCGGATGCTCATGGTCTGTTCTCTGTTAGATCCTATTATCAGGAAATGATGGGCGTAGGCGGGAGCCAGGCCCTGTGGGGGTTGGTGTGGCAACATGGGGTGCCCTCAAAGGTGGCTTTTTTTGTATGGCTTGCCTCGTTGGGTGCTATTTTGACAACGGACAATCTCTGGAGAAGGCGTTTCCAGCTGGCTAGTATGTGTTTTATGTGCAGGGGCAGCCTAGAGTCGTCCGACCACCTTTTAATTCATTGCTCAGTAGCCACGTGCTTGTGGTGTCTGATTATTGATCTTTTTGGTCTGATCTGGGTTATGTTCTTGTTGGGGAGGGATGAGGGTTAGGCAGGATATAAAAAGAATCTGGAGGATGGTGCCGCATTGCTTGATGTGGTGTTTATGGAAAGAGCGCAATAGGCGTATTTTTGAGGAGAAATGTAACTCTCCCTAGTGCGTTAAAAGATCTATTTTTACATCTTTTATTTTTTTGGACTAAGAAGACCCATCCTTTACATTTAGGGGATTATGTTGGGGTCTTTGAAGTCGTAATTGTATAGCCATTGCTTTTGTACGGCTGGTTGTGTCCACCTTGGGCGCTTTTAATGCATAGATACTCATAAAAAAAATATTTTTCTTTAATAGTGAAGAAACAAGTCTATGCTTAATTCATCAGAAAAAGAAAAAGAAAAAGAAAAAGAAAAAAGAATCGAGTGTATGCTTCATTAATCTTTTATTACAAGATGATCTTGTATTATTATCTTTCTACCTAGCATCTTCCATATTTCCCTTAAATATGAAAAAGCTTTTACTTGAAGCTGAAAGGTCAAGCAACTTATGATGTTTTACTAATTTTATTTTAATTTCTATTGGAGAGGCATGTTGTTTGAATATAGTATTATTTTGGTAGGTTGCAATGCCAGTCATTGACGATGATGGACATGAATAAAAGCACAATAATTTTCTAAGCAACCTGAGCTTTAGGATTCATTCAGGCCTTGTGTCCTTACCAACCCAGAGATAAAATACAAATATAGTAGTTATATTATTTCAATATGGTAAAAGTTGCCGAAGGAAGTTTTCATTTCTTGGTTCAAAGGCATTCAGATAAACACGTTAATGAATTTAGCACAGGATCCTCTTCAACATGGGGGCAAGGGTAGAAAACCTACACAAACAAGCATTCTCCAAAAAAACTAAATCCATTCATTTAATGACAAATCTCGTTAGAGCACAAATCTCAAAGGACAAATCTGTCCTATTCAGGTAAATATTTAGAAGTTGTTTATAATTTGAAGTACTTCTAGTGGTGATTAGGCTGGTCTCGAATATAAAGCTTACATATATATTTAGGCTGGTGATTCATCCCAAAAAAAAAAAGCAGGTGCATTTTTCCTACTATTACTAAGATTGAGAGTAAAAATAGGAAACTTTTTTCTGATAGGTAAAGGTAATTATGTATTATAAATAAGGTGCCTGAGTGGGGCAAACCCATGTACAAAAAAGGAAAGAGGCTAAAAAAAATCAAGGCCTTAACTGACCCAAAAAGTTAAGAACTTTTTTAAATACATATAATATTCCTCTTTACACCAAAAATACCACAATCGCAGAAACAAATCTTAAGAACCCATAAAGGGATCTCCTTATCTTCAAAAATCCATTGGTTCCTCCCTTTTCAAATGCACCAAACAAGACATAGTGGTGCCATCTTCTACATACCTCTCAATTCTTTCTTCGTTCAACTAGCTCTCAAACTCAAAAAAACTTTCTTAAGAGTAGCCGGCATCACCCGACTATAACCAAAAAGTGACACCACCAAATTCCACATATCTTGGGCCACACAACAATGCATAGGCAAATGATGCACCGTTTCCTCTTTCTTACACATATAGCATCTATTCGGAAGATGGAAACCCATTCTCTTCAAGTTATCCACTATGAGAATCAAGGATCAAAATTTCGTTTCGTAGTGTTGTTTCGGTCACCTAGAAAATGGAAACATTTCGGAAACATAGTGGAAATGATGAAAAAAATTAAAATGTATAGAAACACTTGGAAACATAAAGTAAAATATATGAATATGTGAAGATAAATATTATAATTAATTGAAAATGTTTTAGGATACATGTCCATCCACACAAGAAGATACCCAAAAAAAAAACATAAATGTTAATTAGTCATTAATACCAAATAACTCTTTACTTATTAAAAATTAGTATAAAAGATTTAAAGCTAATTTCTTTATGTAATATGAATTTATTATATATTTTCTATAACTATGCAAAATTATTATAAATCATAAAATAATAAATATATATTGTGTAATATCCACGGATTAGACAATTTGACACAAGTTACATATAATATGATAATTAAAAATAAAGTAATTTAAGCCTATTATAATTAGTAACTAAGTATTAAAAGAAATTATTTATCTACATTTTATTTCCACTATTTTTACTTTTTATTGTCTACTATTTTTGAGGAAAAATAGAAATATCTTCTTATAATTTTAGGTTTTAATTTTTCAACCTTCTCCATTTAAAAAACAAATAGATATTATTTTTTACCAACTTCTAGAAGTATTGCCGATACCAATGAAATGTTTCCATTGTTTCGGTATGTTTTCACTAGTTTCGGTATGTTTCTATGGAAATAACTTTGTTTCCATGAAAACGTGTGAATTTCGGTATTTCATTAGTGTTTTGTTTCGGTTTACTAGGAAACAGAAACGTTTCGCCCGTTTTGATGGAAACAAAACGAAACAAAATTTTGATCCTTGATGAGAATAGCTCTCCAAGAATGCCATTTTCTTTGGAATACGAGATTTCCAAATCAAGTGCCATGAAAACACCTCTTCATTCCCAAGCAAAGAGTGATAGAAAGATTTCACATTAAAGCCTGTGTTCTTGTTCCCCATCCAAATCATTGTATCCTCCCTACCCTAACTCACAATGTATCTATTCAATAAAGCCATAAGCTCCTCCACCTCCACCTCCCCCATTTCCCAATCATCGAAATTCCTCCAAAAACAAGGACTCCAAACCACCTTGCCCCCCACCCAATCCGTATAGTCCGCCACCATGGCCTCCTTATTAGAAGCAATGTTGTACAAAGAATGGAACTTATCTTTACGCTTTCTCAACACCACAAGTTATCCCAAAATTTAACCCTCAAGCCTTGGCCTACTTCAATTCTCACCAACTCACTTAACTTCTCCCTCCCCTTTTGGATGGTTTTCCACACACCATACCCAAACCCAAAGACCAACATATAAGACCAAGGAACATGACCGAAAACAAGACTCAATGATCACAACTTCAGCCTGCACCCAACAAACCTAAAATTACTAAAATACCCTTAATTCATTGACTTCTAAATCTCAGTTTATTTATTTTAGTAAGTAAAATTTCACAAGAAAGTACCAAAAAGGGTTGTGCCTGTGTAGTGGTTCCTTCTACAGGGGTGTCAATCGACTGTGATGATCAACTGCAGATAGTTAATTCAGTGGGTGAGACTTCTGAAATGGCTGGTGGGAGGTTGATGGATGATGAAACCGAGGCCTCTATGGTGTTTGAAGAGGTTTTAGGTGATGGGCTTTGCATCAGGGAGAAGGGGGGGTTGGGCAGTTGGGTAGAGGAGACTGGAGGAAGTAGAATCAAAGGGTTCCGAGTTTTCTATGCAGTTTTATGAGAATCTATATTCTAAGACTAGTCTTTGGAGATTGAGGCTAGATGGACTCGGGTTTGATAGAATAATTGAGGAGGACAGCATTTGGTTAGAGAGACATTTTCTAGAAGAAGAGTTGTGGCAGCTTTGAACAGTTGCGAGGGAGATAAAGCACCTTGAGTGGATGGCTAGTCGATGACTTTTTTTTTTTAAATGCTGGTAAGTAGTTAAATCAGATGTGATGGCTATGTTGAGCTAGTGTTTTCAAAATGATTTTAAAATTTAAAAATACCAAAATTGTAATATAATATTTATTTTACAACTTCTGTATATTATACACAAATATTTCCATATTTGACTAGTTTGTAGATACTGCTTTTTTTCCATCAGCTATTGTAACTTTCTGGAAAAAATAAGTTTAAATTTTTTTGTAATGTGATGTTTTGAAATTAAAATAGTAGTAAAGAGTAAATTCTATTTTGTGTTTTCAATGTTCTGAACTTCTAGCATTGTTCAGTAACAATTTTTTTTCTTTCCTTTTGATAAGTATTTTTAGCTCCCGAATTGCATGTATGGATATTTATCAGTTTTCCTCTCCTTTCTCCTCAGTTTCTCAGTTTTCCTTTCCTCCTCTCGGTTTCTCTCCTTCTCTCTCTCTCTCTCTCTCTCTCTCTCTCTCTCTCTCTCTATTTCGCTGTATGCAGCCTTCAGGGCTGCATGTGGGCACCGCCCTCCTCAGCCTCCTACTTCCTTGTTAAGGAAAGTGGCTGCCCTTCCTTACCCCAATGAAGCTTAGCCACCTCTTGCTTAGGTTTCCAAGACACTCCAATTCACTTCCACACACAAGGCACTCACTTCACACACAGACTCACACACACGTGCACACACATGTATATGTGCCTACACTCACCTCTCTCTTACACACACTCACTATTGTGTGTGTTTATACATTTATATATACATATATATATATATATATATATAGTCATTCATATATATATATATGATCTCTTACACATCTAATACACATATGTTGTGTGTTTGAGCTAACTCCATCATGGGTACGGCACATGACCTCTTAAAGTTAAATTATAATTATGTTTCATATATTTACACACCTATATACACACTCAAGTGTGTGTATTTGGGTTCTTGATATAAGTCACATAATACATGATACATTTTTAGGCATTTATGTGTTAAACTACCAACGCACCTAAAAGCTTAAGCTGTTAGATGGTGTGTAACTTTAATATTATATCCTCTAACATACCCCATCACGTGTGGCTAGACGGAGCGAACACATGCAACAATTCATACTATGAGAGTGACGGTGAGGTTTGGACATATGACCTTTTGCCGGCTGTGATACCATGTTAAACCACCAACTCATCTAAAATCTTAAACTGTTAGAAATGATTTAACTTTAATATTATATTTTCTAACAATATATAGCATTTATAAATAAATTGCCTTAATATGAGTTTTTGTATCCATCAATTCCAACTGTTCTATCTTTTTTTTATAAATAATTTTGTAACATTTCTGATGCATATTTATATATCTCCATAATTTTTACCCAAATTTTGACTAATGCTAGTACCATGCCACATCTCTTTATCACTCTCAAAATATGAGAGACTCACCGCACCCTTCTATCCAAACACAATTTAGTTAAGTACAAACCTTTTGCAGAGTATAGTGATGTTTCTGCATACCGCCTATCATTATTGGAAGACACAAAAGCTCTCAATCAGCTGGTATGTAGCTCTTACTTCATATCAATTTTTGTTTTATCTCTATATTGAACTGATTTTTATGAGCTCTCTATTTCTGCCTTTATTATTGAATTATTAGGAGTTGAATGTGATTGTCTCATTTCAATCATCGTAATCCTCATTTTAAAATTTCTATTTTGTCTTTGATTTTTCTCATTTATTATCTGTTAAACAATGTATTTATTTTTTCCTAATTGCCCATGCTGCAACATGTGCAGAACTCTCTTATCCAAGAGGGAAAGGAAATGGGAGCAGTGCTCTATACATATCGGAGTTGTGTTAAGGCACTTCCTCAGGTTATTATTGCTTTAGCTTCTAAGAAAAAAACCTCCCAAGTATTAAGAACATTATTCTGTCATTTAGTTTATCATTGTTTTCATATTATCTTTCTGTGGATCAATGTGTAACATATTGTTAAAATTTTATATTCTTATATATACATACAAAGGGATCAAAATTTCATTTCGTTTCCATTGAAACGGCCGAAATTCCTAGTGAACCGAAATGAAACACTAGTGGAATACTGAAATTCACATATTTCCATGGAAACAAATTTATTTCCGTAGAAGCATACCGAAACTAGTGGAAACATATCGAAACAGTGGAAACATTTCTGTGGTATCAACAATACTTCTAAAAGTTGGTAAAAGATAATATCAATTTGTTTTTTAAATGGAGGAAATTGAAAGATTAAAACCCAAAATTATAAGAAGATATTTTTATTTTTCCTAAAAAATAATAGAAAATGAAAAGTAAAAGTAATGGAAATAAAATGTAGATAAATAATTTATTTTAATACTTAGTTACTAATTATAATAGATTTAAATTAATATATTTTTATTTATTATATTATATGTAACTTGTGTCAAATTGTCTAATCCGTAGATATTACACAATATATATTTATTATTTTATAGTTTATAATAATTTTACATATTTTATAGCAAATACATAACAAATTCATATTACATAAACAAATTAGTTCTAAATTTTTTATACTAGTTTTTTTATAAGTAAAGAGTTATTTGGTATTAATGACTAATTTACTTTACGTTTTTTTTTTTACTTCACCCTAGTATCTTCTTGTGTTGTTGGATATGTACCCTAAAACATTTTCAATTAATTATAATATTTATCTTCACATATTCATATATTTTACTTTATGTTTCCAAGTGTTTTTATACATTTTACTTTTTTTCATTGTTTCCACTATATTTTCGAAACGTTTTCGAAATGTTTCTGTTTTCTAGGTGACTGAAACAACACTACGAAACAAAATTTTGATCCTTGTACATACATATATATATATATATATATATATATCAGAAAAGATCTTACATACATACAGGTCATGAACTAATAATTGAAGTGCCTTTACTGATGTGATGGTAATAAGTGACAACACCCTTGTAAAGTAATAAAGGTTTGAAGAAGATGTTTCCAAGGCCCAATTTTTGATTTGGACGTGTTAGTTCGACTTTAAAGGTCAAGGCTGGCCAGTGCATGAGGCTCTCACTACTGCTAGTTTCAGGAAGGGTTAAATGTATGCAGCCTTACTCCCTCAAGCGGAGAGGCTATTTCTGCTTAGTCCGACTTTGAAGGTAAATAGTAAAAAAACCTCCTCTTAGAATGTGAGTGTTGAGGCTTTCATTGAAACAAAAAGAGAGGACCGACTGGTGCTTTTTTGCGTGTTAGCCAGGTGAAAGGCTTGTTTGACTATTTATAGATTAGTAATAAGATATTAATAAACTACTAAAACTGCTATTCCTGTTTTTGGGCTGTAAGACTCTTAGCTTCTTGCAAGTCATGTGCATAAGCTTTTTTTTACTACAAAAACGATTCCTCCCCCGGCAAAAAGTGGTCCGTCAACTGAACTTGCCTTGTTGTGATAGGGGTACCGCCTTTTCATTCCCACCAAGGAGCCGTAGCTTTACTTAGATATAGGGCTTGTCTGCCTTGCCTTCTATTATATTAGTAAAGGGCGTTTAGGCTTGACTAATATAATATCAAGTAAAGGGGCATATATCCACCTTTTTTTTTTTGTAAAGAAAGAGGGAAACTTCATGAGCCGCTACTTCTAATTGAAAAGGTTCACAACGAATCTATAGTGACAAAACACATCTTCACAAACCAAGAACTACGAGATCTCCCCTTTCATTCTAGGGTGACGGGGGGATCATACCATTCAAACCGTTTTTTTTTTTTCATGCTTTTCGTGGAGCTCTAGAGAAAGCTACAATCAATAGGATTTCCCTAATCCTCCCTTTGAAAGGAGGTACGTGAAATTCTTTTTCCTTTCTTTAGGGACCAGGGTTTCAATTGTGTAATTGCATTCGAGTCTAGTTGAGTCTTATTTTAGGGTTTCTTTAAGCTAGTTTGCAATTAGTTTAATTTTATTTATGTTTTCTTATGTTTTTGGGTCGAGATTCGAGAATACATTAGTAATTTCAAGAATCTCTGGACATGTTGATGTTGTGGCCTTGAATCACGTTGCGGTATTGGATCCTTATTTATTGATTTTAGTAGGTTAATGTAGGTTTTACTAGGGTCTCAATAGGGTAATTGCATTTGAGTCTAGTAGAGTCTTATTTTAGGGTTTCTTCAAGCTAGTTTTCATTTAGTTGAATTTTATTTATGTTTTCTTATGTTTTTGGGTCGAGAATGCATTAATAATTTCAAGAATCTCTGGACATCTTGATGTTGTGGCCCATTGGTCGTTCGTTGAATCATGTCGTGGTATTGGATCCTTATCTATAGATTTTAGTAGGTTTATGTAGGATATACTAGTCAAAGGCCCTTAATTTACAAAAAAATAGTGCAAGTCAAAAAAAAAAAAAGATTACTCGACATCTATATAGTGATGTAATGCTTTCAGTTCAGTATAGAACAAGTTTGAGATAAAATATTCAGCAATTATGCACTTTATGGACTGTCTGATGCAATTCAAACCCTAAGTGTGATGCCTAAGTGACCTTGGAGTGATTGCTAGTTTCTTCCTTTAGTTTTTTTTTTCCTTCACAGCACCCAGACCTACCCCCTAACTTTCCCTTTCATTGCCTAATTAAAGCCTCAGACCTTAATCCTTTTCTTACACCTTTTGCAAACCCTAAAACCTAATACATCCATTAACCTGTAGCCACAAAACTGAATAATAGTCACCTTTTGCCGATGCATGCCTTTATCACTAATGGTGTGGGAGGAGGGTGGGTAGGGCCATGGACCCCCTGAAAAAAAAAAAAACAAGAAAAGGGGTAAAAACCCAAACCAACCTTTTTGTAATTTTGCAATATATCCCATGCCAAGCATTCAAAAAAATACCATAGTGCACCGTTTGCCCCTTACCCCCATCGATTTATTAATATCTTTATTTGGCCCTATTGCTTAACCGATATTTCTATTTGCACTTGTACCACTTTCTCAATATCACTACGAGCCTAGAACTCTCTCTATAATTATATCACTATTAGCCTAGAACTCTATCTATAAAATATATAATTATTTTAAAACCTCCATAACTATAGGTAAAACTTTTGTTTATTTTTGGGAGGTAAGGTAAAAAATTTTACATCCCCAAAGCATATAAAATTAATATAAAAGGCATTTCAAATTATACATAATTAATATTACTTCTGTTTCTTTCAACGCTTTTACCATTGTTCTGGTTCCACAAAATCTTGTAAAATTGCCTCTAGTTGCACCACACATCCTTTTCTGCAAAGACCCCGCATGTATATTATTTGCCTGCAAAAGTTTAGCCCGAAGTGATACAATGAAGGACTCTTTGATTGATTTATTTTTTAAAGGTTTAAGCCTTTGAAAACTATTGGACATGTCATAAATCATATTCTTATTTATTATTGCATGTTTTTTTTGTTTCTTTTATTTTTTGTTTTTGTTTTTAGTTTTTTTTGTTTTGGGTGTGTGGGGTAGGGTTGGTTTAACTAGGAGCTGTCTGCGCTTCTACGAATGCCTGATAAATCTTCCTGGATACATGCTGTCCGCCGGCCCCAATGCATTTTACAGGGATATATATCAATTCCATCTTGAGCTTCTGAATAAATTACTTAATTTCATTGAAATATCATTTATTTTTTATAATTTAAGTAAAAAAAAAGATGTGGAAATGGTGGTTTCCTTTCAAATTACTTATAATTTAAGTAATATGAAAAGTTTGTTGGCTCTCTTCGTGTTTTGTTTTTTTTTTTTTTTTTTTCCATTTTTTTGATACAAATTGTGAATTTGAGACAAAGATATAACATGGCAGCTTCCAGATTCCATGAAGCAAAGTCAGGCTGACTTATATCTAGAAACTTATCAAGTCCTGGACTTGGAAATGAGTCGTCTGCGTGAAATTCAGCGATGGCAAGCATCAGCTGCATCTAAAGTATGAGTACTCATATCCTCTACTTTCACTATCTGCTGTCAATATTCAAGCATTCAAGGACTCCACAGGACATAATATGTTGTCCTCTAATGCAGCTAGCAGCTGATATGCAGCGGTTTTCAAGGCCTGAGCGACGCATCAATGGTCCTACCATAACTCATCTTTGGTAAGTTGTTATTTCCCCTGGATTTTTTCTGTCTTAAAATTTAACTATATCCACTATTTGAAGTAAAAAAATAAATTAATACCTCATTTTAAAGTATTGGATATCTCATATTGTCAGGTTTCCTGAAGGCCGAAGTTGTTGCTTTGTTGGTTTATGGTCGAATATATTTACAAAATAAAAGTTGATTATGGTAAAATGTTAAACTGTAGTTTAGAATATATGTTCCTTCTATCTTACCAGTGATGGAAACTGAAAATTTGGTACGTCATGAATGGCTGTGAAAGTGAAGCAACATGGTATCTTTTCTCATGTATAGATGCCAGTAGATAGATAAAAAAAAAAAGTATAGATGCCATTAGTCCACACATTGAATTTTCTTTATCATACCAACAAGCTCTAGCTTGGCTGGTACCTCCTCCACCTTCCCATATGGAAGATTGAGGGTTCAAGTCTCCTAAGGGGCAATGTGTGTGTGCAGTGTAAGACTCACCTATAAAAAAGGATCTTTTTTATCGTTATGTTTTCACAGATTTACATAGTTCCATTTCACAGATTTACATAGGCATAAATTTTTGGGAAACTTTATGTTAGGGGATATAATATTATAGTTACACCTTCTCTAACATCTTAAGTTTTTAGAGGAGTTGGTGGTTTAACATGTTATCTGAGTAGGCAAAAGGTCACAAGTTTAAACCTTACCGTCACATTGATAACATGAATTGTGCACGTGTTGGGTCAGTTTGGCCACACGTGAGGGGGCATGTTAAATGATATAATATTAAAGTTACACCCTATCAGCATGTTGAACCGCGAACTTATCTAAAAGCTTAAGCTGTTAGTGAGGGTGTAAGTGTAACTTTTAATATTATATTGTCTAACACTATATATGTTTTCAAAATTTTTGAATATACACATGTTTTCAGATTGTTTTCATTTTCTAATGGACTTGAATTTTTGAAAACTTAGAAAACTATTTTTACTAGTTTCCTAAAAAAAGGCTATTTTCAGATAATATTTTTGAAAAGAATTTTAAAAAATGCCCTGTCAAATGCATTTCCTATCTGTGTTTTAATTTTTTTTTGTTTTTGTTTGTGTTTGTGTTTGTGTTTTGTTTTTGAGAACAAGAAAGTGAAAATGTAACCAAACAGATCCTTCATTTTCCCAATAATCTTAGTTAGGTGAAGGGAGCTGAACCATTAACTTGGTTGGGAATTAGAAGAATCAATGCCTGTGTCCCTGATGGACAGCGTGAAGTTATCTATTTTATCCAAATGCTGTGTGGGTTGCCATCCAGAGTCAAATATCTTTCCACTAATTGGTGCATCAAAAGTTTGTCATGCCGCATGCATCATGGAGGAAGTTGTGTCATCTTTGACATCTGGCATCTTGCCCTAAGCTATTCTTATTAATTTGTTTGGCTAGATAGACCCTGAAGCATTGCATTGGACCTGTTGTCAAGGTGCAATAATGTGTCAAAAGTTCAGAACTGTAGGACTGTTAAACTAGGATGCACGTAGACAGCATCGTCATTATCATTGCATTCCTAACTTTGATGTTGAATGAACGAATTAATTTTGCAAGTTTTCCACATGGAGCCATCTAAATGAAGAAACAAAATTTGTAAATATTCTCATGAAGGCCCTTCTCTTCCATTGTACCCATTTTTACATGTTGAGTGAATTTTCCTTTTAAGAAAAGTGCATTGGTAATAACAGATTGTTCTATGGAAAAAGAAATGCCTTTAATGATTGCCTATTTACTCTTTTTAAATTGGCCTCATATTTTTACTAGTTTCATGCTGTATAATAACAGATAATGTCCAATTACAAGATTGATGGCAACCAACCTAAGTCTGTCTTTTAAACTAATTTATTACTTTACTACAGGTCCATGTTGAAGTTACTTGATGTTCTGGTGCAACTTGATCATCTTAAAAATGCAAAAGCAAGCATACCTAACGATTTCTCTTGGTACAAGAGGTATGCCCTTGAACCCATCCTTGTTGGTTAACATATTGCTAAATCTAGGTCATACATGTCTTCTGATGTCTAATAAGATGAAATGCCAGAAGTAGTTCTAACTTGTACACCTCATATCTCCCACCCCCTGCCAAAAAAAAAAATAAATTCAACTATGTTGTAGTTCGTTTGTTTGGGGTGGGGTGGGGGGGTGTTGTTGAGGATTATAGAGATCACTTGGAGATGATTGCTTATTTTAATTCTTATCATAGTGTTGAGTTAGTCACTTAAGGGGAATTCTTATGCTCTTGGTTTTCAATGTTCTACTTATGAGCCATTTGCTAAAGATATAAAGAAGCTTCCAAAGTATTCAAACCAGAATTGCAAGTTCAATTTTTATATTAATTTTAAAGCAACAACATTGTTGCTGAATTGTGGTGAGGCTACGAAATTAACCCAAAACCCCCATGAGGCAGGATAATGGATGTGATTAAAGTTAATTAATCTATCTTAGAGTTGGAGATAACCCCAAATTATTTCTTTAGTTAATTATACTTAATCAACTAAACAAGAATCAATGATCTTTAAGTGATAAAACCAAGTGATCTAAATCTTAGTTAGATTCCTACATTAATAGTTAAGGCAAGTGCTCAAGTAATCAATTATGCAACCATTAAACAAAGTATAAATACATCAAGCACATAAAAGTCACTAGATTTAATTTAAAAAAACCCTCATGGGGTAGAAAAAACACATTGTTTCCAGAGTGGTTAAAGGCGAAATGCGTCCTTAACGCACTGAGGTCTTACAATGCCCGAAAAGTGAGGTGACAAAAAAGCGTTAGCCTTAGTAAAGCAAGGGACTAACTAATAAAAATAATCCAAAAAATATATTACACATTAAAAGTTAATTCATTCTAAGTTAAATAATATCTTATCATTATAGTAACACTAAGAACTTTCATTCTAAAAGTTACATATGATGTATATAAGTCATATAACTATTTTAAGCTCTATTGTTTTTTTTTTTCTAAATTAATATTCAAAGTTTTGTTATATATGTAAGTCTTATTTGCTATTCCTAATAATATGGAAGACATTATAGGTCCAATTTCTTAGACATCTAAATTAATTCTCAAAAAATCAGACCTATATTGGGAAAACTTTGCATATAGGTGATCAATTTGTTTGATAGAGGAAAGATGTCTCATAGTGGATAAGCTTAGATTTTGTGAAGAATGATGATAGTTGGCTGGTTATCGAAGATGAAATGTCAATCTTTACTTAAAATATTTATATATTGAAAGTGTTATTTTCCCAAAAACTTTAAATTCTTAGCAACATCTCAAATCATTTAACTGTTTATTAGGCTTGTTTTATGTTTGATAATAATGCTTTTATTACTATAATAGATTGGAGAATAACACTTCTAAACTACAACTATGTTTCTTTATATTGACATGCTTCTTATAGAATTGTTAAATAAGTATATAAAACACAATAAACATAAGGGACATGGAAGTAAAATACATTACAATTGAAAGGCCATCGCCTAGTCGCCTCTCACCTTGCTTAAGGCGATTGCCTCTTTGAAGACGCCTTGGCTTGGAACATGTCAAGGCAATATTACTGAAAATTGCCTCGTCTAGGCGACAAGGTGATTGGCTTTGACAACACTGACCACTGCACAAAACAAATTCACTAATAAGCCTACTTACTTATAAGACACAAACGTAGCAAACTCTTGTTACTAATCTACCACACTATCATGTGTAGATTATTGCTAGTCAACCAATCCTATTTCTCTTTCATGCTTTGCTCTTGTCTGCCAATTGTACTCTAGTAATCTTGTCTTGTCCACAGTAGCAACACCTTGTATCCAATCACGATCCATCTCCACATACCTACTCTACTAAGTGTGCAAATTTACTGCGCAGTGATCTAAGTTGCATCCTAATATGCTCTCTAGCAAATTAGCAAACCTTGCAGTACCTCTATGAAAGGTACTATAGATAGAATCCACTTAAGAAAATTAGTCCTCATGAGAGAATAGAAAATTTCTCTATATGATCAAGGATTGTAGGGTATTATGCATCTAAGATGCTATATCTCTTCTCTATCAATCATGTTTGCGAATAACAGGGCACTATTTATTGACTTACTAGAGACCTAAGAAAAGTAGGAAATTGATTAAGCAATTAGGTTCCTACATAAAGGCATTCATGTTCAAATGAGACTCTTCAGGTTTGAAAAGGCTATCACATTCAAACGGGCCATGATAGCATTCGAACAATCAAGATTCTGGAATTTCATGTAAAATTTTGCATTGCATTCGAATAGTCATTCAAACGAGTCTCTTGTTCGAAAGGTAGAGGCACGTTCGAGCGAGATTGCCACTCTTTTGATAGTTTGGTTCAAACTAGCTTGTGTTATGTACCAATGAACCTAAGGGTCAATTAAACACAGTCCTATGGTCTTTCTAGCCTATAGTCAACACTAAAAACACCTAGGGTACGTGTGGAATAAAATGCAAGACCCTAGAAGAATAATTGTGTGAAAGATTAAAAGTACAGTCATCTTACGTATGCAATGCATGCTGTGTGTGTTTATAGCTTTCTTGGGAGAGTAAAAGTGAAGTCTTTATGTTGATGCCGAAAAGCTCAGTCTTTAGCAATATGTTTCTGTAATTTAGTCTGGCTACTGTTGAAGTCTACACAAAATAGCATTACTAGCTCTGAGACTCAACTAACCTAATAATTACAGACTTAACTAGACTTTTGCAATGAATTGAGAACACGAATACTTAAAGGAAATTTTGCATAGACACTACTAGAAAAATTTTCTTCACAATCTCCTTTTTTGGAAATTTTATGATGACACATTAAATAATTTTTTTATAATATATGCCTAATTAAATACTGCCAAAATAATCTCAAAATCAAAATAAGATCACTAATCAACTTTTTTTTTTTTTTGATAAGTAATAATTTCATTAAAGGCACCAAGGGCCCATTTACAAAAAGACTATACAAAACATTACTAAGTCCCCATGCTCATGGAATGCAAAAAAAGAGAAGAAAGAATCTATAGACATAGAAGAACCCCCCTATAACCAAAATAAAGGGAATTCAACACCAACACTTTCACAGCACAAAGGAGACTCAACACCTTCAAAAACTCTATTTTTCCTCTCTCTCCAAATAATCCACCATATGCAAAGTGGAGTCATGCACCAAATCTTCCTCATTCTTCTTCCAAAATATCTGCATCTCTATGAATGAAGTAAATCCATTGTGGACTGTGGCATTACCCAAGCAGTCCCCAAAAGACCAACCAAAAGGGACCAAATAGTCCAAGTGAAGGGGCAATCGATAAGAAGATGATCAACCGTCTCCTCGTCACACTTGCAAAGGCAACACCAATTTACCACCACTTGACCTCTCCTTCTAAAATTGTTCATGGTCAAGATTTTCCCCTAAGCCGCCGTCTACCAAAAAAGCCACCTTTAAAGGAGCTTTTGATTTTCAAACAACTTTTCAAGGAAAATGATGACCCCTCCTAGAACAGTATCTTCTGCATCTTTACATGTTTTATCTATGGATTAGCATTTGACAAGTGAACTATTATCTTGATCTTGTTTTTCCTGTCATATGATATTTTCTAACAAAACACATTTACCCTGCCTTGACTTGCTTCATTCTGTTCAACATCTTTTTTTCATATTTTGATTTCTTCTCAAATTATCAGGACATTCACTCAAGTCAGTGTCCAGTGGCAAGATACTGATTCAATGAGGGAAGAGTTGGATGATCTACAGGTATGTGTGGCTGTCTCCTTTTTATCTTCATGAAACAATAGCAAAGGATGCATGTATTGTTTGATTGTTCCTGCAATTTTCCGAATGAGAATGTAATATTGTGGTAGGCTGATTTAACATTACCACTTCTTAACTTAACCATAAAAATTATTTACATGTGCAGATTTTCTTGAGCACGAGGTGGGCGATTTTATTGAACTTGCATGTTGAGATGTTCCGTGTGAACAAGTATCCTGCCTATGCACCAATTTAATTGTTTCTATTGCTCTCACTTCTATATGAAGAGAATAATTCATTCTGCTTGTGTTGAAACTGTTATTTGTCTAATATACATATTACTGCTGCTCTCCAGAATAATAAAATTTTATTTGCATTTTGTTATTAACTGAAATTACATGAAAGATGGTACAGTTCTCTTTATTGTTTGAGCTCCTTGACTCAAGATAGTGTAGAAGACATTCTCCAAGTCCTCATAGTCTTTGCTGTTGAATCACTTGAGTTGGATTTTGCACTTCTGTTCCCGGAGCGGCACATTCTTCTTCGTGTTTTGCCTGTTCTGGTTGTTTTAGCAACATCATCAGATAAGGATAGTGAGTCACTGTATAAGAGAGTTAAAATCAACAGGCTGATAAATATATTTAAGGTATAGCGGCTCATTTTTTACTCAAAACTTAGTGTGACTAAAAGTGGTCAAGAGATACATATTTTCCCATTGCATTTACTTTTTTGTTGGTTAATACATTCAATTGAAGTTTTATGGGCTTGCAACCTCTTTTCTAACAAGAACTGTCCTTGTTTGTAGAATGATCCAGTCATACCTGCATTCCCAGATCTTCATCTATCTCCAGCTGCAATTTTGAAAGAGTTGTCAATTTACTTCCCAAAATTTTCTGCCCAGACTCGTCTTCTCACTCTTCCAGCACCTCACGAGCTCCCACCTCGTGAAGCACAAGAATATCCTCATCTTTGTCATTTTTGTTTCTTAATGTTTTATTTATATTCTGTAATAAGCTGAACATCTCATGCTCATTCTTTTTCTAATGAACTTTTGCTATGTTTCAGGTTGCCAGCATATGAAAAAACATAATAATGTTAGCTGGTGTGGGTTTCTAATTTGTATTATTATGATTGGGATATCTGTTCTAGAGCAGCATAAAGATTGTCACACTGTTACCATTTTTTTTTCGATCAGCGTCACACTGTTACCTTCTTTTTTACCGATTTAGTTATGGTTGGGTGATTGGGGAAATAGAAAGTGAGCTATGAAGTAGTTATGAAGAACTTGTGCAATTTTTTGTGATCGCTGTAGACAAGTGAGCTGAATAGATGATCTACGTCAAAACTTGTCTTGAGAGGAATTTGAATTAACAAGTGGATGCTTCCAGGAAAGCATTTCAACACTTCTTTTACGATAAATAAATTTAAATCTCTCCTAAAGTAGTTATAAAAAAATCTCTCCTAAAGGAGTTGAAGCAAACTTGGAGGACAATTCCCTATGTGGTATATATGTAGAATGCTACAGAATTTAATGAGGTTAATGTTTTTTTAACACCATAAGATTATTAAGGGATCATATGCTATTAGCTGTCAATAAAGTGATTCTACATTTCTGTGAAATTTGTAAAGTATTTGCGAGAGAATGTCCCTATTTTTATAGATGATTGTCTTTTTTATTTAAGTTCTGAAAGATGTTCAACCTTCTACAGAAAACAAGGATGTATGATTTGATGGTGAGAGAAGTTATAATCTTCACAAATAGTAGGATATACTGAAATCTGCTTCTAGAATTTTACATAACAATAAAAGTAACCTTTCTTGAAATTCAAGGGATGAAAACAATAAAATCCTTGACATAGTCTACTTATCAGAGACATTATCTGATGATCAATCACATTGGAGCAATTCGTGCTGAACATGATGACTTTACACTTCGTTTTGCTTCATCCATGAATCAGGTGCTCCTTTCCCTTCCTTCTCTGCCTCTCTCTCTTTCTCTCTCTCAATATATATACACACACATATATGTATATTGATAAAAGGGTAAATTACACTAACCTCCCATTAGGTTTCTAACAATCACAAAAACCTCCCTGAGGTTTCTGACAAATTACAAATACCTCCCCTCCAACCCAATTTGTTTTTTCAAAATGACAAAAGTGCCCCTTTCATTTATTTATTTTTGCATGTTTTTTTTTTAAATTTTGACCGATTTTTTTTTAACTTTTTTTTTCATTTTCAAATAAATATTAATTAAAACCTTCTTAGCTAAAAAAGATAACTTATTTATCTTAAATTTTTATATATATAAAATGAAAACAATTCTTTTAAAAAAAGGTCAAAACTGAAAAAATGCAAAAAGTAAATGAAAGGGGCACTTCATCATTTTGAAAAAATTGGGCTAGGAAGGGAGGTATTTGTAATTTGTCAGTAAAAGTAGGGGAGGTCAGTGTCATTTTAGAAATCTAAGGAGAGATCTTTGTAATTATCAAAAAACTTAGGGGAGGTCTTTGTAATTTACCCTTGATATAAATACCTACATTTATATTTATATATACTTATCAAAAAAATATAGATACACACACACACACATATATATATATATGTATGTGTTGTATGTGTATATGTATATTTAAAGTACAACCTAGGAGACCTACTTATCAACCAAAAAAAGAAAGGGTACAATCTAGGATACCTATTTCACTAGGGGAGGGGCTGAGTTCCTCTCCTTTCAACGAATTTGTGGTAAATCACCAATTATCTGTGTGTTTGACTTTTCAACTTGTGGATTTGACTACAACTTATGTGTCTCAAGTTGAAAAGTACTATTTCTACTTGTTAGAAGACTATAACTTATGAAACACGAACACTCTATTTTGGCTCACATATCAGTGCCGAACGTGACTGGGACATGGAGACCTGAGAAGAGTGCTCGTTATTATTATTATTTTTATTTTTCTGAATTTTGGACAAGTCCTGGACATGTTACATATATTTCACGGACACATTTTCTGGATTTTTTTCTTGGATTTTCTCCTTTTTGTCTCCGCTTCTTTTTCATATTTTTGAATTATATATATACATACATAAATGAAGAAGTTCTTGAATTTTTATTTAACGTCTTTGTTATTTTTATATCTTAATAATTTTGTTGTGATTTGTGTGTTTTTATACCAATGTTGATTGAAATAATGTTAAGTTTTTATTATATGGTCATATAAAAAATATAAAAACATTTATATTCAACGTGTCTTTGCATCTACTTTTGTGATAAATTATGTGTCTGAATATCTATGTTTTGTCGCATTTGTGTCCCGTGTCTGTGTCTTATTTGTGTTTGTGTCGGTTCTTCTTAGACTAGCACCAATGACCTGCCATTCAACTCAACTCATTCCAATCATCAGGCTTGTACCAAATTTTTGTAAGCCATAGACAGAAAAATATTTACACACTTTCTATAAATATACATATATACACACACACACACACACACATACATCCATACATACATATAAATTTCTATATATAGATCAAACAATATCGACCTTAATTTTTTTTTTCCCTCAAAAAATGGCTATTGTCGTATAGAGCACAATGAACTTGCACTTTGTCCCAGTTACAACTAACAACTCAAACCCTACCACTCCATTTAATGGGTGGAGTAGATACCACTCAAGCTACAGCTGGGTGTTAGATGTTTATATATATGTGTGTGTACATATGCTATGTATGTACATATACGTATGGGCAGTTTCAGATTGAGAACTTACAAACTAAAACAATGAATATGAGCATCCTTATCGCAATTAGGTTGCAGAAAAATAACCTCTCTCTCTCTCTGTCTCTCACTCTTTTCTAAGTAATGATTAGCTGGGTAACTTTTATTTGATTGTTAAAGTTTCTGATGCATGTGTCCTTGTTGTTCATCCTTACTTGTGCAGCTAGTGTTATTGAAATCAATGGATGGTGCAGATATTGAATGGTGCAAGGAAGTCAAAGGAAACATGTATGATATGGTGGTTGAAGGTTTTCAGCTCTTAAGCAGATGGACTGCACGTATATGGGAGCAATGTGCATGGAAATTTTCTCGCCCTTGCAAGGATCCCATTCCTACAGAGTCAAATGAGACATCAGCATCATTTTCTGACTATGAAAAGGTTTTCACCTCAATTTCTGCCTCTTTTTGGGTCCTATTGATTTGTAGAATTGAAACCCTTTCGTATTTTGTTTCTTTTCTACCTTTCTTTGGCATCTATAGATGCTAACATATGCTAATGGCTTCTTGCTCCTGCTGGTCATTTTCTACAACTCGTTGAGGCTTTTCCATGACACTTCATAATTATTTCAATTACATGCTGGGATTTGTGTGACTGCTTAAACAGTTGCACCAGAAGGATTTCATAATTTCTGATATATATTTTTTAAATACAAAACACTGATATATATACTAAATCACTTTCATACACATAACATAGTGCAAATATCATGTCTAAATTCATAGAAATCAATTTGAGCAAAAGTGAACAGTTTATTTTGCAAGAGAAACATAGATTTGTAGTTTACCAACCTAGTTATACCATATAATCACGTGATTACTCATTTTCAAAGCTTACAATATATATATCATGCTTTAAACGCAAAACTCACAACATTAACTGGAAGAAAATTACATTTCCTACCTTAGAATAGCAAGTAGAATAATTCTCTAGAAGAAATTTATCCCCAAAAATACCTCAATCACCAAGATATATATATATATATATATATATATATATTTATTTACAGTTATTACATCCACAATATAGCTCATAGTTCAAACATGGCACACAAGTATGAGCCATTTACATTCATAGCCATATCCACAATACATTTGGAGTATATTCGCAGCCGGCAAGCCTTGCATCTGTGCAAGCTTCCATCATAATAGTTCCAGCCTTACATTTATAGGCTACTAACCCAATGGACTGAGTAGTCTCCTTGTCCAAGTCTACTGGTCAAGACATCAAAGGCACCAAACCTTAATATTAATTCCACCTGGTTGCACACGTAATACAACATACCACATACACAATTCCATACTCGCAAGAACATTCATAGCATTTATATCAACAATTCCAGATATCATGCATCCCAAGTCAATGTCAACATTCAACCAATAATCATCAAAGTAACACATGGATGCATATCAGGCTCACACTCATGTCATGAGAGATAGAAATTCAATTTCATTCTCTACACATCCAATGCCCCATCCAAGAGCTACAGTACACATTCTCATATCTATATCTCAGACTAACATTTTATCAAACATTTAGTGGACAATACTCATAGCAGACATTCTTTCACATGTAATATTCATATCAACCACATTCCCTCAAGCATTTTCTTGATGTCAACAACTCAAGGGCAAATATAAGATCATCCAAGTACATCAAGACAACCAACCAAGGCATATGTTTACACTTTCCATCTTACAAAATATATGATTTTAACTGTATCTAACATGGTACACATCATATATTTTAAGAGATAGCAAAACCCCTACCTCTTTTGATGATTTTGCAAAACCCTAGGTTTGAATCTTCCACCAAATTGAGATTTAGAACCATCCAAATGTTGCCTAGAACAAGTTACCTTCACTTTTTTGTGCAAGATACTCACTAAACTTCCATGAATCAAGAAAGAGATCAAAGAAAATGAGACAGATAGAGAGGACGAGGATGTTTGCCGAATAGAAGGGAAAGAAAATGAGGGGTTTTAGCCCCTCTCTATCTCCTCCCTTCTCTGTTTTAGCCCGTCTCTTTATAGTACTCGTCCTAAGCAATTTACCAAAATGCCCCTTTACTAATTTGTTTACTCCCATCATGTCCTAGTGTCTACATTTTTATTTTTGCATTATTTTATGTCTTTAAACATGTCACTAACATTGTTTTTCTTTTTTTTGATCACTAAAGATGTCACTAACATTGTTAACATCATTTTATTACCCAAAGCAATCTCTGGATCCCACTATATGCGTGTTTCCTACCTCATTGGGTTAAATTTTGAAATTTTGCCGACTCACAGACCAACCCAATAGGGTAGTTCGTCATTTATGCATTTTAATTCATCTTAATCTCATTTTATTTTTACTCGCTTTCCCAAGTTGCACCACCAAGTGGTTCCTATCCATCTTGTCAAATTACCAAAATACCATTGTTTAACAAACATAAGGGTTAAAATACCGTAATATGTCAAATTCATTTAATTAGTCACACTAATCATTCTTGATTAGCGTATTAATACATATATATTTTTTTGATTGGTAAAGTGTATGATAAATATATACAAGGCGCCTGAGGGGGGCTAACCCATACTTACCCAAAAAAGGGAATGGCTACACGAATTAAAGCCTAAGTTCCCCCCAAAATATCAATGTAAGAGTCTAAATACAATGGCTTAGCTTCTTTACAGCAAAAGAAAAATAACTTTAGAACAATATCCTTAAGTTTCCAAGTGGGAATTTCCACCCCTTCAAAAGACCTCACATTTCTCTCTTTCCAAAGGCTCTCCACATTATATGCAAAGGAGCCATCTTTCATGTGACTCCAATCTTTTTTCTCACCCCTTGGCATCCCCAAAAGAATGACCTTTATTGTAGCCGGCATCACCTAACTACAACCAAACAATGAGAGAAATAAGCTCCAAATTTCTCTAGCCATAAAGCAATGGACAAAAAGATGATTAACCGTTTCCTCTGCATTCCTGTATAAACAACACCAACTAGGAAGATGATACCCCCTCTTGCATAGATTATCCATATTCCACTTCCATTTTTGTAGTTATAAGCATGTAGTTATGTTTATATAGACACACACATGTACATGCCAAGAATGAATGAAGAAAAATGAGGGAGATGCAATAGTAATATTCAGAATGAGTTTTCGGCCTGAAATGATTAAAAGAAATTTTGTTTTGATTTGATTTATTGCATTAGGATAAACAAACATTAGAGAGTGGGTGGGAACCTACGAAGCACAGACGTTTTCCGGACACGCGAAAAAAGAGTATCCAAATTATTAATTTTTATCTGAATTCCGGACACATTATGGACGTGTTTTAGATACATTTGAGACATGTTTTCGATTTTCTTTGAATTTTTCCTTATTTTCTCTTCTCCTAGGTTCTTTTTTTTTGGTTATGCATATGCATACACATATACATACATATGTATATTCTATGATATAGTTAGTAAATTTGTTTTGAAATTTGAATCATGGAAGTTGATGATTAAATGAAAAAGTTGTTGAATTTTTATTTAATGACTTTGTAATTTTAATATTTTAATAATTTTTTTTGTGATTTGTGTGTTTTTATATCAATTTTAATTGAAATAACCTTAAGCTTTTATTTTATGGTTGTTGAGAGTTTGATATACACTGTTGGCCCATTCTCTCAAACCTTAAGCTTTTGGAGCAACTGGTGATCTAACATGGTATCAGAGCCTTTGTTGTGAGAGGTCTTGGGTTCAAGTATCTTTATTTGCATTTATTCCCCGTTTGTATTTGCACTGTCTTCTCCTTTGCATTTGTCTGTGGTTTCTTTGTCTCTTCAGGTGCGAGTCCGGGGTCGCACGTGAGGGAGAGTGTTGAGAGCTTGATATACATTATTGGATCATTCTCTAACAGCTTAAGCTTTTGGAGCAACTGATGATCTAATCATCTAAAAAATTTATATAAATTGAAGGTATCTTTAACGTGTCTGTGTCTTACTTTTTTAAAAAATGATGTGTCTGTGTGTTTGTGTCGTATCCGTGTCTCGTGTCCGTATCCGTGCTTCTTAGGTGGGAACAATAAGAATTGAAAGTAGTGAAGAAACAATACTGCAAAGTAAATACAAGAGTTTTGGCTTGGTGTATTAAAAATGAATTTTGATGAGTTATAATCCATGAAACAATATCTAGGAGGTGTAAGCAAGTTTTTAGAATGAATTAGGAAGAGAGAGAAGTTGAACCCATTAGGTAAAAGCGAAGAACAGGGATGAAGTGTGAACTAGGTTTATGATTTTGAAAGAATTTAAACGAGTTTCAATGCATTTAATCTCCAAAATAGTGTTAAAAGGATGCCAAGAAGGGATGTCTTGAAAGCGGATATTATGGCGGTCTTTGGGGCCTTCCACAGGGAGGGGGGCTTTGAGCGAAGCCTCAACGCCTCTTTCATTGCCCTTATTCCTAAGAAGGATGGTGCTAATAGCATCAAGGATTTTTGCCCTATAAGTCTAGTGAGCAGTGTTTACAAACTGATTGCAAAGGTTCTTTCTTTAAGGTTGAAGAAGATTATAGGTAGCATCATCTCTTCCAATCAAAATGCTTTTGTGGAGGGTCGGCAAATTCTGGATGCGGCTCTCATTGCTAATGAATGCATTGACTCTAGGATAAAGCATAAAAGGAAAGGGCTTGTTTGCAAGCTGGATATTGAGAAGGCCTTTGACCATGTTAGTTGGAGTTTCTTGATGGGTATGCTGGCTAAGATGGGTTTTGGGAGCAAGTGGAGAAAGTGGATTCAGTCGTGTATATCCATAGTCTCCGTTTCGGTCGTCGTCAATGGCTCCCTTGCAGGTTTCTTCCGTTCTTCTAGAGGCTTGAGACAGGGGGACCCCCTATCCCCTTTTCTCTTTGTGATAGCTATGGAGGCATTGAGTTGCTTTTTGTTCCGAGCTGAGGAGGTCGGCCTCATCGAAGGCTTTCAGGTGGGGGATAGAAGGGGTGGTGGTGTTGCCATTTCCCATCTTTTGTTTGTTGACGACACCATCATTTTCTGTGAACCTACAGTGCGCCAGCTTCGTTTTGTCCGATGCATCCTAGTGTGCTTTGAAGCTGTGTCAGGCTTGCGGATCAATCTCACAAAAACTAGCATTACTTCGGTTGGATCGATTCAAGAGATGGACATGTTAGCAAGCACGTTAGGTTGCAGAGTGGGTTGCTTTCCCTTGGTTTATTTGGGTCTTCCGTTGGGTGCTCCTTCACGATCCATTGGGGTTTGGGATCTTGTGGTGGAAAGGTTTTTCAGCAAGCTGTTAGGATGGAAGGGCCAGTTCCTCTTTACGGGAGGCAGGCTCAGCCATATCAAAAGTACCTTGGCCAACCTCCCCACCTATTTCATGTCTCTTTTTCCCATGCCGAAGTTAGTTAGCAGAAGGCTAGAGAAGATTCAAAGGGATTTCTTATAGGTTCACGAAGGGAGTGCAGAAAGATTCATTTAGTTGCTTGGGATAAAATTAAGAAGCCACTGTCCCTCGGGGGTCTAGGGGTGAAAGACTTGTGTATTTTCAACACAACTCTCTTAAGAAAATGGTTATGGAGGTTTGGTGAGAGTAATGGGGAGCTTTGGAGGGAGATCATCGTTGCTAAGTGTGGGTGCGACAACTGAAGTTGGTGTTTGGGCAGTGTGGAGGGGCCAAAGGGATGTGGTCCCTGGGGTTACATTAAAAGTGAATGGAGGATTTTCAAGGAAAAGTGTAGTTTTGTTATTGGGAATGGTGGTCGTGTTAAATTTTGGGAAGACGTTTGGAATGGGGACGAGCCGCTGAGGGTGAAATTTCCTATTTTATACAGTCTGGCTAGCAACAAGGTGGCTTGAGTTTGTGAGTACTTGGAGAGAGTTGGGAATAAGCTTGTTTGGACTCCTCGCTTTAGGAGAAATTTTCTCGATTGGGAGTTAGAAGAGGTGGGCTCCTTCCTTGGTCACATATGCAATTACCGTGCTACGGATGGGAGGGAGGATAAGACGGTGTGGCTGCCGAATAAGAAATCTTTTTCTGTCAGCTCCTTTTACAAGAGCTTGTTCGATTTTGTAAACCCTTTATTCCCTTGGAAGCTCATATGGCACTCAAAAGCCCCCCTTAAAGACTCCTTCTTCATCTGGGAAGCCTCTTGGAAGGCCAGTTTAACCGCGGATAATTTGAAGAAGAGAGGCTTCATCTTGGCTAGTAGGTGCTATTTTTGTTAGAAGGATGAGGAAAGGGTGGATCATGTTCTCATCCACTGTCATGTTTCTTGGAGCTGTTGGAACCTTGTTTTGCTCTTTTCGATGTCTCTTGGGTTATGTCTGGCTCCGTTAGAGACCTTCTGTTGACTTGGGCAGGGTTCAACCTTTCAGAAGAGATTAAGAAAATTTGGAGATTGGCCCCCATTTGCCTGTTGTGGTGTATTTGGATTGAAAGGAACAACCGTGCTGTTGAAGATGTGGAGCTCTCAACTCCCTTCTTTAAAGACGCGTTTTTGTGCTTATTATTTTTTTGGGTCAAAGAGGATTTCCCTGTAAATGTCTTTTCTTTTGTTGATTTTTTGGGGTTGCTAAGACCGTTGTAAAGTTTTTGGGGCTTTTGCCCTTGTTGCCCTTCTTGGGCACATTTATTAATATACATCTTACTCTTTACTTATCAAAAAAAAGAAAAAAAAGAAGTGTTTCAGGATAATTTAGAATTGAAAAAGGAGTGAAAATTGAGCAAAAATAAGTAAGAATTTATTTATTTATTTTTTCTGGAAAACCCAGTTTCTAGTCACCGGCGCCGGTGAGTTCTGGTGAGTCAACTCAAACAGTTGACTTAGTCAGTGGTTGGTCGATTGACCGAGTCAATTCAGCCGGTCAACGAGTCTGTCAAACTGGTCGGGCTCGGGTTGGATCTAATTTGGTCCAATAGTAACGAATGAAACTACATTGTTTTGGCCCAAGGGAAAGTCTAATTAAAATTTCAAGGGACCATTTGGATACTGATGCAATTAATTGGAAATGGAATTTGATAAACCTGAAATTCAGGAACAGGGACAGCTTATTCCTGATCTGTAACATCCAGAATATGCTATCAACATTTTTATTAGACCCTTTGAGATAATTACAAAATAATGAATAAGTAATTACTAAACAGTGCACCATTCCAAGACATGTTTTCTCAAATTGAGTCTGAAAGGATTTATATAGGTAGGGAAGGCCTTGATTCAGGGTTTTTTGGGCTCTGGAATCCAAATCTGAGGTCTGTTTGGGCAGATTAGTCTCCGAAAATTAGTTTACATATTTTGGGTTAGTTAAAAATTAGTTCCACGAGTTTAATAAATTCAGAAAAAGACCCAATAATTTTCAAAATGCCTATTCCAGAGTTTTTTAGTGTCTAGAATCCGATTTTGAGGTCTGTTTGGGCAGAAGACTTGATAAAATATAGTTCAAGTCTAAAGGAGATTTGAATGTGTTAATTGGGCTTAGATAATGGAATCAATAGGCCGATCAATAGTGCAGGGGAAATCACTAGAACTCAGAGTCACTCAAATTAGGCCATAGGACTGGGAGAATGATTAATCATGATCCAAATACAATAAGATGCAAGTTAATACGATTAATATGTGCCTGTAGGATACTAGTGAAGGAAAAGAAAGACTAACAAGTGATTAAGAGGATTAGGCGAGTGTCTCTTTGTATGCCAACAGAACTTTCCTTATTATGTAATTATTGTGAATGTATTATGTTATACTCAAGAGATTTTGAAATTGTTGCTTACGAGATGCAGATTTTTGTACATGTGAAATTCTGATTCATTTGAAAATGCATTTAAGGGCTTGAATTGCTGCGATGTTTGCTTGAAAGAAATATTATTGTTTTACTGTGAGATATTATTTCTTTGAAAAATTTATTTGAAATTATGAAATTCAAAAGTGATAATTGTTTGGAATGGAAATGGATTTGAGCTGTCACAATATTTTTTACAAGTAACACTTAGAAATATGTTTTACTATTTTGTACGAGTTTTTTTGTTAAACTAATAAGTGTTGAGAGCTTGATATACATTGTTGGCCCATTTTCTAATAGCTTAAGCTTTTGGAGTAATTGGTGATCTAACATGGTATTAGAGTCTTGGTTATTAGAAGTCTTGAGTTCAAGTCTCTCTATTTGCATTTATTTCCCGTTTGTATTTCTACTCTCTTCTTCTTCTCATTTGTATGTGGTTTCTTTGTCTCTTCACGTGCGAGTCTGGGGTCGCACGTGAGGGGGAGTATTGGGAGCTTAATATACTTTGTTGGCCCATTCTGTAACACTTAAGTTTTTGAAGAAATTGGTGATCTAACAATAAGAAAGTATCATTTATTTGAATAACATTGCAAACAATTAATACAAATAATAGTAAAAAATTATTATATATATGAAAATTAGTTTAGTGTGATTAATTATGAAATAATTGTTTTTAAAAAAATTGAGGCCAAAAGGCCTTTTCGAAGTTTTGTTGGCTTGAATTTTTTGGTAATGTGTTTCAATTTTTTGAATTATTTTGTTAGGTATCTCTCTTGTATTTAGATATCATAAAAATAGGGATCATAAGGATTTTGCAAAAATAAAAAAAAAAAAAACAAGAAAAAATTCAAAACAATTGGCCATAGCGGTCCTGTAACGGCTGTGAATTTTGGTGTCATCTATATATTAACCACTATTTATTTATTTTTGGATTGGTAATACACATATTAGCCTGAATCGGTATTGGAGGGTCAAAAAATCGATCCGTATTGGTCATTATTTAAATCCATGGTCCAAATACTTTTGTGAACATTTTGTCATCATCATTAGATGTTGGCATGTGAACCGTAGTACCAGGGTATGTTAGTGGTGAGTTACATAGAACAATGTTGTTTTTGAACTAATTCGTGTGAAGTGTGATTTTAGCCAACGGGGGTTAGGACTTTGCCATGGAAGTGTGACATACTTGTGTTCATACCTTTGGGTACGTGCGAATTGTGAAATTTGTACCTTTGTAAAATTTGAAGTCAACATTGGAATTTTGAAGTTAGAACTATAATTGAAATACGAGTTTTGGTTTATATTTTGACAGGTGAAGTTTGAATTATTTGGACATAAGAATCTTGAATAACTATGACTTGTACTTTGAAATGCTATAAATTATGAATTGTTTTCAAGCACTTGGCATGTCTTGTGACTCTCACTGGGATGTCGAGCTCATTACACAAATTTAAGATTTTTAGGTGATCAATAGACAGGTATGGTCTCAATAGTTTCAAGTTTGAAGAATGAAAAAAGAAAGAATTAAGAGCTACCTTTTGTGTAAATAGGTTCTATGGAATTTGAAAAATGTTTTTGTGTATATAGAGAGTATAAACATATGGTCAGAACGTAGTAGACTCACTCTTTTGATGTATGTATAATCGTAGAAATTTTATGGATATATTTTGATATAGGATGGGAGTGGATCACTCAAACTTGTAATATTACATATCTGTTTTGATGGAGTTTGAAGTGTTATGTTAGAATGCCCTGAGCCTAAAAGGCTTGATTGGTGATAGTAATTTTGTGATTATTCTGTTGCAATTGGGTAACTTGAATGGATTGTTATTTGGAAAGGCCTTGGTGGCCGGTTGTGGTGCCCAATTCCATATGATCCGGGATTGGGGTTGTGACACTGTCTCCCCACCTTTCTTTGAGCTAATGCTGGAAAATTTGTTGATTTATCTTGTAGGTGGTACGATATAATTATAGTGCAGAGGAAAGGAAAGCTTTGGTTGAACTTGTTAGCTACATTAAGAGCATTGGATCAATGATGCAACGTTGTGACACATTGGTAGCTGATGCCTTATGGGAGACAATCCATGCTGAGGTCCAGGATTTTGTGCAAAATGCATTAGCATCTATGTTGCGGACTACTTTCCGAAAGAAGAAAGACCTTTCTAGGTGTGCCTTCTTTTGTACTACTTTCAATTCTTTAGCATTTTTTAAGAGTAAAATCCAGTCTACTTGCATGTTATTTTACAAGCATATGATTTTCCATTTATCTTAAAAATGCTCTTTATTGGAGAATCTTCAATTTCTTGCAAACCTATCTACTTATCAGTTATTTTTGAATCATATGATTTTTTTATTTTTTATTTTCATTTTCTAAAGTCTGCATCAAAGACATGTTTTTTTTAACTCAACAAAGTTTTAATCCAAATATCTGGCTGGCTTCACAATCCCCCCAACCCCCTCTCTCCCCATTTTGCTCCATTTAAGGCTCCATACTTTGCTAAATCATAGGCAATATTGTGTTTTCTGTTAGCTCTGACCCAGTTCACCTGGTCTTGCTCTCGTCATTGAGGTCAATTTGGCTTGAACCTCTTTATCACTGACTGGTGGGGCGTATGCTTCTTCACTGCACATGGCCATCCATGCAAGAAAACATTCCTAACTTCTTATGAAGACATACGTTTGTTGTCCTATCCTTTTTATCTTGTCAACCTCCACTGCATGATTCTACTTTTAACTACTATATTTTTGTGGCCATTTTACTTCTTGGTGGCTGCTTTTTGGGATTTCAGACCTGAAGTACAGATATTTTCAAACAGTAGAATTGGATATGTGCAAATGTACATCAATGTGGGATCTATTGCTATTTTGGTTCCACTTAGTGACTAATTTGTGGGTAAAATCATCAAATGATTTCGGAACATAAGAGTTAAAATCCTAGAGCTTGCTTCTCTCTCTCTCTCTCTCTCTCTATTTTTTTTTTCTTTAACGGATTTGTGAAAAGCCAATACCAAATGCTCATTCTAATATTTATTATCCTACTGATGACTTTTGGTACTGTATATATAAGCCGTGCTTCAAAGGATTGAGTTGCTTATAGAGTTTTTTTTTGATAAGTAAGTGGCCCTTGAGGTGGGAGTTGAACTTGGGACCTTGGGGTATTACACATATAGAGTTCTTGTTACTTAAAAGTCAGCCACTTAATGAGCGAATTATCATAAAGAATTAAAGACTATTATTTATTAGGAGCTCTTGATTTTGTATAGGAGTATAACTTGTGCATACATATATGGGTTACATCCTCATTTTGACGCTTTTAATTTACTTATAAAAAGATCATTTTCTAATTTATTGTTAAATATGCACTTTGCTGTGATCAAATAATAATTATATGTTTATACGTCAAAACTATATAATGAAGCCTTATTTATTTGGGTCTTTTTTTTTTTTCTGAGAAGTAAGGAATCTGAATTTTTTCTTTTTCCAAATGGAAAAATAGTTCTGAAAGTAAAAACTGTGTAACTGTGCACTTCTAAGATGTAGAAACCTGGAAGTCTTCTTTCCATTGTACATCTTTGATGTCTCAACTATTCATGAGCCCAACTGTGATGGGTTTGTTAATTATTTGACTTTAGCTTCTTTGAAATAAACATGGTACCTAAGCTATTGCTTTACTTGTTTTCGCTGGTGAATGAAGCCTTATTAATTTCAGTCTTTTTTTTTTTTTTGAGAAGGAATCTGAATCAAATGGAAAAATAGTTCTGAAAGTAAAAAACTGTGTGTAACTGTGCACTTCTAAGATGTAGAAACCTGGAAGTCTTCTTTCCATGCTACATCTTTGACGTCTCAACTATTCATGAGCCCAACTGTGATGGGCTTGTTAATTAATTGACTTTAGTTTCTTTGGAAATAAGCATGGTACCTAAGCTATTGCTTTACTTGTTTATGCTGGTGAATGAAATAGGTTGTCCTACTGGACTTATGCTTACAAGTTGCTTTTTCCCTTACCAGCGTCTTGTATGAAGTATTAACATTCAGAGAATTGCCCGTGCATTTTTAGTTATGGGTATCCAAAGCCATGGTGGTACTGTAAATCAAACCTTACAATTGAAGTGAATAAAGGCAACATTCTCTGATTGTTGTATGCGAAAAAGGCAATAAATGGTCATGTTTCCCATGATAAACACAAGTTGGCACCAATAGGTTGTATGATTTCATTAGTGTTGAAAAGTTATAAACTGCCAATATAGAATGTCCTTCCTGCTATCTTCTAATTGCTGGTGTTCCATCTGGTTGCTAACTTTCAGGATTCTTTCTGATATGCGGACACTTTCAGCAGACTGGATGGCAAATACAAGCAAGCCTGAATCCGAGTTACAATCATTACATCATGGGGGTGAAGAAAGCAAAGGAAACATCTTTTATCCACGTCCAGTAGCACCAACGGCTGCACAGGTTTTTTCTTCTTTGAATTTGCTCCTATATTATTCCTTCTCCGCTGCTCGTCATTCATCACGAAGTTTTGTTGTAGTTGCTTTCTTTCATAACTGTTAGAGAATATAATAATAAAGTTACACCCTCTCTAAAAAGCTTAAGCTTTTAGATGAGTTAGTGATTTAACATGGTATCAGAGCAGGCCAAAGGTTCTGAGTTCAAATCTCACCGTCATCCTAAAAAATTGAATTAACACGTGTAGGCTCAAACTAGCCACACTTGAGGGGGCGTGTTAGGGAATATAATAACAAAATTACACCCTCTCTAAAAGCTTAAGCTTTTAGATGAGTTTGTTATTTAACAATAACCATTACTGGTAAAGTAATATTTTCATATGTTGCAATTCGCGTAGAGAATTTTTGTAATTTCCTGTCCACTATTTGATTAAAATGGGTATGGTAATAATAAAATATATGCAGTCTATCTATATATTCATGAATTTGATTTATCTTACTTATCAAGAAAAGAAGAGAAAAATGAATTTGTTGCATATGTTTCGTTTACCTTGTTCAGTCTGTTTTCTTTTTATAACTTTGATGTTTATTTTAAATTTTAGTGTGCCATGCATACCTCAAAGCATATGTTTTTTTATTTCACCAAGAATATCATATATGGTTGATTTTTAAAGCATTTTTTGTTCCTGATAAATCTTTTTTTGCAAGCAATATAATGTTTTCCTTGGTCTCCCCCTCCCCCCAATCACCTGAAAGCTCTTTTTGTTCCTGAATTATCATAACCTTTCTTGGTCGAGTGAAAGTGAAATTCTTTCAAAATTGGCACTTCTAGAAGGGTGGAATTCATGATGAAATCAGAAACTAAAACTTTAATCAAATTCCATACACCTTTACTTCTAACTTTTAGTTTGTATCCACAATAATCTCCCTTTTGACAAAAGCAAGCTCTGCCAGTGCAACTGCTTGAGTAAGACCTTAAGTAATTAATGTCAAGCTCATTAAACTTGCATATTTTAAAAATTTACAAGTGTAGCTCTGGCATCAAAAAAAAAAAAAAAAAAAAAGGTGGGCTGAGTTTCATGTGATCCCCAAACATATTAATCTGTTCTTTTAAATTTACTTCACAAGTGAATCTTAATGCAATCGTGGCATTGTGGATATGTTTTTGGGGCTTGTGGTTGTAAATATATATTTCTTTATTCTTTTTCAGGTGCACTGCTTGCAGTTCCTTATTTATGAGGTGGTATCAGGTGGTAATCTGAGGAAGCCTGGGGGACTCTTTGGAAATAGTGGCTCTGAGATTCCTGTAAATGATTTAAAACAACTGGAAACCTTCTTCTACAAGCTTAGCTTCTTCCTGCATATATTAGACTACACAGGTTCCTTAACTGGCTCTTCTTTGGTTTTAATACATTCTATGATATATATAAAATCCAACGAATATCTAGAAAATGGAAGACAATAAATTCTACGTGATGTACAGAGATGCTAGGCATGTCCCCATAAACCTGGGGAATGATAAATGCTACCCTTTATCCTTGTCTTCCACCCTAAATTGAATTCTAGAAATCCTTAAAAATCTTGAAAGTTCCTATATTTGTAGAGCTTCTACCTAGGGTCATGAGCTTTTGTTGACCAAATAAAGATCTGATCATTCACAAATTCACAATCTGCAACCAAAGGGTTTCATATGGAATAAAACTAGGGCATTTAAATTGGTCTCCTCCAGCTAACACAACAGAAACTTTATTTTGTTCACTTAATTCCAAAAGTTTTCGAAGAACTCATTGAGAATATGGACATACATGCTGTAAATGCCCCCTTGAATCTCTTTGCATGTTCTTTGAGGAATAAGGGTCTTCCAAAGATATTATTGTGAGGCAAAGAAAGTCCTGTTTACTTGGGCTATTTTTTGAATTCACAAGACATGACATATAATTTGGCCTTCTAATATCATATGCATATGCCCTACCATTTTGGACTTCCACTGAAATGAGTCGCTTAAGAGCATCCAAATGGTTGACCTGGATGTATATGTTCTTATGACATACATGTATCACATCAGTATAGGAATAATTAATTTGGCACTAGGACACTCAAATTCATGACTGTGATGCTGATTTGGGGCAGATATTATGAGGTTCTTTTGAATGGTTACTCTCCTCCCAAAACTGTAGTTGATGTTTTTTTAAATGAAGGCAGATAGGCTTCTTTGCTATCTTGCGATAGCAATTTTATTGAACTTCTGAGCTAAACTAACCATGCTGTTATGTTGTTTGCAGTGACTGTTGCAACTCTGACAGATCTTGGTTTCTTATGGTTTAGAGAATTTTATTTGGAATCTTCCCGTGTTATTCAGGTAAAGAAGATTGGAAGAGTGAGAGTTTTTCTCATAATACATGTCAATTTTAGTCTTTCTTAAACATTTGTTGCATATTATAAGTTTCTTTTAGGATTACGAGACTTTTGCTATAAAACCGTGTCTCACATCCACTGGAGAATCTGTGGTATATCAGGATAGGTGAAAGATGTTTCTGTTTAACCTTTTATATTAGTCTGAAAAAAGGACATTGATGAAGTTATAATTAAAACTCATCTCTGAAGTTGTAATACTGAGTAGTTGCAACTTAGCGAGTGGATTATTTTACTCTAGAAGGCTGCTGGGGCTTTGTGAGTAGGATATATTTTTGAAATGTATTGGTGAGATAATGTGATGGAAAATGGAGTTTGAAGGGGGACTGGCTGACCAGTAAATACTCACTAGACTCTGAGTTTATTTTATTTTTTAAGAACACATTTTTAGGAAATCTGAAAAGTGAAAACTATCAACATAAAAGCAACCTAAATATTTGAGATTTTCACTTCTGTTTTCTTGGTGATTTGGAAATGAAAATGTGGCACACATGCATTTTAATATTTTTGGAACTTAGGCTGCCAATGTTCTGGAAAATATTCTTCATAACTCCAAATGTATTTTCAAAACTAATTAAATTTTCTCTGTTTTCTGGTAGCACAAGAAGGATTCTAAACAATGAGTTGCTAATGTAGTCAATGGAGAATAGGAAAGAAGAGAAAACAAGCTTATGAAGATTGAAAGAACATTAGGGTTCTCTCTATGAAATATTTCTATTTTTGGTGGATTTCTGGAAATGACATTTGTAAGTGAAGAATGGGGGGTTTGCTAAGAGCCTTCCTCCCAAGATGACCAAAGGAAAGGTGGAGTCAGTACGAGGACACGAGATTGGTGGAGAAGAGGGATGGGTGAGAGGTCAGGACAAGTGAGGTCAGGTCGGCGGTCGTCCGTTATGGCAAAGAGGAATACAAGGGTCCTTTTCTGTGGAGGAATCTTTCTGCCCCTTTCGCTTTTGGGGAAGGGCATTATTTATAGGTATCTCGAGTGTATGGCAATTAGGGTTCCCTTTATTCACACTTGCCATGACGTCTGTCATTTCCTCATTGGCCCGAGTATCTGATAGAAAGATTCCATAATCAGTCAATACCGACCCCCTCTCACCAGCCTCCAATCCACTAATCCCATGTTCTCGAGGGGGGGTTAGTGCCCGGTGTGTCACAGTTCGCACCATATTGCACCACAGGTCATGACCTGGTCGCACATAGGAGTAGGAACATGACCGTGGGATGGGGTGTGGCGAGCACACACCGCGTCCTTGGGTTGTGATGTATCTCGGCTTGGAGGATCACCGCAACGATGGGGTTAGAGCACATAGCGCATCCTAACCGCTGCCCCGAGGGCATCACCTTCGAGTGGATGCCTCGCGATCGTCGTCTAATTACCACCTTGGACTAGCACCGATGGGGCTATTTGACTTCCCCAAGTGTTCGGTTTTGAGAACCTCGGCAAGTTGTTCTTCTAGAGATCCCCTCGTCTATGAGACCGATTTTTGGTTGCTTTAGGAATTGCCTCGGAGGTGATATTTTGATACTGCTGCCTCGGGTATTTCGACGGATTGGATGGCCTCGAAAGTAGTGTTACACTTCCTCGGATATTTTGGTTGGTTTGCTTCCTCGGACTTGGTCTTACATTTTGCCTCCTGGACATATGCCTCGGTCATCGACCAAGCATTTATGTGCACGCATATCTAGGACATCTTTTCATCTTCCGACAGTTATTTCAGCGGCGCACACGTCATTTCGCCTTTAAAGCTCAAGTCCTTTTAGTTTCCAACAGTTATTGCGGTAGCACACACATTGTTTTTCTTTTAAAACTCGCGTCCTTTCGTCTTTCGCACATTGCTTCCTTGTCAGAGCATGAGTCGGTCTCTTTGGCTTCCGCACTAGTTTTGGTATTTTAAGCCTTAGCTATAAAAGGGGGACTTAAGCTCATTTGGTCATTTACGCTTTCCTTGTTCTGACGATTATTCTCTCAATTTCTTTCACTTCGATCAACTATTCCGGCCGAATTTCGGTTACTCAGGTGAGTTACGAGGTCAACCTCTACGATGGTGAAAAATTAATGAGTAAGAGCAGAGTCGTGCCCAAGGTGTCTTCGCCTTTGAGGTGGCATAAGGGCCCCTTCATGAGCCCAAACGATGACTTCTGGGGGCACGTGGAATCATTTTCTACTTCGAGTCATGTGGCCGAGGCTCCTTTCTTGATTTAGCCCGAGCCTATCCAGGAAGAAGCCTGACCTATAGTTCTAGAGTCAGTTCCGAGGTTTGCCATAGAGCGAGGCGACTTCCCCTTCTTCTTTTGTGAGTTTAGTTCGCATTCTCTCCCTGCGGCAGATTGGGATGAGTGGACAGACCATGTCTTCTCACATGCTGATTACGCACCGCTTCTATAGAATGCCAAGGTTTTCCATTTTGTTAGGCTCTTTCGCCATTTATCACTATGTCGCGACAACTCTTTGCTCGCTTTCCTTCTGTTAAGGTGGAGCAGAGATACCCACACTTTTGTGGCCTCGTGGGGGGAGTTTACTCCAACCCTTGAGGATGTCTATGTATTGCTTCGTCTAGAAGTGCTTGGTGATGCCTCCCCTTTCCTAGAAGAACTTTCACTTGATGAGTAGAAGATCGTTGCCTTTTTGTGATTCTCCTTGTCTACCGCGGGTTGCCTTGGGAGTCACATTGGTAAGAATGAGCAAGTTTTGGAGGCTGCCCCCACCTCTTGTTCGAAGAAATGTACTTATTCTCACTAGCTGAGATATTTCTACATGGACTTGGAGGTGGAGGTTGAGATTGCTCACATGAAGCGCAGCAAAGCTCCTCATGGACGTGTGGACGGGGTTATGCTCAACTCTCCCTATCATCTCGCGGCTTTCCTTGCCTTCTGGCTAGATCGCTATGTCTTTGAGGGACCATTGGAAGATAGCATCAGCCATCATGCCTTTTCTTTTGCTACTAGGCTTTCCTTGGGCGAGAATCTTCCTCTCGGCCCACTATTCCTCAGGACCTTCTATCAGCGGTTAGACCTGATTCATGAGGGTATGACTCGTTTGGTGGGTCAATATGACGTTCATAGCTATCTCTCCTATTCCTTTCTACTTCTCTTTATTTATGAGCGTTTCCCTTCATTTGCTCCCCAGCCATTATCATTTAATCCTAAATTATCACCACGTGTATACAACCATCCTGAGCGCTGGGATGGTGCCGTGTGTTCGCGAGACTTTTCCGAGTTTGTGGATGATTTTTCCGCTTTCGTAGCTCGTCCCTACGTTACCCCTCTTCCTGCCATCTTCCAACCGAAGCTTTACTCTCCCTCGGATAGGGAGATGATTCTCAGTCTTGACCTTTTCTCACTTTGTATTGGCTATCATCATGTCGAGTACGTTCCTTCCGAGTTGGGTTAATCCCATACTTGACATTTCTTGTTACCTTCCTCATAAGGTAACTCGTCAGTTAGGATTTGACCAGGGCTTACCTGCGCAACCTGCCATTCCTATGACTTTTGCCCAATCTCTGAGCCAATTCATCGTCTCGGATATTAGGGGCTCTCAGCTGTATGGTGGGAACTTCTTGTTTCCTGCCAGCTCCCGCTCTAGGCTGTATTCGAAGTTCCATCGGTCTTACACAAGCTCCTCAAGAATAGTCAACAATGGTGAGCTAGATAGATATTCCAAATTGTAGGTCCCTTGCCCATGTGAACAATTGTTTTTCTTACCTTTCTCTAATTATAATTAATTTGGATAATTATAAGGTTTAGGTTATAAGTTAAGATTAGTATAAGTCTACCTCACTTAAACACCCTAATTACCCTAATAAGGATTAACTTAATTCACTAATCATGTATTAAGATTACTAATTAAACATCATTAGTTTAGATATAACAATTTTAAGAACCTTCCAATAACCTATCACAAACTAGGTTAAGTTAGTTAAGTATGCTCTAATTATGCTTAGCCACACAATAAGGATTAACCTAATTAATTATGTTTTAGCTCAAGAATCATTTTAAAAGCCTACTAGAAATATCGTTTTGTTCTTAATTTCTCCTACTAGGATTTTAATTATTGCCTCACTATTCATACTAGTAAACTCATCACTTTGAATCACACAATCATGCTTAAGGCATACTCTAATCCTCACTTTATCATTCCTTGAAGTGGATTCACATATAGCAATAGAGTATAATAAAAGTAATAAGATCTAGGATATTACAATTATGGGGCTATTGTTGCTACTATGTTCTGCTCATGCATAGATGGTGCACTATAGTGTTTTTTTTATTTAAATTTTAAATATTTAAATTTTTTTATGTCAGATAAGCTGGTCAAAGGTTTAGTTTTATGATTTCTGTAATACTGAAGTTGTAGTCCTTTGCCTTTCTTTTTCCCTGCCTTTACTTTCACACTTTATCCTTTATTTATTTTTTTTAAAACAAAAACTTGTATGTTGTTCTTGTGCAGTTTCCTATTGAATGCTCCCTTCCCTGGATGCTAGTGGACAATGTGATTGAGTCCCAAAATGCAGGCCTTCTGGAGAGTGTTTTGATGCCATTTGATGTCTATAATGATTCTGCTCAGCAGGCACTAGTTGTGCTTAAACAACGCTTCCTCTATGATGAAATTGAAGCTGAGGTGATCGAAGCTGAAACTTAATTAACTATGGTGTTCGTTATGAATATTTCTTCATTAAGGGACCTCTTTGTGCTGTTTTTACTTTGTTTTGAAAAAAAAAAAAAAAAAGGTATTAACTTACTAGATGAATAGTTTTCTTCAAGTTCCGAGGGTTCTTTTCCCCCTCCATACTCGAGTGATATTTTGTTTTGATGGGAGAAATTTTCAACTTTGCTAAGTATCAGTGCATGACGATCCCTTGCACTCCTGAAATGTATATGAACCTTAATCATTGATATTGGAAAAATATCACCAAGAATATTGGTTTAAAGTGTATTCAAAGTTGATGAATATAACCAAAAAGATAACTTTTGCACCTATTTTGCAAAGGAATCTGAACTCTCTTTGCTTACCTTTGTTTCTTGGAGAATAAGCTTCAAGACTGGAATCTTCATATTGGATATGTGAATAAATGAATAACTTTATTATTGCTCCTACTGTTGAGAAGGAATCTGTACTTTGTTTACTTTTGTACCATGGAGAATAAGGGTGATATAGGAGATTGACTCGTCAGTGATCGTGTGAGTTCATGTGAATTATGTGGACTGGTGAGTGTTAACTCTTCTCTGAGTTTCAATCGAATAGCAATCCCAACTGAAGTAATTCCTTTCTGAATAATATAAAAGCATGTTCGTTTGTTGTTCAAATATTTCTGTATGAAATGTTTAAGGAACTGAAACATCACATGCATATATGTGCACATTGACATACTGGATTAGTGGTCCTGCAAAATTAATGATGCGCTTTCCATTTTTCTGTAATTATTTATTTTTTTGTTTTTCAGGTGGACCATTGTTTTGATATATTTGTTTCAAAGTTGTGTGAAACTATTTTCACATACTACAAGAGTTGGGCAGCAAGGTATGCCCTTTGCACTCTGGTTTGCACTTGGTCTACAAATAAAATTATCGAACTTGGTCTTTTATATTTGTTCGTTACTGAATTCTGCAGCGACCTACTTGATCCATCATTCCTCTTTGCGTTGGATAATGGAGAAAAGTTCTGTGTCCAACCCATGAGATTCACTGCACTATTAAAGATGACTAGAGTGAAGGTGAGGATCCATTTACATTATTTTTTATGTTATTTCTGGTGATTCTCCCTTCTGATGGTGGCCATTTTTTGGCCTTTGTTTAGGCATTAGAATTCTGTTTCTTGTGTGCTAAATTTCTATTTTGATTCATCTTTTCTATTTTTAGACTTTTTAACTTTTTGATATTTTTCTTAAATGCTCTCAAACAGTCAAGATGCATAAGTTTCTTTGGTTGCGCTACATGTGGTTGTTTATTATTGATGCCCCCAATGCTCCCTTCATTAAACTGATAATGGTGATCTGAAGATTGTGTCTGTTTTTATCTTGGACAATTGGTTTATTTGTTGAAAATAAAGTATAAAAATGGAAATTCCCCTATTGGCAGAACCTGCACACACACACTGTATTCCAAATGGATATTGTCTAATCATGTCCAATCACAAACAAAATCTTTTCAAGAAGAGTTGAATCTTTTCAGGATTGCTTTATAGAGCCCGCTCATTAGCTTTCATTTATCTGCTTGGGAATTCAGCCTTTGCTCTTGCACCCTCACATCATTCCACTGCACCCGAAATCACCACTACCATTTTCCTGACAATACCCTGTTCAAAAATATGATTGGACCAAGTGCTCCACTTCTTTCCTGTTTACTTTAGAGAACTCCTTCCCTTTCCACAGGATGTGACTTTGATTTCTCCACAATTTCCAATCTCCATAGAATGTATCTCTGTTTCTTAGCCATGTGGCACTGAACTTGGAATATAAATAGGAATGTGAAATGCTTATACTGGAAGCCTAAAGAGCTCCTTATAATCATTTCCCTTTATTTCATGTCAACGAGTCTTAATCCAACTATTTAATGTCCATGTTAGAGTTCTTACTTTATTTAAGTAGGGGTAACATTGTAATCTTGTCTCATCATATTATAATTGGGAGTGTATAGACAGAAAGAAAGAGAACCCTATTATTATTAAAAACATCTCTCTCTCTTCTTTTCTATTCTCCTCTTCTTTGAACCCTATATTAGCAATTTAACTTGGTATCAGAGCAATAATTTAAGGCCTAAGGTAGTAAAAAACACAGTAGAAGACATCAAAAAGCAACAGAAGCTGCTGACATCAGCGAATAGTTGCTGATGTCATGCTGACATCAGCAGTTTCAGATCGGGAAACCTAGGTGACGATCCCTACCCTGAGAAGATTGCAATTGTGGTCCACGAATTGTCTTGTTTGCTAATCTAGGGTTCTCACGACAAAAGCTGCACTCATCTATACCAACTCATTAAGGTTATATATGTTTTTTTTTTTTGATAAGTAAGACGCACACACTATCACACTCACTATGCCTTAATTGGGACTCGATCCCTTAACCTCCTCTTTGAGAAGTAGAAGTAATACCATTCAAGCTAAAGCTTGATGGTCATTGTGTTTTACACATAGTCACACTCGATTGGGAAGGAAAGGAAGAGAAAGAGAGGGAAATTAGAAATAGGGGGGAAAAAGGGGAAAAGTAAGAGAGAGCCTTGTCCCATCATGTCCTTTTCTCCCATTTCTTGTCCCCTTAAGTTGCACTCACACACAATCACACCCTTCACCACCATATTTTTGACATCTGTCTCCCTTCTAGAAGTTTTCATTAGCTTCTTGGAGACGCTTCTCACGCTTCTTGAGGCATCACGTGACCAGTTGGCCAACTGTGCGCGCACACTAGCCCGAATTGAAACTGTCTCGGAATCCAAATATACTTTTCGTTTTCCAAAATTTAATTGTTTGGATTTTCATATTTGTTTGCGTCCTGTAGATGACTGTGTAGCCCCGAGGCTCACACCAGTCCCGAATAAATTACTAAACTTCCTTTTTAGCCCCATTGTGTCATATTGATGACTTATCTACTCATTTCACAATCTCTCTGACACAACTTTGATTCATCTCGAGTCTGTACTTAGCCTATGCTAATAATTTACTGAATTTCCCTTTGATGATTTTTCAGGTCCTTACAATGGTGCTAATGACCTAAACAACAGTGATGGATACTTTATATTACATTGGTTGGTGAAAGACTTCAAGCTTTAGTTTAGGCCTCCAAAGAGGAAAAATTTTCTCTAACGAGGCAACAATGTTGTCAAAGGTGATCACCTCGTCGCTTAGGCAATCAGGTGGGGCGAGTTTTAGTCTTACCGCCTTCACATGTTCTAGGCCAGACGCCTTCAAAGAGGCGATGCCTAGGTGATTACCTTAAGCAAGGCGAGAGGCGACCATGTGATGGTCTTTTTTATCGTAACATATTTTACTTGTACGTCCCTATGTTTATAACTTCATAGTTTCTTTCGCTTTTATTTAACAATTTTGTAAGAAACATATCAATATAAAAGAACAAAGTTGTAGCCTAGAAGTATTATTGTCCAATCTATTACATTAATAAAATTATTATTATCAAATATTAGCGCAAAACTGGCCTAATAAATATTTAAATTATTTGAGATGTTCCCAAAAACTCAAAGCTTTGGAGAGAGTAACACTTTTAACATGTAAAAAATTATAACGATCGACATTTCATCTTTTATAATCAACAAACTATTATCGTTCTTAACAAAATTTTGGCTTGCCCATGATAAAACATCTTCCCTCCATTAACCAAATTAATTGTCACCTATATGGGGAGTCTTTCCAACATAGGCCTAATTTTTTAGAATTAGTTTAGATCTCTATGAGATTAGCCCTATCATATCTTCCATATTATTAAGACTAGCAAGTTCACGAAAATATCTTCTTTATAAGACTTAGATAGATAACAAAACTTTGAATATTAATTTAGAAAAAAACTTTAAAGTTTTAAATGGTTATATCGCTTAAATATGTCATATGTAACTTTTAGATTGAACTTTTTAGTGTTGCATGATAATTATTATAATGATAAGATATTATTTGACTTAGAATGGATTAGGTTTTAATGTGTAATATATTTTTGTGATTAATTTTATTATTTAGCGCCTTGCTTCACTCGCCTCACTTTCCGGGCAATGTGAGATCTTAGTGTCTTGAGGATAACTTTCGCCTTTAACCACATTGCAAGGCAATGGCTACTATATCAAGTTATTTGCAAATTATAAATGTTTATGAGTTAAATTCTTTGTATGTTTTGTTGAAAGCCTTAGCTTATACATGATAACTGGTCCCAAGACTGAATGGAGGATTCTATGAGGTAGCTAGCCAAAGTACAATTTTCTTTATTTAATTGTTGCTAAGCAACGAGCTATATTTTGTCAAACTCGTACCAATATGAATTTTCAGAACCAATAAAAGTGTCTTGAAATTACCTCATATGTCTAACGATTTCCTGTTCTCTTATTTTATTATTATTTCCATTCCCCCTTGGTATTTATTGGGTTAATTAAATGATTTGCAAGAATCTTGCTATTGCCACTTGTTTTTTTTTTTTTTTTCTTGTTTTGCTGCATTTATTTTTATTTTTAAAAACTTCTTGTGACTCTCTCTCTCTCTCTCTCTCTCTCTCTCTCATTTGATTCCGATTTTGATATAGTTACTAGGAAGGACCATCGACTTAAGAAGTTTAATTGCCGAAAGGATGAACAAAGTGTTCAGAGAGAACATTGAATTTTTGTTTGATCGTTTTGAGTCCCAGGATCTCTGTGCTATTGTGGTAAGTAATTTTTTTCTCCATTCTCTTGGTTATTGTGAATAACAACTGATTTTTCTTTTCTTTAACCATATTTTGTTTTAGGAATTGGAGAAGCTTCTAGACATCCTGCGGCTTGCTCATGAATTGCTATCCAGAGAACTTTCAATAGACTCGTTCAGTCTCATGCTAAACGAGATGCAAGAGAATATCTCTCTTGTTTCTTATTCTAGTCGACTTGCTTCTCAGGTTTGCTAAAGTCTCTTTTCTTCTTGCCTTTGGATGTTGTATTTCTCTCTCTACATGTTTATAAATACATACATTGGTGCTGCCGCCATTTAATTTACATGGTACATTACAGACATGATATAATTTTATTATTATGTTCGTCGGACAATTGCTAATTCACTTGGCTTAGAGTGTCATGTCCTGGGCCCCAAAGACCTGAGGGCGACCCTGTAAATTAAGGTCTAGCTGAATAAACAATTCCTGTATATCTCAAACCATCTTGTGATTAGCATATTCTCACTTGAGTTTTCATAACATAAATGTTCATTCACATTCCATATATATAACCCAACAAGGTTTACATACATACATTCCAAAAGGGTATTCATCCTGTGATCTCTCCTCCTAATCAAAATAACACAAGTCATAAGTTCCAAGGTTCGCCTTCGTACATACACAAAATAAGTTCAAATTTCGTTGAGGCTTCTAGGCCTTCTCATCAAATAAATAAAGACCCAAAGGTCTTTCACATTTCCCAAAATAAACAAAAGAACAAAATAGAGTTATCCTTCAATCCATGTCCTCAAGCGATAGACTCCTTGCGGCAAGGATCAAAATATCGTTTCGATGTATAGTTTCGGTCTGTCCAGAAACGGAAACGTTTCGGAAACATAATGGAAACGGAGAAAAAATTGGAAACATGTGGAAACATAACTTAAAATTTATTTATTTATACAAATAAGCCTATTTATTGAATATTTGTGCATGTTTAAGGCATATACGTCATATTTATGATAAATGACACTAATTCATGATAAATGACATAATAGATATATACTATGTAATATCTACGAATTAGATAATTTGACGCAAGTTACATATAAAATAAAAAGTAAAACAAATAGCTATTTAAACCTATTATAATTAGTAACTTAGTATTAAAAGAGTTGTTTCTCTACACTTTATTTCCCTTACTACTTTTCTATTAGTTTAGAAAAAATAATAAAAATATTTTCTTATAATTTTGAGTCTTAATCCTTAAAAAATAAATGGATATTATTTTTTACTAACTTCTAGAATTATTGTTGATACAAAAGAAATGTTTCATCTGATTCGGTATATTTCCATTAGTTTCGCTATGTTTCCACGGAAACAATTTTGTTTCCGTGGAAACATGTGAATTTTGATATTCCACTAGTGTTTCGTTTCGGTTCCCTGAGAAACAGAAACGTTTCGGCCGTTTCGATGGAAAAGAAACGAAATTTTGATCATTGCCTTGCGGTTACCAGCATTTGGTAGGGGTCAATACAACAACTCCAGTAGAGCAACTAAACAAAGGGAAGAATAAACGGTGACAAGTGTAGGCATGTGTTAAGTGTAGTGTCAAGCAAATGTCACAAAGTATTTCAATTCAATAAACATTCATAGTATAATCAAATAGAATAAGAACATCAATATGACAATAGTAACACATTTCAATTCTCACAATAAGAATATAACACAAAAGGAGGTTTCTTAGATTATCATCACATCGTTCATCTCAACAGTACTACTTTCTACTTCCACTTCTTCCATAATCCTTCAAGACTACCTAATGGCTCCTGATTAAGCTTGAGTGCTTTTCGGGCTACTAACTCGATGGAAACATACGACCACTTGCGCGGGGTTACGGTTCGTAACCGAAGGGAGACACAATCCTCATCACAAAACCCCGAGTAATTATCCATGACTTCCCCTTTCTCAACTTGTAATTTCTTCATTTATTTCTTTCCCTTTCTCAACCCTTCAACTATCTAAATTCTCGTCCGTTCCTCACAAAGTATTTCTTCAATCTTTCATTCAAATCAAGGGTATCCAAGGGAATAATATCATTCACATCAAAAGGAAAGCATCATATACGCAATACAACCAATAATTTCACAATACAATATCATCACAATCATTTAAGCATTTTATCAAACACTTGATAGGCACATCAACATCCTACAATTTAATGAATAATAAGTAAATAATTCTTGAGCATTCAAGTAAAGGAATTTTAAACCAACACCATGCATTGAATACACATATTAACATTCTAAACAAGATATATCACGAGCTAAACACACAATGTTCATCTAGAAATTTACATCATTCTTTACACAAATTCCATACAAGATGGTCCATTAAAATGTCATGTAATGCATGTTTTCTTCCTAACATTCATTCTTCACCTAGGTTAGAAGTCCTACCTCCAAAACAAGTGTGGATTTGTGTGTAGAGGGAGAGATTCCAATTTTAAGCCTCAATCCTTGTTTCCAAAACCTAAGAAATGATTTACACCGTTTATTTCACTCAACCAAGCTAGATCTATAAAGAATTGCAAGAAATTTGAAAGGGAAATGAAAAGTCCCAAATTTTACCTTCTATTCTTGAAGAAATCTTGAAATCCTAACTTTTCAATCGGTGAGATTCTTCCTAGAGATGAATCATTGTGGTATGATGTGTTGTTATGGCTTAGAAACTCATGAAAATCACAAACCCTAATTGCTCCCTTGGTTTGAGAGAGCTTGGAAGAGAAGAGAAAGAGATTTGGGCAAAGTTTGCTTTTCAGCCCGCAACTTAAAAGTGTTCTGGCCGTTCTCTGTTTGCCTCCCCATCTACTTGCGAGATGGGGTTGCATGTGAGGGGGAGTATTCGAGCTAGATATACATTGTTAGCACATTCTCTAACTGTTTCAGCTATTAGAATAGTTGGTTGTTAATACAATTATCTTGTTAAATCTTAAGTCACTTCTTGTTTGGTACTATCCACTGCTTAATCTTTGTTTTACTTTCCTGTGTTAGTACTGGTTGTTTTGATAATATATTAATTACATATAATGAAAATCTTGAAAAAATAATAGTTGAGAAAGGGCGCAATATTATTTCTTAAAGTAAAAATACTATATTGCCCTTATTACACTATAATTCTAGCAGCCTAAGAATGTGTATTGCATAATTATTTATCAACGCTTGTTTTCTTTGTTTTTCATATGATGGGGATGTTTTTGCAGATAAGTTCTACAGGCTTGCTCACAAGAGAAATTCCTATTATGTTGTTTGTTATTATATTTTCAATTTTCAAAGGGACGTAGTTACTTGTTTTGCACTAATGATGCAAACTTGTGGCTCTTGAGTTTTTACAGCTAGTTCTTTTAGATAATCAATATATTTGTCTCCTAGATTTGGACGGAGATGCAAAATGATTTCTTGCCAAACTTCATTCTCTGCAACACTACCCAGCGTTTTGTCCGATCATCCAAAGTACCCCCTGCTCCTGTTCAGAAACCATCGGTTCCCTATGCTAATCCAAACTTCTACTGCGGCACTCAAGTAAGAATTTTTCATTTTTTTCATTTTCCATTTTTTTCGTCCATTTTTTGTTATTAAGTAGGTAAGAGATGATCAATTAAACACCAGCATTTGGTTGGATTTTCTAAATGTTTTGTCTTTATAGATCTGTGTAGGATCAATATTATTGCTGTTATCCTTTAATTTGAAATTTTCTATTCGTCTAATTAATGACTTGAGTACTGCCAACTGCTAATCATTGCATGATACACTTTTTGTATTACTTTCATGTTTCAAATTATGTTCATATGTTGTTTAGTATCGTATCATATTTGTTTTTAATGATAACTTCTAGTTTCAACTACAAGAAAATATGGAAAGATGCGTTCATATCATAACAATTGTAATTTGATCTAGTGTGGCTAATTGCTTGATAGATATCTATGGCATAGACTCTTTTTTTACAAGTAGCTTACATATGCTCAATATTATCCTGTATGAGTTCCATCATGCAGCTTTTTTTTTGTAATCCTTTTGGGTAATGCTGCCTTTGTGTACAATAATATATTAATATTGTAGGTGCAAAGTTTTGCATTTTGTAATTGTGTGTAAAGTAGATGTGAAGGCCATGGTAGTTTCTCAACTAACTTGATAGGTAGAAAAGATTTTGCAGATTGATGACGGCAATGCCCCAGTCAGCATCGGAATTAGTAAAGAGCTAAAGTAGAAAATGTAAAATGGAATATAGGTGATTTCAGATTGGGAGACTGGCACAAAGAAGAACACTATAAATTTTTTTCTGGAGTACGATAGGTTTGAGGCTCCTCAACAGCTTGGAAAAGCATCAAATTTGATTCCACAGGAGTAGGAGCATTAGAGATATATGTAAAATGAGTTTGAGATCAAATCAGTGGTATAGTTCTGTTCTGCTGTGGGAGACTGGGAGTAGATAACTATGAGAAGTTTTGGACCTGAAATTTTGAGAACTAATGAGAAGACCTAAGATCTCTTATTCTAAATTGATTGAATGTTAGAAAGATCATATTCAGTGATAATCATGTTGTCAATGAACAAGGGAATATATATAAATATTTTTTGGGTATTAATGCAGCCCCGGTGCTCAAAACTTCCAGTTCCAGATTTTTGGTTTAGTTCATGAGAGTCAAATTTATTGTCCAACAGTTAAGCATGCACAATGACCAAAAAAAAGAACCAGGTAAGAAAATTCAGATTGATGAACCAGGTAAGAAAATTCAGATCGATTCTGCAGAAATAAGCCAAGTGGGATGTGCCAAATAAGACTTTAAGATAACCACAATATATGATAATACCAAATCATCCCATCAAAACAATAAAATATGGAAAGCGATTAAAGAACACAGCTATAAGCAATAGCAAGTAAGAGGCCAGGCTTTTTAATGTATCAGATTTGAAATTCAGAAAGATATGCACCATTCGCCTTCAAACTTACTGCAGTTTTACAGGAGTCGAGAGACAAGTGAATAGGCATGGTGAATGATGAAAAGGGTTTGAGGGCTGATTAGGCATGGAAAGATGAAGCTTTGAGGCTGTCCCAGAGGCTATCAACAGTACCTGTGGACAGTAACCTTGTTAGTTTTGGGTTCCATTGTGTGTTGTGGCTGCGTGGTTGAAGATCGATGGGTTAGTGATTGTTGGATATGATTTTTAATTGTTATAAGAAAACTTTAACAAGGTCTATTAGTAAGGTTTCAACTGTAGAAAAAAAAAAAAAAAAGGAAAAGAAGAAGAATCTAAGAATCACTGCTAGAACTCCATATACACCATTAGCAATGAAGGTAGAATCATCTCCTGTAAAGAAAGTAACGAAGATGACCCAAGTCCTTCACATAAAAAGCATAACCTAACTTCTCCTTCACATTAGCAATGAAGGTAGAATCATCTCCTGTAATAATGATATCATCAACATAAACTAAAACAATAGTCCAAAGACCATCATGGCTCCTATGAACAAAGCTCGCGTGATTGGAATGACAAGTGAATCCCATATCTAGAACAACAGTACCAAATTGCTGAAACCATGCTCGAGGAGATAGTTTAAGCCCATAAAGAGACTTAAGAAGTCTGCAAACCTTCCCAGAATACTCCCCCTGAAGCTGAAAGCCAGGAGATGGCTCCATATAAATTTCCTCATCAAGCTCACCATGAAGAAAAGCATTTTTAACATCCATCTGATAATGAGGCCAGTGATGGCGGGCAGCAAGGGAGATTAGAATGCGAACAGTAGTAAGTTTAGCAACTGGAGCAGTGAAATCAAGCCCAGGAGTCTGAGTGAAACCTTTGGCAAGTAGTTGAGCCTTATAGCGTTCAATGGTGCTGTCCTTATGACTTACCAGGAGGAAGATCAACTAGAGCCCATGTATTATTTTTCTAAAGAGCCTCCATCTCAGTAATCATAGTTGCAATCCAAGAAGGATGAGGAAGGGCTTCACCCACAGACCGTGAAATGGTAACTAAGGAAGTTAAAGATAAATAACTGTGATACGCCGGAGAGACCCTGATATGACACAAACTTGAGCAATGACACAACTCCGCTGACCTTGGTCCAAAGCAATAGGTAAGTCAGAGTTGGTGATAGATTAAGGATGGTTTGGAGGAGAGGAGTTAATTGAATCCGGGGAAGATAGCTGCACAGAGCTTGAAATGGGAGGGCTTGGACCTGCGTGAATATGTCGACAACTCACGATGTGGAGGAAGCAGACCATGATCATGAGGAATAGATGGTGATGAAGAGGAAGTCACTGGAATATGTGGTATTGACATGACCAAAGGGGAAGGAGCCCTAGGAACCTGCGCGTTAGTAGAAGAAGAAAAATATGGAACATTTTCAAAGAATGTAACATCAAGAGAGGTAAATACTTTGCAGGAAGTAGATAACATCGATAACCTTTAGACAAAGTAGAATACCCTAAGAAGATACATTTGATGGACTTATCATCCAATTTGGTCTGTTGAGGACGACGATCTCGAACAAAACAAGTACAACCAAAAATCTTTGGTTCAATAGGAAACAAAGTAGTGTGGGGTTTCAAGATACTCAACGGAACTTGACCATGAAGAGAACAAGTTGGCATTCGATTAATCAAATAGTTTGCCGTAAGAATAGCCATACTCCAAAAACGCTTAGGAACAGTCATACCCCTAAGTAAACAATGAGTGATATTCATGAGTTTTGCCTATTCCTACGTTCTGCCACACCATTCTGTTTTGGAGTATAAGAACAAGTGAGTTGTTGTAAAAGACCACGTTGCTATAATTCTTGTTGAAAAGTAGTGGAGATATAGTCCCCACCCATTATCAGACCTTACAACTTTAACAGTTAGATTAAACTGTGTTTGAACCATTTTAACAAAATCCAGGTGCATTGTGAGTGATCATCAATAAATGTGATATAATATCGATATCCCTCAAAAGATGACACAGGGGAAGGACCCCAAACATCTGTATGCACTAAATCAAATAAAGTAGGAGTGCGATGCATACGAGAAATATATGAAGAACGAGTATGTTTAGAGAGCTCGCAAATAACACACTGAAAATGGTAGTGTGTGCATCTAGTCTTAAACTCAAGAAATAACAAACATAAATGTTGAAAGTTGAAATTGCCTAAACGGGCTTTCCACAAAGCTAAAGTCTCAAAATTAAACACATGTTTATTTGAAGGAGACAAAATAGAAATTGAAAGACTAGATGGGATGGCCATTGTTAGTGGACTCACACTCTTCGCACTCAGGTAGTACAAGCTATCCTTTTCAAATCCCTTGCCAAAAATCTTCCTCAAAGTCAGATCTTGAAAAATACAATGATCAGGGAAAAACGTTATTGAGCAGTTAAGGGACTTGGTCATGCGACTCACAAATAACAAATTAGTAGATAATTTAGGTACATGAAGAATGGAAGAGAAAGAGACACTAGAGGATAAAGAGATATTGGCAGTGCAAGTAATAGGAGTAGAAGAACCATATGCTAGACGAACAAAGCGAGCATGAGTAGAAGGACGAGGGGATGAAAGGAATTGGGACTCATGAGTCATATGATCAATAGCACCTGAATTAATAACCCATGCAGGTATCGAGCCAGGAACCATAGTATGAAAAACTGATGTTATACCTGAATGAGCGATGGAGGTGGAAGCATGGGCACGATTTGTGGTGGAGACAGAGGTAGGTAAAGCAATTAATGGAGACCGAGTGGAGTGGGCAGCTAGTCGCTCATAATTGATGGCATCAATCTGAGAATTCAACTATCCTATCTCAAAGGAGGAACCAAGTGAAGATGCTATTGGTTAACTAGTATCCAACCCTCTTGTAACAACTGCGTGAGCAGTAGACGAGCCTATAGAATCACGAGAAAGAAACCCATGTAATCTATAGATGTGGAGACCTCGTGGTTAGTACCACCACAATAAGTGCACTCTAAAATGTTGCGGCCTCGACTATGTCCACGGCCACAACCATGATCTAAACCACCCCTATAACGAGGGGTAGTGGAACTAGACCGAGTCGCTAAGGTTGAGTGATCAATACCAGGAGCTGAAGCTGGAGAAATCAAAGAGCGTCGTTGCTCATCACTATGAATAGTTGCATAGACTGCCGGTAAGAGAGGTAGAGGATGACAGGCTAAAATCTAGGCACAAATGGGTTCAAACTCAGGACAAAGGCCCATAAGAAAAGCATAGGTCTGTTGACGCTCAATATGTTCCACAATAAGCTTGGCGGCATCTGAAGAAAGGTTTGATAGAGGCTCGTAATGGCTCAACTCCTCCCAATGAGTCTGAAGGTCTCCAAAGTAATCTGAAACTTATAGATCATCCTATGTAGCATGAAAAATATCCTGATAAAGCTGATAGATCCGAGAATCATTGCGAGCATGTGCATACATCTCGATTAAGGCAGTCCAAAGACGAGAGACAACATCATAATACATAAACATGCGATAGATCCGAGGCTCCATAGAATTAAATAGCCATCCTGACACAGTATAATTATCAACCTCCTATTGAGCATATTTAGCATCAATAGACTCGGGTACCTTGGTAGCACCATTAAGAAGGCCCAACTTTCCTTGGCTTCCCAAATACAATTTAACGGACTGGGACCAAGACGGAAAATTATTACCATCAAGCAACTTCGTTGTCATACGATGGATAGGAGCTGCGGGTGTCTGTGACAAGGAGATAGAATCCGTTGATTTGGATGGCTTTATGAATCACAAGCAAAATAAATGGTGTTGCTCAGAAAGCAAAATAGTATTAGGTGGGAAAGCACATCCACCAAGCCACCACAAAAAAAAAAAAAAAAAAAAAATTGGTGTTGCTTAGAAAGGGGAAAGGCAAAGAAAGTGGCCTTAGTTGTAGATTGAAGCAGAAAATGCAATCATTCAAGGCTATGATCACAAACTTAGATGAAAGAGTGGTTGGAGAGCAGATCGGTGAAGAAACAAACCATACCCGACGCAAACATTGTAGGGCTGACCATCCCAATGAGCTCCAAATTGTGAAATCAAGCAAACAATGAACCAATAACACCCAACGAAGATAGATGAGGCCTAGACGCACCTATTAGGAGTGGATCGACCCAACTAAATATCTCTAATTTGTCCAAAATCGTAGATCGCAAAAAATAGTTCCAATATTTCGAAAAGTTTCAAAAATTGAAAAAACCTATCAAATGGCTTCAAGAAATTTCACAAAAATCACCATAATGTTTAGAAGGAGGAGATGATTCAGATCATGTAATTTTTCCATCCGACGACTTGACGTCAGCATGATGTCAGCCCTAATGTTCTCTTCTCACCTGTTTTCCAAGATGAGATTAAACCTAGTCTAGATTGAGAGAAGAGAAGAAGAGAAGAAGAGAGAACGTTTATATTTAGATTAATCAATCTTACACCCAAAATAATCACTTTACCACTCTTAACACAATAACCATTACATATATGTAAATATAAGGACAAAGTACAATAACTCCCTTAATAACATAAGCCCTATGTCAATAGGATTTAATATTAAACACGATTTCAATATGGAGGACATGCTATCTTGTCGAGATTCTTTGGAGCCTCCTGTATTTCTTGATGGTCTTCTTGCAAATGGAGTTACTATTTCTTCAATATTTGATCCGATGCCTCTACCACTCTAACAACAAACCATGGATCATGTGGAGTTTATTCTTGCAAACCCCAGTGGAGATTCCTCACTTGATGATTTTCTCAGTTTTCATGGTTAGAGATATTTTTATGCGTCTACTTGTTGGGTTCCTATCTTTGTGTTCAACCCTAATGATTCGCATCTTTTGGAGCGATTCCACCACCACAACTCACTGAAGTTGAGTTCTTTAAAACCAGGGAGAAATGACGGGGAACACAAAGGACATTGGATGACTATATGGATTGTAAATTAGGGTTTAAGATTTATTTTTGGGTATTTTATATTTTCTTATTTTTAGGGTTATTTTATTAATTATGGTAGTTTTTTCTATTTTGATATTTTAGGATTTGCCTATAAATATAGGCTTAATGTATGGGAGTTTTAGACTTTGGCTATTACAGAATAATTGGCTTGTGCGTTCTTTCTCGTGATTTCTCTCCCTTCTTGTATTCTCTCTTCTTCTCTCTCTTTCTTATTCTCTTTCTCTTTTTTCTCTTTATTCCTATTGGTCCTACACCAAACATCTATGTAGACTTCACCTAAGTCTTTGTAGAAAATAATGAGACTAATTCTCTATATTGAATTGTTTTTATTTTACAAGTCAAAATCCCTATTTAATCTATACATAGAGAACCAAAAATGGAAATAAAAAAACACGGTCAATCTCTAGAAATCAGCCTAAATATCTCCTTCAATTCCTTCCTAAATCATAACAATTCCTTCCTAAATCATACGGGATTTCCACACTCCCCCTCAAGTTGGATCATAGATGTTGATCATATCCAACTTGCAAATAAACTCTTCAAAGCTGGACCTCTGTAACCCTTTAGTGAATATATCTGCTAACTGCTCTCTTGTAGGAATATAGGTCATGCAGACTATCCCTTTCTCAATTTTCTCCTTTATAAAATGCCTGTCAACTTCAATGTGTTTGGTCCTGTCGTGCTGGACGGGATTATGAGAAATGCTGATAGCAGCTTTGTTGTCACAGTAGACTTTGATAGGGAACTCTACTGTGATATGTAGTTCTTCCAGCAGCTTTCGTAACCAAAGCCCTTCACACATCCCTTGTGCAACAGCTCTGAATTCAGCTTCAGCACTACTTCTGGCTACCACACTCTGCTTCTTACTCCTCCATGTTACTAGATTTCCCCAAATGTAAGTGCAATAGCCGGTGGTAGACCTTCTGTCTTCTGCTGATCCTGCCCAATCTGCATCTGTATAGATTTCTATCTTCTTACTGTCTCCCTTCTTAAAGAACAAACCTCGTCCTGGAGAGCCTTTCAAGTATCTGAGAATTTTGTATACTGCTTCTAGGTGACCTTCCCTTGGTGAATGCATATGCTGACTGACCACACTTACAGCGAAAGCAATGTCAGGTCTAGTGTGAGAAAGGTAGATCAATTTACCTACTAGTCTCTGATATCTCTCCCTATCCACAGGCTTTCCAACATCTTCCATTTTTCTTCCTGTCTCAATCGGAGTATCGCTTGGCTTGCAACCAAGCATACCAGTCTCAGTCAAAAGGTCGAGAACATACTTTCTCTGGGAGACACTAATTCCCTTCCTTGATCTGGCAACTTCCATTCCCAAAAAATACCGCATTTGACCTAGGTCTTTTACCTCAAACTCTGTGGCTAAGACCTTCTTCAATCTTTCCAATTCTCCTGTGTTGTCTCCAGTGAGAATGATGTCGTCGACATACACAATCAGGATAGTCTTTCTTCCATCATTGGTTTGTTTGAAGAACATCGTGTGATCTGACTGTCCCTGTTGATATCCTTGATTTTTTATTACCTTCGTAAATCTATCAAACCACGCCCTTGGTGATTGTTTAAGCCCATACAAGGATTTCCTCAATTTACATACCCTGGTTTCCTCCCCTTTGTAAAATCCTGGTGGAAGCATCATGAACACTTCTTCCTCCAACTCACCATTCAAAAAGGCATTCTTGATGTCGAATTGGTGAAGTGGCCAGTCTAGATTTGCTGCCAGGGACAAGAGAACCCGTACAGTATTCAACTTTGCTACTGGTGCAAATGTCTCAGTGTAATCAATGCCATATGTCTGAGTGAACCCCTTTGCAACTAGGCGGGCTTTGTATCGGTCTATTGTACCATCTGCCTTGTACTTCACCGTGAATACCCACTTACATCCCACTGGTTTCTTCCCTCTTGGCAAAGGCATCACCTCCCAAGTTTCATTTTTTTCCAATGCCCTAATTTCTTCCATCACTGCTTTTCTCCATTCTGGAATTTCCAAAGCTTCTTGAATATTCTTGGGAATTTGGATTCTATCAAGGTTAGATGTAAAAGCACGACACTTGACAGAAAGAGCATTATAAGATACAAATTTTGAGATAGGATGAAAAGTACATGAACGAGGTTGTTTTCTAAGAGCAATGGGTAAGTCATCAGGATTTGTTACCTGGTCAGGATTGGATGTTGGCACATGAGTGGTTGGATCTATCACCGGGTCTGACTCTGTTGGTGCATCGGATGTGAGAGTCTCATCCGACTTTGATTTAGGTCTCCTTGAGTAGACAAGTATCTCCCTGTCTATTTGTTGTCCCACATCTCCCCCTGAGTTCAAGAATTCTTCTGTGTGGGACAAAGAATGAGAGGGTATGTCTGGGGTAGATTCAAAGATCGCAACATCAAAGTCTGTATGTGAGGGTCGAGCTTCTCTCAAGGACTCCCCCTGAAGCGAGTAGTAGGGGGTATTCTCAAAAAAGGTGATATCCAGACTAACATATACTTTCTGGGAGCGAGGGTCATAGCACTTGTAACCCTTCTGAGTGGGAGAGTAACCAATGAAGATACATTTGAGAGCTCGGGGATCCAATTTAGTATGTTGGGGGGCATGAACATGGACAAAGACAGTAGACCCGAAAACTCGAAGTGGGAGACATGAACTGAGGCGAGAATCAGGGAAGGTCTCCTGAAATTTTTGGAGAGGCGATGTAAAGGAGAGAACCCGACTAGGCATACGATTGATGAGGAATGCGGCAGTTAGAACAGCATCACCCCAAAAACGATAGGGCATGTGAGAGGTAAACAATAGGGCACGAGCTACCTCAAGTATATGTCGGTTTTTTCGTTCAGCAACCCCATTTTGTTGGGGGGTGTGAACGCAAGAACTCTGGTGAATAATACCTTTGGCTTGAAAGAACGGACTCAAAGAGGAGTTGAAGTACTCAGTGCCATTGTCAGTACGAAGAATCTGGATTTTTGTGTGAAATTGGGTGTAAATCATATTGTAGAAGTTTATGAACACTGAATGAACCTCAGATTTATCGTTTAACAAAAATACCCAACTGAGACGAGAATGATCATCAATAAATGTAATAAACCATTTTTTGTGGGTCCTATTGGGAACACGTGAAGGTCCCCAAAGATCACTATGGATCAGGGTAAAAGGCAATGATGGTTTATAAGGAGATTTAGAAAAAGAGGTGCGGTTATGTTTTGCAAGTTCACAAACTTCACATTGAAAATCCAAGGGACTTTTATTCAAACAAAGCGACGGAAATACATGTTTTAAATATTGAAAGCTAGGATGGCCCATTCGTCTGTGCCATAACACAAGATCACTATCCCTAGGACTAGATGCTGAATTACAAATAGAAGGAAGATACTGTTTACTCATGCGAGTATCATCAAAGTAGTAAAGCCCCTCATGTTCCTTAGCACTGCCAATCGTCTTCCCCGATGATAGGTCCTGAAAAACACAATTGGAAGACAAAAAAATGGTTGAGCAATGAGATTGTTTGGTTAGTTGACTAACAGACAACAGATTGCAACAAATATTAGGAACATGAAGGACAGACTTTAAAGTAATAAATTCAGAGATACGGATACTCCCCTTGCCAGCTACTGGGGATAAAGTACCATCTGCAATTTTTACTTTCAAGTTACCAGCACACGGTGAATATGTAGAAAATAAGTGATGAGCACCAGTCATATGGTCGGATGCACCAGAGTCAATAATCCAGGGAGTGAGGTGCAAACTGGTACTAAGAGCAGTCAAAAAAGTACCTTTGTGGGCTAAGGAACCTGAGGGCAGTGAATTAGAAGACCGACCCGAGGCTTGAAAGGTTGAAAACAAGGCATATAACTTCTCAAGTTGTTCGAGGTTAAAACCCCCACTAACAGTCGATTGAGCATCTGTGTCTATCTGCTGTTCAGTGAAGGCTTGATATTCGTGTGATTTGGGCTGTCTGGGCTTCCAATCAACGGGCTTTCCATGTAAGGCCCAACAAGTCTCTTTTGAATGGCCCAATTTTTTGCAATGGTCACAAAAAGGCCTTTTACTTTGTCTTGGGCCGGATCCACTGGAAGGCCCACGGGTTAAGTGGGCTGAGATCTCATGCGGGTTATATGGATTGCCAACAGTAGAGTTCTGTCTCTGTCTCAAGTTCGAAGAAGTCGAACCAGAGGTAGTGAACGGCATCTCGCGAGACATACCCCCGCGACTCACAAGTGCAGATCCGTCGGCGGCGACTTCTCCGTTCACCTCTGCTCGCTCCTTCAACATCACCTTCCTCCTCTGTTCTTCCCGTCGCACCTCGGCGAAGACCTCTCGGATGGAAGGCAGTGGTCGTCGACCCAGAATTCTTCCCCGCACATCATCGAGCTCTCGATTTAGCCCTGCTAGAAACTCGAAAACCCTTTCAGCCTCCATCTTCTTCTTGAAATGAACACTGTCACCCGTGCACTCCCATTCTTCGCCACAACTCAGATCGAGTTCCTGCCATAGTCGCACCATCTCGGTGTAATACTCTGTAACTTCCCGACCTTCTTGCTTCATCTGCCATAGTTTCTTCTTCAGTTCGAAGATTTGGGAGGCATCCTCAGTGTCTGAATAAGTCTCCCGTACTGCATCCCACACATCCTTTGCCGTCGGGAGAAACATATACGTTTTTCCGATGATTGGCTTCATAGAGTTGATCAGACATGAGGTTATCAGTGAATTTTCCGAGCGCCATCTCTGGGAGGCAGCGACATCGGTGGTAGGTGGTTGACGTATTTCGCCAGTAAGAAGGCCTAGCTTCCCTTTGCCGTCGATGATGAGTTTGATGGTCTGCGCCCACTCCCGATAGTTCTTCCCATTGAACTTCTCTACGGCTAGATGGATTGGAGACGTCTCGAACATACCAGACGAGTTCATGGAAGAGGTAAGCTCTGGTTCTCCTTCCTTGATTTCTTGGATTGTCGACTGACTCGACTCATGGCTGTCTCCATTTTGGGCAGCCATGGATTGCTAGGGTTTCAGAGTAACCCTAGCTCTGATACCATGTAGAAAATAATGAGACTAATTCTCTATATTGAATTGTTTTTATTTTACAAGTCAAAATCCCTATTTAATCTATACATAGAGAACCAAAAATGGAAATAAAAAAACACGGTCAATCTCTAGAAATCAGCCTAAATATCTCCTTCAATTCCTTCCTAAATCATAACAATTCCTTCCTAAATCATACGGGATTTCCACAGTCTTCATCAAGAAAAGCATTCTTGACATGGAGTTGTAATAGAGAAAGGTTGCTTCCCAAAAAAACAAAAAAAAAGACATGTATGGAGTTCATCTTTGCAAATGATGCAAAAATTTCCAGATCGCCGATCCTATTAATTTGAGCAAAGCCCTTCACAACCAGTCTTATGTTACATCTCTTCACAGTACTATCTGCTTTATAAGGAACACCCATTTACATCCAACAAATTTCTTTCCATTTTGTATATCAATAAGCCTCCCTGGTGTTATTTTTCAGAAGGGCTCTTATCTTCTCGAACATATCCTCTTATTCTTAGGATCTAAGTGGGGATCTTTTCAACCTTGAGGCTTGAGGACCATACATAAAAGATAGAGGATATAAAAAAATTATAAGACAGTGGGAGAGAATGTAGTGTTTCAAATTTAGATATTGGATGATGACTGCATGAATGAACTCCTTTATGAACTGTATTAGACTAGAGATGTTAACATCATCGATAATAGGAACTAGAGGGACTGGAGGAGCACAAGTAGGAATGGTCAAGAAGGAACGGGACTGGAATTGTTACGTGTATTCGAAGAGACCTCTTGATATGTTTGATTGGTTGCAATTGCTTCATCTCTTTTCCTCCTACAATTAATGTACAACCCGTTGTTGGTCCATCCTGTTGATGTGGAGGGCCTTGTGGTAGAGATTGATCCATTTGTACATCAAGGTGTGGTAGGGGTAATAAAGGTAGAGGCCATTGGGACTTTCTTCTTCCTTACTCTCCCCCTTAAAGAGAAGTCTTCATTGCTGGGAAACAATAATCAAACCTAAAGAAGGATAAATCCATGTTGACAAACTTCTTCCTGGTTGGATGATGGTCACACTTGTGGATGGGCAATAAGATACACTACCAAGCATAGACTCATGTTTATTTGTAGTATGGTTCTGAACATGAAGACAACAAATAGGATTAATAAGGAGGCTACACACAACACTTCAAGAGGTGCTTTAAATTTTAAAACTTTTGGAGACATGATTAATATGATAGGCAGTAGCCTTCACCCTTAATTGTCTAGGAGCATTCTAGAAAACATCAAGGAGCAGGCCTCTCAATAAGATGGAGATTTTTTTCTTTGGAGTTATGCCATGCTGTTGCAGGGTACCAACATAAGCATTTTATTTATTTATTTTCTCTTGATCAAGTACAAGCTGTTTAATATATGATTCCACGATCACTAAAATATGATACTAGTCCACTGTACAGATACTCCCCTCCATTATAGACCAATGAATCTTGATTTTAGCTTCAAAGTGGGTTGAGATTATTCAGTGGAAGTCCATGAGAATCTCGAGAGACTATATACAAGCTGGACCCCATATATCAATATGAACTAAGGAATTGAGTTACACTCCCATGTAAACTAGGAGAGTAAGTGACCCTATTATCTTTTCGCAAGTTCACATGCTTCATGTTGAAATTTAAATAACCAATATTGGCAAATAAAGACGGGGACAATCTCCTCAACAAAGGAAAAGATGAATGGTCAAATTGCTGATGCCGTACTGAGCAACATCAGGTCAATATCTATTAGCTAGAAGAGTACTGTTGATGCCAATTTTGCTAAAAGGCCGTGGAACCAGGGAACAAAGGTCACACCTCCCACTCCCATTGCCAAAGTTTCTCTTCGATATTAGGACCTGAAAACAAATGGGATGGAGAAATGGTCACCCGAACAATTTGTTACCTTATTAGTGTTACCAACTGAAAGTAATTTGTTGAAAAATGGGGAATATTCATGAGAGAAGAGGTATAGCCGTATAGGTGAAGAGATTGGGATAGAACCTTTTTAGACACTGAGAATAAAGGACTTCTAATTATCCTGACTTTTTTTTTCTTTTTCTACTTGGACCAATATTTTCAAGTTAAAATAAATTTTATATACTTATCATATGATTTGACACTTTTGAATCAATGATCCAAGAGAGGGTTTAGATAAGCAGGATGATGCACTAAGAGCTATGGCGAAATTATCTGAATAGGCAAATATAGGAGAGGCTACTGGTGACTTCAATTGAGAAATAAGATACCTAGTGTCTAACTTGTCTTGAGAGAGAGATATGGAAGCTAATGCAGGAGATGAGGATGATATTATCAATGTGGGCTCTACCAAGGTGCCTGATGAGTATAAGGTCTTGCTGCCCCCCATGTGTCTGACTCCAGCTATTGTGGGCAGCCTTGTGTAATTTCCAACAGTTCTCCGGAATATGTTTAGGCCTACCACAATAATGGAATATCAACTTGTCACTTTTATTTGGGGTTGAATTCTCATGGAGATTGTGCCTATTCATACCTTATCTCTTACTTTTGTCCCCGTCAATATATGCGTAAATTATGTTGAAGGTAGGAACTAGAAGTCTAGGAGGTCTTTCTCAGTAGAAGACTTAAACTCCCATTGTTCTCTGACTTAAACTTGTGTAAGTTAAGGGAACATTTGGCTTGGAAGTTTTGATACTAATTGAATTACCACCTCAAGCTTCTTGAAGATATATGCACATCCGAGCTTTCTAATTAAAGTAATTGTTTATGTTGAACAATGGTGGTCGTGAGATAGTTTTTTGTTGACTCTAGCAGATTATTTTATTTTTTTTATATATGAGAGCACCCCCTTGGTGCCTTTCTATAATTATCACAAAAAAAAAGCTTTCTGAAGTGGATAAAGAGGTTACAAGTGTCATATCTCCCTGTTTCATTTTTCAAATATATTTTTTTCAACCTGCAAGGCAAGACAGTTACTGTTATCCAACTTCCCTATGGTATTCTGGGTTTAAGGACCCTCATTGCGTGTACCGATCTGATCCATATTACTTCTGGACGTATTGTCAAAGGCCTGCCCGACAACCAAAATTCTCATGCCACTAATCTATTGTACGGATCATGAATTCTTTAACACCAAAGCTGAGGATATAACAACTCCAGGAAACAAGATTTCACATTGCAATAAAAATTCAAAAAAGCTTTAGAGACCAAAATATGTAGAAGAACTTAATGTAATATAGCTGTCACCTGCTGGCAGCGCTATTCAGTTTATGAAAAATTAGCAAAATTCTGTTTGATTCTAGCTTTCCTTTATACGAATAACCATGATGTGAAAGGATAATCAATTTTGACCTAATCTAGAACAAAAAAGCAGTGATGAATTTTTTTTCTTTTGGACTGAATTCACATAACAATCAAGCTTGATGCCATTCTGCTGCTATCAGAAGATTGAATTAGAAATCATTCATGAGACCTGAGGTGCAACGCTTGGTGGTGTCAGACCTGATGAAGTCAGCTGCTGATGTCAGTGTCATGTACAGCTGTTGATATCATCGGCTGTTAGATGCTTCCTGGATTTGCTTGCTTCTCTACTGAGTCACTCCTTATCTGTTCCCAAGTTGAGTTGTGAGCCTGAATCAAAACGAATTGAAAATTGAAAAAGAAGAAAGGTAGAAGAAAAGAAAAGCGAGACAGGTAGGGATAGAGAAAGAAACTAGCTGTTGAATGATAGAGCCTACTTTTTTCTCTCTATGCATGTATACTAACAAGGAAAAATTATAACTATGGCCCTCAGACAAAATCTCTTACCTCTCATCTCCCAAGCTGGTACTTTATGTGTAAAGAGGCAGGGGAGTTGGTTGGCAATTTCTTACTCAAGTGGCCAGGAAGATCTGGTCTCTTCTTTCAGTGCTGTTTGGGATGTCTTGGGCACTTCCCAAAATCAATGGCTGCTCCTTCTTGGATGGAGAGGCGGCAAAGTCAGTAGGAGCAAGAAGAAGGTATGGAATGCTGCCGTTCCTCGTCTGATGTGGTGCATTTCCTGGGAAAGGAATCAGCCTTCATTTTTTTTTTTTCTTTGGAGAAAATGATCCTTAAAGTAAGAGCATTTCTTTGGGTGAGGTTTTTTTGGTATCATGACAGGGAAGGGAATCCATCCTTTGAGCCCTTCTGGGATATTGTAGAGAAATTGGGTTCTATTGTTTCTGCAAATAAGCTTTTTATATATGATGTTGTTCCTCTTTGATCAGAAGGGCCTCCCGTCCTTTGCTACCTGTCAAGAATTCGGGATCATAGGGTCATCGGGAAGGCTCCGGTGGTAGCCGCTCTGATGATAAAGTCAGTAAAGAAAGTAAAGCTATAATTGGAAAGAAGAATTGAACATGAATTGAAAGCGTACCTTATGGTCCTATTTATAGGTTGTAGATCTCCTAAGTTGAGTAGGATTAGGAGCCATAAAAGTAGGAATTTGAAGATATCCGAATATAATAGTTGCCATATTGAACTCTGTTTCCTATTTCTGAGGTTGGTAGGATATGGAAGGCGGTGATATGTTTTGAACTACATACCTCTGAACCCCCCATGCCTGTGTGATTTGGATAAAACAATTATTCTTGATCTGTACCTTGAAGAGCTCTGTACAGACACGTGTCATGCTTTGAATATGTCTGTCACTTTATGGTATATCAGCTACTCCCCCCCCCCCGAGCCTCAGTTTTGTGGTACCCTTGCAGGGCTGAGGTTAGGGTTTCTGAGGCGTTACATGCGTTATAGGTATAAATGCGTCGCTCCGTTTTCTGAGGAGACAATCGTTAATGTGACATTCATTGTGTCAGTCGCTGGTTGGAATTACGAGGCCATTATTGCTTTAACTGCAGCGACGGTTTGGAATCGAAGGCCTCCCACGTGACACCTGTTAGATCTTTCTTTATAAAAAGGCGAGGGGAGCACACTGATGCCCCTCCTTTCATCATTTTCTGCCTCTTTATCACATCGCCAGAGAAAACTTCAAGTAAGACAAACTCCGGCGTCTAAGAAGATCAACTCCGATTCACTCTGCGGTTAGGTTCAGTTTCAAATCTTTTTCCACGTTCTTCGTATCTTCTTCCGTTCCCCTTCACTTTCTTACTTAGACCATGTCAGCCTCTGATGCTTAGTCAAGCACCAACTATGAAACAGAAGAGTCCTTGGAGATATACGACTAAACAAAAACTTACCTTGTAGCCAGCAGCCCATCCAAGAATGTAGAAAATAGGATTGTCAGTAACCCAAATGTTGGTTCTGAAGTTAGGATAGTAGAGGCCTTCACAGAGCCTAGAAATATTGTGGGGGAAACCTCAGGTAGACCCTACAAAAGGGAGGAGGGAGAAAGTGCCACGACTCAGGGCATGATAGATACTCTGAGGGCTGCTTTTGAGTTCCCCACAAATGTGTCCTGTAGGGTACCAGGACCAATGGATCGCCCCTCCAGTACTGAGCAAGGCAAGATCTGTGCTTACTTTGAGTGGTTTGAGATAGGAGTTAGGTTTCCCTTTCACCCTTTCATTAGGAAATTTTTTAATTGGTTTAATAGTTGCCCCGCTGGTCTGAATATAAACAGCTGGAGGCATTTACTGGGGTTCATAGTTTTAGGACACTTAAACAATGTTGAGGTAGACCTTCCATTGATTAGAAGCAATATGGACATGAAATACCTATGTCTTTCGACAAAGGATTCAGACCTCCCTCCTCTGTACCCACTTCCAACATGACCTGGAAGAAGTAGTACTTCTTCGTAAAAGGAGGATGGGAGTTTGACGACTTCGAGAGCCAGGTTTCTACCTTCCCACGGAAGACTGGGATTAAGGGCGAGGTCCCTTTTTTGTTCTGCATTCTTTGGGGTTCTCATTCTGTTTATTGTTTTTCTTTTTGAGCCTAATCCTATGTTTTCGTGCAGATAAGAGAGCTTGGAAGAAATCGATCTTCACAGTCGATCTTCAACAGAAGTGTAAGAGGTTTCTTTAGACTAGCAACCGTTCTCACAACGCCATTCTTTGCCCCAAAAATTTGACGGAGGCTAGTTTAGTGCGAGACCGGACTGAAAGTTTGAAGAAATCCTTGGTGACCGGATGGGTGCCAGGGGAGAAGAAGAAGGTTGGGGAAAGCTGTTTTCCTATTGAGCCTCCCCTTCAAGTGAAGAGAAGGAGGTGTTTCTGCAGTTGGAGTCCTTTTAGTAGTTTGGTAAACCCAGAGTACTTCGGGGAGTTCTTCGATCCATCTTCCCTTGGCCTCCTCCAACCTTCTCTTAATTGCCTCGAGAATAGTGCGGTTGGTAACTTCGGCTTGCCCATTAGCTTGAGGGTGCCCTGGCGAGGAGAAGTGGTGACTGATGTGTAGGTCTTTACAGAACTTCCCGAATACCTTTCCAGCAAACTGATGCGGGGTATACCGAACCCGCATACTATATTTTTCCAAGTAAAATTCTTTACTTCTACCTCTATTATGTGGGTCAGTGGTTCAACCTTCGCCCATTTAAAAAAATAGTCAATGGCAACTAACAGGAATCTTCTGTTCTGGGGGGACTTTTGGCAATGGCCCTACAATATCCATTCCCCATTGGGCAAATGGCTAAGGACTTGTGATAGGGACGAGTTTATGATGAGGTTGATGTTGGTATGAGGCGAATCGTTGACATTTGTCACATTTCTGAACATATTCTTTAGCCTGTTTTAGCATACTGGGCCAGCAGTAGCCCTGAGTTAGTGCTCGGTGGGCTATGGTCCTACTGCCATTATGGTTGCCACAGATCCCCTCATGTATCTCGGCTAGGACGTAGTGGGCCTCTATTGGAGTTGAGCACCGTAAGATGGGCTGTGTGTAGGACCTTTGGTAAAGCTTTTCTTTAAGAATTAAATACCGAGTTGCTCTAATTCAAATTCTTCTGCCTTGATTCTTGTCTTCTAGAAGCAACCCTTCCTTTAGATATTGCATTATGGGAGTCATCCAATTCTGAGGCTGTTCTGAAATTTGAAGGGATTGTATTAGCTCAGTACTAGGTTTTGACTGGTAGGAGATTTTCACCATTGAGTTCTTTTCTAGCTTGAGATGGAAGGCCATATTTCTAAAGCGTCAGCCCTGGAGTTTTGGTTTCTTTCAATCTTTTGAATAGTGAATTTTCGGAATGACTTCTTTAGTGATTCCACTAGCTCCGAGTATCTGGTCATTCTGTTATCTTTGGTGGAAAATTCTCCCAAAACTTGACTCACTACAAGCTGAGAATCAGAGAATGCTTCAAGATCCAGAGCTTCACATTCTAGAGCCAGTTCATCCCAAGGATAAGTGCTTCATATTCTGCTTCATTGTTAGAGGCTCTGAATCCCAAGCTTACGGCTTTTTCGGTTACGATCCCATTAGGAGACTGAAGTATTATACTTACTCCGGAGCCTTTGTCGGTTGATGAACCATCGGTGTAAAGTAGCCAAATCGAAGTGTGTGCAGTAGTTTGAGCTTTCGAATGTAGTGTTCCAGTAAACTCTGCTACAAAGTCCGCTAATACCTGGCCTTTGATAGCAGTCCGTGGTACATAGGATATGTCAAATTCTCCTAGTTCTATTGACCACTTGACCAATCGTCCCGAAAGTTCGGGCTTGTGTAGGACTGATTTTAAAGGATAGGATGTAGGGACTGTGATAAGATGGGCTTGAAAGTATGGTCTAAGCTTCTGAGCGGATATCAACAAGGCTAAGTGCCTTGCTGACGTAAAAGATAGGCCTTTGAGTTCCCTTGTCTTCCCTGACTAAAGCGGAGCTGATGGCACTTTCTGATGCAGCTAAGTATAGGAGTAGTTTTTCCCTTGGTACTGATTTTGAAAGGAGTTCGGGGGAGGCTAAGCATCGCTTGAGTTGTTGGAAGGCCTATTCGCATTCAGGGGTCCATTCTAGGGCCTTACTCTCCCTCAAGGCTTTAAAGAACGGGAGGTACCGATTCGTAGATTTGGAGATAAACCTATTCAATGCTGCTATCCTTCCATTTAGGCCTTGGATGTCTTTCTTAGTTTTAGTTGATTCTAATTCAATCAGAGCTTTGATCTGTGAGGAATCTGCCTCAATTTCTCTTTGGGAGACTAGAAAACCCAAGAATTTCCCTTCTATGATCCTGAAGGTACATTTTAATGGGTTTAGTTTCATTTTATGTTTCCTTATGATGTCGAACGTCTAGCTGAAGTGTTGGATGTGGTCACCTTTCTGAACACTTTTGACAAGCATATCGTTGATGTTGACTTCCATTTTTATCCTCAATTTGGGGGCCAAATATTGTGTTTACAAGCCTTTGGTACGTAGCTCCAGCGTTTTTTAAACCGAACAACATCACTCTATAACAATAGAGACCTCGTTCTGATACGAAGGCTGTTTTCTCCTGGTTTAGAGGATACATATGAATTTGATTGTATCCAAAGTAAGCATCCATGAAACTCATAAGCTCGTAACCTGCCGTGGCATCAACAAGTTGATTAATTATGGGAAAAGGAAAGCTGTCCATGGGGCAAGCTTTATTTAGGTTAGTATAGTCAACGCAGATCCTCCACTTGCCGTTCTTTTTTTGCAAGAGCTGTATTGGCAAGGCATTCTGGGTAGAACACCTCTCTTATCATTCTAACATTTAGCAACCTCTGAACCTCTTCATTGATGATTTTGTGGTGTTCAAGGACAAATGTTCTCCTTTTTTATCTTACTAGGGGATGGTTCGGATTTGTCATCAGTTTGTGAGAGATGAAATCAAGATCTATTCCCTCCATATCTCTATTTTCCCAAGCAAATACTGAAAGGTTGTCTTTTAGAAATTTAACAATATCCCTTTGCTTGGAAGGAGAAAGGGCTGAGCCAATTTGTAGGTACTTTCCCTCTCCTTCAGTGCTGATGAGCACTTTGATGGGCTCCTCCATTGGTTTGACTGTGTTGTCCCTTCCTCTGGGACTTAGTGGCTTGTCAATTTCATAAGGACATTCTTCTACCTCGTGAAGGTTGGAAGATGAGGAACTTTCCCTCTCATGAAGGTACTGTAATTGCTATTTGGAGGGCATTTCTTTTAGTGTGAGGGCATGACATTCTCGAGCAGTGGGCTGACAACCCTTGATGGTGAAAACTTTGTTGTTGTGGACATATTTCAAGCATTGATGGAGGGTTGAAGTAACCGCTCCCATCTGGTGGATCCAAGGTCTCCCAATATTGATATTATAGGAGAATTTAGTGTTTAGGACTATGTATTCAGAGATCAGTGTCTTCTGTCCATCCCCTTCTCCTATCGTGGTCAGTAGGTCAATTTTACCTAATGGGATGCTGAGATTCCTGTCGAATCTTGCCATGACAGCAGTGGTAGCTCTGATGTCATTAGAGTTGGGCTTCATATGTTTGAAGAGTTCGTAGAATAATACGTTGGTGGAACTCCCAATATCCACGAGAACCCTTCTGATCTCAAAATTAGCAATTTTGAGTGAGATGACAAGAGTATCGCTGTGGGGACAATGTATCCCAATGAGGTCCAATTTAGAGAACTGGACATGAGGTTCTGACTTTATCTTTTTCTCAATGGCCGAGATCTAGATGACATGGGGTTCTACCCTTACCTCCCGAGCATATCTTTTCCTAGCTCGGTTAGACATCCCTACCATCGTGTTGTCAGCGTGAAGTACAAAGGTGACCTAGTTATTTTGCCGTTACTGATCATTCCGAATTTCTCTCTATTCAGGGCTTTGCTCGTCTTCTTTAAGGTGATTTCGTCACGGGGGTTTTGCCTCCCGTCCTGGCGGACAAACTCTCTCAGTCGTCCTCTTCTGATGAGATGCTCTATTTCTTGCTTGAGAGCTCTGCATTCCTCGGTTGTGTGTCCGTGCTCTTTATGGAAATCACAATTATTGTTCTGATTTCTTGAGTCGGGGTGGCTTTTTAGTGGCTTTGGCCACCTCAAGTTTTCACGAGTCTGGATCTGTTGGAGTATGTGAGTAAGAGAAGCATTTAGAGGGGTGTAGGTCCCATACCTCCCAGAGTTGGAATTATTCTAGGTTGTGGGTGTTGTTCTCTTGTCGGGGCTCCTGATCCTCTTCTTGTTAGCATTGTTATCCCTTTTCTGGACTTGCTCATCCTTCTGAGCTTGTTCTTTTGCTTTTCGGAAAGATGTTTTTGTATCTTCAAGATTAATAGACTTCCGTGCTCGTTCCATGAGTGTTGTTATATCGACGGGAGGATTCTTGGTCAAGGAATCCTGGTAAGCGTCCAAGTCCAAGGCCTGAAGTAAGGGCGGCCACTAGGAAGCTCGGACTGCAATCGGTTATTTTTGTGAGCTCGGTGTTAAAATGAGTTATGTACTCCCGAAGTGATCTTGTCCTATCAAAATAAGTGTTATTTTTGTGACCGGTACCTGTTGTTGATCTTGTCCTGCGCCTCCAGATCCTCGACTCAGGAGAGGAATTTGTCTAGTGTAAGTGGGAGGATGTTGCTCTTCGAAGCTTGGGGGGACCAAAATCTCGAGAGGGTGGAATTCTTGCGGCATTGGATTGGCTCCTGAGGCCCCTAGAGTTGATATCCTCATTCTGCTCTGATAATAGACACCAGGACGAAGCGTGGGCATTCCTCTCCCTATGACTGTTGACGTTTGGGGATCAACGCCTATATGTGCGGTACCGTGGGAGTGTACCAGTTGCGTGTTAGGCAACTCCTTGTTGGGGGATCCTCCGCCCGTGGTGGCGGCGGGAGGCTGAATTCCTCTGTTAATAGTGTTAGTAGGAGGAAGAGGGCTATTCCGTTGGTTTTGAGCTAGTGAAGCTAGAGTTTGGGACATGGCAGTGAGTTGTTCCTACATCTGATCAGACTGCCGTTGAATCCGATTAAGTTGCTGTTGTAAACGATTGGGTGTTTTATCCCCTTCCTCTTCCAACAGGAGGTTGATTCTGAGGGTTTTGGGAATTCTTTTGAGGACGAAGGCTGGGAGCCATTGTCTTTTGGAAGAAAAAGACAAAAGATTTTTTGTTTTGAAGGAAAGATAATAAGAACTATTGTTGTTCCCACAGACAGCGCCAAACTGATGTTGTTCCTCTTTGATCAGAAGGGCCTCTCGTCCTTCGTTACCTGTCAAAAATTCGGGATCATAGGGTCACCGGGAAGGCTTCGGTGGTAGCCACTTCGATGATAAAGTCAGTAAAGAAAGTAAAGCTGTAATTGGAAAAAAGAATTGAACATCAATTAAAAGCGTACCTTATGGTTTTATTTATAGGTTGTAGATCTCCTAAGTTGAGTAGGATTAGGAACCATAAAAGTAGGGATTTGAAGATATCCGAAGATAATAGTTGTCATACTGAACTCTGTTTCCTTATTCTGAGGTCCGTAGGATATGGAAGGCGGTGCTATGTTCCGAATCACATACCTTTGAACCCCCCATGCCTGTGTGATCTGGATAAAACAATCTTTCTTGATCTGTATCCTAAAGAGCTCTGTACAGACACGTGTCATGCTTTGAATATGTCTATCAGTTTATGGTATATCAATATATATGTATATATGTGTGTGTGCTGGGTGTACATCCCCTTTGGCACTCTTTTATGATATCTTCTATCAAATTTGCTCTTCAAAAAGGAAAAGAAAAAAAGTAATTGATGAATAGCATTGTGAAAAATTATCTATTATCCATATGGACAATTGGATGACATAGGAAGTAGTCAGTGGTTATCTCGGCAAAAAGGAGTGTCTCCATGTAATCAGTCCCATGACTCACGAGTTAACCACTATTTAAGTTATTTAATGCTCTTTAGTGCCATTTAGATTGGTTTTAAAATGAATTGATTTGCAATCGACAAGATTTATTTCTTTTAAAGAAGTTCTGAATGTCTTATGGGCAAATTATTATTTCATTGTATACTGCATCACCTTTGTCTTCTCCTTGGAAGAACCTTTTTTTCTCATGTGACTGTTCAATTCATAATCGTTCTTTTGTACTTGCAAAAGTGAGAGAGAGACTTTTTATTGGAAATGAATGACTTAACACTTTGATGTCAGCACTGTTCATCTTTCTGGTTGTTTATTCATCAATTCTAGTGTTTTGTTTTTCGTCTGCACCCTTTGGTTGAGACATTCTTACATTTCATTTATTAAGCTTGTATCTTCTAGCTGTATCCGTGGCTGATATTGTCTTTTCTCTACTCACAATGTCATGCCAGCTCTATTAAAATATCTTTGCTGCCTTTTTACTCTTACATATATTATTGCTATCTGAATAATCAGAATAATTTCCATGATATCATTATCATTTTTTAAAATTCCCTGACTCCCCCCTGCTCCCTCTTTCTTGGTTTTTGTGGTAGGATTTAAATTCTGCACACCAAAGCTTTGCTCGATTACATTGTGGATTCTTCGGAATACCTCACATGTTTTCCATGGTGAGGCTTCTAGGGTCCAGATCATTGCCTTGGCTTATCCGAGCTCTACTAGATCATATATCAAATAAGGTAAGTATGTCTCGCTTGCTCAATTAGTTTACAGACTTGCTAAACGAATGGCACTTTTTATAACTTGAATACTAAATTTGAAGTTGCATGCAGCATCCTTTATCTCCCTCTTTGATTGATTGTTTTGTAGATTATGAGTTGTGAAGAACTCCTTAGTAGCAAGTTCATTAGTTCCATTGCTATCATTAGCCATATCTCTTTCTTTATTAATACAGCTGATTTGTGAAATATAATTGTGAGAGATTACCCCATACAGGCTAGCTGAGTCTACTTCAATCTTCTTATTTACAAATTTGGTTACTGTCTTTTTTGTCCATCTTTTCCATCTCAGCCACCTCTGCCATGTTAACTTTTACTATTTATTTTCAAATAGCAAAACTTATGGTTAATATGTGAGAATTATTTTGAACAAGGCCTAGTTAGATCTGGTTATCTATCAATTTTCTGTTCTTTTTCCTTTTGTTTATCTTGATATCTAGCTTGTATTGTAGTCTAATTAATCCAATTTGTAATTCTGTTAATCATATAATTTTTTTTTTTTTGTTATGGAACATGAAAATTATTAAGAATGCAAAAAATACAGATAAAGGAAAGGATCACATATATATATATATATTTTGTGAAAGGTCATTTAAGTTATTTCAAAAACCCTAATTAATTATCAAAAGCAGGAAGGTTTCTGATCATAGCACTATTTCATGGTGTTAATGTCATCAGTATATGGTGCTGATATCATTACTGAATAAGATGTCAGAACATTTTTCGAAATACTATCCTCTTGTGCACCCAATTTTTGCTGAGTTTTTTCTGGTGTTAGTTTGTGAGTTTGAAGCTATTGACAATGCCATTAGTCTATTCTTATTGTGTACGCGCAATTCGACAAGGAAATGTTTTTTGTGACAATTGGTTACACTGCTGGGCAAACTTAGTGCACGAGACTTGTCACTGCGGGATCTTAAGAGAGTTAGATGTACAACTGGCTAAACTGCTGTTTATTATAATTGGTTGAAGTGGGTCTGCCAAACCCTAGAAGAGTTCTCAGGGGACTTGGGATTTTTGGGCTACCGCATTACTGTTAGAGAAGCATTGTACTTTAGTTAGCCTGTCTTTAAGGGCAGTTCAGTCTTTTGATTTCTTGTTTAACCCTATTATAAAGTGTCCTTTATTATGTTCTTTTTATATCTTTTGTAGACATGATTGCAGTAATAAGATTTCCTTCTCTCTTTTCCTTCTACCTCTTTTTCTTCCTTGGTGCAAAGTTTTCACGGTATCTTGTGGAAATCATAGAAGAACAGGAGGGGTCTGTTTGGAGTGCTAATGTCATCATGACGTACAATTACATTAATAAAATATCTAACATTCTCTTAGAATTTGAAATTATAATGATGGCCCAAGTTTCAAAATACTTTTTAAAATACTGATCAAAACCCAGATGTGTTCTGAACTATCGACTGTCAGTCTATAACTTACCTCTAGATGCCCTTCCTTATGTTGTAATGCACGCTTTGTCTGAGCTATTCAAAACCTGGAGTTCTAAAACATCTTTTTGTCATTTAAGTTTCACCTATCTCTATTTGTTTTTACCGACAAAATATTAAAGGATATCCTCATATCCCTTCTGCACGAGTATTTGATTTGTCATGGTGCAAAACAATTTATAACATTGTCAAAACTTTTACTAAATCTACAACATTTTTAAGTTTGTTTCTACTACGCTTCCCATGTCCTTATTTCATTTCAAAATTATCTTTTCAAATGTTCATTTATTGCCTCTAATCTTCTTGTAAGATAATGAAGTTAACAACTTTTTCGTGGACTGGTTCAATGAAATAATGTCCTTAATGAGGGGTTTTTTTTTGATAGGTAAAAAATATTTAAATAAAGAACCAAGGTGGGTGCACCCATTTGAGCCAAAACTATGCAGCTAAATTATTTTTTGTTTGGGGGGTGGGTAGTTTAAGAAACTATATTCTCATCTTATTTAAAAACGATACAAAATTCCTCGTGGACAGGGCCCAACTCCCAGCAATCCAAAATTAAGGTATGCTCAACACCACTTCTGTGACATTCTAAATTGGAAACTCCACTCCTTCAAACAGTTCAAAAAGTTTTTCATATCATTCCTTTTTTTTTTTTTTTGGTCCAAGTGTTAGGTAAAGTCTTTGGGTGGTCATTGGTATAACCACCCAATGAGTTTACCTAATATGGTTTATCCTTTCTGCAGCTTTTTGATAACAATATATTACTTTATTACATTTTTGAGTTGTTCATTATACGACCCAAAAATTACTGTCATAAAAGCATTTTATATAATTGATTGCATCCTTTAGCGTCTACATGTAAATTATTCTTGTCAATTTTTCATCGGATGTAGATTTAAGTTTAAGGTTTGGTCTAACATTTTATGCTCCACCTGTTTCAGATAACTACACTAGAACCCATGATTACAGGACTTCAAGAAGCATTGCCAAAATCTATTGGACTACTTCCTTTCGATGGCGGTGTGACAGGTAGATAGTGGCATAATAACTGTTTGACAGAGGTCTCTAATTCTTTTATTTTACTATGCAAATGGTGATCACAACTTCACTGCATCTCCTGTTCCTCAGTTCTCGGACAAGAAATTCAAACGATGCTAAACTCATCCCTTCTGAACTGATGAATGTCGTAGAAGATTATACTTTTATTCCTTTATTTTATTTTATTTTTGAGAGATAAGAAACTAGCCAAAGTAGCTGGAAAGTTGCATTGATAGTTTGAGGAGCTGTCATTAAATAAGTAGGATACATGCTTAAAACTTACTTCTACTCTCATAAAATAAGAATGTTAATGAGAAAACACCATGAATATAAGATGATTGTCATTTCATGGCTAATTGCTATTCAAGCTTAACGTTTTGGTAGTTGTCATTTATTCATGTTTTTATACAACACACTCTCTCTCTCTCTCTCTCTCACACACACACACACACACACACACACATATATATATATGTTAACTTAGGTTATGCAATACAAAAGAGAAATAGGGAAGGGGTGCAATGTGCAACCTTTGCATATATTTCTGAATTAATAAAGCGAGGTACAAGAACATATATATACAAAAACAAAAATAAAGAGCAAGAAACCCTATTATACCAAAATGACTAAACTACCCTTAATGAATATAATAAATACATATAAAAATTACACTCTTAACACTCCCCCTCAAACTCATGATGTGATGGCAGGAAGCATTGAGAGTTTGTCAAGAAGAAAGCGAAAACGGAGAATGGTAGGAGACTTCAAGAAGAAGTCGGCCAACTGCAAAGTGGAGGGGACAAAAGGCAAGGAAAAAGTCCTAAAGCTAAAGATGGTAGCACACAAAATGACAATCAATCTCAATATGCTTAGTATGCTCATGGAAAACAGATTTGTGAGCAATTTGAATGGCACTTTTGTTGTCACAGTACATAGGAGTAGGGAGAGAAAGAACAACTCCTAAATTAGCAAGTAACCATTGCAACCGAATGATCACGGAGGTAGTGGTAGTTATAGCACGATACTCAGCTTCAGCCGTAGAGCGAGTGACAATAGATTGTTTCTTTCTTTTCCATAAAATAATAGAATCAACAAGGAAGACACAAACACTAGTGTTGTACTTACGATCCATGGCAGAACGAGCCCAATCAGCATAAAAATTGCATGAAGCTCCAAAGAAGTAGAAAAAAATAACAAACTCAGATGTAAAGTGTCGTGAAGACAGCGTAAAATGCGAAGCACAGCAGCCCAATCAACAATTGTTGGGGAGGAGACAAATTGACTCACAATGTGAACAACATCGGCAATATTAGGGCGTGTAAGAGTAAGCTATACCAGACTACCAACAAAAGCTTGGTACAGAGTGGGATCAACCAAAGGAGAACCATCAGAAGATGTGTAACGCACGTTAAGCTCAAGAGGGGTCTCAACGATGTGCAAATCGGTGAGCCTTGTGGATAACATCAACAACATATTTAGACCGAGAAAGAAGGAAACCCTTAGGAGATGAAGCAACTTCAATACATAGAAAATAGCGAAGTGGACCAAAATCTTTAATCTCAAACTCCTGTTGTAACTAAGACTTCAAAACGACAATGTCTGCAAAATCATCCCCAGTAATAATGATATGATCAATATACAGAAGAAGCACAATCCGACTAGCAGAAGTAGAACGAAGAAAGAGAGTAGAGTCATGAGCACTAGAACGAAAGCCCAAACTATGTATTGCAGTAGAGAACTTTTCAAACCAAACCCAAGGAGCTTGTTTAAGACCATATAAAGCTTTCTGAAGTTTGCAGGCCTCTCCTGGAGCATGAGGAAGCCTAGGAGGAGGAACCATAAAAAATTCGTCGGCCAAATCTGTTGGGTTCGTAACCACAGCGAAAGCGATTTCAAAAATTTATTTTGATTTTTTTTTTTTTTAACATGAATCTTACAATCTTGAAAAGAGGGTTGGAATTACCTTATTCTTGATAATCTTGATTGTTGAAGAAGCCTTCTTGAAGAGATTGATGCGATCTTCCTTCTTTGACTCCTCTAGGTCTTTTCCTCTTTTTCCTCTATGCAAGCCATACACCAGAGAAGAGAATGGGCTCCTCTTTTACTCTCTCGCAAGAAAACAATGTATTAGCTTGTGTATGGCTATCCCCTTTATATCACATATTTATAGGGGTTTGCAAAATTAGAGCAAAAAGAGGGATCTAGGGTCCTACCAAATTAGCTTCAATTAGTTAATTAATTTCTAATTAACTCTTAATTAATTACTGACTAATTAATTCTACTAAATAATTAGAATTGCACTCTAATTTGGTGAAATAGAGAAAAACCTTTAATCACTGAACATATACAGTGGGTTCCTCTACTTGAATATCAATAATTAGGATTTGAGCTTATACACCATCAAACCAGTTCTTAATTATTTTTACAACTTAATTCACTAATTATTAATCACTATTAAATGGTCAACATCTCAATAAACAATTTATTGAAAAGACCGGATCTGGATTTCAGTGATTAATCAATTGAATTAATACATTGGTGATATCCTTCTCTCTAATTTAGAGAATGTGGATTCCATCTTGAAAATATTGTTAGAATATGCTGCTAGAATATGCTGTTAAGATATTTTACAGAATAAGAATATTCCCCGTAATATTCCTAGTCTATTTTTGTAAAGCTTTATATTTCTTGTATTATAAATACATAGATTAGAGAAGAGAATAGTAACTCTCTCTAATTCTTTTCTCCCTAAACAACTCTCTCCCTCTTCTATTTTTCTGTCATATTTTCTTGTCATCCTTTCAATAAAACCCTAACAATACCTAGAGTTCAGTTTCCACTTGGTATCAGAGCGATCCAAATACAACTTGGAAGTCACCGGATTAATCAGATGCAACCGTAGAGCCACCACGAAGCCACTGACGTCAGCGTCTGTATGCTGAACGTCATCATTGACGCTATCATTGTACGATCAGAAGTCACTTTTTCTTTCATGGATTGGCTCGAAATTCCATGGTGGGATTTATGGTGATTTTTGCCAAATTGTTTGGAATCATTTGATGGGTGTTTTCTATTTTTGAAAGTTTTTAGGAAAAAAATGCCGTTTTTTGGTCGATCTGCTATTCTGCCCTGTTAGAGAGGCTGAAAATAGTTGGGTCGTCTTCCATTGGGTTCGTCTAGGGCTGAGAGAGGAATGGGTGAAGTCTCGTTGCATTCCAACTCGATTTGGTCGGATTTTTTTGACTTCAAACCTGTCGGCCAGCCCTAAAGCTCTCTTGTGCATGTGTTTTGTTTCTCTGTTCCTGATCCACTTCAGCCCTATTTCAGCTATTTGAAGGACAATATTGGTCTAGAACCCAATTTGGTTGGAGTTTTTTGGATTTAGACATCTTGGCCTGCTTTAGAAGCACTTCCTGTGCGTGCCTTTTTTTGGTGTTCCTGTTTCTGCTGCAAGTGTGTTGGTTCTTCTGATTCATTTCAGCCCTCTTTCAGTTCTTTGGAGGCAAAGATTGGTCTGGATCAGTTCAAAATTCACTATCCTTGCTATATTTTGTGACCAGGCTTTACTAAAATTTGACAATGACAAACAAAGAGTCAAAGAAGCCCGAAAAAGGCTTTGGTTCAACCAACAGTCGAGGAGATGGGCCGAGTCGTATTGGGGCCCTTGGTGGAAACCCAACACTTCAGATTAACCTACTTATATGATTATGTCACTAGGACATTTAAAGAACCAGCATCTACAGATCCAACACTTACGCAATGGCGCTCGAGTAATTCCCTTGTAATGTCGTCGCTTCTCGACTCCATGCAACCACATATCAACCGTAGTTTTCTCTTTCTGAAGACCGCGTATGAGATTTGGACTGCTGCTGCTGCATAGACTTACTCACAGGTTGGTAATGATGCTCAAATCTATGACCTCCGTAAGCGTGTTCATGACCCAAAACAAAAAGATTTAAGTGTTGGTCGAGTATTATGCTGATCTCAATGATCTCTGGCGAGAATTGGATTACTATTAGAATTTTCAGGCCAAATGTCCAAAGGATAGTGTCATATTTCAACAGCTAAAGGAGATGGAACGAGTGTATGATTTCTTGGTAGGCCTCAATGATGAATACGATCAATCTCGAGGTCAGGTGCTTTGATGTGATCCTTTTCCTGCTATGTGACAGACATATGCTTTTATATAGCATGAGGAGAGCAGGAGGGGTGTTATGCTTCATACACCCACACAAGACCGATCTACCTTAGCTGCCTTTCCGCAGAAAGATTTCAAAGCACCACAGCCTCGTGTTGAGAACAAAGGTGGAAATTCTGAGAAGGGCCCAGTGAAGTGTGACTACTATGGCAAAAGATGGTATACCCGGGATAATTGCTGGAAGCTTTATGGTCATCCAAATACAAGACGAGGTGGTGGCAAAACAGGATCTGGTAGGTCACATGGTCACTTGACAGAGGCTTTAGACACCCATGCTAGCACTGACGATGCTGGTCATCTCACATCAGAGGAACTACAGGTGTTTAGACACATGATGGCTCGGTTTGACTCCACCTTTGGTTCTACCACTACCTCTTCCCATTTTGCTTATACAGGTACTACAACATTTACTCTGAGTGTTGGCCCCATTTCTACTCCTTGGATCATTGATTCAGGAGCCACTGATCATATGACAGGTTCCTCTAATCTCTTTTTCCCATATTCTACTTGCTCTAGTAAGGATAAGGTTAGGGTTGCTGATGGCTCATTGTCCTCGATATCGGGCAAGGGCTCCGTGTTGTGTTCTTCTTCTTTATCTCTGACATCTGTTCTTCATTTCCCAAAGTTTTCTATTAATTTACTCTTGATTAGTTCCATTACTAAAGCCTTAAATTGCTCAGTAACATTCTTTCCTTCTCATTGTCTTTTTCAGGAGTTGGGGACATGGAGAACAATTGTTAGTGGTAAGGCTCATGGGGGTCTATATCTGTTAGAGACTACATCCAAGGATCAAAATTTCAGTTTCGTAGTGTTGTTTCGGTCACCTAGAAAATGAAAACATTTCGGAAACATAGTAGAAATGATGAAAAAAATTAAAATGTATAGAAACACTTGGAAACATAAAGTAAAATATATGAATATGTGAAGATAAATATTATAATTAATTGAAAATGTTTTAAGGTACATCTCCATCCATACAAGAAGATACTAGGGTGAAATTAAAAAAAAAAAAAAACATAAATGTTAATTAGTCATTAATACCAAATAACTTTTTACTTATTAAAAACTAGTATAAAAGATTTAAAGCTAATTTTTTTATGTAATATGAATTTATTATATATTTTCTATAAACTATGTAAAATTATTATAAATCATAAAATAATAAATATATATTGTGTAATATCTACGGATTAGATAATTTGACACAAGTTACATATAATATGATAAGTAAAAATAAAGTAATTTAAGCCTATTATAATTAGTAACTAAGTATTAAAATAAGTTATTTATCTACATTTTATTTTCACTATTTTTACTTTTCATTGTCTACTATTTTTGAGGAAAAATAGAAATATCTTCTTATAATTTTAGGTTTTAATTTTTTAATCTTCTCCATTTAAAAAACAAATGGATATTATTTTTTACCAACTTCTAGAAGTATTGCTGATACCAAAGAAATGTTTTCATTGTTTCGGTATGTTTTTACGGAAACAACTTTGTTTCCATGGAAATGTGTGAATTTCGGTATTCCACTAGTGTTTCGTTTCGGTTCACTAGGAAACAAAGACATTTTGGCTGCTTCGATGAAAACGAAACGAAATTTTGATCCCTAACTACATCTTCTATGTCTTCACCTCCACAAGATCTCCAGGCAGATAGTTCTTCCCAGCTTCAGGAATTACTACAGTGGCACCGGCGGTTAGTAGGACATCCTTCAGTTAGTACTATGGAGAAGGCTTTTCCCATTCTTGTTAAGCAGTGTTAACCTACTTTTAGTTGTGATGCTTGTGAACTTGCTAAGCATACCCGAACTTCTTATCCTAGTAATAATAATAAAAGCACTGCTCCTTTCTTTGTTTTTCACTCTAATGTATGGGGTCCTTCCCGCGTTGTCACTCTTTTCGGTTATTGTTGGTTTGTTACCTTTATCGATTGCTACTCTCGTGCTACGTGGGTATACCTGCTCAAGCATAAAAGTGAAGCTTTTCACTTGCTTTGAAGTTTTTCACAAAATGGTTCAAACACAGTTTGATGCTAAAATTCGGATTATACGAACTGATAATGGGGATGAATATGACAATAATGCTTTTTCACACTATCTTCGGGATTATGGGATTATCCATTAGACCAGTTGTGTGGATACCCTAGCACAAAATGGAGTGGCTGAACGAAAAAATTGGACACCTTCTTGAAGTGGCCCGTTCCTTAATGTTTACTATGAATGTACCCCAGTTTTTTTGGGGTGATGCTATCCCGACTGCTGCCTATCTCATCAACCGCATGCCACTTTAGACTTTGGGTTTTCAAAAACCCCTTGAATTGCTTCCTGGGATCCCCACTGGTTACCTCTTTCCTCCCCAAATCTTTGGATGTGTCTGCTTTGTTCAAGACCACCGAAAGACTACAAGCAAACTTGATCCCAGAGTCTTGTGCTGTGTCTTTATTGGTTATTCTCCTACTCAGAAACACTATAAGTGGTACCACCCATCGACTCGGAAGGTGTTTGTCAGTATGGATGTTACATTTCATGAGACGGAGTCTTTTTACTCCATTCCCCGACCATCTCTTCAAGGAGAGCAGGATCAAGAAAGGACATTTCCAACTCAGGAAGAGATGTTCTTTCAGTGGGTTCTCCATTTCATAATGAGTGGGAGAAGGTGACCACTTCTGAGAACACTGAGGCGCTAGATAAGTCATCTTATCCTGATCAACGTGAGCGGTTAGATAGAGCTAACTTGAGAACGTATGTTCGTGCTAGACAAACTCGTCAAGATATGCAGATAGAACCCCATGTGCCTCCAGGACAATCGCCATCACTAACTCCAGCTCTTTTAGCCACATAATCAGGTGATGACATCTCTAATACATCTCTTGTAAGTACTTTTGCTCACTCTGATGATATTGATATTCCTGTTGTTCTTCGTAAGGGAGTTCGGACTTGTACGCAACACCTAATATCTAAATTTGTGTCTTATGACTCCTTAATCACTTCGTATCGTGCTTTCATGTCCTCTCTAGCTTTTGTATTTGTTCCTCAGGGGTGGAAAGAGACTCTAACAGATCCCAAATGGAAAGCAACCATGGATGAGGAAATGGGAGCTCTAGGGAAAAATAAAACCTGAAAATTGGTCTCTATTCCAAATGGAAAGAAGCCGGTTGGTTGCAAATGGGTCTTCACAATCAAGCAGGAAACAAATGGCACAGTTGACAGATATAAGGCTCGGCTAGTTGCCAAAGGGTTTTCCCAAACTTATGACATAGACTACCAAGAGACCTTTGCTCCAGTGGCCAAGATGAATTCCATCAGGACTCTACTCTCAGTAGCAGCAAATTTAGGATGGACATTGCAATAGTTGGATGTAAAGAATGCTTTCCTCCATGGAAATCTTGAGGAGGAGGTGTATATGGAGGTTCCTCCAGGTTATACTACCAAGGCAACAGATGGGAAGGTTTGCAAATTGAATAAGGCTCTATACGGGCTTAAGCAATCTCCGAGAGCTTGGTTTGACAGGTTATATAAGGCTATGATAAAGTTTGGTTATAGATCTAGTCATGCAGATCATAGCATGTTAACTGAAAGGGTAGATGGTAAGCTCTCCATTCTTATTGTCTACATGGATGATATAATTGTGACAGGGAATGATTCTACAGAGACAATAGGACTGAAGAATTATCTAGAAAACGAATTTGAAATCAAAGACCTAGGAAACCTGCGATATTTCCTCGGAATTGAAGTTGCCAAATCAGATAAAGGGATCTTCATCTGCCAACGTAAGTATGTCCTTGATTTGCTAAAGGAGACAGGGATGTTGGGATGCAAAGCATCAGATATTCCCATGGAAACTAATCATCGATTGAGTGGTAATGAGGGAGATCCCGTGAATAAGGGAGGATATCAGAGATTGGTACGAAGATTGATATACCTCTCTTTCACACATCCTGATATAGCATATGCAGTGGGGGTGACTAGCTAGTTCATGCATGATACTAGAGTTCAGCACTTAGAGGCAGTGTACCATATTCTGAGATATCTCAAGTCTGCTCCAAGAAAGGGGATTTTGTTTTCATACCACAATCATCTGAAACTAGAAGTGTTCGCAGATGTAGTTTGGGCAGGCTCCATGGATGATAGACGGTCTACTTCAGGCTACTGTACCTTCTTAGGAGGTAATCTGATTAATTGGAGGAATAAGAAACAACAGGTGGTAGCTAGGTCTAGCACCGAGGCCGAATATAAAGCTATGACACATGGAGTTTGTGAACTTATGTAGCATCAGACACTCATGAGTGACCTGGGAGTGCCGATAGATAAGCCCATGAAGTTGTATTGTGATAACAAGGCAGCCATTACAATTACACATAACCCAGTTCAGCATGATCGCATAGAACATATTGAGATTGATAGACATTTTATTAAAGAGAAGCTGAATCAAGGGTTAATTTGCATGCCTTTTGTGCCTTCAGGGGAACAGTTGGCATATGTTTTTACTAAGGGACTTTGCAACAGAATGTTTCATCCAATTGCGAGCAAGTTGTGCATGAGGGATATATATGCATCAACTTGAAGGGGAGTGTTAGAATATGTTGTTACGATATTTCACTGAATAAGAATATTCCTTTTAATATTCCTAGTCTATTTTTGTAAAGCTTTATATTTCTTGTATTATAAATACACAGAATAGAGAAGAGAATAATAACTCTCTCAAATTCTTTTCTCCCTAAACAACTGTTTCCTTCTTCTATTTTTCTGTCATCCTTTCAATAAAACCCTAACAATACGTAGGGTTCTGTTTCAACTAATATGTGTTTCTACAGTCTAAACAATGATTTACTAAGATACCGAGGTGTTGATCTAGGAGACCTTACTCATTGGTAACTCAAAGTCACCACCATTAAGAACTTGAGTCCATCGTTCTCTCAGGATTAAGAGCTTACTGCGAATAGTGAATATAAGAATCACGTCAAAGATAACAGCTTTATATGACGTGTTTCTTCTAGTGATCGAGTTCAGTGTATTCCAAATATACCAATACAATAACCCAGAGTCCACTACTTTAGTGGTTGAGATAAACCACCCTATTACATAGAGGTCAAGTGTATTATAATCTTACAGACAAGATGCCCAGTCTTATCAATGACTGCGAACAATTCTAGAATTGCTTGGTCATAAGTTCATATCTACTGTACATAAATCTCATTTATATACATGAACTATTTCCAATAACAATTCAAGGACTAACCATCTCATGGTATAAAATAACAACATTCACATGTATGATAATATGAAACTTAATAATAATAAATCAGATTTATTAAATAATAACAAAATTTCTTGGATGTGAGACCATACATCCTAACAAATCACCATGCAAAAAGGCATTCTTGACAGCCATTTGAGATAGAGTCTAGTGACTTATTGCGGCAACAACGATCAAAGCACAAACAATAGTCATCTTGGCAACAGGAGCTAAACTCTCATCATAATCAATGCCATATTCTTGCGAAAAACCTTTGCCAACTAAGCGAGCCATATATCTTTCAATAATATCATCAACTTTGGTTTTGATCTTATATACCCATCAACAACCAATAGCACTCTTACCAGCAGGTAACAGCACAAGATCCCGTGTGCTGGTCTTATGCAGTGCAGAAAGTTCTTCACTCATAGCCTCCTTAGGAGGCGGGTTTAGACAAAGAGGAGATAGAGGACAAGAAATAACAAAATTCGGAAGAATAACAAGTATTAGAAAAACCAAAGCAGTCAGGGCACTTACGCAAATGCTTAGGATACCGAGAAGAGGGAGGATCCACATTTTCAAGAGCAGATGGAGGCACGTCAGTGAGCTGTAGAGGTGCTGATCTTGCAGAGAAATTAAACTTATGCCGATGACTATAAGTGTGAATAATGGGAGATGGCAGCACAAAGGAAGATGTTTTAGTGAAACTTTTGAAGGGGAAAAAGTTCAGCTTTCTTCAAATATATACACAAACTATTTCATCAATACGTGTTAGCACGAATTTATTCTGAGGTGGTGAGACAAATTGAAACTCACCATACACCAAGACATTCCAAATCCAAACCCAAGAAACCATAATCATGTAAAATTCTTACGGGAAACCAATAGTAACTCTATTTTCCATGGTGGACCTCATGTAGGGGACGCAAAAATAAATATACTAATGATATTATTCTGAAATTGTTGAGGTGTCAACATGCATGTTGCCAATTCAAATTGGCTATACTTCAGTGTTTCAATACTAGTGACCAAAGCCTAAAATATGTTTCACACATTGAGGGTCTGCTTTGTTTCATACTGATATTTCAGAACTTAAAACTGGAAAACTATGATCTGGTTGCCACGGTTATGAGCAATATCAGCTTTATCCTCATTGACAGAAAACCACATGTATGAATGCTCAAAAGTAACTGACATCATGACCATTTTTCTGAAATGTTAATTCTTGAAGTAGTATTTTCATCATCCCTGGTATGCGAGTTTGACATTTTTTTTATGCTTAGGTTGTACACGGCTTGTTAAAGAACAACTTAATTGGGGATCAAAATCAGAACTCAAAGCAGAGATTCTTCGTGGAATAAAGGAGATCGGAAGTGTACTGTACATGATGGGGCTTCTTGATATTGTTTTAGTGAGTTTCTGATATTCTTTATTTCATTATACCTTGAAGGGAATCTCACGGAAACAACTGTTTTACCATAAACTATGTTGAAAATGATAGGTACTAAACATGGTGATTGTAAATGCAACAATAATTCACAAAATCATTAAATTCAATCTCACACTGGTTCACACATAGCAATCACTCTGGTAGAAACTGGAAACTAGGCAGAGTGCAGACCAAAGCTTAGTCTTCTGCCTGCAAATTCTCACGTCAGAATTAAGCAGTAAAACAGTGTAGGTTATACCATCTTTATAACGTACTAAAAGTTGGCTAACTGCTTAAATAAGTTGGTGTCTTGACCAATAAGTTTTCATATCTCTTAAAATATTGTCAACCTTTTTGTTTTACGTTGCACCAGATAGTCACATCCCTCCACTAGTATTTAACTTGTCAAGATGACTGCTGAGTGGGAAGTTTCTTTTCAAATAGGTCATGATCCCATGCATTCCATTCCATAACATTTAATTGTGACCACCAATCACATGATGTTGTAAATTAACCTTTATGCATACCAAATTTACAAATGGATTGGATAAAGCATTCAGTTTCCAAGGAGTACTGTGACAATATCAATATTATTTTCTTTTAAATTTCTTAAATATGTTACCTTTTTTTTTAAAGGCACTGAAGTCATTTGTATCTGCATTTATATTTCAGATATCTACTGTTTTAGAGAAGATGTTGAGTTCATTTGATGGTAGCATTGAATGTTTTCATTGGTCAATCTATTCTTACAAACCAAGAGAAGGAAAAAAAAAAAAAAAACAGATGAATTCCAATTCCCAATATATTTGTGGTCTAGATTCCGATCTTTCATTATTTTTTTCTTTCTACATATAGATTCCACAGCAACATTTTTGCAGTGAGCTACTGATGATGAAGATATATTTTACACCACAGGATAAGTAGAAGAAAGAAGACTATGTAGGATAAGGGATAGAAATACTTGAAATGAGACAAGGCTTCCAGGTTCCTGTCAAATGCTACTGTCATGTTAGTGGAAGCATCTTTATTTAATAATAAAACAGATATAATGGTTTAAATTACATTGTATAATTCTCTCCAATTGTGACAAGATTAGAATCCAATATCAATCATATAAGTATACATCCTGCTATATTTATTCCTCCGATTGAAGCTATTATTTAGAACTTTAACCAATTGAGGAGTACTCAGTATATATCTACACCTAGTTAGATACCATTAATAAACTCTCAGAGAAAAACTAAATAAATAACTCGAAATTCAATTGTAAATGTCTGAAAGAAATGGATGGTGGAAAGGCATATTGTAAAACAATTAGTTCAATCTATAGAAGGAACTTGTAAACAATTGGTTCTGGAATGTGTCAAACAATCTTAGGTGCAATGTGGAATTAATCTATGTTACAACAATTGAAGGTTACATTTTGTCCAATTGTTATGAAATTAATGATCTATGCAACAAGAATTAGAGAGACAGAGAGAAACCGACACAGAGAATTTACGTGGTTCGGCAATGTTCCTACGTCCACAGGCGCCACTATGTTTTACACTAATTAGAAAATAGGGTTACAATGTATTTATACTGCATCGCAATTAAATCCTAACCTTAATTGGATACATTGAAATTCCCCAATATACCCTTACCGTACCGTGCGGGACAAGCCCCCCGCACCCCCAACCTATTATTCGTCCTTGGCAACACAACTAGGGTTAAGCCGCATGGGTATTATATGCTTCGCTACGCTCCACACATAATACCTATATGCCTAATTTACTTGTTACAATAATATAAGCCATATAACTAACAATCTCCACCTTGCAAAATATTCAATCCCTTAAAAATTGTCAACAAGTTCTTGTGCCTCCACCTTGAATCAATAGGTTGGAAATGTCTTCTTTCAATGTGTAAAAACATAGACCAAGTCCAAACAATACTTGAACTTAGCTGTAGGAATAGGCTGTGTCAACATATCAGTTGCATTCTCTGAAATGTGAATTTTCGATACTTCACTTGTAACAATAATCTCTCTTATTCTGTGAAACCTCACATCTATATGTTTTGTTCTGGCATGGTGGATGTGATGCTTTGCCAAGTATATGGCACTCTGAGTATCACAATACAACTGAACTCCACCTTGCTCTAAACCAAGCTCTTTGACTAGCCCCTTTAACCGCAATGCTTCTTTAGCAGCTTCAGTCACTGCCATGTACTTAGATTTTGTAGTAGACATCGCTACTAGGGATTGTAGCATGGATCTCCAACAAATAGGTGCACTTCCCATCATGTAAACATAACCTGTAGTAGATCTTCTGTCATCCAAATCACCTACATAATCTGCATCTACAAAACCCACAACTGAAGCACATCCCTGTTGTCTTACAAACATAATTCCATAGTCAGTTGTACCTCTCAAGTATCGGAATACCCATTTGACTGCCTTCCAATGTTCTCTTCCCGGATTTTCCATATATTTGCTGACTGTGCTAACTGCATATGCCAAATCAGGCCTAGTACAGGCCATTGCATACATCAAACATCCTATTGCGCTAGCATATGGGACCTTTGACATGCCTTCAATTTCTTCCTTTGACTTTGGGCATTGGTTAGAAGATAATCTGAAGTGATTCGCCAATGGCGTACTTACCGGTTTAGAATTCTCCATACCAAACTGTTCTAGCACCTTTTTGACATATTTTTTCTGAGACACCCATAGTTTGCCTGCCTCCTTGTCCCTACGAATCTCCATACCAAGAATCTTTTTAGCAGCACCCAAGTTTTTCATATCAAACTCCTTGCTACCTATATACTTAGTTTACTTGTTACAATAGTATAATTATATAAGCCATATCACTAACACAAACCCTCTGGGAAAAAAAATACTGTTTGAAAATTTCCCCTTCCACTTTTTTACTTAATTAGAATGAGAATGAAAATGCTTTATTTGTGGTTAAGTATAATGATTTTAAACATCCAATCGATGGATCTGTTCTTTGAGAGAAGAATCCTACACAGCTCATGCAGCTAATTATGATTCTGCTATATATCGTACCATTATTGGCCATATCCTTACAGTTACTAGTCTCACATGTTCAACAGAGAGAAGTAGAGACCACACATTTCATGCAGACTGGCCCTTGGTTGGGATTAATTCCTGGTGTAGACGGGCAAATATTGCAGTCTCAAGAAGGGGTGGATGACCCTGTTGTAACTCTCTTTAAGTCTGTAACTGCTGCAGCTGTGTCAAGCCCGGCTTGCTCAAATCCAACATCCTTCTACACCATATCAAAACAGGCAGAAGCTGCTGGTATGTAACTTCCCATTGTCCAGTCTTTCACTTAATGATTTATGCCTGTTTAGTCAACAATCTAAAGATCGGTAGAAAATATCAGTGTAAAATGTATACCTGTTATAGTGTGCTAGGAAAGGCATAATTGTATTTTTACTGTTTCTGTAATATAAATAATGTAAGTGGGGGAAAGTGATTTTTATTCTCCCTCAGATTGTTTATGAAATCTTCTCTCTCTTCACTTCTCTTCTCTTCTCTCTCTCTTAAACTTTCAAAGCCCTAAATTCATATAGATTCGAATTCAATTTCGTATCAAATCAATAGATTGAAGTTATAGAGATTATCTACAGTTGAGAAATCATCAGAGGGTTTTAAGGGAGGCTGACATCATGTTGCTGTCATCTAATGGTCCTTTAGCGGCAAGGCTTACATGATTTGATTCGTCTCATCTTCTTGAGAATTATGTTGATTTTTGTAGATTTTTTTGAAGCCATTTGATTAGACTTTTTCAATTTCAGAACATTTTCGGTTCAAGGTGCCATTTTTTTGGTTTGCGATTTGGGACAGATTCAATCTTTTAATTGGTTGGGTCAAGACCTAAAGGGTTTGCCTAGACCCATTAAGCCTCATTTGGAGTTATGGTTCAGCCATGAGTGAGATTTGAAGTGTTCTGGTTCCTAATAGTGGTTGATTGTCCCTATGGAAGCACTGTTGTGCTTCGGGTGTCTTCTTTTTGGCTTGATTTCACCACTTTTATCACTTGTCTCCTTGATTTCTCTATGTTTGGTCTTCTGAAGGTGCTTATTGGGCTGGTGAGTTGTTTTTTTTTTTTGGCTTATTTCTCAGTTTTTGTTTTTCAATTTTTTTCTTGTGTAGAGTGTTCCCTGACCCGCCCATTCGGGTTTACGAGGGTTGAGTGATTACTAAGAGTTCAGGCGAGCGGGTTATATGGTAATTGACAGGGGAACATAAGCAGCTGCTAATGATTCACCCTGATTTTGATCAGTGGGTAGCTGAAAATTCTTTGGTGATGTCCTGGTTACTTAATTTCATGCACTCAACCAGGGTTATTTTTACCTTAATATCCATGACATTTGGACTGCAGCAGCCTAGACCTACTAGCAGATAGGTAATGATGCACAACTTCATGAATTATGAAATACAATTAATGAAACTAAGCAGAAAGACATAGACCATTGCTGCACATTTTGCGGAACTTAATCGGTTGTGGCAAGATCTGTATTATTATCAGGACTGCCAGGCACACTGTACCAGTGATAGTCTACTGTCAAGTTTTAGAGGTTGGTTGAAAATGAGTGGGTTTATGATTTTCTTGCCGGCCTTAACATGGAGTATGATTAGATTCGCATTCTGGTGCTTGGTAGAAATGTATGAGAAACCCATCCCAGTTATCGCCTTCTTTGATACTAGATCTGCAGCTTCCATCCTAAATCCATCCATCTTACCTCGATCTCACTTGAACCCAAGACCTTTCACAACCAAGGCTCTGATACCGTGTTAGATCACCAATTGCTCTAAAAGCTTAAGCTATTAGAGAATGGGCCAACAATGTATATCAAGCTCTCAACATCTCGAATCCTATCACAATCCAATAGTGGTGGCACTTCAGCTCTTTTGATGGAAGAGATGCAAACTTGCAGGCATTTGATGGTTCTTCTTGAGGTTAGTGAGTAGTGTGTACTCCCCATGCCTATATAAGGGATGCCCTCTGTAAGTTCAAGGCAAGCGAGAGCAAGCCTGAAATCATAATAAGATCTTAGTGTGCTTATTTTGTTCTTCCTTGGTGTTCTCCCCAATCCTTCCTCCTTAGTGGTTGTACCACCTTTATGTTGCTTATCTTACCTGTTCCTCCACTTTAGCTTCCACCTCTGTCACCACTAAGTTTTCCCATTTAGGTATTTCTGCCCATATTTGTACTGTTACTTCCTTGTCTAATCCTTGGATGATCTATTCTCGAACAACTGATCATATGACATGCTACTCTACATTTTTGGTAGCAATAAGGTCCTAGTTGCAGATTGGCTCCTTGTCATTTGTTTCTGGTAAATGTTTGGTTCATTGTTCTCCCACTGTACCACCTTTTTTCCGTTCTACATGCTTCCAAATTTTCTACCATTTGCTCTCTGTTAGTTTTAATATCAATTCTATGAATTACATTGTCACATTCTTTCCATCTCATCATATTTTCAGATTCTGGAAATAGGGAAAATAATTGGTAGTGGTAAGGCACATGGTGGTTTATATATATTGGGTAGTGCACCTTCGTTCGTACGTCAAACTATTGTCCAAAGAGGCTTATAAGACTGATAGAATTCAGGCTCTCCAACAGCTCCATCAAAGACATTAGCATTTATGATACCTTTACTCATACTTCTTTGTTTGTGAACTTACCAAGCATCAACATTTTTCTTATTCTAGTAATAATAATAACAGCACTGCTCCCTTTCAGTTGTTCATTCTGATATTTGGCGTCCTTCTAGAGTTACTTCTCTATCTGATTATCAGTGGTTTTCAGTTTTTTTTTTTTTTTTGATTGCTGGTCGTGTCACATAGGTCTACTTACTACATCAAAAGAATGAGGTGTTTTCTTGTTTTCAAAAGATGGTTAATTCTCAGTTTAATGCTAAGATCTGTATTCTCTGAAGTGACAGTGGTGTTCTCAGTTTAATGCTAAGATCATATTGATAATGGGATTATTCACTAGACTACCTGTGTGGATATACCAGCACTGAATGAGATGGAAGAGAGAAAGAACTATCATTCCCTTCAACTAGCTTGAGCTCTGATGCTCATCAATAGTGTTCCCATGGCCTTTTAGGGTGATGTTGTTCTCACAGTAGCCTACCTTATCAACCATATGCCTTTGAATGTACTTGACTTTCAGACTCATCACGAATTACTTCTGCGCATTCTTTCCCAAAATCTTATTCCTCACCGCAACTTTGGTTGTGTTTCTTTTATGATTGTTGGCCCACTAGGGTAAGCTTGATGCGATGCGATTTGTTTTTATTGGCTACTCTGCTACTCAAAAAGTTATAAATGCCACCATCCTCCTCCAGGGAAGTGTTAGATAGCATGGATGTTGCCTTTTATAAGCTTGAGGTATCTCTGCAGGGAGACGTGTAGTGTTATTTAGAAAAGATGTTTGTCCTCCCTAATTGTCTTCAATTTTTTCAGCCTAAGCCTCAGGTTCACCTTCCGGCTCTCATTGAATCACTTGAGTTTCCAAATCCTATTGAGGGGAAGCAGGTGGCTTATTGTGGCGTAGATGATCCTCATGGTCAATTGGATAGAAAGGTTTTACGAAGATATGCAAGATTTGACATGCTCACTCTAGGTGCTAGGAAGAGCAGATTACCGCTCTGTGCTACCAAGTCCATCGTAATCTCCAAATCTTGCTTTTGTTTCTTCGTTGTCTGATGGTGAGTTCTTTGGTACTTTTAGTCCTATTGATGACAATAATATTCCCATCGCCATTTGAAAGGGAGTAAAGGCTTGTACCCAACGTCTTATATCCAAGATTGTTTCATATGATGCCTTACCCTCTTCCTATTTTGCCTTTGTTTCCTCGTCTTTTGTGACTCTTCCTCAAGGGTGTCTAAAATCTCTTATGGATCTTAAGTGGAAAGGAGTTATTATAGAAGAAATGAAAGCTTTTAAAAATAATAAAACCTGGGATTTGGTATACTTCCAGAAGGAAACAGACCTATTGGTTGCAAGTGGTGTTCTTCACTTTCAAGTCGAAAGTGGATTGAACAGTAGACAGAAACAAAGACAGAATAGTTGCAAAAGCATTTACACAAACATATGGCATAGAGATTAGCCGGAGATATTTGCTCCTTTCAAGTTCTTTTTTCTGCAGCTAGCTTGGGGTTACCTCAAATAGGTAGGCGTGGAGAATGAATTTTCTTCATGGGGATCTTGAGGAGGAAGCATATATAAAGATTCCTCAAGGTTCCTATTCTCAACCCTCTACAGCTAAAGCATGCAAGTTGAAGAAAGCTTTTGATGGGCTAAAGCAATTTCCCAGGGCATAGTTTGATCAATTTTATAGGCTTGGGAAATGGTTATGGAGATATGAATTGAAACCTAACAGCTTATGGCGCATGGTGATTCATATAAAATTTGGTGGCGAGCCGGGGGGTGGATCTCCAAAGTGGATGAGGGGCCTTTTAGGGGTGAGTTTATGGAAGCAAATTAGAAAAGGATGGGGCCTGTAGGGGTGAATAAAAGCAGAATACCCAATGTGGAGAAGCCATGGCCAACAGTCTCAATGAGCAAAAAACTTCCAAGTTTCGCGCACAGTGAACCAAAAAACAAGAACCAAATCAAAATGGGCTCAGAAAACTACCAAAACATAGAAGAATCTCAAGTTTCGAGCATTAAGACACCAGATCACCACAAAACAATCATTGAGAATCAAACCCTAAAAGTCTCCAGACCATCTGCCGATCTCTAAAAACTGAAAAAACCTTCAAAATGGCTTGTGTAACCTCCAACAATCCTTCGATTTCCTAGTTGCACCTAGTAGAGGTGGCTCAAAGCATCAAAAATAACAAGCAAGCTTGAAATTCACAGATCGCAAAAATAAGCATTGAGAATCTGGTAAAGTTTCGAAAATTTTAAAGTCCACCCAAATGCCTTCAAAAAATTTCTCAAAAATCATTGAAGTGTTCAGCATGACAAGACGATGCCAACCATGTTTTTCGATCGTTGAACGGTAGGGGAAAATGATGATATCATGCTAATGTCAGATTTGAGAAATGATGTCAGCAATTTCATCTCTTCTCTTTTTATCTCCCAATTGTATTTTCACAAGAAGCTTGGCTAGATCGTTGCTATGATACCAAGATGAAGTTAAATTTAACTTAAGATTAAGAGAAAAAGAAGAAAGAAGAGGAGAGAAAAACACGGGGTGCTTTCTAAATTACTCCAAATAATGTTGTCTCTACCTAAAAACAATACACTCCTCACATATATACCATATTAAGGAAAAATACAATAATGCCCTTAATAACATAAGAGTACTATCTGATGGGGAACGCAAAGGAATTGGGTGACCAATTTGGAATGCAAATTAGGGTTTAGAATTTATTTTTAGTTATTTTATACTTTCTTATTTTTAGGATTTTAAAGAAATTTTGGTAATTGCTATTATGGTATTTTAGGTTTATTTACATTATTTAGGAAGTTTTTATTTTGGCAAGTTTAATTAGAGTTTGCCTATATAAATGCCTTTGATGTAATAGAGTAGGTAGATTTGAATTATTGAATATTGATATTGAGATTGTGATCTCTCTGATTCTCTTCTTTCTTGATTTCTTCTCTCTTTCTTTCTACTTCTTCTGTTTACTAATCTTTATTCTCTTTCTCCCTTCTTTCTCTACTGGTCCTACACCGTTTGCTATCAAAGCCTAAACTTGATCCATCGCCCCTCATCGTTGATTAAAAAAAAACAAGGCTGTTCATCATTGTCACAGATTCTCAGAGGTTCCAATAGCTGAAAATTCTGAAAATTCAGCCCCTCTTCTTTTGTTGATCTCTATAAGCTTTTGTCACAGATCCATTGTCTGTCATTGTACCCACAATAATCACCATCATTCTTTGTTGAAGCATCAAAGGAAAAGCATACAAAAAAAAAAAAAAAAGAGAAGGGGGAAACAAATTGAATCAGCCTTTCAATACAGCAGACCACCATTGCCGCAGCGCACAAGATCAGCCAGCATCTTCAAAAAACTTTCATTGTTGGAATCAGCCACCAGCAGTGTCGTCATCGTCTATTATCGCTGCCACCACAGATCGTATCTACAGCCCAATCTTCATCACAGAACTTCGACGACTTCAAATGCTACCCAGCACTGCTGCAACCATCATCAAAGGGCTTACACCATCCGCAACATCTTCATCGTTGCTGCGAAAGCCCTTCGTTGGCAGCTGTCACTGTTTGTTCCATCATAGCACAGCCGCAGCAGCGGACGACAACCAAAACCTGTCATTGTTGTGCACTGCATTAGTTGGCCATGGAGTCCATGAAGCCGGGCGTCAAGTTTCCATATCTTCCCCATGAGATTTTTGCTGCTGGAACTACCACTCCCAAAACCATGACCACAATTTTTCCCCTTTCAAAACTTTAGATAGTCTTGATCTATAGCTAACCTGTAAACCCATCTGACCAATTCCCCTTTTAAAACTTTAGGTAGTCTTGAAACCGTATCAGTCATCGCCGAAATCTCCATCATCCCTTGCGGCATCTTTCTTTCACTGTCGGGATTCCCTGGACACATCGCCGTCGACATTGAGGACTATCACCACGATCATGACCAACCGCAACCATCGCATGTCCCATCACAAGCCATGGACGTTGATCCACTGTTCATCGTAATCACCAGAATCTTCCTTTAATTCCGACAGCCACTCTCATTGCGACGTTGCAGACCACTGCCTTCGCCGGAGTTGACTATTCCCCTCATCGTTCACATCGCTGCCTCTTCTCTCTTGCCGCAAAGTATGGAGTTTATTTCTTTTTTTTTCTTTTGTGATTTAGCTACTCTGGCGGTTTCCTTTCTTAAAGCAAATAGAAAGAGAAAGTTTAGTCAGTGTGATACAGCTGTAGTGCACCAAGCCAACCCACCAAGCCGAGCCGCAAGCCAAGCCAAAAAAAAAGAACCTTCCTGAGGCCATACACTGCTTATGTTCTCTTTAACATTTTCTTATTCAGTCCTGACCCAATCCAACCAGCCTTTCAATTGGTCTAGATCTGATCCCAGCTTGAGCCCAAGTCCAGTTTCAACAGTCTCAAAGTTGCTGTCAACCCGATCTAGACTGCCCCAGCTCAGCCCAGCCCAGGCCAATCCAATTCTAGGTCTTTTCACCCAAAGCAAGAATCACATATTAAACCAGCCATATTCTCTTAACCTATCCCAACCTAGCTGAACCATTTTACCCACGTCAGCCCCACAACTTTCTGAAATTTCCAAAACAGCCCAGCTATTCAGAAAATAGCTACTCACTTGTCAAGAAAATTTGGGAATACAATGAAAGCTACTTTTGGACCTCAAAAAAGGTTTGCATTATTTGTTTTTTGAAAATTTAAATTCAATTTGTTATGTTGATTAAATTTGCACAAAGGTCATTCTTTAAGCTTCCTTCATGCCACACTTTGCTTGCATTTGAATATTTTTCCATCATTCTCACACTGTAGCTTTGATTTTTATTTCATTTATCCTTTTATTCCTTTTTAATTTCTTGTAGTCTTCTTCATTTTGAGAAAAACAAAACCATGGATTCTTCCTAAACCAACGACCTTTGGTCCTTCTCACCATGACCATTCTAGATATGGTGAACAAACAAGAGATCATGGCAAAAGACATTCAAACAATAAAAACAGGTGTAACCAATTTTCAACAATCAGTGGACCAACTCCGTGAGGATATGACCCAACGTTATTCTCAATTGGACAAACAACATGTCCAAATCCTCAAGCATTTAGAAAACCATTATGTTGAGGATCATAGATATGACACATTTGTTTATCACACACCATCGATGGAAGAATTTAATGGTAAACAAGATGACAGAGGAATTTTGTATAGGCCACTTACACAAGAAAGGTCCCTAGATCGATGTCAGAGACATTCTACGGAATTCTCTAAATTTGATTCCCAAACTCATGATGTGTGGTGTAATTTGCCCAACCCTCAAGATAAGAATGCTTGATCACACATGAAATACTTTCGCATTGGCATTTCATTTGGAAAACTGACGTATAGGTTCACCATTGATGGTCGTAGTCGCATGGACATGGTCTCACCATTTGCTCTTTCTACAATGCAACGACAACCTGAACCTCATCCCCAACCATTTATGCTAAGCTGGAACGATAACACAACTGTTACGGTCACAAAAGGTGTCTAGTTTCAGTTCCTTTTAGTGAAAATTATTGTGAGACAGTTTGGTGTGATGTAGTTCCTATGAATGTTAGTCATGTGATTCTTGGTCAACCTTGGATGGTTGAACTTGGAGCGACTCTCAATCTGGAAGACAAAACTTGTAGATTTAAATTTCGGAGAAGGAACTTCTTGGTATCAACATCTAAATCCAAAGAGAATGAAAAGAAAGAACAACCTAAGTCTTCTCTTCCTATTACTTGTGACCCTAAATCTAATTGTGAAGTACTCTAAGTTAATTCCTCATACCCCAGATGACCCAACACTCTATCTTACATCGCATTGAGTGTGAGCATTTAGAGAGGACATTTGATCCCATGAGTGAGGAAATGAGTCTTAGCCTAAGCACACGTGGGACATACAAAAATTTCTAATGAGTCATCTAAATCTACAATTGTCCCAACTTTAGAGTCCGCAGTTCCAACCCAAGAGTCTATTGGTGATAGTTTGCTTGTTTCCACTCCTACTTCAAACCATTGTGTTGAGTCTCAATCTATATTGCCTTCTTCTACATATTTTACTTCTAAATCCATTGGCACATTTTTAGCACTTCTTGAAATTGGACCTAATGCTCATTTACTTGACCTATCATTGGATTTAAATATTAGTTTAATTTTCAAGATGGAGGACATGCTCTCTAATCGAGGTACTTTGGAGCCTCGTGTATTTCTTGATGGTCTTCTTGCAAGTGGAGTTACTATTTCTCCAATATCAGATCTGATGCCTATCCTAATTCCTCAACATACCATGGATCATGTGAAGTTTAGTATTGCAAACCAAGCCCAACACTTTGCAGGCTCCGACGGACGTTCTTTGTTTGATGATTTTCTTTGTTTCCGTGATTGGAGATATTGTTCGACCTCTACTTGTTGGGTTCCAGTCTTTGTGTAATGCCATGAAGATTCGCCACTTCTACAGTAATTCCACCACCACAACTTGCCGGAGTTGACTTTTTTTCAGCGAAGGAGAAAGGATGGGGAATGCAAAGGAATTGGGTGACCAATTTGGAATGGAAATTAGGGTTTAGAATTTATTTTTAGTTATTTTATACTTTCTTATTTTTAGGATTTTAAAGCAATTTTGGTAATTGCTATTATGGTATTTTAGGTTTAATTATGTTATTTAGGAAGTTTTTACTTTGGCAAGTTTAATTAGGGTTTGCCTATATAAAGGTCTTTGATATAATAGAATAGGTAGATTTGAATTATTGAATATTGATATTAAGATTGTGATCTCTCTGATTCTCTTCTTTCTTGATTTCTTCTATCTTTCTTTCTACTTCTCTTTACTAATCTTTATTCTCTTTCTCCCTTCTTTCTTTATTGGTCCTACACCACTATCTCAATACCTACTACAAAACAACAATCATAAGCAATAGTAACTAAACACTTAGGAGTAGTAGGAGCCTAATAAGGAAATAGAGATGACTGACTAGTCAAATAGGAAGAAGCTCAAATCAATAGCATAAAAAAGGGACTAGATTAGATGTAGCAAGATATACCTTGTTACCTAAGTGTGCAAGAATAGTTAAATTTGAATACTCTAGTTTGAAAATAGTCAGAAAATACCCACAATTGTTTTTTTTATTGTTGGGTAAGATACACACACCCACTATGTCCCAATTGGGACTTAAACTCTCAAACTCTTTCGGAGGTAGAGGTAATACCATTCAAGCTAACACTTGATGGTCAATACCCACAAAATAAACAAGCTACTTTGAATTTTCAACTCCCAAGTCACACCACATACACATACTACATCGACCCACTATCTGAGCCACCTCAAACACATCACGTGACTGAAAAATAACCACTAAATAGTAAGTAGTTGTCCATCTAGTGACTCAAAAAATAAGCCAGCTGTCCAGAACAAATCTCATATCATAGAAGTACAGCAATTCACCTAGTAATGCCAAGTAATAGTGGATCATGAGCCTGAACATTAAACACAATCACTGGCATCAATACATGCAACTGAAACAACTATCACAACAGTGAAAAGTCTTGCAAGCCTGAGTACGATACTGAACAAAGTCAAAACGCAGAAGGTTTTAGTTTGGAGATACAAAAGAGGAAGATAAACAAGCCATGTGGTTCTCCACTTGCATTGGTACAGTAGTATTGACACATCCATACAACTGGATTGGGGTCCCATGTGCAATCTTCAGAACCTACTAGAAATTCTGAATAGGTTGGCACATAGATGAGGGAGGAAAGGAGGAAAAGAAAGAGTGAAAAGAAGATAAATGAAGGACGAAGAAGAAAAAGAGAATCGTTTCTTTTTAGTTTTACAGTTTACTGCCCTGATACCACGTGGTGGCTGCAATAGTGAGGCAGTAGAGAGAGGAAAGGAGAGAGAGCAAATCAGCCAGTTGAGGGGCTGGCCCCTCTATATTTATCACTGCTTGTCATCTCTGAAAGTACACTTCTATTTTAATGCCCATCTTTATATGTCCATTTTATGTTTCATTATTTTTATAGTTCACTTTTTTGTTTTATCAATTTTATGGATTGAGCATCTTGTTTTTTTTTTTGCAGATCTGTTGTACAAGGCTAACATGAATACTGGAAGTGTGCTGGAATATGCCTTGGCTTTTACCAGTGCAGCATTGGATAAATATTGTAGTAAATGGAGTGCAGCTCCCAAGACAGGGTTCATTGACATTACGACTTCAAAAGACTTCTATCGTATATTTAGTGGTCTTCAAATTGTAAGGGAAATCCTTTTCAACCTCTTTTTCTTCCACAGGGTAATATGTTTTGTAACAAATCTGAACTCCTTACAAAAAAATAAATCTAAGTTAAAGATGTCTCAGCTCTATCCATGCACCAGTTAATACTAAAATTTCTTATTGCCATTGTATTACATGTTTAAACAAGCTGTATATGCATACATTTTGATAATGAAAGACAGAGGGAAAGAAATGGAAGAATAGAGAGCTGTAGAGTTTCTCTTGTTCTCATGATATTAATATGTACATGCTTAAAACATTGAGATTACTAAAATAACAGTAATAATGACATCACATGTGTGCTGCTTGCATAGTATAGTATGGGAGTTCCTACTCTTCACTCCTTTAGTAAAAATGTCTGCAAAATTGATCTCCTGTTTCCAAAAATGGTATGCAAATGAGACCATTAGTTAGTTTCTTAGTTAAATATGAACTGTATCTCTGCATCTTCCTCAATATTCTTAGTTCTATCATGTTTGACTTGGTTATGTGCAATATTGATGGCAGTTTTGTTGCCACAATAAAGCCTCGCAAGATCCTCTTTATCAAAGCCCAACTCTTTCATCATGATTTTCAACCAAAGATGTTTGCAACATGAGCCATTGCTTTGAACTCAGCCTTTGCACTTGATCTAGCAACTAATGCCTATTTCTTACTTCTCTGAGACACTACCAACAGCCTTAAACTCCAATATCCCATCTCTATAAGGAGAAAATGCAAAATGAAGATGCCCTTTCTAGTCTAGCAACTTCGTTCCGGAGAAAATACTTCAAATTCCCTACGTATTTTTTATCCCAAATTCTTTGGCCAAATAAGACTTCAAATTTTTCATTTTCTCATGGTCATTCTCATCATGAAAATATCAACATATATAATAGGTGCTATTATCTCTTCCATGAAAAATGTTTACTGATTAAGGTATTGTTTGCCTCAGTCTATGTAAACGTATACTCTAATATAACTCTGTGAAACCTCTTAAACAAAAAACCATACAAAGCCTTCCTGTACTTGCATATATGTTTTTCTGTTGGAGTAGTTTCAAAGCCCAAAGAAACATCCATGAAAACTTCGTTGTCCAACTCTCCATGAAGAGCATCATTTTTTACATCAAATTGTTGACATTGTCATGATCCCAACCCAGCCTTAAATGGATAGAGTCAATGAGCCCGCACCAAAAAGGCCCCAAAATCCTGAAGTAGCCTGATACTTAACATGGACGGGGTCAATTGGTGATCAAGAAGGCCCATCGCCTAGGTAGGTGACCTTCATTGCACCTGAGAGGGGCACTTGCTTATGGTCTACCCAAGTGGTGGAGCTAACGTCGTAAAATCCTTAAGTAGCCTGAACAATTTGAGATTATAACCCATCTAGCATAAACAATAACAATATAAATCATTCATTTAACATCCAGCCCATAAGTATATACACATTATTCTATATATGTGTTTAGATCTATATATTTGTATCTCATAATTCTTAATCTAATCCATTGGATCCGGTTATCTAGAACACTTGAATCAAATCCAAAGAAAACCCAATACAAATCTAAGTTCTGAAGTGGCAACCTAAAGGAGGAATGAATAGGTTGTTCCAAATCTCTTTTAAAGTTAAACTCTTTGAACCTTTCAACCTTCTTGTTGACCATGGAAGCACAAATAATTGACATGAAAAATAAGACAATGAACACCAAATCTATAGTGGTTCGGCTACAACACTACGTACATTTATTCTTCAGTATTGATCCTCGATCCAAATACCGCCAATCCACTATAACTATCATCCAATGCTAGCTTCACTACTTTACACAACTCTTGGATTTGTGTAAAGTCGATTTTCTAATACACAACTATTGATCCGGTGCTAGTTTCACTGCACACTCCCGGGTTGATACGGCGCTAGTTCACTGATTACAGAACAATTAAGTTGGTGCAAGCTTCAGTAATTACAGTAATGATTGAGTAGAGAATACAATCACACAATTACAACCCGCCTTGATAAGGTAGATGAACAAGTGAATGCTCAATATACTAGGTATGAGAGATGAATATACAAATGATAACTACCCTCTACCTTAGAGGCTTCTTCAATGACTTCAAAGTGTAAGAACCATATCTCTTCTTCTTCTTTAGATTTGAAAGTTGCAACTCTAGGATTTTCAACTTGATCTTCAAATCTTGTTTGTAGATGTCTTGGTTATCTATTTTTGAAGTCTCAGGTCCTCTATAAAAAGTTGGGCTTGGAAAAAATGAAAATGTTGTAGAAATCAAATTCTAGTGGATGGTCCGTTAACCTTACAATACATAGAAAAGAAAAGAGCCCCTTATAGTAGGACTAAACAAAAGATACTGAACAGACTATACTACCCTTAATGATGAGCTAATACACAAACTAAAATGCTAACTATTCTAACACCCCCCTTCAAACTCATGATTTGACAGTGGAAAGCATCGTGAGTTTGTCAAGCAGAAAGCGGAAGCGCAACATTGTGATTGACTTTGTAAAGAAGTCAGCTAGCTGCAATGTAGAAGGGAGAAAGGGAAGAGAAATAGTGCCTAGCTGAAGACGATGGTGCACAAAATGACAATCAATCTCAATGTGTTTGGTACACTCAGGAAAGATAGAGTTATGGGCTATTTGAATAGCACTCTTGTTATCACAATACACAGGTGTAGACGTAGGCAAAGAGACGCCTAGATCAGCCAACAAGCCAAACAACTTCAGCTGTAGTGGTAGCCATGGCATGATACTCAGCCTCAGTAGAAGAACGAGCAACAACCATTTGCTTTTTGCTTTTCCAAGAAATAAGAGAGCTTCCCAGAAAAACACAAAAGCCAGTAGTAGACTTGCGATCCATAGAATCACCAGCCCAATCAGAATGAGAATAAGCACGAAGCTCCAAGGGAGAAGACGAAGATAGGAGCAAACTTTGGTGTAAGGTGCTGCGAAGATAGCGTAAGATGCGAAGAGCAGCAGCCCAATGAACAGTAGTTAGAGAAGAGACAAATTGGCTGACAATATGAACTGCGTAAGTGATATCAGGGCGTGTAACAATAAGATAGACCAGACTACCAACAAGAGCTCGATATAAAGTGGGATCAGTCAAAGAAACTCTATCAGAGGAAGTATAACGAACATTGAGTTCCAAAAGTGTCTCAACTATCCGAGTGTTTGTGAGTTGGGCTTTCTGAATGACATCGAAAGCATATTTAGATTGGGAGAAAAGATAACCTTTAAGAGAATAAGCTACTTCAATGCCCAAGAAATAACAAAGAGGAGCCAAATCCTTCATCTCTAAATGATGCTACATTTGTGACTTTAACAAGGAAATCCCAACAGTATCATCACCTGTAAGAATCATGTCATCAACATATAGCAAAAGAACAATATGACTGACAGAAGTTGAAGGAAGGAAAAGAGCAGTGTCGTGATCACTAGCATGAAATCCGAGATCACAAATAGCTGTAGGGAACTTCTCAAACCAAGCCCGAGGAGCTTGTTTGAGACCATACAATGCCTTGTTGAGTTTGCACACCTCTCTAGAGTGATGAGGAAGACCGAGAGGAGGTACCATAAAAACTTCTTCAGTCAAGTCTTCATTTAGAAAGGCATTCTTGACGTCCATTTGGAAAAGATGCCACTGGTGAACTGCTGCTACGACTATAACTGTACGAACGGTGGTCATCTTGGCAATAAGAGCAAAAGTCTCCTCATAGTCAATGCCATACTCTTGTGTTTATCCCTTGGCCACCAATCGAGCCTTGTACTACTCAATAGAACCATCAGACCGGGTTTTCATCTTGTACACCCACTTACCACCAATTGCACATTTACTGGAAGGCAAGGACACCAACTCCCAGGTACCCATCTTATGTAAAGCAGAAAGCTCTTCATTCATAGCCTGTTGCCATAGAGGACCAACAATAGCCTCCTTATAGGAGGTAGGTTCAGAAAGAGCATGAACAGAAGTAAGAAAAGAACAAAAATTAGCAGAATAACAAGAGTGGGAGAAACCAAACCGATCAGGACACTTACGAAGACGCTTAGGATAGCGAGAAGAAGCAGGATCCACACTGTCAGAATCTGACTGAGGAACAGGCAAGGATGGCAGTGGAGTTGAATCTGCAGAAGAAATAGTTGTGTTTTTGCGAGCATAAGCGTGAAGAATAAGAAGACAAACAACCGCAGAATCAGAAGAACAGGAACATCAGACACTCACATCTTTAACACAAGATTTAGGAGAAATATCATCAAGAAAGGGATCCAAATAAATGAGATCAAATATGGGTAAAGTGTGGGAACTAGAAGGAATAAAGAAAAATAGAATATGCTCCATAAAAACCACATGATGAGAGACAGAGTTTCTTAGCAATAGGATCATAGCATTGATACCCTTTCTGTCCATCACTATAATCAAGAAAAACACACATTGCTGAACGAGGAGAAAGTTTATTATGAAAATTTTGAGAAAGAAGAACAAAATAAGTAGAACCAAACACATGCAAAAAGTAGTTAGGAGACTTACCACACAAACGTTCAAAAGGAGAAACATCTAAAGTAACAATGGAAGGAATACGATTGATTAAATGAACAGCAGTAAGAAGAGCCTCTCCCCAAAAGGTAATGGGAACTTTAGTAGACAACAAAAGAGATCGTGCAGTTTCAATGATGTAGCGATGCTTGCGCTCAACCACACTATTCTGCTCAGGAGTGTCTTCACAATAGGACTGTTGGATAGTACCATCAGACTGCAACAAGTTTTAAAAATCATTAGAGGAATATTCTCTACTTAGATCACACCTAAAGCATTTAACAATAGCAGAATATTGAGTATATATCACTCCACAAAAAGCAGTGAAAATAGAAAAGAATTCAGACTGACGTTTCATAAGATAAAACCAACAATAACAAGTATAGTCATCAATAAATGAAACATAATATCGGGACCCTCCTTTTGTAGGAATAGGGGCAGGATCCCAAACATCAGAATGAATAAGATCAAAAGGAGCAAAGGAAGCAGTAGAACTTTTATTAAAAGGTAAGGCAGTAAACTTAGCCAGTTTACATCTACTACAATCAAAAATATCATGACAATGCAAATTGCCTAAGCTACCAGTCGAAACTAAAAACTACAAACGAGAACTAGAAATTTGGCCAAGACAAGAATGCCACAAATAAAAGTTTGATGACTTAGAACTCAAATGAAAAGAAGACACATCCACTGAGGAAGCGGCCATATCAGGAACATGCAATGCTTCTAACACATACAGTCCTCCCCTTCTATGGCCTGTCCCAATCAGCTTCTTGGAACAAGGATCTTGCACAACACAACTAGAAGAAGAAAAATGAATTTTATAACCAGAATAAAAAAGTGGACTAACAGAATATAAATTCAAAGTAAATTGAGGAATATAATAGACGTCAAAAAGTGTGAAGAAACAATAGAACCAATACCATCCAAAGGCATAAGAGTGTCATCGGTGGCAAGGTCAGAGACAGAAGGAGGAGAAAAGGCAGAAGTGAACAAAGATGGATCACTAGTCATATGATGTGTAGCACCTGAGTCAAAAACCCAAGTGGTTCGAGATATACTTGAAGATCCAGAAGGAAAGGAACCTGCAGAGGGAGAAACTGAAAGAGCATTAGGCTGATGAGTGGAAATGAGCTTTTGCAATTGCTCAACTATCAAGGATAGTGTGTGAGCTAATGATGTAGAGGACTCATCCACTAGTGGTGCAATCACTGCAGTATGAGGATCCCTACCTCTAAAAAACTATTGTTGTGAACCACGAACTTGCTTATTCACTAACTTAGGACATTGTGCCTTCCAGTGCCCCTTTTCACGACAAGAACTACACTCATCATGACCAACTCGAACACGCTGCTTGTTCTATGAACTAGGTTGCCATTTGAGTGGAATTGCAAGTACGGTCTGTGTAGGTAAATGAATAAGACCATTTTCCAGTAGAGTCTTAAGTCGAACCTCTTCAACTAAAAGCTCATTAACCATAGAGTCAACAGAAGGAAGTAGACTATGATGGAGAATAGAACCACGAAGACCCTCAAAATCATTCCTAAAAGCCATAAAAAAATATGTACGATACAACTTATGAGTACTCAGACCTGTAGGCTCAGTGAGAGCTAACTGATCCCAAAACCTAGGCATAATTGAGTAGAACTCCTGAACTCTTATCACCTTGCCGAGCAGCCTGAATCTCATCTTCCAATTGATATCTCTTAGCAAATTTAAACTGAACAAATAATTTGGACAAATAATCCAAAATGTTTTTGGTTGTGTTAAACTTAGCCAAATGTACTCCAATGACCTGATTAACTGAGTTATTAATCCACGTAATAATTTTTGCATTATTAACATCCCAATTGTTTAACAACTCAGCATAATTTTTTACCTTAGAATCAGTTGAGATTTTCACAATTCCAGTAATGTAGCTCCTCGTATTCTTTCCCAACAAAAAATTTCTTACTACATATGCCCAATAGGCATAATTATCTCCTGTCAACTTTACACTAATAACTTGAAGAGAATCTGAATTTCCACTTTCCATTTTCACAAATCATACAAGCCCAGTGCACTAAATAGATCACAAAATAGTGCAGCAAATAACACCCAATGCAATTAGAAGACAACCACAAGTCAAAAACAACAAGACTTAAGAGATTCGAACCAAAACCCAAGTTGTTTGTACCACCCAACACACAATCAACACTTCAATCTCACACAAACTTGACCAAAATCAAATCAAACAGCGATGGATGACTCAATCAAACCCAAAACAGCCCACAACGTACCATTTAATCGCACAGACCAATACAACCAAGGCTCCAATCTCACAAATCTTGTCCAAAATCAAACCAAACGACAATGGGTAACTCAATCGAACCCAAAGAACCCCAAAACGCACCACTTAGAAGGGATTTAATGCATCAAAACCAAGCAAATTGCTCAGAAATCACAAATCGCGAAAATCAGCCTATTTTTCTCGAAAATTCAAAAAGTATAGAAAAAAATCTCAAAAAATTTACAAAAAAATACCGAATACTCCCTATGAAATTTTGATCCAAACCATGTAGATCTCACCCCCAATCTGATGATGTCATGCTGACATCATGTTGATGTCAGTCGTACGGACGCTAACATTAGCGTCACCACTATGCTTCATTGAGTGTGTCATGGCTGATACAATCTTCTTAATCAACTTTGGATCTCAACCATGCTCTGATACCATGTTAACTTTAATCAGAAAATTAGAAAGGAAAATAGAGAAGAGGAAAATATCTTAATGGAAGTAAATTCAAGTCTGGAAACTAAAAATACATAAAAAAGAAAAGTGCCCTTTATAGTAGGGCTAAACAAAACATACTGAAAAGACTATACTACCCTTAATGATGAGCTAATACACATAGACTAACATGCTAACTATTCTAACATGGTCAACTCTTCACAACGACTAGTTTGACCTCTTACAGATTAGCTGATGGTAGCACTGGATCATAGTCCACTCAATCGGTCATTGGCTATTGGTTAGCCTGTGCCACGACTTTTGTCTACCAGAGTGGTTTGACGCCAGCTTATTTTGAGACACCAGTCAGCCTATCCTAAGAGACGGGCTAGTCTATCCTTATCCCTGCAAGATATTTTAGCTACTAGAGTACTTTGCGGCCAGCCTTTGCCATATCATAGGTTGACCTGTATGATTGTATCCGAAGTTTGAAAGTTCATGAGCTACTAGAATCCTCTTGTGACCTGCCAGTGTTGTCTTAGGTTAACTGGTCATCTTAACCTTGACAATTTTTGGCTATTGTTTTACTCTTATAGTCAACCTATGCTAGACTTCCAATCAGCCTATCAAGTTACAGGTCAGCTTGTGCCAACTGCCAAGTTTGAGGTCAACTTTTGCAAAGCTTCAGATCAAACTGTGTAACTTTGTGGTTAGTGTAGATATCAATGTCATTGCTTACTCATACTTTTGACCATAATCCAATCTCTTTGTTACTCCTTCACTTTGTCTTCTCACTGTGAATGTTGACATGGTGTGAAAAACTCTGTTGAAGACCACTGAATAGTCACATTGGTTGCTAGTAACATGCCAGCAGTTGGCTGGCTCCTCTGAAGTGTTGGATAAAAGTTAGAGACACCTACCATTTGCCTATTGTTTTCTTTGTTTTCAAAACCAGGAATATAAAATAGGAAGTGTAAAAGGACACATTGCAACTTAGGGATTTGGTTATGCTGCTAACAAATAGGAAATTATTTGAAAATTTTGAGATACATAATAAAAAAAAAAGAGGCAAGAATGAAGAGTAATGGTACAACCATTTCTAGATGCAAAGGATAAAGATAATCCTAACCAAAGAAGAACTGATACGGATGCGAGACACGGACACACGAACACACGGGCACTACATTTATCAAAAAAGTAGGACATGGATACATCAGGGACACGTTGAATATATACATATATATTGATATTATTGACCATATAATAAAAATCTAACATTATTTTAATTCAAATTGGCATAAAAAACACATAAATCACAAAAAAATATTATTAAGATATTAAAATAACAAAGCAATTAAATAAAAATACCAGAACTTTTTCATTTAATTATCAATATCCATGATTTAAGTTCCTTGCATAGAACATATATATATATAAAACAGAAGAGGAGAAAAGGAGGGAAAATATCAAAAAAAGAAAAAATAGGAAATGTGTCCCAAACGTGTTTGGGATGTGTCTGAAATTCAAATATATATATATATATATATATATATATATTGGACTCTTTTTTCACATGTCCGACAGGGGTCCAGGACGTGTTCGAGAGTATCGCTATTTGACATAAACACATGATCGAAAATAGAGTCTCCATTCTTCATAGATCCTAACTTTCTATATACTTGAACAATTATTGTAGAGAATAATGGTGTAGCGTCATATGGTCACTAGCCCCTGAACAATAATCCAAGAGGGATTAGATGAAGTGAAGGATGCACTACAAGTAGTTCTGTGAGTACCTAAGTCATAGAGATGGTGGTAGCCGTGGCACAAAAGCATTCCATCTTAGCCATAAGTCGTCTGATAGACTCAACATCCTCTCTAGTAAAAGTGAGACCCAAATTGGTGACACGAGCTTACGAATACCTTACCTAATCTCTATACTGACTATGATGGGCATGAGATCTCGAAGTACCGCCTGTACAATTTCTATACCCAATCGAGTTTCCAACATCTCAATTTCCAGCATCGAGTTTCGACTTTTCTCTCATTTTTCCTTGATAGTTCTGAGATTTTAAACGCACCAAACTTGGACATCTTTCTTTTGGCCAATCCAAAGGTGTGGATTCAGATCCTGTTACCAAAAACCCTTTTGTTGATTATAGCTTCCACAATCATTCTAAGGTGGGGTAAAAATTTCTTAATGAATCCATACTGGAAAGTGCATTTTATTGAAGGTAAACTTTCTAAAGTAATGTTCCACTTGTTTCTGGCATTCAGTATGTATATCTCCCCTTGGGACAATGAGCTGCAGTGTATAGTGTAATTTACTACTGCTTGATTGGGTAATGATTATGTTCAAGAAATCTTGTCAAGTATATCATAAATTATTACTTTTGACATTTCATGTTTAATTGTGTTATTCCTTCATAAAGTTTTCACTAATTGATCAATAGGTTGATTACCTACCATGCATAATAATTGAAACATGAGACAATAGATATCATCTTACTGCTGCTAATCTAATTATGTTCTTTAACTGAAGGAATATCTAGAAGAATCTGTTCAAGTACCTCCTAGCAATCAAGAAGTGCTGGGCGATTCCATAGCCTGGGGTGGTTGTACTATAATATATCTGCTTGGCCAACAACTGCATTTTGAACTCTTTGATTTTTCCTATCAAGTCCTTAATGTTGCAGAAGTGGAGGCTACAGCAATCACACAAACTCACAAGAATCCTCATCTGGTCCAGGTATAAATATTTTCTTATAATCTCATTACAACTAGCTGTATGTGCTGAAATGTAGGAGCACACATTTATAAATTGACTTCATTGTAACTATGTGGTCTTCCCTTAATATTTTATCATGTAGGCTTTCAATGCAAGTATTCCAAAGCATAATGATTACCCGTTTTAGTTCTTGATGCAGCCCTATTTCTTTGATGATTTCACTAATTATTCCCATAATTTTAGGTGATTGCTTCCCTTGTTCTAATATTGACTGAATGTATCTGGTTGAGATACCAAAGTAACTGTATTAATTAGAGATTTACTAACATAGCCAACTGGTATGCAGCCAATCACTTGCAATGTAGATAGCAATTTATGATTGTCTGACGAGGACTAACCCTTATTTGTGACCTGCCACACTTATCTATTGGGGCCATGATCTAGCTCAACAGGATAGAGTTCTTTAAAAAAATAATAATAGTAGGAAAAAAGAAAAAGTAAGAAGAAGTAATAAAGAGAAGAAAGATAAATAAGAACAATTTCAAGCGGGATAGTGTGAAATGCCCTCCCAAGCCTCTTTGGTCTCCCCTTAAAAAAGAGAATAATAATAATAATAATACGAGAATGAGAGAGAGAAAGAATAAAGCTCTTTAGTAATTTCATTTCATTTCACCAATCTTCGTGAACCCCCTGGGAGTAGTTATTGGAACTTTATTTAGCTTTTTCTTCTCCAATCATTGACAAATCAAAGGAAGCCAGGATAAATATTTACATGGCATGACCCATAACACCACTAAATCACCTTAAATTTACTTCTTATATGAGATTTTAGCTCAAGCGTAAATTTTGTTTGAATGTCCATTACATTTCTTCTAAACAGTGGATATAATTAAACACCTAAAATTGATATACCATTTATCATCTTTGTTAACTCAACTCAATAGTGTCTTACCCCAAATGTATGGAGTCGGGAAATTCATGTTTCGTCTTTTAAATTTGTAGACTTATTAGGTTGGGAGGGTTGGGGGTTAAAAGATTGAGGTTATTCAATCAGGCTCTTCTAGGGAAGTGGCTATGGAGATTAGCTTGGGAGAGGGAGTCATTTTGGAGGAGGATAGTTGAGAGGAGGTTTGGGAGTGAGGGGGAAGGGCGGATGTCAGAAGAGAGGACCTTTCCTTATGGGGTGGGACTGTGGAAAGGTATTCAATAGGGAAGGGAAAATTTTATAGCTAGCATAGATTTTGTGGGGTTAGGAGATAAGATCAGATTTTGGCATGATAGATGGTGTGATGGTACGGATGGTACGACTCTGAAATAGCAAAAAATGAAGATGCTGCAGTAGTAGTGTACCATGACAAGTAATGTATTGGTGTGGGATCCTCGATTTAGGAGATAGTCTCAGTGTTGGGAGCTTGAGGCAGTTTCGGAGCACTTTTGAGCTTTGGAGGGGTATAGGGGAGGACCATATGAAGTGGACAGCGGATAGGGGGGTGTGTTTCCAGTCTGGTACTTCTATGAAGTACTATCAGGCAGGAGGGAGTCTCCGTTTCCTTACAAAAGCATATGGAAGATAAAATCCCTTGTGAAGGTAGTATTTTTTGTTTGCGTAGTAGCTATTAATGGAATTCTGACCATTGACAATTTGCAATGGAGAAGATTTTTTGCTGGTAAAGCCCTATGGGATTTGTTATTATCACTTTTTGGGATGTTTTGGGTTATGGCTGGCTTGATGCTAAATAGGAGAATCGGAGAATATTTGAAGGGGTAGATTTGTACATGAATTGAAAGGATTTTTGTTAAATATATTATACGTTTAGGGTAGACAGGATTACTACAGGACAATAAATACTTTTGTAGAGTTTTTGAGTAATATGCATATGATCCAAGGGCTGGATATGTATCCTTCTCATGTACATGAGAGTGTCCTTTTTTTGGTGCCTGTAATGATGTAATACATTTACTTATCTAAACATTATTCCAGTAGTACAGTTCTACCTGCATATAGAATAAATCTTGGATCTGTAATAATATTAAAAAGGTCTACTAGGATTGGGACTGTGGACCTTATGTAATATTTTTACATTAAATAGGAGTTCATCTCATTAAAACTTTTTTTTTCCTTTCTTTTATTTATTTTTTAAACATCTTTTGTCAGATTAGGCATTTTTTGCTTTTTGATGACTGGAAAATAAGATTGCCTAATGGTTCAAGGTTGGGCTCTCATGACCTCTTTGCCCTCCTAGAATTATCTGAACATAGTGTGCTTGGTGATAACTGATCTACATCTGTGATTGAAGAGGGAACCTAATGGGAGAGTGAGACAGGGAGTAGAGAGGGAGAGAGTGCGTGGCTCAATGATTGAACTTTATTCTACCATAATTCATCCCCCCCACCCCCGTAAAAGAAAAAAATATGCAGAGCCTAGACCCTTCATGTAGCCTTAAGCCCAACGCTAAACCCTAAACAAATTGAAAAACATTTGATCTAATAGGCTGATACCCTTATATACTCGAATCTGAATAGCAGTAAATCCTCTTAAAGAAATTTCTAAGATTAGACTTTTGCTGCCATGGGAGTTGAAAATGATGATTCAGATTTAGGCATTATTGATTTGACCTAGGGGGTGAGTAGGTCAACTAGGCCAATTCGTTGCAGATTCACCATTTATTTTATTTTTTGATCGGTGCAGATTCACCAATTTTTTGATTGGTGCAGATTCTTGAATACATGCGTCATGGGTCTATAGCAACAAAACACTCATCATTTAAAGAAGACTGCACATTGTATTGCTTATGCTACACTATTCCAAGCCTAAAATGCGTAATAAACTAATATTAAAACTTTATAATGAACCCTAAACTTTATTATTTGGTTTGAGGTAGTTTTAAAAATAATTAAGTGATTTCCTTTTTCTTAAAAAGCAGTTACAATGAACCCTAAACTAACTTTGCCGCCAACACAGGAAATTATAGTTCAGGGCTTCATTATGCAGAATTATAATACTGCAGATGACCTTATTAAATTCAAATGGATGCGAGTTTGAAGATGTGAACTCTTGAAGTAGTGGATGATGATTCTGAGATTATACAAAGTAGTGTTACTGTGATTTAGTATGGTGTGATTGAATCATAAACTTTGGTTGGCTAATATCATGTCTTTTGCCATCTAATTATGTTCTTCTTTCTATTAAAAGGGGTGCGAAGCCCTATTAGAAGGCATGAAGAAAGCAAGGAGGCTGAACAATCATGTGTTCTCCATGCTGAAAGCACGCTGCCCGCTAGAAGACAAACAAGCATGTGCCATCAAGCAAAGTGGTGCACCTCTGCATCGGATCAAATTTGAAAACACAGTCTCTGCTTTTGAAACACTGCCGCAGAAAGGTGCCTGAGTCATTTGCTGCTTTTTGGGTTGAGTACTGTATCTTCATATAATAATGTATGTGATCACTGAAGTAATGCCCATAGGGGTATTACATGCTCCTCATGTCCAGGGATGACTTTCCACTATGCCTTATCTCATTCTCATGTCGAGTTGATTGCTGTTTTCCTTTACCTTTTCTTATTCTCTCACCAAATCTGGAAATGAAACGGGTGTGTATTGCTTCGATTGGTTGTACTTGACAATCTGAGAATTTTTTTCTTTAATGTGATTCTGGGAAATAATTCTATAAGAAATGATACTATGGGGGTAAGAACGTACACTCCACAAAAAGGAAAATCACGCGTATTAACAAGAGACTGTATTGACACTCCATAACACCCTTTTTTATTTTATCGGCTGAGGAAATGTTATTTGGACGTCCTGGGAAACCAAACAACAAACAAGATTAGCCTTGGCTGGCAAACCAATAAATCACAATGACGTACTACAGAGGACTTGAAACCATAGTTGTTACGGACGATTGATTGGCTGCCAAGGTGTTCGTTTATAGGAGAAACGTCTAGGCGATGACCACCTGCACCCAAATACATGGCCGGTCGCCTGGGTACTCAATTTGCCTGAGCAGTAAATATTTGTAATTAAGAAAACTTTGTATTTTAAGACAATTAAATTTCTATTTTGTTCTTTTTTATTTTGTTAAGTGTTGAATATAATCTAAAATTCCTGAATAATAATTTTTTATTAAAATTATTTTTTTTTTAATACATAATTAACTTTCTATTTTATTATTATTATTTTTTTATTTCTTTTGGTTTTTTTGTAAATAAATGAGGTGAAACTAAAAGAGAGATTGAAAGTTTTCTCAAACATGGATTATTTTTACTTGAAATTCTTATATATATATATATTTATATATATAGCAACTTATTTATTTACATACAATATATAAAGTCAATTCTCCTTAAAAAATTATGTTAATTTTGTTTGATCCCCAAATCGTTTATTTCATGTTGTCAAAATAAATCAAATTATATTTATGATCTTTTAAATAGTTATTAATTACTATGAGTTTTTTCAAGTTTGTTCAATATTGCCTTTTGAATTATCATCAAATTTTATTATTTGAATTCAAGTTTTTCTATTGTATTTATTTTATTTGCATATATTACAATATTACTAAACGTTAAAGTGTATGTTTGTTTGTTCTTTGCTAGCCCAAAATAACATCATTAGTAATAGTTGCTATTGTGTTTTTTTCCTTCATATTTTTTTGTAAGAATAAGAATGTTATTTGTATTGATTTAATTTCTTATTAATAAAATAGATTGTGTGAAGTTATGAATTAAAATAATTATTAGATCATTTTTATACCATATTTTTTGTCTATGCGGTCGCTTGACCGCCTAACTACGTCCTTTGCCTAGGGTTGCGTGAACAATTTGACAACTATGCCTGAAACCATGACCTTTCCTATGAAGAGGTACAACATGCCACTTAGCCATTGAAGACTTTAGCCTCCACAACATACTTGATATTGCAGAAATAAGATTCTCGAATTGTTTTGATTTAATTTGACAATATTGTATTGTCCAGTATTATTTTAATATTAAATAAATATTTAAAAATATAAATAATGCATAATAATATTATATATTTGAATTTTAATAAAAAAAATTATGTTAGAAAATTTTTAGAAGCTATCAGAGTTCATTTAGGCACATTGAATGACTATAGGAGCAAAATAATCATTGTCTGTAATCGCATATCTATATGAGTGAGATGCAGAGATATAGGATAATTAGAAATACTAGTTAAATGATAAAATAGGTGGTGTATATGTAAAAAGACAAAAAGGGCAAGAAAGGATTAAGGGGAAGAACATAAATAAAGGGTAAAATGGTCAAAAGACCAAAAATAAGCTTTTGGGGTATTAATACCCCCGTCCCCCCCCCCCTTCTCTCTCTCATAACCCATTTGCCAAATTCTCTCTTTCTCACAACCAAGAAGGCAAGGAGCTTAGGGTTTTCTCATTTTCTTTACTTCTATTCCAATTTTCTCATGGATTAAAGCTCCTACCAAAGTATTCTAGCACAAGATTTCTCACCTAGGGTGTTTCTACTATAATTTCTAAGCTTGAGCTTGAAAGATTTGGGAGATTTCTTCAAGAATCAAGAATACAAGTTAGGGTTTCAAGTTTTCTCCATTCAAGGAGATTGGGGTCTTTAACCTAAGGTGAATAATGAATGTTAGGGGCATTTTCGTGCATTTCATGGAACCTTCTTGGCATATCATGTATAAACGTGTCATGTAGTGGCTTCAGACCATGATTAGTTACAATTAATGCTCTTAAAATGAATGTTTAATATTATATTTCTCTTCCTTACATGTAAATGTGCACTAAAAGCTTCTCTATAGAGGTAAAATACCCTAATTGAAAATTTTCCTTCTCCAAAAAAAACTCATTATTGCATGTTGTTTAATGGATATTAGGCACACGCATGGATTTTGTTAGTATTGTACTAGAGTGTAGGGGTGAAAATAAGACCTAATGAGCTCATAATACAAGAATCCACAAAAATCCGCCGTTGATGGACCATCAAACCTCAGGTCTAAACCAACCCAAAGAAAACCTAAGTCTTTTACTTGGGGCTTGAACTAGACCTCATGGGGGTTGTAAAAACCCTAATTTGCAACCTAGAAGCCTAGGAAAAAGCCCCCAAACCTCAACATGCAGGTTTTGGTTTTAAGAACCAAACTTTACAAATTGATGTAATACCTGATTTTTAGAACGGGGACTTTGAACCCCAGAATGAGGAGACCATAATAGAAGAAACCCCATTGATTTTTTGCCAAAAAATGAGCTTGTACTAGTGAGTTGCAGGTATGGCTGCCCAAATCTCAATGGAGCTTTTAAGCTCGATTCGAGGTCTCAAACCAACGAAGAATTCTCAAGTAGGGTTCTAGAAAACCATTAGAGAAGAAAGCAGGCTAAGAAGCTACCTGAAATGTCACGAAATAGAGATTTAAAATCTCTGAAACTAGGGCTATAGTGTTGAGGGTGATGGGGATGAAGATGAGTAGTGGACGGGTGGGATCGAGTTCGAGTTGGGACTCGCCCCGTCACAAAAAGGGTATAAGCGGGACGACATCGTTTAGGGGCATCAGGTTTTGAAATTAAAACAGTAAAAGATCGTTTGGCTACAAGGTTAGAAAATTAATCAAATAAGCCCAGGCAGAATAGGGATGTCCTATCTTTATTTTGTCCCTCTGTCCGTTGTTTGGCCCAAGAAAAATCAAAAAAATAAAGGGGAGTTGCAGCTCGCCAGTTTTGACCCCTGCACCTCCCACTCAATGAACTTTAAAACCCAGCATGTGGCCACTGTGCCACCATGGCACATGTAATATAATATTAACAAATTAAATATATAATATGAAATTAAATAATTTAATTAATTTAATTATTATAAATTGTCCCGTTACCCAAATAAAGTAAAAGAGGAGTGTATTTTAACTATTTTGAACATTTTGGACCCAATGAAGGTGTTTGTTTTATGAGATGAGACTTAAAAAAATTAAGACACGTAAAACACAAAATTACCATTTTACCCTTAGTGGTGCCCGAAGCCAAATGGAAGTTCGAGAAGGTCTAAATTGACTTTCTTTGACATTCCAGAGCCAACGGTGAGGTCTATATTACCAAATTAGGTACAAAAAAATAAGACACGTGAAAATGCAACTTTATTAAATTACGCCTAATAGTCTGATTTAACGGAGATAAGACCTATCCTAAGAAATTAGGATTCACCGGGTCTAAAAAAAATAAACTAAGAACACCAAATATGCAGTAATTTAAATTAAGTGTGAAATTAATTAATTCTTTATAAATTGTTCTTAGGAACTACAAGGGAAAAGGGAAGGCACACCAGTATCACCAATCCCGAGGACAAAGTTGAGTAATCCTATACTTTAAAGTGGAGATTTAACTCCATAAATTCTAAAGAATTTTAAATTCAAAATTCCTGGAGTATTCTAAGTTCAAATTTCGTATTTATATGATTCGTGACTCAAAGTATTACTGCTTCCATTTTTTAAAATTCTATTGTGACATGTAAGTTAGCTTGTTTATATTGCTGACTTTCTGTAAGTTTAAAATTCCAGCAAGTCTATGTTAAATTTTGAATTTTATTAAATGTCTTTCTAAAAGTAATGTCTTTCATTCTGGATATGTTTTAAATGTTCCTAAATATTGTGATTAAATACTCTGAAGCTCAAGTCTAAAATGTTATATTCCAAGTATTTGAAGACTCTATTAAAATCCATGAAGTCATGTGTTAAATGCTCTCGAAAAGCATTTATTTGAAGAAGTCATGTTTTAATGCTTTTGAAAAGCATCCATTTGAAGAAGTCATATTTTAATGCTCTTGAAAAGCATCTATTTGAAAAAGTCATATTTTTAAATGCTCTTGAAAAACATCTATTTGAAGAAGTCATGTTTTAAATGCCCTCAAAAACATCTATTTGAAGAAATTATGTTTTAAATGCTTTTAAAAAGCAACTACTGGGAGGTTATGTTTTAATGCTTTAAAATAGTACATAAGCACTATGAGCTCGTGAGGCCCTTCGGGACTAACGTACAAGAAAAATGCCCGGTAGAAGGTTTATCCCCTAGGCATGAGATATCTTCACGAGAAGTAAAACTAGAGTCCGGTTCGAAACGAATTCTTCTGTTAAAAAGTGAAATAATGATACGTTCAGAAATGACAGAAGGTTTATGCCCTATTTTTTTAAACGTGATTACAAGTTTTGATTTCATGAACAAAAGATTCATGTTTTCATAAAAAATGGTAGAAGGTTTTCGAACCCCCATTTACATGAGAAGGATTTTTAAAGGAATGACCTAGTTTTTAAAATAACAAAGGTCATACCCTCTTATTTACAAGAAAAGGATTTTCTCATCCTGTTAACGAGTAAATGATTTTAAACTCTTTTAGTCACCAATTGGCCACCTTGTACATGTTTACAAGTTTTTCCACTGCATATTGCATGCCTCACTCGAATGCTTCAAATACTTTGTGTTACATGTTTTGAAGACTCTTATACTCTGTATACGTGAAGTATATGTTTTACTCGAATGCTTTAAATGCCTCGTGTTATGTGTTTTTGAAGTTTCCTATATCCTATTTAAAGAAATACGTGCCTAGCTTGAATGCCTTGAATGCTTCATGCTAACTGTTTTTATAGAATCATGTATTCTATATTTGAAGCGTACGAGCAATTGGTTGTGAATGTCTTTATGAAATCTCTTAAATCTAACCTATTACCAATTGAAAACCCATGACAAGGTATTGGAATTACTCATGAGGCTTTCATAAAGCTCACATGGATTTGTTACCCATGACTCGTTCAGGTGAGAGCCTTGCCTTGTACTAAGAAAGGGCATTGAGAGCTCCACACTTGACTTAGCAATTCTTGGGAAGGATGGGACCATAGTTGGTCAACTTTTGTAGTAATGACACTTTTGAAAATAATGTAATTAAGTGCTTAAGGACAACGAACGTGTAATATATACAAATTATAAAAGTTTAGTAAGTTCTGTATGTATGTGTAATGTACCGTTCTGAAGAGTGGTAGTCCCGGACGGATATACGGAGAAAAGAAAAAGTTTTCACACTTTTGCAACTGCAATCCTGGCCACATCGCCGTCCAACACTGCTGCTTCTGGCCCACCCACCAGCCTCTGGGCCAAAGGGTGGCACTCGCATCCTAGTAATCCGCATAAGTCAGGTCGCGGGTCGTGATAATTCCAAACACGTTGTCCTAATGAGGAAATTTTGATATGATGATAAGAGTTCTTGGTGCCATTTAGGGGAACTTAGAGATGAATGGTGAACCTGGATGAATGTTGTGTAGGGGTAGTCGGGCCCTATTTGATAGCATTTATTTGGCTTAATTTGTATATGTTTGATTCCAAACCATTTGTTGATTTGATGATGTTACCTTTGGGTGTGAAATATGTTGTCACATCCCGCACCCTACCCTACACGGATGCCGAAGACGTGATGCGACCAACCAAAGGCAACTTTTTAACTTACAATGAATTTCATTCCTATTGTAGGGTCAGAGCAACGAAAATTTAAAACCTTTTTAAGTCAGGAATGCAACTCATCTCAACATATCAAAGCACGTCTATTATCAGTCACCTAATATCTCTAGAGTACGAATATACATGAGCCATGTCCCCATACATCTATTGTATATCAATAAATTCAATGATATAATTCCACGAACCTGAATAGCATGATTCAGTCCACAACATCCAAGACTCCATAAGTCATTGCCATCAAATCCTGGCTTGGGATGCCTTCGGGCTATTAGTTTCATTTCTTTGTGCCTTCTAATCAAACGGAGATAATCCTGAAAAATGTTAGGATAATAGAGTGAGCTTTAACAAATCCAGTGAATAACATAGGTTCCCTGCCAAGGGTTTCAAAACCAGTTCTTGCTTATAAAACACATGGATAGTTTAGTCACTTAAAAAATAACAGTTTCATAAATCCACTTTAAATGCAGTTTAAGCAGAATAAAACAGAATCGAACTAAATAGAACAAACAGGTTAGAACAGAACAAAACAGAACAGAACGAATCAGAATGAAATAGAGCAGAACATAACAGAATGTTAATATATCAATCAGAAGGCATATCGTCAAGTATGTTTGAGCCTTTCCCAGCTACCCATAAGCGGACACTCGTGGGGCCATTACCCCTTGGGTTTTGCTTTGGCCTACTTAAGCCATACCGCTCAGTCCTGTATTGGGCCTAGGAGTTAGAACATAACAGAATGGAACAAAATCAGAATAGAATCCGAATAACATATAACATAATAGAACAAAACAGAATCAAAACAAAACAGAAGAGCATAACAAAATGGAATCATGCGAAGTGTAATGCAGTATAAAGTGTATGCATTTAAACAGTATAGTATATGAAAATACTATGATAGTTGAAATAACGCCAAGTCAGAAGATCCTAGTTACTCAAAAATTGTATGCATCTGAATAGTATAATATAAAATAACACCAAGTCAGAGGTTCCAAGTTACTCACAAAATGTATGCATCTAAATAGCGCAGTATAAAATAACACCAAGTCAGAGGTTCCGAGTTACTCATAAATTATTCTTATTTTTCATCCATCAGGCGGTTGTTGTGGCATTTCTTGATCTTTAGGCAACCAGAATTCCAGCAAGTCGTCGCCCCCGTTTCCTTGTCTTTCGGCCAACCTTTGTGCGACCCTTTCTTTCATTAATCAACCCATTGGGACGATGAGAGCTCTGTAAATAAATGGGTTCCAGCTAAGGACCTCCGTCTTCCGGGCGATCCTTATCTTCCTTTTTTTTTACTCTTTTCCTCCACGTTGGGTCGTCCATGATCTGTCTTTAAATCAGTTCACAACCTACGACATAATTCAAAATCTTATTACCCACTAATTTGAAGTGTTTCATAATTAAATTACCATCATAGGCTTTATCAGATCACCTAGGTAAGTTCATTGGCATATTACCCATTTATTGGGTTTCAACTTAGGCTATTAAATTCCTTAATTACGCTTAATAGCTTTCAGAATTATAAACTAAGTCATTTTGACTTTATTCGTTATCAATGAATCACTTATTTAACCTTAGAGGCAAAATGATAATTTGTCATTCTTGCCCCGGACCCTATCTTGGTCCTTAGAATATTCCACATGCCCTTTACATAAATTTTTGAGTCTTTTCGATCTCATCTGGTATCTATTTTAGATTACAGGGACACGTCAGTCATATCCTATTTTATACTTTGACTGTTCCAGAGTCTTATTTAGACCATCAATTCACATTATCATACTTATGACAGTTAATTATATCGACTGACCATTTTTAAGATTTATTCGGCCTTTACTTTATTTCTCCTATGCTTAGGGGTATGTTGGTCATTTCACATTTTATGCAATTCTGACCCAAATTGTTTTCTAGTCATTTATACGATTTCACAAGTATTTGCACCTCTATTGGTATCAATTTCGTTCAATTTGGACTTTATTTGGCTTCTAGCCTCACTAAGGGTAAAATGGTAATTTTATATTTTACGCGTCTTTTTTTTTTTGGAATCTCGTCTTGTAAAACAGCCCCCACCATTGGGTCTAGAATGCCCAAAATAGTTAAAATACGCTACTTGTTTAATTTATTTGGGTAACAGGATAATTTATAATAATTAAATTAATTAAATTATTTAATTTCATATTATATATTATATTTTGTTAATATTAACACATGTGCCACAATGGCACAGTGGTCCACACCTTGGTGTTTGAATCCTCACTTGGGTGAGGTCTTGGTATCGAACCTAGGGAGCTACGGCTCCCCTATATTTTTCTCATATTTCTTGTGCCAAACAGTGGATAGTGGGACTAAACAGGGATAGGATATCCTTGGTTTGGACAGGGGCATTAAATCAATTTCCTATTCTCGTAACCAAACAGACCAAGTCTATTTCTAATTTAAAAGCACAACACTCAAACGACGTCGTCCCACTAATTCATTTTGTGCGACGGGGCGGGTCCCAACCCGAACCCGATCTGACTCGAGGTCCGCCCACCCTGTTCATCGTCTTCCTCACCTCACCCACGTACTGTAGCCCTAATTGAAGAGATTTAAATCTCTATTTCGTGACGTTTTAACTACTGATTCTCTTTGCTTTCAATTCCCTTCAACTCCTAGAACATTGGGGATGTTTTAGCGTTGGTTTGGGGGCTCGACTTGAGCTCAAGACTTCTCTTGGAGTCTTGATGATCGTACTTGTAACTTGGTCATACACGCTCATTTTTGACTCAACTCACGGGGTTTCTTCTATTTTGGGCCTTCCATCATAGGGTTCAAGTCCCCAATCTTAAAACTAAGTTTTATATCCAAGTTTGAAGGTTGTACCACAAAATTGAAACCTATATGTCGAGATTTAAAGGGCTTTTTCTAGGCTATGTAATGGCAATGTTTGAAATGGCTAAGAATATAATAATCCATAATGGGATTAATTATGCCTAAGAGACAAAATTAATTAGAAACACTAAAGATGGAACATGTTCAAAAAATTGACAACCTGGTCAACCGAGTCAAAATAATTTGGACTAGTACCGAAATTGACGATATGAGACCGATACGGATAATTAATTATAGAAATATTGTGAATATGGAATAAGGCATTAACGGGGACCCAATATCGATAAAATGAGTAATGATGATACCGAGCCCCTAATTAATACGAAATTTGTTGGTGTTCCATAAATTGATATTTTATGGAATCAATATCAATGTTCGGCGACCAATGTGTATACAACATAAATATACATACATACGTATATGTATTGGTAGTCAATGCATATAGTAATAGACGTCGAAAAAATGCATTTATATTCATGTATGCATATATATATATATTTATAAGCTCGTTTACGTGTGTATATATATATATTTATAAGCTCATTTACGTGTGTGTATATATATATATATATATATAATATAAGTTCATTTATGATTACATTAGATGAGCCCATTACATAAGCTCATTATTATGTATAATGTATATATGTATTATACATTATTATGTATAATGTATAATGTACATAAGCTCATTATCATGTGTAATGTGTATATATATATGTGTGTGTGTGTGTGTGTGTGTGTGTGTGTGTGTGTGTGGGAAACAACAATAATGCTGAACATTTGCCAAATAAGGCATAAGGGGGAAAAAGGAAACAAAATGAGGCAAAAAGAGTTGGCCCAAAAGTTTGAACCTTGGACCGAAAAGTGGGAGGAACTTTAACTTAAAAATTTAACCACTTAGGCTGCTAGCACATTTGTGCTATATATTGCACTATATATATATATATATATATATGCCATGTAAAAGCCATCCCATCTCCCAACACAACCAATCCCCATACATACAACACCTAAGCATGATGCAAAATATATTAATGTGTATATATATATATATATATACACTATGCATATGACACAAACAGACCATGTGTGTGTGCGCGGGTAAAGAGAGAGAGAGAGAGAGAGAGAGAGAGAGAGAGAGTGAGTGAAGTAGAAAGAGAAAGAAGAAGGAAGAAGAAGAAGAAGAAGAAGAAAATAGGGATTGGTGCTGTTCCAGATAGGCCCTAAAGAGGTCAGAATCAAACAAGGGAGAGGTATAATCAAGGTATAACTACCAAAACCCAAAACTCCTTAGGATTTCTCTCTTTAAAAACCTCACACAAACTGATGTTTTGACATGTTTAAAATGCATGCATGAACTCTGTTGATGCATTGCTATAATTTAGGAGTGAAATAAGGAGACTTAGGGAGGGTTTAAGGCATAAAATCGAAAGAACTCGCATGAAACCACCATTCAAGGACTTTCACATCAGTGGGACTGAATCATGCTATTCAGGTTTGTGGCACTATGTTATTGAATTCATTGATATAGAATAGATGCATTGGGACATGGCTCATGTATATTGGTACTCTAGAGATATTTGATGATTGATTAAAGACGTGCTATGATGTGTTGAGATGAGTTGCATTCCCAACTTAAAAAAGTTTTAAATTCTCACTGCTCTGACCCTACATTAGGAATGCAATTCATTGTAAGTTAAGAAGTTGCCTTTGGTTAGTCGCATTGTTGATGGCGAAAACTGGCAAGGTGGCTAACTGGCATCACGTCTCCAGCATCCGCACAAGGTGGGGTGTTTGGATGTGACAGAGGTTCCGAGTTACTCACAAACTTTTGCACTTATCTCCATTTATAGATGTTCTCCAGATACTTCATTAGGCACATCCTTGTATTTCCTGAATAATCATCATCAATTACAGAAATATAAAAACTCATCCATTCATGAATTATTCATCATCTTAGGCGTCTATCAGATCACCAAATTAAGTACATCGGCCTATTACCCATTTATTGGGTTTCAACTTAGGCTACTGAATTCCCTAATTAAGCTTAATAGCTTTCAGAATTATAATCTAAGTCATTTTGACTTCATTTTTTTATCAATTAATCACTTATTTAACCTTAGAGGTAAAATGGTAATTTTTCATTCTTGCCCCAGACCCTATCTTGGTCCTCATAATATTCCATATATCCTTTATATAAATTTTTAAGTCTTTTGGATCTCATTTGGTATTTGTTTTAGGTTACCGAGACGCACTGGTCATACCCCATTTTATATTTTCATTGTTTCGGAGTCTTATTTAGACCCTCAATTCACACTATTATGCTTATGACAGTCAATTATATCAGATTGGCCATTTTTAGGATTTATTCAGCCTTTACTTTGTATTTCCTATGCTTAGAGGTATTTTGGTCATTTCACATTCTATGAAATTCCAACCCCGAATCATTATTTAGTCATTTATACAATTTCACAATTATTGGTATCAATTTCATCAAATTTTGACTTTATTTGGGCTTCGTATTGTATTAGGGGTATTTTGGTAAGTTTTTATCTTATGGTAGGACCACCTCGGAGTCCCCGGATGTTCAATCCAACATTTCCATTGTGTCTGGAACGTCCAAAAATGTTAAGGTAGCATTTTCCATATCTCAATTTGGACTTCATTGGGCTTCTGGCGTCACTAAGGGTAAAATAGTAATTTTACTTTTTATGCGTCTTAGTTTTTTTGGGATCCCGTCTAGTAAAACGAACCCCGCCATTGGTCCAGAATGCCCAAAATAATAAATTTACATGACCCTTTTATTTTTATTTGGGTATCAGGATTTATTATAATAATTAAATTAATTTAATTACTTAATATAGTATAATATATTATATTTTGTTAATATTAACACGTGCCACAATGGCACAGTGGTCCGCACCTTGGTGTTTGAATCCTCACTTGCGTGAGGTCTTGGTATTGAACTTAGGGAGCTGCGGCTCCCCTGTATTTTTCTCATGTTTCTTGTGCCAAACAGTGGATAATGGGGCTAACTAGGGATAGGATATCCTGGTTCGGACAAGGGCATTAAATTAATTTTTTATTCTCGTAACCAAAGAGACCAAGTCTATTTTTAATTTAAAAACATAACACTCAAACGACGTCATCCCATTAATTCATTTTGTGCTACGGGCCGGGTCCCGACCAGAACCCGATCCTGACCCATGGTTTGGCCTGCTTTGTTCATCGTCTTCCTCACCTTACCCACGCACTGTAGCCCTAATTGCAGAGATTTAAATCTCTATTTTGTGACATTTTAATGATTGATTCTCTTTGCTTTCAATTCCCTTCAACTCCTAGAACATTAGGTGATGTTCAAGCGTTGGTTTGGGGGCTCGACTTGAGCTCAAGACTTCTCTTGGAGTCTTGATGATCGTACCTATAACTTGGTCATACATGCTCATTTTTTACTCAAAACTCATGGGGCTTCTTCTATTGTGGTCCTTCCATCATGGGGTTCAAGTCCTCGATCTTAAAACTAAGTTTTACATCCAGGTTTGAAGGTTGTACCTCAAAACTAAAAGCTATATGTCGAGGTTTAAAGGCCTTCCATCATAGGGTTCTAGGTCGCGGGCTAGGTTTTCCATGATCCTTGTGGGGTCTAGTTAAGGTCCCAACAAGCCAAATTCGATTTGGTTTAAGTTGATTCAGACCCATTGATGTGAAGGTCCTTCAATAGGTGGTTTCATGCTGGTTCTTGAGATTTTATGCCTTAAACCCTCCCCAAGTCTCCTTATTTCACTCCTAAATTATAGCAAAGCATCAACAGAGTTCATGCATGCATGAATTTTAAACATGTCAAAACATCAGTTTGTGTAAGGTTTTTAGGGAGAGAAATCCTAAGGACTTTTCAGGTTTTGGTGGTTATACCTTGACTATACCTCTCCCTTGCCTAATTCTGAGCTCTTTAGGGCCTCTCTAGATGTAATACCCCGACCCAAGGATGCCCGAACCTAAGACACATTTTACGAGAATTCAACAATAGTCCAGAAATTTATACGAGAAAGAACCGAGGGACGGGAAATATATAAAAATAAATATATTACAATATATGATAACGTAATTATAAGGGTATATGAACACATGCTAAATACACACATTAAGTGTGCATTGTGTATATAGCCAAAAATATATAAATACATATAAGTACATAAATATATATATATATATATATATGTATATGTAAATACATGAATTAATACAATTGTATATTAAATATATATATACGGCTTGCCATGTACATATTCATACATATATATATATATATATATATAAAAGTAAACTAAAGGAAGAAAAAAATGAAAAGAAAAGAAATGAAGTAAAAAGAGACGGTAGAAGCAAGTAGAAGGTTGTAGAAAGATTTAAAAGCTTAGAGTGAGGGTCGGTGGACTGCATGCAGCCATGCAGCTGCTCTCCATATTCATATATAAAAAATGATTGAAAATGAAGAAGAAAAACTAACATGTGGCATTGCCACCGACTACAAGGTCGGTTAAGAGAGGAAGTAAAAAGGGAAAGAGAGAGAATGTGAGAGGAAGAGAGAGGACTCAGACGTCGGAGGAAGAGAAACAGGAAAAAAGAGGTAAACCTATACTTTCTCTCTCTAAAAATTTATGCATGTATACACATTGTTTAAGTTATATTCATGCATATATGATGTTTAGGGTGTATAAACTTGATCAAAGCATGAAAATTGGACCTTAGAAACAACAAGAACCCTAAGCCGTACACCAAACTGCCATGGATGGACCTTGTTAGAGCAGGTTTGAATCGATGGAAACCAAACCAAGTTTGGCCTATTGGAACCTAAACTAGACCACCTCAATGTCTTAAAAACACTAAACTGCGACCTAAAACCTAAAGGGAACACCTCCAAAACTTGAGTTGCAGGTTCGGGTTTTGAAACCCAACCTCACCAACGTGAAGTAAAACCCATTTTTGAAGATAAGAACTTGAACCCCATGATGAGGGGACCAAAGTAAAAGAAACCCCAAGAGATTTGGCTCGAAAATGAGCATGAACGATCTAGTTACAGGTCTGATTATCAAACCCTTAACCGAGCACCTGAGCTCAGTTTAAGCTCTAAGATGAATGCCAAAACGATCTTTAATGTTCCAGAAATGAATTAGGGCTAGAAACAGAGGGATCAAATGATCCAAAACCCACGAAATTGAAAGGATTACACTTCTGCAATTAGGGCAGCAGTGCCTTAATTGAAGAAGAAGACGATGGGTCAACTCGCCCAACTCGATTGAATCAGGTGTGTTGACTCGGGCACGTGTTGGCAAGGGAGGTTGGCCACCGCATAAGTAGGACGACGTCGTTTAAGCTTAAGGGGTTTAAAATTTTTAAAACCTGAATAGAACCTATTTGGTTACAAAGTTTAGGCCCAAATTAAATAACCCAGGTGCGAATATGATACGTTATCTATGGATAAGGCCCCTGTCCACCGTTTGGATCAAGAAAAATCAGAAAAAAATAAAGGGGTCGTAGCCCTTGAGACTCGAAAGCTCGAACGGTTGGAACCAAAACCACGCCTTTACCACTTGGACAGGCGATGCCCATATGATATAATGTGGCAATATATATATATATATATATATATATATATAATATGTGAACAATAAAATCTATAAAAAGAAGGGTGTTGCGCACCTTGGGACTCGAACAGGGAACCAAGAGGAAGAAAGGGAGCATGCAAACTTTTTGGACAGGACAATCCCGTGTCCAATTATCACACAAAAATATATATATTATGTATGAAATTCATTAAATAAAAATAAATTAAATTAAATAATGATGAAATGGTCCGATGTCCAAATTGAACAAGTCATTAGTGTATTTTTACTATTTTAGACCTTCTGAGACCAATGGTGAGGTCTGTTTTGTGAGACGAGACCCCAAAAAATAAAGACACGTAAAGGGGTAAAATGACCATATTGCCCCTAACGTGCCCGAAGCCAAATAAAAAGCCGAGAGGGTCTAAATTGACTTTCTTCGATGTTCCGGACTCAATGGTGAGGTCCATATTATGAATTGGGGTACGAAAAAATGTGACACATAAATATGTAAGGTAATAGAATCAAACTTTAAAATTTAATGAAGCTACTAGAAGAGTATACTCTAAGAGTATAACGCCTAAGATTAAAGTTAGGATTCAGTACGATCTAAGCATAAGTTAAGAAGCATCACTAGAGATATTATAGTGGATATGAAGTTAATAAGACTATTTATGAATTGTTCTTAGGAACTACAGAGGGAGTGGGAAAGCGCATTATTAACATTAACCCCAAGGATCAAGGTGAGTAACCCTGCATTTGAAGTGGAGATTTAACTCCATGTATTTGAAGAACTTTTAAGTTCAAAATATTTGAAGCATTGAATATCAAATTCAGTATTCCATGATTCCTGTTTTAAAATATTCTGTTCTTATAAACCCTATTGTGACATGCTCAGTAAATGTTTTATATACAGTCTTCTTTGGAAATATTTAGCATGTCTGAGTAAACTGTCAATTTCTTTAAATATTTTGAATTTGATTATTCCAAGTATTTGAAGTCCTATTGAAGAAGTATATGTTATATGTTTTAAATGCAACTCTAGGGATGCCATATTTTAATGCTTTTAAATAGCATCTATTTGCAAATATTTTTACACCTCCTCTTGCCACAGACAAAGCAAGATAACTCGTGCATAAGCACCACATGCGACGTTGAGTTTCTTTGAAATTCAACTATGACACTTAAAATGCCAGGTAGCAGGATCTAATCCCCTAGGCATGAGATATCTCCATTGTAGCAAAACTGGAGTCCAGTTCGAAACGGATTTTACTAAAGAAAGTGATAAGATGATATGTGTGAAAATGGAAGCAAGTTTTACTCTCGTTTTTCTATGCATATCTACGTGTTTTGAAGTTTATATACTCTATTTGAAGAAGTATATGTTCAGCTTGAATACTTTAAATGTTTCAAAGCTATCTATTTTAACGAATGCATATATTCTGTGTTCGAAATATACTAGCAATTGGTAGTGATTATTTTATAAACTCGCTTGTGCTAAAACACTACTGATGAGTGCGCAAAAGAGCACTCTAAATACCCTATTATCGGAGTAAATTGCTAGAAAGTGAATAGGAATATTGAGATATATTTGATATTATTTATTTAATTTCTATTTACATTGAGATATATTTTAGCGGTATTTTATAAGATTTTAAGTCTCAAATAGTGCATTATTTGTTGGCGAGTGCTAGTTTGCAATTGCGCTTTACATTTAATAGTTTTGGAATAATTTTTGGCTTTTTGGCAGATTCGACCATTAAGTTTCAATCGAGATTTGGATGACGTTAAAATTTCAGAATGAGAAAGTGATTTTCATGAAATATTTAGAGGACGTCTTGAGCTTTTCAAAAAGGTCTGGTTTGCAAAAATCGGAGTTCGTTTGGGCCTCCAAACATTATTTCAAAGACAGGCCTGGAAAGCTGCTATGAACCTCTCCGTCCAGCCAACTTGAAGGGGCCATAACTTGAGCTTCTGAAGTTCAAATCAGATGGGTCTTGAGCCTAAAATTATCTACTCATCCAAGGCTACAACTTTCGTGAAGAGCCCGAATTAAGATTCAGTTGTTATCTGATAGAAAACGGAGCGTAAAGTTGATGACTGCTAGCTGCGCGCGAGAATAAGGAAAGTAAAGCAAAGAAAAGAAAGAAGAAAAAAAAAGGGAGTGTGAATAGTCAAAAAGGACTGATGTAGGTAAGGCTACATGGCTGATTGAAAACAAAAGAAAAATGAAAAAAAATAGGAAAGCAACTAGGTGGGCTGCACAGGAAAACAAAGAAAGAAAGAAAGAGGAAAGTCTTGGCCCACAATCTCACAATTCACACGGCTGAAGAAGAAAAATGCTACAGGGCGCGTGATCTTGAAGTTGTGCAGCTGAATTAGAAAAGGCAGTGGGGCCCAGGTGCTGACTCAATCAAGGGGCTTTAGGGCGCAGGCACTAAACAGTTTTAAAGGGAAGAAACATAAAAAAAAAAAGAGGGGGGCTGCTGCGGCAGTAAACAACAACAGGAGCTACGGCTGAAACAGAGGGAGCCGCGGGTGCGGCGCTACTGTGCAGAGAACCAAGCCTGCGGCGCAGAGAAGAAGAAATCAATCGCAGTCAAGCCATGGCCAGAGCTTTCTCTGTGAAATTTACGTTGTTCATTCTGTACATGGGTAACTAAATTTTCAAGTAGAGTTAAGAATGAACTTGCACCATGAATGGTTATTTTAATTTATCTTGATTCTTGTACGTGATTTTTATTTATTAAATTCTTTGATGATCATTCATAATTAATTGTTGAATTTTATTCTCCGAATAATTAAAGGGTTCAGTCTGTTTATAGATTCAGTCATGCTTTTTCTATTAAATGGATTAATGATTTGATTATTTTTGAAACAATTAGTTATTTATATTGATTCAATTCTCTGCTGCAATATTACTCGTTGGGTATATTGTCGTCATTGGGTTTTTTCAATGTGAATAATAATTTGAGTGATTTAAAAGTGTTGAATGATTTTTCAGAGGGTTTTATTTAGTTTAATTTTGGTTCATAATTTTATATCTTCCGATTGAGATATTTGGAATTTAAATTCTCAATTGAGTTAACAGTGAATTAAAAATAATTAAAATACCAGTTATGTGCAAGGGATTCCCGAAACTCTACTGTTCGTTAAATTTGAGTATTTTCTTCCATTAATCAATTTGTTTAATTTTTAGTTGCATTCAAAATCACTTTCTATATTTCTATTTTCTCGTTAACCGTCTAATACTTCTGTAGTTTCAGAAATTCTGTTTATTATTCTTTTAATTTAGTCTCCCTGTGGAATCGACACCCCAAAGCTACACTACAACTACCGCGTTATTCTTTGGGCGTAATCAAATTTTGGCGCCGTTGCCGGGGAGACGGTAGAAGAATCAGTAGATAGTTTTTCTTTTCAACAGTTTGTAAAGGCGGTAACTTCGTTCCCTTCTTTTTAGTTGCTTTATTATTATTATTTTTTTTATTATTTTTTTATTATTTTTATTTTTATTTCTAGTTATTTATTTATTATTCATTTTCTTTTATTTTCTTTTATTCTTTTTTTTTTTTACTTATTTATTTTATTATTGTCATCTTGTATGCATAATAGGTATAGGGACGCATTAGGCCGCTTTGCTTGTAGGCCTGTGTTAGAGTCAAATTTAGAGTCTAATTTTTCTTGTTTTTCTAATTCTTTGTTTGATAATACTTCCAATTCTGAAAATATGAGTGAATATGAGGATCAACCCACTAGGACTCTTCAGGATTACCTTCACCCTACACGCACAGCTATACCATCATGCATCATGTTTCCACCCAATGCCCGTCCAATTGATGTTAAAACGGGGGTGATACAGTTACTCCTTACATTTCATGGTTTGGAAAATGAGAATCCATATGTGCATATTAGGGAGTTTGAAGAGGTAGTTGCGACTTTTCATAGTCAGAATGCAACACAAGATATTGTGAGACTTAAGTTCTTTCCTTTCTCTTTGAAGGATCGAGCTAAGAGTTGGCTATACTCACTGAGACCACGGTCAATTGGATCGTGGAATGAGATGACCCAGATTTTCTTCACTAAATACTTTCCCCAACACAAGACCAATGCTTTAAAAAGACAGATTTCTACCTTTGCACAAAAAGATAGTGAGACTTTGTATCAGTCTTGGGAGAGATTTAAGGAGTTATTGAGTATATGCCCTCACCATGGGTATGAGAGTTGGCGTGTAGTGAGTTATTTCTATGAGGGACTTACACCTAGAGAGCGCCAATTTGTAGAGATGATGTGCAATGGTGAGTTCTTACAGAAAGATCCTGATGAGGCCATAGAGTACCTTAATGAGCTTGCTGAAAAAGCTCACACATGGACAGGACCTAGTGCTACTGAGAGCACAAATAGGTCACGACCCATAGGGAACCAACAGAGTGAGGGAATTTACCATATTAGGGAAGATGATAACTTGAAAGCTAGGGTTGAGACACTCACTAGGGAGTTAGAGGCATTAAAGGCTAGAGACTTAAAGCCAATACACTTGGCTAATCAGGTAGAGTCTTTTAGACCATGTTTTGTGTGTGGCGGGGTAGATCACCTTGCCCAAGAGTGTCCCACCTCAATTGAGATGAGAGGGATGTATGAGGACCAATGTAATACCCTAGGTATGTACAAGAAGCCTTTCACACCCTACTCTGAGACTTACAATCAAGGGTGGCGAAATCACCCTAATTTTAGCTGGAAATCTGAAAACCAGCCACATGCACCACCACTTGCACAGCCTCCTAGATCATACCCTGCACCATATCATACACCATATCATGCATCTTCATCTTCTAGGAATTCTTTAGAAGACACTTTGCATGCATTTATTGAAGCACAGGGTAAGACTAACCAAAAGATTGAATCTTTGATTACGCAGGTTGTAGAAGAAAACAAGGAGATAAAGAGGCAAGTGTCTAAATTGATGAGCTCTTTGAGTGTGACGGAACGAGGTAAACTCCCTTCTCAAGCTCAGTCCACACCTCATGGTCAACACATGGCGCAAGGGAATTTGAAGGAGGTGAACGCCATTGTGATTCAAAGTGGTAAGTCCTTACACATCCCAATAATGGATAAATCATAGGATGTGGAAAATGAACAAGATGGTAGTAATGCCGAGGTGCCCAAGGAACTAGAAGTGACAAAGAGCCCTGTTAAGGAATTTGACATCGCCATCAAAGACAAGAAAGGAGTGGAGAATTTAGTGGATGACCATCTCTCGAGGCTTACATTTGAGGACACCTCTACTCACCTACCAATCAGGGATGATTTTTTCGATGAGCATTTACTTTCTATTACCCCTATACCATGGTTCGCTCATATTGTGAATTATTTGGTTGCAGGTAAGATACTGGTGGATTGGAGCGCTCAGGATAAGAGGAAGTTCCTGACTAAGGAGCATAATTTCTATTGGGACCCAGGAGGTTCCGTTGCTAGGACAGGCCCCTTTATAGTGAAAAATATTTTTGAAAATGGGGCAGTAGAAATAGAGGATCCCAAGGATGGGCGAGTGTTTAAAGTAAATGGCCAGCAGTCTTAAAGTTTTGATTGATAGGCAAGTTCCAGAAGTGGAAGACATTCCACTTATGGACCCGGTTTATCAACCTTGATAGCGCTATGTAGTTTTTTTTTTTTATTTTGTTTTATTTTTGTTTTGTTTTATCTTTCTTCTTTTTCTTTTTGTTTGCTGCTGTTTTTCTTTGTTTTTATTTGCAGGTTAGTTTCATTTTGTCAAGTTTAGGATGCCATCTTTGGTGCTTAGCGAGCTTCCCACGACACATCAGGTGTATTCTCTCCTTTTTAGAACCCTCCATTCAATTTTGATTGTTAAACATTGAGGACAATGTTTCATTTAAGTTGGGGGGTGGTGATTGCAAATTCATATTTTCCTGTGTCAAAATTTTTAAAAATTTGCATCACACGTGCATTTTTTTTTTCACACGAGTACTCATTTTCATTTATAGCTATTTTTGTGAATTCACCGAATCCATTATAATCATTCTACTAAGGCATTCACAGAATTTTTAGTGCACTTATCCAAACTTTGTGGTAAGATGGTGGTTTGACACATGTAGCTAGAGGACTCTTTTGCTTAAGTATTCATGTGTGTTTTGGAGAGAATTGAGAGCCTTCAAATGTAAGAAATTGTGATAAGCGTTCATTGATCTGTTGAATTGGGCACTTCTTTTGAGATTATCATTACATGGTTGGTGGTATGACGACGGATATACTTGGGATATGATGAAGGTCAATTTAGGATTAACGTTTGAGCCTTTCAAGCTAACCCTTCTCATCATAGACCCTTAGTAGCCAACTTTGAGCCAACAAACACATATAATTCTTTTTCATGTGCCTACATCATCCATACCTCTCCACATTGGAGTATAGCCTATACTTTAATTTTTTCTACCCTTGTTGCTTCCAAGTGTGTACTAGGTGTGAAATTTGCGTTACTTGTCTTTTGTGTTGCATTGAAAAAGGTGAAGAAAAAGAAAAAAAGGAAGAAAGTGCAAAAGTGTTCAGTTGGGTGAGCATCAAAGTTTATTCTATTGAAGAAAAAAAAAAAGAAGGAAAAAAGTTGAAAAAAATTGAAAAAGGTGAAGAAAAAGAGAGAGAAAGAAGAAGAAGAATGAGATGTTTTGTTATTCAAAGATTTGAAAAGTTGAAGAGTACATCAAGTGAAAAGTTTGGTTTGCTATGATTGTTCAAGAAATTCTCTTAGTATGTACTTGGAAGTTTTTGAATCCATATTTTCCTTTTCTTCATATAGGCCTAACCCGAGCCACGTTACAACCCTTTGATGTTGATCATTCTGATCTTGAGTAAGCCTGTGGAAAGAGTGGTGGAAGTCTCATTTGTTAGTGCGCCTATCATAAGATCAATGTTTGCTTGTTGCTTGTTCATAGTTGCCTAATTCTTCATTGAGCGTGTACACCCCTTGTCAACTCTATAGAGAGAACCCCTACATGAAACACTTTTATACCCGTGAGATATGGAGTTGAACCTTTTGCTTGAGATGTTCTTGATGTTGCATGTGTCATGACTTGTGGTTAGATGGATACGGTTTGGAACACACACACACACTCTGTGAGTTGCTATAAGTGGATTGATTGTTATAGGATTTTTGAATTCCTTAAATTGCCTTGATTTGCGAATTTAAAAAGTGTGATTAGAAGCCTTCTGTGTGATAATCATTGGTCTCTTTTGCCGTACTTCCATGAAAATTGCTAGGGACTAGCAATGAGTAAGTTGGGGGGTGTGATGAGTGCGCAAAAGAGCACTCTAAATACCCTATTATCGGAGTAAATTGCTAGAAAGTGAATAGGAATATTGAGATATATTTGATATTATTTATTTAATTTCTATTTACATTGAGATATATTTTAGCGGTATTTTATAAGATTTTAAGTCTCAAATAGTGCATTATTTGTTGGCGAGTGCTAGTTTGCAATTGCGCTTTACATTTAATAGTTTTGGAATAATTTTTGGCTTTTTGGCAGATTCGACCATTGAGTTTCAATCGAGATTTGGATGACGTTAAAATTTCAGAATGAGAAAGTGATCTTCATGAAATATTTAGAGGACGTCTTGAGCTTTTCAAAAAGGTCTGTTTTGCAAAAATCGGAGTTCGTTTGGGCCTCCAAACATTATTTCAAAGACAGGCCTAGAAAGCTGCTATGAACCTCTCCGTCCAGCCAACTTGAAGAGGCCATAACTTGAGCTTATGAAGTTCAAATCAGATGGTTCTTGAGCCTAAAATTATCTACTCATCCAAGGCTACAACTTTCGTGAAGAGCCCGAGTTAAGATTCAGTTGCTATCTGATAGAAAACGGAGCGTAAAGTTGACGACTGCTAGCTGCGCGCGAGAATAAGGAAAGTAAAGCAAAGAAAAGAAAGAAGAAAAAAAAAGGGAGTGTGAATAGTCAAAAGGGACTGATGTAGGTAAGGCTACATGGCTGATTGAAAACAAAAGAAAAATGAAAAAAAATAGGAAAGCAACTAGGTGGGCTGCACAAGAAAACAAAGAAAGAAAGAAAGAGGAAAGTCTTGGCCCACAATCTCACAATTCACACGGCTGAAGAAGAAAAATGCTACAGGGCGCGTGATCTTGAAGTTGTGCAGCTGAATTAGAAAAGGCAGTGGGGCCCAGGTGTTGACTCAATCAAGGGGCTTTAGGGCGCAGGCACTAAACAGTTTTAAAGGGAAGAAACATAAAAAAAAAAAAAAGAGGGGGGCTGCTGCGGCAGTAAACAACAACAGGAGCTACGGCTGAAACAGAGGGAGCCGCAGGTGCGGCGCTACTGTGCAGAGAACCAAGCCTGCGGCGCAGAGAAGAAGAAATCAATCGCAGTCAAGCCATGGCCAGAGCTTTCTCTGTGAAATTTATGTTGTCCATTCTGTACATGGGTAACTAAATTTTCAAGTAGAGTTAAGAATGAACTTGCACCATGAATGGTTAGTTTAATTTATTTTGATTCCTGTACATGATTTTTATTTATTAAATTCTTTGATGATCATTCATAATTAATTGTTGAATTTTATTCTCCGAATAATTAAAGGGTTCAATCTGTTTATAGATTCAGTCATGCTTTTTCTATTAAATGGATTAATGTTTTGATTATTTTTGAAACAATTAGTTATTTATATTGATTCAATTCTCTGTTGCAATATTACTCGTTGGGTATATTGTCGTCATTGGGTTTTTTCAATGTGAATAATAATTTGAGTGATTTAAAAGTGTTGAATGATTTTTCAAAGGGTTTTATTTAGTTTAATTTTGGTTCATAATTTTATATCTTTCGATTGAGATATTTGGAATTTAAATTCTCAATTGAGTTAACAGTGAATTAAAAATAATTAAAATACCAGTTATGTGCAAGGGATTCCCGAAACTCTACTGTTCGTTAAATTTGAGTATTTTCTTCCATTAATCAATTTGTTTAATTTTTAGTTGCATTCAAAATCACTTTCTATATTTCTGTTTTCTCGTTAACCGTCTAATACTTCTATAGTTTCAGAAATTCTGTTTATTATTCTTTTAATTTAGTCTCCCTGTGGAATCGACACCCCAAAGCTACACTACAACTACCGCGTTATTCTTTGGGCGTAATCAACTACTAATTGAAATCCCATGACAAATGCTGAAATTACTCACAAGCTTAGTTTAGTTTACCCGAATTTTTATCCGTCCCCCTTTCAGGTAACCGACGACAGTCTTGATTTTGGTGACAATGATGATGAGTTTGACCGTTTGGAAGGAATGTTTAAGTAGTTTCTTTGTGAAAACCTATAAAATTTTAATGGTAAATTTTGTATTAGAAGACAGTACACAGTTATGTATTAAGCCCCACGGGGCAGCTGAATATGTATTGTATATAAAACTTTAGAAATTTTATTATGCTTTGAATGTACTAACAGGTGTACCGCTTTGAAGAGCGGCAGTACCAGGCGGATGTGCGAGAGATTTAAATAAAAAAAGAAAAGAAAAAGTTTTTACGCTTATACAAAACACAGGCCACACCACTGTCCGATACTGTTGCTTATGTGAGCCTTGCCCTAAGGTCCTCGGGTCGAAGGGTGGCAGTCGCGATACGAGATCCGCATAGGGTGGGTTTCGGGTCGTGACACTAGAATAACACCAATCCCTCTTTTCTTTTTCTTCTTCTCCTTCTTCCTTCTTCACTCTCTCTCTCTCTCTCTCTCTCTCTCTCTCTCTTTACCCGCACACACACACATGGTCTGTTTGTGTCATATGCATAGTATATATATATATATATATACATATATACATATATTCATATATTTTGCATCATGCTTAGGTGTTGTATGTATGGGGATTGGTTGTGTTGGGAGGTGGGGTGGCTTTTACATGACATATATATATATATATATAGTGCAATATATAGCACAAATGTGCTAGCAGCCCAAGTGGTTAATTTTTTAAGTTAAAGTTCCTTCCACTTTTTGGTCCAAGGTTCAAACCTTTAGGCCAACTCTTTTTGTCTCATTTTTTCTAATTTTCTCCCTTATGCCTTGTTTGGCAAATGTTCAACATTATTGTTGTTTCCCACACACACACACACACATATATATATACACACAATACACATTATAATGGGCTTATGTACATTATACATTATACATAATAATTAATGTATAATACATACATACATTATACATAATAATGAGCTTATGTAATGGGCTCATGTAATGTAATCGTGTATATATATATATATGCATACATGTATATAAACGCATTTTTTCGGCATCTATTACTGTATGTATTGACTGCCAATACATATACGTGTTTATGTATATTTATGTTATATACACATTGGTCCCCGAACATTGATATTGATTCCATAAAATATTAATTTATGGAACATCGACAAATTTGGTATTAATCCAGGGCACAGTATCATCATTACTCATTTTGTCGATATTGGGTCCTCCTTAATTCTTTATTCCATATTCACAATAATTTTATAATTAATTATCTGTATCGGTCTCATGTCTTCAATTTCGATACTAGTCTGAACTATTTTGACTCGGTTAACCAGGTTGTTAATTTTTTGAACATGCACCATTTTTGGTGTTTTTGATTCATTTCGTCTCTTAGGATAATTAATCCCATTATGGCTTAACGTATTTTTAGCCATTTCGAACAGTACCGTTACATAGCCTAATTTTATTAGGTCGGGGTGCCGTCTTAGTCATATCGAATTTTTTGGGGTATTACATATGCCTTTGAGGCTTATCTTTGTAATGGATTTGAATCCCTTTGATTTGGCCAGCTAAACATTATATGTTGATAAATTTGTGCTTGATGACTTGTTCAGTCATCCCTATTGCAATCGTAAACTCTTTGTGAACTGTGTTATTTTGGCCTGATGGCCGATCCCTTTGAGCTTGAAATCCTATGATTATTCTTTTGTTATACATCCTTCTTTAACCCATGGCAAAATGAAGGATTTACTTACTGAGCTTATGTCACGACCCGAAACCCACCCTGTGGAGATCTCGTATCGCGACCTGCCACCCTTCGGCTAGAGGACCTTAGGGTAAGGCTCACATAAGCAACAATATCGAACGGTGGTGCGGCTTGTGTTTCGCGGAAGCGTAAAAAAATTTTCTTTTATTTTCTTATTTAAATCTCTCGCACATCCGCCTGGTATTGTCGCTTTTCAGAGTGGTACACCTGTTAGTACATTCAGAGCATAATAAAATTTCTAAAGTTTTATATACAATACATATTCAGCTGCCCCGTGGGGCTTAATACATAGCTATGTATTGCCTTCTAATACAAAATTTACCATTAAAATCTCATAGGTTTTCACAAAGAAACTACTTAAACATTCCTCCCAAACGGTCAGACTCATCATCATTATCACCAAAATCAAGACTGCCGTTGGTCACTTGAAAGGGGGACGGATAAAAATTCGGGTAAGCTAAACTAAGCTTGTGAGTAATTCCAGCATTTGTCATAGGGTTTCAATTGGTAGTGTTTTAGCGCAAGAGAGTTTATAAAACAATCACTACCAATTACTAGTAAACTTCGAACACAGAATATATGCATTCGTTAAAACAGATAGCTTTGAAACATTTAAAGTATTCAAGCTGAACATGTACTTCTTCAAATAGAGTATATAAACTTTAAAACATATAGATATGCATAGAAAAAAGAGAGTAAAACTTGCTTCCAATTTCACATATATCATCTTATCACTTTCTTTAGTGGAATCCGTTTCGAACTGGACTCTAGTTTTGCTACAATGGAGATATCTTATGCCTAGGGGATTAGATCCTACTACCTGGCATTTTACGTGTCATAGTTGAATTTCAAAGAAACTCAACGTCACATGTGGTGCTTATGCACGAGTTATCTTGCTTTGTCTGTGGCAATAGGAGGTATAAAAATACTTACAAATAGATGTTATTTAAAAGCATTAAAACATGGCTTCCCTGTAGTTGCATTTAAAACATATAACATATACTTCTTCAATAGGACTTCAAATACTTAGAATAATCAAATTCAAAATATTTAAAGAAATTGACATTTTACTCAGATATGCTAAATATTTCCAAAGAAGATTGTATATAAAAAATTTACTGAGCATGTCACAATAAGATTTATAAGAACAGAATATTTTAAAACAGGAATCATGTAATACTGAATTTGATATTCAATGCTTCAGATATTTTGAACTTAAAACTTCTTCAAATACATGGAGTTAAATCTCCACTTCAAATGCAGGGTTACTCACCTTATACGTTTAGGTTGATGCTATTGTTGTGCTTTCCCCTTGTCCTTTCTCAACCTCTGAAGCATTTCCTTAGCGTTTTAATGTTTTCTCTCTATAACGCCAAGACAACTGTATATCCCTCTTGTTGCAATCACCAACCGGTTTTTCTTGATCCCATTGAGACTGTACACATTCACTTCAACCTCCAACCTTTGGGGAATTTGCCGTCAAGTGTCACAAGCCCTTAATCACGTGTCTTACTCCGGCCTTCAACTGGTTAACCATCCAGAAGCTGCTTACACAAATTCCTCCACCAATATCAGCTACTAAATTTCAAACACGGAAGCCACAATCAAGTCATTTGTTCTGTCACCTATGGTATGAATAGAAATAGAAACCTCATAAAAGAGTGCATTATTAGATCCTAATGATTTATCAGCAAAAACCTTAACTCTACCAAAATGAGTCCATTTGTTTTCCTTTGATGAATCAATCCATGTATACACATCTGGAAAAATCCTCCCAAGGAAGCTCCATTGATTCATCAAGAAAATATCTCTCCAGATCAACAACACCAAAACTTCCCTTCTATCTTTTACTGAAACCTTTGGAACTTAGGAGAGAACAAGCTTCATTGCAGAACCAATCAGCAATCCAGTGGTTTCTCTGCCAGTTTTCCTCTTAACGGAGATCCATTTAATTTGCAACAGCTGTTGGAGGTTCTGCACCGGCTCCACTACCACCATTGCTGCCCTTTTTCCCTACTACCAGAATGTTGCTGCTGCTGCTTTCTTTCTTAATCCATGGAATTAATCTGCCTACCTGCTGGTTCTGCTCCATGGCTGGACAGCAGCTCTGCTGCATGTGTCCCTCTTTTCCTCTACATTTCCCACTCTAAGCCTCTACCAATTCCTTCTTGCAGCAACTGCCTCCAACGCTACACGAACACACACACATCAATCACCTCTAAACACGGATCGGCAAATCCAATCTGCTCAATCTTAACCCAACGGACCAACTTAGCCGTAAGGACCTCAGCCTCGAAGTCCAACTCAGCAACCAACCGCTACCCACAGAACCTCGCTGAACCAAATTTGAGTCATCTTACTACTTCTTCAACCTGAACCGATCGTTTAATCAATTCCGAGCCACCCCACAAAACTACAACATCCACACACCATTCACTCTTCTTCCCTCAACAGTAGTCACGCAATCTCTTAGCACTTCCCTGCACCGTTACACATAGACCGACTCTCTTTTCTTTTCTTGCTTTAGAAGCTTCAAGCTTCTTCTTGTTTTCTCCTGCTTTTTCTATTATATATATATATATATATATATATATATAAAAGCCTCTTCCAGCTTCTTCAAAAAGCTTCCGTATTATTTAACTCTATATATATACATATCTATATATCTATTCATATTTCTATATATAAACCCCTGTTATCCATTTGTTTGGCTAAATCACCCTTTTTCCATGAAGCTTCCTGACCTGTTATAGTATATATACACATAATAATATACCTACACATATATACCTCCACCTGCTGCACCGACACACACTTATATATTTTAACACCCACACACGCACACGTGCACCTGCTGTATGCAGCCTCCACTCACTCTCTCTCCCTCCCTATTTCTCTCCTTCACTGACGTTAAGGTCGGTGGCTTGCCACCCGTCCATGCGTCTTTCCCACTTCTTCCATGTCACGACCCGAAACCCACCCTATGTGGATCTCGTGTCGCGGGGCGGACCCGAAGGCCGTCCCTACTTTTTCCATTCCTGTATCATAGTACTAATATGCAATGTACTAAAAATTTTAAACAATGAACAGCGGAAGTCTTTATCAATTACAGTAATCCAGCGGAAGTCTTTTAAATAATTTAAACAGTGGAAGTCTATTAAATACATGACATAGTTCTACATAAAACAAAATGAGAACTAAACGTAACCAGTACCCAGGGGTGGTGAATACATGGGAGAACTAACATAAACTGATACAATACTTCAAAATGTCCCCCTACGCTCTCAGACTCCTACTGGGGTCTCGCAGCGTCATCACCTGAAATGGGGGGTAAATGGGGTGGAATGAGCTACAAAGCTCAGTAAGTAAAACAGATCTCCAACACTGGTATCGATGATCAATAAATCCATGAATAAGATAATGATAGCCAATCATAAGGAAGGAGATGTTGTGATAGCCAATGAAATAATTGCCACGAGGGCCAATGGAAACAATTGCCACGAGGGCCAATGAAAAGTAATCACAATACACAATCAGAAGTATTGGTGTAAAATGATAATATAACAACCATGAAGTACTGCCACAATGAACCGATCACAATCAAATCAATCAATGCAAGTCCTTCGAGACTTGAAGAATCATAAGGAATAGTGCCATTCAACAATCAAGTTCTGTCAATCATAAGAGATGCTGTTATTCTGTGTCAGGGCTCGACAGACCCTCGATCTTTTGGGGCCCGGCATACCCCCCAGTAAATTCCAATGAATTGCCATTTGTCCGTTCACGGACTTGACCTGTAGGTCCCATTCAATCAGATAGCATCAGATGAGTGTTGTGTCTGAGCACAACTCCCGTGTTATAAACATGTCATGATCATAAGTAATTCCATAGAATATAAAAATGGAATATCATTCATTCAATGAGGATACAATAGTAGGCCTTTCAAGGCATGGTTTAACATGATAACAATGATATAGCAATCAATCAATGTCCACAAGATAGAACAATATCACATTATGGATAGCAATAACATGTGTGCTTTCAAAGCACAGTGAAACATCATAACAATGATACATCAGTCAATCAAATGTCCACAAGATAGGAAAATATCGAATTGTGGAACACAGGGATATCAATACATTCTAGAGTACGAGTTTGGCAGTAAAAGAATGAACTTGGCTTGTGGAAACACCACATGTAAGAGAGAGTGATCCACTTACCTCTATCGTGATTCTAAATCAGGAATCCGTAAGTGTACCCTTGCCTTTCGAGTTCCCTATATATCAGTGAACACGTTTTAGAATAGATTCTATTCATCAAATTTTATGCCTTTTCATCATAAGTATTTCAAATACTAATTTAGACTTTACCATTGAGTCTGGAATGCCGAAGAAAGTCGGTTTAGGCTTTCGCGGAATTCCATTTGGACTTTTGTACTAAAAAGGGCAAAATGGTCATTTTGCACTTTTACGGTATTTTATCCTTCGGGGTTCCATCTCGTAAAACAGACCCCACCATTGGACTCAGAACGTCCGAGATAATAAGTTTTGGCTATTCATTTGTATCGTTTGGACTTCGTTTGACCTATATTTGGATTAAGGGCATTTTTGTAAAAATTAATATTTTATTAATTTTCCTGTTTGGGCCTTAATGGGATTTCTTAAAACATTTGGGGCCGGTTCATAATTTCCAAAACCTGCGGTCTGAACCAGTTGGTTCAGAACCAGAAACCCTAAACCGGTCTGCCCTTCCCCTGAACCAAATGGTTCGGTTTAATTCAAGAACCGGATTCCAATATCCCAGTCCCTATCCTTATCCGTGGTTGGAATAAGCCCAAACCCAATTTCCATTTCCTATCTCCATAGCCAAACAAGCCTAATCCATTTAAATTAAAAACCCAAACGACACAGTTTCACTTACCCATTCATTTTCGGTCGGGTCCCGACCTGATCCGAACCTGGATCCGGTCTAGATTTAACCCGATAGCCTCGCGACATTCCGGTCGTCTTCCCTAGAACTCCGGTAGGGTTCCGGTGGTGAACAGTCACCTTCTACGGCGATGGCCACACAATTTCAGTCAGTTTTTAACCCGTTTTAAATGCCATTTCCTTCCATTTTTTATGTAGATTTTCTTTCCAACCTTAGTTTTCAATTTGACCCACTAGTTCTTCACGAAATAGAGAAAAACCGTGGCTCCGGCCAACTGTAATTTCTCTATTTCATGCTTGTTTACCCACTGTTTTGACCCCTATTTGTTTCTAATAGTTTTCTGCACTTTATAGGATCATTCTTGGGTCATTTAAACAAAGTTTAAAGCATGAAATGTCAAATGTCCGATTATTCTCTAAAAACCCGCAACTATGAATTTCTCTTTGGTTTCTTAACCTTTTTCTATCATTCTTTTTGCATTTAGTTCCATATTTCATGCTGATTTAGACCTTATAATTAGATACAAGCTTCATGCTCTAAATCGTAAAAACAGAACTTAAATCACTTACCTGGGTTTCGGATTTTAGCTCACTGTGACCCTCCAAACCCTTCTGTTTCTGCTCCTGAGTTCTTTGACAATGTCTCTCTCAGCCTCAGTTCCCTTTTTGTCTCTCAACTCACGCCCGTATACACAAATATAAGGAGAGAGACTCCACCGCCTCTCTTCCTCTCTCAGTTACTCCCCCTTCTATGGCCCCTTTCCTTGACTTGTGCTCTGGTGTTCCCTCTGCCAAATGCAACTTTGCATTTAATGGCTTGGGAGACTTGTATTGCACACTTATATACATATATCATATTATATACATCATACACACACACTTCACCCAACCGACACACATACACCCTCACATGCAGTGCACCTACATACTGCCCTTGGCAGTTTCCCCTTTCCCCTTTTTCTTTTCCTTTTTATTTCTTATACATATACATATATACATAATATATGTGCAATACATTATATTATACATGTATACATATACACATGAAATACATGTTTTATACATGTATATACATGTATGTGTAGGGATATAAATCCATTTTAAATCATATACGCATACATTTATTTTGGTCGGGCTACTCATCTATGTTCACGTATGCATGCATGGGAATACGTGCATGCATGCATTACGATGTAATGCCCTGTGGGGCTCGGGTGTTACCTAGCCTTGATCATTCATTTCCATCATTTATAGTTTCCAGTCATACATTTCCATGAAATACCATGATATACATATCTTACCGTTTAAGTTACATGTTTTAACCGACGTACCTCGGTATACGTGACGTATCCCGGGTCAGGATATTACATTCCACTTGTTATCCACTACCACACACACCATACTACACCCGTTCCTTATTGCATGTCCACATGGCACACACAAGACACACTCACATGCTGCACTATGTACATGTGGGATACATCTACACACATATGCACATGGCTGCCTGTAGCAGTCCTTGCTCTCTCTCTTCCTTCTCAATTCTTCTCCTCTCTTCTACAACGTTCTCTTAACTTCTTCCTAATCTATTCTGATTTCTTATTTTCTTTTTTACAAATTCTTTTCTCTTATTTTCATATATATATATATATATATTTATATGATATACCATAAAAGAGCAGGCTAATCAGCACTTGACACGTATGACCATAATCCAACTCATGCTCTGCCAACATGGTTTCCACTCAGCCAATGACTGAAAGATCAAGCATCCAGATTAGCACAAAAGGTCGGAAGTGACCAAACTTATGCCTTCAGAGCGCACGTATCCGGACAAGGGTCTCAGAACTTATCACAGGGTCCAGACCAACACTCCAGACCTCATCACCGCCTTAGCGGATGCCGAGCAGGGAATAAGGAAGCAGTCTTCAAACAAAGAAACAGTCTTCAACAAGGGAACTACCATCTATGGTTATCTTTATGCAATACTCCACAAGGTAACTGCAATCTCCGATGATCAAATCCCTATATTCATGGCATCAAATCCTAATCAACTTAGGAAGGCCACGGTCTATAAATTAAACCCTAAAGGTACGCTTTATTTTATGCTCATTCTTTGGCTTTCAATACAGTCTTTCAATTCCTTTTCACTTACTTAAGCATCGGAGCGGCTACCGCCGGAGCCAATCCGGTGGACCTCTAATCGTCTTTCTGAGTGTTCTACAGGTCGCAGAGTCCACACCTATTGTTAGTTGAAAAGTGCAGCATCAGTTTGGCGCCGTCTGTGGGAACGACTAATCTCCAAGTGCTCTATTCATAAATCCATCTCTTTCCTCACCGGAAAACCATGGCACCAAATCTCCGACCACGACAGAATACTCAGAATTCACAAAACGCTCAACGACAGCCGCCTGCTCCTCGTACAAAGGGACCAGCGGCCAATCCTATGCAACAAGAGATCGAAGCAATAAAACTGACACAATGAACTAGTGCAGGAGCAGTTGCTTGCCATCACTAGAACGCTGGCAACACTCACGCAAAACCAGGCAGCAGGTTCTCCTAGCCCGCCGATCAATTTCGCCGCAGGTACGCAACCTCCTGTTGCCGCGGAGAATGAAGAACTTCGTGAGCAGGCTCCAACTAATCAGCCTGGGCACCCTTCGGGCGTTGCTCGCGCTGGCCGAGATCCACAGCCATCAACAGTCCCTGGCTGGGGAACATCCGCCTTCGTTCCTGATGTCCACTACCGGAGCACTACTCGTGCCCCAACTCTAAGGGCCTCGGGAGCACATCCGGCACCGCAAGAGCCTCATCATGCAGCACCAATCCCTCCGGTTCAGATTCCTCCTCCGTCAGAAGGGCGTACTCAACCCTACTACCCTGAAGCCGAGGCTGTCAGGCAGGGTTCGCAAGATGTCAGACTCAGAGATCCGCGAAGGGTAGAGGAGATTGCCGAGTCTATGGACCGGACAATCGCTTTAAGAGGACCTCAGAACCCTCCGGAGCAAGACGAACTGGTAAGGCTACTCGGATGACTGGCCACCCCGTTCACTCATGCCATCATGTTAGAAGAGAGGCCCAGAAAGTTCATGGTGCCCAAGTTCACCCTATACGACGGATCTGGAGATCCAGGAGATCATCTCTCGCACTATCAGCATACGATGGCCCTTCACGGAGCCTCTGATGCTTTCATGTGCCGCACCTTCATCACCAGTTTAAAGGGAACTGCTCTGAAGTGGTTCCACAACCTCCCTTCAAACTCAGTTACTAGCTTCTACGAGCTCGGTAGACAGTTCTTGGATAGGTTTATGACCAGCAGGAGGCTCAGAAGGGGTCCAGAGTTCCTGTTAAACGTCAAAAAGACTAGGGAGGAATCCCTCAGAGCCTACATCGCACGCTTCAATACCGAACTCACGGAGATCACTAACTGCAGCCCGAAATTCCTTGTAGCAGCCCTGACTGCTGGGCTTGCCCAAGGAGGATTTAGAGATTCCTTAACGAAGAGCCCTCCAGCCAATATGGCGGCATTAATGGATAGGGCCAAAAAGTACATCAACCTGGAAGAAGCCAACCGCACATCCCAGAAGGCAAAGATCTGACCCAGAGGGACAATCTGAAGAAGGAGGACCACAAGAAGGAGGATCACAGAAGAGACTCCAACAAAAAGAGGGCTAGGAGCCCAGAGAAGAGAACAGCACCCAGAGCTGTGTACAACTCCAGACCAAGGGAGTTCACCAACTTCACTCCTTTAAACACCACACCGAACCAGGTACTCCGGCAGATCCGAGATCGGGAAAACTTGAGGTGGCCAGAACCAATCAAAGGAGATCCCAGCCTACGAGACCAAAGTAAGTATTGTAATTTCCATAAAGATCATGGACATACAACTAACACATACAGGACCCTCCGGTATGAGATAGAGCAGCTCATAAAGAAGGGGCGTCTTCGGGAGTTCATCAAGCCGGACGGAAGGCAGAACCCCCAAGACGACAAGCCTCAACAACGGCCAGATCAAAGGCCCGAGCAAAGGCAGGAGCAGAGGGAAGGACGTAACGAGCCTCAGAGGCAGAACAACCATGTTATCTACGTCCTCCATGCTGACTCCCCTATCACAGGAATGTCCAACAGGGCAAGAAAGTGATATGCTCGGGAGGCCAGAGCTGCCCCGAACCTATTACAGATCTCCAATGTAGAAAAGAGGCTCAAGCCAGCACTGGAGATTCAATTCACTGAGCAAGATCTACCAGGGGTACATTGCCCTCACAGTGATGCCCTTGTCATCACCCTCAGAATCGCCAACTTCGAGACCAGGAGAGTCCTGGTCGATACTGGCAGCTTCGTCATCATACTGTTCTATGAGCCACTTAAACAGATGGGGATAGACCATGACAACGTCAAGCCCACCACTGCCGTGATGGTAGCTTTCGATGGCAACCTCAGTACCCCTTTGGGGAGAGTCGACCTACCTACCATCGTAGGAGAGGGTGAAGGGCAGAAGACCACCATCTCGGAGTACATGGTGTTAAACATGAAGTCTCCCTACAACGTCATAATCGGGAGACCCTGGTTGCATCAGATAGGAGCAGTCACTTCGACCCTCCATTAGTGCCTGAAGTACGTACACAACCAGAGCGTCCACTCGGTCAGAGGGTGTCAACCAACCTCCCGAGAGTGCCACGCTATTGCCCTCAAGGAGAAAGCTCCTAAATAGCAATTACAGCACACTCGAGATTGTGCAGATCCGGTTCTCACTCACTCTCCCGAGGTGGAAGATTGCCCATCCAGTATTGAAGAACCCCTGAGCCCAAGGGGACATGACAGCCGAGCTAAACCTGTTGACAATCCCATTAAAGTATTAGTCAGTTCAGAAGCAGAGGGGCGTTATTTGTACATCGGCCTAGACCTAACACACACCGAGCAGGCAAAGATAGTTAGGTTCTTGAAAGACAACCTCTCTATCTTTGCTTGGGAAACCAAAGATATGGAGGGAATAAATCCCGATCTTATAACTCACAAACTGATGGTGCATCCGAATCACCCACCAGTCAGACAGAAGAGAAGGCCGATTGCCCCTGAGCGGCATCGGATTATAAATGAAGAAGTCCAAAGGCTGCTAGACGCCAGGATGATACGGGAAGTGTTCTATCCCGAGTGGCTAGCCAACACCGTGCCTGTCAAGAAGAAAAATGGCAAGTGGAGAGTCTGCGTTGATTATACAGACCTCAACAAGGCGTGCCCCAAGGACAACTTTCCACTGCCAAGAATAGACCAACTGGTTGACGCCACTGCGGGGCATGAGCTTATGAGTTTCATGGATGCCTACTCTGGATACAACCAAATCTAGATGTACCCTCCAGATCAAGAGAAGACTGCCTTCATAACCGAAAGAGGGCTCTACTGCTACAGAGTGATGCCTTTCGGTTTGAAGAATGCTGGAGCCACTTATCAGCGGTTGGTGAACAAGATGTTCAGCCCACTGCTCGGCAGCACTATGGAGGTATACATCGACGACATGCTGGTAAAGAGTCTTCAGAAAGGCAGCCACCTCTAGCACTTAGCCCAAACCTTCGATATCCTCAGACAGCACAAGATGAAGCTCAACCCCTCGAAATGTACCTTCGGAGTTACGAAGGGAAAATTCTTGGGATACATTGTCTTTCAGAGGGGTATCGAAGTAGACCCCACTCAGATCCAAGCCCTGATTGGGCTAAAGTCACCAAAAACGAGGAAGGAAATTCAGGCATTGAATGGCAGAGTTGCGGCACTGAGCAGATTTATCTCCAAATCCACTGACCACTGCCTACCTTTCTTCAAAGCTCTGAAGGGTAGCAAAGCTTTGCAGTGGATGGAGCAATGCGAAGAATCCTTTCAAGAGCTAAAAGAGTATCTAGCCTCTCCAGAACTCCTATCAAAACCAGTACAAGGAAAAAAGCTACTCCTGTACCTTGCAGTTTCCGAAAACGCGGTCAGCTCCGCATTGATCAGACAGGACAGAGGAGTACAGAGGCCTATTTTTTACGTCAGTAGGGCACTACTTGACACAGAAAAAAGATACCCAGAAGTAGAGAAACTGGCCTATGCCTTGGTCATATCAGCTCGGAAGCTTCGACCATATTTCCAAGCCCATCCAATCGAGATCCCAACTGCCTACCCTCTGAAGTCAATCCTGAGGAAACCTGAGTTATCGGGAAGATTGGTGAAGTGGTCCGTGGAGCTAGGGGAGTTCGACATATCATATGTACCCCGAAACTCCATCAAAGGGCAGGCTTTAGCTGATTTCGTGGCAGAATTCACCTCGGCACTTCAGAACAAAGCGCAACTCACCGAAACTTCGGGAACCTGGCTGCTATACATTGATGGATTGTCAACCGATCAAGGTTCAGGGGTAGGCCTGGTACTACAGTCCCTTGATAGGCTCACGTCGGAAAAAGCAGTCAGCCTGGGATTCAAAGCTTCTAATAACGAACCCGAATATGAAGCCCTAATCTTAGGCATGAAGCTTGCCATGGAATACGAGGCTCAGAACCTCGATGTCTTCTCCGATTCCCAACTGGTAGTGAGCCAGGTCTTGGGAGAATTTGCTATTAAAGATGATAGGATGCTCCGGTACTCCGAACTGGTGAACCATTTGAAGCATTCCTTCCAGACATTTACTATCCAGAAAATTGAGAGAAGCCAAAATTGCAGAGCAGATGCTCTGGCTAACATGGCCTCCCGCCTCAAGTCTGAAGCAAACTCCACAATTAAAATCTCCTTTCAGCGAGGATCCAACATTAAGGAAGCCCAAATTGCTCAAATTGATGAACAGCCTCAGAACTGGATGACTCCAATCCTCTAGTATCTAAGATCCGGGCTCCTCCTAGAGGACAAAAACAAAGCCAGGAGAATCCGAATCAGAGTGGCCCGGTACCTGATCCTAAACAACAAGCTTTACAGAAGGTCGTATTCTCAACCTCTATTAAAATGCTTAGCTCTAGACGAGTCACAATATGTTCTGGCTGAAATACACGAAGGAATTTGCGGGAATCATAACGGGGGCAAAACTATAGCCCACTGAGCTCTATCGCAGGGCTATTACTGGCCTGGCATGTTGAAACAAGCTAAGGAATATGTTCGGAAGTGCGAAAAATGCCAGAGATTTGCCCCGTACCAACATCAGCCTTATCATGAGCTTATCCCGATTCCTAGTCCTTGGCCCTTTGCTCAATGGGGGATGGACATTGGGGGTCCATTACCAAGGGCACCTCCAAACAGGAAATATCTCTTGGTGGCCATCGACTACTTCTCTAAATGGGCCGAAGCCGAACCTCTGACACATATCACAGAAAAGGAAGTTGAGAGCTTCACCTGGAAAAACATTGTATGCAGGTTCGGCATACCACGTGTAATTATCTCCGACAATGGGACACAATTCACTGGTAAAGGCTTCAAGGCATTCTGCGAAAATCTCAACATTAGGCAGCACTTCGCCTCTCCAGGCCATCCACAAGCAAATGGGCAAGCGGAGGTCACCAACCGAACAATCCTTGACGGGTTAAAGAAAAGGTTGGAGCAGGCCAAAGGAAAGTGGGCAGAAGAACTCCCCGGAGTCCTTTGGGCCTACAAAACGACCAGAAGAACTCCCACCTCTGAGACTCCCTTCTCACTAGCCTATGGTACAAAAGCAGTAATTCTGGTTGAGATCGGTATGCCAACCCTGAGAACAGAAGCCTTTGAGCAAGAATCCAATGATCAACAGTTGATGGAAAACTTGGATTTGCTCGAAGAAAGAAGGGATCAAGCCAGCATCAGGATGGAAGCCTATCAACAGAGAATGGTCGACGAATCTAAGGTAGGACTCAAGACAGTCAGGCTTTCAAGTCGGAGACCATGTCTTAAGAAGAGTCTTTCAAAATACTAAGGATCCCACTATAGGAAAGTTGTCACCAAACTGGGAAGGCCCCTACAAAGTAACGAAGGTTGTTCGACCTACTACCTACTGGCTAGAAGACATGACTGGGAAGCCTGTTCCTAGGCTATGGAATGTGGAACACTTACGGAAGTATTATCAGTAGAGATGCTTCTTTTACTTCCATAGAATATTCATCTATAAATGCACGGGCCTCTAGAGCCTGGTCATAATGTATGAGTTTTTACACTCGGTCTATCTATAAATGCACAGGCCTCCAGAGCCTGGTCTATAAATGTACAAGTCTTCGTACTTGGTCCATCTATTAACGCACAGGCCTCTAGAGCCTGGTCCATAAATGTACAAGTCTTCATACTTGGTCCATCTATTAATGCACAGGCCTCCAGAGCCTGGTCCATAAATGTACAAGTCTTTGTACTTGGTCCATCTATTAATGCACAGGCCTCCAGATCCTGGTCCATAAATGTACAAGTCTTCGTACTTGGTCCCTCTATTAATGTACAGGCCTCCAGAGCCTGGTCCATAAATGTACAAGTCTTCGTACTTGGTCCATCTATTAATGCACAGGCCTCTAGAGCCTGGTTCATAAATGTACAAGTCTCAGTACTTGGTCCATCTATTAATGTACAAGCCTTCAGAGCCTGGTCCATAAATGTACAAGTCTTAGCACTTGGTCCATCTATTAATGCACAGGCCTCCAGAGCCTGGTCCGTAATATGTAGATCTTAACTACTTGGTCCATTTTTTTTTATACGCAGGCCTCCAGAGCCTGGACCACCTTAATGCACAGGCCTTCCGAGCCTGGTTCGCCCTCAATTGGCAGATTCTATGATCCAGTTCACCCAAAGACAAAAGTTCCAAGCATTTACAAACTAAAGTTACCTAGATCGGAACACCTCAGATCCGATATTTATATTATTTGGCTTATCTGTCAAACAAGCAATAAGTACTATGGTACCGATCAGGAGTGAAGTACTTTGATTCAAGCATTCTTCTGAGTTTCTTTGATCTATTCTTAGAACATTCATGTATCAGAAATGCACGAGAAGGTATTCTAACTGCAGAAGAGTACATTCGAATACAAAAAGCATCAAATCTGAGAAAAAGAGACTCAATTTTATTGATGATTCAGAAGATTTACATCAGTACAGAGACTGGAAATAAAACAGAGGCTACAATATAGAGACCATTACATAAACTATTACAGGAAGCTACTATATCATTTCTATTTGCAGTATCATGGCTTTCTTCCTCGAATGATATAAGGGCACAGGATCCAACCTTCCATTACCGCCGCCGCCGGTTCCATTTGAAAGGAAGAAACCCTGAACCCCAGTCTGCATCAAGGAGCGCCCAGGCCATTTCATCATCACTATCAATGATCTCGGTACCAACGGATGATGAGGGCTTTGGGCCTCAGGAGACTTTTTATTCTCCACCTTTGTGATAAGCACGACGCCCCAACCGATTGAAGCAAGGGGCTCTGCCAAGTCACAAAGAGGAAGAAGCAGCCCACGTTCATCTCCCTCAGAGCAGTTGTCACACCCCGGCCGATTTGAGCAAGGGTGCCTGCCAGAATACAGAGGGAGGGAAGCATCTCGCCTTCGTCTTTATCACCGACACTCCAAGCCTCGGTTGAATTAGGGAGGGACCACCTCCCATCGGAGGAATCTCAACCGGATGCCAAGATGGACAAGAAGATCTCAACCTCCTCTAATCATCCCTTGGAGATTGAATCGAAGGGAAGGTTAACTTTCGGCCACAGTTTAATCATTCCCAACTCAGACTGAAGACCGTCAATCATCTCCGAGTAAACGGCAGTTTTCTTTTTGAAGAACATCTAAAAACCTTTCCAACAACAGGAGCAAAGTAAAAAGATAGGGCGCAACCGTACGCTCCTCTTCCATATATATAGGCCTTCAAAGCCCAAGAGCCACTCAGATGAACCGTCGTAACGGCTGAGCGAAGAGTTCGCTTCGAAATCCCAAACGACGGTGGAGCAATAAGTGAGGCATTAAAACCACCTTCTCGGGTGAAGCAAAAGGCAAAGCCACACACGCAATATATAGACTGTTTAGTCTTGTCCACGTATATGTTGACGTGACAGTCTCTCCAGGTCATTAACGCTTGATGGGCCACGTATACAACAAAGGTCCATCAATTTTAATGTACCTTGACCCTTGTCTTAGCAGATCTGAAGGCTGAAGTTCTGGTCAACCGAACTACAATCACGAAATATTCACTTATTACTACAAGTCCCCGGGTTCAGAACAGTCAGCTTTGAAATGTTTGCAAAGAAAATCTTCAATTACTGACCTAGGGTGTAATATCCCGACTCGGGATACGTCACGTATACCGAGGTAGGTCGGTTAACACATGTAACTTGAACGGTAAGATATGTATATCATAGTATTTTCATGGAAATGAATGACTGGAACTGTGAATCATAGAAATGAATGACCAAGGCTGGGTGACACCCGAGCATCATAGGGCATTGCATTGAAATGCGTGCAAGCACGTATTTCCATGTATGCATACGTAAACATAGATGTGTAGCTTAATAAAAATCAAGGTATGTAAATATGATTTAAAATGGAATTAGACCCCTACATATACATGTATATACATGTATAAAAGAGGTGTATTTCATGTGTATATGTATAAGATATAATGTATTATACATGTATGATGTATTTATGTATATATGTATATCTACATAAGAAACAAAAAGAAAGGAAAAAGGAAAAAGGGGAACTGCCCTTGGGCAGCATACAGCTGTGATGTAAGTGAGGTGTGTGTGTGTCGGCTAGGTGAGAGATGTGTGTGTTACATATATATATATATATAATATGATATATGTATATATGAGTGTAAAACAAGTCTCCCAACCATTTAATGCAAAGGTTGCATTTGGCAGAGGGAGCACAGGTCCTAGGTCAAGGAAAGAGGCCATAGAAGAGGGAGAAACCAAGAGAGGGAGAGAGAGAAAAGAGAGAGAGGCGGTGGAAACTTCTCTCTACAAATATAAACCTACGGGTGTGGGTTTAAAGGCAAAAGAGAGACCAAAGTGAGAGAACATCTTGGCAAAGAACTAAGGAGCATAAACAGGAAGTTGGGAGGGTCATAGTGGGCTGAAATTCAAAACCCAGGTAAGTTCATTAAGTTCTGTTTTTGAGATTTTAAGCATGTATGTTTGATCTAAATTCAGGGTCTTAATAAGCATGCTTCTAGCTTTTAAATACAAGAAAAATGATAGAAAAAGGTTTAGAAACCATGGAGATATCCCAAGTTGCAGGTCTCATGGATAATTTCGGGTCCCATGAATATCATGCTTAAACCTTGATGTTTGTTTATGACAATGGTCCTTAGAGGTGCAGAAAACCATTTGAAATGGATTAGGGTCAAAACAGTGTCCAAAGAGTCACGAAATAGGAAAGATACAGGTCACCGAAAAATCGGGCCGACCCCTTTAGGCTCTATTTCGTGAAGATTTGTAGGGCTTCAATGGAAACCGAGGGTGGATTTGGGGTCCTTGAGGAAAGGGGAAAAGAATGGCATTCGAAATGGGCCGAAATACCACCGGAAATTGGTGATCGTCGCCGGAGAAGATCACTGCGCACGTCGGAACCCTACCGGAGCAGTAGGGAAGGTGACCGGAAAAGCGTGGGGGCTATCGGGTCAAAATTGGGATGGATCCGGGTTCGGATCGGGTCGGTACCCGACCGGTTATGATTGGGTAAGTTAAACTGTGTCGTTTGGTTTTTTTATTTAAAGGGGTTTTGGGCTGTTTGGTTACACGGATAATAAATGGGAAATGGGTTTGAGGTTAACCGAACCATGGATAGGGATAGGGAATTGGGTTTATTGTATTCCGGTTCTTGAATGAAACTGAACCGTTTGGTTCAGGAGAAAGGCTGACCGGTTTAGGGTTTTTAGGTCTGAACCAACTGGTTCAGACCGCAGCTTCTGGGATTTATGAACCGGCCCCAAATGTTTTGAAAAATTACACTAAGGCCCAAGTATAAAAAATTAATTAAATATTAATTTTACAATAATGCCCCTATTCCAAAAAGAGGTCAAACGAAGTCCAAACGATGCAAATGAATAGTCAAAACCTATTATCTCGGACGTTCTAAGTCCAACGGTGGGGTCCGTTTTACGAGACGGAACCCCGAAGGATAAAATACCGCAAAAGTGCAAAATGACTATTTTGCCCTTTTTAGTACAAAAGTCCAAATGGAATTCCGCGAAAGCCTAAACTGACTTTCTTCGGCATTCCGGACTCAATGGTAAAGTCTAAAATAGTATTTGAAATACTTATGATAGAAAGGCATAAAATTTGATGAATAGCATTTATTCTGAAACGTATTCACTGATATATAGGAAACTCCAAAGGCAAGGGTACGTTCACGGATTTCTGAGATAGAATCACGATAGAGGTAAGTAAATTCCCTTTCTCTTCCATGTGGTGTTTCCAAGCCAAGTTTATTCTCTTTACTGCCAAACTTGTACTCTTGAAAGTACTTCACGTTATTGTTATCCATAATGCGATATTGTTCTATCTTGTGGACATTGATTGACTGCTATGTCGTTGTTATCATGTGAACCATGCCTTGAAAGGCTTACTGCTATGTCTTTATTGTCTGCTATGTCTTTATTGTGAACCATGCCTGGAAAGGCCTACTGTTATGTCTTTACTGAATATATGATATTCCATCTTATACTTCCATGGAATAATGAATAATCATGATATGTTATGAATACGGGATTTGTGCTCAGTCACAATATCCATCCGATGCTTTCTGTATTAACTGGAGACCTAAGGGTCAAGTACATAAATGGACAGGTGGCAGGAATGAATTCCTCGAAGGCTTTCCACCGGCAAATGACTGGCATAAACATTGGCATTTTTATTGCATTCCCATTGGCATTTCATTTACATTTACATTGGCATTTTACCTGAGAACAGAGTATATGCATCTCCTAAGAATTGGTATGATTACGTTATTGAATAACACTATTCCTTGTGACTTATCTTAAACTGAGAGGACACTCTTCATTGAATTGATTATGATCGGTTTATTGTGGCAGTACTTCTTGTTGTTGTATTGTTGTTGAGAGATTCATGTTAATGGTGTATCCATTACTCCTAATTGAACATTGTGACTTATTATTCATTGGCTTTCATGGCAACTGTTCTCATTGGCTATTACAGCATCTCATTTCTTATGATTGGCTATCATAATCTTATTCATGGATTTGTATCTTATCGATACCAGTGTCGGAGATCTGTTTTTACTTGCTGAGCTCTCGTAGCTCATTCCCCCTATTTACCCCCATTTCAGGTGATGACGCTGCAAGACCCCAGTAGGAGTCTGAGAGCGTAGGAGGACATTTTTGAGGAACTGTATCAGTCTATGTCTTAGTTCTCCCATGTATTCACCACCCTCGGGTGCTGGTTACGTTTGGTTCTTATTTTGTTTATGTAGAACCATATTATGTATTGTAAAGACTTCCACTAACATTGTGTATTGAAAGACTTCCGCTGATGTACTATTACTGATAAGACTTCCGCTGTTATTGTTTAAGAAATTTTAGTACTTTGCATATTAGTACTATGATACAGGAATGGAAAAAGTAGGGACGGCCTTCGGGTCGGCCCCGCGACACGAGATCCGCATAGGGTGGGTTTCGGGTCGTGACATAGGGCATGAAAAGCAGCTCGGAATACAATTATCTACAGGGCAAAATTCGGTCTGGTATATACTAAATTCCAGAGCAGCGCTATTTGCAACAATTACCACCATCAGCCACAAGTTAAAGTACTACAGAGCAATATAACTAAAGAGACAAGTATCAAGCAAAATACTGTTCCATTCACGAATGTATATTTCCAGTACATTGGAAGTTAAACAAAATATACATCCTAGGCCTGATCAGCAGGAACAGAATCAACAACCGGAGAAGGATCGGCAGGGGCAGCATCAACCATCTCAGTCGGTACGACCACTTCCGTGGGATCGGCAGGGAGGACATCAGCCACTTCACCCTGGATAACAACCTCTGAAGGTTCAGATCCAGGCGGCACAATTGAGGAGACATCAAGGTCTGGAAACTTGGCAAGGAGCCGGGAAAAGAAGTTGTTGAACCCAAACGTAATCAAACGATGGGTCATTCCTTCCAGCTTCAACTTCATTTCCTCCTCATTATCCATCAATGCCTGCTCCACGGCGTCTTCAAGCTGTTTACGGTGCTGATGCCGCATGCCATTCATCTCCGCCTGTAACCTCTTTGCCCGCTCGACGGCAAAGTCCCTCTCTGACTCCATCACAATTAAGGAGTTCTGACACTCCTTCAGCTTCTCTGCGGAGTCGTGAGCCTCCGACCGAGCAGTACCAATTTGAAGCCCCAGATCGTCCAGATCGGCCCTGAGTTGGTCAAACTCCTCCGCAGACGAAGAAACCTCCACCAAAGCAGAAAGGGTGTGCAGGGTCTGCATAATACAAAGTGAACAGTTCAATACCAGCCTAAACGCTTGAAGAAAAGGGAAAGAAAAATAAGGGCCCGACGAACTCACCTTAACCTGAAGAGCGGTCAAATCAGCAAGAAGCTTCCCCGACTTCTGAGGCTTGAGTTTAACTGAGCCTTTAGCCTAGAAGTCCTTCAGAATCCTCTTGGCCTCCTGATCGGCAGAATCAGGAGCCACCGATGATGATGCCCCCTTACCCGCTCGACGAGACGGGACTGGGGGGACCACCGAGATAGGGACAGGAGCCTCTTCCTCCCCCTCTGCAGGCTCAGGAGAGGACAAAACTAACCTCCGCTTCTTTTGAGCGGGAGGAACCGCTGGAGAGGAAGCCTCCCCCGCCGCCACGGGCAGCGATGGCCCGGTCTCCCACTGAGCCATCACATTGCCAGCAATCTCCTCAACACTCTCCCTGGCAGCCATCAATCTATCCGGGTTAACAATAGAAGAATGGTCTCGAATGCTGGGCTTCAAGAGCTTCTTATATTGCTTTTGAATCGCGGGGGAGAAGTCTGGTCTCTTCCATGCACCCTTGACTGCAGAAAAAGCACAGAAATTGATCAGTTCAACAATCGGCAAACAAAACGAAATCAATACAGCCACTGAAAAGTTGAGCCTCACCCCTTGGCCCAGTGGTTCGAGGGAATGCGGAGGGTTGACCTTCAAAGTTCTTGAATTCCCATCCTCCTTTAATGAAAAAGTACCACTTCTTCCAGGTCTTGTTAGAGAAGGGCACAGAAGTAAGGGGCCTGAACCCACTATCAAAAGACATATAATAAAGGCCCTCTGCCTTTTGAAGTTTTAGATCCATATTGCTACGGATCAAATCGAGGGATACCTCGACATTATTCATATGCCCTAACACGATAAAGCTCAACAGATGTCTCCAACTGTTAAGGTTCAGGTCTGCGGGGCAAAGGTTAAACCAACAAAAGAATTGTTTTATTATATCAGGAAGGGGAAGTGTAAGACCCATTTCAAACCAGGCCAGATAGGCACAGATTTCCCCCTCTCTGACGTCGTTTGGGCGATCCTCAGAATCTGGGACCCTGAAAGTAACATTTGTGGGAAGTTTGAACCTCGCCCATAACTCCTTCAGCATGGTTTCGGTAATTACACTCTCACCCTCCTCTCTGTAACCGGATCGACCAGAAGTCTCTCCAGCCCTGTTTGGGGGCTCATCGAATGCATCAACAATCCTAACCCCCGGACTAGAGGGGGGTCCTGCCGATCTATTTTCATCAATATTTACTAACTGCAGTTGAGGAACGGCCTCCGAAGGACTGCCCGAACCAGAGTGTGACTCACAGCCAGACATGGCGAACAAGAGAAAGAAATGAAATAAATAAGAAGGAATGTAGAAGGGGACTAAAAGTCGAACCTGAGATCAAGAAAGGACTGTGAACACCGGATATCCTTCAAAACTTCAAAATATGTCAAATGGCGGTCTGGTACTGTAGACCTTTCCCTCTCTTTATATACACATTCAAAATATGAGCCTTCCAAGGCGAGCCGACACAACGGTTGAAGGTAATGATGAATTCTCAAATATTGGCTGCGCAATAAATGACGCATTAAATTGACGTCTTGAGAAACGGAGGAACAAAACGTATGACTCTTCGCAAGACCCATAACCCTAGTTAAGCCCCAGCTTCTAACTAGGGCTCGGGGGGGGAGTAGCTGATATACCACAAACAGACACACCAATCACCTTGAGACACGTGTACATGCGGAGCTCATAATCTCGATCATACAGAGCAGTGAACAGCCTTCAGGGCATCCTCAATAATCTCGATCATATAGAGCAGTGACTAGCCTTCAGAGCATCTTCATATATATATCATTCAGAGCTGATAATCTCGGTCATACAGTGAGGCGAAGCCTTCAAGGCATTCTCATACACAGATCTCCCAGACCTTATGTTCTGGGCAATATTTATTCAACATTTCATATGGCTCCGACCTTATGGCTTCCTTAACAAACGCCAAGCAGGGAATAGGGAAACAGTCTTCAACACGGAAACTACTATCTATGATTATCTCCATCTACGACTCAATGCTCCACAAGGTAACTGCAATCTCCGATGATCAAATCCCTATATTCATGGCATCGAATCCTAATCAACTTAGGAAGGCCATGACCTATAAATTAAACCCTAAAGGTACGCTTTATTTTTATGCTCATTCTTTGGCTTTCAATACAGTCTTTCAATTCCATTTACTTACTTAAGCATCGGAGCGGCTACCGCCGGAGCCAATCCGGTGGTCCTCTGATCATCTTTCTGAGTGTTCTACAGGTCGCGGAGCCAACACTTATTGCGAGTCAAAACGTGCAGCATCACATATATATATATATATATATATATAATGCATACCATCCATATGCATATGTTTTATTACTGATACATTTTGTTGTGAATTTTAAATTTTAAATTTTTAAATTTAAATTCTTTCTTTCTCTTTTTTTTTCCCTTTCTTTTTATTTGATCACCTTTTCTCTTATTTTATTGTTTCATTTCCCTTCATTATTTCCTTTTATTATTTTATTATCACATTATTATTTTTATTATTTTATTTTATTATCCCATTATTTTTATTACCACATGCTCTCCAATTTTTATATATTTTTTAATATATTTCGTTTTATTTTTCACTTTGTAAATCGAACTTAATATTCACTCTCCATGTTTTGATTTTATAATCGTAACCTTATTTATTTGGATTTTCTTCCTTGGAATCGACCTCGTTATTTAAGGTCTCGGTATTTTTGGAATTTTCATTTATTTCCCGATTAAATTTTTTTAATCTTTGTACTAAGGGTCACTAATTAATAATTAGCGACCTTATGATTCTTTAATCGGGTCAAGGTGTTACAGCTTAAGTTAGCTCACCCCAAAAATAAGACAATTTTTCAGGTAACACAATATGGAAGGAAAAGCGATGATGGTGGCTAATGGAGCTAGTGATATGCTTGTGGGAAACTTTGATGATGTACAACTCCGAGCCTGTAATTTTATTAGATAATGTGACATAGTAACACTAGAAGATATCATTAGATTTGAATGGTGATTAATGATGATGAAAATTGTACTTGGAGATAATCTTATTGATGATTGTTAAAGTTTAATTTGGATATCAAATGATTTACATATGTGTAGATTCCGCACTTGCTTGATAAATAAAAGAGAAAAAATTTTACTGTCTTGTGCGATTCATTTGATTTTGTACGGCCTGTCTAAGTGATGGTGTCGGTCATGGGCCCCTAATCCGTACAGGGTGGGTTCCGGGTCGTGACAAAGTGGTATCAAAGCAAAGGTTAATGGTTCTTTGGGAGAGACTATACCCGCATTGGACTTGATGACTATTGGATGATTAAGATGATTAAATAATCAATAATTTTTTTTAAGAGACAATAGTGTGTTTAGGCACCATGGTTAATGGTCTTTAGGAAAGACCATACTATGGCGAAATTCGATGATTCTTGGACGATTGAGGTGATCAGATGAATAGTGACTTTTGGAATACAATAGTATGCTTAAGAGCAAAGGTTAACGATTCTTGGGAAGGATCATACCAACATTAAGGTTGATGACTCTTGAATAATTAAGTTGTGAATTGATCAGTGAATTATGGGAAACTATAGTCTGTACTAGGGCAACGGTTAATGCTCTTTTGAGAAATATAAAGAGACATAGAGTTAGAATTGTGAAATTTTAGAAAAGTCGGTGGATCTGACAACAAATCTATAGAAGAGATAGCCTATAGAAGACTTAAAGGAATGTGATATGAGGAGTTTGAGACTCTAGATGAATTGATAATATATCAGAAATGTGAGGACTTTTGAGTGAGTCATACATAGACCTTGATAGGGTAAAGACAAACAGAGCCTTGAGAGGCAATCATTGTTGAGTGAGGCTATCAAAGTTAACATTATGAAATATGATGGTTCTAAAAAAAGGCTGACACATAATTAATGATCTTTGGGGATTTTAATAGATCTTGTTGATCTAGATGAAGGTAAGAACCAATTGTGGGCAATACTCTGTCAAGTTAGCTGAATTCAATTCAAAAGTTAAGTGATTAATGATTTCGAAGACCTCTTGAGGGTTAATGTGATCTAATGATCGAAGAGACTAAACTTGCAGTAAAAATTCTAGAAAAGCTTGTGAGGAAAACAACTATATTAAATGGTACATAATTCTTTAAAGTACCACGAGAATAATTGTGATTGTGGGAAAAAGTGAGAATAACAAAATTTGTGACATTAAGGAAGTTGAGAACTTCTATGGTTGGAGAACCTTACTTGATTTTGATAAACCTTGAATGACGAATGTAATGACAATAATGATGAGATGACTAATTGTCGTGAGCAAATTCTAAGATATGATATGAAGTCCAGAATGGACAAAGCTATGGATAGCAATACTTGCAAATGAATGAACGCTAGTATGCTATTAAATTTTTAGTTATAGATGAGATTAATCACCTCACTATGTGGCTTCGGAGCCACGGAACATATAAGGTACTGCCTCTACAGTTAAACGAGTTCTCTAAGAGAACAAATATGTTAGAAATGAATAAAGACTGGGGAAAACGTACTATGATGATAAATCAAATATGACAATAGGCATAAGAAACTAGACATTTGAGTGACCTTTTCTACAAAAATAATGGAAACCAAAAATAATGACTATTATTGGAAAAAGTCATAGGACTTTGAGATTTGAATTGTTCAAAATTGATGTGGAAGGTTCAAAGTGAACCAAATACAATATCACAGTTAAAAGTACTTTTAAAAAGTAGATTGTTATATGAAGAATTAGTAATCGGGGTAAAAGACTACCCTAAGGAATCTTCAATAAGTCTACCAAGACTTAAGGAATAAATGAATTGAATAAACTTACTATACTTCAATCCATAAAGGAATGGGAGACTAAAATCTATGAAAAGCTCAATCGTGAGCAAGAAATAAAAGGTATTCGTACCAACCGATAATTTGGAAGAAATGGAAGAACTAATTTTCTCAACCTATCTAATTCATAAGAATGAATGCATACGAATTCGAAACAAAGGCAAGTATGCCAACGAGTTAGTACAAAAGAGACGAAAGAAGATTGACTAATCTTCGACTTAAGAAACCCACAGAAATGGGGACGTGACTAAGAATCACAAATGGATATTATGAATAAAACAGAAGTTACCGTTGCATTGAAAAATGTTATAATGCAAAAAGCACATGAGTAAACCATCCTCGCAAAAACCAAAGGATACTCATGAAAACAAAAAGGGAATATGATGCTTGCAATACTCAAATAAAGTCACATGAACAAAAGGAGCCTAAAGTGAATGACGTTTCAAATCATGCGACCAAACGCGTGTAGTGAATCCGATGGAGGATTTACGACCAAAAATAAATTGAAGGGAAAGTGAAATTGTGTGAATCAATCAAAGACTTTGTCCTTAATGAAGACCGAAGTGCTTGAATAAAGAAATTCAATACTCTCCAAACGATGAAAGTGGTGTAGTTTAGTTACACCCTTGACTTTCTAGACTACTACTAAAACAAGCAACAGAAAAGAAAAGATCAAGGTACTAGATACCTCCAACTAGCACACAATACACCATACAATACCAACGGAAGTTTGGAAAACCATGGATAAGAGTGTGATTATGACTTAGTGCTAGATAAGATTAATATGACGACTAGACGTGGAACTTGTTACAATACGGGTAACAGTGGAAAATAGTCAAGTTATTGAAGTGATAGCTCAGAGTGAGCAATAGAGGCATAGTGGACCTATAACTGCAGGTCCCAGGACTAAAGAAACTAGTGCTAAAATCTAATATAAGAATTTGGAAACTTTGAGTTTAAAGTTTCGAGGCATTGAGAGTAAAAGTTAAAAAGTCAAACCCTTAACTTTCGAGATCATTATTGAATTAAACAAGCAAGAGTACAAACGAATTGTAGATCCTATTGGAAATACCTTCTTATTTGAGGACACAATGTCCTAGATTCTAGTAAGAAGTCCAAGCGACAAATTAAAAGAAGTCAGGTTAATAAAATTAGCATGAAAATAAAATAGAGCTTTCTAAATATAAATGTTGGAGTTTTGAGGACAAAACTCTTTTTAAGGGGGAGAGAATGTAACATCCTGACCCAATTAAGTGGGGCGATTAAGGATAATGATGATTATAATAATAGAACTCTCTTATTAATCATGGACAATTCTTCTTAAGATTAATATTCTATGAATATAGAAACAAATGTATAAATGAAAGCAATTAGCTATTGATTGGGGACAATCAATTTTAAGAATATGATTTGATAGCAAAGGTCCTAACTTGATAACAATTTACGATTGGCATTAATCGAGGATTAACACATGAATAATTTTTGAATATTAGTACATGAAATACACTTAAGGCAAGACTAATGATGCATGAATAAAGTATGCTTAATCAAGAGATGTTACAAAGGTTATAAATGTTTTTTGGAGAGAAAAATGCTAATTTTGGGGGTAAATAAAATACTTTAACATGCAATATAATGCATATACAAAAAGAAAATAGAAGGAATAAGTCAAAAGGCTCCCACCAAGTTTTGAACCTTGCACCTTATGTAAGCAAATGATAAGCTTCTAAAAAGAACACCAACTAAGCTGCAGCACTTTTGTGCTATGATACCCACTTAAAATGTATATATATAATAAGATCCATATATGGCTGCATACAAAAGCTGAGGTGTCATCAACCCATTGGACTAAAGCCTTAGCCAATCAAAATACATACAGCCACCCTCATGAATAGAAAATGCAGTCATGATATAGAGAAGCCCTAAGATCAAACTTACGTGCATGAGGGGTGTTCAGCTAGAGAGAGAAGAAGAAGAAAGGAAGGAAGGAACCTACCTTGCTTGGCTATTAAATGTTGAACGAACCACCCACCAACCAGAACCAAACTAAGAAGGGGGAAAGAGGAGATCAATGAGAGAGACTAACCACAAAATGGGTAAACTTCTTTCATTGAAAACTTTGAATACCCTCAGTTCTAATTTATGTAAGTTGCATGCATGTGTTTAGTATAACGAATGGGTGAAAATGGGAGAGAAATATTATTGTTTGAGCTTGAGGAACCCTAGGGTAACACTGTGGCCGAATTTAGAAAAAACTAGGTTACGATGAAAACTTAACCAAAGCTTGATTCTGAACATAAGGCTCGAAAGAGCATGAAAAATGGAAGACAATACAATTTGAATCATCCAAAACGGTCAAGAAACTGTCAAAAAATAGTGAGTTACAGTCTAGAGAGAGAAAATTCGATTCATGTGTTTTAGATGGTTTCTTCCTGTTTTACGAACGGGAACAAATTCCCTAAAGCCCCTGAAATCCATCAAGATCAAAACGAGGCAAAAACAATAAGTAAAAATTTACGAAATAGTAAATAAAGATCGTTGCCGAAAAAATGAAGTTTGCTAAAGCGGCCCTTGTAACTACCTATTTCGACGGGCCAACCTAAGTGAAACCAGATTTTGACATTAGATATGGAAACCTTGTGGAAAACTGATTCGAACCTTGTTGGACTCGTTGCCGGAAAAGGTCACCGGAGATCGATGTCGTCGGAGAATGTGATCAGTGCTAGTAGGGCTTCGGTTGACCAAGTCAACTATTGACCAAGTCAACTGTTGACTTGGGTCGGTCAACAGGTCGAATCGGGTCGACCTGCCTAAAACAGATCCTAACTATAAGCCAAACGACGTCGTTTTGATTAAGTGACTGATGACGCCATACTCGAGTCATGGTGACGCGCTAAATTGGTTTGACCAGGTTGGTTCACCTCTGTTTTGGAACTAGTTCACTTGAAAATGGCCTATACTAGACGGTTTGTTTTTAAAGGTTTTTGAAATTATGTTTTGACCCTAGACCTTTTTGTTAATTATGAAAAGACCCAAAACATTTATTAAAAATTAATTTTAAATCATTTTTAAATTATAAGAAATTATCAAAATGCCCTTAGGCCAAATAAAGGCCAATTATAATGAAAGAATAATCTAACCTAATGTTTTTGGACATTCCAGACTCAATGGCAGAATCCGATTTGTGAAATTAGATATTAAAAAATATGAACGGGCAAACTGGAATAATCTCAATTATGTCCTAATGATTAATTAAGTGATCAATTGAACTCCAATGACTATGAAAATACATACCTTAACATTTTGGGACATTCTGGACCCAATGGCGGGATTCATTTTATGGAAGAAGTCCCGAAAATATAGACACATGAAATGTCATAATTACCATTATGACCTTAGTAATCCAAAAGCCAATTAAATGTTAGAGATGGCATATTCTGACTTTCTTTAACATTCTGGACTCAATGGTAGAGTCCATTTTAGTAAACAAAGTACCAAAAGATAGGATACGGTGAAAGTGTAAAATTATAAAAATGCCTCTAGGCTTAATATAAGCTATAGATGTGCAAATTAAGATCTGAGAAGCCCTAAACTAATTATCTTCAATATATCAGACTTGACGATGACGTCATTTTGAGAAAAATAAGATCTGGTAAAAAATTAAAAAAATGATAAATATGTCTATAAGACTTAATAATGTTACCATAAGTGTATAGATGAAATTAAAAGGTCCACATAAATGTTATAAGGACCGTCTGGACTCAAAGATGAAGTTTGAATACGTAAATTATATATGGAGAAATATGAGACATTAAAAGTGTAAATTATCGTTATGCCCTTGAAGGGCCAAATAAGCTATAAAGCATTAAGAACCCTAAATTAAGAATTTGAGGATCTCTTAATCGATTAGACTAAGTTCAAAAGAACTTAAAACGCTGAATAAAGATGTTTGAAATTAGAATGAATACTAATTCAATATATAATTTATTTTTTATCCATGGTTATAAGGTCACCAAATGATAAAAAATGGAAAGAAAACTATAGGATAGCTACTATGGTACCAGTATGGGAATGCAATGCTAAAGACCCAATGTAAGTAAACCTGAACTCTAATATGTGGATTTCTACTCTGCCAATGTGGCCTACTTGTATAATTGTCAATCCTTGTTTCTTGAAATTGTGCATCAATAATTGCTTTGGGTCTACAACCTATTGTTTATTGTGATTTTCATTATGTGCAACTTTGATGATGTATAACTCCAAGCCTTAACTTTAACAATCTTGTAAGAATTGCAATTTTATTAGATAATGTGACATAGTAACACTAGAAGATATCATTAGATTTGAATGGTGATTAATGATGATGGAAATTGTACTTGGAGATAATCTTATTAATGATTGTTACAGTTTGATTTAGATATTAAATGAGTTGCATATGTGTAGCTTCCGCACTTGCTTGATAAATAAAAAAGAAAAAATTTTACTATCTTGTGAAATTCATTTAACTTTGTACTGCCTGTTTGAGTGACAGTGTCGGTCATAGGCCCCAAATCTTCATAGGGTGGGTTCTAGGTCCTGACAATGAAAGAGAGATTAAGAGATCTGGGGAAGAACTTGGAAAATTTTGAGAGCTTTGAGAGAGAGAGAGGGAGAGAGAGAGAGAGAGAGAAGTCGAAGAGTCTCAAGAACGTGAGTTTGAAATGTTTTGAAAATCACTTAGTATTTCTAAATTCGACCAAATGAGTCGACTGGTTTTCATTATCAGTCGACTAATTTTGCCCTAGTGTTAGGGCGATCGACTAGTAGGTCTACTATTTTAACCAGTGCCTAACTCTCTTTTTAAAACTCTTGATCAGTTAACTGTTTTATCCATTCAATTTTCTGGTTTAACTATCAGTCGACTGGTAGGTTGACTGTTTTGACCAATGCCTAAAAACTCTTTTTTTAAAACTCTTGATCAGTTGACTATTTTATCCATTCGGTCAACTGGTCCAACCATCAATCGATTGGTAGGTCGATTGTTTTGACCAATGACTAACAACTCTCATTTTTAAGGCTTCAATAGACCTTATGGTCGATTGTTTTCCATTATCAGTCGACTGGTCTAAGAAGACAGTCGACTAATTTGAGTAGAGGTGATATTTGTCACTTAGTTACCCAAATATTTTTGGTCAATCATTCCTATTTCTCTTCTAATAAAGCAAAATCTCTCATCTTTGAGTGGTTTGGTGAATATATCCGTAAATTGATGGTTTGTATCAATGAATTCAAGGATTATGTCACCATTTTGCACATGATCTCTAAGAAAATGATGTCTAATTTCTATATCTTTAGTTCTAAAGTAATGGATTAGGTTTTACTTATGTTAATTGCACTAGTGTTATCATACTTAATTAGTATGAGATCATAGTTAAGCTTAAAATCTTGAAGTTATTACTTCATGTATAGGGTTTGAGCACAACAACTTTTCACTGACATATATTCTGCTTCAGCAATAGACAAGACTACTGAATTTTTCTTTTTGCTAAACGAGGATATGAGGGAATTTTCCAAAAAGTGACAAGTTCCACTTGTGCTTTTTCCATCAATCCTATAACCGAAAAAATCGACGTACGAATAGCTTAATAGATCAAAAGAGGTGTTTCTAGGATAGAATAGCCCTATATTAGTTGTTCCTAAAAGATATCTAAAGATTCTTTTTACGGCTCTTAATTAGATGTGATTCCTTAGGACAAAATTGAAATATTGCACACAAACATATACTAAACATAATGTCTAGTCTACATACTGTGAGATACAGAAGACTTCCAATCATTCCTATATATATTTTTATTGTCAACTTCATTTTTTTTTTCGTTGTTCTCAAGTTTAGTAGTAGCACTCATGGGAGTACTAAACAGTTTCGTCTCTTTCATTCCAAATATTTTAAGAAGTTCTTTAACGTACTTAGATTGATTGATAAATGTTCCTTCGTTAGATTTTTTTATTTGTAATCCTAAGAAGAAATTTAATTCTCCCATCATGTTGATTTCAAATTCATCTTGCATACTTGGCAAAGTCCTTGCATAGATCTTCATTTGTTGATCCAAAAATAATATCACTGACATATATCTACACAACGAGCATTTCTTTCCCTTTGTTTTAATAAATAAACTGGTATCCATTTTTTCTCTAGTGAATTTAATTTTAATGAGGAAACCACTAAGTCTTTCATACCAAGCTCTAGGCGCTTGCTTCTAGTCATAGAGAGCCTTAACTAGTTTGTATACATGGTTTGGCTTTTCATGGTTTTCAAATCTGGGAGGTTGTTTAACATAAACTTCCTAAAAAATGAATCCATTCAAGAATGCACTTTTTACATCCATTTGATAGATTTTAAACCCTTTATGACATGCAAAGGCAAGTAGCATTCTTATGGCTTCTAATCTAACAACCAGAGCAAAAGTTTCTTCATAATCAATGCCCTCTTCTTGGTTATATCCTTAGGCTACTAACCTAGCTTTGTTTTTAGTTATGTTTCCTTCTTCATCTTTCTTGTTTCTTTGTTCCAATTATGCTTTGTTCTCTAGGTCTAGGAACTAAGTTCCAAACATTGTTTCTTTCAAATTGATTTAATTCTTCTTACATAGCCAATATCCAAGATTCATCATTATTTACACAGAGGGATACCACAAGGATATCACTCGAGGTCCCAAAGAATGAATTATACCTAGAAGGGAGGGTTGAATAGGTAGGTCTTGAATTAAAAAATTCTTTCACATTAATTACAATTCTTGGCTAAGCATAAAAATGACACAATCAACAGCAAATCACTCAACATGATTAATCCAACATTTATTCCCTTCCACTAATGAATAAACTAAGAATCGTCCAATTCACCAACCTATTCAAACTTCACCTATTTGATCAACTAGATTGATTTTATAGTAATTTTCACAATTCGAAGCAAAATCAACCAAGCTATCAATTTTTTATTTCAATCAATTTACTAAATCAATTTTTTCAATATATCAAATTGATAAGCAATTATGGAAATATAAAAAACTCAATTTCTAAAATTAAGAGAAAGTAATTCAATTATGCACATAGTAAATTAAAAGAGATGGAGAGAGAGAGAGAGAGAGAGATTGCAAACCGATTGATGACGGGGAAAACTACCAAGGACAACAACTCTTGGAGTAAAACTCCAGAGTTGGGCCAATGCTCATGGAAGGAATGCACTATGAAGAAAGTGAAATACAACGAATCTACGAACGAGCTAAGTACCTCTAGCCCCGTTCTCCCCGATTACGTCTTCAAATTCCCCTCGAATCCTCAAGCTTCTCATAGCCAATCCTTCAAACAACCGAACTCCTCCATGGTCTCAGACTCCTCCGATTAAGCCACTCAATAATCATGAATCCTCACGACCTCGGTGTCCACCAATCACTCAATGTCGAATCCTCATGTTTAAACTCTGTCTATCGCCAAGGTGAATTTGACGTGAACCAAGGCTCTTTAGATCTGATCGGATTGTGTGGTTTGATCAAATCCGATCAATGAAAATGAGTAGAGATTATTATGAATGTCATGTATGAATGATATCTCATAAGAGCTTCAAAAGCTATCAAAAAATTAGCTCTCATAATTTGAGACTCTCTCACTCTATTTTTGGCTACTCTAAATCGTATTTTCACATGTTCTAAATCGTATTTTTGCCTATTTTTGCAAAGAGCTTGATTGATCCCAAAATGGCTAGAAATTAGAATATAAATATGTTTTCCACCTAGGGTTCGTTCAAACGAACAAGGAATGAATATCAAACGAGTACAACTCTGAGGTTGCATGAAAAGACCAAAAAAAAAATGGGAATAATTTTTTTTTTTTTTTTGGTAAAGCGCTAATTGAATTTCTTTAATTTCTAATTGCTTTTAATTAATTTAAACTATAAAATTTACCGAGCACACCGAGACCGTTTGGTTAAAAGAATCGACTGAATAGAAAATACGGGAATACGTACACGTGAAAATATATATATATATATATGTTTATGGAAATATATAAAATATTTATATATATATATATATGAAAATGAGGAAATATACCTAAATATACATGTATATATGCAAATGTGTATAAGTGTACAATTGTGTGTAATTAAGTGTAGGTGTATATGTGTATATACATGTGTGCCCCAAAGTGTGTGTGTGTGCAGCAGCATGCAAGTGTGTGTGTGTTTGTAATGATGATTGTGTGTGTGTGTGTAAGTAAGTGTGTTTGGTGTATGTGGGAGTAACATAATATATACATATATATATATATATATATATAACACATAACACAAGAAAGCAATTAATGCAAATCAGAAAAGTGGGAAGGGAACAGGGGAGAAATTCAGAAAAGGGGTGTGGCTGGTTGTGTGTGTAAGTGGGTACATTCAGTGAGGGTAAAATATAGGTATATACACACACACACACACACAGTTGCATCATGACATACTCAACCAGCAAGAATAGAAACATCATTTAGGTTGCTGCAAGAAGCAAAGGGAGTGCCATGATGATTGGAGCAGCAGCAGTAGTGAATGGTCTTGTATATATGAATGTATACATAGTTATATACACACTGTCACGACCCGAAACCCACCCTATGCGGATTTCGTGTCGCGGGGCCGACCCGAAGGCCATTCCTACTTTTTCCATTCCAGTATCATAGTACTAATATGCAATGTACTAAAAATTTTAAACAATGAACAGCGGAAGTCTTTATCAATTACAGTAATCCAGCGGAAGTCTTTTAAATAATTTAAACAACAAAAGTCTATTAAATACATGACATAGTTCTACATAAGACAAAATGAGAACTAAACGTAACCAGCACCCGGGGGTGGTGAATACATAGGAGAACTAACATAGACTGGTACAGTACTTCAAAATGTCCCCCTACGCTCTCAGACTCTTACTGGGGTCTCGCAGCGTCATCACTTGAAATGGGGGGTTAGTGGGGTGGAATGAGCTACAAAGCTCAGTAAGTAAATGCAGATCTCCAACACTGGTATCGATGATCAATGAATCCATGAATAAGATTATGATAGCCAATCATAAGAATAAGATGCTGTGATAGCCAATGGAAACAATTGCCACGAGGGCCAATGAACAGTAATCACAATACACAATCAGAAGTATTGGGTGTAATATCAATATGAAGAAATTCAATGATAATATAACAACAATGAAGTACTGCCACAATGAACCGATCACAATCAAATCAATCAATGCAAGTCCCTCGAGACTTGAAGAATCATAAGGGATAATACCATTCAACAATCAAGTTCTGTCAGTCATAAGACATGTTGTTATTCTGTGTCAGGGTTCGGTAGACCCTCGATCTTTTGGGGCCCGGCATACCCCCCAGTGAATTCCAGTGAATTGCCATTTGTCCTGATGAGTGCGCAAAAGTGCACTCTAAATACCCAATTATTGGATTAAAATGCTAGAATGTGACCCTATTATGAGAGTATAATGTTTAATATTTTTAGTTCATTTATATTTAATTTTATGATATATATTCTCTGTTTAAGTGAGCTAATTAATATATTTATTGAATTAGGGAAGCATTGAAGGTCAAAGAAGAGTTATGGAGTATATTGTGCAATTCTTGGCTTTTTGGTAGATTCGACCATTGAGTTTCAATTGAGATTTGGATGGTGCTAGATTTTCAGAATGAGAAAGTGGTCTTCATGAAATATTTAGAGGACGTCTTGGGCTTTTTAAAAAGGTCTGGTTTGTAAAAATCGGAGTTCGTTTGGGCATCCAAATATTATTTCAAAGATAGGCCTGGAAAGCTGCTATGAACATGTCCGTCCAGCCAACTTGAAGAGGCCATAACTTGAGCTTCCAAAGTCCAAATCAGGTGGTTTTTAAGCCTAAAATTATCTACTCATCCGGGGCTACAACTTTCGTGAAGAACTCGAATCGAGATTCCATCGTTATCCAATGGAAAAATGGGCTTGAACATTGCGGCTGTGTGCATATGCGGTTGGAAAAGAAGAAATAAAAAGAATTAAAAGGGGGGCTTGGTTGTACGGCTGAGCAATAGTGCAGCCAAGACAAAAGGAGAGAAATAAAGAAAGAAAGAAAAATATATAAAGAAAAGTCAAACTTGGTGGCTGATCAGGAAACCAAAAGAAAAGCAATGAAAATAAAGAGACCAAGTGATGCGGTAGGCTTGGCTTGCATTCAGTGGTGGGCCCTATTGGATGCAATTGAGGCGCATGGGTTGAATTCAGAAAGCAATGGCTGGCCTGTTGTGCGGCTATCTTGAAGCTGGGCGCTGCTTTGGCTTGTGGGGCCCGACGCCAAAAAGAAAAATAAAGAAAAGAGAGGCAATTGGCTTGGCAGTGGGCTTCGTGTGGGCTGGCTGCCAATGCGTGGGGCGTTAGCTTGCAATTGGCTGATCCATGCGGCGCAAGAGTGGGCTAGGGGCTTGAGGGTTTTTTTTATGCAAATAATATGAAGTCCTGCGGCGAAAAACGGGTTAGGAGCGCAGGACGGCGGCTGGGAGAACAGGAACAGAACAGAGGCACTGTGCGCAGTAGTTATGGCGCAGAGAAGAAGTCGCGGCTACTCCATGGCTCAGTTTTTCTTCGTGAGGTTTATGTTACCCGTCCTGTACATGGGTAACTAAATTTTTAAGTGGGGTTAGAGATGAACTTGCACCATAGATGATTATTTTAATTTATTTTTGATTCATGTACGTGGTTTTCACTTGTTAAATTCTTTGATGATTATTCATAATTAATTGTTGGATTTTATTGTTCGAATAATTAAAGGGTTTAGTCCGTTTATAGATTCAGTCATGCTTTTTCTATCGAATGGATTAATGTTTTGATTATTTTTGGAACAATTACTTATTTATATTGATTCAATTCTCTGCTGCAATATTGCTCGTTGGGTATATTGTCGTCGTTGTGTTTTCTCAATGTGAATAATAATTTGAGTGATTTAAAAGTGTTGAATGATTTTTCAAAGGGTTATTTTCAGTCTAACTGTGGTTCATAATTGTATATCTTCCGATTGAGATTTTTGGGATTTAATTTCTCAATTGAGTTATTAGTGAATTAAAAATAATTAAAATATCATATATGTGCAAGGGATTCCCGACACTCCACTATTCGTTAATTTGAGTATTTTCTTCCATTAATCAATTTGTTTAATTTTTAATTTGCATTACAAAAATCACTTTTCTATATTTTTATTTTCTTGTTAATCGTCTAATATTTTTCTTAGTTTCAGAAATTCTTTCTATTATTCTTTTAATTTTGTCTCCCTGTGGAATCGACACCCCAAAGCTAGACTACAACTACCGCGTTATTCTTTGGGCATAATCATGTCCCTTCACGGACTTGACCCGTAGGTCCCAGTCAATCAGATAGCATCAGATGGGTGTTGTGACTGAGCACAACTCCCGTGTTCATAAACATACCATGAGCATAAGTAATTCCATAGGATATAAAAATGGAATATCATTCATTTAATAAGGATACAACAGTAGGCCTTTCAAGGCATGGTTCAACATGATAACAATGATATAGCAGTCAATCAATGTCCACAAGATAGAACAATATCACATTGTGGATAGCAATAACATGTGGTACTTTCAAGGCACAGTGTAACATGATAACAATGATACATCAGTCAATCAAATGTCCACAAGATAGAAAAATATCGAATTGTGGAACACAAGGATATCAATACATTCAAGAGTACGAGTTTGGCAGTAAAAGAATAACTTGGCTTGTGGAAACACCATATGTAAGAGAGAGTGATCCACTTACCTCTATCTTGATTCTATTTCAGAAATCCGTGAGTGTGCCCTTGCCTTTCGAGTTCCCTATATATCAGTGGATACGTTTTAGAATAAATTCTATTCATCAAATTTTATGCCTTTCTATCATAAGTATCTCAACTACTAATTTAGACTTTACCATTAAGTCCGGAATGCCGAAGAAAGTCGGTTTAGGCTTTCGCGGAATTCCATTTGGACTTTTGTACTAAAAAGGGCAAAATGGTCATTTTGCACTTTTACGGTATTTATCCTTCGGGGTCCCGTCTCATAAAATGGACCCCACCACTGGACTCAGAATGTCCGAGATAATAAAAATTGACTATTCATTTGCATCGTTTGGACTTCGTTTGACCTATATTTGAAATAGGGGCATTTTTGTAAAAATTAATATTTTATTAATTTTCCTGTTTGGGCCTTAATGAGATTTTCTAAAACATTTGGGGTCGGTTCATAAATTCTCAAAGTTGCGGTTTGAACCAGTTGGTTCACAACCAGAAACCTTAAACCGGTCTGCCCCTTTTACTGAACCAACTGGTTCAGTCAAATCTTGAGAACCGGAACAAGATAACCAGTTCTCCTATGCTATCCATGGTTGGAATAAGCCCAAACCCAATTCCCACATTTCCTATCCATGTAACCAAACAAGCCCAATCCATTTAAATTCAAAACACAAACGACACAGTTTCATGTTCCCATTTCATTTCCGGTCGGGTCCCGACCCGATCCGAACCCGGATCCGATTTAATTTTAACCCGATAGCCTCACGACATTCCAGTCGTCTTCCCCAGTACTCCGGTAGGGTTTCGGTGGTGAACAGTCGTCTTCTCCGGCGACTGTCACCGGTTTCCGATGGGTTTTCCTCCCGTTTTGAATGCCGTTTTACTCCCCACCACATGGGGATCATGAATCCATCCTCCGTTTTGATCAAGACCGTCTTGATCTTTACGAATATGGGTTCAAATATTTTCGGCCGATTTTCTGGTTAGAGCTTCATTTCCATTTTCGTGGCTTTTAGGTCACGGTTTTCAATCAAATTTCATCCTAAACGTTTTCTGCACTATTAGGGTTTATTTTCATAAACTTAAACTAAGCTTTTAAGCATAAAACTCGTGAAACCCGTATTATTCATAAAACCTGCAACTCTGTTTTCCTACTTGGTTTCTCAACCATTTAATCTCATTCTTTTTGCAATAAGTTCCATATTTCATGCTGATTTAGACCTTATAAATAGATATAAGCTTCATGCTCTAAATCATAAAAACAGAACTCAAAACACTCACCTGGGTTTTCGGTTCTTGCTCACTGTGACCCTCCAAACCCTTCTGTTTCTGCTCTTGAGTTCCTTGATAATGTTTCTCTCAGTCTCAGTTTCCTTTTTGTCTCTCAACTCACGCCCGTATACACTTATCTCATATATAGAGACATTCCACCGCCCTTGTCACTTCCAACCTTTCTCTCTCGGTTACTCCCCCTTCTATGGCCCCTTTTCTTGACCTAGGTTCTGGTATTCCCTTTGCCAAATGCAACTTTGCATTTATTGGCTTGGGAGACTTGTAATGTACACATATATACATATATTATATTATACACATCACACACACACACACACTTCACCCAACCGAGACACACACACACCCACATACACTGCACCTATATACTGTCCTTGGCAGTTTCCCCTTTTCCTCTTTTCTTTTCCTTTTAATTCTTATACATATACATATATACATAAATATATGTATAATACATTATGTTATACATATATATACACATAAAATACATGTTTTATACATGTATATACATTCATGTGTAGGCGTATAAATCTATTTTTAATCATATATACATACATTCATTTTGATCGGGCTACTCACCTATGTTCACGTATGCATGCATGGGAATACGCGCATGCACGCATTATGATGCAATGTCCTGGGGTGCTCGGGTGTTACCCAGCCTTGGTTATTCATTTCCATCATTTACAGTTTCCAGTCATACATTTCCATGAAATACCATGATATACATATCTTACTGTTCAAGTTACACTATTTAACCGACTTACCTCGGTACACGTGACGTATCCCGGGTCAGGATATTACATTCTTACCCCCTTAAAAATAAGTTTGTCCCCAAACTTAGTATATACTACTATGAAAATAAGTGTGGGTACTTGGCACGCATATCATCTTCTCGCTCCCAAGTAGCCTCTTCCATCCGGTGATTTCTCCACAGAACTTTGACTAATGGAATAGTCTTGTTCCGTAGTACCTGATCTCGACGATCCAAAATCTGAACTGGATGCTCTATGTAACTCAGATTTTCCTGGACGTCTAACGGTTCGTGCTCGATCACTTGATCTGCACTCTGTATACACTTCCTTAGCATCGAGACATGAAACACATTGTGAACATGTGCTAACTCTGAAGGTAAGGCAAGCTCATAAGCTACGGGTCCAACCCTCTTCGTGATCCTGAATGGCCCAATGTATCTGGGACCAAGCTTTCCTCTCTTGCCAAACCTGACTACTCCTTTCATGGGTGATACTTTCAAGTATACAAAATCGCCTTTTGCAAACTCTAAGTCTCGTTAGTGAACATTCGCATAGCTTTTCTATCGACTTTGAGTTGCTAATAAAGGCTGTCGGATCAGTTGTATTTTTCCTGTGGTCTGTTCCACTATCTCTGGCCCATAGAGTTTCCTTTCTCCCACCTCTGTCCAACACAGTGGTGATCGGCACTTCCTGCCGTACAATGCCTCATATGGCGCCATACTAATACTAGCTTGATAGCTATTATTGTACGTGAATTCCACCAAAGGCAACTGATCTTCCCAACTCCCTTCAAAGTCTATGACACAGAAACGCAGTAAGTCTTCTAAAGTCTGTATCGTCCTTTCTGACTGGCCGTCGGTCTCGGGGTGATACGTAGTACTAAGACTCAGTTCCGTGCCCGTAGCTTGTTGTAGTCCTTTCCAGAATCGTGATACGAACCGGGGGTCCCTATCAGAAACAATTGATACTGGAACTCCGTGAAGTCTAACAATCTCTCTAATGTATAACTCGGCTAGTCGCTGAATAGATTGTGTCATCTTGGTTGCCAGGAAGTGAGCTGTCTTAGTTAATCTGTCTACGATGACCCAGATAGAATCACTCCCCTTGACTGTCTTTGGCAATCCTGACACAAAGTCCATCGTGATATGTTCCCACTTCCACTTAAGAATGGGCAGTGATTGCAGAAGTCCTCCAGGCTTCTGATGTTCTACCTTAATTTGTTGGCACTTGACACATCGTGCTATGTACTCAGCTATGTGACGTTTCATCCCAGGCCACCAATAAGTATCCTTAACATTGTGATACATTTTGGTGCCCCCTGGATGTAAAACAAATTTTGAACTGTGTGCTTCATCGAGAATCTCCTTTCTGATTTCGGGTACATCGGGTACGCAGATCCTACCCTGATAATACAATATTCCATCTTTCACTAAGTACTCGAAGTCTATGCCTGTCTCAATTTCTTGAAGAAGCTTAGCTAGCTTCTCATCATGAGTCTGCTGCCCCTTGATCTTATCCACAACCGACAAACTGACTGTAACGTTGGCACATAGTGCCTCGGAGCTGGGCAGAACTATCTCTATTTCCATAGCCTCCAAGTCTCTCAGTATCTTTGTCTGTGTCGTCAACAGGCAAGCTAAACTCCCTGATGACTTCCTACTAAGAGCGTCAGCTACCACGTTTGCCTTTCTTGGGTGGTACTGTATGCTAACCCCGTAGTCCTTCAACAATTCTAACCAACGGCGTTGTCTCATATTGAGCTCCTTCTATGTAAACAGATACTTGAGGCTCTTATGGTCGGTGAAGATTTCGCACGTGGCTCCATATAAATAATGTCTCCATATCTTCAAGGCGAGGACAATGGCTGCTAGCTCAAGGTCGTGTGTCGGATAGTTCTCCTCATGGGGTCTCAACTGTCGTGAAGCATATGCTACCACTTTTCCGTTCTGCATTAACACACACCCTAAGCCCTTGAACGAGGCATCACTATAAATCACAAAACCGTCAGTTCCTTCTGGTACTGTCAATATAGGAGCTGTAACCAAATGCTCCTTTAACTCTTGGAAACTCTTTTCTTGTTCCTCTGTCCAAACAAAAGAATACCTTTCCGGGTCAGTTTGGTAATAGGCGTAGCTATTTTGGAGAAGTCCTTGACAAATCTCCTATAGTAGCCTACTAACCCCATGAAACTTCGCACTTCCGTGACACTCGTAGGTTGAGGCCAATTCATGATTGCCTCGATCTTCTGGGAATCAACAGAGATTCCTTCTTTACTGATCACGTGTCCTAGAAATGCTATACTAGGAAGCCAGAATTCGCATTTCTTCAACTTGGCGTATAACTTCTGCTCCCCTAACTTCTGTAGGACTCTCCTCAGATGTACGTCGTGTTCTTCCTGGTTTTTAGAGTAAACCAAGATGTCGTCTATAAATACAATCACGAAGTCATCCAAGTACGGCTTGAATACACGGTTCATCATGTCCATGAATGCAGCTGGGGCATTGGTCACCCCAAATGGCATAACAAGGAACTCGTAGTGTCCATACCGTGTCCTAAATGCTGTCTTCTGAATGTCAGTGGGTCTGACCTTCAACTAGTGATAGCCGGACCTCAAGTCGATCTTTGAGAACACCTGGGCCCCTTTCAATTGGTCGAACAAATCATCTACTCTGGGCAGTGGATATCTGTTCCGGATGGTAACTTTGTTCAACTTGCAATAGTCGATACACAGTCTTATAGTTCCATCCTTTTTCTTTACGAACAATACAGGCGCACCCCATGGTGACGAGCTGGGTCGTATAAAACCCTTGTCCAATAATTCTTGCAACTGGAGCTTCAGCTCTACCGGTGCCATCCTATATGGAGTCTTGGATATCGGTGTAGTGCCTGGCAATACGTCAATGCAAAACTCGATCTCCCTGTCTATGGGCATTCCTGGAAGATCATCCAAGAATACTCTGGGAAATTCCTTAGCAATGGGAATCTTCTCTAACTCAGGCTGTTGAGAATCAGTGTCTTGAACACTACATAAGAATCCATGACATCCCTTGCGAAGCAGACGCCTTGCCTGGATAGAGGAAACGAAGTAGGGTAGGGAATCCACCCCTGTCCCCTCAAAGTCAACTGTTGGAAACTGGGGGTTCTGTATGAGAACTCGTTTGGCTACACAGTCTATCGTAGCGTGATTGGCGGCCAGCCAATCCATTCCAAGGATAACATCGAATCCACAAATTTCCAAGGGTATAAGGTTAGCCAATAAGTGTGTATCCCCAATCTGTATCCCACAATTCCTATACATGGTATCCCCCAACAATGATTTCCCCGATGGTATAGAAACATTCAGTAAATACCCTAAGGGTTCCGTCACTAGGTTCAATTTAGCAGCATATGTAGGGGATACAAATGAATGTGTAGATCCAGTGTCAAATAAAACATGAGCAGGCTGTGAGCATATTAAAAGAGTACCTGCGACTACAGAGGTTGTAGCCTGCACGTCTCTTGGTAAAAGGGAGAAAACTCGTCCTGCCTGCTACTAGACGTTCCCCTGTCCAGTTCTTTGGGCCGGAGGTCTAAGTGTTGCTATTCCGGTTGTTGGTGCTTTAACCGAAGTAGTGCTGGGCGTGGCCTGATCCTTCTGAGGGCATTCTCTTGCATAATGTCCCTTCTGGCCACAGTAGTAGCAAGCGTTGCTGTCCTTGAGACATTGGCCTTTGTGGATCTTATTGCAACGAGAGCACTTGGCTGCCCCCTTTTTAGTGTTGCTCTATTTCTTCTGACCGGACCCTGACACCTGTGATGCAGCTCCAGGTCTGGTAAATGTAAATCCCTGTCCTGAAGTAGAAGGCCCTTGCCTCTTATTCTGGTTGCCTCCACGTTTTTGGTTCCCTCGCCTCTTGGCGAATTCCTCGCCACTCCTTTCTATGATCCGAGCCGTTTCCACGACATCATCGTAAGTAGTCAGTCGATGGGGTACTAGTCTATCCTTAATAGACCACCTCAGTCCTTCCTCGAATTTACGAGCCTTCAGATCCTCAGTTCTGATAGCATCAGGGGTAAATCTGGCCAATTCGGTAAAAGTGGCCTCGTATTGCTCTACAGTCATCGACCCCTGTTGCAGTACCATGAATTCGGCAACTCTGCGGTTCCGTACTTCTTGGGAGAAGTATTTCTTATTAAAGATCACAGTAAATCGTTGCCAGTCCATGTTTGGCTCCCTCGCCTTCTCATTTATCCACAACTTATGTGCCATTCCTTTAAGCATATACGTGGCATAAGCCACTTTTTAGACGTCAGTGCAATTCAGGATATTGAAAACCCTGTTTATTTCTAACATCCATTCTTCGGCCGCCGTGGCCCCATTTGTACCGTCAAACGTCGGGGGTTTCATTTTCTGGAATCGTTCGTATTGGTATGCCACATCCCGTTCATTCCCTTGAGGATTCCCGATGTTGCCGCCTGCGTTGACAGGCTGCTCCTGTTGTACGGGCTGTGCTGGTTGGCTAGCACTAGCCTGAATCCATGGTAGACTTTCAATGACAATCTGCATCAATCTTTCCAATTGTTCTAAACGATCCATAGGTAACGGACCTTGCCTCGTGTTAACCATGACTGTGAGTAGAACCAATGAAGATAACCAACGAGATAACCAGTGAGATAACCAATGAAATAACCAATGAGATAACCAGTGAGATAACCAATGAGATAACCAATGAGATGACCAGTCAATGTGTAAAACAATTTGTCCATGATTGTAAAATATAAAATGTCAGTCATATCTAACAGTCTTAACTCTAGTCCTATCTCCCATGACTCACAATCGAACCTAAAGCTCTGATACCAAGTTGTCACGACCCGAAACCCACCCAATGTGGATCTCGTGTCGCGGGGCTGACCCGAAGGCCGTCCCTACTTTTTCCATTCCAGTATCATAGTACTAATATGCAATGTACTAAAAATTTTAAACAATGAACAGCGGAAGTCTTTATCAATTACAGTAATCCAGCGGAAGTCTTTTAAATAATTTAAACAGCAGAAGTCTATTAAATACATGACATAGTTCTACATAAGACAAAATGAGAACTAAACGTAACCAACACCCGAGGGTGGTGAATACATGGGAGAACTAACATAGACTGGTACAGTACTTCAAAATGTCCCCCTACGCTCTCAGACTCCTATTGGGGTCTCGCAGCGTCATCACCTGAAATGGGGGGTAAGTGGGGTGGAATGAGCTACAAAGCTCAATAAGTAAATGCAGATCTCCAACACTGGTATCGATGATCAATGAATTCATGAATAAGATTATGATAGCCAATCATAAGAATAAGATGCTGTGATAGCCAATGGAAACAATTGCCACGAGGGCCAATGAACAGTAATCACAATACACAATCAGAAGTATTGGGTGTAATATCAATATGAAGAAATTCAATGATAATATAACAACCATGAAGTACTGCCACAATGAACCGATCACAATCAAATCAATCAATGCAAGTCCCTCGAGACTTGAAGAATCATAAGGGATAATACCATTCAACAATCAAGTTCTGTCAGTCATAAGAGATGTTGTTATTCTGTGTCAGGGTTCGACAGACCCTCGATCTTTTGGGGCCCGGCATACCCCCCAGTGAATTCCAGTGAATTGCCATTTGTCCCTTCACGGACTTGACCCGTAGGTCCCAGTCAATCAGATAGCATCAGATGGGTGTTGTGACTGAGCACAACTCCCGTGTTCATAAACATACCATGAGCATAAGTAATTCCATAGGATATAAAAATGGAATATCATTCATTTAATAAGGATACAACAGTAGGCCTTTCAAGGCATGGTTCAACATGATAACAATGATATAGCAGTCAATCAATGTCCACATGATAGAACAATATCACATTGTGGAAAGCAATAACATGTGGTACTTTCAAGGCACAGTGTAACATGATAACAATGATACATCAGTCAATCAAATGTCCACAAGATAGAAAAATATCGAATTGTGGAACACAAGGATATCAATACATTCAAGAGTACGAGTTTGGCAGTAAAAGAATAACTTGGCTTGTGGAAACACCATATGTAAGAGAGAGTGATCCACTTACCTCTATCTTGATTCTATTTCAGAAATCCGTGAGTGTGCCCTTGCCTTTCGAGTTCCCTATATATCAGTGAATACGTTTTAGAATAAATTCTATTCATCAAATTTTATGCCTTTCTATCATAAGTATCTCAACTACTAATTTATACTTTACCATTGAGTCCGAAATGCCGAAGAAAGTCGGTTTAGGCTTTCGCGGAATTCCATTTGGACTTTTGTACTAAAAAGGGCAAAATGGTCATTTTGCATTTTTACGGTATTTATCCTTCGGGCTCCCGTCTCGCAAAACAGACCCCACCATTGGACTCAGAATTTCTGAGATAATAAAAATTGACTATTCATTTGCATCGTTTGGACTTCGTTTGACCTATATTTGAAATAGGGGCATTTTTGTAAAAATTAATATTTTATTAATTTTCCTGTTTGGGCCTTAATAAGATTTTCTAAAACATTTGGGGTCGGTTCATAAATTCTCAGAGTTGCGGTTTGAACCAGTTGGTTCACAACCAGAAACCCTAAACCGGTCTGCCCCCTTTACTGAACCAACCGGTTCAGTCAAATCTTGAGAACCGGAACAAGATAACCAGTTCTCCTATGCTATCCATGGTTGGAATAAGCCCAAACCCAATTCCCACATTTCCTATCCATGTAACCAAACAAGCCCAATCCATTTAAATTCGAAACACAAATGACACAGCTTCTGTTCCCATTTCATTTCCGGTCGGGTCCCGACCCGATCCGAACTCGAATCCGGTTTAATTTTAACTCGATAGCCTCACGACATTCCGGTCGTCTTCCCCAGTACTCCGGTAGGGTTCCGGTGGTGAACAGTCGTCTTCTCCGGCGAGTGTCACCGATTTTTGATGGGTTTTCCTCCCGTTTTGAATGCCGTTTTACTCCCCACCACATGGGGATCATGAATCCATCCTCCGTTTTGATCAAGACCGGTCTTGATCTTTACGAATATGGGTTCAAATATTTTCGGCCGATTTTTCGGTCAGAGCTTCATTTCCATTTTCGTGGCTTTTAGGTCACGGTTTTCACTTAAATTTCATCCTAAACGTTTTCTGCACTATTAGGGTTCATTTTCATAAACTTAAACTAAGCTTTTAAGCATAAAACTCGTGAAACCCGTATTATTCATAAGACCTGCAACTCCGTTTTCCTACCTGGTTTCTCAACCATTTAATCTCATTTTTTTTGCAATAAGTTCCATATTTCATGCTGATTTAGACCTTATAAATAGATATAAGTTTCATGCTCTAAATCATAAAAACAGAACTCAAAACACTCACCTGGGTTTTCGGTTCTTGCTTACTGTGACCCTCCAAACCCTTCTGTTTCTGCTCCTGAGTTCCTTGATAATGTTTCTCTCAGTCTCAGTTTCCTTTTTGTCTTTCAACTCACGCCCGTATACACTTATCTCATATATAGAGACATTTCACCGCCCTTGTCACTTCCCACCTTTCTCTCTCGGTTACTCCCCCTTCTATGGCCCCTTTTCTTGACCTAGGTTCTGGTATTCCCTCTGCCAAATGCAACTTTGCATTTATTGGCTTGGGAGACTTGTGATGTACACATATATACATATATTATATTATACACATCACACACACACACACACACTTCACCCAACCGAGACACACACACAACCACATACACTGCACCTATATACTGCCCTTGGCAGTTTCCCCTTTTCCTCTTTTCTTTTCCTTTTAATTCTTATACATATACATATATACATAAATATATGTATAATACATTATGTTATACATATATATACACATAAAATACATGTTTTATACATGTATATACATTCATGTGTAGGCGTATAAATCTATTTTTAATCATATATACATACATTCATTTTGATTGGGCTACTCACCTATGTTCACGTATGCATGCATGGGAATACGCGCATGCACGCATTATGATGCAATGTCCTGGGGTGCTCGGGTGTTACCCAGCCTTGGTTATTCATTTCCATCATTTACAGTTTCCAGTCATATATTTTCATGAAATACCATGATATACATTTCTTACTGTTCAAGTTACACTATTTAACCGACTTACCTCGGTACACGTGACGTATCCCGGGTCGGGATATTACACACACACCCACACAACCAATCAGTTATATAGAGAGGGAGAGAGAAGGAAATAGAGAATCACTGAGAAGAAGAAAAGAGGGAGAAACAGGGAAGGAAAAAGAGCTAGTTTTCTCAGGCGAGTGAGGTAAAATCACCAAACCCATCTTGTTTCTCTCTCTAAAAATTTATACATGTATGTGAACCGTTTAAGCCTTTTAAATACATGCATGGCATTAGGGCTTGTTATTTCGATTGAGGGGAAGAAATAGGAACTCAAAACAACCCAAGTAGTACATAACTGTACACAGGACACCATTGAAGGACCTTCAATGGAGCAGACCTGATTCGACCAAAACCAAACTTAGTTTTTTCACTAGGGGCCCAAAATAAACTCTAGTAGGATTCTAAAAACCCTATGCCGCAACCCAGAAGCCTAGAAAAATACCTCCAAAACCTGAGTTACAGGTTCGGGTCTTGAAGATCAACCCCCAAAACTTACACCAAAGCATGATTTTAAAAATGGGGATTTGAAGCCCCTTAAACAAGGAACAAAATAAAGCAAAAATCACTTAGAATGGTTCAAAAATAAGCTCGAACCGAGCCTGTTACAGACCATGATGATAATGTAGAAATCCTATGGTTTGATCCATTTCGATCCAAGAAACCAACCTTGGAAACTTACCTTAAGTCCCAGAAGATCGTAGGAACAAAAAGCAGTCAAAAAGGGCCACCAAAAATCCATGAAATTGAAAGAAGTAAAAACCTACAACTAGGGAAACGCAATCAGGGAAAAGAGGAAGAAGGTGAACAGGTTGGGCCGGATTCCGAGTCGGATCGGGTTTTGGTCGGGACCCGATCCAACGCACCTAAGGGCCATTAGTGGGACGGTGCCGTTTTGAGTGTTGGCTTTTAAAAATTAAAACTGACTTGGGTTTGTTTGGTTGTGAGAGTAAGGAATTAAATTGATGTTCACTATTGGGCCAGGGATATCCTATCCCAATTCGGCCCAGTTGTCCACCGTTTGGTTTTAAAGTAATTTGAAAAATAAAAAGGGGCGCGCACAAGGGCGCAGCCCCTAAGTTTCGACCTTGAGACGTATAGGAAGAAAAGTCAAGCCCCAACCACTTTGGACAGGTACCACCCGTGTCCTTTTTAGGCACAAATATATATATATATATATATTATATAATAATAATGATTAATTAATTAAATTAAATTAAATATTAGCAAAATGGCTCGGAGTCCAAATTAAACAAATTATTAGTGTATTTTGACTATCTTGGACCTTCTAAGACCAATGGTGAGGTCCGTGTTGTGAGACGGGGTCCCAAAAAATAAAAGACCCGTAGGAATACAAAAATGACCAAAATGCCCCTAAGTCAAAGAGTAGTCAAACGAACTCGGATTAAAATGAAAGAATAGTGAATTTTTATTATTTTGAGCATTCCAGACTCAACGGTAGAATCCAATTTATGAAAATAGGTCTCGAGAAGTAAGAACCCGTAAAGTGCAAAATGACCATTTTGCCCTTTTTAGTACATATGCCCAAATTAAATTCCGTAAAAGCCTAAGTCGATTTTGTTCGACGTTCTGGATTCAATGGTAGAGTCTATTCAAGTAAAAGAGATATCATTAGTAAAGAGACATAAAATTTGATGAATAGCATAAAATCATGTAACTATACACTAAGACATAATTTGTGAATCTTAGGAACACCGAAAGGAAAGGGGAAGACAGTTTGACCATTCTAGACAGATACAGTAAAGGGACTACATTCTTACTGGTTAGTAAGCTACACAGCAAACACCACTCCCTAGGGTTGAGACAAACCCATTCAGGTATGATATTTTGCTAAGGAATAGGATTAAGTTTAGGAATGATTTGCATGTTGATTGGATGAATCATATGTTTATTTGATGTTAGATGATCACATAGGGAATGGTTGCTTTGAAACGAAACCTAGAGTTGATTGTTTATATGCTTGTGTGTTCTTTGTTGTTCTTTGGAGTTATGGTTTATTTTATGTGTTAGTGTTGTACATGATTTATGTTCTTGGAGAGTTATTAAGATTGTGAATGTGTGATTTGAGTACGTGTTTAAATTGATTATGTATAGCATACATACATGTGAAATAAGTTTGGTGATTCAAATATTATTTTTGCTTTAAGTGGAATGCATTATTTAAAGCATGCTACATGTGTTGGTAAAATACTTCATTGAGACTGCATTATTGCATGGTGGAATCAAAGGCATATTGGCATGGTGTGATTTTTGAAAGCATAGTGTGGGTTAAGCACGTGGTGCTATGCATTATGAGGGTGTAGATCCTGTGGTGAAAAACCCAAAATTGGCCATTCCATTGGTGCCTAGTATCCAACGGATGCGATCCGTGAACGGGTGTTGGTACTCAGGGTCCATCGAGAACGATCCGTAAGTGAGACATGGGTGTGGCATAGAGTTGCGTGGGGGTGTTATGCATATTTTCATTACATCATATTAATGAATTCATGGATGTGGCATAGAGTTTGTATGGATACGTTATGAACATTACCATTACATTGTATGGATGATTAGGGAGGCATGTAGAAATGAATGTACACTTGCACATGTCACGCCTTAATTTTGTTCCTTGCATTAGCATTGTGTCATACCAGCAGTTGAGCTGACCCATTCGTGGGATATCATATTACAGATGACGCCCCTAGTACATGAGACTCGATGAAGTCTTGAAGAAAGGAGGGGAAAATGACTTAGAAGTATATTTGGCCTTTGGGGCATATTTTGAGATGTAAGGGCTTAAGCCTCAATGATATGAACAATATGTTTATCGAATGTACTTTATGTGTTTGTATATGAAGAATTGAATGCCTATCTAATTGGATTCATTTAAATCGTCTTTTGTTTCCTTTTCTTTATTGTTTTCACTCACTCCTCGGGTTCATGAAAATTCGGGGTGTGACATTGCAACAACTCATTTGATACAGAGTCTTCGAATAAATGAAAATGAATGAGAATGAACTTCTTTATTGTTCGTTCGTACAAGCAATAGAGAGTTGCTCATTCTATGCTTATCTTGTGAACTAAATTTATCCTTTAAGAGTTTTAAATATACATTTTGGGACAATTAGTTCACAACCACAAGTTAATCACATACATGATGATACGATAAAATCTATATCCAATACATGCATGATGAGAGTGTGTGAGATCCAAATCAAATACAAAAGTCTATTTTACCCTTCGAGAACCAAGTTGATTGGTAATGATACACGGTACTGTCTCTTAGATGAACTTAGAGAATAACGAGCATCGAGGTTCTCACTCCTAGGACTTATGTAAGGATTACACACAAAGTACGTTTTGTCTAATCGGATTAGCCAATTACAATATCGAACCTCATGGTCCTAAGAATCATTTTCAGCTTCTTAGATGTTTTTAGGTTCAATTTGGCATATAAATGCTAGATCATTGCTCACATTTCTCAATGATGCTCTAGTAGCAACTTTTTGAGTTGGTTCCCCAATGATTTGATCTTTAGGGTAATCTTTGACAAACTTCCATTCTTTGGAAATGTCTAATCCAACATCTTAAGTTGTAATTTCATTTTCTTATTTTCCATCTTTAAGATATTGATGATTTTCAATATTGTCTTGAAACGGTTGATTTATATTTAAATCATTTTGTACATTATCATCATCTACGTTCTTTTTAGAGATGTAAGGATATGATTCATCAAACACAACATGTATAGATTCTTCTAATGTTAGAGCTCTTTTATTAAAGATTCTATATGCTTTGCTTATGTTGGAATATCCTAAGAAGATTCCTTCGTCGGATTTAGCATCAAACTTTTCCAAATTTTCTTTATCATTTAGGACATAGCATTTACATACAAATACATGAAAGTAGCTAGTGAGTGAATGTTTGCTATTCCAAAGTTCATAAAGGGTTTTATTTAGTTTTGGTCTAATACTTACTCTATTTATCACATAGCAAGTAGCGTTTACTACTTCAATCCAAAAATATTTAGGTAAGTTGTAACACCCTGACCCAGAATATGGCACTCAAACCGAGATAGGCCGGGTCAAATAGCTTAATACTGACTTGTAACCTGAACATGAATTGTAAAGAACGATGTATAGTTTTAGAAACATACGACATTGTCAATCACACAAGTGAAGTTACTATCGATCCCGAGTACCCAAGAATCACTTGTACGAGGGACCCGACAATACGGAGAGTCATGCATGTACACTCGTACATGCCTCAATATACGTACGTAGTGTATTATGTATACATACGTGAGTGTTATATATTGAGATATATATATATATATAGGTATCCAAAATATATACATAAGTATATATATAAACACATGTATAATTATACGTATATGTATATATATATATGTAAAATATAAGAAGTATAAAGTATATATTATAGTATATACATATATATATGTATACACACAGATCAGTATATATATATATATACACACACACATATGCATGTAAGTCGATGAAACAAAAAAGGTGTCGACAATGAGAGTGTGTGAGAGATAGTGTGCAGCAGTGTGTGTATATATAATATATATGTATATTATATATAAAAGATCTTAAGAAAATAAATGAGAGGAAACAAAGGATTTCAGCCAAAGAAAAATCAAGAGAAAAAGGCAGTCAATGAAGGCTGAAAATAAGGGAGGAAGAGAGAGAAAACTGGTGGGCTGCAAGTGGGCATCAAATGGGTAAAATTTGTATATATATATATATGTATGAAGTGTTTAGAGAAAATTCAGAAAACACCGAAGGAAACCAAGAAACTAAGAGCTGAATTGGTTTAGAAGGATTCAGATGAAGAAAAATAGAAAGGAAAGAAAGGAAAAAGGGAGATACTGCAAGCCAGGAACCGAAATTAGGTTGGTGTTATGGAGTTATGTTTTTAATTTTTAACAAGCATGAATGATAGATTGAATTGTAGGGCCTTGTAAATCATGAAAAAAATGAACTAATTGCAAAAAGAATGAAGGAAAAAGAATTAGAAATGAAATAAATATAGCTAGTTGTAGGTTGTGAGTATAGGATCGGTTTTGTGATTTTTGGGTATTAAGCTTGATTTAAAGGATAGAAAATTTTTCATATGAGGTGCAAAAATGTATTGGGAAAGAATTCGAGTCAAAATAGTCAAGAAGTTGTCACAAAATTTGAAAAACTCAGTTCGCCGGAAAATTGATTTTCCACTAAAATCTCGCGATTTGAGAAGCTGTGATAGGTTAAAGCTAAAAATAAAGTTAGCTATGAAAAGCCCATGAAAAGTTGAAGAGGATTGCATTGAGTTTGGTTATAAAACTGACCAGAAAAAGGTGGCTGGTGCTGGAGAAGGCACCGGAGTGTCACCAGAGAAGACAAACAGTGATGGGTTATGGTTTGGGCTGAACTAGGGTCGGGCTCCAACCCGGAACCGAAATGAATAAAACATGTCTCTAAAACTACACCTTTTCATGTTGTATTTTAAGTGGGAAATTGGAGTGTTTGGGAACAAGGGTTGGAAATTGATTAAAGCTTGATTAGGGATAGGGATAGCTTATCCCTGTTTTTGGGACTTAACCACTGTTTGGCTATTCCCAATAGGAATAGTAATTTCTAAAATTCTGAATTGTTCCAAGAGTTAGAGAAATTATAAGTGACCGTAGACTTATGATTATTATGCAATGGCCCAAAGAAATAATTAATTAAATATTAAATTAATTAATTAAAATAAGGGAGAATTTACCAAATTGCCCCTAAGTAAAAAAGGAGTCAAACGAACTCCGATTAAAGTAAAAGAATAGTGAATTTTTATTATTTCGAACATTTTGGACTCAACGGTGGAGTCTAATTTATGAAAAGAGGTCTTGAGAAGTAAGAACTCATAAAAGTGAAAAATGATCGTTTTGCTCATTCTAGTACAAATGTCAAAATTAAAGTCTGTAAAAGCCTAAACTGACTTTTTTTTATATTCCAGACTCAATCGTGGAGTCTAAATTAGTAAAAGAGAAACTTATAGCACTGATGGATAAAATTTGATGAATAGCATAAACTATGTATATAGTAGACTAAGATGTATTTCCTGAATACTAGGAACGTCCAAAGGAAAGGAGAATGATATCTGACTTTCTCGATTATATCATAAAGTTAAGTAAAATCCGATCTTTGTGAGTGGCAAAGCCCTAGCCATGTCATGCATATGTTTCTTGTTATTTGCCAAATTATATTCCTATATACCTTCAGATATTGCTGATTCTATATTTTGATGTTTATTCCAGTTTGTGGCTATAGTAAGTAAAACCGATCTCTATATATGACAAAGTCTTAGCCGTGTTATGCATGTATTTCTTGTTATTGCGAAATTGTGTTTACATCTTTAGATATTATTGATCTATGTGATGCTTATTCTAGTTCGTAAATATTGTTGGATTAAATGGTACATTCTGAACATGTGATTATTATACAGCTTGATGTATGATGCTTGAATGATGTATAGTCATATAGTATACTCTGATGAGAGTCATGATCATTTCATACATCATTGATTAAACGAGTGGCGCATAGTCATAATGCCCATTCGATACTACAATCCACTATTATTATGAGTAGGTCGGGTCTATACGAGCAAGTCAGACGGGTGGTTCTGATTGCAAAAGGGTATGGCCGAATTCTACTAAAGAGTAGGCTGGATGTGCATGAGCAAGGCATATAGAGGGATCTGATTGCAAAAGGGTACGTCGAGTCCTACTGTAGGTTGGGTATGAATGAGTCAGTCAGGTGGTCGGACTTGTTTGCAAAAGCGTATACCGAGTCCTACTGTAGACTGAGTATACATGAGCAAGTCAGGTGGTGAGATCTTATTGCAAAAGGGTATGCTGGGTTCTACTAATATATATACCAGACCATGGAAATCATTCTATACATTGTTGCATCATTGGTTAAACATATTATGTTCCTAATAAATGAACATACAATTGTATGGAGCATTAGGCCAGTTACCTATTGACGTTTTATATGCATGATATCATTGGATGTTTATTATTGCTATTATCATGTAATATGATTTACTGTTGTTGACATCATGTCTTCTTGATTGGATATTGTATTGTTATAACTGTGTATCTTGTTCTGTGAACTTGTTCCTAATAGAGCAAAGGAATTACTTACTGAGTTTTCATAGCTCATATAGATACTACTTTGACTATTTCAAGTAGGACCTTGTAGTTTGAAAGTAGGGATCAGAATCCCGAACAGGCGTAAGGTTGCTGCAGATATATGTATTGCAAGGATTATTTTAGTAGTAAAGTGTAGTACTTGTCCTATGTTCTCCCATCACCCCACGTCCTTGGGGTAGTTGCATTTGGAATTTTTAGGTCTGTATAATTATATGAACTTTAGTATTATAAATGAAAATTTTATCAAGTCTTCCGTTGTTTATTAAACTTGTTGGTTGCATGTTAATGATATTCGCATATCAATATTAAGTTAAAATGAAAAAGAAATGCATCAGGTTTGGCCATTGGGTCGGATCGGTGTCGCGATGGCAGATCCGCACAAGGTGGATTTCGGGTCGTGACAGAACCGTATCAGAGCTCTAGGTTTGAAAACCACTAAGTAAAAGAGCTTTAGTGTTTTCATTGGAGTCATGGGAGATAGGACTAGGAGTACTTATACTGTTAAGTCTAAAGTCAGTCTATAGATAAGAAACTAACTACATTCTTATGACGATTATTATTATATGGATCATTAATGTAATATCCCGAAAATCCGACATGTTATAAACGGCACCAATTTAATAAAAATTTGGTTATGTTACGGTAATAATCAATATAGCCCCAGAGTTGATAGGCCATCTCTGAATTTAATGCCTTCAGATATAAAATCAATATGCTCGGAAAATAATTAACCCAGACGACTGAGTACTGAGATAAATAAATGAGGCCAATGCGAGCAATGAATTATAAAGATTATGCGAAAATAAATAAGTCAGAAACAAGCACCCAACATCGGTAAAATAAACATTCATGATACCGAGTCCTGGCTTTATGCCAAATGTATCGATATTTCATAAAGTAATATTTTATGAAATAAAAGTATTAAGGGTCACAAAATATATTGGAAATATATTTATATATGTGTATAAGAAAAAAATAAAATAAAATAAAATATTGTCACAATATATATATATATATATATATATTATATATTATATATATATATATATTCAGTACATTATACAAGTAAATATTATAGGAAAAACATAATGTATATAATAAATAAAATATTATGTAGATATATACATATTAGAAGCTTCAAAAAGAAGCTATTGAAAAAGGGAATGGTTTCCAAAACAAAAAAAAAAAAGAAGGAGAAACGGCTGGAAAGGAAAAGAAAATTCCAGAATTCTCGATTGGTACAATTATATATATATACGTCCCTGTTTATAGAAAAATTAAGGGAGGAAACTCTAAACAATTCCATTAATCTAGAGAGAGATGGAAGCTAGAGGATTCTAGATTTATCTCTACGTGTATATATATATATATATATATATATATATATATATATAAAACACGCTGCTAACAGGAAGGTCGTGAGAAAATCTGGAGAGTTCTAGATTGAGCTACCACCGACACGCTTATATATATATGTAGGAAAAAATGAAAGAGAGAATTTCAGGGTCTTCCGACGATACAATAGAACACTGTATATATCTATGTGCGTGTGTGTAAAATGAAAGAGAGAATTTCAGGGTCTTCCGACGATACAACAGAACACTGTATATATCTATGTGCGTGTGTGTAGCGTGCAGGGGTTGAGTGCAAATTAGTTTTGCGGGCTTGAGGAATTTGACGAAATGGAGTAGGGACGATGCGTCCAGTTGCGGTGAGAAGGCTGACAAGCGGTGTGTTACTCGGGGAAGGCATGGAGACAATGATTTGGTCGTTGAGTTGGACTTCGAAGCTGAGGTCTCTGTGGCTGAGTGGTCCGTCGGGTTGAGGTCGAGCAGATTAGATTTGCCGATCTGGTTGTATCCATGTTGAGAGGTGATTGAGGTGTGGGTGTATATACGTGTGGTTGTAGAAAGGGGGAACCGAAGGGCGAAGTGAAGAAGTTCGCTGCACAGGGTGGATTTTGTTCGGGATTCCTCTATTTCTGCTGCTTCCAATTGAGAACAGGGGTTACTACTGGAGTTGTACAGGGACGCCTGTTCGGATAGGAGTATCACGTTGGGTTGATCGTTGGAAGGACATTAGCTGGAACGACAGGAGAAGAAAGTGAAGAAAGGAAATTATAGCAGGGGGAGTTGTTGGAAGATGAGGGAAACGTTGAAAAGAGAGAAGCTGTAGATTTTCTCACTCTGCTAGCCGCCTTCTTTGTTCTCGACCGTTGTTTTGTCAAGATTTTGAGTTATGGACGAAGACGAGAGTCTTCAAATTGAAAGGCAGACGTCCTAGGGAAAGAGTTGTGGGAGTTAGGGGCTAGATTGTTGCTGCGGCATTGTGGGATTCAGGGGCTCGATTGTGTGCTGTGGCATTGATCACCATTTTTCCCCGGTTACATCTCGAGGTCGCTAATGTGATTGCTCCGGAATTCTTGGACAAGAAGCTTTGGTTACAAAGGTTTTCAAAGGAAACAATAAATGGCGATTCAGAGGATTCATCGGTCGCATAATTATCAGAAGGTTTTGAGGTAGTTGCGGCAAGAAGAATTGGTAGAGGCTTTAGAGTGGGAAATAAGGGGAACGAACCCAGGTGTGTTGGTGAAAAATAGAGGAAGAGTCTTTAATCAGATTAGCTGTTAAATTCAGATATTGAAGTGAAGCCTGTGATTGTAAAGCTTGAAAGGAGCACAGAAGAGAATTTAATGTTAGCAGAGACTGTTGGAGCAGAACATATTGCAGAAATTGTGAGTCGTTGGACTGGTATACTTGTTACAAGGTTAGGCCAGAAGGAAAACGAGAGGATATATAAAAGAGTGGTGGGATCAAGGTAAGATTTCTGTGCTCTGTTTCTTCTGTATTAAGAACTCATTCTCTCTCTGTTTTAGAATTTCGTTGTTGGCAAACCGTTGTTATTAATTGGGTGGAATTTGATAGATGCTTGTTATTTATGAAATTGAAGAGGCAAACTAAGGGCCATGGAAATTGATATTAAAATCCAACACGAATAAAGCAGCAAGCAAATACTTTAATAAGATCAAAGAATATAGAATTTATATTGAATCTACGGTCTAAATGCAATAATAATTTAGTTTTGTGCCTAGCAAAATTATAATGCCTTGCTTAAAGATTTAAATAAGTGCTTGATAGATAACAATAGAGTCCAAATGACTTATATTATAATTCTGATAGCTACTAAGTTTAATTAAGGAACATAATAGCCTCAATTGAAAGCCAGTGAGAGGGTAACAGGCCATTAGACTATTTTACATGATCCGATAGATGCCTAAAATGATGAATAATATATGAATGGTTAAATTCTGATCTGTCTGTAATTAATGATGACTATTCAAGATGATGGTTATTGAGGATATGCATGGAGGTATCTAATGCATTTGAGGGATATTTGTGAATGGAGATAAGCATAAGTTTGTGAGTAACTCGGACTCCTAACTTGGTGTATATTTTCTGTACTATCTAAATTCGTATACTGTACTACATTATATGCTAAACTGTTTTATGCATTGTACTATTTTAATTCATATGCTTTCATGCATACTTATTGTATTGCATTACTTGTGGCATGATTCTGTTCTATCTTGCCTTCTAATATATCGTGTTGATTCTGTTCGGGTCTATTTTTCTGTCACCCGTGCTTTGGAGTTTGATTTGATTCAAGTTTGATATGTTGAGTCTTACTCTGGGCCCACCACAGGATTGAGCGGTTTTATGCCAGAGTCTGACCCAGAGGGTAGAGGCCCCACGAGTCGTCTGCTTATGGGCAGCTGGGAAAGACTTATCTGTATGATTGGCATTCTATTCTATTTCTGTCCTGCTCAGTTCTGTTCTGTTCCGCTCTGATACCGACCCCAACCGGTAGTGTGCTGTAGGGACGCGGGCCTCCATGTGTGGGGTGGGTGACTGACGAATTATCTTGTGCGGCATCCCACACTGCTTGGGGAAGGTTCAGGCATTTGATGCTATGCCTTTGATTAATTGGTATTTTGTTCTGTTCAGTTCAGTTCTGATCTGTTCTGTCCATTTTGTTCTGTTCTGTTTGTTCTAATCTATTCTGACCTGATTTGTTCGAGCTGCATTTGTTCTACTTGAGTTACATTTGTCTATTTGAGCTGCATTGTTCCACTTGAGCTGCATCTGAGCATGCATGAATATATAAACGGGTTTTGAAACCCATGGCAGGAACTTATGTTACTCACTGAGCTTGTTTAAGCTCATTCTATTTATTTAACATTTTTCAGGAGCTATCTCCATTGGATTAGAAGGCACAAGGATATGACACTAGTAGACTGAGAGGCATTCCCAAGTGAGGATCTGATGGCAATAATATGTGGAGACTTAGGTTCTGATTGACTGATGCTGGCTATTCAGGTAAGAGTGATGATATAGTTGACTTTATTTATATGTAATAGATGTGTAGGGACATGGCTCATGGTAATGGTACATCTAGAGAGATTAGATATGCTCTATGTTATATGTCTGGTTATAGATGTGATCTGTGTCTAGAGTTATTAGTTGTTTAGTTTTAGACTTGCTCTGTGGTACATACTTATGTGGTATATAGTTGAGTTGCATTCCCGAGATAAAAATGTTTTAAATTCCGCTGTTCTGACCCTACATTTGGAGTGCAATTCAAGGTACGGTTCAGAAGATTGCCTTTGGTCGGTCGCATTATCGGTAGGAAAACTGGCAAGACGGCTAACTGGCATCACATCCTCGGTATCCGTGTAGGGTGGGATGCGGGATGTGACAGAGTGGTATCGGAGCAAAGGTTTATAAATAGCAAGGATTCATGAGTGTGATCAGAGCTAAGGTTGAAAATAGTTAAGATCGACGAGTACCACAAAGCAATATCTGAGTAACAGGTTAAGGTTATCTGTACAAGATGGGAACTTGAGGACAATACGATGTGAAATGATTTGGGAGTCATTGTTCTCATAGAATATTAAGTCATGGATTATACACCACAGAGTACCTGAGCCATGGATACTAGGTCCCACTTTTGGAGACTAGACGTGGGATTATGGAAGTCTTTAGTAATAGACGATAAACTAGTGATTCTAAAGCATCTAAGGACTAAGGATCAATTAATCTGAGATTGTAGATATTAGAGATTCACTAATATCATTGAGTTAATGATCTTCGGGGGACATTACAAAAGTTGATTTTCCTTGGATGATCAGGATAATCAGATACTCAATACTTCTTGGGAGACATAAATAGGCCTATAAGTGAAACTAACTATTTTGAGAATTCGAGGATTATATCAGAGTGGCGCAGCGGAAAAGTAAGTTCTAGGTTAATGATTTTTTGGAAAAGATCATACTAGAATTAAATTTGTGGACGATTGATTGACTTAGATGATTAAATGATTGAGTGATTATTGGAGACTATAACATGTTTAGGTTAATAATCTTTGGGAAAGATTATGCTATTGATGGCTCTAGGTTGATTAAAAAGATTAAATGAATAGTGATATTGAACGACAAGGGAGACGAGAACATGTCAATAACGACTACTATTGAGTAAAGGGACAACTTGACATGGTTCGACAAAATATCATTATGCACTGCACTTGTTTAATTATAGTTTACTGGTCAAGGAGATTGAATAAGTGGGTGTCACTTGCATGGTTAAAATCTAATGCTTTGAAATGAAGAAATCTCATAAGTTCAATGTTGAATGTTGTCAATCCATTATCAAAGCTATGAGATGTAGTTATAGCTAAACTAGGGCTATTTTCGTACTAGCGATATCTACATTCTAAACGATGAAAAATCTGGTCAAAAATTATAAATTCATGAGAAAAGCTTTGATTGGAATTGACCTTGTATTGAATTGTGTAGCATTGGCTTTCTGGGCATAGGGTTGTAGTATTGTCCTTGATGTGTAGGCCTTAACTCATGATTTTTGGGTATTATTAATAAATATGAGGGATTGTGATGGAAACTATTTGGAAAATATAGTTATCCTTTACTTTCCTTTGTTTGTCCTCGGGAATCACAGAAGTAGCTTATTGGTTTTTATTTCTTGTTTTCATGAATGATCTTAGTAAATGAGTTCTACTTATTTGAGGAAAATTTCCAAACCTTAAGGTAAAATGGATCTGATATCAAACCTTGGTGATAGTATGCATTTTGTGGATTGCTAACTAGTCTTATTATGAAATTTTGTTGATCTGATTTGATACTTGTGATTGAGAATATCAAAATGATTACTTTGTGAACTCAAATGTCATTGAATGATCTTAGTGATTGATTTTCAATCATTTGAGGACGATTGCCAAATGTGATTTAGATGAAATGGATCTGATATTGATTTTTGGTGATATAACACATTTTGAGGGTGATTTCCAACTTTGAAGTAAATGGCATGCATTTGGTGGATCTATTGATTAAGGGAAAATAACTATAGGTAAGCTAACCCTGACATTGATAATTATGCTTGTGGATATATTGACTGGGGAGACAATGACTATAGGTCAGGTAACTTTGATATTGATCATTATGATTGTGGATATCATAAGGATTATTTAAGAACACAAATCTGATTGGATAATCTTAATAGATGATTTTTAATCATTTGAAAGTGATTCCCAACTTTGAGGAAACATAGATCTGAGATCAAATTTTAGTGGAAACCTATATTTGGTGGGTTGACTTCTGGTGGATATTCTGCATCTGATCTGAACTTATATGATTCGAGGTTATAGACTCATAATACTTGGAGACATGTTAGTCTACTGCTCGAGGTCAAATTGTGTGCCAGTATATTTTGTGGATTGACAAATCAATCTTACTGTGGATTTTTGGATCTGCTTTGAATTTGTATAGTTGGGAATTATCGACTAGTGCCAATTGGAGACATGTCTGTAAAAGTGATTGAGGTTAAGACTTTATGATACATTACTGAATCATTAGATTTCCTCGTAGATAAATATGACTGCTAGATGATTACTTCACTATAAGACTAGTTGAGTTTTGGGGACAAAACTCTTTTGAAGGTGGATAGGATGTAATATCCTGAAAATCCGACATGTCATAAACGACACCAATTTAATAAAAATTTGGTTATGTTACGGTAATAATCAATATAGCCCCAGAGTTGATAGGCCATCTCGGAATTTAATGCCTTCAGATATAAAATCAATATGCTTGGAAAATAATTAACCTAGATGACTGAGTATTGAGATAAATAAATGAGGCCAATGCGAGTAATGAATTATAAAGATTATACGAAAATAAATAAGTCAGAAACAGGCACCCAACATCGGTAAAATAAACATTCATGATACCGAGTCCTGGCTTTATGCCAAATGTATCGATATTTCATGAAGTAATATTTTATGAAATAAAAGTATTAAGGGCCACAAAATATATTGGAAATATATTTATATGTGTATAAGAAAAAAATAAAATAAAATAAAATACTGTCACAATATATATATTATATATATATATATTCAGTACATTATACAAGTAAATATTATGGGAAAAACATAATGTATATAATATATAAAATATTATGTAGATATATACATATTAGAAGCTTCAAGAAGAAGCTGTTGAAAAAGGGAATGGTTTCACCAAAAAAAAGAAATAAAGAAGGAGAAACGGCTGGAAAGGAAAAGAGAATTCCAGAATTCTCTATTGGTACAATTGTATATATATACATCCCTCTTTATAGAAAAATTAGGGAGGAAACTCTAGAGAATTCCATTAATCTAGAGAGAGATGGAAGCTAGAGGATTCTAGATTTATCTCTACATATATATATATATGTGTGTGTGTGTGTATATATATATATATAACACTGCTAACAGGAAGGTCGTGAGAAAATCTGGAGAGTTCTAGATTGAGCTACCACCGACACGCTTATATATATATATATGTAGGAAAAAATGAAAGAGAGAATTTCAGGGTCTTCCGACGATACAACAGAACACTGTATATATCTATGTGCGTGTGTGTAGCGTGCAGGGGTTGAGTGCAAATTAGTTTTGCGGGCTTGAGGAATTTGACGAAATGGAGCAGGGACGATGCGTCCAGTTGCGGTGAGAAGGCTGACAAGCGGTGTGTTACTCGGGGAAGGCATGGAGACAATGATTTGGTCGTTGAGTTGGACTTCGAAGCTGAGGTCTCTATGGCTGAGTGGTCCGTCGGGTTGAGGTCGAGCAGATTAGATTTGTCGATCTGGTTGTATCCGTGTTGAGAGGTGATTGAGGTGTGGGTGTATATACGTGTGGTTGTAGAAAGGGGGAACCGAAGGGCGAAGTGAAGAAGTTCGCTGCACAGGGTGGATTTTGTTCGGGATTCCTCTGTTTCTGCTGCTTCCAATTGAGAACAGGGGTTACTACTGGAGTTGTACAGGGACGCCTGTTCGGATAGGAGTATCACGTTGGGTTGATCGTTGGAAGGACATTAGCTGGAACGACAGGAGAAGAAAGTGAAGAAAGGAAATTATAGCAGGGGGAGTTGTTGGAAGATGAGGGAAACATTGAAAAGAGAGAAGCTGTAGATTTTCTCACTCTGCTCGCCGCCTTCTTTGTTCTCGACCGTTGTTTTGTCAAGATTTTGAGTTATGGACAAAGACGAGAGTCTTCAAATTGAAAGGCAGACGTCCAGGGAAAGAGTTGTGGGAGTTAGGGGCTGGATTGTTGCTGCGGCATTGTGGGATTCAGGGGCTAGATTGTGTGCTGCGGCATTGATCGCCATTTTTCCCCGGTTACATCTCGAGGTCGCTAATGTGATTGCTCCGGAATTCTTGGACAAGAAGCTTTGGTTACAGAGGTTTTCAAAGGAAACAATAAATGGCGATTCAGAGGATTCATCGGTTGCGTAATTATCAGAAGGTTTTGAGGTAGTTGCGGCAAGAAGAATTGGTAGAGGCTTTAGAGTGGGAAATAAGGGGAACGAACCCACGTGTGTTGGTGAAAAACAGAGGAAGAGTCTTTGATCAGATTAGCTGTTAAATTCAGATATTGAAGTGAAGCCTGTGATTGTAAAGCTTGAAAGGAGCACAGAAGAGAATTTAATGTTAGCAGAGACCGTTGGAGCAGAACATATTGCAGAAATTGTGAGTCGTTGGACTGGTATACTTGTTACAAGGTTGGGCCAGAAGGAAAAAGAGAGGATACATAAAAGAGTGGTGGGATCAAGGTAAGATTTCTGTGCTCTGTTTCTTCTGTATTAAGAACTCATTCTCTTTCTGTTTTAGAATTTCGTTGTTGGCAAACCGTTGTTATTAATTGGGTGGAATTTGATAGATGCTTGTTATTTATGAAACTGAAGAGGCAAACTAAGGGCCATGGAAATTGATATTAAAATCCAACACGAATAAAGCAGCTAGCAAATACTTTAATAAGATCAAAGAATATAGAATTTATATTGAATCTAAGGTCTAAATGCAATAATAATTTAGTTTTGTGCCTAGCAAAATTATAATGCCTTGCTTAAAGATTTAAATAAGTGCTTGATAGATAACAATAGAGTCCAAATGACTTATATTATAATTCTGATAGCTACTAAGTTTAATTAAGGAACATAATAGCCTCAATTGAAAGCCAGTGAGAGGGCAACAGGCCATTAGACTATTTTAGATGATCCGATAGACGCCTAAGATGATGAATAATATATGAATGGTTAAATTTTGATCTGTCTGTAATTAATGATGACTATTCAGGATGATGGTTATTGAGGATATGCAGAAGGTACCTAACGCATTTTGGGGATATTTGTGAATGGGGAGATAAGCATAAGTTTGTGAGTAACTCGGACTCCTAACTTGGTGTATCTTTTCTATACTATCTAAATCTGTATACTGTACTACATTATATGCTAAATTGTTTTATGCATTGTACTGTTTTAATGCATATGCTTTCATGCATACTTATTGTATTTCATTACTTGTGGCATGATTCTGTTCTATCTTGCCTTCTGATATATCGTGTTGATTCTGTTCGGGTCTGTTTTTCTGTCACCCATGCTTTGGAGTTTGATTTGATTCAGTTTGATATGTTGAGTCTTACTCTGGGCCCACCACAGGATTGAGCAGTTTTATGCCAGAGTCTGACCCAGAGGGTAGAGGCCCCACGAGTCGTCCGCTTATGGGCAAGCTGGGAAAGACTTATCTGTATGATTGGCATTCTGTTTTGTTTCTGTCCCGCTCAGTTCTGTTCTATTTTGCTCTGATACCGACCCCAACCGGTAGTGTGCCGTGGGGACGCGGGCCTCCATGTGTTGGGTGGGTGACTGACGGATTATCTTGTGTGGCATCCCACACTACCTGGGGAAGGTTCAGGCATTTGATGCTATGCCTTTGATTGATTGGTATTCTATTTTATTCAGTTCAGTTCTGATCTGTTCTGTCCGTTTTGTTCTGTTCTGTTTATTCTGATCTATTCTGACCTAATCTATTTGAGCTGCATTTGTTCTACTTGAGCTACATTTGTCTATTTGAGCTGCATTGTTCCACTTGAGCTGCATCTGAGCGTGCATGTATATATAAACGGGTTTTGAAACCCATGGCAAGAACCTATGTTACTCACTGAGCTTGTTTAAGCTCATTCCATTTATTTATCATTTTTCAGGAGTTATCTCCATTGGATTAGAAGGCACAATGATATGACACTAGTAGACTGAGAGGCATTCCCGAAGTGAGGATTTGATGGCAATAATATGTGGAGACTTGGGTTCTGATTGACTGATGCTGGCTATTCAGGTGAGAGTGATGATATAGTTGACTTTATTTATATGCAATAGATGTGTAGGGACATGGCTCATGGTAATGGTACATCTAGAGAGATTAGATATGCTCTGTGTTATATGTCTAGTTATAGATGTGATCTGTGGCTAGAGTTATTAGTTGTTTAGTTTTAGACTTGCTCTGTGGTACATACTTATGTGGTATATAGTTGAGTTGCATTCCCGAGATAAAAATATTTTAAATTTCGCTGTTCTGACCCTATATTTGGAGTGCAATTCAAGGTACGGTTCAGAAGATTGCCTTTGGTCGGTTTCATTGTCGGCGGGAAAACCGGCAAGGCGGCTAACTAGCATCACATCTTTGGCATCTACGTAGGGTGGGGTGCGGGATGTGACAATTAATATTTTTCAGTAAATGGTAAATACCTGAAGCTCTTATATAGCTACACATTGACTGTTACGATTCCTTCAGGTGAGACTACTACTAGATAAAGTAAAGTAAGAAGGAATAGTGCTTCTTAGATTATGAACATTCGAGTTTTAGGGACAAAACTTAATTTAAGGGGGTAGAATGTAACACCCTAACCTAAAATATGGCACTCAAACCGAAATAGGCCGGGTCAAATAGCGTAATACCGACTTGTAACCCAACATGAATTGTAAAGAACAATGTATAACTTTAAAAACATACTAAAATGTCAATCGCACGAGTGAAGTTACTATAGATCCCGAGTACCCAAGAATCACTTGTACGAGGGACCCGACAGTACGGAGAGTCGTGCATGTACACTTGTATATGCCTCGATATACATGCATAGTGTATTATGTATACGTACGTGATTGTTATATATTGAGATATATGTATATATATATAGGTCTCCAAAATATATACATAAGTATAAAGTATATATTATAGTATATATACATATATACATATATATGTATACACACATATCAGTATATATATATATATATACACACACATATGCATGCAAGTTGCATGCAAGTGGATGAAACAAAAAAGGGTGTCGGCAGTGAGAATGTGTGAGAGATAGTGTGCAGTAGTGTGTATATATAATATATATGTATATTATATATAAAATATCTTAAGCAAATAAATGAGAGGAAACAAAGGTTTTCGGCCAAAGAAAAATCAAGAGAAAAAGGCAGTCAATGAAGGCTGGAAATAAGGGAGGAAGGGAGAGAAAAATGGTGGGTTGCAAGTGGGCGTCAAGTGGGTAAAATTTTTCTATATATATGTATGAAATATTTAGAGAAAATTCAGAAAACACCAAAGGAAACCAAGAAACTAAGAGCTTAATTGGTTCAGAAGGATTCAGAAGAAGAAAAACAGAAAGGAAAGAAAAGAAAAATGGAGATAGTGCAAGCCAAGAACCGAAATTAGGTTGGTGTTATGGAATTTTGTTTTTAATTTTTAACAAACATAAATGATAGATTGAATTGTAGGGCCTTTTAAATCATGAAAAGATGAACTAATTGCAAAAAGAATGCATGAAAAAGAGTTAGAAATGAAAGAAATATAGCTAGTTGCAGGTTGTAAGGATAGGATCGATTTTGTGATTTTTGGGAATTAAGCTTGATTTAAAGGATAGGAAATTTTTCATATGAGGTGCAGAAATGTATTGGGAAAGAATTCGAGTCAAAACGGTCAAGAAATTGTCACAAAATTTGAAAAACCCAGTTCTCCGAAAAACTGGTTTCCCACTAAAATCTCGCGGTTTGAGAAGCAATGATAGGTTAAAGTTAAAAATGATGTTAGATATGAAAAGCCCATGAAAAGTTGAAGAGGATTGCATTGAGTTTGGTTAGAAAACTGACTGGAAAAAGGTGGCCGGTGTAACACCCCGACTTTGTGTAATTAATAATTAGTTATTAATTATTAATTAATACTGGCTTATAGAATGATCTAGGGAATTAATCATAATCCCGGCTGTCATGATAGACCGATAAAATAATTAAATATGTCTGGAGGAAAAGGGTAAAATACCCGAACCCAATTACTGATTAATTCGGCGAAATAACACCACTTTAACACTAACGAAATCTGAATTAGCTAACCCGAAAAATCCTGAATGTTTAATAAATGACACGAACCTCTGACACTGAAGATAACTGAAATATGAAACTCCCGAAACAAACCGTGTCGAAAAAGGAGTTACGGAATGAAAGTTATGAAGGAAATACTGAAACTGAATTTCTACTCAACCAAACGTGGCCTTAACCGAAAATATGGGAAAAATGGCCAAATGGGAGGCCAAGGGAATTGAACCCTTGACCTTTGAGTGAAAAGAAACCTCATCCAAAAAATAACCAACTGGGCTAGTTGCATCTTTGTGACCATATATACAATGAAATGTATATACATACAAATCTGAATAGGCCACCTCCCAAGTGACCAATGAACAAGCATGCAACACATCAGCATGCATCACCCTATGCCCCCTAGGCTATCATGCCTACACATCACATGATGACCCCTCCCCCAACCCAAATGCATGCAAGCCAATGATGGTATATCTCACAAATCAATAACCATTTCATATGTGATATATGGTGAGGGTGAGATCAGAAATTGGGGGATCTGATATACTGATATAGAGGAGGTGATAAGGTGTGAGAACTGATCTGTTAAGAGAGAGAAACCATGTGAGATCAAGTGAGCTTATGTGTGAGAAACCATTGTGAAAATGGTGTGTATGTCCATGGTCTACACATGATGGTGTTCCATGAAGATGCATCAAGAGGAAGGAACTGAGGACCGAGGTGCCAAGGATCAAAGAGTGAACCATTGAAGTAGGGACGTTCACTGTTGATAGGTAAACACCTCAAAAACTGCTTTGGTTTTCTGTTTAAATTTTCATACTGTTTTGATTGATTTATACCATATTAACTGCATGCATGCACCTGAATGTAGAAGAGGATGATAATAACAAAGAATGGGGTGAAAACTGCACTGTTTGGGCACTAGACCATGATAGGCCGAGAGGGGTAAATTCTGGGTTTTTTTAAAATCTACACTAAGCTCGGTTTGATGCGTATAGGCATGACAAGCGTGGAAAATGGAACTTAACACAACTTGAACGGACCAAAATGGTCCAAAAATGAGCTAGATATGGGCAGTTGCAGGTGCGGCTGACCCAAAACGATAATCCTCCAATCGATTGGTTTTGTAGGATTTTAGCACACCAAACTGTTCCTAAGAGTTCCAAAAGGTCCCTGTGGTCGAGAACAGGGGTTAAAACGACCCAAAAACGCACGAAAATGAAACGGAAACGTCGCCGGAAAACCGGCCCTCACCGGAGCCGCGACCTGTAATCCGCTGTTCGACGGCTAAAACTTGGTCGGGGACGAAAACCGACACCGGGGATGGAAAGATCACGGAAATGCCTTTCAAACCCCGTTGGACCGAACCCACGAAGTCACCGGAATTGCCCCACCGGCGCCGGAGAAGACCCCTGCAGCTCACCGGAGAAGACAGAGACCATTTGGTCTCGGGTGGGTCCTGGATCAGACTCGGGTCGGGACCCGACCCGTAGCAAAGCCGGATAAGTGGCACGTCGCCGTTTTGAAGGCTTACTGTTTTGTTTTAAATTGAATTTGAAAATTGAATCTGACCTATTTGGTTACGGGCTTAACAAATTGAATTAGGATTTTGGGCATAACCTAAACGAGGATAGGAAGGAAATTGGGGATAACTGGATTATTATATTCCGATTTTTTGAAGGGAATTAAACCGGTTGGTTTTTGGAGGTTTTGGACTGGTTCAGTTTCTGAACCCCTGAACCCTCTGGTCTGAACCCTAATTTTCTGAATTTATATTTAACCCCCCAAATGTTTCTGAAAATTACGGATTAACCCCCACTAATTTGGGAAATTGTACTGTGGCCCAGAACATTGAGAAATTATTCATTTAAGCCCCTGGAAAATTAATTAAATAATAAAATAATTATTTAATTATTTTATCAAATAGGTAAAATTACGATTTTACCCCTGGACATTTAATATGTCAAACGGAGTCCAAATAAAGCAAATAAATAGTGTATTTCCACCATTTCAAATATTCTGGACTCAATGGTATAGTCCAAATTAGGAAATTATGTACCGAAAAATACAGACCTGTAAGTGACAAATGACTGTACTGCTCCTGAGGGTACCCAGGCCCAAATAAAAATAAAAGACAGTCTATTCTGATTATGTCGGACACTCTGGACCCAATGGTGAGGTCCATTTTATGAACTGAGGTGCCGAAAAATATGACGCATGAAATTACCAAATTACCCCTGATACTGTACGAAGCCCAAATGAAGTCCGATTGGGACGAAACTGATACCGGTAGAAACCCGAACACTGGTGAAACTGTATACCCGAATAAATGACGAACCGGGGTCAGAATCTTACGAAACGTAAAATGACCAAAATACCCCTGAGCACTGTAAGTGCAAGAGAAAGGTCAATCTGATCTGATAAATTATCGTAAGTATAATTATGAACACTGAAGGGCTAAGTAAGACTCCGGAACTATCAACGCGTAAAACGAGAAATGACTGATGTGTCCCGATGATCTAAAGCAGATACCAAACGAAGTCCAAAGGACTCGAAAATTCACATATAAGATATATGGGACATTCTGAGGACCATGATAAGGTCCGGGGTAAGAATGGCAAAATTACCATTTTGCCCCTAAGGCTAAATAAGCACCTAACTGATAGCAATTTAAGTCTAAAAGACTTAGAACTTCATATATAGGATATATGGGATATTCCGAGGACCACGACTGGGTCCGGGACAAGAATGGCAAAATTACCATTTTGCCCCTATCGTTAAAATAAGAACCTAACTGATACTGATTGGAGTCTAAAAGACGTATGACTTTATATTTAAGATATAAAGACCATTCTGAGGACCTTGACAGGGGTCCAGGGCAAAAGTGACAAATGACCGTTTTGCCCCTAAGACTGAATAAGTAACTGACTGATAACGATTGAAGTCTAATGACTTAGGTTATAATCCTGATGACTGCTAAGCCTAATTTAAGAATAAAATAGCCCCGGATGAAACCCGATGAGAGGGCGATAGGCTACTAGGTTATCTTAGGTAATCCGATAGACACCTAAGATGACGAATAAGACCTGAATGGATAAATTCTGATCTGTCTGTAATTGATGATGATTGTTCAGGATATACATGGTGATGCCTGACGTACTTGGAGGTTATCAGATTGTTTATGCAAGGAGATAACCGTAACAGTTTGTCAGTAGCCTGGAACTTCTGACTTGGTGTATAAGTACACCTTCTAGTTACTGTATTTTAAATACTGTACTGTACTGTTTTATTTGATACATTGATTTCATGCCCTTACTCAAATGCATGATTTTTACTCTGTCTGATTCCTCTGTTCTGCACTGCAATAAACCTATCACTGTTTTTACTGAAAGAACAACTGACTCTTGGTACCACCTCAGTCTTGAGCATTATATGAGCATACTGCACTGTTTAATCTGTGCATACTGTATTGTTTATTCTACTATACTGTTCTGCTCTGCTCATTACTGATCTGTTCTGTTACACTGATGTTTTAACTGATCTGTTCTGTTACACTGATGTTTTAACTGACCTGTTCTGTTACTCTGATGTTTTAACTGATCTGTTCTGTTACTCTGATGTTTTAACTGTACTCTTGTTTTTAATACTGTTTCAAATGAACGTGTTTAACTATCTGTTATGTTTGATCTGTTCTGTTCTGTTCCGCTCAACACTGACCTGTTCTGTTTGATCTGTCCTGACCTGTTCTGTTTGATCTGTCCTGACCTGTTCTGTTTGATCTGTCTGACCTGTTCTGTTTGATCTGTTTTGTCCTGACCTGTTCCGTTTGATCTGTCTGATCTATTCCGTCCTGATCCGTCCTGATTTGTTATGTTTGATCTGTTCTGTTCTGTTCCGCTCAACACTGACCTGTTCTGTTTGATCTGCCTGACCTGTTCTGTTTGATCTGTTTTGTCCTGACCTGTTCCGTTTGATCTGTCTGATCTGTTCCGTCCTGATCCGTCCTGATTTGTTATGTTTGATCTGTTCCGTCCTAACCTGTTTGCTCTGTTTCGATCTGCTCCGTTCTGTTCTGTCCCGTCCTGTTCTGCTCAATACTGATCTATCATGTTCTTTGATGATGTACCTGTATCTCTGACTGACGTACTATTTCCACTCAGTTCTGTCTTATTTCGTTCCGTTGATGATATACCTGTATCCTTGATTGATATACTGTTTCTACTCAGTTTTGTCTTGTTCCTTTCCGTTGATGATATACATGTATCCCTGATTGATATACTGTTTCCACTCAGTTTTGTCTTGTTCCTTTCCGTTGAATACATGTATCCTTGATTGATATACTGTTTCTACTCAGTTTTGTCTTGTTCCTTTCCGTTGATGATATACATGTATCCTTGATTGATATACTGTTTCCACTCAGTTTTGTCTTGTTCCTTTCCATTGATGATATACATGTATCCTTGATTGATATACTGTTTCCACTTAGTTTTGTCTTGTTCCTTTCCGTTGATGATATACATGTATCCTTGATTGATATACTGTTTCCACTCAGTTTTGTCTTGTTCCGTTCTGTTGATGATATACCTGTATCTCTGGTTGACATATTGTTTCCGCTCCGTTCTATTATGTTCTGTTCTGTTTTATTCTGATTTGTTATGTTTTATTCCGTTCTGTTCGGTTATGATTTGCTATGACCTATTCCGTTCTGTTCGGTTATGACTTGTTATGTTCTGTTCCGTTCCGTTCTATTATGTTTTATTGTGATCCGTTCTAACCTGTTCTATTTCGACCCGTTTTATTCTGACCCGTTCCATTCTGACCTGTTTGTCTCTGATTGATATATTGGCATTATTTACTATTCTGTTCTGATTTGTTGTGCTTTGCTTCATCCTGTTCTGATTTGTTATGTCCTGCTCTGCTCGGTTCTGCTCCGTCCTGACCTGTTGTGTTCTGTTCTGTACGGTTATACTTGATATGGTCTATTATGTTCTGTTTGTCCCGATCTGTTGTTTTATTTTGTTCAGTCCTGCTTTATTCTACTGAAACTACATTTACAGTAGATTTATAAGACTGCTATTTTCAAAAACAACTGAACTACCCTTGTGCTTTGTAAACAAGAAATGGTTTTGAAACCCTTGACAGGGAACCTGTGTTACTCATTGGGCTTTTCGAAGCTCACCCCATTCCCTAACATTTTTCAGGAATGATATCAATTGGATCTGATGGCACTGATCTGTGGAGACTGGATTATTGAGGATTGATTCTGTTTAATCAGGTGAGTGATGTAATACGACTGACTTGACAGATATGTACTAAATATAGACATGGCTCATGGATTTAAATGGTACTCTAGAGATTATAGCTCTGCTCTGTTGTTATATGTCAGATTATAGATATGCTCTGAGGTTAAAATTGTTAGCTGTTGGATTTTAGACTGGCTCTGTGGTACATAACCTTACGGTGAATACATGAGTTGCATTCCCTTGACAAAAGAAAAAGTTTTAAATTCCGCTGCATCTGACCCTACAGTCGGAGTGCAATTCACTGGAAAGTTCAGAAATTTGCCTTCAGGTTGGTCGCGTGGCGACTGACTGGCATCACGTCCTCGACATCCGCGTAGGGTGGGGTTCGGGATGTGATAGCCTGGTGTCGGAGAAGATAAACAGTGATGGGTTATGGTTTGGGCTGAACTCGGGTCGGGCTTTGACCTGGACCAAAATGAATAAAACATGCCTCTAAAACTACACCGTTTCATGTTGTATTTTAAGTGGGAAATTGGAGTGTTTGGGCACAAGGGTTGGAAATTGATTAAAGCTTGATTAGGGATAGGGATAGCTTATCCTTGTTTTGGGATTTAGCCATTCTTTGGCTATTCCCAATAGGAATAGTAATTTCTAAAAATTCTGAATTGGCCCAAGAGTTAGAGAAATTATAAGTGACCCTAGACTTATGATTATTATACAATGGCCCAAAGAAATAATTAATTAAATATTAAATTAATTAATTAAAATAAGGGAGAATTTACCAAATTGCCCCTAAGTAAAAAAGGAGTTAAACGGACTCCGATTAAAGTAAAAAAATAGTGAATTTTTATTATTTCGAGCATTTTGGACTCAACGGTGGAGTTTGATTTGTGAAAAGATGTCTCGAGAAGTAAGAACCCGTAAAAGTGCAAAATGACTATTTTTTCCTTTCTAGTACAGATGTCCAAATTGAAGTCCGTAAAAGCCTAAATCGACTTTCTTCGATATTCCGGACTCAATCGTGGAGTCTAAATTAGCAAAAGAGAAACTTGTAGCAATGATGCATAAAATTTGATGAATAGCATAAATTATGTATACAGTAGACTAAGATGTATTTCCTGAATACTAGGAACGTCAAAAGGAAGGAGAAGGATATCTGACTTTCTCGATTATATCAGTGGCAAAGCCCTAGCCATGTCATGCATATGGTTCTTGTTATTTGCCAAATTATATTCCTGTATACCTTTAGATATTGTTGATTCTATATTTCGATGTTTATTCCAGTTTGTGGGTATAGTAAGTAAAACCGATCTCTATATGTGACAAATTTTTAGCCGTGTTATGCATGTATTTCTTGTTATTGCCAAGTTGTGTTTACATCTTCAGATATTATTGATCTATGTGATGCTTATTCTAGTTCGTAAATATTGTTGGATTAAATGGTACATTCTGAACATGTGATTATTATATAGCTTGATATGTGATGCCTAAATGATGTACAGTCATATAGTATACTCTTATGAGAGTCATGATCATTTCATACATCATTGATTAAATGAGTGGCGCATAGTCACAATGCCCATTCGATACTACAATCCACTATTATTATGAGTAGGTTAGGTCTACATGAGCAAGTCAGACGGGTGGTTCTAATTGCAAAAGGGTATGGCCAGGATTCTACTAAAGAGTAGGCTGGGTGTGCATGACCAAGGCAGATAGAGGGATCTAATTGCAAAAAGGTACGCCAAGTCTTACTGTTGGCTGGGTATGCATGTGTAACACCTTGACCCGATTAAATAATAGTCAAGCCATTAATTATTAATTAGTGACCCTAAAAAGAATAATTAAGAAATTTAATCGGGAAACGAATGATAATTTCAAAACTAGTTTCGAGACCTTAAAATAGTGAAGTCAACTCCAGAGAAAATAAATCCAAAAATAAGACTATGATTTCATGAAGAAACAAATAATAAATTCAAGTACATGAAGAAAATGCAAGAAGAGAATATTGGCAAAAATTTAAAATAAATAAATAAAAATTTCAAACAAGGCCTAATGGAAAAAATAGCAAAAATAAGCTAAGTTGAGGCCAATGGGTTTTGAACCCTTGACCTCAAAAATAGGCAAAGTTTTAAAGCCCAAAAAGTAGCTACTTGGGCTGCCTACTTTTTGTGTCCTAATTTACAATAAATATATATATATATATATATATATAAACACGACAAAATATCCCTCCACCTCCCAAATTTTCCAATCATCTTTCATGCAGTAAAATTTATTTTCAAATAAAATAAACATGATGGATATATATAAGTCTTGCATGTGTGCAAATAAAGTTCAGAAAATCAGACTTGTGATTGTGATGTGAGTACAGGTCTAATCTAGACAAAGAAACCTAGAGAGAGAGTTAGAGAGAGAAAGTGAAGGGAGAAAGGAGGAGAAGAAGAAGAAAAGAGGAGGAAGAAGGGTGTTATTCCTAAGGGTTCTAAGGGGATCTAAATCTAAGCAAGAAAAGAGGGAAAGACACACTGCGGAAGTAAAAAAATTTCAAACCAATTCTTTTTTTTTCTCTCTCTAGAATTAGTATATGTATGCAATCTGTTTAAGCCATTTTGATGCATGCATGAGTTTAGACCTAAATAAAGGGCGAAAATTAAGCCCTAAACAGCCCAAAACCTTGAGCAGAACGCAACTGTCATGTGAGGACCTTACCATGGCAAGTTGAAACACGTCAAGTTAAATGTCTTTCTGGGCATGGGACACGATAGAGGGCATGATTAGGAATTCAAGTCAATTGGAATTAACCAAAACGGTCAAGAAATGACCATGTTAAGGCGAGAATAATTCCGTCGAAAAACTGAGTTGGGTGTTAGAAACCGAGCAGTTTTGAGGTCTCAAAACAGTCCCAAAAGATTGCTTAATGTCTTAGGAACGGATCAGGGTAAAAATAGAGAAAAACCAACCTGAAAATCATAAGAAAAATCAAGAGGAAAACCTGCAGTTTCCGGTGACTGTAACGGTGAAAATAATGGAACAGTGGTCGGAATGTCGTGGGAAAGACGGGTCAGTTGGGCTAGACTTGGGTCAGGTTGGGACTCGACCGAGCGCAAATGGTGTTAGTTTAGCGACGCCGTTTAAGAGTTCGGTTTAAATGGAATTCTTTTTGTTTGGATACTCAGGGAATAAATTAAAATCAGGTTTGAGGATAGTCAAACCAAGGATAAGGCGGATAGTAGGAATATCCCATCCCAGTTCTCTGACCTAGCCTGAACTGGCTGGTTCACTGAACTCTCAGACTGGTCTAGGGTTTAGAATGAGAAGCCTACTGGTTTTGCTGATTTATATAAAAATAAAGAAAACCCAAACTGGTGGAAATTATAGTTTGACCCCAAACCTTTTGAATAGTCTGTTCTGGCCCAGACTCTTGGAAATTTATTTCAAATATACTCCTGAAAAAATAATTTAATAAATAAATAAATAACTTAATTATTTTATAAATAGGATAAAATGACAATTTTGCCCTTGGGCCATAAATGAAGCAAATAAAGTCTAAATTAAGATCCGAAAAAGGCTATCTTAACATTTTTGGACGTTCCAGACACAATGAAAATGTCAGATTGGACATTCGGGGACTCTGGGGTGGTCCCACCATAAGATGTAAAATTACCAAAATGCCCCTAATACAATACAAAGCCCAAATGAAGCCCAAATTGGACGAAATTGATACTAATGGACGCCCAAATAATTGTGAACTTGTATGAGTGACTAAATATTAATTCGGGGTTAGAATATCAAAAAATATAAATGACCAAAATACCACTGAATATAGGAAATACAAGTAAAGGTTGAAAATTAACTGTCATAAGCATAATTATGAAAATTTAGAAGCTAAATAAGACTCCGCGACAGTCAACGTATAAAATGAGAAATGGCTGATGTGTCTTTATGATCAAAAGCAGATACCAAATGAAGTCCAAAAGACTTAAAAATTTACGTATAAGATATGTGGAATAATCTGAGGACCATGATAGGTCCGGGGCAAGAAAAATAAATTACCATTTTGCCCCTGCATATGCCCGAAGTCAAATAAAAAGTCAAGAGGGTCAAAATTGACTTTCTTCGACGTTCTGGACCTAACGGTGAGGTCCATAATACCAAAATAGGTACTGAAAAATAAGTCATGTGAAAAATAAAATTTATTAAGTTTCCACGAGTAGACCGGTAAGACCAATCTTAGGAAATTAGGATAGGACGGGTCTAAAATTAAATGCAGAGCTTCAACTTAGAGATGATTTGAAGTAAATGAGAAATTAATTAAAGTTTTGGTGAATTTGATTTTCTTAGGAATTACAAAGGAAAGGGAAAAGCCCACCAATAGTGAAAACCCGGGGAATCAAGGTTAGTAATCCTGTGCTTTGAAGTGGAGGTTTTTAATCTCCATGGATTCTGAAGAAATTTGAAGTTCAAATATTCTGAAGTATTTTTATGTCAAATATGTGTTGTATTTCAAATTATAAACTCTCATATTTATATGCTCTAGATTTCAATGTTCTATTGTTTTATTTATAAATTCTAACATGGCATGCAAAATTCACTTCTTGATATTGTTGACAGTTGGTACATTTATTTTTTGGATGTCCATGTAAGTGTCAATTTTATTAAATGCCTCTTGAAATAAATGCTTTTATTCTATCTATGTTTTAATAAATTTTTGTACATCGTCATTTGAATTCCTGAAGCTCATGTGTTAAATGTTTCAAGTATGGTCCTCCAAGTATTTAAATGCTTATAAAAAGCATTTCTTGAAGAAGCTATGTTTTTGCAAGATAATGATGCATAATCATAAAAAACTATTGAGCTCCTGTCGGGTTCTCAATCTCGCAGATGTCTAGTAGAAGGTTTATCCCCTAGGCATGAGATCTTTTTGAAGTAAAATTAAGGTCTGGCTCGAAACGGATCCTCTAGTTAAAAAGTGAAAATATGAAATGTTTTCAGAAATGGTAGCAAGTTTTTAAAACCCCATTTATCTGAAACGGGTTTTATATAACCTTTTGTTCTGAAGTTTTGAAGAAGAAGAAATTGCATCCTCCTATTTTCATAGAAAGGATTTCAAATTATTTTCTTGGCTTTCAAATGGCCATTCTGCACATGTTTATAAATTCTGTTGCATATTAAATGCTTTATTGAATGCTTTAAAAATGCATCATGCTACGTGATTTAAAGATTTTTGTATTATGTGATTATTGAAATGTGTGCCTAGCTTGAATGCCTTGTATGCTTCACGCTACCTTTTTTGAAGAATTCTGTTTTCTGTATCTGAAGTATATGTACAATTGGTAGTGTATGTTTATATGAACCTTCTCTTTTAACTAACCTACTACCAGTTGAAAACCTATGACAACGTACTGGAATTACTCACTGGGATTGTTGAAGCTTATCCCATTATCCTAACATTTTTCAGGTGATGACGATGGATAGGAGCCTTTCCCATTTTAAGGATTGGTGATTGGCAGCTCCATTTTGATCAAGAACTTTGGAAGTATTAGGACCATAGTGGGTCAAATTTTGTTATAGTAACTTTGGGACAATTATGTACTTAAGCCCCAAGGGGCAAACGATGTAATATGTAAAACTTTAAAAGTTTTTAGTACGCTCTAAATGTGAAATTTTTTTTTACCACTCCGAAGAAGAAGAAGAAGAAGCGACAACACCAGGCGGGAGTGCGGAATATAAAAGAAAAAGTTTTTCACACTTCTGCAATTGCCAATCCTAGCCGCATCGCGCCGCCGTCCCGCGCTGCTACTTACTTACTTGAGCCTCACCCGATGGCCCACGGGCCGAAGGGTGGTGGTCGCGATCCTTAATCTGCAAAGGGCGGATTCGAGGTCGTGATATCATGAGTAAGTCAAGTGGTCGGACCTGTTTGCAAAAGGGTATGCCGAGTCCTACTATAGACTGAGTATACATGAGTAAGTCAGGTGGTGAGATCTGATTGCAAAAAGGTATGCTGGGTTCTACTGATATATATACAAGACCATGGAAATCATTCTATACGTTGTTGCATCATTGGTTAAACATATCATTTTCCTAATAAATGAACATATGATTGTAGGGAGCATTAGGCCAGTTACCTGTTGACGTTTTATATACATGATATCGTTGGATGTTTATTATTGCTATTATCATGTAATATGATTTACTGTTGTTGACATCATGTCTTTTTGATTGGATATCGTATTGCTATAACTATGCATATTGTTCTGTGAACTTTCCCCTGATAGAGTAAAGGAATTACTTATTGAGTTTTCATAGCTCATACAAATATTACTTTGACTATTTCAGGTAGGACGCCACAGTTTGATAGTAGGGATCAGAATCTCGAATAGGCGTAGGGTTGTTGTAGATATATGTACTGCAAGGATTATTTTAGTAGTAAAGTATAGTACTTGTCGTATGTTCTCCCATCACCCCACGTCCTGGGGGTAGTTGTATTTGGAATTTTTGGGTCTATATAATTATTTGAACTTTAGTATTATAAATGAAAAATTTATCAAGTCTTCCGCTGTTTATTAAATTTGTTTGTTGCATGTTAATGATATTCGCAAGTTAAACATTTATGACAGAATTGACTAATACTTAGCAAGTTATATTTCAAGCCGTCAACAAGAAGCACATTTTTAAAAGATAGAGAGAAATTTTTACCTATGCTTCCAATGTCAATAATTTTACCTATTGAGTTATCCCCAAAGCTCACATATCCACCATCTTTTGAAGTGAAGGATGTGAATTTTTCTTTGTCTCCAATCATGTGCCTTCTGCATCTACTATTAAGAAACTATTTGTCCTTGCTTGACGAGGACTTCAAGCACACCTACAAAATCAACTCAAGTAACTCCTTTTGGTACCCAAACTTTCTTGGGTCCTTGAGGGTTAGTCTTAGGTAACCAAGTTCATTTTGGAACCCAAATCATTTAGCATTTGTCCTTCATGTCATTTCTATATTTTCTTGAATATTGTGCATGAACAGTTGCATTTGAACTAGAGGCTCGGATAAAGAAGTTTTGATAAAACTTTTGTTTGCTATAAGCATTGTATCCCAAACCCGTTTTATCAAAAATACATCTTTGTTGTGAAATGATTTTATCTAAAATTTCACTTCCCTTAGTAAAATTTTTATGGTGAAATTTAGATCATTCACATTTTTCTTGAGATATGAGTTTTCTACCTCAAGATTCTCATTTTTTAAAATCAAGAAATTATTTTCTTTCATTAAAATTTCATTTTGATTATTTGAAACTTGAAGATCATTTGAGAGAAAAGAGATTTTTTTTTTAGATCCTTGTTTTTAAAAATAATTTTCTCAATTTCATCATGCAATTCCTCAAAGGCATTTTCTAACTTTTCATAGAAAGGAGATGAGAGTTTACCTCATTCTCATGAGCCATAAGACAAAAGTTTGATACTTCTTGGTCGCTTGATTCTTCATCTGATTCATCTCAAGTGGCTTTCATTGCTTTCTTCTTGGATCTTCTTCCTTCTCCTTTGAGTTAAGGACATTCTGCATTTATGTGTCCCGATTTATGACACTCATAACAAGTTTGGGGTTTCTTCTTGCTTGATTCCCTTTTTTGTTGCTTTCGATTTTGATGTTTCTTTCTTAGGTAGCCTTTGAATTTTCTTGTGATGAAGATAACATCCTCATCACTTCCTTGATCATCTTCTTCATTTTCTTCATCTTCACTGGTATGAGATGAGGATTTAAGAGAAAATTTCTTCTTTGGTTTATCTTCTTTTTCATGACTTCTTATAGTAAGCTCATGTGTCATAAGGGATCCAAGTAGCTCATCAAGGCTTAGTTTGTTGAGATCATTTCTTTCTTGAATGGCCGTCACCTTGGCTTCCCATGTTCTTGGAAAAGGCCTAAGGACTTTTCTCACCATTTCAACATTAGTATAGCTCTTGCCAAAGAGTTAATAATATTAGTAAAGCAAGTAAACATTTCAGGTATGGACTCACTTTCATTTACTTTAAATAGTTCATACTCGTGAACTAGCATGCTAATTTTAGACTCTTTGACTTGATTTTTACCTTCGTAGGCAACTTCAAGTTTATCCCATATCTCCTTTGCAAATTTGCAACTGAAGATTCTATTGAACTCATTTGCATCTATGGCACAATATAGATTACTGATTGCCTTAGAATTTAGTTGAATGAGTTTGAGATCTTTTTCATCCTATTCTTATTCTTCCTTAGTAACCTTGGTGGTGCTGTAGAACTTTCGGACTTCATAGGAATATAAGGTCCATTTGTAAATTACCTTTCATATTTCATAGTCTAAGGCTTAAAGATAAATTTTCATTCTAGCCTTCCTATAGGTATAGTTTTGGCCATTAAACAGAGGGGGTTTGTTTGTCAATTGCCCTTTGGCAAAGATGGTTCTTATAATATTTCCCATATCTTTTCTCTTAGAGTGTTACCTATATTTTACAAGAGACGAGACTTTGATACCACTTTTTGCCTAGATATTGTAACACTCAAACCTAAATTATTAGATAATTAAAATTGATAGTAATTATTAACAAGACTAAGCTTAAATAAATGACAGAAAAATTGCTTGAGGGAATTTGACCATGAAAAAGGAGACCAAAGACACGAGTGTATTGTTAATAAGAGCATTAAATAAACAGTCAATGCGTTGTAATGCATGCTATCATAAATGAATCTTTTGATGATACCAAGGAACATTAACCCAAGACATAATCTAAGTAAGGAAAATATTATACCGACATTGTAACACCCCGACCTGATGAAGAAATATTAAATTACTAAATATTAATTAGTGAACGAGACCTTGAATAGCGAAGACGGGTTCGAATCCCAACACGTGAAGTTTTAGTAAAAGTCCCGGGAAACCAGGACAACTGTGCATCACTTTCATTGTAATCACCAACCTTTAATTATGATGATAAGTTTGCATATGAAAAACGAGTGTTATGTCCGATAAACGAATGGGAAAATAATCATCATATGATAATACGTAATAATGTGATTACAAGTGTAGATAAACACATATTTAAATCACACAAATTGTGTATTATGAGTTTATAATTAAAAATATGTAAGTAAATATGTCTACATAATTAAATATATATATATATCTACATATATAATGTAAATAAAATAAAGGAGTTTAGATATATACATGTGAATATATATATATATATATCTTAAAATTTGGATTAATGAAAAAGAAAAACAAAAACAAATTAAGTGGGTTAAAATGTAAAGGGAGAGAAGCAGTGGCTATAGCCGTAGGCACTGCCCTCTATACACTCCATGTGACCATCAGGTGAAGAGAAATGATGAAGGAGAGGTGGCTGCTAGGGCAGGTGGCACCTCCATGGCAGCCAAGGCTGCATGTGAGTCACGTGTGGCTTAAACCGCCTCAAATAAACCTCTAGGAGTATACCTAAACGTCAGAATTGGAGAAGATTTGGTACAGGAAAGAAAGAAACCGAACAGAAAAGAAACTGAAGAAGGAAAAAAAGAAAACAGTCCATTGAGCAGGTAAAATCTCGATTGAGTTTTACTTACTTATGTTAAGGTTCAAAGCATACAATTAGAGGATTTTATTCTGCATAGTTTAAGCTTTAAATTACGCAGGAAATGATAGGAAACTATAGATAATTGAGTGAGAAAATCGAGTCACAAGTGAACAGGAAAAACTAGAAACTTTGATACAGGTCTGAGTCGACCTTTGATAATTCAAATTTTGCTTATAGGATCCTAAACTAGATTGTTCTAGGACCTTAAAAATGATAGACTACAATCCAAAATCTCAAGAAATGAAGCCTAAAACGTTAGTCGTAGGTTTAAGTCGTGAAACCCAATCTTGGTATTACACTTCTAAACTCGGTTTTGAGAATGGGGATTGAACCCCCATGCCTTAAGGATCACATAGAACTAAACCCCATTAAAAATGGTGGGGAAATGAGGATTTAACATGTGATTATCTTGTTCGGCTATCAAACTTCAAAACCGAACGCATGAATGAGTTTCAAGACTCCAAATGGATGCCAAACTCTTGAACAAAGATTCAGAGATGGATTAATGTGAAAACAAAAGAGTTTAGCTGAATAAATTGGCTCGAAATTGAAGCTATTAAGTTTCGAAAATTAGGGCAATGCTGGTAATGGCGGTGGGGAAGACGACGGGTTGACTCGTTGTTGAATCGAGTCACCCGAGTTAACTCGGGACACGTGTCAAGAGACAAGTAGGTCTACCGAATTAATAGAATGGTGCTGTTTTGGTTAGATTTTAAAGATTTAAAAGGGTAGGCCTGACGTCATGATGACGTCAGCATTATGTGTTAAATCGGATTGGTTCAATCAGAACCGGACCGGTTCAGTTAAATTGAAACTGAACCCACTGGTTCAGACCGGAAGAGTTTGAAATCTCATTTTGACCCCAGAATTTTTAGAAAATGCTACGGGGCCCACCTGAAATAAAATTAATATTAAATTAATAATATTTTAAATGAAAAATATTTCATTAATGCCCTTAACCCTAAATAGGGCAAAGGAAGTCCAAATAAAGCAAACCAATAGTGCATTTTTACTATTTTGGACATTCCGAACCCAATGACGGGTCCGTTTAACGAGACGGAGCCCGAAAAATAAAGACACGTAAAGGGGTAAAATGACCAAAATACCCCTTGTCCAAAATTAACAAGCTATTAGTGTATCCTTACTATCTCGGACCTTCTGAGTCCAATGGTGAGGTCCACGACATGAAACGAAGTACGAAAAAATACGACATGTAAATAGGCAAATGACCATTTTGCCCTTTACATATAAAAGTCTGAATTAAATTTTATAAAAGCCTAAACCGACTTTCTTCGATGTTTCGGACTCAACGGAAGGGTCCGTATTATGAAATGAAGTATGAAAAAATGTGATACGCAAATATGAAATGTATAAAAATCAAATCTTACAATGTAATGGAACTACCAAAAGAGTATAGATTAAAAAGATAGTACTTAAGGTTAAAGTTAGGGTTTAATACGATCTAAGCATAAAGTAGGGACATCAATAGAAGATATTGGAGTACCGATGAAGTTAATAAATTGTTATGAATTGTTCTAGGAACTACAAAAGGAAAAGGGAAGGTGTCGCAGTAAATGCCGAGCTTGGAGTATAAAGTGAGTAACCTTGTATTTGAAGTGGCAATTTAACTCCACGGATTTAAAGATGTTTTAAATTCCAAAAGATTTGAAGTATTGAGTATTAAATTCAATATCTTGTGATTCATGTTTTAAAGATTTTGCTCTTAGAAATCTTGTTATGACATGCTCAATGAATAATTTCTAATACTGTCTTCTCTAAAAGTAGTTGACATGTCTACATATTCTGAAGTTTCTTGTTCAGAAGTCATATTTTAAATGCTCATAAAGCATCTATTGAAGAAGTCATATTTCAAATGCTATAAATGTATATGTTTGAAGAAGTCATATTGTAAATGTTTTTGAAAAGCATTTATTGAAGAAGCAATATTTCGATGCTCGTTAAAAAGGCATCCAAATGTGCATAAGCACCCCATGTGAGGTTGAAATCCTTCGGGATTCGACCGTTGAAATGCCCCGTAGAAGGATCTAATCCCCCAGGCAATGAGATATCTCCCATTGTAGCATTGCAGTAAAACGGGAGTCTGGTTCGAAACAGATTCCACCTAACCAAAGAGAAAAGATGACAAACACTTTTGGAAATGGAAGCAGGTTTTTACCCCCATTTTATTATGTACGTTTATATGCTTTGAAATGCATATATTCCATTTGAAGAGATGTGTATTTAGCTTGATAACTATAAATGTTTTTAAGCTATCATTTAAAGTCATACTATTGAAGATGGAAGCAGGTTTTACCCTCATTCTATTATGCATGTTTTAAAATGCATATACTCTATTGAAGAAACGTGAGTTTAGCTTGAATACTTTAAATGTTTCAAAGCTACCCTTATGAAGAATGCATATATTATGTATTCTGAATGTACGAGCAATTGGTGGTGAGTATTTTATAAACTTTCATGTGCTAAACCACTGCCAGTTGAAACCCCATAACAAATGCAGGAATTACTCACAAGCTTAGATTAGCTTACCCGGATTTTATTCGGACCCCCCTTTCAGGTAATAGGAGGCAAGTTGTGGTCTTGATGAAGGAAGTGCGTAACCTATGCTCATTTTGTGGAAGGGCATAGGGAGTTCATTGCAGGATTAGCTGTTGTTGGGAAGCTCCAGACTACTAGTTAGTCATTTTGGTTATAAACAATATGTATATATTATATAGTTAAGTTGAAAGACAAATGAATATGTATTGTGTATTAAACTTTAGAATTGCAGTTATGCTCTGAATGTATAATCATGTATACCGCAATGTAAAGAGCGGCAGTACCGGACGGACGTGCGTAATTTTCAAATAAGAAAAGAAAACAAAAATTTTTTCACGCTTCCGCAACCACAGGTCGCACTGCTGTCCGATACTGTTGCTATGTTTCGCCTTGCCCTAAGGCCTTGGCCGAAGGGTGGCGGTTACGATTCGGGATCCGCACAAGGTGGGTTTCGGGTCGTGACAGACACTTTAAATTGTTGGATGGGGTTACTTAATAAAAGTTAAGATAAAATAGTGTGTAAATATGACCATATTGAAACATGAATTTCAACAATGTGAAAACTTATAGGAATCATTGTAATGACAAGTCACAAATTTACCAACTAAGTCAATTAATATTGTGCCAAGTAAATTAGCTAGTAACTAAGCAAAATAAAGATTACACAATACGAACTAAGACACACTAATAAAAAGAGAGAAAAGAGGAAAAAAATGAGGCCTACAAAAGGTTGGCCATGACTTGAACCTTACACCTTGTACAAGGTATATGCTAGCACTCAAAAAGAAACCCACTAGGCTATCAGCACTTTTGTATTATGATGACCATAAAGAATGTACATAAAGTAAAAGAAACAGGAAAAATGTCATGAGAAAGTGAGGTGTCACCACCCTATTGCACCAACATGTTAGCCAATCAAAACACATGCACTCATGATTCATATACATCTCATGATGTGAGGGAGCCCTAAAGGAAGAGAAAATCATACTTGCGTGTGTGTTGTGTTCAGCTAGAAGAAGAGAGAGGGAGGGGGAAGGAGAAGAAGAAGTAGAAGAAGAAAAAGAAGAAGAGGCTAGTTGGCATGCAATGCATGGATGACCTGAAATGGAAGCAAGGAAGGAGGAGAGTAGCCGAATAGAGCAGAAATCAGAGGAAAAGACTAAGAGAATTAGTAGAGAGAAAGTAATTCCAAGAGAGAGGAAGCACCATAACGAGCAAATTAGGTATTTAGGCTATTTTCTTATTCTTTTAATTTTTAAATTAGTTAATATAACAACTATTGGCATGAAAATTATGAAGGAAGTAGATTAGGAAACCAAACACGCAGAGAAACTGCCACTATAGACCTTAGGAACTAGGTTTGAATCAACTTTCATGAAACATGATTCTTTGTATTAGGTCTTTAACTAGAACCTATGAGTGTCACAAAACAATGGTCCGTGATCCTAAAGCTGAAAGATAAACCATATGTTGCGAGTTGCAGGTTTCGGCTCTAAAGCCAAACCTCATAAATCAAACACCAAACCTAGTTTTTAAAACAAAGATTTGAAGCACATATTCCTAAGAGCACAACAGAACAAATCTCACATGAAATGATGGGAAAATGAGTATGTATGAGGCGATTCACAATTGCCATTAACAAAGCTTGAACCAAGCTTTCAGTTGGTTTCAATTATCAAAATCAACGCCAAAGTGGTGAAAAACATTAAGGAAAATGATTGGGATCCAAAGCAGAGAGAAACAGGTCTTGGAAATGCATGAAATAGAACGAAAAAAAATTAGGTTTCCATGCTATAGTGACGACTTTCTGAGGAAGATGATGAACAGTGGTTACCAAGTCGGGTCAGGCCGGATTGGTTAGATACGGGTTTGAACTGACCCGCTCAAAATGGATCCCAATAATAAACCAGGCGACGTCGCTTAAATTAGTGGGTTGATAATGTCACACTTGCGTCATGGTGACGCATTGGATTCGTTGAGTCGGTTGGTTCTTAACGGATTTGGACCGGTTCACTTAGGATACAACTAGGTCAGATGATTTTTTTATAAGTTTTCTAAAATTAAATTTTAGCCCCCAGATTTCTAGGTTAATTACAAAATGGCCCAAAAAAATTAAAAATTAATTTTAAATCCTTTTTAAATAAGAAAAATTATTAAAATGCCCTTAAGCCAAAAATAAGTCAAACGAAGGCTAATTAAAATGCAAAAAGAGTCTAACCCAATATTTTTGGGCGTTTCGGACTCAATGTCGGAGTTCAATTTGGGAAATTAGACCCCGAAATATATGAATAGGCAAACTGTAATAATTCTAATTGTGTCATAATGCGTTAATTAAGCTACCAATTGAACTCTGACGATTGTGAAAGTACCTACCTTAACATTTTTTGATGTTCCAGACTTAATAGTGGGGTCCATTTAGTCAAACGAGGTACCAAAAATATAGACACCTAGAAATGTGGAATTCCAAAACTACCTTTAGTGTCGTACAAGCTACCAAATAGACGAGGAAAAATATAGAAACGGGCATACTTAACATTTTTGGACACTCTGAACCTAATGATGAGGCCAAATTAAGCATTCGGGTACTCGAACGCGATCCCGTATGAAAGTAAAAAATTACAAAAATGCCCCTAGACTTAATATAAGCCACAGAAAAGTATAGATGAAATTAAAAGACCTATGTTAATTTTTTAAGGACATCCTAGACTCAAAATTGAAGTCTGTTTAGGGAAATGACAAACAAAATGATATAAGATATAACAGGGTAAATGACTAACATGCCCCTAAAGGCTAAAGTAAAGCGCACGATGAACTAAGAACATTGTGTAAACAAGGATTTAGCTGAGTATCTATAATGATATAGTATTAATATATTTTGATCCATGAATTATGATCACCAGGAGAGAAAATGAGATAAGATGGATGCTAAGGCAAGTCAAATAAGCAAGTGATTGTGGACTCTGGACCATAGGTGAGTAACCTTGAACCTTGAAATGGAGGCATTTTATTCAATTACAGTTTTTTATTGTCTTCTCACATTTGTATGCCATACTTTATAGTTTTATGCAAATGTTTTATTATCATGTTAAAGTTTTCAATGACATGCTTTATGAGTAGCATTCTTAAACGTTTTAATGCATGGATAGCTGAGAATATTTTGCAAGCATGGTTTTAGTATTACTTGCCTCATGGACCCCACCGAGGAATAAGAGTCGGTAGACCATTTATTTACTTGCCTCATAATCTAGAAGGGGCTATGTAAGCCCAGAGCTCTAAATTACATAAACGGTCACCATGGTGACAATGATAACCCTTAGGGACATATGATATACAAATATTTGGCATGTGATAAATACTTACTTATTTCTCTTCCATTGTTATAGTATATATGATGAAATGATATTTTGTAAAACTAGAATAGCTTGAACCTTTATGTAAGGATTTCAGCATGTGTTGAAAATCACAATTCATCTTATTAATTATGAAAAGAATGTCAGTAGCTTTTAGCACAAGTATCTCTTAACTACTATCTATGAAAGTCGTGAACGATTTATGAAAGTTATGAAAATCTATGAAAGTCATGAACGTTTTACAAAAGTTATGAAAGTTATGAAAGTCATGAAAGTTATAAACGCTTTATGAAATTTTATGAAATATATAAAAAGGTTTATGAAATGGGTTTCTAGAAACCCATGATAGGCGACTGGAGTTACTCATGAGCTTTTCATTAAGCTCACGGGGTTTTATCCTCAAGAAGGACTAGGAAGTTACAGATGCAAATGCAAGTAAGCTAGGAGGAATATAGACTCTAGCTAAAGGGGGGTTAGTATCCTAGCTATGGAAGTATTAACCTGAAGTAATGATTACCAAAGTGATGTGACAGTTTAGTGAAGAACGAAATGTGAATGATGTTATCATTGTTGTAATAGTTAGACATTTTTTTGTAATGAAACGATGGGCTCATGTTAGTGTAACTTTGATGTAAAGTTTAGTTATGCTCTACCAAATGTGAATACATACACGAAAGTTTTCACTGACACAAATTTTTGCTACACGATTAGTATAACTGTCACGCCCCGAATTCTAGCGAACCCGAAGCACGACTGACGAGACAAAAGGGAAATAAAAATAATAAGAAAATAAAGGACAATCAACTACAGATCAATTCTAATTTAATCCACCATTCTCCCTTAGTTCACAACATACAATGACAGGAGATAGTCTAGGGCTTATGCCCTTGTACAATATTAAATATGCCCCGCGGCCCAAATATAATCCTCAAATCAAAGCATCTCTAAGTCTCTCACAGTTGGAGTGTCATCTGAAATGTTTATCCCACAAATGGGTCAGCTCAACTGCTGGTATAATATAATGCTAATGCAAGAAACAAAATTAAAGGCGTGGCATGTGCAAGTGTACAGTTATTTCTATATGGCATTCAATATCATTAAGGCGGTACATGAACAGTATGCAGTATATGAGCAGTATGCGTGACACACCCATGCAACTCTATGCCCACCCATGTCTCGCTTTACGGACCTTCCCTGATGGCTTGCAAGTACCATGTATGTCTCGCTTCACGGTCCGGAACCCGTCAGGCATGTGAGTACCTAATGGCCGATTTTGGGTTTTTCACCACAGGATCTGCACCCTCATAATGCCCAGCACGACGTGCTCAACTCACACCATGTCCAAGGAGTCACACTATGCCAATATGCTCTGATTCTATCATGCCACAATGTAATCTCAATAATGCATCTCAGTCACACATGAAGCATGCTTTAAATCACGAATAGAGGGTCAAACCCCTCGGTCAACCCTCCGGCCGACCCTTTCTTCTCAATTTTCGTGACTGTTAAGTCACTGTTTCAACTCCCTTTTTAACCCAATGTGTTTCTACACTCATGGGGATCATTTTCCCACCATAAAAATCAAGTTCAACACATAAAATATCAAACCCATTCCCCATAACCGTGACCTGCAACTCACTTTTTCTCTCTCATTTCTCACCCATTTTGGTTGGTTTCTTTTGCATTATTTTCTATCTTTTATACTGTACAAGACCCTATAATTTATATCCACCATTATGCTTCAAAACAGATTGAAAATATATGAGATTTCTAGAGAGAGAAAGTGCACGGTTTTGGGTTTTTACCTCAGTGATGGTGTCTCTCCCTCCTTGTCTTGCCTCTGTTTCTCCCCTTTGGCCTCCTTAGCTTCCCTCCTTCTGCTTTCCTTTCAGAAATCAGAACTTAACACACACATACACCTCACACATTTTCTCTCTCTCTCTTTCTCTCTCTCTCTCTCTCTCTCTCTCTCTCTCTATTCTCACGACTGGTCTGCTCCTCTCTCAACTCCCACCACACACATATACATACAGACCACACTCATTGTTCTGACCTGCCCCTCCCCATGCCCTGAAATCCACTTCTACACACAGCCACCCCCACCACACTTCTTTGAGTGTTATACACTCAAACTCTACACACACACCCATCACACACGGCTGATACACTGTGCACACACCTCACCCACATGGGGCACAATCTGGCACACACACTGTTGGGCACAATCTAGCACACACATATATATATATATATATATACATATAATTATATATATATTTATATATATACACATTATTTATAATACACATGTATAATACACACACATATTTACACATTTTTAAACATACACATACCCACATACACATTTACACACTTAACAATTTTATACATGTATTAATAATAATAATAATTATAATAATAATAATAATAATAATAATAATAACCAAGAAAATTTTTATAAATAAAAAAAAAATTTCAGGTTATTATATCTGCGTGATTTAAAGCATGCTTCATGTGTGACTGAGATGCATTATTGAGATTACATTGTGGCATAATAGAATCAGAGCATATTGGCATAGTGTGACTCCTTGGACATGGTGTGAGTTGAGCACGTGGTGCTGTGCATTATGAGGGTGTAGATCCTGTGGTGAAAAACCCAAAATCGGCCATTAGGTACTCGCATGCCTGACGGGTTCCAGACCATGAAGCGAGACATACATGGTACTTGCAAGCCATCGGGGAAGGTCTGTAAAGTGAGACATGGGTGGGCATAGAGTTGCATGGGTGTGTCACGCATACTGCTCATATACTGCATACTGTTCATGTACCGCCTTAATGATATTGAATGCCATATAGAAATAATTGTACACTTGCACATGCCACACCCTTAATTTTGTTTCTTGCATTAGCATTATATTGTACCAGCAGTTGAGCTGACCCATTCGTGGGACAAACATTTCAGATGATACTCCAGCTGTGCGAGACTTAGAGATGCTTTGATTTGAGGATTATATTTGGCCCGCGGGGCGTATTTAATATTGTACAAGGGCATAAGCCCTAGACTATCTCCTGTCATTGTATGTTGTGAACTAAGGGACTAGACTTCATGCATTGTATCAGAATGGTGGATTAAATTAGTATTGATCTGTACTTGATTGTCCTTTATTTCCTAATTATTTTATTTCCCTTTTGTCTCGTCAGTCGCGCCTCGGGTTCGCTAGAATTCGGGGTGTGACAACGTGGTATCAGAGCATAGGTTCGAATACCTAGAGACCATGGGGTGTTGTTAAAACACCATGAGACCCTAGAGGAAAGAGTGATGACTTAGTGTGAACTGTTAGTAGCATGCAGTAGGATCCTATGTGCTATGTGATTATATGTCCTAATGCATGACTTGTTGTGATTACGTGCTAATTGATGCTATGTTGAGATGCATGACATGTATAATGTGTGAAAACTTGTTAAGTGTATATATTATGACTCGCTATATGTGCTGTCTGTTAAGTACAAGTCGTTGACAAGAACATGACTAAGATTTCATCTAAAATGCTTATGTCCAAATGTAAAAGTGGTGATAAATTTTCCTTTCTTGGACTTGTAGACTCATGCCACCGAGATGAGCCCCCACTAGAGCTGGACCACCTAGGCAGGGTAGACCTAGGGCTGCTACCCAGCCCCGCCGCGGCAGACCCAAAGCTGCTGCCCCTGTTCCTGATATAGTAGATGAGGTTGTTGCCCTAGCTGACGCACCTGAGCACAGTGCAACTGAGGAGGTTATTGCTCCGGCCCTGCCCCTATTCCTGCTCTTGCTCTAGTACAGGAGGTAGAGCAGACGGTTGGCACCAGAGACATGGCAACCCTCCTACAGGAGTGTCTCCGCACTGTGATAGAGTCCTGTACTACCGACGGTAAGACCAGGGATACCTTCGTGATGAAGGTGTTCTAGAGGATGAAACCACCCACCTTTGCTGGACAGTCTGACCCACTAGTTGCAGAGGAGTGGTTGAGGCAGATCACCTAGATTTTAGACTCACAGGGGATTACTGAGCCCCACTTGAGGATCAGATATGCCACGTTTCAGTTCACAGACTTAGCCAGTCAGTGGTAGGAGGTAGCCGCTGACAGATTGCACCGGTTCGGTGAAAGATGGGAGGCATTTGTGGCCATGTTCAATGACCACTATTTTCCAGTATCTGCCAGGGTAGGATTCAGGGAGGAGTTTGAGGCGCTTCTCTAGAGGGACATGACCGTGACCCAGTATGAGTCTCGATTCACTGCTTTGGAGAGGTTTGCCCCACATATCATTGAGCGGGAGGACTTGAGGGTGTACAATTTTCTCAAGGGGTTGAAGACCTCTATTAGAGATAGGTTGGCTGGTCACATCATAGAGACATATGAGGAGGCAGTGATCAGGGCCTCCAAGGTGGAAAGAGAGCTGGCCGATCTTAGGGGTATCAGAGAGTCCAGAGCTCAGGGCAGGGCACCCACAGTACAGACCTCTACGCCTGCCCCGACCTATAGACCACAGAAGAGGTACTGAGCTAGTACTTCTTCCACACAGCCACCAGCAGGACCCCTCCATTCAGTAGCTCCCCGACCTGCCTTGTCATCCACTTCTAGGGGAGGGGGATCACAGCGACCTTCTTCATGTTATACGTGCGGACAACCTGGCCACAAGAGGGCCGAGTGTCCTTTAAGGGGCCCCAGTGTAGTACAGGGTGCCGGATCCAGTCAGGGGTCGCTTCTACCACCTCTACCAGCACCGAATCAGGCCTGGAGAGCTCTACTGGTTTGTTACACTTGTCACCAGCCTAGCCATGTTAGGTCCAACTGCCCTCAAGGGCAGACCTTACAGAGCACGCCGAGGCCCCATTATTACCAGCATACATAGGTGCCTTTGCCCCAGCCAAATCAGTCCATGGACCCTCAGTACCCTATCACTAGTCTACATCCTCCACGTAGAGTGTCAGAGCTCCAGCACCTAGGGGAGGAGGTCAACAGGCATAGAGAGGGGGAGGCAGGCAGGGCCAGACCACTCAGGGTCGTGTCTATGCGGTAGCCACCCCAGAGACCTCTACTGCCAGACCATCAGTAGTCGAAGGTACATTCCTTGTATACAGTTCATGGGCCAGTGTGTTGATAGATTCAAGTGCATCACATTCATTCATTTATACTATGTTTTCCATGACATTAGGTTTGGATATAGATCAGTTGGATCCACCTTTGCATGTTGACACACCAGTCGGGGGTAGTGTGGTATTGCCTAGGATCTATAGAGGTTGCTCTATAGAGATAGCTGATCACACCTTTTACTTTGATTTCATACTGCTTGACATGACTGGGTTTGATGTGATTTTGGGGATGGACTGGCTATTTACTTACTAGGCGAGCATAGACTGCTATAGGGGGAGAGTGACAGTATGTACCCCCGAGGGAGATTGTTTTCACTTCACTGGGGATCGTGGGGATTCCTTAGCGCCACCCTTATACGACTTGAGGAGTTGGAGAGGGCACAATTACATGTTGGCTAGCTTGATTGCGGTGATAGTGGGACTATAGAGATTGTGTTACCCCCAGTAGTGGATGAGTTCCCTGATGTCTTTCCGAGTGACTTGATTAGTCTACCTCCTAGGCTAGAGGTAGAGTTTACCATAGAGCTTATTCCCGGCACTACACCTATTTCTATACCACCTTATCGCATGGCTCCAGTTGAGTTGAGAGAGCTGAGGAAACAGTTGACTGACCTACAACGTAAGGGATTTATCCGTCCTAGGACTTCTCCGTGGGGTGCCTCAGCACTATTTGCGAAGAAGAAGGATGGGACACTGCGGTTATGTGTGGACTACAGGAGGCTGAACCAGGATACTATCAAGAACAAGTACCCGTTGCCGAGGATTGACGATTTATTTGATTAGTTGAGAGGTTCGAGATGCTTCTCGAAGATTAATCTTAGATCGAGGTACCACCAGTTGAGGGTCAGGGAGGAGGACATAGCGAAGACAGCTTTTCGCACTCTCTATGGCCATTATGAGTTTGTGGTTATGCCCTTTGGTGTGACGAATGCCCCAGCGGCATTCATGGACTTGATGCACCGCATTTTTTGTCCCTACTTGGATCAGTTTGTGGTGGTATTCATGGATGATATCTTGGTATATTCACCTGCTGAGGATGTGCATGCCTTTCATTTGAGGACTGTATTATAGATTTTGAGAGAGCAGCGCCTATTTGTCAAGTTCTCGAAATGTGAGTTTTCGCTTTGAGAGGTACAGTTCTTAGGCCATGTCGTGTCCAGTGGAGGGGTATCTATGGATCCCTCTAAGATTGAGGCTGTCATGAGTTGGGAGAGACCGAGTAGTGTATTTGAGATTCGGAGCTTTTTGGGGTTAGCTGGATATTACCGTCGATTTGTGGAGGGTTTCTCCCGTCTTGCCGCGCCGATGACTAGTCTGACGCGCAAGGGCAACAGATTTATGTGGACAGATGATTGTGAGCAGTCCTTTTAGGAGTTGAAGAGGAGACTGACTTCAGCGCCTGTTTTGATCATACCTGAGAGGGGAGTGGATTATGCTGTATACTGTGATGCTTCTTGAGAGGGGTTGGGTTGTGTGCTGATGCAGGAGGGTAGAGTGGTAGCCTACGGTTCTCGCCAATTGAAGAGCCATGAGCGAAACTACCCCACACATGATTTGGAGTCAGTTGCCGTCATCTTTGCACTTAAGAGTTAGCAACATTACTTATACGGGGAGAGGTTTGAGGTTTTCTCTGACCACAAGAGCCTTACGTATATCTTCACACAGAAAGGCCTGAACCTTAGACAGAGGAGGTGGATGGAGTACATGGAGGATTACGATTTTGACCTTCAGTACCATCCAGAGAGGGCCAATGTAGTGGCAGATGTACTCAGCAGGAGGTCGAGGAGTACTATTGCCAGTATTGCCATCAAAGAGTGGGAGATGATGGGGGATATTGGCGAGTTTGATTTAGATCTTGCTGAGTTTGAGGGACATGCCACTCTGTTCAGCTTGTGTGTACAGCCCACCCTTTTGACCAGAGTCATTGAGGCACAACTACGGGATGCTGAGGCAGATTAGATTAGAGCACGGGTTGCTAGTCCTGAGGGATTTGAGGGATGGATAGTGGATTCTGACCTTAGCCTGAGGTACTTGGGTAGAGTTTTTGTCCCAGAGTCTCTCAGGGCTAATGTCCTTAGGGATTTCCATCACTCACGTCTGGTAGTGCAGCTAGGGGGCACTGAGATGTATCATGATTTGCGCCGTCAGTATTGGTGGACAAGGATGAAGAGAGATGTGGCATAGTTTGTGTCGAGATGCCTCATGTGTCAGTAGGTGAAGGCTGAGCACTAGAGGCCTGGAGGGTTGTTACAGCCATTACCAGTGGCCGAGTGAAAGTGGGAGCACGTTACTATGAATTTCGTGATGGGTCTTTCGAAGTCACCGAGAGGCCACGATGCCGTTTGGGTTATCGTGGACAGGTTGACGAAGTCTGCTCACTTTTTGCCGATCAAAGCGACTGATTCATCGGATGTCCTTAGTAGATTGTATGTTCGAGAGATTGTACGACTACATGGGGTTCCAGTATCCACTGTTTCAGACAGAGACCCACGTTTCACTGCCCGGTTCTGGCAGAGCCTCCAGATAGCCTTAGAGACCCAGCTCCAGTTTAGTACCACCTTTCATCCTCAAACCGATGGCCAGTCAGAGCGTACCATTCAGATCCTTGAGGACATGCTTAGGGCCTGTGTCATGGACTTCAGAGGTAGCTGGGAGGATCACCTTGCCTTAGTCGAGTTTGCCAACAACAACAGCTATCAGTCCAGTATTGAGATGGCACCATTTGAGGTGTTGCATGGTAGGCCGTGCCGTTCCCCGGTGTGTTGGATTGAGGTAGGGGAGACAGCTGTTTTGGGGCCCGACATAGTCCGTGAGACCACGGACAAGATACAGGTGATCAGATAGTGCCTGTTGACAACCCAGAGTCGCCAGAAGAGTTATGCAGATAATTATGCTTATGATAATTTATTAGATTAGATTGGCCTTCATTCGGCCTCTACTTTGCATTTACCATGTTGAGGGGTATTTTGGTCATTTTACGTTTGTGAGATTCTAACCTCGATTCATCATTTAATCCTGTGTACAGTCTCACAAGTATCTGGGCTTCTTTCGGTATCAATTTCATCCCGTTCGGACTCTATTTGGACTCCGTATAACATTAGGGGCGTTTTGGTAATTCTATGTTCTGTGAAATTCTGTCCCTGATTCGACATTTAATCATGTGTACAGTTTCACGAGTGTCCGAACTTCTATCGGTATTAATTTCATCCCAATCGGACGTCATTTAGATTTTCGTATAGCATCAGGGCATTTCAGTAATTTCACGCTTTCACGCGTCACATTTTTTAGTACTTCGTTTGCTAGTACGGACTCCACCGTTGAGTCCAGAGTGTCTAAAATAGTCAGACTATGCCACCCTTGACATTCGTCTAGCTTTTGAAATACTAAGGGTAAAATTATCATTTTGACGTTTCACATGTCAATGGATTTGGGACCTTGTTTCACAGAACGGGTCTCGTGATTGGGTCTGGAATGTCCCAAAATAATAAAGTACAAAATTCTACAATCATCAGAGTCTATCTGATTACATAACTGATCATCAGGACGTATCTGAAATTACCTTGGTTCATCCAACTGTATTCTTCGAGATTTATTTAGATTTCACGGACCTTACCATTAGGTCCAGAGCGTCTGACATAGTTAAAGTAGACCATCTTTTATGTTCAATTGGCCCTGGGTATACAGTTGGATGAACCAAGGTAATTCAGTCATTTCTAATTTATATGTCTATATTTTTCAGGACTTCGGTTCATTAAACGGACTTCACCATTGAGTCCAGAATGTCTGACATAATCAAAATGGGCCATCTTTTATTTTTATTTGGGCGTAGGTATCATCAAGGGCGGTACAGTCATTTACTGTTCACGTATCTGTATTTTTTGGGACTTAATTTCTCCAATCGGACTCCACCATTGAATCTGGAATGCCCGAAATAGTAGAAATACACTATTTACTTATTGTATTTGGACTCCGTCTGACTTATTTAATGTCCAAGGGTAAAATAATAATAGTACCTAATTAATAAATAATTAAATTAATTATTTTATTATTTAATTACTTTTTCAAGGGCTTAGATGCATAAATTTTTCACAAGCTGGGCCAAAGTATAATTTTGCAAAACAGTTGGGGTCAAAATATAATTTAGCAAACTTTCGATTTTTCTTTATTTAATTTAATTAATAAACCAAAGGGTTCTTACTTGGTAACCCTAGACCGGTCCTCAAACACAGTGAACCAGCCGGTTCAATTTCCTTCATAAAACCGGAATACAATATCCCTGCTATTCCCAACTGGCCTTTATCCATGTTTTAGGTTAACCTAATTCCCATTTCAGATTTATTAACTGTGTTACCAAACAGGTCTATTTCAGATTTTAAAACAAAATGTTTAACTCAAAACGGTGTCGTCCCACTAAAGCCCGTTTATGCGACGGGTCGGGTCCCAACCAGAGCATGAAACCGACCCGAACCGACCGTCATTGTTCATCGTCTCTCTCTCTTCTTCCCCAGTTTTGCCCTAATTCCAGTTTTCATGTTTTTTCAATTTCGTGGAGTTTCAGGTACGGATTTCTACTACATTTGGTTCCAAAACATTTCTGGAAGTCAAGTCATCATCTTAGCATTCGTTTTGAGCCTCGAATCTAAGGATGGAGTGCTATTCAACTCCATTATCGTGGGACCTGTAACTCAGTCGTGCACCTTCGTTTCTCAACCAAATCTCGTGATATTTGGTTCCTTGTGATCCATGCATCAAGGGGTTCATGTCCCCATTACCAAAATCAAGTTTAGAGCAAGGTTCCTGGGGTTGGGTTTCATGGCCGAAACCTACAACTTAGGTTTCGAGGCTCATTTTTGAGCCATTTGGTCTCGTTCTTGTTGCAGTGAAAACCTTAAAACATCTAGTTCAGGTCCCTATCCCTCAATCGAGGTTTAACTCCAGTCGAATCAGTCCTGCTATATGGAAGGTCATCAATGGCGGTTTGGGTGCGGTCAGTGGTTTTGGGGCTATTTCGAGGCCTTATTTTCATGCCTCGATTATGTTTTCTCATTCTAAACTTCATGCATGTAGTCATAGGGCTCAAAACATCAAAACAGTACCAGAATTCTACAAAAATATAAAGCAGTTTTTTGGTGTTTACCTTTTGGTTGACACTGCTCCTCCATGGCTCAGTATGGGCCTTCAGTTACCTCAATTCAGTCGTGCACTACACAGTCCTTCCTCTTTTGTGCGCCTCTAATGGACACCATGCACACACCATGCTTGTACACACTTGTATTCACACATGCAAGACCTCTTTTTCTCTCTCTAGATTCTCTCTCTAACTCACTCTCTCACTCAGCCTACAAAAAGTCTAATCTCTGAACTCTGAATATACAACACACATACTTGAAACATTTCAAAGATGTGTAACTACATATGTAATTGCTCACCTATACATATGCATATATGTATACAATTGTAGGGTCCAAGTATAATGATATAGGCTAGGGCAGAGGGTGATGTGGGCTGAGGTGGGCTGATGTGGGGTGACTCAGGTGATCATAAGGGGTTTACATGTATGGCCATTGGCCAATTTGGGTGGTAAACTTGGTCAGATTGTGTTCATATACAATTAGGCTGTATATATAGGCACAAAGATGTTGGCAGCCAACTTGGTAATTTTTTGGGTGCCATGTGCTTGCTCATTTAGGTCAAGGGTTCAAGTCCCTTGGCCTCACTTTTGGGCAATTTTTCATATTTTGGGCTTAGGCCTTGTTTGGCTGCGCAAAATTCTATTTCAGCTGTTTCCTCCGTAATTTTTTTTCTGTTGCTCCTTTTTCAACATGGTTTCTTCTGAGGGTTTCGTATTTCAGTTAGCTTCGATGTCAAGGGCCCCGTGTTGTTTATTATTTATTTGGGATTTCTGTAGTTAGCTAATTCGAGTTCCGTCAGTGTTAAAACGACATCATTTCACCTAATTAATTAGTAATTAGGTCCGGGTATTACACCATTGTCTCTGACGTGTCTAATTATTTTTGTTGGTCTATCGTGACCGTCGAGAGATTATGATTAATCTTCATGATTATTCTTTATATCAGTTCTGATTAATAATTAGCAAACTAATTATTAATTACGTAAGGTCGAGGTGTTACATCCTACCCCCCTTAAAAGAAGTTTTGTCCTCAAAACTTGGTCGTCTTATCTAGGAGATTCTATCATCATAGCTTCCCCTTTTAATTTTTCTCTCGAACTGTCATAGTATTCTCGATATTGTTTCTCTGATTGAGAAAATATTTGTACCAGTTTCACACAAATTCCATATCAGATACAGAAAATCTCCATCAAGTTTGATTTACAACCACAACTATATAATCTCATCAAGATTAGATTATCAGACCCATATCACATCAAATTAAACTGAGCGATCATCCTCAAGTAAGTAGAAATCACCTACTAGGATCATTTAATCATATGCGATCCCACAAGTGACTCATTTGATATCCACAATCACAAGCATCAATGCCAGAGTTAGCATACCCATAGTCATTTTCCTTCTGGTCGCTATATGCATAATCATTCGTATTATTATCGACAAGTCCTAGTGTCAGTTGTCATTTAATATCCTTATGACTTCAACAAAAATGTCGATCCCCAGTCCTTAGATGCCTCAGAATTACAGATCTATCGTTTATTATCAAGACTACCACAATTCCACGTCAAATCTCCAAAAGTGGGACTTAGTATGCATGGCTCAGGTACTCCGTGGTTCTCAATCCATAACTTAATGCTCTGATGTGGACAAGGGTTTGGAAACCATCTCACAACTTATTGTCCTAAAGTCACCATATTTGGAAACTTGCTTCGAGTCTATAACCGCTAATCTTAACCTTTAGCTCTGATATCGCTCTGTGATACTAGTGGATTCCAAAACTTTACCAATTTTAGCTTCGATACCATTTTGTGATACTAGTGGATTCCAAAACTTTTCCAACTTTAGCTCTGATACCACCTTGTCACATCCCAAACCCCACCCTACGTGGATGTCGAGGACGTGATGCCAGTTAGCCGCCTTGCCAGTTTTTTAACCCACAATGCGACCAACCAAAGGCAACTTTTAAACCTACCGATGAATTGCATTCCAAATGTAGGGTCAGAGCAGCAGAATTTAAAAGCTTTTTAGCTCGGGAATGCAAACTCGTTATATACCGCAAAGGTACTACCACAGAGCAAGTCTAAAATCACACAGCTAATAACTCTAACCACAAAGCACATCCATAATCAAACATATAACACAGAGCATATCTAATATCTCTAGAGTACCATTTCCATGAGCTATGTCCCAATATCAGTAAATTTAATCATATCAATTAAGTCATGTCACTCACCTGAATAACCAGATTCAATCCTAAAGAATCCAAGTTTCCACAAATCAGTGGCATCAGATCCTTTACTTGGAATGCCACTCGGCCTATCCATATCATATCATAGTGCCTTCTAATCCAATGGAGATAAATCCTGAAAAATGTTAGGGAATGGGGTAAGCTTAAATAAGCCCAGTGAGTAACACAGGTTCCCTGTCATGGGTTTCAAAACCTATTCTTTCTTACAAAGCACATGGAGAGTTCGGTTATCTCTGAAATAGTAATTTTATAAATCCACTTACATGCAGTTAAGTAGAATAAAGCAGGACTGGACTAAATGGAACAACAGATCAGGACAAACAGAATAGTACAGATGCCAGTATATCAATCAGGAGTATAGGCAATTAAATTAAAGAACAGAACAGGTCAGTATTGAGCGAAACGGAACAGAACATAACAAAACAAGATGCCGATTAGGCACATAATCAAGCCTACTTATGCCATACCGCTCAAACTGGAGTGGGCCCAAGAGTAAGATACAACACAACAAACAAAACCAGGACAGACCATACAACGGAACAGGACAGACACGAACTGAACAGGAGAGCAGTACAGTATAAAATCATGTCATGTGTAATGCATTATAAAAGAGTATGTATTTAAAAATATGCATTTAACAGTATAGCATATAAAACTGGTACAATGAATCAAAATACAGTATCTAGACAGTGTAACTTATACCCCAAGTCAGAAGTTCCAAGTTACTCACAAACTGTTCGCTTATCTCCTTGTACAAATAATCTGATAACCTCCGGATATTGTCTCAAGCACATCCTTGCATATCCTGAATAATCATCATCAATCACAGACAGATCAGAATTCATCTATTCAGGTCTTATTCATCATCTTAGGCGTCTATCGGATTACCTAAGATAGCCTAGTAGCCTATTACCTCTTTCATTGGGTTTCATCCGAGGCTATTTCATTCTTTAATTAGGCTTAGTAGTCATCAGGGTTATAATCTAAGTCATTTAGACTTCAAGCGTTATTAGTTAAGCATTTATTCAACCTTGGGGGCAAAATGGTAATTTTAACATTCTTGTCCCAGGACCTTGTAATGGTCTTCAGAATATCCCATATATTTATGAAGTTCTAAGTCTTTTAGACTTAAATTGTTATAGTTAAGTACTTATTTAACCTTAGGGGCAAAATGGTAATTTTGTCATTCTTGCGCCGGACCCTGTCGTGGTCCTCAAAATAGTCCAATTATCTTATATATAGAGATCTAAGTCTTTTGGACTCAAATCATTATCAGTTAAGCACTTATTTATCCTTAGGGGCAAAACGATAATTTTATCATTCTTGCCCCGGACTCTATCGCGGTCCTCAAGATGTTCCATATATCTTGTATATAAATTCTTAAGTCCTTCGGACTTCATTTCGTATCTACTTTTGATCATTAGGACACATCAGTCATTTCTCATTTTACATGTTGACTGTTCCAGAGTCGCAGTTAGCCCTTAGATTTCCATAATTATGCTTATGATAATTTATTAGATCAGATTAGCCTTCAATCGGCCTCTACTTTGAATTTACCATGCTGAGGGGTATTTTGGTCATTTTATGTTTTGTGAGATTCTAACCCCGATTCATCATTTAATCCTGTGTATAGTCTCACAAGTATTTGGGCTTTTATCGGTATCAATTTCGTCCCGTTCGGAACTCTATTTGGACTCCGTATAGCATCAGGGGCGTTTTTGGTAATTCTACGTTCTGTGAAATTCTGTCCCTGATTCGACATTTAATCATGTGTACAGTTTCACGAGGGTCCGAACTTCTATCGGTATTAATTTCATCCCAATCGGACTTCATTTATATTTTCGTATAGCATCAAGGCATTTCAATAATTTCACGCTTTCACGCGTCACTTTTTTAGTACTTCGTTTGCTAATACGGACTCCACCATTGAGTCCAGAGTGTCTAAAATAGTCAGACTATGCCCCCTTTGACATTCGTCTGGCTTTTGGAATACTAAGGGTAAAATTGTCATTTGGACGTTTCACATATCTATGGATTCGGGACCTTGTTTCACAGAACGGGTCTCGTCATTGGGTCTGGAATGTCCCAAAATATTAAAGTACAAAATTTTATAGTCATCAGAGTACATCTGATTACATAACTGATCATCAGGACGTATCTGAAATTACCCTGGTTCATCCAACTGTATTCTTCGAGATTTATTTAGATTTCACGGACCTCACCATTAGGTCCAGAGCGTTTGACATAGTTAAAGTATACCATCTTTTATGTTCAATTGGCCTTGGGTATCATTAGGGGTAATTCAGTCATTTACAATTTATATGTCTGTATTTTTCAGGACTTCGGTTCATTAAACAGACTTCACCATTGAGTCCAGAATGCCCGACATAATCAAAATGGGCCATCTTTTATTTTTATTTAGGCCTAGGTATCATCAGGGGCGGTACAGTCATTTACTGTTCACGGATCTGTATTTTTTGAGACTTAATTTCTCCAATCGGACTCCACCATTGAGTTCGAAATGCCCGAAATAGTAGAAATACACTATTTACTTATTTTATTTGGACTCCGTCTGACTTATTTAATGTCTAAAGGTAAAATAGTAATTTTACCTAATTAATAAAATAATTATTTTTTTATTTTTTCAGGGGCTTAGATGCATAAATTTTTCACAAGCTGGGCCAGAGTATAATTTTGCAAAGTAGTTGGGGTCAAAATATAATTTAGCAAACTTCCGATTTTTCTTTATTTAATTTAATTAATAAACCAAAGGGTTCTTACTTGGTAACCCTAGACCGGTCCTCAAACACAGTGAACCAGCCGGTTCAATTTCCTTCAGAAAACTAGAATACAATATCCTACCATTCCCAATTGGCCCCCTTATCCATGTTTTAGGTTAACCTAATTCCCATTTCAGATTTATTAACTGTGTTACCAAACAAGTCTATTTCAGATTTTAAAACAAAATGTTTAACTCAAAACGGTGTCGTCCCACTAAAGCCCATTTATGCGACGGGTCGGGTCCAGACCCGAACCAACCGTCACTGTTCATCGTCTTCCTCTCTTCTTCCCCAGTTTTGCCCTAATTCCAGTTTTCATTTTTTTTCAATTTCGTGGAGTTTCAGGTACGGATTTCTACTGCTTTTGGTTCCAAAACATTTCTGGAAGTCAAGCCATCATCTTGGCATTCGTTTTGGGCCTCGAATCTAAGGATGGAGTGCTATTCAACTCCATTATTGTGGGACCTGTAACTCAGTCGTACACCTTCGTTTCTCAACCAAATCTTGTGATATTTGGTTCCTTATGATCCATGCATCAGGGGGTTCATGTCCCCATTACCAAAATCAGGTTTAGAGCAAGGTTCATGGGGTTGGGTTTCATGGCCGAAACCTGCAACTCAGGTTTTGAGGCGCATTTTTTAGCCATTTGGTCTCGTTCTTGTTGCAGTGAAAACCTTACAACATCTAGTTCAGGTCCTTATCCCTCAATCGAGGTTTAACTCCAGTCGAATCAGACCAGTTGTATGGAAGGTCATCAATGGCGATTTGGGTGCGGTCAGTGGTTTTGGGGCTATTTTGAGGCCTTATTTCCATGCCTTGATTATGTTTTCTCATTCTAAACTTCATGCATGCAGTCATAGGGCTCAAAACATCAAAACAGTACCAGAATTCTACAAAAATATACAGCAGTTTTTTGGTGTTTACCTTTTGGTTGACACTGCTCCTCCATGGCTTAGTATGGGCCTTCAGTTACCTCAGTTTAGTCGTGCACTACACAGTCCTTCCTCTTTTGTGCACCTCCAATGGATACCATGCGCACACCGTGCTTGTACACACTTGTATTCACACATGCAAGACCTCTCCTTCTCTCTCTAAATTCTCTCTCTAACTCACTCTCTCACTCAACCTACAGAAAGTCTGATCTCTGAACTCTGAATATACAACACACATACTTGAAACATTTCAAAGATGTGTAACTACATATGTAATTGCTCTCCTATACATATGCATATATGTATTCACTTGTAGGGTCCAAGTATAATGATATAGGCTAGGGCAGAGGGTGATGTGGGCTGAGGTGGGCTGATGTGGGGTGACTCAGGTGATCATGAGGGGTTTGCATGTATGGCCATTGGCCAATTTGGGTGGCAGACTTGGTCAGATTGTGTTCATATACAATTAGGCTGTATATATAGGCACAAAGATGTTGGCAGCCAACTTGGTAATTTTTTTGGTGCCATGTGCTTGCTCATTTAGGTCAAGGGTTCAAGTCCCCTTGGCATCACTTTTGGGCAATTTTTCATATTTTGGGCTTAGGCTTTGGCTGCGCAGAATTCTATTTCAGTTGTTTCCTCCGTAATTTCTTTTCTGTTGCTCCTTTTTCGACGTGGTTTCTTTTGAGGGTTTCGTATTTCAGTTAGCTTCAATGTCAAGGGCCCCGTGTCATTTATTATTTATTTGGGATTTCTGTAGTTAGCTAATTCGAGTTCCGTCAGTGTTAAAACTGACATCATTTGACCTAATTTCACCTAATTAATTAGTAATTAGGTCCGGGTATTACACCCTTGTCTCTAACGTGTCTAATTATTTTTGTTGGTCAATCGTGACCGTCGAGAGATTATGATTAATCTTCATGATTATTCTTTATATCGGTTCTGATTATTAATTAGCAAACTGCGCAAGGTCGGGGTGTTACAGTGGCCGTCCCTACTTTTTTCTTTCCTTGTATCAATGACAACAATGTATAATATAAAACTTAAACAATAAATCAGAGGAAGTCTTGAATACATAATATGGTTCTACAATGTCAAAACAGGAACCAACATAGCGTCACCCTTAGGTGGTGAATACATGGGAGACTACATTATGACTAATACATTCCTTAATGTCCCCCTATGCTTTCAAACTCCAACTGCAGTCCCACAGCATCCCTACCTGAAAAATAGTAAATCGGAGTGAGCTAAACGAAGCTTAGTAAGTAAACTCCCATCACTCTGCCATGGATGAGGGTCAACATAGAAAGAACATAATCTGAGATAAGAACATGATAGGCAGTCTTGAAATAAAATAGAACAACTCAATAACCAATAAAACGGAATGCCAACATAGCCAATAGGATAGGACTTCTCAATAACCAATAGAATGGAATATCAATGTAGCCAATAAGACAGAACATCTCAACAGTCAATAGAATGGAATATCAACGTAGCCAATAAAACAAAACATCACAATAGTCTATAGAATGGAATACTAACATAGCCAATAGGGTAAGACGTCTCAATAATCAATGGAATGGAATATCGACGTAGCCAGTAAGATAGAACATCTCAATAGCTAATAGGATGGCACGTCACAATAGCCAATGAATGAGAATGTTACAATAGTCACTCAACACAATAGAAGGTCATAATAATACTTTAAGAATAAGTGAATGTCAATGATGCAGGGTACATAAAGTCATCAATAGAGATCCGGTCAAACAATGGTCATGCTGTCATAATCATAGAATAACTGATAGTAAGTAAATGAATACGTTTCCAAAACATATGATCATTCATAAGGAAAATATGATCATTCAATAAGTTCAATAAAAGATATCATATCAGTAAACACTGTGATGCATATTCTTTTCTTGGCAGAACCTCAAAAGTAACCTTCTTGATTCATAGTATATCCTCGATAAAAGTAACCTTCCTTAATATACTGTCCTTGGTATCCTTTCTTTAGTATCCTTCCTTCCTTGGTTCATTACCACAACGAACCCTTTACTTAGATTCGCTCCCTCACTTGAATCCCTTCTATGATTCACTCCCATACTTGAATCATACCCAGATTCACTTCCACACCGAAATCATTTCCTGAACCACTTCCTTTTAACCATATCCAAGATTCACTCCCACACCTAAATCATTGGATATTTCCATGGACTATAACCTGTAGAACTGATAAAAGCATCGTATGGATGTTGTGATTGAGCATAACTCCGGGTACTCATAAAATATTATGATCATAACTCTATAGAGAGCATATGAGTGGAATATCAACAGCATGAACATAACAATCGGCCTTTCAAGACGTGGTACAAAGTGTACAAACACTCATGATAAAATATAGTAGTTTGATCCTCAATAAATTCCACAAGATAGAACAAGTATCACATTGTGGCATAAATAAACATCAGGCACATATCTCACAAGATAGTACATATATCAAATTGTGAAGCCAAAAAACATAGGGTACATATAGGAGTACAACTTAGTAGTAACAAGGAATAACATAACATTGTTACTTGGCTAGGAATCAATAGTAAAAGTGTATAAGCAATTACGATCAAGGTATAACAGTTAGTTCTCAATAACTATTCATAAGATAGAATAAACATAGGACTCGTGAAGTCAATAACAGGGAATACGTATAAGAGTATAATCTCGGCTATGAAAGGAACAATCATGGCTTAAGAGAACTACATGTAAGAGATCGGGTTTCAATGACATATAGAAGGTATAAACAAATCATGATCAAGGTATAACAATCATCTCCTCAATAAGGTTCATAAGATGGGATGATCATTAATCATGGAATCAATAACACGGTGTACATGTAAGAGTACAATATTAGTAATAAAATAATAGCATGGCTTGGACAACCACATGTAAGAGATCCAAGATTTACTTACCTCTTAATCGTCCGTTATGTTTCAGCATTCAGTTACTTAGTCCTTTCCCTTTTGAAGTTCCTAAAATCAATAGATACATTTCAGTTTAATTTTATTCACCAAATTTTATACATCATTGCTATAAGTATCTCATTTGCTAAAATAGACTCTACTATTGGGTCCAGAATGTCGAAGAAAGTCGTTTTATGCTTTCACGGTTTCCAATCTGGACTTCTGTACTAATAAGGGCAAAATGGTCATTTTGCACTTTTACATGTCTTTCTTTCTTGGGACCTATTTTCGTAAATTGTAATTCATCGTTGAGTCCATAATTTCTAAAATAATAAAAATTTACTATTTATTCAATTTAATCGGATTCCGTTTGACTCACATTTGACTTAGGGGCCTTTTAGTAATTTTCCCTTTTTAAATTTAATAAATAAATATTTAATTAATTTATTTTTGGGTCTTTTCATAATTATGCATAGTTTAGGGCCTTAGTTTAATTTCTGAAAACTTTTGGGTTAAATAAGAAATTCCAAATTTTACTATTCCTACTAGGGAAAGCCAACTAGTGGATAAGTTACTAAATGAGGATAAGCTATCCTTATTCCCAAACAGGTTTAAATTCAATTTCTTAACCATGTACCCAAACAACACCAATCACATATAATTAAAACAGTAAGCCTTCACCCATTTAATCGTGCGGTGGGTCGGGTTTCAACCCGACCTGGCCACAACAGTCCCCATTCCATGCAATTTTTCGGCGTTCCTCCGATCACCTTCTCCGGTGTCGGTGGCCGGAAAACTAATTTCCAGAAATTTGTTTCCCTTTTTCCCTTGCCATTTTGAGCCCTTTTTTATCCTAACCTTCCCCAAACATATTTTTAAGTATTCCTATCACATTTTTGGCCCTCAAAACTCAATGAACAACCCTAAAATTTTAAAACCCATTTTTTCGATAACTCCCTATTTCTCCTTTGTTTCTTCACCATTTCACTCACAGTTTCTTCCTACGTTTTCTATTTTCTTCATAGATTAACTTCATGAAAATTATTCTAAGCTTCATGCAAGTTTATAAAAAACCCAAAAAATTGAAAATTGAAATTGCAGATAATTTTCTTACCTTCCTCCTTGTTGTTTCTCCTCCTTTCTCTTCTGTTTTTCTCCCTTGTGAATTTCTAACCTTCAACCTCTTCTGTTTTCCTTCCCAAACACACTCACAGTGCATATATAAATATACATCTTGTAACCACCCCTCTCTTCTCTCTTCCTTCCTTTTTCTTTTCTTTCCTTTCCTCTTCCTTTGACCTTTCTTTTTCTATTCAATTTCTGAATTTGTAACCTTCCCTTCCTCATTTATGTTCCTTAATTTTTGTAGGTTACTGATATATAAATATTACACTATATATATATATATATATATGTTACAACTTATATACTATCACATGTACAGTTGTATATATGTATATATATATATGTATATCCATATATATATATATATAGTTATTTAATATTCCTTATATATATTTTAATTCATGTTATAGATATATATATATATACACACATACTCTTATATGTACACGTATTTCGGTACTCGTTCTTGGCTTGCTCAGGTATCGCCCGGGCATTGTCCGTACATTGGAGATTGTTCACATGCTAAAACCAGTCAATTCGTTTAATATTATAAAGCAAACTCTAACAGTTTGGGTTTACAGCGTTTGCTTGGTTACATTTTGGGTCGAGGTATTACATCCTTCCTCTTTCTCCTTAGGAGTTTTTCTTTCTTTGAAAATAACATGTGAACCTTTTAATGAGAGGTATGATGTCTTCATCTTCTTCACCTGATTCTTCCTTCTTTTCCTTTGATTTTACTTAAAGTGCCACACTTTTTTTGGCTTGTCCTCTTTTTCATCATCAAGAAACATTTCATGCATAATGAGGGAGCCAAGGAGTTGTTCCAACATCATTATTCTCAAATCTTTTACTTCCTCAATCTCTATAACTTTAGGTCTCCATTTTTTGGGTAAAGCCTGCAACACTTTTCTAATTTGTTTTATAGTCAGAATAACTTTACCAAGAGATGTTAGTCCATTCACAATACCAAGAAGTCTAGTAGACATTTCTACAAATTTCTCATCGGGCTTTATTTTAAATAACTCATATTTGTGAAGTAATGCACTTATTTTTAAATCCTTAACTTGATTCATCCCTTCATGAGTTATTTGCAAACTATCCCATATATCTTTAGCAATCTCACATATTGAGACTCTATTGAACTCCTCGGGACCTAAACCACAAAATAGGGTATTTATAGCTTGGCATTTAAACAAAACTTTTCTTTATCTTTATTGTCACAATTCTTTCTAGGTTTAGGAGTTCTAATATCACTTTCACAACTAATAAATAGAGATACATACCCAACTTCGATCGTCTCCCATTGTAATATCCCGACCCGGGATACCGGGTCACATGACACGTACTACGAGGGAAGAAAATATATATATATAATTAATTAATTATTACATTAATTAATTAATTATAAGACTTGATATATATATATATATATGTATTAATTAAATGTATATATATGTATATATATTAATTGAATGAAATATGGAAATATGAAAAAGATGAAAAGTAAAAAGATGAATAAGTGTGAATGTGTGTGTGTGTGTGTCGGCTAGTGTGTGTGTGTGTGTGTGTCTTGTATATATATGTGTATATGTATATATATGTATATAATATGTATAAATATCTTATGGAAATTAAATGCAAAGTTGAAAAAGAAAAAGTAGAATTTATGGGATGGGAAGTCTAGTGTAGGGCTATGAATCAGAGAGAGGGAGAGAGAGAGAGAGAGAGAGAGAGAGAGAGAGAGAAAGAGGTTGGAGGAGAGAGAAGAGTCGGTCACTTCTCTATAAAGGCCAAGCATGCAAATCATGCTTTCTTCTTGCTAAAGAAACCAAAAAGAAGAAGAACTGAGGAGAAGAGAAGAAGGATTAGAGCAAGAAAGAGGAGGAAAACCAACCAAAAAGGTGAGAATGTCAAAACTATCAAAATTCTCTCTCTAGAATTTCTCTACATATGAACTGATTAAAGCTTCCATTTTGTATATATGATGTTTAGAACACGCCTAAACCTTAACAAGCATGAAAATCTAGCTTAAAAACACCTAAGATTGCATGACCCATAAGCCACGGCCATGGATGGACCTTGCTCAAGCAGGTCTGATCGGAGGGAAACCAAACTTGGTTTGGTGTATAGGGACCTCTTGTAGACCACACAAAAATGTTAAAAACGTGTGACCGCGACCAAAAATCATAAACAAAGGCCCTCAAATGTTAAGTTGCAGGTTTCGGGTCTACACCCCAAACCTCTAAACTCATGATTTAAGCCGTTTATTTAAATGAAAATTTGATCTCCATGAAGAGGGGATCACAACAAGCCAAACCTCATAAAAAATGGTCAAGAAACGAGTATGAACCGAGGCTAATACAGGTTTAGCTATCATGTCCAAAATCGAACATATGAAGGAGTTTTAAACTCCAAAACGAATGCCAATCGACTTGTTTTTACCTTAGGAACGTTTTGGGACAAAAACAGTGAGGATCCATGGATCCAAACTGCACGAAATAAAAGAAAAAGGAAATCGGGAATTAGGGTTTTCAGTCGGTCGCTCGGGGAAGACGACCGAGTCGACTCATGCACCGTTTAAAACGGTGGGTGGACTCGGGACAGGTGGCAGCCTTGGGGCTTGCCACCGAGTTATTGGGACGACGCCGTTTAGGGGCGTATACGGTTATATATAAACCGTGTTATGAAAAATTAAGGAAAAAGGAAGCAGATTATTGCTACGGGGTTTCGATCCCTGACCCTCGCGCGTGGGAAGCCTTCTCTGTTCCACTCGGCCACGCGTATACATGTGACCAATTACGAACGCAATATATATATATAATATATTTAATTAAATCCAAAAATAAAAGAGGTGCAACTGCACCTTACAGGATTCGAACGTGGGATGTATGGGGAGGGAGGTGACACGCTGGCCAGCGTGCCACCCTATTCAACCTGTTCCTTATTCCCCATTAATAATATATATATTATATGTTATAAATTAATTTAATTAAATGTAATTAATTAAATTAATTACTCCGAAATGGCCCGTTGTCCAAAAATTACAAGTTATATATGTAACCTTACTATCTTGGACCCCCTAAGCCCATTGGTGAGGTCCACGACATGAGATGAGGTCCCGAAAAATTTAAGACCCCTAGAAAATGTCAAAATGACCAAAATGCCCTTGCCCCATAAACAAGTCAAACAAGTCCAAATTTAATAAATGAATAGTGTATTCTTACTATTTCGGATATTCTGAAGCCAATGGTAGGGTCTGTTTTACGAGACGAGGCCCGAAAAAAATAAAGTCACGTAAGGGGTAAATGACCAAAATACCCCTTGACCAAATTTGACAAGTTATTAATGTATTCTTACTATTTTGGACCTTCTGAGTCCAATGGTGAGGTCCACGACACGAGACGGGGTCCCGAAAAATAAAGACACGTAAAGGGGTAAAAAGACCAAAATACCCCTGGTACCCCTAAAAGCCAAAATGAAATCAGAAAAGGTCTAAACCGACTTTCTTAAACACTCCGGACTCAATGGTAGAGTCTATTCGACCTAAAGAAATGTCTAAAATGAAAAGACATAAAATTTGATGAATAGCATCTGTTAGATGACTATAAACTGAAATGTTGCCAAAGAACTAAACTGAGGCAAATACGAGAAATGAAATACGATAAGACACGACACGTAAACATGTTAAATAAATAACCTTAAGTTAAAGTTAATGGAACTCCCAGAAGAGTATCATTGTAGAAATCTATTTTCTTGACACGGTAAATTGTGTTTTTAAACAGATAATTAACTAAACACAAAAATGAGCCAAGAACGGGAAGTCACTCCTATGATGACAAGGGCCCAACTGGCAAAGGATCCCAAGCAAAAAGTGTTCCGGGAGAAACTCGAAAGACAGCTCCAGCTGATTCAAAATCGCATTCAGATTTCTAAAACGAATGAAGTATGCTGTGTAAGCCCCTTTATTTATAAGACAATAACTAAAGAGCAACTAGTAGCAAGAAAGCTTAAGAAACAGGAGGATACGGAAACTTTGGAAGAATGGCGACAAAGGTTAAAGAAGGCCAAGGGAAAAACACCCAAATAGAGCAGGACTAAAAGTACAAGGTGAGTAACCCTGTGTTTGAATTGGAAATTTGACTCCATGATTTAAAAAGGGTTTTAAGTATAAGATATGAAGTATTTGAAGTTTCAAATTCAGTATTTACATGATTCAGTTTTTAATTGTTCTATTTTAGAAATTCATTGTGACATGCTTAGTGATTGGTTTCTGCAACAGTTTTTCCTTCAAATACTTTTTAGCATGTCTAGTTAAAATGCAATTATTGTTAAATATTCTGAATTTGCCTATTTCAAGTATACGAATGTTTATTTACAAATTTATGAAAAGTATCTATGAGACAAGTCACATGATAAATGTTTTATAAGATGAATGGTGCATAAGCACTTAGACAGGATTCTGAGTTTTCAGTTGCCCTGTAAAATAGGCAGGATTTTGGGTTTTATGGAACTCAATTGCCCTGTAAAATGCCCGGTAGCAGGATCTAATCCTTCAGGCAGATGAGATATCTCCATAGATAAGTAATATGGGACTCCAGTTCGAAACGGATTCCACTAATAGAAGTGACAAGATGACAAATGATTTGGAAATGAAAGCATGTTTTTACTCTCATTTTCAATATGCATATAGTTGAGTTTTATATACTCTATTTAAGAAATACATGATATGTTATATGTTTTAAAGTTCACATGTATAAGTTTAGCTTGAATGTTTTAAATATTTCACAGCTACATGTTTTAAGGAATGCATATATTTTGTATTCAATTATATGAACAATTGGCGGTGACTATTTTACGAACTCTTATGTACTAAACCACTGCTAATTGAAAAACACCATGACGAATACTGGAATTGCTCACAAGCTTAGATTAGCTTACCCGGACTTTGTTCGGACCCCCCCTTTCAGGTAATTAGCAGCAGTTTTGATTTAAGGACGACGATGACAAATCTGCTGATTTTGGGAAGACATGGTTAAATAGTCTCTTTTGATAAGTCTGTAAACTCTAATAGTACTTTTGTATTAGTATACATCGAATATGTATGGTATGAATGTATGAAGTCTTTAAGTTTTTAGTTATACTCTGAATGTGTAACCATGTATGCTATGTATGGAGCGGCAGTACCGAACGGATGTGCATAATTTAAAAATGATAAAAGAAAAGAAAAAGTTTTTCACGCTTCCGCAAAAATGTATGTTGCACATCTATTCGATACCGCTGCATATGCGAGCCTTGTCTCGGGGCCCTCGGGTCTCGGGGCGGCGATCGCGATCCGGTAATCCGCTTAGGGTGGGTTCCGGGTCGTGACACCCATAGTTAATAACTCATTGATTGAATATAAATTTTCATTCTTACCTTCTATAGTTGTAGTTGTTTTCATTAAACCATGGAGGCATTGAAGTAGATTGACACTCTAGATGGGTAGAAATTGACGAGGTCAACATATGATCTCCTTCGAGTTGTTATACTCTTTGTGAAGGAACTTGCTATGATAACAAATGAAAAGGCAACCTAAAGAGGGTGAATAGTTTATTTAAAACCTTTTCTGTTAATTTCATAAAATATGTTTCCCTTAATGTGTTAGTACAATAAATCAATTAAAGCAAGAATAAATGTAAAGAATGCACAAAGAATATATAGTGGTTCGACTATGAAATTAGCTTATGTCCACTCTTCGGCAACGATCCTTGATCTTCTTGCCTAGGATCCACTCAAGTTATTGTTGGGGTGATTACTTCATCACGTTACAATAAACTCACATAGTAACACTTCTTCAATACTTCACTCTCCATAATGATTGGTTTGTCCCAAGATAAACACTCACCACTCAAAAAATCAAATCATTAATCAAAGAAAGACCTCTCTTTCCTCACAGAATGAAAACAATAGAAATACTAGAGACATTTTCTTCTTCATACAAAGGGTATTGAATCAACAATTTAATAACCCCCTAACAAGCTCTTAAATCAAAAGTTGAATCCACACAATGAACTTCTTCACATGTTTGTAGTAGCACTTAATAACCCTATAAGACGCCCATGCATCATATTTATAGGACAGCTAAAAAGAGAACCAAAAAAGAATTGCTCATATCTCTAAAAGACAAGGTTGACCCCTTCTCGGTCAGCTGGAAAGGCTTTTAGTCAGTCAGTCCCGCTTGAAGTTCCCCTAGAAAAACTTCAAACAGTAGCTCCCGATCAGCCGGTTATAGCTCTCAGTCTATTGGTAGCATCTCTCGGTCAGTTGGAATCCTCCGGTCTTCTTAAATCATTCATACTCGGTCAACCAGTAAGATTTTCTGATCAATTGGTATCTTTTGGACCATCTAAATAGTCTTTGCGACCAGCCGGCAGTGGTACCCGGTCAACCAATACCTTCTAGTTTGTTGAAATGCCAACATCCCCATTCCTGGCCAACGATAGTGGTACCTAGTCAACTGGTACCCTCTGCTCTTTGGGACTTCAACATGTCCTTTTATCATGTCAAAGCTAAACAAAACTTGTTCCATAATAACAATTAGTGTTAAATGTATAGCATACAATAATGTAGACAAAACTTAGGAGTCAATGCTTGAAGGTATATAATTAGTTTAAAATCCAACATGAATACTTCATCAAAACTATCCTATCTATGGTTGACTTGGTCAATCTTGTATACCCAACTATTAATCCAAAGCGTGATAGGTTAGTGGACTGGACCTACTGTGATGTCTCCGAGGATGGCCAGCCTTGGAAATCTAATCGGGAACTTCCCTTGTTGATTCATTGTGGCTTACCCTAATAGGGGTTATTCGATCAATTTATCCCCTTCTATAACAAATGTTAGACTTAGGTTCATTGCGCTCGATGATTTTATACCCGTATATCAAGCACTCATAATTCGAAAGAAATGCCAAAGGAGATAGAGTGGCCATGAAGTGATGGGCCGCACAATTTATCATATGTGAAGAAAAATTGTACAAGATGTCACACCCCAAATTCGAACATGTGATTCAGAGTGCAACCAACACAAAATTAATCTAATCCAAGCATTGACATCGGCTGGATCAATCAAATAATTAAACTTGAAATGAATACGAGCTCTCAAATCCATCTATACTAAAACTATCTCATTTATTCCTCAAGTTCCATTACAAGAATAATAATAAAATCTCCCACGTCTAAGAAAAATAAATAATTTATCTCCAAAATAAATCAACGTACAATCCCTTAAATTAAAATTTTCTACAAGTCTTTAAGTAATGCAAATAAAATAAATTAAGTCATAACATAAGCAGAAGCAAATAATTGAATAGTCAACAAACACTCTTCATTGTATTTGTACCCAACACTATTCCAGTTCATCTCTAGTCATCTGTGGGGGGAAAACATTGGGGTAAGCTTATAGAGCCCATAAAGTAATAAAACATATTATACATCGAAACAAATCAAACGGATAGCATGAATATTTTATAAAACAAGTTCACATCACTAAAACAATTCAGTGGACATAACAAAGAAAATAAATTATTTTCCTTTGATGCAAAAATAATTTAACAAAGTAGTGTGGTAACAAATAATAATTTCAAACTTGTATAAGCATTCACTCTGGTTAGCACAATAATATGGTGCTCATAAAAGTGGGATTTGTAGACGTCACCATTACTAGAAGTTAATAGTGTTATACCCCTATTAACGTGGGCCAAACTCTGACAATAACCCGTCAGCACAATAGACTACCAATAGTAATAAACTACTATTGACACAAACAGACTCCAACCAAAGATCACACCCACACTAAAATGATTTAAATATCTGATAGTGACCATATAGATAAAACAACTTATTTCAGCAGATAAAATAATTTTCATGAACAGATTTATCAAGGAGCAATGATCGGAGAATACATGGCATATACAAATAATTTTGATCGAAGAAACAAATAATTCATTGAAAAATACTTTTGAACTAAAGTCATTTGGAATCATCGTAAGCATAAAATAATATTTTATAAAAATGAAAGTAAGAGAATATTAATTTGCGTTTATTTAAAATTTGGGTACAACATGTATTGTTTCCTTACTTGAAAATTAGTAGCAAATATACTCAAATGTACTCCAAGAGTCTCCAATAATCAATCCAAACCTATCACAATATAAGATCACTAATCAATATAATTCCAACGAGAATTCTAGAATATTCTTAAGTTATTAACCATTAAATATTATTTCCTTAATTAACTTAAGTAGCTTTAAAATTAATTATGTTATTTCTCTTTATATAAAATTTTCTTATTTAAACCTCAAACTAATACTAAAAGTAATTAAAATGGTTAACTATTCATATATACACACTAATAATTTCATCACAATGTTTCATACATAAAAGGACAGAATATACTAAAAGACAGAATACAATACACTCACACCTTTACCTTAACCATTCGGTGGACTAATCCAATTCTCACATTTTTTACCCTTTTGTTTTTGAAACTTATCACTGTTGTACTAAAAGACAAAACATCATCTAACATATATACATACATCATTTTGCCTATACATATATCTACATCACAACTTTTCAAATAATTTTCTCCAATGAAATAACTCACTCATTTAATACCCTAACCCGGGCCAGCACGTATACCGAGGTAAACTAGGTCGGGTAGAGTACTATCAGTTGTAACCCGAGCTATTTAAGCTCCATATTTTGATATCACATGTACTGTACAACTCTAAAAGCTAAAACGGTATTAGTTATATAGTTAGTGCCGAACAACCCAACAATATGTCTCGTGATGCGTGCACGCATGCATCCCCATGCATACATACGTATGCTCATACACATAGCCCGTTTAATATTAGTGTATGTGTGCGTGACCAGAAAATAATATACATATATATATATATGAGTATATATATATATATATGTATAAAGTATGTATTTATATAATTGTATATTTATATACACATACATGGTATAGTATATATGTATTTAAAAGATAAAAGAAAAGAAAAGAAAAAAAGAAAAAGGGAGAGGCAGCATACCTTGTAAGATATTATGTGTGTGTGTACTGTTATGTGTATTAGTGTGTGTAAGCAAGTGTGTATATATATATACATATACACATAAGTGTATGTACACATGTAAAATATATATATATATATATACCTAAATAAATATATATAATATAATTAAAATGTAAAAATATTTCATTGTGTGTGTAAGTGTAAAACTAGTGTGTGTGTGTGTGTTTATGTCGGCAGTATGTGTGTGTGTATCTCCATATGTAATAGTGTGTGTAATATATTATACAATGTGAAATATCAACCTACACATTGATGTAAAGCCACAAGTGGGTTGATTGAGAGGAGTGATGGAAAGGGAGACTGCAGTTAGTGTGTGTGCTAGTATGTGTGTGTAAGTGAGTGAGTTAGTGTGTGTGTATATATAATATACATATATGTTACAAATATCACTTTCCCCATTAATGCAAACTGAAAAGAGGAAAAGAGAAATTTATGAGATGGGATAGACAGCCGAAAATAGGGGAGGAATAGGTTGAGGTCGTGTAGAGAGAGAGAGGGAGGAGAGAGAAGGGTCGGTGGTTTTTGTTTTAAAAGCATGCAAACCATGCTTGCTTCTCGCGAAGGAAATCAAAATAAGGGAAACTGAGGAGTATAAAAGAAGGATCAAAAGTAGAAGAAGAAGGAAACAGTGAAAAAAGTGATAAATGTGAAAATTATCATTTTTCTCTCTCTAGAATTTTCCTATGTATAAACTGTTTTAAGCCTTCATTTTGTATATGTGATATGTAGAACATGTTTAGACTCGTTTAAGCATGAAATCTAAGCTTAAAAATGGTTAAAAACATCCAACCCAGAAGTGGCAGCCATTAAAGACCTTGCTTACAGCAGGTCTGAATCCATCACCACCAAACCTTGTTTGGTTTACTGAGACAAAAACTAGACCCTGCAAGCATGCTAAAAATCCATGACCGTGATCAAAAAGCTCAATGGAAGCCTATAAAAAATCGAGTTGCAGGTTCTGGGTTGAAGACCCAACCTTTCAACCGTGACTTAAATCCCACTTTAATGAATGGGATATGAAACCTTAGGACAAGAGCATCACAACAGAACAAATCCCATTGAATTTGGCTCAGAAATGAGCATTTACAACCGACTTACAGGTCTGAGTTATCGAGGCTTAAACCGAAGCAATGAGTTCATTTTGAACTCCAAAACGAATGCCAAACTGATTAGTTATACCTTAGGAACAATTTGAGATCAAAATAGTGGAGATTGGTTGAGTGGAAAGTCACGAAATTAAAGAAAATGGAAAATTGTAACTAGGGCAACACGAGGGTGATCGTGGGGAAGATGACACTGCTCGGGTCGGTTCGGGTCAAATCGGGTTCGGGTCGGAACCCGACCTATCGCATAAAATAGTTAAGTAGGACAGTGTCGTTTTGGATTATGTTTTAAATTTATAAACCATTAGGGCTGACATCATCATGATATAATTAACCTAACCAGACTGGATTGGTTCAGTTAAAACTGGATCGATTCACTTGAAATGGAACTGAACCCACGGTTCAGTCCGAAAGTTTTAAAAATTCTATTTTGACCCCTAAAATTTTGAAAAATTGTACTGTGGCCCAACTTTTGGGAACTTTATGCAATTACACCCCTAGAAAAAAAAAATTAAATTAAAAAGCAAAATTACTATTTTGCCCCTAGGTCATAAATAAAGCAAATGAAGTCCAAATTTAACATATGATTAGTGTATTTATACTATTTTGAATATTCTAAGACCAATGGCAAGGTCCGTTTTGCAAAACGGGGCCCCAAAAAATAAAGACACGTAAAAACGTAAAATGACCAAATTACCCCTAGTACCCCTAAAGCCAAATTGAAACCAGAGAAGGTCTAAATTGACTTTCTCTGACATTCCGGACTCAATGGTGACGTCCAAATTATAAAACAAAGTACGGAAAAACATGACACATAAATAAGTGAAATGACCATTTTGCCCTTTCACATGCAGAAGTCTGAATTAAACTTTACAAAAGCCTAAACCGACTTTGTTCGACATTCCGGATTTAATAGTAGAGTCTATTCGAGTAAAATAAATACCAATAGTAAAGAGGCATAAAATTTGATGAATAGCATGAGTTAAATATATATACATAGACTAAGATAAGTTTCCTGAATCATAGGAAATCCGAGATATGAGAAGATGGCGGTTTTGACCTTCTAGACAGATATAGAAAGAGGTAAGTAAAATTCGATCTCTACATGTGTTACATTCCAAGCTATGTCACAGTTCTTGTACATATATTACTTTCGTACTCTGTACACACACACTAGTATTTATTTAGCCACATTGATATTGCCCTATCATGTGGGACACAGTTATTGATTTCTATATATATCTCGATCATGATTGTACACTTGTGCACAGATTCCTTTATGTACACTTGTACCTAAGGCCATGAGGGCCAGACAATTTTATTCGAAGTAGTCTAGTAACCGTAACCTCGAAAACTATCGTTACGTCAGATTGCCTAGAATCAGTTATGATTCCACTATACTCCTCGTGGAAGATAGCGTGATCCTGATATATTATTAGTGCCAGATTTGTGCTCAGTCACATCTCCATCTGATGCTATTTATGACCTTCGGCTCTAGGTTCCAAGTGGAACATTTATTATACACAGAGCAGTATTATTCGGCGAGGCCTAGAACACCGAATACGAGCTCAGAGCAATATCATTCAGCGAGGCCTAGAGCACTGAATGTGAGCCTAGGGGGTAGCCGGGCCCCATGAGAGCATCCCAATTTTGATATCATTATCCTTTATTGTTGATATTCATAGCTTGATCATGTTATATTATTATTGAATGATCATGAGATTTTACAGCTTTCAGTATAGTGCTTACATTTCATACTTGATATAGCTCATGACTATAGCAGTATGACATTGTTGGCATAGCAGATTCATTTCATTATCATTTGACTTCTATCATTTGATATTGAGTTATATATTCATTAACTGGCTAGCATTCTTTTATACCTTGTGCACATGGCAGAGTAAAGGACTACTTACTAAGTTTTCATAGCTCATCAGATACTACACAACATTATGCAGGTACAGATATCGAGGACAGACCCTAGAGTCTGATAGCTAGGAGGTGGACATTAGCTTTTGAAGTTGCAGTGTAATACTTAGTACTGACAGTCTTATAGCTCTCCCGTGTTATCCACGTCTTGGGGATGAATAGTTGTATTAAGAAATTTTGTATTCCGCATTTTGTAGACACTATATATATCACATACAACTTTTATTTATTTTCTTCCGCATTTTAGCTGTTGCATGTTAGTAGCACTGATTGTGTAGCAAGTTGAGACCCTTGGTTCGACAAGCAACGTCGGATCGGGTGCACGACACGAGATCCGCATAGGGTGGGGTCTCGAGTTGTGACAGCTCACCCCTCTTGTAGTGATTTCTTTAATTATAATAATAATATAATTATTATTATTATTATTATTATTATTATTATTATTATTATTTCTTTTAAATCCTTAAAACATATTTTCTTGATTAACCTAAGAAATTCTAAAACTATCTTATTTATGTATTAATAAAATATCCCTATTTTATATTTACTTGAGCTTCAATTAAATACTAGAAGTGATACAATTTGCTAAGACTATTGTTTTGATATTCATGTATACACATTAACAAATTTCATTTTTTCATTAACATTCTCACAAAAGAAAAAACAGACTACAAGACAGACCCAAAAACTCTTCCTTTTCAAAATACATTCTCATTCATATATGTATGTTTGTGTGTGTCTGTGTGTGTGTGTGTGTGTATATATATATATATATATATATAACTATCAATGCTTGATGGTATTCACGTGAGTCAAAACACCACCAAGTTAGTTATTATTTTCTTTTTATGTAATCACTATAGTAATACAATTAAATTAATTAATTAATCCTAAAACATACGTTAATGGTTGATCGCTCAATAATCAATCCTTTAAACCTCAAGATATTAAATCTTGATTGCATTTTCTTCCCTTCTCTCTCTCTCTCTCTCTCTCTTCCACACCTCCTCTCTCTTGTTGTACGGCTTGTGCGTGAATGCTTTTCTTTTTCTTTTTCTTTTTTTTTTGTTTTTCCTATTTTTCTTATATGTACATTTTCTTTAAATTTTAAATTCCTTTATCTATTTGGTTTGTAGATATTTAAATTTGAAAGGAGTCCAAACTTTTGATAGTGCTTATCACAATTCTCTATCTTTTATATATATATATATATATATATATATATATTGTCACATCCCAAAACCCACCCTATGCGGATTAAGGGTATATGACCGGCTAGTTAGGCACCCATCGTATTTTGTGTTTATCAAAATACCGATAGTAATCCTAACCCCAGGCCATTCACTTGTAATTTCCAAGTTTGATGCATTCATTATATAAAAATTTCAACAGCGAAAACTAAAGCAGAGAATGCATATTAACTTGGCAGAGTATCAACTATAATCTTATTTATATGCATAGGTTAACAAAAGGTACATCATTGTACTTGTCTACAAACATCCAAAAATGGTATGGGGTACAAAAATGGGTTTATCATCATCTAAACTGCCTAACTAACTTCTTGGTCCTTTCTATTCCTTGCCACTGTCGCCTTCACCTGAAAAGATTTTAAATAAATAGAATGAGCTTAAACAAGCTCAGTGAGTAACATAAGTTCCTGTCATGGGTTTCAAAACCCGTTTATATATACATGCACTGCTCAAATGCAGCTCAAGTAGAACAATGCAGCTCAAGTAGGACAAATGCAGCTCAAATAGGACAAATGCAGCTCAAACAGATCAGGACAAAATGGATCAGAACAGAGTACCAATCAATTAAAGACGTATCAACGAATGTGCCTGAACTTCTCCCAGCTACCCCAAAGTGAGCCACTCGCGGGGGCCTCTACCCCTCTGGGATTAGATCAGAGCAGAATAGATCAAAATTGAGCGGGACAACAGATGCCACTCAAGCTTATGAGCCCTTTTCCCAGCTGCCCCAAAGTGGGCCACTCGTGGGGGCCTCTACCCCTCTGGGTCATGCTCATAAATAAATATCGCTCAATCTTGTAGTGGGCCCAGAGTAAGACTCAACATAACAAAATAGAATCGAACCAGACTCCAATGGCATAGAACAGGTTAGGACAAAAAAACCCAAAGTAGAATCAGAACAGGAGATAACAAAAGCATGATAGAATGGAATCATGCCACATGTAATGCAGTGTAAAGCATATGCATTTAAAACAGTTCGGTGAATAAAACAGTTCAGTATATAAAGCAGTATAACATACAAAAAATATACACCAAGTTAGGAGTCTGAGTTACTCACCGTTCATTGAGTCTAATTCAAAATTCCTTCTAGTTGAATCTAAATCCAAGAATCCTAGGCCAGTAAATACAAACATTAGTTAATAATAGTATACTTTACCTATTTTACTAGTTTAAGGTTAATTGGGAATAGCTGAGGTTCTTGTTAGCTCAGACAACCAACTAAATTAATTTAGATGGTAATTACTATCCATTAAAATCCCGGATGACAATATAGAAACCACACTTCCAAGTATCAAGTCAATCTAATTTATATTTATGTAATACCACCCAGTAGCACATTATTTTAGAACTAATATTCTTATTAGTTTACCATTGAAACCTGATCTGTTCAGCGTCACTGTACAGGATACATGTCCACACATAATTTCACCCAATAGCTAAAACTATATTCAAATTAATAGCTGACCTATATCCAATTTAATAGCTTAATTATATTCAAATTAATAGCTGAATTATATCCAATTTAATAGCTGAATTATATTCAAATTAATAGCTGAATTATATCCAATTTAATAGCTGAATTATATTCAAATTAATAGCTGAATTATATTCAAATTAATAGCTGAATTTTATCCAATTTAATAGTTGAATTATATTCAAATTAATAGCTGAATTATATCTAATTTAATAGCTGAATTATATTCAAATTAATAGCTGAATTATATCTAATTTAATAGCTAAATTATATTCAAATTAATAGCTGAATTATATCTAATTTAATAGTTGAATTATATTCAAATTAATAGCTGAATTATATTCAAATTAATAGCGGAATTATATCCAATTTATTAGTTGAATTATATTCAAATTAATAGTTGAATTATATCCAATTTACTAGCTGAATTATATTCAAATTAATAGCTGAATTATATCTAATTTAATAGTTGAATTATATTCAAATTAATAGCTAAATTATATTCAAATTAATAGTCGAATTATATTCAAATTAATAGCTGAATTATATTCACATTAATAGCTAAATCTATATTCAAATCAATAGCTGGTAGCCACTAAATAGCAGGCTTACTGCTTAGTCAATTAGAAATTATATTGGTCCAAGTAAGATGTATATAAATTCAATGCCACAAATAATGTAGCTCAAAATCATGACATGTATTTAGCTAACCCAACCTACATTAACTCAGTTCCAGCACAAGGTAATTGTGAGGAATTAGAGTTGGACAATTTCCCTGATCAAGATGGGTTTATAACTAGTATATAATTTGTAAAGAGCCATAAACATTATATCAGAAATTCCTTTATATTAGTTATGAATGAGCAGATCAGGCGTTAGAAACACTCAGGTAGAATAAGGGGCTGTTTAGACTTAACGGTTCAATATTTACTACTGTCCACATTTCCACAATTAATTTCACACTCCTAGTTGGTGATAAAACAAAAGTGTTAAAAACATAATTTTATATCATGAATAATTTGGTAAATGAAATAGAAGCAGTCAAACTATCACTTTACAAGCAGCAAGAGGTTCCCTATTGATGAGCCATAAAATGACACCTCCTAGATCTGGATAGCAGAGCTGCCTCCAGAACAGCCTCCAGAGCAACTGCCAGCAGAGCTGCCTCTAGAGCAGCTGCCAGCAGAGCTACCTTCAGAGCAGCTACCAGCAGAGTTGCCTCCAGAGCAGCTACCAACAAAGCTGGTGCCTCAAGCACTGGCGCAACCAACAACACTGCCTCCAGAGCAGGAGGAGTTCCAAACTGGTCATCGCCTTCCATGGACTTTCGACCTCAGAACAAAGAATATATCTTGGAGCGCGAGTCTTTTAGATAAGAAAGAAATCTTATCTCAATTAGGAGGATTATCACATATTCCTTAAACTTGTCAAGCAAAAAAAGGATTCTATTTAATTTAGGAAACTGCTAAAATCAATGACTCTCAACCCTATAAATAAAGGGGGCAGGTATGCTCAAAAATTATTCAATCACATATACAATCACTCTCTTTTACACATTTTTATTTCATTCCCTCTTTACTGACTTGATCGTCGGAGGGTCCTCCTTCTTTTTTTTGCAGGTCCCTCTTGCCGAATCGTCGAATCACTGCCGATGCTGTTTTTTGCAACATCAGTTTGGCACCAGTCTGTGGGATCAACAGTCAATATGCTTCGTTCTCTACTACTAATATTGCTCCCTAATGATTATTTAAATTCTCTCAAATTTCATATAATTTGATAGATGTTAAACAAGATTGAGTTGGATTAAATTTTTTATATTAACGTAGAGATGAAACTCTACTAAATACTTGCATGATTATATAAATATATATATGTATATATATATATATATAATCTCAAGATCTTTATATATACATCATGATCAAATCAGTACAACAAATATACTGATCAAGTCAGAAATTATTGATTTACAATTTGTTAGCACATTTGACCATTACATGTTCTTTTACTGTTATTATTATTTTTTTTTTATGGCACCGTGATTTAACCTTTTGAATCACAGGAAAACAAAAGATGAACTTCCTAAGGTTTATAATCTTCTCCTGCTCTATTCTGAACAAGCACAATTCACGATTCAAGGGTTTTGCACTATGGCCCTCGCTTTCATCACACTTACAAATCCCTTGTAGATTATTATGGGTTTCCAACCAACGGCTCATAAGCATCAGACAAGCCTCTCAAGTTCCTGATCTACGGCCGAATTGGTGGGACAGGTGAGCTCCTCGGCCAGCTTTGCCAAGGCACCGCGAGTCCGACCTCACCACTGTCAAGCCCACGCACGACTTCAACGCCGCTGGTGTCTCTGATCACCCCAACGTTGATTGGTGTGAACCACATAAGGTCGAGATCATTCAGACCAATGTGGTCAGCACACTTACCTCAGCTAACCTTTGTAGTGACAAAGGCCTGATCTTGATCAACCATGCCACCAGCTATATTATCGTATACGATTCGAACCACCTGCTTGATTCGGGTGTCGAGTTCAAGGAGGAGGATACGCCCAATTTTATCGGATCATTCTATTCCAAGACCAAGGCCATTAACACTCTTTTTGATCTGTAAATCAATTGATCATGGAAGGGAAAGCCGATGCCACCAGTGGCGTTGTAAAATCGACAGCCACCGCATCCACCCAAGACGGTTTGAAGTCAGATCTGTTATCATCTTCTACCTCTTCTCTCAAAACCCTAAAGCTGAAGACCAAACAACAAGAGCTCTTGATCCGAGTTAAGATCCTATGCCTCAGTCTATGTCTTGGCTTTCATTACTTGCCTCTTCAATGTCCTTCGTTATGAGAGCATGATCCAAAAGTTCAATCCCTGCTTCAATTATTGAACCATTCTCTTCTTGACCCAGAAAGGTTGCTATGAGTTGTGGGACTGGTTTGACTTCGAGAGTTGGTACTCGCTATGCCGCATCATTGGCGGCACTCTCTACCCAGGTCTCATGCTCACCGCCGCTCTCGTTTACTGGGTTCTGTAATTCCTCAAGTTCGCCGTCCACATTCGCGAAGTTTGCATGCTTACCACCTTGTTCCTCGCCTCCAACACCACCTTGGTTGCATACTTTTTTTTTGGGGAAGAGTTGTGAGGATTCAGGGGCTGGCCTTGTTGTAGCAGCATTGATCGCCATTGGTCCTGGCTACATCGCGAGGCAGTGAACACTGGCTCGCTTGCTTGGGCTTTGGCCTCTCCTTCTGGATACTTTGATATGGTTTCAGCTTGGGGTGGTTATGTCTTCATTATCAATCTGATTCCGCTCAATGCGATGGTTCTTTTGATCACTGGGAGGTACTCGATGAGATTGTTTGTTGCATATAGTTGCATGTATTTTACCTTTTGGATTGGGTTAAGCACCTGCTACATGATCCAAAGTTGTTTCAAGCCTTTTTGGGGATCACTGTGACCTTGTGCAGTAGGTGTGGGCGCTATTGCTCTTAGAGTGGGCACTACAACCGGTTACATCTCTCAATGGACTGGTTGATTTTACTTTTTACAGGATCCGACTTATGCCAAAGATCACATTCCCATAATTGCATGTCTCTGAGCATTAGCCGACGATACTGTTGGCATTGGGCCAAGGATTGTTTCAGTCTCAATTAGTGCAGGAGGTATGTTGATATTTGCGACGATGCTGGGCCTTGTTTCAAGTGTTGTCTCGAAAAAAATAGAATCATTGTGGAAAAGGAAGAACTTCACCTACATTCTTCAAATGAAGAATCAAATTGGAAGTAATCTTCAATCAAGCCGGCTAAGGTCTTCCCTTAATACCCGAGATATGCCACTTGAAGAAATTCAATATGTTGCAGGATTTTGATGTCCAACAACAGCTTCTAAATGACTTGGCCTCTTTCTCCTAGTCTCATCCTACTTTTGTATCTTTGAATCATTCTGGTTAGCCCAAAACGCTGACTCGTTCAAACCTTGATGAGCTATTCTCTGGAGAGATCACTTCTTCTCCCTAATACTCTGATCAGGCAGCAAGATGTTTTTCTTTGTCACACAAATCAACTGTTCTTAATCAGTTTCAGCAGCAGCAGAGCATGGTATCTCCTATCAGTACTACTGTTCTCTCTCCTAAAGATGTTGAGCACTAGTTATTGCAAGCTTCCCTTGGTGTTTCATCTCCTGGCAGAATGTCACCAAGAGGGGTGGAGCCTATCTCCCCAATGAGCTCGCAGCTATCTGTATTTGCTCAGCGTGAGCAGCAGCCACAACATGAAAGCTGGAGAAACAACCACTTTACATAAGGATAAAAATAAAAAATCCCAGGCTCATCAGGATCGTTGCTTGGGAGTAATGTTGATTCTAATTTCAGAGAAGTAGAGGATATTCTAGAATGTCTTGAACCACACCCAAATCTTAGGAAGCTTTCTATCAAAGGATATCTAGAAAACAAGTTCACTCTTTGGGTTCTTCCAAATATAGTTGAAGTTAAATTGATCAACTATAGACGAGCTTTGGGCTGTTCTGTAACGAGGAAAGAAGCCTGGTGTGAGAAATATATGGCTCGAATCGTCACACTTTAGGTGTCACCCTGCATAAGCACAGTCAGGTGTGTTTAGCTGCCATATCTGTGTTCTTCCCCTGCCTTCCTTAAGAATGAAGGGGATTAGTAGCAATGAACTCAGATCTAATGGATTTTGTTCATAACACAATTCCAGTTTCAGCATCATTTTCACAAGATCACTAGCCCCCAAGTTCTCAAAAACTTTTGAATCCCATCCCTGGAACCTGGCTCTGTAAACTTGCTCGGAGAATCTTCTCTAATTCTTTTTTGCTAATGAATCCATTATTTTCTATTAAACTTTGCTTTCTAACATCTAATCTTGCTAGTTGCCCAAGCATTTCACCACAGAACCACTCGCAATCTAAGATTAAGAACCTTAGTTTGTCAAAACAAAATCACCTCACCTATATGATGAAGACAATTACCAATAGCCCACCTCCTCATCTCTGCCTTCTCCTTGTTATCATGTCTCGATCGAATTCTTGAGGATGGAACCTTAACTTGGCATAACTCAGTGAACTCTTTCCATTTCATTGATAGCTTCTTGTAATTCTCTGATCTCCAGTTTGATAGAATTTGTATCAGATCATTGCAGAGCTCATAAACTCTAGGCACTCTTTGGAGCACTGTCTTGCTTGTCTCTCGTAGGTGATAACCTGCAAGTTCTATGATGGTTGATTGATTTTGTCATAGTGTGTGTGAGCACTACTGGTTACATTTGATAGCATACACTGTTAGGTTGCTCTTCTTGAATTGGAAACAATGAATCTAAGCCAATACTGGAGATCTTCTTCTATTTCAGCTAGTTTTTTGGTTCTCTGTTGTTGGGTTTCCTAAACAAGCTGAATATGATCAAGAAAAATGACGCACTTCCATGACCCAAAAAAATGAGATCATGGAGGGAATAAAACTCATGCTGACCAGTGAGGTTCCATATTGAAATCTTCGTGTCTACATCTTTGAAAGTTTTACTTTCATTCCTGCACTTCTAACTACCTGCTCAACTAGGTTCGCCAGAGTTCTTACTTGGTCCATATAGGGTAGCTTTGAAGAAGAGAAGCTCCGGGATATGGAATTGTAGAGTATAGTTTTACTATGGGAAGACCGAAAAAACATTCTCTTGCCTTGAAAGTTAAGAGCAGGCAAATTTCCTAACCTGACAACTACACCATTCTTTCCGTCACTCCACCATTTGGAGTTATGAAGTTTTCGTTCAAAGATTATGAATTCTATAGAGAAAATAAACTCTCTTTCCATCCTTGTAATTGACACATTCCCAAGATCGTTCATCTCTCAAGAAAATCGTTGAAAAACAATAAGTATCTGACATAATTGGAGATTCATTTTAGCCAAAATCTGTATTCGCGGCCTTCAAAACTACAGGAAGCTTTCAGTATCACCAACTATGACCTCTTCAATTGCTCAAATCTTGACATGCTTTTTCTGGGGCAGAAGCAATTTCAGTGGTTCACTAAAAACAAGCCTAGTTCCTCCCGAACTAACCAAGCTTTCTCTCTTCCAAGGCCTCTGGCTGCAATGTAATGCCCTGAAAGGAGTAATCCCTGAGAATGTCTATGACCTGAAAATCTTCAGTTGCAGCATAACAGGTTCACTGGTCCAATTCCACCTTGCTGTCTCAAAACTTGAGTTACTTTCATACTTGGACCGTAGTGGAAGCAAGCTAAATGGATCAATTTTGGAAAGTATGGCGAAACTTTGCCACCTAATGCTTTTCGATCTCTCCCACAACCATCTCACTGGATCTATTCTAGGGTCAATGATTGCAAGTTTGAAAAGCATGCAGATATGTTTTAATCTTCTGTACAATTTCCTGGTGGGATCAATTCCTGATGGTCTTGGTATGCTGGAAATGGTACAAGCCATTGACATATCAAACAATAATCTATCAGGAAGCATTCCTAGAACACTTGAAAGCTGCAAAAATTTGTTTTCTCTTGATCTGTCAGGGAACAAACTGTTTGGACCAACTCCTGGCAACACTTTGTCTCAGATCAATATGCTGAGAAGTTTGAACCTTTCAAGCAATCAGTTATATGGTGAAATTCCTAAAAATTTGGCAAATCTCCCTTGATCTTTCTAACAACAAGCTCAATGAGAATCTTCCTTATAAAATTTCAGGCTGCACTCTGGCCTTGATTCCACTACCATTTTGGCCATCAACTCGTGGTTTAGTAGTAACATCAACATCTGGGGTTGTAATTGAAGGATCTACTGCTTGAGAACAACTATGACCCCTCATTGCTGAACTTACTAATTTCAGTATTGTCTAGCAACTCCTCATCTTTGCCAGGGCCTTCTGCAACATTTGGAAGATTCTGCACATGAGTTTTCACTATGAAAACTAGTGTAGTTTCAGGGGATCCCTGCCCACGAATATTTGCTCCTTCCGGTGACAAGTGACAGCTGTTTTCACTTCTAAGTGAATCATCTTGCTCACCGATGTTATAATTCAAACATGGCAACTCAATGCTTAAAGAAACACCAACCGATCACTCGTTCGATCTCACAAACCAAAACTGTCTCTCTCTTTGGCCGTGCCTCAACATCTCGGATCTTCAATTACTCACTTAACATGGATAACTCTCTAACAGATTTTTTTGATATTGATATTTCATTTTGCTAGTCGCAATCCTAGAAACTCTCTGAATTCTATGCACTTCGCTATCGATATATGGTTTGAAAATAGCGAGACAGAACCAGACGCAGAATATGGATCTATTTGACGCATACTTTCGAAGAGCAGATTTGGATTAGGACGGTCGGATCACCGGGTCTGAGGCCGTTGCACAGATATGGATACATGCCGATCAAAATCGAACTGGTTTTCCTAAGTTTTATAAGGCTCCTAAACTTGCCACTGTGGCACAGAGTAAGCGAGAGCTAACCTCAGATATTGTGAAGGTCGCATTATACAGTCCTGCTTGAGCAAAAGTTCCTGCTCTCCAAATAAATCTTGCAGGCCTACTTACTCAATCAAATTCTACAGTTGCTACATATGTCCCACAGGAAATGGTTTTGCAGCTGACTCAATTTTTGGAGATTTTTTTTCTGCAACCTCGTCTCAACCAAAGCATGAATCCCTGGTGCTTACATCTTTTGTAGTGGCTTACCTATCTCATGAGCCATTGTTCCAGCATCTGGGAGCCAACCTATAGCTAAGGCAAGCCCATTTAGATATTTTAGAGCACATTTACTCAGCAATCCATGGGCAATCATCATCAACAAAACCAACAACTTTCAACAAATAGTTCCATAGCATTTACTTCAACTGGGTTGCCTATTGGAACTGGAAATTCTGTTACAGGCTAAGCCCAACATGCACGGCCAAGGATGACTCAAACTGATGCATAGAAGTATACCAAAGTATTTATGAAAGTAAAAGAACCGAAAAGAAAAGGGAAAAATCATTGAAAGCCAAAAGTCAAAGTTTGTGATATTGATCCTCGAAGGGGTTCTGAAACTAAAATCACATGTGGTGTTCTTTGTCGTTTCTAGTTTCTGGGTTCTCTGAGAATTGAACGGTTTTCTCTATGACGAGCACTGGCATTGACCACACCGACAATTATAGCAGCAACTCTGACCTTCAGCTCGAGTGCATCAATATCTACTACAATGAGGCAAGCGCGGGCCGTTACGTCCCACGTGTCTAGAGCCTGGTACCATGGACTTTGTCCGATCTAGGCCTTTCGGCCAGATCTTACACCCCGATAACTTCATCTTTGACAAGTCTGGTGCAGGAAACAACTGGGCCAAAGGGCATCACACCAAAGAAGCTGAATTTACCAATGCCATCCGTGATGTTATGAGGAAGAAGGCTGAGAAATGTGATTGCTTGTAGAAAATCATGTCTTGATTTATTTCCTTGACTGGAAAGCATTAGAATGGGATACGATGTTTTGGAGATTTTTACCATGGCCATGGCTTGCTCTCAAATGCTTTTAAGAATTATGTTCGTATTCGTGGTTACTATGCAACATCAAAGCATGAAATTCATATGTGTTTAAATGCAATTTTGGTCAGCACTGAGATGGGTCAAGTCACGCATGTTACAAGCCGTGTTGGCAAAACAAAGTAAAATCCAGATGCCTTGGACCTCATTACAGTTGCAGAACTACGATGTGTTGTTGGATTGGTTCAATTGGAGGCTAAAGAGTACATGCAGACCAAGCCCCTCCGGCCTTTTACTTTTGGATCCATAGGCCCTCAAATTTTTGGTCCACCCTCTCCAATACAGTTTTGACCTGTTGTTCCAGTGCAGCAAGGGCAGCGGTTTATTCCAGCAGCATTGGCTTCTTGACAATTTCGTCCAGTTGGACAAAGCATGTCATCACCTAATGTTGGGGGCCCTCTAGTTAAAGTCAGCCACCACAGTTTTCTCAACCAATGCAGCAGTTGCCTCCAGGACCCGGATAGCCTGGTCATGCTACACCTATCACAGGCTATTCCAATGCCTTATATGCAGCCAAACACGCCTCTTGCCTCTGGCTCATCACAGTCTCAGCAAATAGCTCCTCCAAATAATCATATAGCTGGTTTAGGTGGGCCAGGAGCACCGCTCTCTTCATCGTGTATTTTTGTACCATCTTCTTTCAGCCAACCACAAAATACAGTCAATATGTCTTCCTAATACCAACAATTATCACAAGTACGTGCACCTGTTGGAGGACAACTTTGGTTGTCAAGAGGCACCAATGGTTACACCATTGCAGTAGACTGGGCAACCTCCATTTGGCACACCTGCCACATTACCAGCAGAGAAAGTCGGGTGTGTTTCTAATGTTTCAAGCGCTTTCTCATCTCCTTAACTGGCCCTTTCAGTTGTTTTCAGTGAGAATAAAATGGTGGAGATAGGGACTTGGTTTTTCCAGTAGTTCCTTATCACCTCCACCATCAATACAAACCTCGGCAATATCAATAACAAAGAGACGATATCAAAATTTGGCTCAGTTCTGTGACACTGCACCCTGCAACAAATGGCAGCATTTTACTTGCTTCAATTATATCTTTGTACTGCTCGTACCTCTACTACAGTGCACTTGCTAGTAAACCAAGGGAGTACGAGTACAATGGACTTCACAAGCATTCTCAAGCTATTTCAATAAGCACCCTTACTATTGGACTACTTACTATTGATTTATCAACTCTGCTGTTCATGTTGATTCTTCTACGACTCTTCCATCGTATTGACCCCTAAAGCCTTGTATCCATTACAAGTCCTTTAGGCCTGGTCATCTTAATGCACAAACCCCCAGGTTTGGTCCATCTTAATGCACAGACTCAGGTCTGGTCCATCTTAATGCACAGACCCTCTGGTCTGGTCTATCTTAATGCACAGACCCCCAAGTCTGGTCCATCTTAATGCACAGACTCAAGTCTGGTCTATCTTAATGCACAGACCCTCAGGTCTGGTCCATCTTAATGCACAGACCCTCAGGTCTGGTCCATCTTATTAACCCCTAAAGCCTTGTATCCATTACAAGTGTTGTAGGCTCGGTTCTTCTAAATGTACAGACCCCTAAGTCTAGTCCATTTTTCTCACCCTACCGACTTTTATAAAAACCTTGTTTTATTTCCAAGTGTTGCAGGATAGTATATTATAAATCATCAAGTACGCGTGACTCTTCAGAAAGCCTAACCTCAGCTCTTCACGGATCTCATAGAACTGAGGCTCGAGGGGGGAGTAACTGATGAGCCATAAAATGACACCTCCAGATCTGGACAGCAAAGCAGCCTCCAGTGCAGCTGCCAGCAGAGCAGCCTCTAAAGCAGTTGCCAGTAGAGCTGCCACCAGAGCAGCTGCCAGCAAGAGCTGGTGCCTCCAGCACTGGCGCAACCAACAACACTGCTTCCAGAGTAGGAGGAGTTCCGAACTGGTCACCGCCTTCCATGGACTTTCGACCTCAGAACAAGGAATATATCTTGGAGCGCAAGTCTTTTAAATAGGAAAGAAATCCTATCTCAATTAGGAGGATTATCACATATTCCTTAAACTTGTCAAGCAAAAAAGGGATTCTATTCAATTTAGGAAACTGCCAAAATCAATGACTCTCAACCCTACAAATAAAAGGGGCAGGTATGCTCAAAGATTATTCAATCACATATACAATCACTCTCTTTTACACATATTTTTATTTCATTCCCTCTTTACTGACTTGATCGTCAGGAGGGTCCTCCTCTTTTTTGTAGGTCCCTCTTACCGAATCGTCGAATTATTGCCGGTGTTGTTTTTTGCAGCATCACCTATAATTGCAGAATCAGATAATTGCACATTTTTAATTTTCCCAGCGGCCGCACACACTGCTCTAGTTAAAACATAATTCCTTTAGAGATTGTAAATTTCAGAGGATATTAGAATAATATTCATACCTATTTTCAGATTGGGTAGATCGTTAGAGAGGAAGAAATTTAAGAAATCTTGAGCTGCAGTCGTTCAACCGCTACTCTGCTCCACACGTCAACAACTTGGAGCTGTTTCTTGCGCCCAAAAAAAATCTGATTTATGCAGCTGTATTTAACGAGCTTGGCCAGCCCTCAAATGATTATACAGAGATTTATCAAAGAGTAGCAAGTGGCCTGATCGGTGTTGTTGATATACCAACGGAGAAAAAGGGTGTAGTAAAAATTAGAAGACAGTTGGGGAGTAGAAGGTGCATATCAGATTATAAAGGTCTGGAACCAAAATCTCCTTTCCGAACACTATTCAGTAAAAATATATCAACGATGGAATGGTCTAGAAAGTTGGAGGGTTTTCTCCTTTGTCGGTTGTCTCTAGTTGCCTCTAGAATATTCCACCCAATTCTTGATTGTCCTTCACGTGTTATCTAAATTCCATATATATATATATATATAATAGTTTTTTTTTTTTACACCTTTCTTTTGGAAGAGGGACGGTTGTAGCATCATTCCATTTTCATCATTTTTTTTTCCAGCTTCTTCAAGAAGCTTCTCCCATTTCTCTTTTTTATATATATATATATATATATATATATATATATATAATGATGTGTGTGTTTATTCCTGTAGCTTCTGCCGCACCACTATATATATATACACATTTCATATTTCCTTTTATTCCAACAACTTCTCATTAATTCCTGGATATAAGGATAATATATATATATATATATCTTTATATATATATATATCACATGTTTAAATATTTATTAAATATTTTATATCGTACCATATTGATATTTTATTTCATAAAATATTAATCTATGAATGGTAGTAAGTTTGGCTTAAAGCCAAGACTCGGTATCTTAATTATTTATTTTGCCAATATTGGTCTCGTTTGTGTCCCATATTATATTCATATTAATTTTTATAATTAATGATTCGTATCAATCCCATTGATTTATCCTGGCACTCGGTTAACCGGGTCGTCTATTTCCCGAGTCTATATTATTTTTAGTGGTTTGAATTAATTTTATATTTTCTAATAATTAATTCGATCATGGCCTACTATATTTTGAGCTATTTTAAATCATTAATATTACATAAACTATTTTTCTTAGGTTGAGGTGTAATGTCACATCCCGAACCCCACCCTACGCGGATGTCGAGGACGCGATGCCAATTAGCCGCCTTGCCAGTTTGCCGACCGATAATGTGACCAACCAAAGGCGAATTTCTGAACTTACCGATGAATTGCATTCCAAATGTAGGGTCAGTGCAGCGGAATTAAAAACTTTTTATCTCGGGAATGCAACTCGTTTATAAATACCATAGGGGTATGTACCATAGAGCAAGTCTAAAACCCAACAGCTAGTAACTCTAACCACAGAGCACATCTATAATCAGACATATAACACAGAGCATATCTAATCTCTAGAGTACCATTACCATGAGCCATGTCTCAATATCTAGTGCATGTCAATCACATCAACCGTATCATATCACTCACCTGAATAACCAAATTCAATCTATAAGAGTCCAAGTCTCCACAAATCAGTGTCATCAGATCCTTTACTCGGAATGCCACATGGCCTATCCATGTCGTATCATAGTGTCTTCTAATCCAATGGAGATAAGTCCTAAAAAATGTTAGGATAATGGGGTGAGCTTAAATAAGACCAGTGAGTAACACAAGTTCCCTGTCATGGGTTTCAAAACCAGTTCTTGCATATAAAGCACATGGATAGTTCAATCATTTTAGAATAACAGTTTTATAAATCCACTTGAAATGAAGTTAAGTAGAATAAAACGGATCCGAACCAAACAGTACAAACAGATCAGAACAAAACAAAACAGAACATAACCTAACAAATCAGATCAAAATAGTAAACGATATCAATATATCAATCAGGGACACAGGCATGTCATCAACTGAAACAGAACATAACGAAACTGAGCGAAAACATTATATCAATCTGAAACAAAGGCATATCATCTATGGAACAGAACATAAAGGAATAGAGCAGAAACAATATATCAATCAGAACAAGGCATATCATCAACGGGATGGAACATAACAGAACTGAGCGAAAACAATATATCAATCAGAAACAAAGGCATATCATCTACAGGATGGGACATAACGGAACTGAGCGGAAACAATATATCAATCAGAAACAAAGGCATATTATCAATGGAACAGAACATAACGGAACGGAGCGGAAACAATATATCAATCCGAAACAAAGGCATATCATCTATGGGATGGGACATAACGGAACGGAGCAGAAACAATATATCAATCAGAAACAAAGGCATATTATCTATGGGACGGGACATAACGGAACGGAGCAGAAATAATATATCAATCAGAAACAAAGGCATATTATCAACGGGACAGAACATAACGGAACTAAGTGGAAACAATATATCAATCAGAAACAAAGGCAAATTATCAACGGGACGGAACATAACGGAACTGAGCGGAAACAATATATCAATCAGAAACAAAGGCATATCATCTCCAGGATGGGACATAATGGAACTGAGTGAAAACAATATATCAATCAGAAACAAAGGCATATTATCAACGGGACGGAACATAACGGAACGGAGCAGAAACAATATATCAATCAGAAACAAAGGCATATCATCTATGGGACTGGGACATAACGGAACGGAGCGGAAACAGTATATCAATCAGAAACAAAGGCATATTATCTACGGGACGGGACATAACGGAACGGAGTGGAATAATATATCAATCAGAAACAAAGGCATATTATCAACAGGACGGAACATAACAGAACTGGGCGGAAACAACATATCAATCAGAAACAAAGGCATATCATCTACGGGACGGGACATAACGGAACGGACAGAAAACAATATATCAATCAGAAACAAGGCATATCATCTATAGGACAGAACATAACGGAATGGAGCGGAAACAATATGTCAATCAGAAACAAAGACATATCATCAACGGGACGGAACATAACGGAACTAAGCGAAAACAATATATCAATCAGAAACAAAGGCATATCCTCAACGGGACGGAACATAACGGAACTAAGCGGAAATAATATATCAATCAGAAACAAAGGCATATCATCAACGGGACAGAACATAACGGAACGAAACGGAAACAATATGTCAATCAGAAACAACGGCATATCATCAACGGGACGGAACATAACGGAACAGAGCGAAAACAATATGTGAATCAGAGACAAACATATCATCAACGGGACGTAGGCAAATAAATCAAATAATAGAACAGGTCAGTATTGAGCGGAATAGGATAGAACATAACAAAACAAAACCAGAATAGACCATATAACAAAACAGGGTAGACCCAAATAGAACAAGAGAGCAGGACAGGACAAAATCATGCCACGTGTAATGCAGTACAAAGAGTATGCATTTAAATAATACAGCATATAAAATGGTACAGTGTATGAAGATACAATATCTAGACAGTGTAACTTATACACCAAGTCAGAAGTTCCAAGTTACTCACAAACTTTATGCTTATCTCCTTGTACAAATAATCTGATAACCTTCAGATACGTCAGGCACTTCCATGCATATCCTGAACAATCATCATCAATCACAGACAGATCAGAATTTAGCCATTCATGACTAATTCATCATCTTAGGCATCTATCGGATTACCTAAGATAGCCTAATAGCCTATTACCCTTTCATTGGGTTTTATCCGAGGCTATTTCATTCTTTAATTAGGCTTATCAGTTATCGGGATTATAATCTAAGTCATTTAGACTTCAATCGTTATCAGTTAAGTACTTATTCAACCTTAGGGGCAAAATGGTAATTTTTTCATTCTTGTCCCGGACTCTGTCGTGGTCCTCAGAATATTCCATATATCTTATATATGAAGTTCCAAGTCTTTTGGACTTAAACCGTTATCAGTTAAGTACTTATTTAACCTTAGGGGCAACATGGTAATTTTATCATTCTTGCCTCGGACCCTATCGTGGTCCTCAGAATGTCCTATATATCTTATATATAAATTCTTAAGTCCTTTGGACTTCATTTGGTATCTACTTTTGATTATTGGGACACATCAGTCATTTTTTATTTTACACGTTGACTGTTTCAGAGTCGCAGTTAGCCCCCTCAATTTCCATAATTATGCTTATGATAATTTATCAGATCAGATTGGCCTTTATCCGGCCTTTACTTTGCACTTACCGTGCTCAGAGGTATTTTGGTCATGTTACGTTTCATGAAATTCTGACCTCGATCCATTATTTAATCATGTGTACAGTTTCACGAGTATTTGGGCTTCTATCGATATCAATTTCGTCCCATTAGGACTTCATTTGGACTTCGTATAGCATCAGGAGCATTTTGGTAATTTCACATGCCATAACTAAATTTTTCGGGACCTCAGTTCATAAAATGGACCTCACCATTAGGTCCAGAATGTCCGACATAATTAAATTAGACTATCTTTTATGTTTAATTGGCCCTAGGTATCATTAAGGGCAATTCAGTCATTTACCATTTGCGTGTCTGTATTTTTCGGAACTTGGTTTCACAAATTGGACTCCACCGTCGAGTCTAGAATGCCCAACATGATCAAGATGGACTATCTTTTATTTTTATTTGGCCCTAGGTATCATCAGAGGCAGTACAGTCATTTACTATTCATGTATCTGTATTTTTCGGGACTTAATTTCCCAGATCGGACTCCACCATTGAGTCTGGAATGCTTGAAATAGCGAAAATACACTATTTACTTATTTAATTTGGACTTCGTTTGACCTCTTTAATGTCCAGGGGTAAAATAGAAATTTTACTTAATTAATAAAATAATTAAATTAATTATTTTATTATTTAATTATTTTTCAAGGGCTTATATGCATAATTTTTCCAAAAGCTGGGCCAGAATGTAATTTTACAAAACAGTTGAGGTCAAACCGTAATTTAACAAAGGTTTGGGGGTTCAAATCAGAATTTCATAAAATAAAGGTTCAGAACCGTTTGGTTTTAGGGTTCAATTTGTTGAACTAGTCCAAAACTCTAAAAACCATCTGGTTCATTGGACCATGAAAAATCGGAATATGATATCCCTTCTATTCCCAATTGGCCCCTTATCCATGTTTAGGTTAGGCCTAAATCCAATTTCAAATTATAATCCATGTCACCAAATAGACTAAATTTCAGTTTTAATTTTAAAACATTTAAACCAAAACGGTGCCATCTCACTTAAACCGTTTGTGCGACGGGTCAGGTCCCGACCCAAAGTCCGGCCCGTACTGTTCATCTTCTTCCCTTCTTCTTCCCCAGTTTTGCCCTAATTTCCAGTTTTCATGTTTTTTAATTTCGTGATATTTTGGCCACGGATTTCTACTGCTTTCCATCCCAAATGATTTCTGGAAGTTAGGCCAACATTTTGGCATTCATTTGAGAGCTTGAATCAAGCTCAAATGCTTGGTCCAATGATGGATAATCGAACCTGTAACTGGATAGTAAATCCTCAATTCATCACCAAAACTTGCGTGGTTTGGCTCAAACTAATCCTCATGACATGGAGATTCAATTCCTATTCCAAAAATGTGGTTTATGAGTCTTAAACAATGGTTGGGTTTCATGGCCGAGACTTGCAACTTCGTTTTCAATGATCTTAACTTGAGTGTTGGGGTCGCAGTCTAGGGTTTTTAGAACCATCTTGAGGTCTAGATCAGGTCTTAACCAACCAATTTTGGTTTGGTCTCGGTTGTTTCAGACCTGCTCTAATAGAGCTCATCAACGGCGGTTGTACACGGTTTGGTGTGCTACGAGCCCTATTGGCCTTCCAAATCAGTTCCTGATATTTGCTAGTGTTAAAATAAATCCATGCATGCAGTTGCTAGGGCCCAAAACATCAAAAACAGTAACAAAATTCTAACAAGAAAATCAGACAATTTGAGGTTATACCTCTCAAACAGTGAGCTTCCTTCCCTATCCGTGGATCCTTGGTTGTTGGATGTGCCTCAGTTCAGTCGTGCCTCAGTTCCTTCCTCCTTTGTGCACCTCCAATGGAGACACACCATGCATGTACACATATACACTTGCCCTCACTTTCTCTAAGCCTCTCTCTCTAACAGACCTTACTCCCTCTCTACTCGAGCACACACAGCCACACACACTCTATTCTGATTTTACACATAGAACACATTGTGACTAAAGTGAATCACAATTATTATATATAATATATATACACACCTATACATATTCATATATGTATATGCTTGTAGGGCTTTAGGTGTGATGACACAGGCTAATGCAGGGCTAATGTGGGATGATGTGGGCTGATGTAGAGGGGTTCAGTTCATGATGAAGGGTTTGCATGTATGGCCATTGGCCAATTTGGGAGGCAGACTTAGGTACTTTAGTGTTATATACAATTCTGTTGTATATGTAGCCACAAGGATGTTGGCAGCCCACTTGGTAATTTTTTGGGTGCCATGTGCTTGCTCATTTAGGTCAAGGGTTCAAATCCCCTTGGCCTCACTTTTGGGTATTTTTCCATATTTCGGGCTTAGGCCCTGTTTGGCTGCGCAGAATTTCATTTTGGCTATTTTCGTTGTATTTTCTTTTCCGTTGCTCCTTTTTCGACACTGTTTCTTCCGGTCATTTCCTATTTCAGTTAGCTTTAATGTCCAGGGTCTAGTGTCGGTTATTATTTTCATGGGATTTTCATAGTTAGCTAATTCGAGTTTTCACAGTGTTAAAACGACATCATTTCACCTAATTAATTGGTAATTAGGTTCGGGTATTACGCCCTCCTCTCTTGACGTGTTTAATTATTTTATCGGTTTTATTGTGACCATCAAGAGATTCCCGATTAATCTTCATGATTATTCTTTATGTCAGTTCTAATTAATAATTATCATACTAATTATTAATTAGTCAGGTCAGGGTGTTACATGTAATCTGGGTCTTTGTTAGATTTTTGGGGTATTTTATATATATATATATATATATATATATATATATATACCGGGTATTATATTCTCCTCCCCTTAAAAAGTTTGGTCCTCCAAACCTAACGTACCTTAGTTCGGGAAGAGATTAGGATATTTTGTTCTTATATCTTGCTCAGTTTCCCAAGTAGCATCTTCAACTGTGCGGTTCCTCCAAAGTACCTTAACAAGTTTCATTGTTTTGTTACGAAGCACCTTCTCCTCTATATCCAAAATTTGTACTAATTTCTCCTCATAAGAAAAGTCCTCCTTAATTTGCATAGGTTCATACTCTATAATGTGTAAGGAGTCGTGTACATATTTCCGTACAATAGACACATGAAACACATCATGCACTCTAGATAACTCTAGCGCTAGTGCAATCTTATAAGCCAATTTACCTACCCTCTCTAGTATTTCAAATGGCCCAATTTACCTAGGATTCAATTTACTCTTCATGCCAAACCTCGTAACACCCTTCATCAGAGATATCCTCAAAAATACTGAATCCCCAAAATCGAACTCAACTTACGTCTTTGATTATCTGCACAACTTGTCTGTTTACTTTGAGTTGCCTTAAGCCTTTCTCAAATTTGAACAATCTTATCTGAGGTTACTCGTACTAATTCTGGGCCAATAAGCTTCTTCTCTCCAACCTCATACCAATAGATAGGTGAGCTGCACTTCCTACCATACACTGCCTCATATGGTACCATCCCAATACTTGTCTAAAAATTGTTATTATGAGCGAACTCTACTAGAGGAAAATGGGTATCCCAACTACCCTTCAAGTCTAACACACAAGCTCTAAGCATATCCTCTAAAGTCTGAATAGTTCACTCTAATTGTTCATCTATATCGAGATGAAAAGCAGTACTAAGATTCAACTTAGTTCCAAGAGTTGTCTGAAGACTTTGCCAAAACTGAGAAATAAACCGTGGGTCTCTATCAGACATAATAGATACTAGGACTCCATGAGGCCTCACAATCTTTTTCACATACAACTGAGCCATCATTTCAAAAGTTGAGGTAGCCTTAATGGCTAGAAAATGTGCTGACTTTGTCAATTTATCCACTATCACCCAAACTGCATCATTACCTCCAGATGTCTTAGGAAGTCTGATCACAAAATCCATAGTGATATTTTCCCACTTCCATTCTAGAATAGGAAGAGGCTGTAGTACACCCGCTGATCTCTTATGCTTTGCCTTAACCTACTAACATACAAGACACTGTGCTACAAACTGGGCAATCTCTCTTTTCATGTTATTCCACCAATAAAACTCCATCATATCACGATATATCTTTGTGCCACCTACATATACTGTAGATCTAGCTCTACAAAATTCTTGTAGAATCTCTCTTTTCAACTCAAAAATATTAAGAACACATAATCTAGACTCATATCTCAAAAATCCATCATCTTGAATGATAAAGTCATACTTATCACCTTTTTTCACATCCTCCATAATGCTAACCAACTGTGGATCACTCATTTGTGAAGTCTTAATCCTCTCTACTAAGGTTGGCTCTACTCTAAGTGTAGCTAGAATCATGCCAGACTCCTGAACCCGATTGGCAGCATTAAGCTTCCTCAAATCTTTCAACAAATGTCTTTTTCCAATAGATAAAGCCAAAATGCGTCCCTCTGATTTTTTGCTTAAAGCATTTGCCACCATATTAGCTTTATCAGGATGGTACAATCATAATTTTTCATCAACTCAATCCATCGCCTCTGTCTAAGATTAAGCTCTTTTTGAGAAAACAAATATTTTGAACTCTTATGATCCGTATAAATCTCAAATGTTTCCCCATATAAATGATGTCTCTAAATTTTCAAGGCAAATATCACTACTGCTAACTCTAAATCATGGGTGGGGTAGTTTTTCTCATATGGATTTAGCTGTCTAGAAGCATAAGCTATCACCTTTCCATTCTGCATCAAAACACAACCAAGTCCCTTACAGGATTCATCACTATAGACCACAAATCCTCCTAATTCTAAAGGAACAATCAACACTGGAGCAATCACCAACCTATCCTTCAACTCGTTGAAACTCTACTCACAATCCTCTGTCCATTCAAACTTTACATTTCTCGGTGTCAACCTAGTCAAGGGAATAGCAATTTTAGAGAATCCCTCAATGAATCTCCTATAGTATCCTGCAAGACCCAAGAAACTTTGAACTTCAGTGACATTAGTGGGTTGACTTTAATTAACCACTGCCTCCACTTTTCCAGGGTCCACTAATATGCCATCCTTTGTAACAACATGCCCAAGAAAAGCAACTCTGTTTAACCAAAACTTACATTTCTTTAGTTAAGCAAATAGTTGGTGCTCCCTCAAGGTCTGCAAGACTATCTTGAAATATCGCTCATGTTACTCCTTGCTCTTAGAATAAACCAAGATATCATCAATGAATACTACCACAAACTAATCCAAAAATTGCTTAAACCCTATTCATAAGATCCATAAATATTGCAGGTGCATTAGTCAACCCGAACGGCATAACCAGAAACTCATAGTGCTCATATCTAGTACGAAAAGCTATCTTTGGCACATCTTCACCCTTGACCTTTAGCTAATGATATCCAGAACTCAAATCAATCTTAGAGAAGACTTGAAAACCTTACAGTTGATCAAATAAATCATCTATTCATGGAAACAGATACTTGTTCTTTATCGTTACCTTGTTTAGCTCTCAATAATCAATGCACAATCTCATGCTCCCATCCTTCTTCTTCACAAATAAAAATGGCGCACCCCAATGAGATACACTAGGTTGGATAAATCCTTTATCAAGAAGCTCCTACAATTGCTCATTTAATTCTTTAAGCTCAATCGGTGCCATACGATATGGAGCCTTAGAGATTGGTGCGATGCCAAGCATCAAATCAATGGCAAATTCAATCTCCTTATCAGGCAGTAAGCTAGGAAAATCTTCTAGAAACACTTCTGAGAAGTCTTGAACGATGGGGATATCATCAAGTTTCAGCTCCCCTTTCTGACTGTCCACTACATGGGCTAAATAACCTTGACAACACTTCCTCAAGGGCCTTTTAACGCCCATAGTAGATATAATATTAGGACAAGCATTAACTTTGTTCCCTTCAAAACAAAACTTTGGGTCTCCATGTCACACCCCATGTAATACCCCGACCCGAGAATGTCGGTTAATGAGGCACGTTTTACGAGGTTATAAAAAATGAGTGTAAATATTATGCCCTTAAGAATATGATAAATTAATTAATAAAATTAATTTATTAATATGAGAAATTAAGTATTAGTTATAATTAATATAAAATGTGATGATTAATTTATAAAATATAATTAATTAAATAACTAATTTGTTAAATAAATTAAACATAAGAAATTATTAAATATATATATATATATATGTGTGTGTGTGTGTGTGTGTGTGAGTACCTAGATCAGCCGTGTGTGTGTGGTGTGTAATGTGCATATAATATTTATATATATATATATATATAAGAGAAGAAACATGAAATTAAGAGGGGTAAGGTAACTATGTACTATATGTGTATATTATATGTCATTAGGTGAAGAGGAATAGGAGAAAGTATGGCTGCCGATCTGATGGAGTAAGGGGGGTGAAGTGAAGGGCAATTAAGTGAAGTGATGGCCATTAAATTCTCACTTATACATATGGGCATACACTTGATTCACACCAAAAATCTCCACTCGATCAGCCAGAGAGAGAGAGAGAGAGAGAGTTCAGAAGAAGAGAAGGGAGACCTTGGAGGAAGGAGGAAGGAGGAAGAAGAGGGAGTCACTGTTAGAGGTAAAACACAAAAAACCATCACTTTCTCTCTCTAGAAAATTTTCCTATGTATGAACTGTTTTAAGCCTTCATTTTGTATATACGATGTGTAGAACATGTTTAGACTCGTTTAAGCATGAAATCTAAGCTTGAAAACGCTTAAAAACATGAGACCCAAAAGCTACAGCCATGGAAGACCTTGCTCAAGCAGGTCTGAACCAACTTCCACCAAACTAGTTTTGGCTTATCAAGACCTCAACTAGACCCTCCCAGAGTCCCAAAAATCTATACCCGCGATCAAAAAGCCCGAGGCAAACCTATTAAAAATTGAGTTGCAGGTACGGGTTTCAAAACCCAACCTCACAACCTTGCCTTTAAATTCATTTTTTTGAATAGGAGATGAAACCCCATGAAGAGGGGATCAAAACAAGCTAAACCCCATGAAAAATCACCAAGAAATGAGCATGAACGACCCATGTACTAGGTCTGGTTATCGCGACCTAAACCGAGCCTCTAAGATAAACTCGAAGCTCTAAATCAATGTAAAAGTATGCCATAGAGTATTAGGAAGTGTTTGGAAAAGAAAACTGAGGAAATGGACTCTCAAAACATCACGAAACTGAACTGAAAAAAATTAGGGTTTCAGATGAACAGTGTCGACCCTCGTGGGGAAGACGACATTGTTCGGGTCGGACTTCGGGTCGGTTCGGGTCTAGGTTATAACCAGACCCAACAGGTTACGGGTTTTAGCAAAATGACAACATTTTGTTTTAAAACTTTAAACACTAGGGTTGACGTCATCATGACGTCAGCATCACGTATAAAACCGGCTAAATCGGTTGGCTTACGAACGGACCGGACCGGTTCACTTGGATTTAAACCGAACCCACTGGTTTTCTAATTTATTTAAAATTAAATAAACTAAACCTTTTGTTATTTACTGTTTGACCCCAGAATTTCTAAGAAATTCTACTGTGGCCCAACTGAGGGAAATTTTATGCAATTAGACCCCTGAAAAAATAATTAAATAATTAATTTAATTATTTAATAAATAAAGTTAAATTACTATTTTACCCTTGGGTCATAAATAGAGCAAATGAAGTCCAAATTAAATATATGAATAGTGTATCCTTACTATTTTGAATATTTTGAGACTAATGGTAGGGTTCGTTTTGCGAGACTGGGGCCCCAAAAAATAAGAACACGTAAATGGATAAATGACCAAAATACCCCTTGTCCAAAATTTACAAGTTATGTCACGACCCGAAACCCACCCTATGCGGATCTCGTGTCGCGGGGCCGACCCGAAGGCCGTCCCTACTTTTTCCATTCCTGAATCATAGTACTAATATGCAAAATACTAAAATCCTCAAACAATAACAGCGGAAGTCTTATCAGTAATAGTACATCAGCGGAAGTCTTTCAATACACAATGTTAGCGGCAGTCTTTACAATACATAATATGGTTCTACATAAGCAAAATAAGAACCAAACGTAACCAGCACCCGAGGGTGGTGAATACATGGGAGAACTAAGACATAGACTGATACAGTTCCTCAAAAATGTCCTCCTACGCTCTCAGACTCCTACTGGGGTCTTGCAGCGTCATCACCTGAAATGGGGGTAAATGGGGTGGAATGAGCTACGAGAGCTCAGCAAGTAAAAACAGATCTCCGACACTGGTATCGATAAGATACAATTCCATGAATAAGATTATGATAGCCAATCATAAGGAAGGAGATGCTGTAATAGCCAATGAGAATAGTTGCCATGAAAGCCAATGAATAATAAGTCACAATGTTCAATTAGGAGCAATGGATACACCATCAACATGAATCTCTCAACAACAATACAACAACAAGAAGTACTGCCATAATAACCCGATCATAATCAATTCAATGAAGAGTGTCCTCTCAGTTTAAGATAAGTCACAAGGAATAGTGTTATTCAATAACGTAATCATACCAATTCTTAGGAGATGCATTTACTCTGTTCTCAGGTAAAATGCCAATGTAAATGTAAATGAAATGCCAGTGGGAATGCAATGAAAATGCCAATGTTTATGCCAGTCAATTGCTGGTGGAAAGCCTTCGAAGAATTCATTCCTGCCACCTGTCCATTTATATACTTGACCCTTAGGTCTCCAGTTAATACAGAAAGCATCGGATGGATATTGTGACTGAGCACAAATCCCGTACTCATAACATATCATGATTATTCATAATTCCATAGAAGTATAAGATGGAATATCATATATTCAGTAAAGACATAGCAGTAAGCCTTTCAAGGCATGGTTCATAATAAAGACATAGCAGACAATAAAGACATAGCAGTAAGCCTTTCAAGGCATGGTTCACATGATAACAACGACATAGCAGTCAATCAATGTCCATAAGATAGAACAATATCGCATTGTGGATAACAATAACGTGAGGTACTTTCAAGAGTACAAGTTTGGCAGTAAAGAGAATAAACTTGGCTTGGAAACACCATATGTAAGAGAAAGGGAATTTACTTACCTCTATCGTGATTCTATCTCAGAAATCCGTGAGTGTACCCTTGCCTTTGGAGTTTCCTATATATCAGTGAATACGTTTTAGAATAAATGCTATTCATCAAATTTTATGCCTTTCTATCATAAGTATTTGAAATACTATTTTAGACTTTACCATTGAGTCCGGAATGTCGAAGAAAGTCGGTTTAGGCTTTCGCGGAATTCCATTTGGACTTTTGTACTAAAAAGGGCAAAATGGTCATTTTGCACTTTTACGGTATTTTATCCTTCGGGGTTCCGTCTCATAAAACGGACCCCACCATTGGACTTAGAACGTCAGAGATAATAAGTTTTGACTATTCATTTGTATCGTTTGGACTTCGTTTGACCCATATTTGAGATAGGGCATTATTGTAAAAATTAATATTTAATTAATTTTCTGTTTGGGCCTTAGTGGGATTTCTCAAAACATTTGGGGCCGGTTCATAATTTCCAAAACCTGCTGGTCTGAACCAGTTGGTTCAGAACTAAAAACCCTAAACCGGTCTGCCCCTCCCCTGAACCAAACGGTTCAGTCTATTTCAGAGAACCGGATTCCAATATCCTGGTTCCTATCCTATCCCAGTTTCGGTTAACCTCATAACCCAATTTCAATTTACTATCCGTGTAACCAAACAGCCCAAATCCATTTAAATTAAAAACCCAAAACGACACAGTATCAATCCCGTTTTATTTTCGGTCGGGTACCGACCCGATCCAAACCCGGACCCGTTTCAGTTTTGACCCGATAGCCCCCACGACTTTCCTGTCGTCTTCCCTACTGCTCCAGTAGGGTTCCGATGGTGCCCAGTCACCTTCTCCGGCGACGGTGACCAATTTTTGATAGTTTTTCCTCCCGTTTTAAATGCCATTCTCTTCCCTTCTTCCCAAGGATTTCAAATCCACTCTCGGTTTCCATTGAATCCCTCCCCATCTTCACGAATAGTGAGGTATTCAACTCCGGCCGATTCTCCGGCCGAACCTTCCCTCTCTATTTCGTGACTGTTAAGGCACGGTTTTCACTCAATTTTATCCTAGTTCTTTCCTGTGTAATAGAGGATCAGTTCCTCATTATAAAAACCAAGTTTTAAACATAAATTTCATGGAAATCCAAATTATTCATCAGACCTGCAACTCCATTTTTCTCTTTGGTTTCTAAACCATTTTCTATCATTCTTTTTGCAATAAGTTCCATTTTTCATGCTGATTTAGACCCTACAATTAAATACAAGCTTCATGCTCTAAATCGAAATAACAGAACTAAAAACTCTTACCTGGGTTTCGGTTTTTAGCCCACTATGACCCTCAACTCTCAAACCCGTATACATATATAAAGAGACTCCACCGCCTCTCTCCCTCTTTCTCTCTCTACCTTATCACTCTCTCTCTGTCTCTTGCAGTCATTCTTGACTGCAGAGAACCGCCCCTTCAACTGTAGCCATCCACGTACCATGCTTGCTATATATATATATATATATATATATATATATATATATCCACACAATCCACTTGCACCAAGGTCGGTGGCCTTGGTGCTTTTCTCTCAGCCGCACAGCACACACACACATACACACAGTGACATATGCACTGGTCAGCAGCCCTCTTTCCTTTTTCCCTTGTCTTTTCTTGATATTTCCTTTTATATTTATACATGTATTATGTATACATATACATATATATACATAACATACATTATACCATATGTATTATACACATATATAATACGTATCTTATACGTGAGAGTATATCCATATACGTGCATGTATATCCATTTATGACAGTGTACGCATACACTGAATTTTGACGTACTATGTGTATGTAAAATATGGTCGTGCATGGAAATGCGTTCATGCACGCATTACGATGTGATATCCCGAGGTGCTCGAGGTGTTGCCCGGCACTTGTTATACATTTCATCATTTACAGTTTCCATTTATTCATTTCCATGAAATACCCTAACATAGAGCTTAAAATAGCTCAGGTTATGCTATTCAGTCGACTTGCCTCGGTAAACGTGTCGTATCCCGGGTCAGGATATCACAAGTTATTAGTGTATTCTTACTATCTCGGACCTTCTGAGTCCAATGGTGAGGTCCACGACACGAGACGAGGTCCCAAAAATTTAAAACACGTAAAGGGGTAAAATGACCAAAATACCCCTAGTACTCTAAAAGCCAAACTTAAACCAGAGAAGGTCTAAACCGACTTTCTTCGACACTCCGGACTCAATGGTAGAGTCTATTCGACCAAAAAGAAATGTCTAAAATAAAAGAACATAAAATTTGTTGAATAGCATCTGTTAGATGACTAAAGACTAAAGTATTGCTGAAATATTAAACTAAGTCAAGTACGAGGAAATACGATACTAGAAGATACGACACGTAAACATGTGAAGTAAATAAATTAAATTAAAGTTAATGGAGCTACCAGAAGAGTATAGTTTAGAACGAAGTAAGTTCCTAATACATTAATTTGTGTAGGTCAGGTTCAGCTAATTCAGAATGATTAAGCCGCAGACCATAATTAAGGGTCAGAAATAGCAAGATTTTCTGGATGAATTAGATTGACAACACCGAGTAATCCACAAGAAATTGAGGATTGCCAAATACTGTGAGATTAAGTCCCTCACACCCTTCATCCATTGGGAACCAATTGTTCCAATTGGTCGACACGCCCAGGAAGTAGCAGCAAGGAGACTTGCTGAGGCGCAGCTTAAAGAAGAAGAGGAAAGAGAGAACACTGAAACCTTAGCTGAAATGCGTCGCAGGTAATATTATTATCATTAAGTACATAAGTTGCTAGATTATAATACAGTTATAAGTCGGACCAGTATAAGAATTTAGGCTTTTCATAGTCTACAATTGGTGAGTCATGAAGTTGAATAAGTGCATATGGAATTTATGGAATCTTCATAATTCTTGATAGGTTAAGAAAGGAAAAGGGTAAAGGGAAGGCGCCTCTATAGAGCCGGCCCAGACACGTAGTGTGAGTAATCTTGCATTTGAAGTGGAGGCTTTAACTCCACGGATTTCAACGGATGTTTTTAAGTTCAAGATATTTACAGCATTGATATATCAAATTCAGTATTCATGATTCCTGTTTTCTTAAATATTCTACTATGACATGCTCCACGATTATTTACATATTTATATCCGTAAATGTTTCCTTTTCAAAATAGTTAGCATGTCTAATTTCCTCAAATATTCTGAATTTGATTATTGCAAGTATTGAAGCATCACTGCAAAAGTTATACGTCATATGTTTTAAATACTCATAAGAGGCTTTTATATAAAAGTCATATGACAAACGTTTTGCAAGATAAATAATAAGCACATAGGTAGTGTTGTGGGTTGTACAGAACTCAACGGACCTATCATGTGCATAAGCACATAGGTAGTGTTATGGGTTGTACGGAACTCAACTGAACCTATCATGTGCATCATCACATAGGTAGTGAGTAGGGTTGTACGGAACCCAACAGATCTATCATGTGAAATGCCCGGTAGCAGGATCTAATCCCCCAGGCAAATGAGATATCTCCACGTATACGTAAAACGGGAGTCTGGTTCGAAACAAATTCTACCTAATTAGAGAGAAAATATGACAAACGATTTTGAAAATGGAAGCAGGTTTTACCCCCATTTTCACTATGCATGTTTACATGATTTTAAGTTACATGTTCTGAAATACATATGCTTTTTTATGGAAATATATGTTTTAGCTTGAATACCTTGAATGTTTCAAAGCTACATATTTTAATAATGCATGTCCTCTATGTTCAAGTATACGACCAATTGGTAGTTGAGTATTTTATAAACTCTCATGTACGAAACCTCTACCAATTGAAAACCCATGACAGATGTAGGAATTACTCATTGGGCTTCTCGAAGCTCACCCCATTCCCCAACATTTTTCAAGTGATGATGATGGGTGGACCCTTGCTCAATTTGAGGAGCAATGATTGGCAGTTTCATTAGGATCTGGAGATATTTTGGAAGTATTAGGACCCATCGTTGGTCAAACTTTTGTAGTTGTAATTTTGGGACAATTATGTACTTAAGCCCGAGGGGCACTATGGATATGTATTATATAAAATCTTTAGTTATTATTATTATGCTTTGATTATTATATTTATGTGTACCGCTATGAAGAGCGGCAGTATCAGGCGGATATGCGATAGATGTTTTTTTAAAAAGAAAAGAAAAAGTTTTTCACGCTTTCGCAACCACAAGTCGCATCACTGTCCGATACTGTTGCTTATGTACGAGCCTTGCCCCAAGGCCTCCGGGCCGAAGGGTGGCAGTCCTGACTCGAGATCCGCACAGGGTGGGTTTCGGGTCGTGACACCCCAAATTTTCACAAACTTGGGGAGTGAGTGAAAAGAAATAAGAAAAGTAAATGAAAGGTCATAAGGTGAATTTAATTGCTCATTCATTCATTTTTCCATGTTTTCCTCAAAATTAGAAGTGAAAATTTATTAACTAAACCCACCCAAGATGAGTCCCAAATTGTAGTCAAGCACCTCCACCAACTAATAGTCAAAGTGGTCCAAGTATTATCCAAAAATGGTCTTTAAGATGGTCCCAAATCATCCCTAAAAATTCCTTGGAATGATGGCCCAAATGGGCCCCAAAAATTCCCTAAGGCATGGTCCAATAATGGGTCAAAAGTCCACCAAAAATCGTCTAAGGAAGGGGAAAACATGACCCATGTGAATAGCCAAACATGGCCCAAAAAGGTTACCAAAAATAGCCCAAAAGGTGGCCAAACATGGCCCAATATGGTGCCCAAACATAGTCCAAAAAGGTGCCCAAACATGGCTCAACAAGGGTGGTCAAAAGGGGGTGTCAAGGGCTGTTAGAGCAGCACATAAGGACAAGGCAGCAGCAGGCCACGCGCAAGTTGTGGGCGCGCATGCGCGCACGTAGGTGGGGGGGCGAAGCAAGCGGCGCGCGGGCAGGCAGACAGAGAAACTTGCTTGCAATAATTACATTGTTGCTACAATGTTTCTGCAGAAAAAAAAAAAATCAGAAAACTAGGTTCAGGCATGCCCCAGCAGCCCAGCCGCGCGCGCGCTGCTGCCTGTCCTTGCGCGCCCTACTACCTACTGTTTAGCCATGCTGCCCAACCACCTGATAACCCCTTGACACTACCTTTTGGCCACATTTTTAAGCCTTATTTGGGCACCTTTTAAAGCCATATTTGGGCACCGTATTAGACCATGTTTGGCCAACCTTTGGGCCATGTTTGGCCACCCTCTTGGGCTATTTTTGGCCACTTTTTGGGCCACGTTTGGCCACCTTTTTGGGGCCATGTTTTGGCCACTTACATGGGCCATGTTTGGCCTCTTCCTTAGACTAATTTTGGGTAGATCTTTTGGACTCAATCTTGGCTTATGCCTTAGGGAAATCGGGGCCCATTTGGGTCATCATTCTAAGGCATTGTTAGTGACGTTTTGGGGCTATTTTAGAGACTATACTTAAGCATGTCTTAGACCTATTTTGAATACTGATTGGGAGAAAAGTTTGAATGACATTAAGAGACCAGTTGAGTTAAGTCTAATAGCAAACCTTCATTTCTAATTTTGGGGAAACATGGGGAATGAATGTGTAATTAATTGAATTTACCTTAATGACCTTTCATTTAATTTTTTCTTCTTTCATTTCACTCACTCCCCAGGTTTGTGGAAATTCGGGGCTTGACACTCCAGGAATACGAGATGTCACATTTTTATCAAAACAACCCACTATTGCATGGTAGGTAGAAAGCCAATCCATGCCTAAAATCACATCGAAATCTTGAATATCTAAGGGTATCAGATCCGCTACTAACTCTTTACTATCGATCTGGACTGTGTAAGATTTCAATACAAAGTCCACAATAACAAAGTCTCATAGAGGAGTAGGAATAGACAAATCAAAATCTAATGGTTCAGGGCTGCGATTAAGTTTTCTAACGAATGCATAGGATAAAAATGAGTGAGTGGAACCAAGATCTACCAACACATGAGCATCTAATGTGCATATAGAAATAATACCGGTCACCATAGTGTTAGATGTTTATACATCCTGTTGAGTCATGGCAAACACTCTTCCTTGAACCTTCGGTCTCTGTCCTGTTGCATTTTGTTTTCCTCTTTGTTCTCCTTTCATTTTTGGGCAGTCCCTAATTTGATAGCTTATCTTGCCACATTTGAAGTAAGCACTAGTCTCCTTATAGCAAGTCTTATCTCCATGACGTTTCCCACATTTTTAATAGGTAGAACTTGATATTTGCTCATTTCCCTTACTATCTTCAAACCCTTTCTTCTTATTAGTTCTCTTGAAATTACTATTATTCCATCCCTTTGGTGGCTCCATAGAAGTACCTCTCTTCCTCTTCTATTCTCTATCTTTCCAGTAGGTATCACTATAGCCTTTTGCAATCAACGTTCTATCAACCATATCTTTGTATGCCTCTATCTTTAAAACAGATATTTGTCTCTAAATGTGCTATTTCAAACCCCTCAAGAACTTATTTGCTTTCTTCCTTTCAATGGATACCATATGGGGTGCAAATCGAGATAATGAGGTAAACTTAATCTCATCGGCTGTAATAGTAGTCTCTTGTCTCAATTCCATAAACTCTAGCTCTTTCTGATCTCAAATACTATCAGGGAAATACTTTTCATACAACATCTATAGGAATCTTTCCCATGAAATTTGTTGATCACCATTTACTAAAGACCTAGAGCGGTCTTCCACCAATGGTCTGCCTCATCTTCTAACATAAATGTGGTAAAAAACACCTTTTGGATATCAAAACAAGCCAAAATCTCAAACATCTTCTCTGTCTTAGACACCCAAGCCTTAACTACTGCTGGGTCAAAGTCTCCCTTGAAGGCAGGTGGGCGGGTCCTCTAAAATTGCTGCCATATAGAGGCTACTGGTGCATTAGCTCTTAGAACATTACCAACATGCTGCTTAACTGCATTGGCTAAGCTCCCAATAGCCCTCATGACTCCCTTTAAATCAATCGATTGAGCCCTAGCCTTGGCTCTATTTCTCCTAGCCACTCTTCGGGGAGGCATTTCTTAATCCTACAATTCAAACAATATAGAATTTAGCACTTGGAAGTCATATATGTAATAATCAGATTTTCTAAATCTAAAAGTTTTAAATTATAATAAAAAACTAAGCCAATAGGCTCTCAATTTGCTAACCTAGGTCATTCTTTCACTTCCTTGAATTGTAAAGTCTATAGAATCTTAAACCTAGCTTTGATACCAAAACTGTCACACCCCAAATTCGAACATGGGATTCAGAGTGAAACTAACACAAAACCAATCTAATCCAAGCATTGACATAGGCTGGATCAATCAAATAATTAAACCTGTAATGAATATAATCTCCCAAATCCATCTATACTAAAAAAATCTCATTTATTCCTCAAGTTCCATCACAAGAGTAATAATAAAATCTCCCATATCTAAGATAAATAAATAATTTGTCTCCAAAATAAATCAACGTACAATCTCTTAAATTAAAAATTTCTACAAGTCTCCAAGTAATGCAAATTAAATAAATTAAGTCTTAACATAAGCGGAAGCAAATAATTAATGTAAAGGTCTGAAATTTTTGGAATAATTTTTTTTTTTTTATAATGAGGCGATGTTTGAATTTCTTTAAATTTTAGTTACTTTAATTTAATTTAATTATGTTATGTGTAAGTGTGTATGTGCGTGTGTGTTATATATTATATATATATAATATATAACATTAGGGAGAGAAGCAGAACGGGGGGAGAGAAGAAAAGAGGGAAAGAAAGAGGAAGGAAAAGAGAAAAAGAGAGAGAGGGAGAGGGAAGGGAAAAAGCAGAAGCGGCGGTGGTCGCGAGGGGGATCGAGGTAAGGGGCGACGGAGCAGCAATGGGTTTGGGATCAGCGATGGCTGATGAGACGATTGCCAACGGTGTGGCATCGGGAGCCGCTGATTAGGCGATGGTAGGGGTGATCGATCTGTCATTCGATTTGTCCGTAAATCTAGATGTCTTCAAGCTTGATTTCCAGTCCGATGATCGCGACTTTGTTAGATCTTGAGGTTGGGATCTTTGCGGTTGAATCGATCCGTCGAAGTGTGATTGAGCAGGTTGGAATTATTGATCCAGCCGTGTTTGGAGATGATGTTTTTGGAGTTGTGCTGTTTCGGTTGATAGGTGTGTAAATTGGAGAGAAATATATAAATTTGTGTTTATGTGATGAGTTGCAGGGGAGGTGAAGCAGTGATGTCGAGTGGGTTGGGTGTGTTGATCCGGTCGTATCCATGTTGGAGGAGATGTATGTATATATATATATATATATATATATTGGGAATTGATTTATGTTGAGGATGAAGATGGACAAGTGCTGGGGGCTAGAGGAACTTGATAAAACTGAAGTAGAATAGGCTTCAATCGTAGCTGGCATCCAGTGATTGAAAGCTTGTGTCATTGTCTGATTGAGGGGTCTGGTTCGCATAAGGGGTCAGTTGGTATTGTAAATTAATTGGGAGAGTTACAGTTGGAGCAGCTGTGGAATGGGGATGTTGCGGCTTTGCTTGTGATGGCTCGGGATTGAGTAAAAAGTCGAAGGGAAACTGGATGCGATAGTTGTGGGATAGCAACGGTAACGATGGCACAACGAGTAGGTAATTGTAGTGGATTGGGTCGGTTTGGATGCTATTGAAGCATCAAGTATGGGCTGGTTCGTTGTTGTAGCAGATTGGGCATGATTGGCAGAAGCTTAGGGGGGGCTTGATGATATATGTAAACTGGATTGGTTCAAAGCGAAAAAATTCAAGATTTTTGGATTTTTAGCCAGTCCATGTTTGACATGAACTCAAGATTAGAGGGTGGACAGTAAGAGTGGTTGTTGGATGGCGGCAAGCGGCAGACCTTAGGATTAAAGGTCGAAGGCTTTTATTTGATTTTCCATTACGGGGTGGCTTGTGTGAATCGTGAAATAAGACTTGAATAGATTGAGAGGGAAAATATACAATGGAGGAAGGGAATTTCAGCTAATGAATTTGTGTTGAATCTTGAAGAACCGAACAAATCAGTGTTGTTGGAAGGGTGTTGGATGAGCGAAGGTAGAGTAGAGATACTTTTGGCAGTAGTGAAAATTGGTTGAAGAAGTTCTCTAAATATAAACCTGTAGAAGTTGAAGTCTTCTGGGATGACGGTTACCAAACTGCCCAAGCTGTTGTGACATTGACAACGATTTGGATTGGTTTCAAGAATGCCACAGAATTTGAGAAATGTTTTGAAGCTGACCACCATAGTAGTACGTTATCATCGATTGGTTTGACTTCGTGGCAGACGCAACTCCCAGGAGTTGAGACAAACCCTTCAGGTATGATATTTTACTAATGTGAGAAATGAGGTTAAGCTTAGGAGTATTTGGTAAGATGATTGAATGTTCTCTATGCTTAATTGCTATTAGGAAATCACTTAGAATTTGATTGTCTTGATAGCCCTAGACTGGTTGTTTGTGCACTTATGTATTTCTTTGAATTGTTAGGAAATTTATTTGAATGAGAAGTATGGTATTTTTCTAAATAAGAAATAGAATTGAGTTTAGGGGTAATTGCCATATTGTTTGATTGGTTCTATGCCTATGTGATTCTTATTATCTTCCTGGATATTTGATTGAATGATAGATGTGAGCCATGACTATATGTGTAATTCATATGTTATCATTGTGTGTAATTTATGGAATTGTCAAGATGATGAATGTGAAAACCGAGCATGTGATCAAATGGGTTGTTCATGATATGTGGACTTGTGGACTAAATCGTGTGATGTGATTATTGCTTTAACTAGAATATGCATGACTTAGAGCAAGCTTCATGTATTGGTAGATTGTTTTGTTATGAACATGTCATTACATGGTGGAATCAGGGCATATTGGCATAATGTGATTCTTTGAAAGCATAGTGTGAGTTGAGCACGTGGTGCTATGCATTATGAGGGTGTAGATCCTGTGGTGAAAAACCCAAAATCGGCCATGGTACTCATGCCAGCGGGGACGGACCATAAAGTGATAACAAGGTTACTCAGGCCTTCGGGGAAGGACCGTAAAGTGAGAACAAGGTTACTCTGGCCTTCGGAAGGACTGTAAAGTGAGAACAAGGTTACTCAGGCCTTCGGGGAATGACCGTAAAGTGAGACATGAGTGTGGCATAGAGTTTGCATGGGTGCGTCATGCATATTGATCATGCATTACATTGAATACACTGCATGACATGTAGAGATAAATGTACACTTGCACATGCCACGTCCTTAATTTTGTTTCTTGCATTAGCACTATAACATACCAGCAGTTGAGCTGACCCATTCGTGGGACACCATATTACAGATGAGGATGCCTCTGCTACTTGAGACTTGGTGACACTTTGATAGGAGACTGCACTTGGAGTATTTTTGGCCCATGGGGCATATTTTGAAAATGTAAGGGCTCAAGCCCAAATGACATATGAACAATGTATTCATGGGATGTAATTTATGTCTTTACATATATTGATGGGAAATGATGCATGTCTAGTCAATTCCGTTTAAATTGCTCCTTACTTTATTTCCTTCTTGCCTCGTAGAAAATTTGTATATTGTGAAAAGAATGGAAATGATATTGTTATAGTGTAATGAATTGGGAGTCGATGATTCTTAAGTTTAAGTGTAGCTGTATATACGATGGATTGTATAATTAGACGATGTACATTTAAATTCTATGAGATTTGTGACCATCGAGTGAGGATGGATTGTGACGTGTTTGTATATATTTATGATGTATTGTGATTATCAGGGAGAAAAAGGCTCGAAAAACAAAGGAGGTTCTGTCAAAATTTTCTAAAAAATTAAAGGACTGCTAAGTGTGTAAAACACCTTGTTTATTATGAAAAACAAGAGGCAAGGCCCTAGGGATTGTACAGGACAGGGAATTTGGTTAGTGTTTGGAATGTCTTTGATTGTACTTTATTTTGTTATTATTTTATTTTCCCTTGTCTCGTTAGTCGCGCCTCGGGTTCGCTGGAATTCGAGGCGTGACAATAGTCGACAAGCACTTTCCATTGTACTTGTCATGACCCAAAACCCACCCTAATCGGATTAGGGGACCGTGATCATGGGGTTCCTTCGAATAAACAAATATGTTCCTTTCACACATCATATTACATTCAATCATTGCAGCGGAAGCAAATACACATGTTACTATGATCTTTATAGTATCTAGAATTGCCTAGAAATTTTGTTTTGAATTATACATCACATTCATCGTTGCAATACATTCACTGTAGGTCCATACCCCACATTTACATATGAACTTCAACTACTCTACCCATGAGTCCCATACCTCATGCACTTCTGAACTTCATATTACTTCATCCGTGAGTCTCATACCTCATGCATTTTTAAACTTCCAAACTTGTACTTCATTGTACATGTGATGGATAATCCATGTGAGCTTCACTAAGCTCGTGAGTAATTCCAGTATCTTGTCTTGGATTTTCAACTGGTAATGGGTTAGTTATAAGAGAGTTCATAAACATTCACTACCAATTGCTCGTATACTTCAAATACAGAATACATGATTCTTAAAAACTAATAGCATGAAGCATTCAAGGCATTCAGGCTAGGCACATAATTCTTCAAATTTAGGATATAGGAAACTTCAAAAACACGTAACACAAAGCATTTTAAAGCATTCGAGTAAAACAGATATTTCACGTATACAAAGTATAAATATCTTCAAAACACGTAACACGAAGCATTTAAAGCATTCGAGTGAGGCATGTAATATGCAATAGAAAACTTGTAAACAAGTATAAGGCAATCAATTGTGACCAAAAGAGTTTAAGTCATTTACTTCTTAACAGGATGAATAAAAACCCTTTTTCTTGTAAATAAGAGGGCACGACCCTTTGTTATTTTAAAACTAGGCCATTTCTTCAAACAATTAGAAAACCTTCTACTATTTCTTGTGAAAACATGAATCTTTTGTTCATGAAATCAAAACATGTAATTACGTTTAGAAAAATGGTGGATAAAACCTTCTATCATTTTTTAACGTAACATCTTTTCACTTTTTAACAAAAGAATCCGTTTCGAACCAGACTCTAATTCTACTTCTTGTGGAGATATCTCATGCCTGGGGATAAACCTTCTACCGGGCATTTTACTCGTATGTGAGTCCTGAAGGGCCTCACGAACTCGTAGTGCTTATGCACGATTATCTTGCATTACCAGTTCGCAAACAGGGAGGCATGTAAAAACATTTCTTTACAAATAGATGCTATTTAAAAGCATTAAAACATGACCTCCTAGTAGTTGCTTTTTAAAAATATTTAAAACATGACTTCTTCAAATAAATGCTTTTCATGAGCATTTGAAATATGGCTTCTTCAAATATATGTTTTTCAAGAGCAATTAAAATACGACTTCTTCAATAGATGCTTTTCAGAAGCAATAAAAATATGACTTCTTCAAGTAGATGCTTTCATGAACATTTTAAAACATAAATTTCAGGAATTTAAAACAGAGTCTTCAAATATTTGGGATATAAAAATTCAAAATATTTAACACATAAGCTTCAAAGTATTTAATCACGATGTACGGAGCTATTTAAAACATAGCTAGAAGGAAGACATTTATTTTTTGAGAGGCATTTAATAAAATTTTGCACTTAACATAGACATGCTGGAATATAAACTTCCAGAAAGTTAGCAATATAAACAAGCTAACTTGCATGTCAAGATAGAATTTTAAAGAAATGAAAGTAGTAACACTTTTGAATCGGGAATCACTTAAACACAGAAATTTGAACTTAAATCACTTCAGATATATTGAACTTAAATACTTCAGAAATTTGGGACAATGGGAGCCCTGTAAATGAATGGGTTCCAGCTAAGGACCTCTGCCTTCCGGGCAATCCCTATATTTCTCTCTTTTACTCTTTTCCTCTATAATATCCCGACCCGGGATGTGGCACTTATGCCGAGGTAGACCCAGTTAAGTACATGTAAATCGAGATAGGATGGGTTGAGTAGCATAATACCAGTTGTAACCGAACATGAGTTCCGAATAAATAAAATAATTTTATTTTATCTAAAGAGATCAAATAATAATACCGAGCTTTGACTCAGCATTGATCATAATATCAAGAACAAACCGAGACCGATTCAGACCGAGAATAGTAAACCCCAAGATATATCAAATTATTTTAATAAGTAATCTACAGTGACGGGTACTTTTACCGAGGTAATCAACATAAATTATAATCTCAGAAAATTATGAGATTAAGAAAAGCCAAGTACAAATACACAGAGCCAATGAAAATAATACTCGATATATATACAAAGCATCGCAATAAATATTATACAGTAATTGGCACGTAGTTCGAGACAGATAGCGAGAGTTATAAATGAAGTAATTTCGATATTAAAAATATACGAGAAGTAGTTTTGAGTAACCCTGAGTGTTCAGGAGTATTTCCACAAGTAAACCCAAGCGACACAGAATTATGCCTCGAAATACGTGCACGCACGCAAACCCATGCATGCATACATGTACATATGTGTGTGGCTCGTTCAAAATGAGTGTATGTATATATGACTAAAAATAGATTTATATGCCTACACATGGATATATATACACGTATAAAATATGTATTTTATATGTATATATATGTGTATAACATGATGTATTATACATATATGTGTACATATATGTCAGGACCCGAAACCCACCCTCTACGGATTATCGGATCGCGATCGCCGCCCCGAGACCCGAAGGCCCCGAGACAAGGCTCGCATCTACAGCGGTACCGAATAGATGTGCTACACATGGTTGCGGAAGCGTGAAAAACTTTTTCTTTTCTTTTCTCATTTTTAAATTAGGCACATCCGTCCGATACTGCTGTTTCCATACATAGCATACATGGTTACACATTCAGAGTATAACTAAAACTTAAAAACTTTATACACTAATACAGTACATATCTGATTGCCCTGAGGGCTTATTACATGTCCTTACTATGTCTGATGATACAAAAGTACTATTAAAGTTCATAGACTTATCAAAAGAAACTATTTAACAGATCCTTCCAAAAACAGCTAGACTCATCGTTGTAGTTCTTTAAAACCCTGTCTGCTGCATTACCTGAAAGGGGGGTCCGAACAAAGTCCGGGTAAGCTAATCTAAGCTTGTGAGCAATTCCAGTGTTCGTCATGGGGTTTCCAATTAGCAGTGGTTTTTAGTACATAAAAGTTGTAAAACATTCACTGCCAATTGCTTATACAAATCAGAATACAGAGTATATGCATTCTTAAAACAGATAGCTTTGAAACATTTTAAGTATTCAAGCTAAACACGTACTTCGTCAAATAGAGTATATAACTCAAACATATGCATTTCAAATAACTTGGAAACATTTAAAATATCCAAGCAAAACTCGTACTTCATCAGATAGAGTATATAAACTTAAATCACATAAATATGTATTTGAAAATGAGGGTAAAACCTGCTTCATTTCCAAAATCACTTGTCATCTTTTCTCTTTAATTAGGTAGAATCTGTTTCGAACCAGACTCCCATTTTATTGCCAATACTGTCGATCTCATTTGCCTGGGGGATTAGATCCTGCTACCGGGCATTTACTGTTGAATCCCGAAGGATTTCAACATCACATAGGGTGGTACTTAGTACCGTTTATCTTGTAAAACATTTATCACATAACTTCTTCAATAGATACTTTCATGAATATATTTAAAACATGAAATGTATAATTTCTACAATAGGACTTCAAATACTTGTAACTATCAAAATCAGAATATTTAACATAATTTGGCATTTAAAACTTTAGACATGCAGAAATATGTTTTAAGAAAACTATGATAAATACCGATCACTGAGCATGTCATATAGAGTTATAAAACAGTACTATTAAAAGCTGCATCATGTAAATACCGAATTTGAAACTTCAAATACTTCACATCTTTGAACTAAAAACTTTTCAAATCCATGGAGTTAAATCTCCAATTCAAACACAGGGTTACTCACCTTGATTCTTTAGGGTTAGTGCTAAAATGCGCTTTCCCACTTCCTTGTAGTTCCTAAGAACAATTCATAAACATCTCATCAACTTCACATTCATTGAAATATCATCTCGATATTCCTTAACTTATGCTTAAACCGTAGTAGATCCTAAAACGATTTCACAATTTCATAGGTACTTAATTTAACTCGTACTTGTAACCTATGACATAATTTATCGTGTTAGAAATTGAATTTATTTCAATTTATACTCTTCTGGGAGTTCCATTAACTTTAATTTAAAGTTATTTATTTGACATGTTTACGTGTCGTGTCTTTTCGTATTTCGTTTCTCGTACTTGCCTTAGTTTTAGTACTTTGGCATTGTTTTAGTTCATAGTCATCTAACAGATGCTATTCATCAAATTTTATGTCTTTTTATTTTAGACATTTCTTTTGGTCAAATAGACTCTACCATTGAGTCCGGAGTGTCGAAGAAAGTCGGTTTAGGCTTTCCTAATATTTAATTCGGACTGTTATATGTAAAAGGGCAAAATGGTCATTTACCGTTTTACGTGTTATATTTTTCTGTACTTCGTTTCGTAATTTGGACTCCATTTTTGAGTCCGGGATGTCAGAGAAAGTTAATTTAGACCTTTTCTGATCTCATTTCGGCTTTAGGGGTACCAGGGGTATTTTGGTCTTTTTACCCCTTTTACGTGTCTTTATTTTTCGGGACTCCATTTCGTGTTGTGGACCTCACCATTGGACTCAGAAGGTCCAAGATAGTAAGAATACACTAATAACTTGTAAAGTTTGGGCCAGGGGTATTTTGGTCATTTACCCCTTACGTGTATTTATTTTTCTGGGCTCCGTCTCGTAAAACGGACCCTACCATTGATCTTAGTGTCACATCCCGAACCCCACCCTACGCGGATGTCGAGGACGTGACTGCCAATCGGTCGCGACGCGACCAACCAAAGGCAAATTCTGAACTTTCCGACGAATTGCACTCCAACTGTAGGGTCAGATGCAGCGGAATTTAAAACTTTTTCTTTGTATCACGGGAATGCAACTCACTTATCCATCATAAGTATATGTATCACAGAGCAAGACTAAATCCAGTCAGTCAACAATTCTAATCTCAGAGCATATCTAAAATCAAGCATATAACAACAGAGCAGATCTAATATCTCTAGAGTACCATTAGTTCCATGAGCCATGTCTATCCAATATATATCAGTCAGGTCAGTCATAACATACCACTCACCGGAATAACCAGGTTCAATCCACAATAAACCAGTCTCTACAGTTCAGTGCCGTCAGATCCTTACTTGCGATGCCACTTGGCCTATTCACGTCATGTCATAGTACCTTCTAATCCAATGGAGGTAATTCCTGAAAAATGTCAGAATAATGGGGTGAGCTTAAATAAGCCCAGTGAGTAACACAGATTCCCTATCATGGGTTTCAAAACTAGTTTTGTGCTTCCAAGGCACATGGATAATTTAGTCATTTCAAAATAACTATTTTTATAAATCCATTTCATAAGCAGTCTAGTACAATAAAACAGAATCGAACAAACAATACAAACGGATCGGAACATGACATAACCAATCGGTCAGAACAATAACTATTGCTAATATATCGGTCAAGACACAGACTCTTCATTAACGGAACGAATCATAACGGAACTGGACCTCATATCAATCAAGACAGACAGATCATCAACGGACGGAACATGTCGGAACCGGACGGAACATATCAATCGAGGCAGACATAACATTAACGGACGGAATATAACGGAATCGGATGGTAACAATACATCAGTCAAGCAAAGGCATATCGCGAACGGATAAAATTATAACGGAACTAAACGGAAACAATACACTAATCAGGACACAGGCAAATCATGAACAGGACAACATAACGGAACTGAGTAGAAACAATATAACAATCAAGTCAGGGACACATCACTGTCGGAACTAATCATAACTGGACTGAACAATATTTCAATCAAGACAGACGTATCATCAACGGACAATACACAACGGAACTGGACCATATATCAATCAAGGCAGACACATTATCAATGAACGGAACATAACAGAATCAAACAGAACAAAACATTAGTCAAAGCAAAGACATATCATCAACGGACAGATCATAACGGAACTGGACCATATATCAATCAAGGCGGACTTAACATCATTAACGGACGGATCATAACGGAACTGGACCATATATCAATCAAGGCGGACTTAACATCATTAACGGACGGAACATGTCAGAACCGGACGGAACGTATCAATCGAGGCAGACATATCATTAACGGACAGCACATAACCGAACTGAACGGAATTCCTAATTCGAAGGACACAAGCACATCACGTGGAGTGTGGTACAAAGGCGTACATTAAGTACATACATTTAAACAATATAGCATTCAGACAGTATACTATACAAAGCTGTACGATACAACAAAATGTTGTTCTTTGTCTATATCACATGGTTTATTTAATCGTTTCAGAAATAATGGTTCAATATATCCATTTTATCTCAACAGTTCAAAACGGGCAAAACAGTACGGAATGCTAGCACAGGGATCAGGAATATAGTCAATTATTTAAAAAGACTAAAACCATGTCATAAGTGATATAGTACGGAAAATATGCATTTAAATAATTGCACTCAAATAATTGCATTCAAAACAGATCAGTGAATCAAGGGACAGTATCAAAACAGTGTCAGAAGTTACTCACAAACTTTACGCTTATTTCCTTGCATAAATAATCCGATAACCTCTAGGTACGTCAGGCATCTCTATGTATATCCTGAATAATAATCATCAATCACAGACAGATCAGAACTCATCCATTCAGGTCTCATTCGTCATCTTAGGTATCTATCGGATTACCTAAGGTAGCCTAATAGCCTATCGCCCTTCCATTGGGTCTCACTCGAGGCTATTTCTTTCTTTAATTAGGCTTAGCAGTTATTAGGATTATATCCTAAGTCATTTAGACTTCAATTGTTATCAGTCAGGCACTCATTCAACCTTAGGGGCAAAATGGTAATTTTACCATTCTTGTCCCGGACCCTGTCGTGGTCTTCGGAATAGTCTTTATATCTTAAGTACAAAGTTCTACGTCCTTTGGACTCCAATCGGTATCAGTTAGGTTCTCATTTTAACCATAGGGGCAAAATGGTAATTTTGCCATTCTTATCCCGGACCCTATTATGGTCCCCAGAATATCCCATACATCGTATATATGAAGTTTTAAGTCTTTTAGACTTTAATCGGTATCAGTTGGGTACTTATTTAGTCTTAGGGGCAAAATGGTAATTTTGTCATTTTTGCCCCGGACCCTATCATGGTCCTCAGAACGTCCCATATATCTCATGTATAAATTTGTAAGTCCCTTGGACTTCATTTGGTATCTGCTTTAGATCGTCGGGACACATTGGTCATTTCTCGTTTTACGCGTTGACTGTCTCTGAGTCTTATTTAGCCCTTCAGTGTTCATAATTATTCCTATGATAATTTATCAGATCAGTTTGACCTTTATCTTGCACTTACAGTGCTCAGGGGTATTTTGGTCATTTTACGTTGTGTGTAATTCTGACCCCAATTCGTCATCTAATCAAGTATACAGTCTCACCAGTGTCTGGGCTCCTACCAGTATCAGTTTCGTCCCAATCGGACTTTGTTTAGGTCTCGTACGGTATCAGGGGTAATTTAGTAATTTCATGTGTCGTATTTTTCGGCACGTCAGTTCATAAAATGGACCCCACCATTGGGTCCAGAGTGTCCGACACAATTAAGTTGGACTATCTGTTATGTTTAATCGGCCCTGGGTATCATTAAGGGCAATTCAGTCATTTACACTTTATGTGTCTGTATTTTTCGGGACCTCAGTTCACTAAACGGACCTCACCGTTGAGTTCAGAATGCACGAGATAGTCAAAATAGACTGTCTGATATTTTTATTTGGGTCTGGTGCCATCAGGGGCAGTACAGTAATTTATCACTTACAGGTCTGTATTTTTCGGTACTATATTTCCCAATTTGGACTGTACCATTGAGTCCAGAATATTTGAAATAGTGAAAATACACTATTTATTTACTTAATTTGGACTTCGTTTGACATATTTAATGTCCAGGGGTAAAATTGTAATTTTACCTATTTAATAAAATAATTAAATAATTATTTTATTATTTAATTAATTTATTCAGGGCTTAAATGTATAAATTTTCAAAAGTCTGGGCCACTGTGTAATTCTTTAAAACAGTTGGGGACAAATCCGTAATTTTCAGAAATCATTTGGGGTTAAAACATAATTTCATAATTTAGGGGTTCAAACCCAAGGGTTCAATGGTTCACCAAGTGAACCGGTCCAAAACCGTCAAGAACCAACCGGTTCAGTTCCTTCAGAAAACCGGAATTAAATATCCCTGTTATCCCCTAATTGGCCCCTTATCCGTATATAGGTTTAGCCCCAAATCAATTCCAATTTTTAAAACTCGTAACCAAACAGGCCAATTCTAAATTTTAAATTTAAAACATCAAAACGGTGCAGTTTTATTAAAACAGTGGCACGGTCTTGAGGCGACACGTGTCCGAGTCAGCTCGGATTGGCTCGGTCAACTCGGCCGAGTCAACTCCATCTTCCCCACTGTTTTACCCTCGGTTGCCCTAATTCACAGTTTCACGATTTCTCTATTTCGTGAAGTTTCAAGCACGGATTTCGGCCTGTTTTGGTTTCAAACATCTTCTGGATGTCATGCCAACGGTTTGGCATCGATTTTATGGATCGAAGCCATGCATGGGGTGCTGTTTGGCCGATTATCGCGCAGAATTTCAGTGCGGTCGTGGGGCCTCATTTCTCCACCAAATCTGATGCGGTTTGTCTCAAAATGATCCTTGCATCATGGGCTTGAGGTCCTAATTACGAGCATTCAGTGTAGGAGTCGATTACAAGGTCTGGGTTTCAAACCCGAGGCCTGCATCTGCGGTTTTGAGGGTCCAAATCAGTGCTCTAGGGTCGCGGGTTGGTATTTTTGGAATCCTTGTGACCTCTAGATTAGGTCTTGACCAACCAAATTCAACTTGGTGCGGGTTGTTTCAGACCTGCACATTCGAGGTCATCCATGGCTGCCTGGGCTCGGTTTGGTGTTTCCTACCCTATTCGACCTTCCCAATTGTTCTATAACAATCTCAGGCCTCTCAGTAGTCTATATGTGTAGTTTATATGGCTCAAAAATCATCAGAGCAGTGCCAATAAATCAAAACAAAAATTTGACAGTTTGTAGTTTAAGGGTGTTTACCTCACAAGCAATGGCTTATTGTTCCTACACGGCTCGGTCCAATCACCTTGGTGGTGCCTCAGTCAGTCACACGGTGCTGCTCAGCTCCTCAGTTCTCTTTGGTGCATCCCTTGAATGTACACACCATGGACACACACTTTGCATGCACATGCAAGCTCACCATGGCAGCCCTCTCTAACCGAGCCCACACATAGGTCTCTCATTCACTCTGTTCTGGTTTATACACAGAACCTATTTTGTGTCCACAATGAATCACCATATCATGTATATTACCTATACACTTATACATATATATCTCTATATGTATGTGCAGGGTTGAGGTGATTGAAAATCAGAGAGTCATGTGAGCTGAGGTGGGCTGATGTAGGGGTGATTCAGTCAATCATGTGGGGTTTGCATGGGTTGCCATTGGTTGATTTGGGTGGCAAGTTGGGGCAAATCAGAGATATATACAATTGAGTTGTATATATATGCACAAAGTAATGGCAGCCCAGTTGGTAAACTTTTTGAGAAAAATTCATTCCCTCTCAAAGGTCAAGGGTTCAATTCCCTTGGCCTCCCATTTGGCCCCTTTTTCACCATTTTTGGTTAAGGCCACGTTTGGCTGCGCAGTAATTCAGTTTTTGATGTTTGCCTCATAACTTTCATTCCGTAGCTTCTTTTTCAACGCGGTTTCTTCCGGTCAGTTCCTATTTCAGTTATCTACAGTGTCAGAGGTTCCGTGTCATTTATTAGTCATTCGAAATTTCCGTGGTTAATTAATTCGAATTCCGTCAGTGTTAAATTGACATTATTTCACCTAATTAATTGGTAATTAGGTTCGGGTATTATACCCTATTCTCGGACATGTTTTGTCATTCTATTGGTCTAGTGTGACCACCGGGAGATTAAGGTTAATTTCCTTAATTATTCCCTAAGCCGGTACTAATTAATAATTAATTATTTAATTATTAATTATACAGAGTCGGGGTGTTACATCCTACCCCTCTTCAGAAAAGTTTTGTCCTCAAAACTTGGTTGGTCATATCTAGGGGATTCTGTCATCATAATCTCCCCTTTTTATTTGTCTCTCGGACCGCCGTATCATTCGGGATACTATTTTCCTATCAAGAAGATATTTTGTATCAGTTCCATACAGACTCCATATCAAATACAGATATTCCCATTCGGTCAGGCTTTACAGTCACAATTGTATAATCTCCTCAAGATTCAATTATCAGACCTATTTCCTATCAGATCAATCGGGTAGTCATCCTCAAATAAGTGGAAATCATCCACTAGGATCATTTAGTCACATGTGATCCCACAAGTGATTCACTTGCTATCCATAATTACAAGTGTCAATGTCGGAGTCAACAGACCTACCGTCATTTCCTTTCGGTTGCTATGTCCATAATTATTCGTATGGCATGTCTCTAAGTATCATGAGTCTACAACCTTAAATTACACCAGTTCATATCAGACCCAGAAAATCCCCAGTCCTCAGATGCCTCAGAATTACAGGCCTATCGTCTATTATCAAGACTTTCATAACTCCACATCAGATCTCCCAAAGTGGAACTTAAGAGCTATGGCTCAGGTACTCTGTGGTTCTTAATCCATAACCTAATGCTCTGATATTGCTCTGTGATACTAGTTGATTTCAAAACTTTACCAACTTCGGTTCTGATAATCTTAATTATCTTTCAACATTTGCTCTGATACCACTCTTGTCACATCCCGAACCCCACCCTACGCGGATGTCGAGGACGTGACTGCCAGTCGGTCGCGACGCGACCAACCAAAGGCAAATTCTGAACTTTCCGACGAATTGCACTCCAACTGTAGGGTCAGATGCAGCGGAATTTAAAACTTTTTCTTTGTATCACGGGAATGCAACTCACTTATCCATCATAAGTATATGTATCACAGAGCAAGACTAAATCCAGTCAGTCAACAATTCTAATCTCAGAGCATATCTAAAATCAAGCATATAACAACAGAGCAGATCTAATATCTCTAGAGTACCATTAGTTCCATGAGCCATGTCTATCCAATATATATCAGTCAGGTCAGTCATAACATACCACTCACCGGAATAACCAGGTTCAATCCACAATAAACCAGTCTCTACAGTTCAGTGCCGTCAGATCCTTACTTGCGATGCCACTTGGCCTATTCACGTCATGTCATAGTACCTTCTAATCCAATGGAGGTAATTCCTGAAAAATGTCAGAATAATGGGGTGAGCTTAAATAAGCCCAGTGAGTAACACAGATTCCCTATCATGGGTTTCAAAACCAGTTTTGTGCTTCCAAGGCACATGGATAATTTAGTCATTTCAAAATAACTATTTTTATAAATCCATTTCATAAGTAGTCTAGTACAATAAAACAGAATCGAACAAACAATACAAACGGATCGGAACATGACATAACCAATCGGTCAGAACAATAACTATTGCTAATATATCGGTCAAGACACAGACTCTTCATTAACGGAACGAATCATAACGGAACTGGACCTCATATCAATCAAGACAGACAGATCATCAACGGACGGAACATGTCGGAACCGGACGGAACATATCAATCGAGGCAGACATAACATTAACGGACGGAATATAACGGAATCGGATGGTAACAATACATCAGTCAAGCAAAGGCATATCGCGAACGGATAAAATTATAACGGAACTAAACGGAAACAATACACTAATCAGGACACAGGCAAATCATGAACAGGACAACATAACGGAACTGAGTAGAAACAATATAACAATCAAGTCAGGGACACATCACTGTCGGAACTAATCATAACTGGACTGAACAATATTTCAATCAAGACAGACGTATCATCAACGGACAATACACAACGGAACTGGACCATATATCAATCAAGGCAGACACATTATCAATGAACGGAACATAACAGAATCAAACAGAACAAAACATTAGTCAAAGCAAAGACATATCATCAACGGACAGATCATAACGGAACTGGACCATATATCAATCAAGGCAGACTTAACATCATTAACGGACGGATCATAACGGAACTGGACCATATATCAATCAAGGCGGACTTAACATCATTAACGGACGGAACATGTCAGAACCGGACGGAACGTATCAATCGAGGCAGACATATCATTAACGGACAGCACATAACCGAACTGAACGGAATTCCTAATTCGAAGGACACAAGCACATCACGTGGAGTGTGGTACAAAGGCGTACATTAAGTACATACATTTAAACAATATCGCATTCAGACAGTATACTATACAAAGCTGTACGATACAACAAAATGTTGTTCTTTGTCTATATCACATGGTTTATTTAATCGTTTCAGAAATAATGGTTCAATATATCCATTTTATCTCAACAGTTCAAAACGGGCAAAACAGTACGGAATGCTAGCACAGGGATCAGGAATATAGTCAATTATTTAAAAAGACTAAAACCATGTCATAAGTGATATAGTACGGAAAATATGCATTTAAATAATTGCACTCAAATAATTGCATTCAAAACAGATCAGTGAATCAAGGGACAGTATCAAAACAGTGTCAGAAGTTACTCACAAACTTTACGCTTATTTCCTTGCATAAATAATCCGATAACCTCCAGGTACGTCAGGCATCTCTATGTATATCCTGAATAATAATCATAAATCACAGACAGATCAGAACTCATCCATTCAGGTCTCATTCGTCATCTTAGGTATCTATCGGATTACCTAAGGTAGCCTAATAGCCTATCGCCCTTCCATTGGGTCTCACTCGAGGCTATTTCTTTCTTTAATTAGGCTTAGCAGTTATTAGGATTATATCCTAAGTCATTTAGACTTCAATTGTTATCAGTCAGGCACTCATTCAACCTTAGGGGCAAAATGGTAATTTTACCATTCTTGTCCCGGACCCTGTCGTGGTCTTCGGAATAGTCTTTATATCTTAAGTACAAAGTTCTACGTCCTTTGGACTCCAATCGGTATCAGTTAGGTTCTCATTTTAACCATAGGGGCAAAATGGTAATTAAGATTATCAGAACCGAAGTTGGTAAAGTTTTGAAATCAACTAGTATCACAGAGCAATATCAGAGCATTAGGTTATGGATTAAGAACCACAGAGTACCTGAGCCATAGCTCTTAAGTTCCACTTTGGGAGATCTGATGTGGAGTTATGAAAGTCTTGATAATAGACGATAGGCCTGTAATTCTGAGGCATCTGAGGACTGGGGATTTTCTGGGTCTGATATGAACTGGTGTAATTTAAGGTTGTAGACTCATGATACTTAGAGACATGCCATACGAATAATTATGGACATAGCAACCGAAAGGAAATGACGGTAGGTCTGTTGACTCCGACATTGACACTTGTAATTATGGATAGCAAGTGAATCACTTGTGGGATCACATGTGACTAAATGATCCTAGTGGATGATTTCCACTTATTTGAGGATGACTACCCGATTGATCTGATAGGAAATAGGTCTGATAATTGAATCTTGAGGAGATTATACAATTGTGACTGTAAAGCCTGACCGAATGGGAATATCTGTATTTGATATGGAGTCTGTATGGAACTGATACAAAATATCTTCTTGATAGGAAAATAGTATCCCGAATGATACGGCGGTCCGAGAGACAAATGAAAAGGGGAGATTATGATGACAGAATCTCCTAGATATGACCAACCAAGTTTTGAGGACAAAACTTTTCTGAAGAGGGGTAGGATGTAATACCCCGACTCTGTATAATTAATAATTAAATAATTAATTATTAATTAGTACCGGCTTAGGGAATAATTAAGGAAATTAACCTTAATCTCCCGGTGGTCACACTAGACCAATAGAATGACAAAACATGTCCGAGAATAGGGTATAATACCCGAACCTAATTATCCGTTAATTAGGTGAAATAATGTCAATTTAACACTGACGGAATTCGAATTAGTTAACCACGGAAATTTCGAATGACTAATAAATGACACGGAACCTCTGACACTGTAGATAACTGAAATAGAAACTGACCGGAAGAAACCGCGTTGAAAAAGAAGCTACGGAATGAAAGTTATGAGGCAAACATCAAAAACTGAATTACTGCGCAGCCAAACGTGGCCTTAACCAAAAATGGTGAAAAAGGGGCCAAATGGGAGGCCAAGGGAATTGAACCCTTGACCTTTGAGAGGGAATGAATGTTTCTCAAAAAGTTTACCAACTGGGCTGCCATTACTTTGTGTATTTATATACAACTCAATTGTATATATCTCTAAGTTGACCAAGCCCCACCTCAAATTGGACCAATGAGAGCACATGCAAACCCCATATGATTGGTTTGCATCAGCCCACCTCAGCCCTAGGGTCCCACTGATTCTCTGATGTATACATCTAGAGATGTATATGTATAGGTATGTGTGATATTATATATATGGATATATATATATATATAGAGAGATTACATACAAAAGACTGATATCAGCTAGTAAAAGAGGAGAAAACAGATCTGTTGGGGATGAGAGACTGATTGTCTAGAGAGAGAAAGAACCTGCTAAAGAAAATCCATGTGTGAGGCCATGCATGTCCATGTGAGACCAAAGTGTGTGCATGCATGAGTGTGTGCATGGTGTTCATAGAGATGCACAAGAAGGAGACGGGACTGCACTGGAAAAGCCCAGAGACTAGATCTGAACCATGGGGGAAAACAGTGGTCGGTTAAGAGGTAAAACACCTAAAACTGCTTGAATTTTTCTGTTTAAATTCTGTCATTAATTTCAGATGTTTTGAGCCATATAGACTGCATATGTGAGCTTCTGTGAGACTTTAGAACTGTTCCGAATTGATTGGGAGGGTCGAATAGGGTAGGAAACACCAAACCGAGCCCAGGCAGCCATGGATGACCTCGAATGTGCAGGTCTGAAACAACCCGCACCAAGTTGAATTTGGTTGGTCAAGACCTAATCTAGAGGTCACAAGGATTCCAAAAATACCAACCCGCGACCCTAGAGCACTGATTTGGACCCTCAAAACCGCAGATGCAGGCCTCGGGTTTGAAACCCAGACCTTGTAATCGACTCCTACACTGAATGCTCGTAATTAGGACCTCAAGCCCATGATGCAAGGATCATTTTGAGACAAACCGCATCAGATTTGGTGGAGAAATGAGGCCCCACGACCGCACTGAAATTCTGCGCGATAATCGGCCAAACAGCACCCCATGCATGGCTTCGATCCATAAAATCGATGCCAAACCGTTGGCATGACATCCAGAAGATGTTTGAAACCAAAACAGGCCGAAATCCGTGCTTGAAACTTCACGAAATAGAGAAATCGTGAAACTGTGAATTAGGGCAACCGAGGGTAAAACAGTGGGGAAGATGGAGTTGACTCGGCCGAGTTGACCGAGCCAATCCGAGCTGACTCGGACACGTGTCGCCTCAAGACCGTGCCACTGTTTTAATAAAACTGCACCGTTTTGATGTTTTAAATTTAAAATTTAGAATTGGCCTGTTTGGTTACGAGTCTTAAAAATTGAAATTGATTTGGGGCTAAACCTATATACGGATAAGGGGCCAATTAGGGGATAACAGGGATATTTAATTCCGGTTTTCTGAAGGAACTGAACCGGTTGGTTCTTGATGGTTTTGGACCGGTTCACTTGGTGAACCATTGAACCCTTGGGTTTGAACCCCTAAATTATGAAATTATGTTTTAACCCCAAATGATTTCTGAAAATTACGGATTTGTCCCCAACTGTTTTAAAGAATTACACAGTGGCCCAGACTTTTGAAAATTTATACATTTAAGCCCTGAATAAATTAATTAAATAATAAAATAATTATTTTATTATTTTATTAAATAGGTAAAATTACAATTTTACCCCTAGACATTAAATATGTCAAACGAAGTCCAAATTAAGTAAATAAATAGTGTATTTTCACTATTTCAAATATTCTGGACTCAATGGTACAGTCCAAATTGGGAAATATAGTACCGAAAAATACAGACCTGTAAGTGATAAATTACTGTACTGCCCCTGATGGCACCAGACCCAAATAAAAATATCAGATAGCCTATTTTGACTATCTCGTGCATTCTGGACTCAACGGTGAGGTCCGTTTAATGAACCGAGGTCCCGAAAAATACAGACACGTAGGTGTAAATGACTGAATTGCCCTTAATGATACTCAGGGCCGATTAAACATAACAGACAGTCCAATTTCACTATGTTGGACGCTCTGGACCCAATGGTGAGGTCCATTTTATGAACTGACGTGCCGAAAAATACGACACACGAAATTACCAAATTACCCCTGATACCGTACGAGACCTAAACAAAGTCCGATTGGGACGAAACTGATACCGGTAGGAGCCCAGACACTGGTGAGACTGTATACTTGATTAGATGACGAATCGGGGTCAGAATTACACAAAACGTAAAATGACCAAAATACCCCTGAGCACTGTAAGTGCAAAGTAGAGGTCAAACTGATCTGATAAATTATCATAGGGATAATTATGAACACTGAAGGGCTAAATAAGACTCCGAAACAGTCAACGCGTAAAATGAGAAATGACCGATGTGTCCCGACGATCTAAAGCAGATACCAAATGAAGTCCAAGGGACTTACAAATTTATACATGAGATATATGGGACGTCCTGAGGACCATGATAGGGTCCGGGGCAAAAATGACAAAATTACCATTTTGCCCCTAAGACTAAATAAGTACCCAACTGATACCGATTAAAGTCTAAAAGACTTAAAACTTCATATATACGATATATGGGATATTCTGAGGACCATAACAGGGTCCGGGATAAGAATGGCAAAATTACCATTTTGCCCCTATGGTTAAAATGAGAACCTAACTGATACCGATTGGAGTCCAAAGGACGTAGAACTTTGTACTTAAGATATAAAGACTATTCCGAAGACCACGACAGGGTCCGGGACAAGAATGGTAAAATTACCATTTTGCCCCTAAGGTTGAATGAGTGCCTGACTGATAACAATTGAAGTCTAAATGACTTAGGATGATCCTAATAACTGCTAAGCCTAATTAAAGAATGAAATAGCCTCGGGTGAGACCCAATGGAAGGGCGATAGGCTACTAGGCTATCTTAGGTAATCCGATAGATACCTAAGATGACGAATGAGACCTGAATGGATGAGTTCTGATCTGTTTGTGATTGATGATTATTATTCAGGATATACATGGAGATGCCTGACGTACCTGGAGGTTATCGGATTTTTTATGCAAGGAAATAAGCGTAAAGTTTGTGAGTAACTTCTGACACTGTTTTGATACTGTCCCTTGATTCACTGATCTGTTTTGAATGCAATTATTTGAGTGCAATTATTTAAATGCATATTTTCCGTACTATATCACTTATGACATGGTTTTAGTCTTTTTAAATAATTGACTATATTCCTGATCCCTGTGCTAGCATTCCGTACTGTTTTGCCCGTTTTGAACTGTTGAGATAAAATGGATATATTGAACCATTATTTCTGAAATGATTAAATAAACCATGTGATATAGACAAAGAACAACATTTCGTTGTATCGTACAGCTTTGTATAGTATACTGTCTGAACGCCATATTGTTTAATTGTATGTACTTAATGTACGCCTTTTGTACCACATTCCACGTGATGTGCTTGTGTCCTTCGAATTAGGAATTCCGTTCAGTTCGGTTATGTGCTGTCCGTTAATGATATGTCTGCCTCGATTGATACGTTCCGTCCGGTTCTGACATGTTCCGTCCGTTAATGATGTTAAGTCCGCTTTGATTGATATATGGTCCAGTTCCGTTATGATCTGTCCGTTGATGATATGTCTTTGTTTTGACTGATGTTTTGTTCCGTTCGATTCTGTTATGTTCCGTCCATTGATAATGTGTCTGCCTTGATTGATATATGGTCCAGTTCCGTTATGATCCGTCCGTTAATGATGTTAAGTCCGCTTTGATTGATATATGGTCCAGTTCCGTTATGATCCGTCCGTTGATGATATGTCTTTGCTTTGACTAAGGTTTTGTTCTGTTCGATTCTGTTATGTTCCGTTCATTGATAATGTGTCTGCCTTGATTGATATATGGTCCAGTTCCATTGTGTATTGTCCGTTGATGATACGTCTGTCTTGATTGAAACATTGTTCAGTCCAGTTATGATTAGTTCCGACAGTGATGTGTCCCTGACTTGATTGTTATATTGTTTCTACCCAGTTCCGTTATGTTGTGTCCTGTTCATGATTTGCCTGTGTCCTGATTAGTGTATTGTTTCCGTTTAATTCCGTTATAATTTTATCCGTTCGCGATATGCCCTTGCTTGACTGATGTATTGTTACCGTCCGATTCCGTTATATTCCGTCCGTTAATGTTATGTCTGCCTCGATTGATATGTTCCATCCGGTTCCGACATGTTCCGTCCGTTGATGATCTGTCTGTCTTGATTGATATATGGTCCAGTTCCGTTATGATTCGTTCCGTTAATAAAGAGTCTGTGTCTTGACCGATATATTAGCAATAGTTATTGTTCTGACCGATTGGTTATGTCATGTTCCGATCCGTTTGTATTGTCTGTTCGATTCTGTTTTATTGTACTAGACTGCTTATGAAATGGATTTATAAAAACAGTTATTTTTGAAATGACTAAATTATCCATGTGCCTTGGAAGCACAAAACTGGTTTTGAAACCCATGAAAGGGAATCTGTGTTACTCACTGGGCTTATTTAAGCTCACCCCATTACTCTGACATTTTTCAGGAATTACCTCCATTGGATTAGAAGGTACTGTGACATGACGTGAATAGGCTAAGTGGCATCGCAAGTAAGGATCTGACGGCACTGAATTGTAGAGACTGGTTTATTGTGGATTGAACCTGGTTATTCCGGTGAGTGGTATGTTATGACTGACTTGACTGTTATATACTAGATAGACATGGCTCATGGAATTAATGGTACTCTAGAGATATTAGATCTGCTCTGTTGTTATATGCTTGATTTTAGATATGCTCTGAGATTAGAATTGTTGACCGACTGGATTTAGTCTCGCTCTGTGATACATATACTTATGATGGATAAGTGAGTTGCATTCCCGTGACACAAAGAAAAAGTTTTAAATTCCGCTGCATCTGACCCTACAGTTGGAGTGCAATTTGTCAGAAAGTTCAGAATTTGCCTTTGGTTGGTCGCGTCGCGACCAACTGGCAGTCACGTCCTCGACATCCGCGTAGGGTGGGGTTCGGGATGTGACACTCAGAATGTCCAAAATAGTAAAATTACACTATTCATATGTCTAATTTGGACTTCGTTTGCTCTATTTATGCCACAAGGGCAAAATAGTAATTTAACCTCATTTATTAAATAATTAAATTAATTATTTAATTATTTAAATATTTTCCCAGGGGTGTATTTGTACAAAATTCCCAAAATCTGGGCCACAGTAGAATTCCCCAAAACAGTTGGGGCCAATGCGTAATTATAGAAAGTGTTGGTTTATTTTATTTTTAATTAATTGAATAAACCAAAGGGTTCAATTAACATATAAGTGAACCGGTCTGGTTCAGTGGCTACCCAACCGGTCTATCCGGTTTATTACGTGTGGCTGACGTCATGATGATGACGTCAGCCCTAGGTCTTTTGTAATTTAACCGACAATCAAAACGGTGGCGTTTCAATAAATCGGTGGCAAGCCCAGAGGCTGCCACCTGTCCGAGTCAACTCAGCCCCATTTTAAAAACGAGTTGACTCGTCTTCATCTTCCCCACTCCACCGACTAAGAAACCCTAGTTTCAGTCCCCCTTTTTCTTCTATTTCGTGCATTTATACACAGCCAATCTACACTGTTTTGGTCCCAATTTAACCCTAAGATACAAACGAGTAGATTGGCATTCGTTTTGGAGTTTAAACTCTCGCATGTGTTCGGTTTTGAGGTGGATAACCCGATCTGTTATTTCTATGGTTCATGCATATTTCTCGATGGTTTTTCATAAAATTTGTCTTGTTTTGATCCTCTATTCATGGGGTTCCATTCCCCATTTGTAAAGGTGAATTTAATACAGAGTTTAGAGGCTTGGGTTCCAAACCCGTAGCCTGCAACTCACTACATGGGGTCGATTTCTTGAGCCTTTTGATCGCGGCTGATGATTTTTATAACCCTCATAACTTCTTCTTGAAGTCTTGATAAGCCAAGACAAGTTTAAAGGAACTCGGTTCAGACCTGCCATGGGCAAGGTCTTTAATGGCTGTCTCAACTGGGTTCTGTGTTTTTATGTATTTTGAGGCTCAAAATCCATTCTTAAACTGATCTAAACATGTTTTCCATGTCATATGTACAATATAAAAGCTTAAAAACAGATTATACATGTAGAGATTTTAGAGAGAGAAAAAAATGGAAAATTTAACTTTCTCACCTTCTTTCTCTCGGTTTCCTCCTCTTTCTTGTTCTAAGACCCTTCTTCTATCCCCTCAATTCTTCTTCTTTTAGTTTCTTTTGCAAGAGAATAACATGCATTGCATGTTTGGCTTTTAAAGCAAGGTAGCCGACCTCTCTCTCTCTTCATGTTCTCTCTCTCTCTACAGCTATCTCTCTCTCTCTCTCTACATTCTGAATTGTAGCCCTACACTAGCCCCTCACTTCTCATCAATTTTGTTTTTTCTCTTTTCTACTTTACATTAATTTCTTGTTAGATATTTTTACATATATATATATACATATATATACATATACATATACATATATAAGACACACACACACACACCAGCCGACACACACACACACACTCACACTTATCTTTTCTTTTTACTTTTTAACATTTTCATATTTCATTTCTTCAATACATATGTATTTATATATATATTTAATTAATACACATATATATCCTTTTTCCATAATTAATTAATTAATTTAATAATTAATTAATTATATATCTATTTATAATTTCTTCCCTCGTAATATGTGTCATGTGACCCGATATCCCGGGTCGGGATATTACATATATATATAAGGAATTAAAAAGAAAAGAAATAGAAATAAAGGAAGGAAGGAAAGGAGTGAGGCATGCAGCAAGTGCATGCATATAAATATATGTGTGTGTTGGCTGGTGTATATGTGTGTGTGTGTTATGTGTGTGTGAATATAATATACAGATATATATTACAAGTCTCCAAGCCATAAATGCAACCTGCATTTGGCAGAGAGAAATTAGAACACTAGGTCAAGAAAAGGGGCTTTAGAAGGGGGAGAAACCAAGAAGAAAGGGGCCAAGGCGGTGGAGTGTGCGTGTATATATATATATATATATATATATATACATGGTACATGAGTCAAGGAAAACAGAGAGATTTGAGGGCCGTGAACACTGTCTAAGGGTTGGAAAAATTGTTGAGAAAATAAAAAGCAGAAGTGAATCAGAAGTGGAACAGGAGAGAAGAGGAAGCCTGCACCAGGAAATCCGAAAATAAAAGTAAGTGGGTTATTTCTGTTTTATAGTTTTAAAGCATGAAATGTTGAGTTTAAGAGTAGGATCTTAATCAGCATGTAACTAGGATCATTTAGCAAGAAAAATCACTTAAAACAGTTCTAAAATCAGTGAATAAACCCTAGTTACAGGTCTTGTTGAATAATCGACAAAGTTGAGATTTTATGTTTTAAACTTCCTTTGAACAATGGGAAAATTATCCTCTATGTTGCAGAAAATTTAATGAAAAAGAAAGACGTGAAAACAGTGTAAAAAGAGCTTCAAAAATGAGAAGTAACAGTTGGCCGAAGTTACGGGTTTGCCTAATTTCGTGAGGATTTAGTGCTTTAAATTGAAAACCAACATTGGAAATAAGATCTACATGAAATTTAGAAGAAAATGGAATTTAAAAACTGTTGAAAACTGACAAAATTCCGGTCGCCGTCGCCAGAGATGGCAACGAAAACCTACCGGAGCTACACCAGAAAAACGAGGAAGATGATACTGTTGGGTTCGGGTTCGAGTTTCGGGTCACGGGTCGGATCCGGGTCGGGACCCAACCGGAAATAAACGGGCAGTGATACTATTTCGTTTTAAAAATTGAAATTAAATGGAATTTGGCTTGTTTGGCTGTAGGGATAGGAAATTGAAATTTGGGTTTGGGTGTAACTGAACCATGGATAGGGTAGACTAAGGGGATATCTTATTCCGGTTCTTACAAGTATACTGAACCGATTGGTTCAGAGGAGGATCGGACCAATTTAGGGTTTCTAGCCGTGAACCCACTGGTTCAGACCGGAACTTAGGGAAATTATAAACTGACCCTAGAAATTTTAGGAAATGTCACTGTGGCCCAAACAGAAAAGTTATTAAATATTATTTTATTTCAAAAATACCCCTATTTCAAATATGGGTCAAATGAAGTCCAAACGAGGAAAATGAATAGTCAATTTTTATTATTTCGACCATTCTGGACTCAACCGTGGAGTCCAATTTGTGAAAATAGGTCTCGAGAAGTGAGAACCTGTAAAAGCATAAATGATCATTTTACCTTTTATAGTAACGATGTCCAAATTAAACGTATGAATAGTGTATTTTAACTATCTCAGACATTTTAAGATTAATGGTGAGGTCCGTTTAGCAAAATGAGGTCCCAAAAAATAAAAGACCCATAAAAGTGCAAAATGACCATTTTGCCCTTTTCAGTACAAGAGTCCAAATAGAATTCCACGAGAGCCTAAATCGACTTTGTTCGACATTCCAGATTCAATAGTAGAGTCTATTCGAGTAAAATGAATACCAATAGTAAAGAGGCATAAAACTTGATGAATAACATGAGTTAAATATGTATACATAAATTGAGATGAGTTTCCTGAATCATAGGAATATCGAGAGACAAGGAAAAGGCGGTCTAACCTTCTAGAAAAATACAGAAAGAGGTAAGTAAAAATCCGATCTCTGCATGTGTTATATTCCAAGCCATGTCACAGTTCTTGTACATATATTACTTTCGTACTCTATACATCCACACCAGTATTTATTTAGCCACATTGATATTGCCCTATCATGTGGGAGACAGTTATTGATTTCTATATATATCTTGATCATGATTGTACACTTGTGCACAGATTTCTTTATGTACACTTGTACCTAGGGCCGTGAGGGCCAGACAGTTTTATTCAAAGCAGTCTAGTAACCGTAGCCTCGAAAACTATTGTTACGTCAGATTGCCTAGAATCAGTTATGATTCCACTATACTCCTCGTGAAAGATAGCGTGATCCTAATATATTATTAGTGCCGGATTGGTGCTCAGTCACATATCCATTCTGATGCTATTTAGGACCTTCGGGTCCAGGTTCCAAGTGGAACATTTACTACGTTACTATGCGAGGCATGGGACTTATAGTCACAGTGTACACAGAGCAGTATTCATACAGTCGACCAGAACTAAATATTCATACACCCAGAATGGGAATTGAATATTTATACAGCCAATTGGAACTGAATATGAGCTCAAGGGGTAGCCAGGCCCCACAAGCACCAGTGCATCTCAGTTTTAGTTGATATCACTATCTTTTATTATTGATATTCATAGCTTGATCATGTTATGTTGTTATTGAATGATCGTGAGATTTTACAGCTTTCAGTACAGTGCTTACATTTCATACTTGAGATAGCTCATGACTATAGCAGTATGACATTGTTGGCATAGTAGTTTCTTTTCCTTATCATTTGACTTCCATCATCTGATATTGAGTTATATATTCATTGACTGGCTAGCATTCTTTTATACCCTTGTGCACATGGCAGAGTAAAGGACTACTTACTAAGTTTTCATAGCTCATCAGATACTACACAACATTATGCAAGTACAGATATCGAGGATAGACCCTCGAATCTGATAGCTAGGAGGTGGACATTTGCTTTTGAAGCTGCAGTGTAATACTTAGTACAGACAGTCTTATAGCTCTCCCATGTTATCCACGTCTTGGGGATGAACAGTTGTATTAAGAAATTTTGTATTCCGCATTTTGTAAACATTATATATATCACATGCAGCTTTTATTTATTTTCTTCCGCATTTTAGTTATTGCATGTTAGTAGCACTGATTGTGTAACAAGTTGAGACCCTTGGTTCGACAAGCAGCGTCGGATCGGGTGCGCGACACGAGATCCGCATAGGGTGGGTCTCAAGTCGTGACATCCTCCATACTGGGTCGTCTATAGTCTGTCTCTAAATCAGTTCACAGCCTTCAGCAATTGTGTTTTTCTCCCTTTTTCTTGGCTCAGTTCTGTGCTTCTTGAAGTCCCTTGGTACTTGCCTCAAGTTTTCCTTCCCTCCTCCTCCTCCTTCTTCTTCTTCTTCCTTCTCACTCTCTCTCTGTAAAAATTTGAATTTTCGAAGCAAAATTTTTTTTTATCATTATTATTATTCATTTAATTTAAATACGTGTGTATGTATGATTAATGTATAATAAGTGTGTGTGTGTGTGCATGCATGAATATATATATATATATATATATATATTATGTGGTGTATATGTATATGTATATATATGTAGTATTATATACCACATGTATACATGCAATTAAATATTTATATATAGACATATAAGGTGCAAGACAGCCTGTATGTGAGCTCTGTGTGTGGGGGAGGATTGACCGTGTGTGTGGTGTAATATATATATATATATATATATATATATATATATATGTTTGAAAAACCAAAAAGCAAACAATGCATTTAATGCATTCTGAAAAGGAAGGAAAATGAGTGGAAATCAGGGCAGTTGGACTGCTGCAGGGAGGTGGCGTGAGAGGATAGATGTACCTCTGTGTATATGAGTGGGTATCCGTTGGTTTAGAGGCAGGAAAGGTGAGAAACCAGAAAGGGAGAACATAAAGAGAGAAAGAGCCTTGATATTCGGGAGTGGAAAAGGAAAAGAATCCAAGAAGAAAGAGAATGGGAAGCACTGTGAAGAGGTAAGAAATCACAAAACCTATCTTGTTTCTCTCTCTAAAATTTATACATACATGTGAACTGTTAAGTCCTCTTGATGCATGCATGGCCCTCTGAGGGTGATATAAATGTATTAGGGGCCAAAAATGAAGGAACTTGGGGGCTTAAAAACCACCTCCACTGAGGCTGCCATTAATAGAGCTTCAAGTGTAACCTGAAATACAAATTGAAAAAAATAAAATAAAATATATATATATATATATAGGTTTGAGGGTCGGAGATCAAACCTAGGTCTTGTGGGGATCATGTAGGTCCAAAACATTCCTGTTTGGGTTTAGAAATGAGGAGGCATAGTGGATTCTCAGGTGGCTGGAAAAGTGTAGTGGGTGTCGAAAAACGATGGGGTTTGGGACCAAAAATAGTTTTAAATGATTACTTAAAGTCCTAAAAATGGTTGGGGGAAAAAATCATGAAAAATGGACATTAGAATCTTAAGAAAAATGAGAGGAAAATTCTGTAGTCTCCGGCGACATGGCCGGAGACGATGACCGGAAAAGGCTGAAGGCTGGCTGGGAAATCGTGGGCGCAGGGGGGCGACTTGGGCTTGTTCTATTGGGCCGTTTCAATTTCAATCATTGGGCCTATTTTAAATTTTTAGTTTTGGGCCTGTTTTGATTTTGAGTGTTGGGCCTGCATTGTTTTAATTAAATTAAATATAGATAAATAGTCCGGAGTGCAAATGAGACAAACTTATAGTGTTTTCTTTATGTCTTGGATCTCTTGAGTCCAATGGTGAGGTCCCCGCCATGAGACGAGGTCCCAAAAAATAAAAGACCCGTGGGAACCTTAAAAATTACCAAAATGCCCCTGAGTTGAAACGCAGTCAAACGAACTCCGAATTAAGTAAACAAATAGTGGAATTTTATTGTCTCGACCATTTCGGACTTGATTGTGGAGTCCAATTTATGAAAAGAGGTCTCGAGATGTAAGGACCCGTAAGAAGTGCAAAATGACCATTTTGCCCTTTGTAGCTCGGATGTCTAAATTGAATTCCACAAAAACCTAAATCTATTTTCTTCGACATTCCAGACTCAATAGTAGAGTTTAATTTGGCAAAATAGAAACTCATAAAATAAAGACATAAAATTTGATGAATAGCATAATTCAAGTAACAAATGAACTGAGTTACATTTATGATTTTAGGGACACGAAAAGACAAGGAGAAGGTGATCTAATCTTCTGCATTCCACTACTAGTTCCACTACACACTGAGTGCATCTCCCCGAGTTGAGACCGGCCATCAAGTACGATATATTGTGCTAAGTAAGAAATAAAATTAAGTTTAGGAATAATTGCCATGTTGACTTGATGATTCACATGTTCGTTTTATTGCTTATATGCTTATGTGCCCTTGTTATCTTTTTGAGAGTTTGGTGATGAAGGTGGATCATGACTATGTGTATATCGCACGTGTTCGCATAAAGTGTGGATTATATTCTTCGAGAATTGTTGGGATTATGAAGTATGTGACTTAAAGCATGTGTTAAATAGATTATGTATGGCATGTAACCTTGATGAAAGGATATTTTGATTTGAATGTTATTGTGTAATACATCATTTAAAGCATGCTTCATGTGTGGATATGATGTTTTATTGAGGTTACATTATGGTATGATGGAATCAGAGCATATTGGCATAGTGTGATTCCTTGGGCATGACATGACATGACATTGCATTTGGTACCCGAACCAACTGAGAGCGATCCATGAAGAGACATGACATTGCATTTGGTACCCGAACCAACGGGAGTGATCCGTGAAGGGACATGGTATTGCATTTGGTACCCGAACCAACAGGAGCGATCTGTGAAGGGACATGACATTACATTTGGTACCCGAACCAACGGGAGCGATCCGTGAAGGGACATTACATTACATGAGTTGACATGGGTGTGGCATAGAGTTGACATGAGTATGACATAGAGTTGACATGGTTGTGGCATAGAGTTGCATGGACGTGTCACGCATATTTTCATTACATTGTATTAATGAATTCATGAATGTGTGATGAATCTTGTTAATGCATTGGATGGATGAATTGGATGGCATGTAGGTTAAAATTGTGCATGTAGATATAACTGTACACTTGCACATGCCACGCCCTTAATTTTGTTTCTTGCATTAGCATTATATTGTACCAGCAGTTGAGCTGACCCATTCGTGGGACAAACATTTCAGATGACGCTCCCGCTACGCGAGACTTAGAGATGCTTTAGTGAATGAGAGAACTAAGAAGAATATTTGGCCCGTGAGGGCATACTTTATGATGTAGGGCTTAAGCCCAAATGATGTGGGAGATATGATTATTTTGGATGTACTTTACATGTTTCTGTGTTGAAGGAAATGAATGTAAGTTTTGAGTTGGATCTGTTAGATTTATTATTTTATTTTCCTTTCGTCTCGTCAGTCGCGCCACGGGTTCACTGAAAATTCGGGGCGTGACACTCTCTCTCTCTCTCTCTCTGTGTTTTCTTCTCGCTAACCGTACACACACATGCACACACACTTCTAGTTATTACACACACAAGTCATATATATATTTACATATGCATATATATTTACATATATTGCATAAGGCTGAGGTGTTGCATATGTTGTGATTGGTTGCTTTCGGTGGTGGGGTGGCTTTTATATAACATATATATATATATATATATCTAGTGCAATATATAGCACAAATGTGCTAGCAGCCAAGTTGGTTATCTTTCTTAGTTAAATTTCTTTCCACCTTTTGGTCCAAGGTTCAAAACTTTGGGCCATCATTTTGGCCTTATTTTCCATCATTTTTCCTTCCTAGGCCTTGTTTGGCATATTTTCATTTTATCCCATTTTTCCCTTTTTCCTTTATTCTCATTTTTTTCTTCTTGTATACTTTTATTCACACTTCCTTCACATATCGATTTTATCAATTGAAGTTTTTCAATTTCGTTTATGTTCTTCGTGTGTCGACTTCGTTAGTCGAAGTCTTGTTATTTTATTTTCTTCATGGACCATTCTTATATACAGGGTTAGGGTGTTATATTCTGCCCCTTAAAAAAGTTTTATCCTCAAAACTCAACTACTCATATAACTTAACAGTATTTACTCAGATCACTCCATACTTCCAAATCACTAACATACAATTTTTAATTCCTCGTTTCACTGACCAAATTCATGTCTCCCAATTGTCTAAGGATTTCCTCGATATGGTTGGATGAGGTAGCACTGCGGGTTTCTCAGTTCCTTTAATCACATGATAAGGCAGTCGTTCTTTACAAGTAACAAAGGTCCTGATAACACACTAGTAACTGTCGTAATCTGCCCTTTCTCTTTTATCCTTCTATAATTACAATTATCCACTTTCATAGGCTATGCTAAAAAATTGAGCGTGCCTTGTATCACTACATGTCCCCATCAGATTATCAATTGTTAGAAAATAACTCCATGAATCGAGTCCTCAAAGATCTCTACTCAATGTTTTAGTTTTCTTTTGTTATCGAACTTCTACTTTTTAACTCAGTCACGTTTTTAGTCCCCTTAATGACTATGTGACTCGTGGTTCTGACTTAGATCCTTATACTACTTATATTCCTCAAGTCCTATCCTTCACATATACTCATTTCTTCCAACTCCATCAAAACTTCACCCATTCCACAGTCCGAAAATCCTTAGCCTTTGCTCTGATACCAACTCTGTCACGACCCAAAACCCACCTTAAGCGGATTAGGGGACCGTGATCGTGGGGTTCCTTCAAATAAACAAATCCATTCCTTTCACTCATCACATTCAATCATTGCTAATGGAAGAAAATACAAATGTTACTTCGATCTTTACAGTATCTAGAATTGCCTATAAATCATTTTTTGAATTATACATCACATTAATCGTTGCAATAGATTCATTATAGGTCCATACCCCACATTTACATATGAACTTCAAATACTCTATGCGTGAGTCCCATACCTCATGTAAAGATCTGAAAAATCAAGATGAATTTTTCATTTTTGCCGGTAGGATACTATTCATGCACTATTTGTTGGTAGGGCACTATACATGCATCATTTAGATATAAGTCATATTTAGAAGCATAATTAGAGTATGATGTAGAATGGAAATATGATTAGAATGTTAAAATACACATCCTGTGAGAATTTGAGTGTAATCGGAGATAATTTGAAAATTAGACCAAAAAGGGCATCCCGGGTGGCCCGGGTGAACCCGGCTGCACCTGCCAACAAGCCAAAATAAATTTTTTGGGAAAATATAATTTAAAAATAATTTTAAGAACTTTGGTTAAAGTAGAATATCGAATTGGGACATTTTGAGATAGGTTGTAATGTAACGGGGTCCCGCGACTCATTAAGGGCAAAAGGGTCTTTTCACCCCTTGACCCCTTTAGTATAAATAAAACTCTTGGGATCTAAAATCTTTAGAAAATTCTAGAGAAGTTACAGCAATTCGTGCATAGAGAGAAAAGATGAAGAGAACCTAGGTTTTTCAACTTTCTACCTTCCAAAACTCATCTCTAGCCTTGGAATCTCTCAAGGCTTCTTTTCAAGAAGTTGTTCCCCACCACAAGGGCTACAATCCTACTGATTGGCTTGTCGTTGAAGTGAACACAACTCCCTAGGGTTGAGAAAAAACCCTTCTAGGTATGATATTTTGCTAAATAAAGAATAGAGTTAAGTTTAGGAGTGTTTTTATATGTTGATTGTATGACTTACATGCTTACTTGTTGTTAGAAAACCACCTAGCATATAGTTACTTTGAAAACCTAGGGTTGGTACCTTGTGTACTTATGTATTCTTTGAGAATTTGGTGAAGTAATGAACATGTAACTTGAATAAATGTATAATTCATTGCATTCTACCTTATGTTCATGTAGACAAAGTCTTGTAGTTTGAAAGTTATGGTTTGCTCAATGTTTTGGTACTTTGTGTACTTATGTAATCTTTGAGAATTTGGTAAAGTTGTGAATATATAACATGATTATATATGTAATTGATTGGATTATATGCTATGTTCATGTAGACAAAGTTTTGTGGTTTAAAAGTTATACCTTGCTTTATGTATGATGTATTATTTAAGGCACACTCCATGAGTTTGATATATGCTTCATTGAAATTGCATAAAAAACTTAAGGCATCTTGGCATATGTGAATCTTTAGAAACATGGTGTGTGTTAAGCACTTTGGTGCTATGCATTATAAGGGTGTAGATCCTATGGTGAAAAACACAAAATTGGCCATGGTACTCGCGATCCAATGAGGATGGACCGTGAAGTGAGACATATGATTGGTACTTGCATTCCAACAGGGAAGGACCGTGAAGCGAGACATAGGGTGTGGCATAGAGTTTCATGTGTGTGTCATGCATATTGCCATTGCATTGAATTGATGAATTGGAAGGCATATAGCTTATAAATGTACACTTTACACATGCCACGCCTTAACTTTATTATATTAGCATTATGTCATTCAAACAGTCGTGCTTACCCTACATGAGATTACATATTACAGATGAGACTCCCGGCACATGAGACTTGATGAAGTCTTGAAGCATAGAGGGAAAAATGGACCTTAAAGAACATTTGGCCTTAGGGCATATTTTTGGTTGTATGAGGGCATAAGCCCTAGAATATATGTATTAACTTGTAAAATTTTGTATAACATTGAAACAATGGGCAAGGCCCTAAATTTGTAGTGAGCATGGAGCTCATGACACTTAAGCTTCAAGTATATACATATACATATATATAGTGGATGTATGTTTTAAATTAAGAATGAATGGCTTTGTTGTTTAAATCAGGTATGAATGATTTAGTTGAGTAAGAGGATGTAGGTTGGTAGTTAGTTTAAGAGTGGTAGATTGTGTTGTAAAATATTAGGTGGAAAATGCTTAGAAAACAAAGGAGACCATGTCAAAATTTTGTGAATTAAAAAAAAGTTTTTGGGTGTGTAAAATGCCCATATATAAATTGGAAGAATGCCAAAAGGTGGGGGTTAAAAACCTTAAGGAAGTAAGTTAAAAATTAGAAAAATTAGCTTGCAGCACTTTGGAAAAAAATTTAGAAAAAGAAGAAAATAGGTTACAGTAATTACACTGTAGCTACAGGAACAGCAGCCAGTTAGCCAGCCCATGCCGCCCGCGCGCCCCACTCACCTGCGCGCCTGACTGCTCTCCACGCGCCCGCCTGCCCACCTAGCCTCCCCCACTGCGCGCGCCTGCTGCCTTGCCTGCGTGCACCTACTGCCTAAGGCATGTCATGGGCATGCCATGACTTGCCTTCCAAGGCTATTTTAAGATCATTCTCTCCTATGTTTGACACCACCTTTTGGAGCCACTTTTGGCCAAGCCCTAGGCCATGTTGGCCAATCACTTTGGGCCTATGTTTGGCCAATCCCTAGGCCATGTTTGGTCACCCTTTTTGGGCCATGTTTGGCCACTCTTTTGGGCCATGTTTGGCCACCCTTATGGGCCATGTTTGGTCACTACTTATGAAAATATTTGACCTTTACTTAAGCCATATTGGACCACCAACCTTGACCATGCTTTGTCATCATTTTAGGCTATGCTAAACAACCATTTGGACCATGCTTGGTCACCACCTTAGAGTTGGGTTATGAAAGTACCTAGACTATGTTTAGCCTACACTTTAAGCCATCATAAGACATGATCTTGGAGATTAACAAGTAAGAGCCAATTAAAAACAAATATATTAATTTAATTCTTTTATTTTATCATTCTCATTCACACCTCGGGTTTATGAAAAATCGGGGCGTGACACTTCACGCATTTCTGAACTTCATATTACTTTATCCGTGAGTACCATACCTCACACACTTCTGAACTTTACATTACTTCATCCGTGAGTCCCATACCTCATGCACTTCTGAACTTCTGAACTTGTACTTCACTGTATATGTGGGTCTCATACCCCACCTTCAAAACACCTGTATATATAATGGATGATCCATCTGAGCTTCACTAAACTCATGAGTAATTCTAGTACCTTGTCTTGGGTTTTCAACTGGTAATGGGTTAGTTATAAGAGAGTTCATAAACATTCACTACCAATTGCTTATATACTTTAGAAAAAACAATACATGATTCCTAAAAACATATAGCATGAACCATTCAAGGCATTCAGGCTAGGCACATACTTCTTCAAATACAAGATATAGGAAACTTCAAAAATACATATGTAATACCCTGACCCAAATTATGACCGAACAAACCCGGTAAAACCGAGCCGATAGGCTTTATGTTATGATATCGAAAGGAATGGACGGTTGTGAAATTTAAATAGACTCGAAGGTACGAATAATGCCCAAGCGATGTCGAGCAAGCCATGAATGAATACCACAAAAAAAGAAGAAGATAAAAATAAATGAAATAATAATAGATTAAATTTAGAATAAATAAAATAAATTAACTATTATTTATGTAATTATATATAGAGCTATATATATATATATATCAAAAGTGAGGATAAGGGAAGGGGGGCCAGAGGCGTGATCTAGGAGAGTTTTAAATTCAAAAAAAAAAAAAAAAAGAAAGAGATGAGGTAATCAGGTTGGCGCAACAGAAGGGATTAAGAGAAAGAAGTAAAGGGACGCTGAAAAGAGGGAGGGGGTTACGGGTTGGAAAGAAGCTGAACAGAAAAGAAAAAAAAAACAACAAAAAAAAAAAGAAAGAAAGAGTAAGATATGCGGCTGACCCAACTGTAACGCCACCCTAAAGGTTGACCAATCTCACATCTCTCTCATTTTTCTCTCTAACCCAAATCAGATCCACTGTCCTCACCATCACAACCACGCTACAACCTTCCCCCATTCTGCTTCGTTGAAACCTGTACCAACGCCACAGTATGATCACGCCCAGCGTGGATGCTCAAGGCCAAGCCTCAACTGCAAGATGCTGCGCCTAAGCTGGTTGCCATATTCCACCATCTCCTTATCACTGTTGCCCATCAGGGCATAGATTAGTATGGTAAGACCTTGTCATCCAAGGCATGGCAAATACCATAAACTACTCCAACTGAGATGGCACAACCTAGTATTCCTCAAAATTCTGCAGACCCATCTCCAAACTGCCCAGATCAATAGCCGAATTCCCTAACCAAACGACTGGCCGTTCCGATCAGATCGACGGACCCATCTCCATCACTACCGACGACGATGAACGGGGTAATTCGTCGAATACCCATCTCGCTCTGACCCTATCCAGTGGGATTTCGCACACTCAGTCACCTTCCATCTCCTCGGAACCTTCAAACCGTTCGACCCTTTTAGATTCTCCCAAGATCACTCAACTTCCTCCCATTCGATGCCAACAGTTTCTGGTCGGGTTGAATCAGGGAGGACTAATTGGGTGAAGCCAAAAGGAGTGTTGCCGTTGCTGTTATTCGGCGATGAAAAGAACGAGGATGAAAATCTGAAGTGGTTAACCCATTGTTTTCAATCATTGCTGTGCAACATTTGAGCGCCTGTGTAGACGCTGCAACTGCAGCTGAAGTTCTGGTATTATTCTCATTTTATCCCCTCCAGTTTCTAAGCTGCATCTAAACAAAAAAATGAAAACAAATGGGGGAGGGAGCTGCACTGCGGCTGGGATTTTTGATGTTTAATTTGGGCCAAACTAGGTCGGGTCCGACCCGACCCACTCATTCAGATGGCTGCCCAACACTGTTAGTTTATGGATAAAATTTCAAATTTGAATTTGGGAGGAGTTTGGTCGAAAATGATAAGCTATCCAATGATTGGCTTGAAAGTGAACAGGAAATGAAAAAAAAAATAGAAAACAGAATTGTAATTGTTTGGGCAGTGAATTGAACCTGTGACTAAGGGGGAAAGGGTGAGAAGCTTAGCCACTGTGCCACCAAGGCACATGTGGTCTATTTGGGCTCAAATACTATATGTATTAGCTACACTAATTAATTTAAATAACTGGTTTAAATTAATAAATTTCAAATTTAATCCTGACGCGTAAATTAGTCGAATGAATAATGAAAACTTACTGTTTTAGACCTTCTGGATTCAATGGTGAGGTCCGTGTCACACGACGGAGTCCCGAGAAATAAAATACCGTAGAACGCCAAAAATACCAAAATGCCCTAAGTCAAAAGTGAGTCAAACGGACTCTGATTGAGTTAAGTAAATAGTGAATTTTTATTATTTCAAACCTTCTGGACTCAACGGTGAAATCTAAATTGTAAAAACATAACCCGAAAAATAGAGACGCGTAAATGACCATTTTGCCCTTGGATAAATTAAGTTCAAATCGGAAACCATAAGAGCATAAAGTAGTAAAAGAGATATTTAGAATAGCGAGGCATAAAATCGATAAATGACATGAAAGCTGAAACGTGTTTATTGATGTATAGGTGTCACGACCCGAAACCCACCCTGTGCGGATCTCGGATCGCAACCGCCGCCTTCAGGCCCGGGAGCCTAAGGGCAAGGCAAAACATGGGCGACGGTATCGAATAGCGGTGCAACCTTGATTTGCAAGAGCGTGAAAACCCTTTTCTTTTCTTTTTTAAAAAAAAAATCTTTAAAAGACTTTCGCACAGCCGTCCGGTACTGTCGCTCTTCATAGCGGTACACATGAATATTCACATCAGAGCATACTAAAAATTAAAGTCTTATACATGATACATATTCGAATGCCTCAAGGGCTTAAGTACATATGTGGTTGCCTCTTGGGCTTAAATACATAATTGTCCAAAAGTACGACATCGAAATTCGACCAACCATAGGCCCTAATACTTCTCAAAAATATCTCCAGAATCCTAATGGAGCTGCCTATCATTTCTCCCCAAATTGGGCAAGGGTCCACCCATCGTCATCACCTGAAAAATGTTAGGGAATGGGGTGAGCTTCGGGAAACCCAGTGAGTAATTCTAACATCTGTCATGGGTTTCAATTGGTAGTGGTTTCGCACGTGAGAATTTTGTAAAATACTCACTACCAATTGCTCGTATACTTGGAACATAGAGTACATGCATTCTTTAAACAATGGCTTTGAAACATTACAGTATTCAAGCTAACTTGTACTTTCGGAATAAAGTATATGAATTTCAGATCATGTAAATATGCATGGTGAAAATGAAGAAAAAGCCTGTTTCCATTTTCAACACACACCTTATCACTTTCATTAATAGAATCCGTTTCGAACCAGACTCCCATTTTACTTTTCGTGGAGATATCTCATATGCCTGGGGGATTAGATCCTGCTACCTGGCATTTATTCGTATCGTAGTTGGGTTCCTAAGAAACCCGATAGAAATTCGTGGTGCTTATGCACAATTTATCTTGCATTTAAAAGCATTTAACCCATAATTCCTTCGTGTGGATGCATTTAAAAGCATTCAAAACATACAGTTCATAATCTCATGATAGGGTATTGAAATACGTGAAACATGTAATTTCAAGATATATAATAACGTTTGAAATCAAAATTTTAGACATGCAGAAGTATATCTCAAAGAACAGTAGTAAATTATTCAGGAAGCATGTCATAACAGAATATTTAAAACGGAATTGTGTAAAGACAGAATTTGATATTTAAAACATCATTCAAATCCGTGGAATTAAATCTCCATTTCAAATGTGAGGTTACTCACCTTGATTCCCCGGGTTTGCACTACTAGTGGGCTTTTCCCTTCCCTTTGTATTTCCTAAGAAAATTATAAAGAACTCGTTAACTTCACATTTACCTTAAATCGTTACCTATTCATGCTCTTTCATTTAATTTTAGGCCTGACGTATCCTAACTTCCTAGGATTGGTCTTACTAGTCAACTCGTGGTGACTTGATGAGTTTTATTTTACACGTGACTAAATTTTCAGTACCTATTTTGGTGTTATGGACTTCACCGTTGGGTTTGGAATGTCCGACATAGTCAAAATAGACTATCTTTTAGTTTCGTTTGGGCTCCGGGTACCTTAGGGGTAGTTTGGTCATTTCGTGCGTCATTTTTTCAGAGTCTCGTCTCGTGAATCGGACCCCACTGTTGATCTCAGAAGGCCCAAGAAAATAAGATTACACTAATAACTTGTCTTATTTGGACATCGGCTACATTAGGGGCAATTTGGTAATTTGTACTTTAACGTATCGTAATTTTTGAAGCCTCGTCTCAGTAAAACGGACCACACCATTGAGTCTGAAACGTCCAAAATAGTCAAGATCCACTATTCGTTTACTTTATTCGGACTCCGTTTGACTTATTTATGACCTAGGGGTAATTTGGTCATTTTTATTTAATTAATAAATTAATTAAATAATTTAATTTATTATTTATTAATTTATCAGGGGTATAGATGGAATAAAATTCCAAAATCTGGGCCAGAGTTGAATTCCCTAAAACTGTTGGGGTCATTTTGTAAATACCAGAAACCTTGGTTTTATTTATTTTAAATTTTTCTAGTGAACCAGTGGGTTTTGGGCTTGAAACCCTAGACCGGTCGACCAACTCACTGAACCAGCCGGTCCAGTCCACTTCAGGAAAACCGGAATGCCATAGCCCCATTAAACCCCTTATCCCTGATTTGGTTATCCCCTTCACGGTTTAGGTTGATTTTTAAATTCGTTATTCCTGCAACCAAACGGCCCTATTTCAATTTAAAAACCTTATACAATTTCCTCCAAAACGCCACCGTTCCACTAATGCGGTGGCTTAGCCGTGGTTGGACACGTGTCCGAGTTGGCTCGGCCTAACTCGATCTAAATGGCGAGTCCACTCGGTCCTCTTCTTCACGTTTTTTTACCAGTGTTGCCCTAATTCTGAATTTCTTTCCTTTCTATTTCGTGTGTTTTGAAATACTGATTCTCTCTGTTCTTAGTTGATACACATTCCTAAGAGTTTGGCCTACATCTTGGCATTCATTTGAGGTCGTGTAGCTAATCCAAATGCTCGGTGCTAAGACATGATAGCCGAACTGGATAATTTGACAATAAACCCTCATCTCGCAACCATTTCCAATGGAGTTGGGTTCTGTGTGATCCTTAGGGCATGGGGGTTCCTTTCCTATTCTCAAAGTCGAGCTTAGATGTGTCAAACAAGAATTAGGTTTCACGACCGAAACCTGCAACTCGATATTAAGGGCTCATTTCTTAGGTTTCAAGGTCGTGGGTTAGTGGTTTAGGAACCCTAATGAGGTCTAGTTTAAGGCTAGATGACCCAGTTTAGGTTTTGTGCAAGTCGATTCAGACCTGCATAATCCGAGGTCCATCCATGGCGGATGTGCACTGTGTGGGTGTTTTAGGGTAGTTTTATAGGTTCAAATCATTCACAACCAACCCAGTTTCATTATTAAGCTATGGTACATGCATCAACAGTCCAAACAGCAACAAAATAGTAGCCAAATCTTACAAAAGGGAAAAAATCTAAAACTTGGCTCACTTACCTTCGGACAGTGGTTCCTCTAATGGTTAGTTCAAGTGAACCCTCAGTGATGGTCCTTCTCAGTCGAGCAGCCCTTCAGTTCCAGTCTCTAGCTTCTTCTAAGCTCCTTCAATGGCTCACCAATGCACACACACACTTGTGTATTCTCTCACTAACTCCCTCTCTCTAACCCACTTTCTCTTCTCTAACTTCCTCTCTACAGTTCTGATCTTTCCTCCATGCATATATGGAGATTGTATATCAATAATCAGATTTCTTTTCTTGATGTTTCATCTCCCCCAAGTGCATGATGGGTTTGCATGCAATTTGGTTGGGAGGAGATGTAATCATGGTGGGATAGGCATGATGGGCTATAGCATAGGGTGATGCATGCTGAGGTGTTGCATGCTTGTCCATTGGCCACTTTGGGGTGAGGCCAAATCTGATTGCTATTTAAATATATATCTTTGCATATATATGCACAAAGGTGCTCTTAGCTTGGTTGGTAAATTTTTGGTAACCCAAATTCTGCCTAGGTTGGTCAAGGGATCAAATCCTCTTGGCCACAATTTTTGGTCCTTTCCCTATTTCGGGCTTAGGCCCTGTTTGGCTGCGCATTAATGCAGTTTCACTGTTTTCTTCCTAACTTTCATTCTGTAGCTTATTTTTCGACGCGGTTTCTTTCAGTCAACTCCTAATTAGGTTAGCTTCTTAATTATTCTTTATGTTTGGTTCAGATAAATGATTAGTAACTAATCATTACTTAATCAGGGTCGGGGTGTTACAATAGGCAAGTTAAAAGGAAAGGAGAAAGTCACGGGATACTAGGACACTGATAAGGTAAGTGGATTCCTATCTCTTATACATGGTTTTCCAAGCCACGATCTTTCCATTACTGCCAAGCTTGTACTCATGAATATATGTTCATTATTATTGTTCCCACTTGGATATTGTTCTATCTGGTGGAAGTTTACTGATTGATACTTCATGACTTAATTTACTGTATTGAGGTCTATTCACTGTATGTTTATGTTACGATGTTCCGTGCTTGTACACTTCATATGGAATACAACAGAATCCTAATTTATGTTAAATGCTGGGTCTTGTGCTCAAACACATTACCCTTCTGATGCTATCTGATTGACTGGACCTACGGGTCAATTTATGGGACCTACGGGTCAAACGGACATGTGGCAATGATGGCGTTTTTACGCAGTGAGTTTTAATGGCATTTTATATGCCTTCATGTTAAAGGGGGTATGCCGGGCCCCAAAAGACCGAGGGTCTGCCAAACCCTGAACAGAGTAAATGCATCGTTCATGTTGACTGTTATGTGATGTTCATTTGATTTATGTAATGTTTCATTTCACTACGAATAGTTCCATGTTGACAGTACCTTTATTCATTTGACTCGATTGAGATCATTCCATTGTGGCAGTACATTTACGTCGATTGTGAACGTTGAATGTTCCCGTATTCATGTTATATCACTGTTCTTATTAGGTTATCATGCCTTACTGTTCAGTGGCCATTTTGGCACCTTACTGTTGACTGAAATTGTTTCCATGACTGGCTATCGTGTTCATCCATGATCCTATATGTTCCATGATCACTCTAACCCCGTATTTGAGATAGGCGTTTACTTACTGAGTTTGTAGCTCACCCCTTACTAAATTTTTTCAGGTGAAAATGTTACAAAACCATAGTAGGAGTTCAAGAGCATAGGAAGACAGTTGAGGAGCGTGATAGTAGTGAACGAAGTCTCTCCCATGTACTCACCACCTAAGAATGGTTCATGATCAGTTTATTGTTAGTTTTAAGTTTAGTATTTGAACAATAATTGTAATAAAGCTTCTGCACTTTAATGTCATGTTTATACTATTTACTGTTATCATTGGTAAAAGAATGGAAAAAGTAGGGACGGCCATTGGGCCGGCCCCGCGACACGAGATCCGCATAGGGTGGGTTTCGGGTCGTGACAACATAACACGAAGTATTTTAAACCATTCGAGTAAAACAGATATTTCACGTATACAGAGTATAAGGATCTTTAAAATACGTAACACGAAGCATTTAAAGCATTCGAGTGAGGCATGCAATATGCAATGGAAAACTTGTAAACAAGTATAAGGTAGCCAGTTGTGACCAAAAGAGTTTAAGTCATTTACTTCTTAACAGGATGAAAAAAAATCCTTTTTCTCGTAAATAAGAGGGCATGACCCTTTTTATTTTAAAACTAGGCCATTTCTTCAAAAATCCTTCTCATGTAAATGGGGCTTCGAAAACCTTCTACCATTTCTTGTGAAAACATGAATCTTTTGTTCATGAAATCAAAACACATAATTACGTTTAGAAAAATGGGGGATAAACTTTCTACCATTTTTGAACTAACATCTTCTCACTTTTGACAGAAGAATCTGTTTCAAACAGGATTCTAATTTTACTTTTCGTGGAGATATCTCATGCATAGGGGATAAACCATCTACCAGGCATTTTACTCGTATGTGAGTCCCAAAAGGCCTCACGAACTCATAGTGCTTATGCACGATTATCTTGAATTACTAGTTCACAAACATGAGACATGTAAAAATATTTCTTTACAAATAGATGATATTTAAAAGTATTAAAACATGACCTCCTAGTAGTTAATTTTTATAAGTATTTAAAACATGACTTCTTCAAATAGATGTTTTCCATGAGCATTTGAAATACGACTTCTTCAAATAGATGTTTTTCATAAGCATTTGAAATATGACTTCTTCAAATAGATATTTTTCATGAGTATTTGAAATATGTTTTCTTCAAATAGATATTTTTCAAGAGCATTTGAAATATGACTTTTTCAATAGATGTTTTTCAGAAGCATTAAAAATATGACTTCTTCAAATAGATGCTTTTCATAAGCATTTTAAAACATGGCTTTCATGAATTTATAGTAGTCTTCAAATACTTGGACTATACAAATTCAGAACATTTAACACATAAGCTTCATAATATTTAACCACGATGTACGGGGATATTTAAAACATAGCTAGAATAGAAAGACATTTACTTTTAGAGAGGCATTTAATAAAATTTTTCATTTAACATAGACATGCTGAAATATAAACTTACAGAAAGTTATCAATATAAACAAGCTAACTTGCATGTCAAGATAGAATTTTAAAAAAATGAAAGTAGTAACACTTTTGAATCAAAAATCATTTAAACACAGGAATTTGAACTTAAATCACTTCAGATATATTGAACTTAAATTGCTTCGAAAACTTGAACTCGTAATACTTTAGAAACCATGGAGTTAAATCTTCACTTCAAAGTACAGGATTACTCACAGATTGTTCTTATTTTTTGTCCACCTAGCGTCTGCTGTTGCATTCCTAATCTTTAGGCGACTCGAATTCCAGGAAGTTGTCACCCACGCTTTCTTGTCTTTCGGCCAGCCTCTGTGCGGCCCCTTCTTTCATTAATCAACCCATTGGGATGATGGGAGCCCTATAAATGAATGGGTTGTAGCTAAGGACCTCTACCTTCCGAGCAATCCTTATCTTCCTCTCTTTTACTCTTTTCCTTCATGCTGGGTCGTCTATGGTCTGTCTCTAAATTAGTTCACAACCTTCAGCAATGGTGCTTTTCTCTCTTTTGCTTGGCTCAGTTCTGAGGTTCTTGAAGTACCATGGTGCCTGCCTCAAGTTTCCTTCGCTCCTTCTTCTTTTTCTTCTTCTTCTTCTTCCTTCTCACTCTCTCTCTCTCTCTCTCTCTCTCTCTCTCTCTCTCTCTCTCTCTCTAACCGTACACACACATGCATGCACACACTTCTGATTATTAAACACGCAAGTCATATATATTTACATATGTATATATATATTTACATATATTGCATAAGGCTGAGGTGTTGTATGTATTGTGATTGGTTGCTTTTGGTGGTGGGGTGGCTTTTATATAACATATATGTATATCTAGTGCAATAAATAACACAAATGTGCTAGCAGCCAAGTTGGTTATCTTTTTAAGTTAAAGTTCTTTCTACCTTTCGTTCCAAGGTTCAAAACTTTGGGCCATCATTTTAGCCTTATTTTCCATCATTTTTCCTTCCTAGGCCTTGTTTGGAATATTTAAATTTTATCCCATTTTTTCCCTTTTGCTTTATTCTCATTTTTTTCTTCTTGTATACTTGTATTCTTATTCACTCCTTCACATATCGATTTTATCAATTAAAGTCTTTCGATTTGGTTTATGTTCTTTGTGTGTCGACTTCATTAGTCGAAGTCTTGTTATTTTATTTTCTTCACGGACCATTCTTATTCGCCATATATTTATTTTACTATTGTCTTCCTTTTTTTGATCTAATTTTTCTTCAGTCCCTAATATTTAAATTAGTGACTTAATTTCTATTTACCGGGTCGGGGTGTTATAGTTCTTGTACCCAACACTATTCCAATCCATCTCTAGTCATCTATGGGGGGAAACATTGGGGTCAGCTCAAAGAGCCCGTAAGGTAACAAAACATATTACACACCAGAACAGATCAAACGGATAGCACGAATATTTTATAAAACAAGTTCACATCACTAAAACAATTCAGTAGACATAACAAAGAAAATAAATTATTTTCCTTTGATGCAAAAATAATTTAACAGAGCAGTGTGGCAATAAATAACAATTTCAAACTTGTATAAGCATTCACTCTGGTTAGCACAATAATATGGTGCCCATCAAAGTGGGACTTGTAGACGTCACCAATACTATAAGTGATACAATTTTCTAGCACTGTTGTTTTGATATTCATGTATACGCATTAACAAATTTCATCTCTTTCATTAACATTCTCACAAAAGACGAAATAAACTACAAGACAGACCCAAAAACTCTTCCTAACTTTTCCAAAATACATTCTGATTCATATATGTATTTTGTGTATATATATATATATATATTTATATATATATATATATATATATTTATACCTATCAATGCTTGATGGTATTCACGTGAGTCAAAACAGCACCAAGTTAGTTATTATTTTCTTTTTATGTAATCACCGTGGTAATACGATTAAATTAATTAGTTAATCCTAAAACATACCTTAATGGTTGATCACTTAATAATCAAGCCTTTAAACCTTAAGATATTAAATCTTGATTGCCTTTTCTTCCTTTCTCTCTCTCTTTCGCACCTCCTCTCTCTTGTTGTACGGCTTTTGTGTGAATGCTTTTTTTTCTTTTTCTTTTGTTTTTTCTTTTTCCTATTTTTCCTATATGTAGGTTATCTTTAAATTTTAAATTCTTTTATCTATTACGTTTGTAGATATTTAAATTTAAAAGTAGTCCAACCTTTTTATTGTGCTTATCACAATTCTCTACCTTATATATATATATATATATATATATATATATTTAATAACAATAAATATAATATTATTTTATTCATTCATAATATTTCTCATGTGTATATATATATCGGGTATTAAACAAAAGGTATTCAATGGTAGGCATATTTTGTGTTTGAACAAATAGAAAGTCGAGCATGTCATAACAGAAATCCACAGAGGCATCTGTGGATCTCAAATGCATAGGCACATGCTAGCCTAAAAGGTAATTCAACAGAGATATTTTTGGAATACTATGGACGAGAATTACATAGCCTTTGTAAGAAAGTGCCATAAATTCTAGAGACATGCCAATCTACAACATCTCCCCCTAAGGAGTTATACAACTTGACATGCCCTTGGTCGTTTGCAACATGGGAAATTAATATCATTGGCAAGATCACACCAAAAGCCTCTAATGGCTATGAGTTCATTCTAGTAGCCATTGACTATTTTACCAAGTGGGTAGAGGTTGCTACCTATGAAATTCTCAATGTAGTGGCCCAATTCATCCAAACTAATATCATCTGCCAATATGGTGTACCACATGAGCTAATCTCCGACAATGGCCTACATTTAGAAAGAAAGGTCACAAAAGTGATTGAAGAATTCGGGATCACCCAACACAAGTCCTCACCCTATCGACCTCAAATGAACGAGGTTTTGGAGGCAGCTAATAAGACATTAAAGGACATCTTGAGGAGGATGACAGACACCATCAGTAATTGGCTTGATAAGTTACAGCTTTATGAGGTTATCGGACGTCCATTAAAACATCCACAGGGGAAAACTCCATATACTTTCACATATGGGATAGAAGTAGTATTACCCATCGAACTAGAAATACCCTCATTCAGGATACTTATTAAGAACCAAGTCTCTGAGATCGATTGGTTACAAAATTGATATGATGAGTTGGCCCTTTTGGCTGAAAAACTTGGGTTCATTACACTTGATGGTTTTTTGCCCATACATCAAGCACTCACAATATCCTAAAGGAAATGCCAAAGGAGATAGAATGGCCCTGAGGTGATGGGCCACACAATTTATCATATGCAAAGAAAAATTGCACAAAAGGTATTCAATGGTATGCACATTTTGCGTTTAAACAAATAGAAAGTCGAACATGTCATAATAGAAATCAACAAAGAGGTTTGTGGACCTCATATGCATGGGCACATGCTAGCCTAAAAGGTAATTCAACAGAGATATTATTAGAATACTGTGGACGAGGATTGCATAGCTTTTGTAAGAAAGTGCCATAAATGCCAGATACATGCCAATCTACAACATCTCCCCCTAAGGAGTTGTACAACTCGACATGCTCTTAGCTGTTTACAACATGGGAAATTAATATCATTTGTAAGATCACACCAAAAGCCTCTAATGGCCATGAGTTCATTTAGTAGCCATTGACTATTTTACCTAGTGGGTAAAGGTTGCTTCCTATGCAATGTGGCCCAATTCATCCAAATTAATATCATCTGCTGATATGGGGTGCCACATGAGCTAATCTCCAACAATGGCCTACATTTAAAAAGAAAGGTAACAAAAGTGGTTGAAGAATTTGGGATCACTCGACATAAGTCCTCACCCTATCGACCTTAGACAAACAAGGTTGTGGAGGCAACTAATAAGACATTAAAGGACATCTTAAGGAGGATGACAGACACCATCAGGAATTGGCTTGATAAGTTGTGGCTTTATGGGGTTACCAGACATCTATTAGAACACCCACAAGGGAAATCTCCGTACACTCTCGCATACGGGATGGAAGTAGTATTACTCGTCAAACTAGAAATACCCTCACTTAGGGTACTTATTGAGAACCAAGTCGCTGAGACCGATTGGTTACAAAATTGATATGATGAGTTGGCACTTTTGGATGAAAGACAACTGAGATCTTTGTATCAAACACAGTGTTATCACTGAAGAATAGCTAGCGCATTTAACAAGAGTATGAAAATGAAATGTTTCAAAAATAAGAGATCTGGTTTTGAAAAAGAATAGAACACTAGTACTTGACCCACGAGGAAAATGTAGGCCCAACTAGAATGACCCATTTATTGTCAAGTTCATAGCCATTGGGGGAGTAGTGTGGCTTGTAGATATGGACAGAGATGAGTTTTCATCCCTTACCAACCTTGATCAACTTAAGAAGTACTATGTCTGGGGGCTGAATATCTTGAATTGAACTAGACGACCTGACCCTCCATCACTCGTTGATACAAGAAATACCAAATTATATTGGTAGCTCTCAAATTCACTGTGAGTGCAGTCTTAGAACTTGAAATAAAATTTTCTTAACTTTTAACCCAAAATTAAATGTTCAATCTTTATTCTGTGACGAGTGAAAGCCCAAAAGACTTGGCCAAAGTTCAATAAGAAATATATACTTCTAAACAAACAAAGAAACAGATCTACATCATCACCAAAGGATACCTATTCTGCCTTCTCTATCAGCTTTCCCGTGAACTCAAAGTGTCGACCCATCTCTCCTTCTCAATGAAACCTAAGTAGTTGTTTTTCAAGATCCAAATGCAAGAAAAAAATGGTGAAAGTTAAATTTTTTGTTATTGCAATCTAGCTCTCGTGTCTTCCTAGGTTGCGCCTACTTTTGTATCAAAATAGGAGGGCCCAAACTAGTTGATTCCCCTTTGTCCTGCCTCATCCATTGCTCCTCTTCCCATTCTAACCTTACTTCCTCTTCTTCAACAATGCCTTTGTTGAGTGTCACGATTGCCTCAAGTTTCAAGGCCACATCCATATTGTTGTCTATCCCAGTCTTCCCAAGAAAAATTGCTGCTCGAAGCTCTTCCTTTTCACCTACCTTTTTTGAATGCCATTTTAAATGCTCTTCTTTCATAAGTATCCGCTCGGAGTAATTTATATTTTTTAAATAATAGATGTAAATGCATTGCCAATAGTTAGATACTTTGGTAACCATAGATGGAGTCAGTTCTTGCACCCATAAGTGAGGACCCCAAGTCTTTAGAGCAATTTGATCACAATCAAACTGGCACAATATCCTGAAGTGATAATAAAATGAAGATTTTCTAAGCCCTTCCAAGAAAACACATGAAAAGCTAGGAATGCAAATGGGAAGCCCTACTTTATCAATAGAAAGAAGCCTAATCAAAGTCACAAGGGCCAAGTTGTGCAAGAAATCTACACAGACCATGTTCATCATCATTTGTTATCTGCGATTTTTTTGAACAATAGTGCTTTAGAAGGTAAGGGACTACAGTGGGGTTTTCTAGCAACATTAGTTTATCATATAGCCATATTGTCAACAACAAAGGGCTACCACCAAAACTAGTGGATCAATCGTTATGGACCTTGTCTAGGCTGTTCAAAGTTTCAACCAAGATAATCCCCATGATGTTATTCCTTTGTTCATTTCATGCACAACATTAATCAATTTGGCATCAAATTTTTCAAGCTCCTACATTATTAAGTATCGAGAAATAGAACATAGTGTGAAGGAACTCAGTTTGATACAGATAGCATCTTAATTCACGAAGAGGTCCAGAATAGGGAACAAAGACAAGGTTTTCCCCTGAACTAGAGCACTCGCCCTCTTTGAGCTTAAGTCTAACAAGGAAGAGAAGGATGAGGAATAACCTCATCTAACGGTAGGAACAATCATTTTACCATGGACAGTGACATTGAAGAGGGCACAAAATTCTTTGAAAGTCGGTCATAGCTCCTACAAGTTAAAGCGAAAAAAAATGATTAACAAGATCCCAAAACCAAGCAAAGTCCCTTAACAACACCCAACCTACTACATCCTGAGCAAGGGGGAGACGATACTTTAGTTTCAATGCTTCTAAGTTGATCTTCTTTGAAGTAGAAACCAAATTCATCCAAGAGAGAAGTTGTTGATCGAAAGTACTCACATCCATCACCGCATAAGCCATGGAATCGAAGAGCAAGATAATGAATATTGAGATTAACACAAATTTGAAGATGCAAATTGGGAAGTCTAAGGCGACCTTTATAGCATAAAAATCTCACAAGTCTATTTTCATGTTAGTTTAGGAGACCAATTTTTGGTGAAACACGCAAAAACACATAATAGTTGCAAAACTAGGTGAAACATAGCGTGATGTCGATCGACACACAAACAGGGAAAACCCCCCTCTTTGTGTACCGATCAGCACTTAGAGAAATTCCTTGGCATTTTTCCCAATTTCCATTTATTTTTCTTTTTACGACCCAAAATGTATTATATGTCAATTAAATTTTGTGTGTTATCAATAAAATTCTTTATCATTACTAGAAAGTGCAAAATAATAAATTTTCAGGTGATTATTCTCGAAATACAGTCCAAATCATCCAAGAAAGAAAACCCAAAAATAGATAACAATTATCATAATTGAAAACTCCCAAAAAAGTATCAAATCTAATGCCAACTTTGTTGTGCTCTTACCTAGCATTGAGTTTGGCGAGGAGGTGCCACATCCTTCTCAATATCCTCTTCTTCACTCTCTTCAACCTTCCTTGTGGCCCTCATTGGCCTAACTAGTTAAGAACGTGAGATTTCTGGTTCGATCAGTCACTTCCTTCTTCTTTGAGCCACCTCTTTTGCTACCGCTAGGGATCCCACTATCGGGTTAGGTCGGGCATTAACTTATTCTCTCAAGGTGAGAGACTCTAGTGGCCTGAAAGATAAAATTTCAAGTCATGCATCAGTACAAAAAGAATTAGGCAAATGTGCAAAACATGGATAGAGTCTCACAATGTCTGTATCAGCACGACAAGTGGCCTTGCACCATGACTCAACAGTAACTTGGGCCACCTAATGCTTCAAGGATGTGATGTAAACACAGGCCTTCTAATAAGTTGTCTACACTACCTGAATTCTTAACATAGGGTTAGTTTTACCTAAAATGAGAAAAGAGAAATAGAAAGGGATAATTGAGAAATTTTACCTTATTTAGATGATCAAGGGCTGGAATCCCCTCAATCGCGTCTGTAGGATGTGTAAGCTCCTCAAGCCTAAACATCTCATCATCTACCATCATAAACATGTTAAAGGATAGGAAAATCATTGGCAATCATGGTAGCTGCCTCTTGAGATAACCAATTGCTAGCACTAGGTAGTCCAACTCTTGGAGGAAGAGGTGGACCCCTGGTCAAAGGAGGCATCAACTCCTCCAAATAGCTCGTCAAATTCCTAAATTGATTGAAGAACCACTCCATAGGCACCCCCTTGTATAGCAAAAGAAAGTTTACATCATATGTAATAGGGTTCAACTCTCTCATATCGGCCGAAGGAACTAAAAGTGGGAAAAATGTCACCACCACATTCATCTAATGAACCACTCTTTCAAATGGGCCTTCCAATATCAGACATGTGCACATCATTCCCACACTTCTTCCGACCGAGGGGGGGACTTTTCCCCAAGGGTTTCACCGGATCTGCCAAAATTGAGAAACGTGATTTTTCTACACAAATATCATAAAAATGATTCTTAAAGGAAAGAAACTCGCCATGTTGGCCTGAAGACTGTCCAAGGTCACTTCAACTTATGAATGGTGTTTGCACTATGAAGAACCTTCCAATTGTCCTTCCTCCACTACCACATGCGGGAAAACACATCCTCTTCGAGGGCTACTAGTGAGAATGACGACAATTGAAGAACCTCATAGGCTCAAATCTGTCAAATGAAAAAGCTTGTCAAAATACTCATTTTTAAAAGATATTGTAAACAAATTATCAAAATTTTTAAAAGCATTACCTCGCAAAAAACTATTGAAGCCGCCAAATCCCTTCATAATTCCCCTAACAAGGAGCATATCCAATGATAGAACACCTTCATCACGACGCCACCCCAGTTGTAGCACCCAAAGTTATTAACATCTTTCAAAGACAAAAGACACCAAAAATGAATGGTATCACCGGCATTGGTGAAAGGAGTATGTCCAAAAATAAAGAACATGAATAGTTTTGTCAGCTGATTCTCTACTATTGTGCCATTGCACTCCTGGTAGCAAAATTCATCCCCGATTTGTTTGACCTGAATGACACCACCCGACGCCAATGGGGCTTGCCACCCTAGGAGTCAAAAAACTTCTTCATCCTTATTCTGCATGTCTCCATCCCATAGCACACGCTCACCACCCACCACAAGACCTATGATCATAGAAAAATAAAGGGGGTCAAGGTGACTTCCCTAAAATAGAGATGAAAAATATTGGTGGTGTCCCACCATCTATCAATAAGAGCATACAAACCATCCTGTCACAGTCTGCATGAAAATTTTGGTTGAGGAACGGGGAAAATCTAGCCTTCATGATGTGGCCTTTGCACTTGGGAGGCAAGTTAGCTCACTATTCTTCTATGTCAATGGCCAAACCACAGGCACATCGTGGCAACTCTATTTTTTAATAAGTAAACAAGAACAGCTAGAAAGAAATAATGTACAAACTACAGGCGGTATACCCCATGAAAAAAATCAACAAAACTAGCAAAGACAAATGTGTTAGCATGAACATGCCAAACAAGAGGCAAAATTGATCACAAACTCAAGAGAAAACTAAAGAAGCCCATTCGGGCATTTTCAGAGGCATGAGGCAATCACTCTCCCAAGAGGCACGTGGGTGACATACCCATGCATGGAAATTCATGATTTTATATGAAACAATTCTCTCAAAGTGAATAGTGGTAAAAAAATTTAGAAAATCGAGCCAAGAAATTCAAAAGCAAACAGAGAGAAACATGAAAACTTTATACTTCTCCATTTTGGTATTGTTGAGACAAGTGATTGGTCGGTTCCTAAAGTAAGCTTGTATTTCTTCAATAGCCTGAGGGAGGTCTATATTGTAGGATTGTCCCATGAACAGGCTGGGGAGACGCCAAATTCTTATCAAAGTCAAGTATGAAGTTCGAATGATAGTGGCTTTCCCTCGCCATCTATCATGAAATCTTTAAATTTGGAAGCATGAGTCCCAAAGATTGATCTTCACGAGGGTGTAATTAAGTGTGAAACACTTTAATGTAGTTTTTCTTATAATCCTTCAAAAAGTGGGCAAGAGTGCATAGAGGTGCAAAAACACAATAAGAAAACCTAAAGTTGCAACATTTTAAAATATAAGCTGCCCAAGCACCCAAGTGTCGATCGACACTCACGAGTGATCGATCGGCACACAAAGCGGCTAACCACCCCTTTATGTGTGCTAATCGGCACACAGAGCTTCAATGGGCCATTTTTTCAATTTTGTCCCATTTTGTCCAATTTCAACCCACATTTTGGTAAATTTAATCCATTCTTTCCAAATTGGTCTAAGAATCCACCACGGCTCGATGTCAGACACTCAAGGGCTAAAACAATAATTAGCCCAATCCTGGTCAAATCTTATCAATTCTTGATATTGGCCTACTAATCTAAAACTAACGTAGGTTGATTAATTCACTTCCTCTCTAAAAAATGGTCATGTAAATAGTACTAGCTCAGTGGACACATTGAGAATAAGGCCATGTTTATCGAGCAAGGCATAAATATCATTTCCCCAATAAGTCTTAGGCATCATTCTAATCAACTCAATTTATTTCCTAGAAAAGTTAAGCCATTTCTTGTTTACTCTTCCTCAGGGAGTCACACAAAGTTTCATCATTCTTCATCTCCCCCAATGAATCACAATCTGACACAGAATTACAATCTGACATAGAATTACTTCCATATGGAGTTTTTACTCCCCATGGAAAATCAGTCTAAAATCATTATCAATCGAAAAAAATTCTCAGCTCATGAGAAAGACAATCTCGTGAAAGGACTACTAGGATCACATTTCCTCTTAGGTATAATTTCCCAGCTCATGAGAACCATAATCTCATGAAAGGCCTATTAGGATTGCATTTTCTTTTAGGTGAATTTCCTAACTCATGAGAATCACAACCTCGTGAAAGACCTACTAGGATGGCATTTCCTTTTTGGTGAATTTCTCAACCCATGAAAGTCATAATCTCATCAAAGATTTATTAGGATGGAATTTCCTTTTAGGTGAGTTTTCCATCTATGAGGGCATAACCTCACAAAAATTCTATCGAGATAGCATCCTTTTAGGAAAATTTGGCAAGGATAGCGTTCCTTTATGCTATTCACGAACTACAGACAGTCCGATTCACCTTAGGGTGATATGTAGGAATCTCATATAAAATGAGTCTGGCCACATCAATTCCTCAATCAAGGTCAAATGGGTATCTCTTTTTCTTGCATTGACGTTCGTTTGCTTGGAAGCTCTACTAATAAGGGGCTCTCTGTAGTTATTTTATTACCTTTGATTGTATAGGGGTAAAACTTGGATTTTGCGACTTTTCTGAGGGCATTTCTAGAAAATTACTACAATATTTCTGACCTAGGGGTGTTTTAGTAATTTCACGCACAAATTTTGGTCCCTAGGGTATTTTGGTCATTTCACACATTTTCAATCCCCTAGGCCATTCTCGTAATTGTGCACACCTTTTGGTCTTCAAGGGCATTCTTGGTAAATTCTAGGGTTTCCCTACCCTTTTGGGGTATTTTGGTAAATTCTAAAGGATACCCAATTTCTAAGAGAATTTTAATAATTTTGGCACCATTTTTCCCTTTAGAGGGCATTGTGGCACAGTCCTACCCCTATTAGGTAACTTCGATCTCTTAAAGGGCATTTTTGTAATTTTTACATCATTTTACCCCTTTGGGGGTCATTTGGTAATTTTAGTCTTTTAGTGTAAATTTAGGCATCTTTCTATGAGAATTCTGTAATTTTCATACCATATCACCACTTTAGGCATAATTTGGTAATTTTAGCCATTTAGAGATGAAGTAGGTACTTTTTCATGCCTTGAGGGGCAATTTAGTCATTTTCATGTCTTGAGGGGAATTTGGTCATTTCCCATGCCATGAGGGAAACTTAGGAATTCTTCACCCAATTAGGGGTAATTTGGTCTTGAATGATAATTATCATTTTATTTTTAGGATTTACTATTTTTGTTTTAGGATTTATCATATTTTAAATGGGATTTTTCTTAAATCCCATTGGTACATTAGGTGTGCATAAATTCTCATTGGTCCACATGTTAGTCCATGTGTGATGTAAGTTCATTATGATTGGCTACAAGTTATAGACAATCATTGTCACATCCTAAACACCACCCTATGTATATTAGGGACTGTGACCAGCCAGTTAGTTATATTGCATGTACCTGTCATGTGCAACAACGAGTAATGCAACCAAGCAAAGGCCATTTCCAACTTGATCCAAGTATTTTGCATTCTTAATCATCGGTTTGACAATGAAGTTTTTTCTCAATTCTAATTAAAAATTTGTTAGTCGAATGCATTTAATACTTGATAGTGCATCTATTACAAAATGGTTTCACTAGATATTTGTAGATTTACATAAGAGTTCAGTACAGAAAAAATCCCTAAGGACGAATCTACAAGTTCGTATCGATAACATAAAAGTGAGCTTTATATAGCCCAACTAGTTTTTAAGTCCTAAACGGTTCTTCCAAAAAGAAAAATAGTTTTATGTCCATCAAATGCGTTCACTAGGGTATTCACCTAAAAAGCGGAATAAAAATCTTGTGAGCTTTGTGAAAAGCTCGTGGGTTTTAGGTAACCTGCATAAAATATAGTTCTTCCATGGATAGAATTTAAAATTATTTGTAAAGTTATTAGCATTCAGTAAATATACTTGAAAACTGCGTTCATGCAGTACAGTTGCCATTCAAATATTTGTGCTAATAAGTTTAGTAAGGCAAATAGTTTAAATTCAGATAGTACAATTAAAACAAATCAGACAGTCAAACAGTATAGTAGAAATAAAATCAAACGGTCAATAGTAAAATTGATAAATGATTTATGAAACCTAGTAATGTCATCTAGACAATATCTAGCAGTCAGGTATATCATATAGAGGATACTTGCAATTTAGAGCCCATGGCTTACAAGGACCTACTGGGAGAGTGTTACCGGCATAATAGACATGTCAAGACAAACGACAGCAAAAACTCTATTTTGTAAAGCAACAGTTATTTGGTTATCCATGACTAAAAGATAATTTAAATACTATAATACGAATCATGATATTTGATCAAACCAAGATCTTGTAGTACTTCCATTTAGGAAAACAAGCAGTTTAAACAAATATGCATTTTAAAATAACAGCACCAGTTCAAGGTACAGGGTCGCTCAGTAAGTCTAGTGTAGCGCAGAATGTGTTATCCTTAAGTTTTACCTTGCTCGGGAAATCCTATAATAGTAATCAGACACACATTAAATCTTAAATTAAGGCACATCAATTTAGATCGCTATCTTAGTGGTCTTATTAGCTTAAATAGACTCCATCATTGAGTCCAATAGGCATGAAAACCTTAAGGGTGGTCTTTCTTATTCTCTTACACTCTTTTGGTAGCTTAATTAAGTTTTAGGGACATAATCATCATTTTATAATTTTTTTCAGAGTTCTATGTTTCCCAAACGGACATCGTCGTTAGGTTTAGAGCATCAAAAATACTAAATTTAGCCTTTTCCATATCTTACTTAGCTTTCTTGGGGCTTATCTTATGTTTATGAGCATTTTCATAATTTTACATTTCTATGTGGGACCATCTTGGGGTACACGGATGTTTAATTTAACCTCACCATTAGGTCCAGAGCATCCAAAAATGTTAAGTGTACCCCTTTCTATATTTTTCCAATCAGTTTGGTAGCCATATATCACTAAGGGTAGTCTCAAGATAAACTATTTTTACATATCCATATTTTATATTCCTTATTTTACAAAACGGATCCCATTATTGAGTCCGGAACATCGAAAAATGTTAGGGTAGGTACCCTCGCAGTCATTAGGATTCATTTGATAGCTTATTTAACTTATTATGACTTAATTTGAATTAGTCCAGTTCATTCATTCATATATTTCAGGGTCTAATTTCCAAAATTGGACTCCGCCATTGATTTTGGAATGCCCAAAAATGTTGGAAATGCCTCTTCTTGCGTTTCAATTGGCCTTTGTTACACTAATTTTAGCCACATGGGTAAAATAGTAATTTTATCCATTTATTAAGGTAATTAAAATTAATTTCTAGGGCTTAATATAATTTTTTTAAAAAGCCGATGTAAATAATTAAAGTTCTGGTTCTTTAAATTAGGCCAAATCCCACTGGTTTGGCCATTAAAATAGTGGACCGGTCCAAGAACCCAAAAAGTCAATCGGTCTGATCAAAGAATAATTGAACCATCGCACAAAGGCTGATAACTGACCGATCTAGTTCGATCTACCATTTCAGCCACGCGTCATCAAAATAACATCATTCAACTTAAACCAAAAATCAAAACGACAGCATTTTGTTCCTGAATTATTTAAATTCTCATGCGTCAAACGACGCTGTATTACTTAAGTCTAGATTCGTTTCACACGTGGGTTGGCCTAGACTCACTAACAACTCGACCCAAGGATCTAACATTGTTCATCATCATCCCCAACCCTTCGTCACTATAGTAGCAAAAACCTTAGCAATTACAAAGGTTATTTTGTGCAATTTTAGATGCGATTTCAAGCCTCTTTCAACCTCAATTCATTTATGCATATCCAAGCTTTATTTTGACATTGGTTTGGGAAATCAAGTCAAGTTGAAAAGCTTTGTTCAATCTCTTAGCTTTGTCACTATGTGTAGCCTAGTTTAGAGTCATTTCAAGACCATTTTACAAGTGGTTTCTTGCAATGTGATGCTTAGGTCATGGGTTTATTTTTCTTGCTTGGTTTTTAAGTTAATGGGCTCAATTCATGGTTTACCCATTCTTCGCCAAACTTGCAACTCATTTGTTCACAACTCTCCTAGGAGCTTTTGAGTTAATAGCTTGTGTTTTCCTGGTCTATTTCATGTATAGATCATGTTCATATGCTTAAAATTAGGTTTTATGAGAGTTCATTTATGGGTTAAGTTTTAAGCTTCAACAATGGCAGTCCAAGCTTAGACTAGCCAATTTAGGGCTATGTAAACTAGCTGAAAGGTCCTACAAAGATCTCTTAACATACAAGAACTAAAATAAATGAAAAGGAACTGAAGATTAGCTTCTTAGAGCTTGAATCTGAATTTTACTCTCTTTTCTCTCTCTCTCTCTCTCTCTCTCTCTTTCTCTCTCTACATTCTCTCTCTAGACAACCCTCATTCTCTCAGCCTCTAAGCACAAATTTCTCTTTCTCACTCTCTATATTTCATTCAATTGTACAAAAGAGTTAATTTGCATCAAAGGGAGTCTTTTTATAGAGGTTTTGAAGATGAGCATCACTGGACACTTGTCCAAATAAATCTCTTTTAACCTTTCATGTTAAAGATGAAGTATAACCATGGTATGGTATGTTTTAGACCTCTTTAGTGGTGAAATACAGTTGTGGGTCACTCTCCCTTGCTATATATAGTGCATATATATACACATTAGACATTACATGTATGTCTCATAGCTATTATTCATTTTTCATACATACTTTGTGTCATTTAATGTCATTTTAAGCTTAACCAATCCTCAATTAGATGTATTCCTCTTTACTAGATCAATCTAGGATACTTAATTTTCCCAATTAAGTGAATTTTATACATTAGTTTCTTCTTCAGGAATTCATCAAATCATGTGCTATTTTAATTAGTTAACACTAATCTCATTTTCAATTTTTAGGCTACTAATTACATCAAGCAATTTTTCTATAATAATTAGATTAATTCCTCTTGATTCATACTTATTTCTCAATTACCTAATTAAATTGGGTCAAGATGTTACAATCGTCCTATTGGTCCCCCTATTTAGGATATATATATATATATATATATATGTAGGATATATCGATTAGAGATTAGGTTGTTAGAAATTACTTCTCTAATTATCCTTTTTTAGAGTTTATTTAGGAATAAACTCTCATCTTTCTTTCCTTTCATTGGTGGGCATGTAGACATCAACCTCATTGGTGCTTGTAATACCCCGACCCGAATTAGGGACTATTAAGCCATTGTGTTAAATTAGAAATCGACACCTTAAGCAACGAGGTCGGTTTCAAACCCGACGCATGGACTTTTTAGTAATAGTCCTAAAAACTCAGGACGATTGTACATCACTTTCGTTGCAGTCACCAACATGTCGGTTCCGTGATAATTATATTTTCACGTCAACCGCTGGTTATCAATACGAGTGCGAGATTTGGGCGCACATTACGAGGATACGGGAGATCAGTGTAAAGATGATAAATTTAAGAAAATAATTAATTTTTAAAAGTAATTAATTATTTTAATATAAGAAATAAGTTGTAATATATATATATAATTAAATATATATATATATATACTATATAAATAATTATAACTTCAAATATATATATATATGTGTAAATATATACACATGTGTGCATGAATATATATGTATGCATGTGTGTGTATTAAATGAAGGCATGCAACTAACCAATGGGTAATTGAGGTGTGTGTGTCGACTGAAAGGAGTGTGTGAGTGTAAATATAAAGACATATACATATATATATATATAGCCATATATAGGCAAAGAAAAAACACACACACCCGGCCATCATGGCCTGCCCCGAAACAGTAAAAACCCTGAGCATGGATACTGCCACAAGTTAACCAAGTTGTTGAGGCAAATCAGATTTTTGTAAAAAAAAATCATCCATGCACCCATATACAAATATACCTACTGTAAACACACATGCCACATGAAAATCTAAAGACTGAGAGGGAGAGAGAGTTTCTAAGAAGAAGGAGAAAGAAGCAGAAGTGAAGAGGGTCAACAATCTCAAACCAAAAAGGTGAGAATACATAAAACTATCATTTTTCTCTCTCTAAAAATTTACCTACGTTTGAACTGTTTTAGCTTTTGATTTTGTATATATGATGTTTAGACTATATTTAGAGATGATCAAGCATTAAATGGGAGCCCAAAAATAGTTTAAAAACGTAAAACCAAGAAGGCAGCCATGGGAGGACCTTGCTCAAGCAGGTCTGAACCAACCTCAACCAAATCCCATTTGGCTTATCAAGACCTAAAGTAGACCCTACAAGCATCCCCGAAACATATGACCGCGACCACAAAACCCTAGAAATGACTCTCAAAAATTGAGTTACAGGTACGAGTTTCAAAACCCAACCCCACAAGAGCACGATAAAACTGGTCATTTGGAATAAAAAGCAAACCTCCTATGATCAGGGGAACAAAATACGCCAAACTCCATGAACTTTCATGGAGAAATGACCATTTACCAGTTGAGAAACCGTGAAGGGATAATGGTCTTAAACCCAGCTTTTGAACTCGTTTGAATCCCTAAAACGAATGCCAAAACCTTCCAAAATGTCTTAGAAACAAGTTTAAATGAAAACAGAGAGAAATCGTTGAGCCAAAATGCACGAAAATGGAAGCTTTTAGCTTCGGAAACTAGGGCAACAATAGGAGTCAAGCGAAGAAGACGACAGTGAGTTGACTCAGTTTTAAAAACCCTGACCGAGTCGACTCGGACACGTGGTGGGTTCTAGAACTGCCACCGAATTAAAAACGACAACGTCGTTTTGGGCTTGTTACGTATGTATATATATATATATATATAACGGTTTAAGTTTAAAAGAAAAGAAGAGAATTTGCATTCAGTGGGGTTCGAAGCCCTGACCCACGCGCCCAAACCAACCTCCCTTACCACTCGGCCACGCACACACGCGTGTACACATTTGGGGCAACATTTAGATATAAAATATATGTAATAAAATCAAAAAAAATAAAAGGTGCTTTTGCACCTGGTGGGATTCGATGGCAGTATCTTTTGGGAGGGAGGTGACTCGCTGGCCAGCGTGCCACCCATTTCATCCGGTCATCTTATGCAAACTAAATATATATATATATATATATACACACAATACTTGACACAATTAATTTAATTAATTAAATTAAATAGTCAAAAAATGCCCGGTGTCTTACTATCTCAGACCTCCTGAGTCCATTGGTGAGGTCCACGACATGAGATGAGGTCCCAAAAAATTTAAGACCCATAGAAATGTCAAAATGACCAAAATACCCCTGCCCCATAAATGAGTCAAACGAGGTCCAAATTAAATAAATAAATAGTGGATTTTGACTATTTTAAACATTTTGAATCTAATGATGGGGACCGTTTCATGAGACGGGACTTCAAAAAATTTAGACACGTTAAGGTATAAATTACCAAATTGCCCCTAACATGTCCTAAGCCGAATTAAACTCTAAGAAAGCCTAAATTGACTTTATTCAACGTTCCGGACTCAATGGTAGAGTCTATTCAACCAAAAGAGATGTCTAAAATAAAAAGACATAAAATTTGATGAATAGCATCTGTTAGATGACTATAAACTGAAATATTGCCGAAGTACTAAACTAAGGCAAGTACGAGGAAATGAGGTGCGAGAAGACACGACGCGTTAAAATGTGAAGTAATTAAATTTAAATTAAAGTTAATGGAGCTACCAAAAGAGTATAGCTTTAAAAGTTAAAATAAATTAAATTCCTAACACAAATTGTGTCATAGGTTAAAAGTACGAGTTGAATTAAGTACATAAGAAATTTATGAAGTTGGTTAGGATTAATACGATTTAAGCATAAGATAAGAAGTATCAGTAGGTGATATTGCAATGATGTGAAGTTAATGAGATTATATATGAATTGTTCTTAGGAACTACAGAAAAAGTGGGGAAAGCGCATTATTAGCACTGACCTAAGAACCAAGGTGAGTAACCCTATGTTTGAAGTGGAGATGTAACTCCATATATTTGAAGAAGTTTTAAAGTTCAAGTTATGTGAAGCATTTGAATATCAAATTCAGTTTTATTATAATTCCTATTTTAAATTGTTCCGTTACGACATGCTTGCTAAATGTTTTTATATTCAGCTCTTTTCTTAGGGAATGTTTAGCATGTCGAGGTGAAATGCAAATCTCTTTAAATATTCTGAATTTGATTATGACAAGTATTTGAAGTTCTATTGTAGAAGTTATACATTTCATGTTTTGAATACTCATGAAAGTGTCTATTGAAGAGACCATGTGATAAATGTTTTATAAGATAAACAGTACTAAGTACCACCCCCTATGATGGTTGAAATCCTTCGGGATTCAAAAGTAAAACGCCCGGTAGCAGGATCTAATCCCCCAGGCAAATATGATTGGCAGTATTGGCAGTAAAATGGGAGTCTGGTTCGAAACAGATTCCACCTAATTAAAGAGAAAAGATGACAAATGTTTTTGGAAATGGAAGCAGGTTTTACCCCCATTTTCTTATACATGTTTATATGTTTTGAAGTAACGCTTTTGGAAATGGAAGCAGGTTTTTACCCCTATTTTCCTATACATGTTTATATGTTTTGAAGTAACGCTTTTGGAAATAGAAGCAGGTATTTACCCCCATTTTATTATACGTGTTTATATGCTTTTAAATTGCATATGCTCTATTTAAAGAAATGTGTATTTAGCTTGAATACTTTAAATGTTTCAAAGCTATTTATTTTAAGAATGCTTATACTTTGTGTTCTAAAATGTACGAGCAATTGGTAGTGAGTATTTTATAAACTCTCATGTGCTAAACCATTACCAGTTGAAGCCCCATGACGAATGCAGGAATTACTCACAAGCTTAGATTAGCTTACCCGAATTTTTATTCAGACCCCCCTTTCAGGTAAATGATGGCAGCTTGATCTTGATGGCGATGATGATAAGCCTATCTATTTTGGAAGAAGAGTTAGGCAACTAATCACAGGACTAGCAATTCTCTTGGGGATGTACTATGAAGTTGGTAATGTTTTATATTTGGAAGTATTTCGCTATTGTGTATTAAGTTCCGTGAAACAGTTAAACATGTATTAATTATGAAGCCTTTAAGCTTTTAGTTATGCTCTGAATGTATGAACATGTGTACCATTGTGAATAGCGGCGATATCGGACAGATGTGCAAATTTTAAAATGAGAAAAGAAAAGAAAAAGTTTTTTCATGCTTCCGCAACCACATGAAGCACATCTATTCGATACCGCTGCAGATGCGAGCCTTTTCCCGAGGCATTCGGGCCTTGGGGCGGCGGTCCCGATCCGGGGTCCGCGCGAGGAGGATTTCAGGTCGTGACAGTGCTTGCATTATCTTTCATGGATAGCAGTTAAAAAGAGTTATAGTAAAAGCTATTGGCATTCGTAAAATATATACATACAACTGAGTTGCAAGATATATAATAAATCATGCAAGTTCTTATGTCAGTCAGTTTTTGTAAGATAAATCGTGATAAATATAAATTTGTTGATGAACAAGCCAGTGATAAAATAATACATGCCAACATCCATAAGTTTGTCCCTTGGAACCATAAATTGTCACATAATTACCATAAGTAATTTAGAGCTTTGGGCTTATGTGGGCCTAATGGCTTAACCCCCCTAACCAGGCATGACTATGTCATGAATAATGACTTAACCCCCCAACCATGCATGACTATGTGTCATGAACTTATAACATTTGAAAGGCACATAAAATTTCATAATAAAAGATGCTTGTAAAACTTCATTAAGCTATCCATGCTATTTAAAACATTTAAAGAAATGCTACTTAAAAGGCATGCAGTTCAAACATTTAATACAGTAGTAGAGAAAATGTTATAAAGTTGTAAAAAACTGCATTTTAATGGAAATCATCTCCATTTCAAGGTTCAGAGTTACTCACCTGTGGTCCAAAGTCTATAGTCTCATTCTCATAATATTTCTTTACCATTCATCTCATCTCCATTTCCTTGCTCGTGATCCTAAGTCATGGATCAACATAATGATATTTATTAGCACTAATCATAATTTAAGTATCTCTTTACTTAATGTTAGCTTATTCTTGAACTTAGCCTTACTATTTAGGATTCCTAAAGTTCTCTAATTAGGGTTCCTAATGCTTTGTAGCTCATCTAGTAGCTTGCTTTAGTCCTTAGAGGCATTTTAGTCATTTTACCCCTTTTATGCCCCTTATCGTTCAACACTTAGTTTGCATAATCAGACTTTATTTTTTAGTCCAGAGGGTCCTTAAAACATTGGTATAAGTCTCTCTATACTTCTTATATTCTTTTGGTAACTTCATTAAGTCTTAGGGACGTATTCATCATTTTATGATTTGTTTTGGAGTACTATTTTTTCCCAAATGGACATTACTATTGGTTCCAGAATGTCAAAGATACTAAATTTAGTCTCTTCCGAATCTTAATTAGCCTTCTTGTAGATTACTTTAGGTCTAGGGGAATTTTTATAATTTTTCACTTTTATGCAGGACCATCTTTGGTTGCCTAGAGGCTCAATTAGACCTTACCATTAGGTTTAAAGCATTCAAAAACATTGGGTATGCCCCTTCTTATATTTCCTTAGTCAGTTGAATAGCCCGTATATCACTAAGGTCGGTCTGGGAATTATGCATTCCTACGTATCTATATTTTTGGTATCTCGTTAGGCAAAACAGACCCTACCATTGAGTCTGAAACATCGAAAAACATTAGGGTAGATATCCTTGCAATCATTAGAGGTCATTTGGTAGCTTAATTAAGCCTTTAGGACATATATAAAGTTAGTCTAGTTTATTCATTTATGTGTTTGGAAATTTAATTTGCCCAAACGGACCCCACTATTGGGTCTAGAATGCCCAAAAACATTAGAAATGTCTCTTCTTGCATTTCCATTGGCCTTTGTTACTGTAGACACCTCATTTTGTAATCTTTGATTGTCTAAAAGCAATATCATAATTTCACGGCGTCCCGAGGACAATTTGATCATTTTTATTGCATATTTGAATAAAACCCTTGATTATGGGTAGTTTTGTCATTTCTGATGAACTACTAAGATATTTCCCAACTAAGGTTATTTTGGTAATTCCTCATATGTTTCATCTCTAGGGGTATTTTGGTCATTTTTCACATCTTTGACCCCCAAGGGCATGCTCATAATTTTGCACAACCTTTTGGTCCTCAAGGGCACTTCTAGAAATTCCTAAAGGTTTCCTATTTCATAAAAGGTCCTCAATGGCACTTCTAACAATTCCTAAAGGCTTCCTATTTCATAAAGGTATTTCTATAATTGTGTCAATAATCCTACCTCTAGCAGGACTCTTCCCGTCAGAGTCCCACCTCGAGTAAGACCCTCTTGCCATAGTCCCACCTCTAGTAAGACTCTCTTGCCCATTGGAAGGTGTTTCGGTAATTTCGGCGCCATTTTTCCTTTCGAATAGCATTTTGGTAATTTTGGCATAGTCCTACCCTCAATGCGACTCTTTGATCACTTGAAGGGCATTTTGTAATTTTTACACCAATTGACCTCTTTGGGGGTAATTTTGTAATTTCGATCCTTTAGTGACAAATTGGGGACATTTTCATGCCTTGAGGGGCAATTTGGTCATTTCAAATGTCTGGTGGTAATATTGTGATTTTCCACCAAATTGAGGGCAATTCGGTGATCTTGAGTGATAGTAGTTCATTTAAGCATAATTAAGACTTTCCATTTTTAGAGTTTTCATAAATCTAATTGCTTGGCATTTCCTTTAGGAGAGATACATTGAATCTAGACATTTGTTTATTTCTTAGAATAAACTCATTAATTTTAGTGCATTAGGTGTGAATTCATTCCATTAGTCCACATGTTAGCTTAGGTGGGATGTAAGATGAATTGTAACCACTCCATTGGTTCACTTATCTAAGTGTACACAAGTTTTGTCAATATACATTACATTTGGTGCATACATTGTGCATATATATATATATATATATTTATATAAATAGGATATGTCTCATACAAATATAGGATAATTATGCTATATATGGGATATATGTTATATAGTTAGGATTATTGAAAAAACTTTCTTAATTATCCCTCATTTTCTTTTTGATTATTTGGGAATAATGTATTTATCTTGCACCTCATTTGGCCCTGCATGTAGTATTCATTTTGATTGGTCATTGCATTTTTTATAATTGATTTAAAAATTGTTTTTATTTCATTTATTTAGGATATTCATTTAATTTTTTTATTTAATCATCTAAATATCACTCAAGACATGATCCTAACCCTCCAATTGTGAGGTTAATTATGGGCCCTTGGATCAAATGCTACCTTTTGGCCTATAAATAGACCCCATTAGTCACCATTTTGAGGACCCACATTGAATAACCTTATGCTACTGATACAACTTTAGAGTTCTCTCTCACTCAGAAGTTCTCTAACTTTCCTCCCTCTCAAGACCAAAGTCCTGTTGAAGTAATGGTCTTAAGTCAAGGAACAAGTCAGAGTTCTGCCCAAGTGACAATTCTGAGTCAACCTTTCCTAGCCGAAGTGTTGTTCAATTGCTACGACAAATCAAGGTAAGTGTTAGATCCTAATTTACTTAGCTTGGCGGCATGAGCATGGGAAGGCATGTCATGCCTTGGCGACATTTCGCCAAATGGGCGGCATAGGCATCAAGAGGCATGTCATGCCTAGGGTTATTCTTGAAAATGGCTAAGTTGGTGGACTTTAGTACTTTTACATAAGTTGGTGCATGTTTTGGGTGACCTTAGCACAAGACATTGCACCTTGGCACAGTTTTGCATGCTTAGATGCACAACAGTTGGGTGGCTGGGCTGATTTTGGTTGCAAGGGACAGTGTCTACTCTTGTCAGTCTGGTAAAAGTCACTTTGACATATATAGGGGGTCACTCCCCTGAGCTGGGTGCTCTTTGGGTGAGCATGGCTTGTGTCCCAGTAAACCTTGGCACCTAAAAGGAAAGGTGGTGGCTTGTCAAAGTAAAGATGATTGTGGGGAATGTGGTAGCTCTACCTTCCACCATCATCGGTGGCGGCAACAAACAGTGGCTTTGACTTGGCTAGTAAAGACCAACCATGAGAGGACATGGTTTGGAAAGATTAGGTCATTCAATGGTGCTTGGGTCATGGGCATGTGTGACATGGCTTGGCAACACATGGTTGGGCGTAGTTCGGGGGCATGGCTCAATGTGCTTGGTTCAGTGGTCCAAGGCAAGGTAGAGTTGGCTTGGGCGTGTGGCTTGGCAGTTGGCGCAGACCTTGACTTATGAGGTGGGCATGACATATGGTAGACCTACACATGGGTGGTTGGCAAGGCAGTTACATGGCAGTTTTGGATAACTCATGGATATGGCAGTTACATAGGCAGACAGTGGAGCATGTGGCTAACTCTATGCGTGACAACAAGGCGGTAGTTATTTGGATGTGCCTTAGTGGCACACAAGGGCCTGAAGACATGTGCAGCAAGTATGGGCAGTTATAGAGTAGTTGCAGAACATGGGAATAAGGCCTTGGGGCGTGTTGTTGTGGAAGTAGTGTTATTAGTGGCAGCATCACATAACCTAGCAGTTGGGGGTTAACAACTACATAGGTGGCACAAGTTGGTTGGTCCAACACTAACCCAGCAGTTAGGGTTGTTAACTACATAGCTAGGTGTGGCTTATGTTGTTATGCCAGCAAAACCCTTTGGCAGTTGGGGGTTCCAATTGCCTAAGTAGCTACTTGTGTGTGCTGCTTATATATTTTGTGCATGCTAGGGTGCAGAACACATAGAATGGTAGCACAATTGTGAGGAAGAAGAATTTGTATAAGTCTTGTCTACAACTTTTAACCGGTGTAGTTTCCTTATTTTTAATAAGAAGTAAAGGTTGGGGTTTTCCCCATAAACACTGTGTATGGCTTTGTTGTGTATGAGTACCATCGTTTCTACTTGATTATGCCTTAGTTTCTGCATTACATTATGTTGTGTAAACTCTGTTGGTGTGTTGGAAGCCTTCTTGCAAGCTGCAGCCTCTTTAGGTGCGTTGTTGGCTAGTCAAGTCGACAAAGACTTGGTGCCGCACAAGCAAAAATTTTGTGCTCTAATTTTAACTTGTAATAGTTGGCATCAGAGCCAATTTGTGGTAAATAGTAGGCACTAAGGCACAACGGGCATGGGTTGCAAGACTCAAAGATTTCGTTGGGGCTCCTTTAACGAATAGGGCATCATCTCTTATTGTTCAGTGTGAGCAAACAGCACTGGAAATGGAGGAATTAAAAGTGAGACTGTAGGACAGGATCTCAGGCATCAATAGACGTCTGAATAAGATGCTCACTGATGTGGATGCTCTAGGAGCCTCTGTAAAGAACACTTTGCCCAACATAGAAGAGGAGATGGGTCTGATCAAGCATGCCATACACTGGACTGACGGGTAGGACAGTGTATAAAAGGCCAAAGTTCCAAAACTAAAGGTGTTCAATGGTGTTGGGACTACCAAGGACCTTGAGAACTTTTTGTGGGATATGAAATAGTACTTTAATGGTGCCCATATGCTTGATAGTGAACGGGTCACCATGACTAGTATGTACTTGGCTGGTGATGCTAAGTTGTGGTAGCGTACTCGCGTGGTGGACGAAGGACAACCAAAAATCAGAGTTTGGGTAGATGTGAAGAAGGAACTCAAAGAGCTGTTTCTTCCCCCCTAACTCGAGTTAGGTGGCTCGAGACTCACTACGATGATTTAAGCACACTAGAATAGTGCATAAGTATGTCAAGGCGTTTAGTTCTTTGATGCTAGACGTGGAGAACATGTCTGAGGAGGACAGACTGTTCAATTTTATATTGGGGCTGCAAGGTTGGGCTCGAGCATAATTGCGGAGATAGGGGGTTCTGTGATACCCTAACCCAAATTGTAACCGAGCGAACCTTGTAAACCTGAGCCGACAGGGCTTTATGTCATGATATCAAAAGGAATGGACGGTTATGAAATTTAAATAGTTTCGAATGTACGGACGATGACGGGCGATGCCCGAGCAAGCCAGGAACGAATATAGAAATAAAAATAAAATAAAAAGAAAAGAAAATAAATAAAATAAAATAAAAATTTATGTTATATATATAGAAGAAATATGGATATATATATATATATAAGTAACCATACATACACCACTTATAACATATATAAATATATAGCATGATATTATGACATATATATAGAGTAGGATATATATATATATGTGAGTGTGTTACGTAGTTAAGTATATATATATATATATATATATATATATATAAAATAGAAGAATTAAAGTAGGGGGAAGGGGGAGGCTACAAAAACAGAAAAGGGAAGGTCAAAGGAGGAGGAAGGAAAGAGAAAAGGAGAGAGAGACAGAGAGAAGGAAAGAAATTAAGGGCGCTGGGTTTTTTCTTCCATAAAGACCAGTGCATGTCTTTGCATGCTTGAGAAAAATAAACAAAAGGAGAAAAGAAGAGCAAGAAGGAGATGAAAAAGGGGAAAGGAGATCAGAGGAAAAGGAGGACAAATAAAGGTAAGCCTTCCATTTTTTTCTGTCTTCTCTGAAATTTCCTTACTATGCATACTGCTTTTTTCTGAAACTGAAACTAAAACACCCAAAGAAATATATGGTTTGAAAGGGTAGGCAAAATGATGAATTTAGGAAGAAATGGGAGAATTTTTTGTGAAGAAATGAGAGAGAAAGGTGGCAAAAAATAATGGGTGGAAGAAAAGTACCCCGATTAAAGCTAAGAACAAACCCAAATGAATTATTGAGGTCTTTATAGTTGATTTGAAATAAAATACATCGAAACTGGGCATCGAAATAACGAGAAAAATCCAAAAAAAAAGTCATCAGATAATGGCTTCTCGCCGAAACAGCCATTGGAAGTGGCTGTTCGGTGGCTATCGGATTACCCAAAGTCGGGTTTGGTAGGAAAAACGGGATCCCTGAAAAATTTGGAATATTTCCATGTTTTTGGAAGTTGGAAATCTCACCGAAAAATCGTCGCTGGTGCCAGAGACAATGCCGGAAAAACGAATGGGAGAAGAAGAAAAAAAAAGGGGGGGGCACAGGTGCACCGAACTGGAGAAGAAAAAAAAAGAGAGAAGAAAAGGAAAAAAAAGGGTGGGACGCATGGTCAAGAGGTTTCGAACCCCTGACCGAATGAAGGAGGGAGCTTTAACACATGAATTGGACCACAGTGCCACTGCCCCTCTTATTAACAAATATGACTTAATAAATATATAATATAATATCATCTTATTAAATTAATTATATTAATTTAATTATGGAAAATAGCCCTGATGTCCAAATTCCACAAATAAATAGTATAAATTTACTATTTTAAACCCTCTGGACCCAATGGTGAGGTCTGTTTCATGAGACGAAGTCCCAAAAAATAAAATACCCAGAGAAACGTTAAAATGACCAAAATGCCCTTGAGTCAAATGTGAGTCAAACGGACTTCGATTAAACTAAGTAAATGGTGAATCTTTATTAATTCAAACATTCTGGACTCAACGGTGAAGTCCTATTTGTGAAACTAGGTCCTGAAAAATAGAAACACATAAAATGATCATTTTACCCTTTTCAGTATAGGGGTCCAAATTGAAAACCGTGAAAGCCTAAACTAATTCTCTTCGACGTCCCAGACTCAATGGTAGAGTCTAAATTAGTTAAAGAGATATGTAGAGTAGCGAGGTGTATAAATTGATAAATGACATTAAAAATGAGACATGTTTATTGGTGTATTGGCAAGTCAAAGGGAAAGGAAAAAGTCACGGAATACTAGGATGCACTGTAAAGCTAAGTGAGGTCCTATCTCTTATACGTGGTTTTCCAAGCCACATTCTTTCTATTACTGCCAAAATTTTATATTCATGTACGCAACCACTATTATTGTTCCATCATTGATATTGTCCTATTTGGTGGATGCTTATTGATTGTTACCTCATAATTGCTTTATTATACTGTGCCTTGAAAGGCCTATCACTCATGATTGCTTTTTCGTACTGTGCCTTGAAAGGCCTATCATTGTATGTTTACTGCATGATATTCCATACCTTATACACTTCTTATGGAATTACGATAGAATCCCAATTTCTGATAAATGCCGAATTTTGTGCTCAATCACAATATCCATCCGATGTTATATGATGGATAGGACCTACGGGTCAAGCCCGTGAACGGACACATGGCAATGATGGCATTTTTATAGAGTGAGTTGAAAGGGCATTTTATATGCATTCATGTTAAGGGGGGTATGTTGGGGCCTCAAAAGACCAAGGGTCTGCCAAACCTTGAACAGAGTAAATGCATCACTCATGTTTGACTGTTATGCTAACGTTTATTGGATTCATAGGATGTTTTCATTTCTCTATGAATAGTTTCATGTTGATAGCTCTTTATTTATTGGACTTGATTGTGACCGGTTTATTGTGGCAGTATATTTATGTTGACTGTGATTATTGTGCTTTTCCCATATTCCTGCTATACCCTTACTTATACTTGTTTATTGTACCTTACTATTCATTAGCCATTGTGGCATTTTTACCGTTAATTGCAACTGTTTCCATGATTGGCTATCATATTCACCCTATGAGTATATATGTTTCCATGTTAACCTTAACCCGTATTGGAGATAGGATTTTACTTACTGAGCTTTGTTAGCTCACCCCACTTACTATTTTTTCAGGTGAGTATGCTACAGAACTGCAGTAGGAGATCAAGAGCTTAGGGAGACAGTTGAGGAGCATGATAGAATAATGTAGTCTCTCCCATGTACTCACCACCTAAGAGTGGTTGTATGTTATGTTTATGTCAGTTTACAGTTTTCAGTCATTGAACAATATTTTGTATTAAGGCTTCCGCTAATTTACTATTAAGTTACATTATATATTGTTGTCATTGATACAAAGAAAAGAAAAAGTAGGGATGGCCATTGGGTCGGCCCCGTGACACGAGATCCGCATAGGGTGGGTTTCGGGTCGTGATAAGTTCGGGACCTCCCTAGTGCCACAGCGACAACAGACAATTTGGTGGACTTGTCCTTTGATAAATCTATTTCTACCATCAACAAGCCAAAGAAGTTTGACAAGTCTTCCAGTAAAGCCAAAGACGGTGGGACAAAATTGGACAAGGTCAAGGTAGAGGCAACAACTCAAAGAAAGTATTCAGGCTGCTTCATATGCAAGGGACCGCACCATATGTGGGACTATCCATCAAGGGAAAAGAATGCTGCAATGGTTTATGACGGCTCAAGAGAAGAGACCTCTGATGTTGAAGCATTTATTGCAGTTTGAATAAACCCATTGGTGTTGTTGAATAGCATTCAAGGTGAGGATGGCCGGCACTCAAAAAAGTGAAGAATGCAAAACAAGGGTGTGTTGGCTATGGAAAAAGGCCTTCATAGCCCTTAAACTACTAGAAAAAAAAGGGCTCTTCTAGTTATGGTTCTTCCAACAACTTATGCAAAAGTTGGTACTACAAAGGTGCAGTTGTGATGACTTAGTATCCAAGGCACCTTGATTTCGATTAAGTGTTGTGTTGTGGTTGGCAGACATCTTTGATGCAGCAGATTGGGGAATAGTGACGACCGTTTGGGCTTGGGATGGACCAAGCATGGCCATGAACAGGGGTGTTTGTGCCAGCTTTTAATAGAAGTCATGTAACACCCCAGACTTAATTATTAAATTATGTAATGAAAAACTCTTTCTGAAATCTGATCTAGCATTTAACTGTTTAAATTCAACTGTTTAACACTGACAAAACCCATGTTAGCTGATTTCAAAATTCTGAGAAATTGATTACTGTCACTGAACCCTTAGACACTGAAGCTAACCTAACTAGGAGTTGACCGGAAGAAACCGCGTCGGGAAATAAGCTACAGAATGAAAGTTAGGAAGAAAACAGTGAAACTGCATTAATGCGCAGCCAAACAGGGCCTAAGCCCGAAATATGGGAAAAAGACCAAAAATGTGGCCAAGAGGATTTGATCCCTTGACCAACCTAAGCAGAATTTGGGTTACCAAAAAATTTACCAACTAAGCTAAGAGCACCTTTGTGCATATATATGCAAAGATATATAATTAAATAGCAATCAGATTTGGCCTCTCCCCAAAGTGACCAATAACCAAGCATGCAACACATCAGCATGCATCACCCTATGCTATAGCCCATCATGCCTATCCCACCATGATTACATCTCCTCCCAACCAAATTGCATGCAAACCCATCATGCACTTGGGGGAGATGAAACATCAAGAAAAGAAATCTGATTATTGATATACAATCTCCATATATGCATGGAGGAAAGATCAGAACTGTAGAGAGGAAGTTAGAGAGAGAAAGTGGATTAGAGAGAGAAAGTTAGAGAGAGAAAGCTTGAGTTGTGGGAATCCATTGAAGGAGCTTAGAAGAAGCTAGAGGCTGGAACTGAGGGGCTGCACGACTGAGAGGGGACCCAAATCCAACCCTTGAAGCTCCTGCTCGAGCTCAACAGTGAAGAGACCACTGTTCAAAGGCCAGTATTCAAAAACTTTTAAAAAAATTTCCTGCTTTATTTAGCTACTGTTTTATAGATTTAAGACTGTTAATGCATGTGTAGAAGATTAATAATCAAAACTGGGTTGTTTACGAATGATTTGAACCCATAAAACTGCCCAAAAACCCAAACCCGTAGCAAACTGCCATTGATGGACCTTGAGGTTGCAGGTCTGATCCGACCTCAACCAACCGAACCTTGGATGATCAAAACATAAAATAGGACTTTGTAGAACCTTGGAAAACCCCAACCGCAACCTAGAAACCTAGGTTGAGACCCCCAAAAATGACATTATTCTTTTCGGCCCAAAAATGAATCCTTCGAATTTGGCCCCTAAACTGAGATTGGTAAATTGGGAAAGGAAGTACACGTTGTAAGGGTTGCAGAGGACCAAACCTCATGCAAAATGGTGGAGAAATAAGGCTGTATGACCCGACTGTAACTCTCCACGATAATCCGTTAGAACAGGCCCCCATTGTTGAGTTTGAAGCTTGAAATTTATGCCAAATGAACGACATTACTCTCAGAAGCCTTTTGGAACAAAAACCAGTGAGAATCGTTGCTTAAAACCCCACGAATTTGAGAGAGAAATTTCTGAAATTTCTAGGGCAACAGTAGCCCTATACGGGTAGGGACGATGAACAGTAACCAGGTCATGGATCGGGTCTTCGGGTCGGGCCCCGACCCGAATAAAAACGGATATGAACCATAACCTAAACTGTGTCGTTTTGGTACTGTTAAATTAAAATTTAAATTGTAGGGCTGACGTCATCCTGACGTCAGCACATTACCCTGAATCGGATTGGACCGGTCCGGTTCAATTGCATAAGGACTGAACCCTTTGGTTCAGTTTAAATCTTTTGAAAAATTACATAAAGGCCCCAACAGTTTTGGGAAATTTGACTCTGGCCCAGATTCTGAAATTTTAATTCATTTATACCCCTGATAATTTAATAAATAATAAAATAAATTATTTAATTAATTTATTAATTAAATAAAAATGACCAAATTACCCCTAGGTCATTAATAGGTCAAATGAAGTCCAAATAAGTCAAATGAATAGTGTATTTTCACTATTTCAAACATTCCGGACTCAATGGAGGAGTCCGATTTGGGAAATTAAGTCCCAAAAAAATACAAACACGTAGGAGTAAATGACCATACTGCCCCTGATGATGCCCGAACCCAAATACAACTAAAAGGTAGTTTATTTTGACTATGTCAGACATTCCGGACTCAACGGTAAGGTCCGTATTAGCAGATGAAGTACCGAAAAATATGACACATGAAATTACCAAACTGCCCCTGACACTGTTTAGAACCCAAACAAAGTCTGATTGAGACGAAACTGAAAACAATAGAAACCCTAACACGTATGGGACTATACACGTGATCGGATGATGAATCGGAATCAAACTTCACAACTGTAAAATGACCAAAATACCCCTAGCCCTGTATCAAGTTAGATAACATCCGAATGAACTAAGAACTAATCCAAGGAAAGCTTAAATAATGTCATGACCAGACTGCCTAGAGGTAGTACACATCCTGACGTCTTGGGATTTTGCTATAGGATAAAAAACTCAAACCAGTCATGGAAGGGAAAAACAAGAAATTTACCATTATGTCTAAAGCCGAAAGACTAGCTGACAAGAAGCAACAGGAGTTCATGCGACAACTATTGTGGCAACAAAAGATTATCGAACGGCACATAAGGATAGCCAAAACAACCGAGGTAGTCTCCGTTCGACCGTTTATATACAAAATCCGTACCTAAGGCAATGGTCGCAGAGGCTAAATTAAAGAAACAGGAAGACACGGAAACCCTGAAAGAGTGGGTGCAAAGGTGAATTTCAATTATCATAAAAACACATAGACAGCGAGATAGTCTAACTCAGGTTAAATTTTGAATTAAACCAAGTTAAGATTCATGTGAGATTTACGAAATGTTCATAAATTTTCTAGGATAAAGAAGGATAAGAAGAAGAGAAAGGCTTCTCAGTTAAGTCCCGTTACCGCACAAGGTGAGTAACCTAGACTCCTGAATTGGTGTATAAGTACACCGTCTAGTTATTGTATTTTTAAATACTGTACTGTACTGTTCCTACTGATATACTGTCTTTCATGCTTCTACTCAATGCATGACTATATTTTACCCTGTCTGATTTCACTGCTCCGTACTGAAATAAAACTATCCCTGTTTTTACTAAAAGAGCAACTGATTCATGGTACCAAATTCAGCCTTGAGCACTACATGAGCATATTGCACTGTTTGAATTGTGTATACTGTACTGTTATCCTGTTATACTGTTTTGCCCTGCTCATTATTGAACTGTTCTGTTGCTCTGATGTTTTGACTGTATTCCTGTTTTTAAATATTGTTCAAATATACGGATTTAACTATATCCTCTGAAATGCCTGATTCAACCACCTGTTTTATAAACAACAATGGTTTGAAACCCATGACAGGGGACCCGTGTTACTCACTGGGCTTTTTAAAGCTCACCCCTTCCCTAACATTTTTCAGGTGAGGGACATAGCAATCAGGATTAGCGGGTTGGAGACCCGGAGCACTATTTTGAAGAACTCATGAATTAACCATTTTTGTACCTAACTCCATTTTTGAATATGATGTACTGAAACCTAAGACTCGTATCTTTTGTAGGACAATGATGTAATAGTTAACCATGGATGTATTAATGGCTCTGCCAAGGTGTTATGCATTCCCTTAGTTCCGCTGCAACTTATATTAATTGAATGCATTGTACTTGGATGTTACTGATGAATGGCCTGTGGTTAGGATTACCGTCGGCATTTTGACTTCAAAAAAAAAAAAAACCGATGGGTGCCTAACTGGCCGGTTGCATGCCCCTAATCCGCACAGGGTGGGTAAGGGGGATGTGACAAGTCAAGAGCAGTGTCATGCTCAAAACAGTGGTTGTGTGGACTCAAAACAGTGGTGTTCGTGATAGCAGCAACAGTTGATGAATTTTGGTTGTTTATGGGAGAGGCATGAGACAACTGTACAACTGGACTTGTTGGGTTCCAAGTTGACTACAAATAGAAGAAACTTCAGGAAGTTTCAGTGTACTTGGGGTGGCCAAGTTTGTGATCTGCAGTGGTGAGGAGTCAATGTAGAATTATGTTGTTTGGGGGCCGTTTTAGGCGTAGTATGTGTTTTCCAAGTGAAGTGAGTGGACTTGCAACATTGGTACATGATCCAATGGGGACATCAGCTTTTTCAACTAAGTGTGGCTTGTTAGACCCTAATTTACTTGGCTTGGCAGCATGGGCATGGGAAGATATGTCATGCCTTGGCAGCATTTGGCCAAGTGGGTGACATAGGCATGAGAATGTAACACCCCGACCCGATTAAATAATAATTAAGTCACTAATTTTTAATTAGTGACCTTAAAAGGAATCATTAAGGAATTTAAACGGGAAACAAACGACAATTCCGAAAGAATAGTTCCAAGACCTTAAGTAACGAGGTTAATTCCGAAGAGAAATAATCTACGGCTATGATTTACCAAATCAAAACATGAAAGAGAAAATATTAAATCACAAAGTGAAAATAATGCAAAAAGTTAAAATAAATAAATTAAATGCCAAACAAGGCATAAGGGGGAAAAATAGCAAAAAGGGAACCAAATTGTGAGGCCAAGGGGTTTTGAACCCTTGACCCAAAAAGGGGCAAAGTTTTAAAGCCCAAAAAGAATACCACTTGGGCTGCCCACTTTTTGTGTCTTCTATTGCAAGTTATATGTATATATGTATAAAGTAACAAGGCCCCACCTCCCAAATTGGGCAATGGCCTTTCATGCAACCAAAAGAATTCTTTTAAAATGAAAACAATAAAATAGTAAGTGATATGATTATAAGTGTTGTGTGTGGGTAACCTCAAAATCAAAAAACCAGAATACAGGAGTGAAAGTGTGTGCTCGGGTAGAGAGAGAAAGTAGAGAAAGAGAAGCCTAGAGAGAGAAAGTGAGAAGAGGAAGAAGAAGGAAGGACTGTGTGCATGGCTGCCTGACCTAAAGAAGATTCACGATCCAAACAAAAAAAAAAGGAAGGAGGGGCAATCCACTGTAGGGTAAAATTCTAACTCACCATTTCTTTTTCTCTCTAGAAATTTCTCATGCATACAACTGTTTTGGGTTTTTTTTTGGCATGCTTGACCTTAAAACAGTGCCTTATGTGAGGGAAGGTAACAAGAAGCCACGTTAGGATAGTCAGACAGCCCTAAAAGCAGTGACCCAGACCCTGACCACCATTGACAACCAACCTCAAGGTCAGTCTGAACTTACCTAGTAAGAACTGATTTTTAAGCATCGGACCTTAAACTAGATCCCATAGGGTTTACAATGCGACAGGAACTAGGCCAAATGGCTAAAAAACGAGCCTTAAAACCTGAGTTGCAAGTCTCGGGCATGAGACCCAGCCCCTGTTTTAGACTCATATTCCCTGTTTTTGGAATGAGGATCAAGCCCCCTTTCCATGACGGTCACAACAAGACAAAAAACCAACTGATTTGGTCCAAAAATGAACACACACGACCGAGTTGCAGGTCTTGACTGCCGAACCCTTAAGCGCGATTGTGAGCTCAAATCGAGCTCTCAAATGAATGCTAAAATGCTAGCCTGGCCCCCAGGAACTCGCAACACCCAAAAGCAGAGTGATTTAGTGACTGAAACCTCACGAAATTGAAAAGATTTAAAATCGGGAATTAGGGCAACACAGGGGAAGAAGAGAGGAAGAAGATGAACAGTGCGAGGCTCGGTTCAGGTAGGTTTCGGGTTCGAATCGGGACCCAACCCGTTGCATAAATGGGTTTACGTGAAACTACGCCGTTTTGATTTAGAATATTTTAAATTTTAAAATTTAGGGCTGATGTCATCATTACACATTGAACAGGCCAAACCGGTTGGTTCAGTGAAATAGTGGACCGGTTCACTTATAAATAAAATAAACCCTTTGGTTTATTTTAAATATTTTGAAGAATTGCATTCTGGCCCCCAGGAAATTCTAAAATGTCATTTGAACCCCAACTGTTTTGAATATTCCTATTCTGGCCCATATTTTTAAAAGAGAAATTCAAATGAGCCCCTGGAAAAATAAATAGTTAATAAAATAATTTATTTAATTATTTTATTAATTGGGATAAAATTACTATTTTACCCTTGAACATTAAATGAGTCAAACGAAGTCCAAATAAAATAAATGAATAGTATATTTCTACTATTTTGGGCATTCCGAACTCAATGGTGGGGTCTAGTTTGAGAAATTAAGTCCCGAAAAATACAGACACATAAATGTTAAATGACTATATTGCCCCTAATACATTACAAAACCCAAATGAAGTCCAAATTGGACGAAATTGATACCGATAGAAGCCCAAATAATTGTGAACTTGGATATATGACTAAATAATGATTCGGGGTCAGAATGTCATAAAATATAAATGACCAATGTGTCCTTGTGATCAAAAGCAGATACCAAATGAAGTCCAAAAGACTTAAAAAAAATTACGTATAAGATATGTGGAATATTCTAAGGACCACGATAGGTCTGGGGCAAGAAAAATAAATTACCATTTTGCCCCTGCATATGCCCAAAGCTAAATAAAAAGACGAGAGGGTCTAAATTGACTTTCTTCGACGTTCTGAACCCAACGGTGAGGTCCAAAACACCACAATAGGTACTGAAAAATAAGTCACGTGAAAAATAAAAATTTATTTAGTCACCATTAGTAGACCAGTAAGACCAATCCTAGGAAATTAGGATACGTCGGGTCTAAGATTAAATGAAGAGCATCAATTTAAAGACAATTTGAAGTAAATGAGCAATTAATTGAACTCTTGATAAATTTGATTTTTAGGAATTTCGAAGGGGAAAAGGGAAAGCCACCAGTAGTGCCGACCTAGGAGAACAAGGTGAGTAACCTTGTATTTGAAGTGGAGATTTAACTCCATCTATTTGAAGAAGTTTTAAGTTCAAGTTATGTGAAGCATTTGAATATCAAATTCAGTCTTTATATGATTGTTGTTTCAAAATATTTTGTTATGACATGCTCCGTAAATGTTTTTATATAGTTCCTTTCTTAGAAATATTGAGCATGTCTGAGTAAAATGCCGATTTCCTTAAATATTCTGAATTTGATTATTCCAAGTATTTGAAGTCCTATTGCAGAAGTTATATATTTCATGTTTTAAATACTCATGAAAAGTATCTATTGAAGAAGCCATGTGATAAATGTTTTATAAGATAAATGGTACTTAAGTACCACATGTGACGTTGAAATCCTTTGGGATTCAACTATGACACGAAGAAATGCCCGGCAACAGGATCTAATCCCCCAAGCAAATGAGATATCTCCATTGTAGCATTGCAGTAAAATGGGAGTCTGGTTTGAAATAGATTCCACCTAATTAAAGAGAAAAGATGACAAACGCTTTTCAAAATGGAAGCAGATTTTTACCCTCATTTTTATCACACATGTTTATATGCTTTTGAAGTGCATATACTCTACTTGAAGAAATGTATGTTTAGCTTGAATACTTTAAATGTTTCAAAGCTATCTGTTTTAAGAATGCATATACTCTGTATTCTAAACGTACGAGCAATTGGTAGTGAGTATTTTATAAACTCTCATGTGTTAAGCCACTGCCAATTGAAAACCTCATGACAAATACAGGAATTACTCACAAGCTTAGATTAGCTTACTTAAATTTTTATCCGTCCCCCTTTCAGGTGATTCACGGCAGATCTGATTTTGATGTTGATGATGATAAGTCTGGCCGTTTGGGAAGATATGTTTAAGTAGTTTCTTTTGGGAAGCCCTATGAACTCTAATAGTACATTTTGTATTAGTAGACAGTGTAAGAATGTGTATTAAGCCTCTCAGGGCAATGGACATGTAATGTTATAAAGTCTTTAAGTTTTTAGTTATGCTCTAAATGTATGATCATGTATACGACAATGTAAAGAGCGGCAGTACCAGATGGATGTGCAAATTTTGAAATGAGAAAAAGAAAAGAAAAAAGTTTTTCACGCTTCCGCAAACCACATGTCGCACATCTATTCGATACCGCTGCTTATGTAAGCCTTGCCTCAGACCCCCGGGTCTACAGGCGGCGGTCCCGACACGAGGTCCGCACAGGGCGGATTTCGGGTCGTGACAGAGGAGGTATGGCATGTCTTGGTTATGCTTGAAAATGGCTAAATTGGTGGACTTTGCTACTTTGACATAAGTTGGTGTATGTTTTGGGCGACCTTAGCATAAGACGGTGCACCTTGGCATGCTTAGATGCACAGCAGTTGGGTGGCTAGGCTGATTTTGGTTGCAAGGGATAGTGTTAACTCCTGTCAGTCCAGTAAAAGTCACTTTGACATATATAGGGGGTCACTCCCCTAAGTTGGCTGCTCTTTGGGTGAGCATAGCTTATGTACTAGTGAACCTTGGCACCTAAAGGGAAAGGTGGTGGCTTGTAAAAGTAAAGATGGTTGTGGGGCATATGGTGGCTCTACCTTCCACCACCATCGGTGGTGGCAACAAATGGTGGCTTTGACTTGGCTAGTGAATGCCAACCATAAGAGGATATGGTTTGGCAAGATTGGGTTATTCAGTGGTACATGGCTCATAGGCATAGCATAGGGTTCGGCCTAACATGCCAAGTAAGTCCAAGACATGTGTGACATGGATTGGCAACACATGGCTAGGCATGGTTCGGGGGCATGGCTCAGTGTGCTTGGTTCAGTGGTCCTAGACAAGGCAGAGTTAGCTTAGGTGTGTGGCTTGGCAGTTGGCACAAACCTTGACTTATGGGGTAGGCATAACATGTGGCAAACCTACACATGGGAAGTTGGAAGGGCAGTTACATGGTAGTTTTGGCTGACTCATGGACATGGAAGTTACATGGGCAGACAGTGGAGCGTGTGGCTAATTTTGTGCGTGACAGCAAGGCGGCAGTTATTGGGATGTGCCTTAGTGGCACATAAAGGGCTGAAAACATGTGCAGCAAGTATGGGCAGTTATAGAGCAGTTGCAGAATATGGGGATAAGGCCTTGGGGCATGCTATTAGTGGCAGCATCATATAACCTAGTAGTTAGGGGTTGACAACTACATATGTGGCACAAGTTGGTTGGTCTAACACTAACCCAACAGTTAGGGTTGTTAACTGCATAGCCAGGTGTGGCTAATACTGTTGTGCTAGCAAACCCCTTTGGCAGTTGGAGGTGTTAACTGCCAGAGCAGTTACTTGTGTGTGTGTTGCTTATATATTTTGTGCATGCTAAGGTACAGAACACATTGAGTGCTAATGCAATTGTGAGGGAGACGAATTTGTATGAGTCTTGCCTACAACCCTTAGCTAGTATAGTTTACTTATGCTTAATAAGAAGTAAAGGTTGGGGCTTTCCCTATAAAGACTGTGTGCGACCTTATTGTGCATGAGTTCCCTCATTCCTACTTGATTGTGCCTTAGTTTTTGTATTACATTGTGATGTGTAAACTCTGTTGGTGTGTTGGAAGCTTCCTTCTAGGCTGCAACCTCTTTAGGTGCATGGCTGGCTAGGTTAAGTCTGCAGAGACTTGGCACCGCACAGGCAAAAATTTAGTACTCAAATTTTACCCTATGACAATAAGCTTCTCAAACCCTTACTAGTCATTTTACACGATTGATCTCCCTCTTCTATCACTCTTGATAAATTAAGGTAAATCGGTAGAACTGCGTGACTTTGATTCCGTCTTTGGATGGATACGTAGGAAGCATACAGGCCCAAGTCAAAACTATTTTCCGTCACCCCTTTTCTTTATTTTCCTTCATTCAGTCTATTTGTTTGATCATCACTTCTATCACGTTATTCTACTTTTCCATCACATTTTCTTTTCTTATACTTAATGATTGAGCCTTGTAATTGAATGTTTGAGGCCGATCCATTCGAACTAGGTCAAGTGGTGCCTAACTCCTTCTCACTTCGTACCTTAGCCCCCAAGCCTATTTTCTTTGGTTATGCATTTTTAGTGCTTTATTTATTTTGACCCGTGTAAAAGGGCCTTTTAGAATGTAATTAGGAAACTAAGCTATATAACTTCCTTTATTTTATTTCTTTATAGTTTTCCTTTGTTTACATTCTATTGTAACGTGTTTACTTGTTTCTTACCCAAAAAAAAAAATTGGTGACTCGTCATTTTTCTCTATCTCTCTTAAATGTGTTCCCTCCCACTTTTAAGGAAAGAGATAGTTGGGATCCCCTTAAATCCACACAATGGATTTTTTCCTGTACAGTTACACTATTTTTACACCTAGGGATAAAATAGTAATTTTACTCAATTATTTAAGGGTATTTAATCATTTTTAATTAATTTCTGAAGACATCCATAATTTCTCTAAGATGCTAGGGTCTATATACAATTTTTAAGAACTCCGGTTTATTCCAAATTGGCCTTAAACCCACCGGTTCAGTGGCTATAATAGAGAACTGGTCTAGTTTCTATTAATAATCATCAGGTCCAACCATCAACCAAGTGAACTGGCGCGCAACTCCTGCAAACTGACTGGTCTGGTCCTGTTTAACATATCACACATGAGTTGTCACGTCCCAAAAACTTAATAGCCCAATAAGACAAGCTAGTCGACATTTTTGTTAAACAAAATAATAATATTTTATTAATTTTTATAATATCGATCTTCACTCTTCAATTACATCATCATCTCCCCATAGTAAGGGTAAATTAATAAATTGGATCTAAGTCCATAACCTATAATCTCCCAAGCTTGTCCAAAATAAAAATATCAAGTTCTTAGTTTTACAATTCCAAATTTAATTAACATGAAATAAATTATGTCACGACCCAAGACCCATCCTATGCGGATCTCGCATCGCGAATGCCCCGGCCCGACTCTGTGTGCCGAACCAGGACTGGCTCAACTTGCTACACAATCAGTGCTACTAACATGCAACTACTAAAATGCGGAATAAATAATTAAAAGCTGCATGTAATACATAAAGTGTTTACAAAATGCGGAATACAAAATTACTTAATACAACTGTTCATCCCCAAGACGTGGATAACAAGGGAGAGCTATAAGACTGTCCGTACTAAGTATTACACTGCAACTTCAAAAGTAAATGTCCACCTCCTAGTTATCAAGTTCTAGGGTCTGTTCTCGAAATCTGTGCCTACAAAAAGTCGTGTAGTATCTGATGAGCTATGAAAACTTAGTAAGTAGTCATTTACTCTGCCATGTGTACAAGGGTATAAAAGAATGCTAGCCAGTCAATGAATATATAACTCAATATCAAGTGATGGAAATCAAATGATAAGGAAATGGAACTGTTATGCCAACAATATCATACTGCTACAGTCATGAGCTATATTAAGTATGGAATGTAAGCACTGTACTGAAAGTTGTAAAATCTCATGATCATTCAATAATAATATAACATGATCAAGCTATGAATATCAACAATAAAGGATAATGATATCAACTAAAACTGAGATGCACTGGTAGGGCCCGGTTACCCCCTGAGCTAGTATTCAGATCCGCTCGGGCTGTATGAATACTATTCTGTGTACACTGTAACTGTACGTCCCATGCCTCGCATAGCAACGTAGTAGATGTTCCACTCGGAACCTGGACCCGAAGGTCATAATAGCATTAGAATAGAAATGTGATGGAACACAAATCTGGCACTAATAATATATCGGGATCATGCTATCTTCCACGGAGGGTATAGTGGAATCATAACTGATTCTAGGCAATTTGTCGTAACAATAGTTTTCGAGGCTATGATTACTAGACTACTTAGAATAAATCTGTTTGGCCCTTGCGGCCCCAGGTACAAGTGTACAAAAAGAAATCTGTGCACAAGTGTACAATCATGATCAAGATATATACAGAAATCAATAACTATCTTCCACATGATAGGGCAATATCAATGTGGCTAAATAAACACTGGTGTGTATATACAGAATACAATAGACAATATATATATATACAAGGAACTATGACATGGCTGGAAATGTAACACATGCAGAGATCGGATTTTACTTACCTTTTACTGTTTATGAAATAGAAGGATTTAGACTGCTTGTTCTTTGCCCTTCCGTGTTCCTAAAATTCATGAAACACGTCTCAGTCTATTGTTACTTGGATTATGCTATTCATCAATTTCATGCCTTTGTGTCTTAAGTTCCTCTTTTATGAAAATAAACTCTACTATTAAGTTCAGAATGTCGAAGAAAGTTCGTTTAGGCTTTCACGGAATTCAATCTGGATATTTGTGCTAACAAGGGCAAAATGGTCATTTTGCACTTTTATGGGTCTTTTATTTTTCGAACCTCGTCTCGCGACACGGACCTCACCATTGGTCTCAGAAGGTCCAAGATAGTCAAAATACACTAATGACTGTCTAATTTGAACTCCGGGCTATTTTTCTATTTTTAAATTAATTAAATTAATTAAATATTATAATTATATAATATATATATATATAATTTGGTGGAACAGGTATCACGGGTGATACCTGTCCAATTGGTTCGGTCTTACAACTTCTTAAACCTGGTCCTGTGTTCGAACCTTAGGGGCTGCGCCCTTTTTTCCTTTTTCCTATTTATCATTTCTAATATATACACATTTATTGGGCCAAATATGAGCACAGGCTTTGCCTATCTCAGTGGTCTGGGCTTGGGCCTATACTCGACCGATCTTGAGTTCGATCCGTAGGGGTACGCCCCTGCGTATTTTTTTTCTAATTGATTTGAAACCAAACACTAGACAAGGGCCCAAAATCGGAATAGTGTATCACCACCCCTATTAAATCCCTGTTTTAATTTCCGAAACCCGTAGCCAAACGGTCCCATTTCAACTTAAACTTAAAATGGTTTAAACTCAAAACGACGTAGCTTTGGCCCAGTCAGCACCCAAACGACGTCGCAGCCTTTATACTGTTCACTGTCTTCCCCGCTTTTCAAGCGAAGCTCCGGTAGGTTTCCGTCGCCATCTCCGACGACGGTGACCTAATTCCGGTCGGATTTTAACAGTTTTAAAATGTCATTTTCTCCAAATTTTCATGTAGATCTCATATTTAACATTTGTTTTGAATTTCATGTGCTAAATCCTCACGAAACAGCCATGAACCGTAGCTCTGGCCGACTGAGGATTTCCATTTTTATGCCGATTTCTCCACTGTTTTTACTCCCTTATTTTTCTATTTGTTTGTTGTACATTATAGGGTTGTTTCTAGGCAATTTAAACAAAGCTTCATACATAAAATATTGAGAAACCCGAAACCACGTTAATACCTTACAACTACCTTATTCTCCTTCATTTCTAACTCATTTTAGTTGATTCTTTTTGCTACTTGATCTATATTTCATGCTTATCAAAACCCAAAAGTCCAAACCAAACATCATGCTGTTTACAAATTTAAAACAGAAGGTAAGCATAGTTCACTTATTTGTGACTTCTCGGTGTAGCTCCTCTCTATCCCTTCTGTTCCGACTTTTGGTTCCTTATGTATCTCTCACTGTTTCTCTGCTTCGAACTCAGCCTCTCAAAACAGTCTACTCTCTCTTTATTCCCTTCTCTTACGCAATACCCATATATATATATATATATATATATATATATATCTTACCCACAAACACACTCCACCACCCAGTCTCTTCTCTCTTTTCTCTCTCTCGGTTCTCCCCCTATTTCCTAACTTTTCTTCTAATTTCTTCCCTTTCTTTTGCTTCCATTTATTTGTTGCTTGTAATTGTGTCATATGTATGTCATACTTTACACACAAATGTGCCCACACAATGCCAGCCGAATCTACCCACAATTTGTCCAATTTCCCATCACTCCATCCATATTTCAATCAGTCACTTGTTGCTCCTTTTATGTGTATATTCATACATACATACATATACATATATGACATGCATATATATATATATACACCTTCCTATGTACATGCATAATACACATAATTATACACACACTTACACATTGTACCACACGTGCATACACTAATTTATGAATGAGTATACATATGTATGCATGGGAATGCGTGCATGCACGCATTTCGAGGCATATTTCTGACTGCTCGGGCATTGCTCGTCACTAGCTGTAAAACCGATACCGTTTATATTCTAAAATCGTTCAGTACATGTGATATCAAAATATAGAGCTTAAACAGCTCAGTTTACAACTGATAGTACACTCCTCGACTCGATCTACCTCGGTATACGTGCTAACCCGAGTCGGGGTATTACAAATTACATCTCTAATGACAAAAGAGCATATGCTACAAAATAAGTATCCTAAAAAAAAGTCATCAAGTCATCAAGCTTCGGGCTCCATCCCATTTCCTGAAACCAGTAGGAGGTTAGAACAATGCCCTGTAGGAGAATCTAACAAAAGGGAAAATGTGAATGGTGAAAGTGGATGCTTGTGCTAGAGTAGTGATGTTCAACATGCCAATTCTATTATGCACATCAATTATTAGCATTAAATAAAATTATAATTTATATCAAATTACAAGAAGCTATCACAAAGTTATCACAAGCATATACCAATTTTTCCCTCTCAAATCCTTTATTTATTTATTTATTTATCAAGCCATTTTACTACCAATCAAGTTGCTACTAAAAATTTACGATCAACCCCAATATGGACCCATAGTATCCAATTAGCAATTCTAACCCAAAGGACCAAGGCAAACTCCCGTGTAGGTTGATGGATAAGGCTGAAGGGAGACACAATCCCAAACACAATGTATTTTCGGGTCATAAATACCAACTAGATTAGCATATCAAGTCACCAAGAAAAAATATCTATATAGACACACCAAACCTCCCACACTCTATTTTTTCTCCCAACTCCCTCTAATAGTCAAGTTCAATAAGACATAATAAGTGTTTCCACAAGACACATTTATTAAAAAAAATAATTAGTAGCTAAACATCAAGTTAAAATAACCAAAGAATTTATATTGTCATTTTAATGGACATTTAGTATGCATGCTTCAATATTTATGACCATATAATCAACATATGTGAAAATAGCTATCATGTACTCAACATCATTCATTTTTAATCTACTTTGAACACAAGAGATTATTGTGAGAGATAAAAATAACATTTGCCATGTAGTATATCAAGATTATGGGTCACTAATGAAATATAGAACATACTAAATATTTCTAATATTAACAAGTAAAAAAAATTATGAATATCATAAAATAATCTCGTAAACATCACATTTTCAACCTTAGGTTAGAAACCCCTACCTCTTAGGTTGATGTAGTAAAACTCTAGAAAATCTCCCTTAGTATCCTTGAAATATTCCGCCTCCTAAGAGCTGTAAATATGATGTAGAGTTTGGAATACATGATGTCCTAACTGTTCATAAGTTATTCTACCATTTATGAGATGGTCTTAATGAAAATGAAGAAGATGTGTTGGGAAAGAAGATTATTGGCCAAAAGTTTACAAGGAAGAAGGAATAAGGAAGAAGAGTTGTGTTTTGTATGGTTTCATAATATAGGAATACATATACATAAAATTTGAAATTTTGTAATATCCTGACCCGGGATACTGGGTCATATGACACGTATTATGAGGTTATGAAAAATAATGCATGAGATTGATGAAAGATGCCAAGAACAAACAAAAATAAGGATAGAAATTAATTAATTTAAATATGATCCATTAATTTAATATACAAGATTTGTTTAATATACAAAATTTATCAAATTATAAGATGAACATTGATTTATTTCAAAATGAATGAATTAAGTGCCAAACACATGAAATACACATGATGAAAATACATTGTGTGTATATATGACCAAGTGTGCATGTATATACATATGCACCTACATGTATGTGTACAAGTATGATTATATATCTATGTATATATATAATATGAATAAAACCCAAAATATCTAAAGTAAGTGTGAACAGTGTATAGGTGTGTGTGTGTGTGTGTTCTCATGTGTAGTAGTAGTGTGTGTGTGTGTGTATATATATGATATACATATATGTTACAAAATATCATCACCCATTTAATGTAAAGGTTAATGTGGAAGAGAGAAATTTATGAGATGGGATAGGCAGCCGAAAATGGGGACTGAAATTGGGAAGGCTAGGAGTAGGCTGCAAACGTGTAGAGAGAGAGAGAATGGAGGAGAGAGAAAGAGAGAGAGGTCGGTGGATTTCTCTTTAAAGTAAGACATGCAATGCATGCTTGCTTGGTACGAAAGGAAATTCAAAAAGGGATAAGGAAATAAGGAGCTAAGGAAGGGATACAGAGGTAGAAGAAAAGGGAAAACCAACTCAAAAAGGTAAACCCATGAAAACGTTTCACTTTCTCTCTCTAAAATTTCCCTATGTATAAACTGATTTAAGCTTTGATTTTATATATGTGACATTTAGAACATGTTTAGAATCATACAGACATGAAATTAGAGCTTAAGAAACACTGAAAAAGTGCAAACTCATGAAAACTGCCATGGAAGGACCTTGCTTATAGCAGGTCTGAACCCATGGCAACCAAACTGAGTTTGGTGTAATGAGACTACAAGAAGACCCTAAGGGTGTTCTAAAAACATATAGCCACGATCAAAAAACTCAAGAAAAGCCCTCCAAATATCAAGTTACAAGTTTGGGTTTCCAAAAAAAATCTCACAAACTTGATGTTAAACCTACCTTTATGAATGGAAAATGAAACTACATGAAAAATGAATCGCAACGGATCAAACCCCAAGGGTTTTAGCTCAAAACTGAGCATATACGACCGACTTACAAGTCGGATTATTAAAGCTTGGACCAAGCATCTGAGCTATATTCGAAGCTCTAAATCGATGTAAAAATATGCCATAAAGTATTAGGAAGTGTTCGGAAAAGAAAACAGAGGAAATGGACTCTCAAAACATCACGAAACTGAATTGTAAAAATTAGGGTTTCGGATGAATAGTGTCGACCCTTGTGGGGAAGATGACACTGTTCGGGTCAGGTTGAAAAACGGGTCGGACTTCGGGTCTGGGTAATATCCGGATCCAAATGAGTTACGGGTTATTTGAAACGGCAACGTTTTAATTTTAAATTTAAACTTTAGGGCTGACGTCATCTTGACGTCAGCATTACGTATAAAACTGGATAAACCGGTTGGCTTACGAATGGACCGGAGCGGTTCACTTGGATTTAAACCAAACCCACTGGTTTTTTTTGATTTATTTAAAATGAAATAAACCAAACCTTTTGTTATTTACGGTTTGACCCTAGAATTTCTAAGAAATTCCACTGTGGCCCAACTGATGGAAAAATTATGCAATTACACCCTTGAAAAATAATTAAATAATTTATTTAATTATTTAATAAATAAAACAAAATTACTATTTTGCCCTTGTGTCATGAATAAGTCAAATGAAGTCCAAATTAAACATATGAATAGTGTATTTCTACTATTTTGGATATTTTGAAGCCAATGGTAGGGTCCGTTTTACGAGACGGGGCCCAAAAAATAAAGACACGTGAAGGGGTAAATGACCAAAATACCCCTTGTTCAAAATTAACAAGTTATTAGTGTATTCTCACTATCTCGGGCTTTTTGAGTCCAATGGTGAGGTCCAAATTACGAAATGAAGTACGGAAAAACATGACACGTAAATAGGTAAAATGACCATTTTGCCCTTTTCATACAAAAGTTCGAATTAAATTCTAGGAAAGCCTAAACCGACTTTCTTCGACGCTCTGGATTCAATGGTAGAGTCTATTCGACCAAAAGAAATGTCTAAAATAAAAAAGGACATAAAATTTGATGAATAGCATCTGTTAGATGACTATAAATTAAAGTAATGCCAAAGTACTAATCTAAGGCGTATACGAGGAAATGAATTACGAAAAGACACGACACGTAAATATGTGAAGTAAATAAATTTAAATTAAAGTTAATGGAGCTACCATAAGAGTATAAATTGAAATAAATTAAATTTCTAACACATTAAATTGTGTCATAGGTTAAGAGTACGAGTTAAATTAAGTACATATGAATTATGAAATCGTTTTAGGATCTAATACGATTTAAGCATAAGTTAAGGAATATCGAGATGATATTACAATGAATGTGAAGTTGATGAGATGTTTATGAATTGTTCTTAGGAACTACAAGGAAAGTGGGAAAGCGCATTATTAACACTAACCCTAAAGGACCAAGGTAAGTAACCCTGTATTTGAAGTGGAGATTTAACTCCATAGGTTTGAAAAGGTTTTAAGTTCAAAAGATATGAAGTGTTTGAATTCCAAATTCACTATTTACATGATTCAGTTTTAATTGCTCTATCTTTAAAAACTCTATTATGACATGCTTAGTGAATGGTTTCTATCACAGTTTTCTTAAAACATATTTCAGCATGTCTAAAGTTTTAAATGCCAAATTATGTAAAGTGTTCTGAATTTGTTATATCAAATGTTTAAAGGATTTGTTATGAAATTATGTACATGATGTTTTAAATGTTCATGAGAAGCACCTATTTGAAGAAATCAAATGTATTTGAATGTAAGAAAAGCTGTGCATAAGCACCACGAATTTTATGAGTTTCTTCAGAATTAAATTAATCTGAAATCTGATAGGATATTAAGTTGTGCGGAACTCGATTGATTGTCGAATGCCAGGTAGCAGGATCTAATCCCCCAGGCATAAGATATCTTCACGAAACGTAAAGTGGGAATCTGGTTCGAAACGGATTCCATATATGAAAAGTGATAAGAAAATGTATTGAAAATGGAAGTAGGTTTTACCCTCATTTTCACAGTACATATTTATGTGTTTTAAAGTTTATATACTTTATTGACGAAGTAGGAGTTTAGCTTGAATACTTTAAATGTTTCAAAGCTATCTGTTTTATGAAATGCATATGTTTTGAGTTTTATACTCTATTTAAGAAGTACACGATTAACTTGAATACTTTAAATGTTTCAAGTTTTATGTTTTAAAGGAATACATATATATGATGTTATGTTGAAAATGGAAGTAGGTTTTTACCCTCATTTTCACTATGCATATGTTTGAGTTTTATATACTCTAATTAAGAAATGCATGTTATGTTATATGTTTTGAAGTTATATGTACATGTTTTAGCTTGAATACTTTAAATGTTTCAAAGCTATCTGTTTTAAGAAATGCATATGTTCTATGTTCAAGTATACGAGCAATTGGCAGTGAATGTTTTACAAACTCTTATGTACTAAAAAACCACTGCTAATTGAAACCCCATGATGAATACTGGAATTGCTCACAAGCTTAGATTAGCTTACTCGGACTTTGTTTCGATCCCCTTTTCAGGTGATTAGCAACAGTCTTGACTTGAGGACGATGATGATGAATCTGCTATTTTTAGAAGTTATGTTCAAGTAGTTTTGTCTAGCACTACGAACATTAAGTATGAAATGTTGCATTAGTAAGTGGTACCCTGTTATGTATAAGCCCCACGAGGGCAATTGAACATGTATTGTTTATAAAGTTTTTAAGTTTTAGTTATACTCTGAATGTTAAATCATGTATGCTATGTAAAGAGTGGCAGTACCGAACGGATGTGCGTAAATTAAAGTTAAGAAAGGAAAAGAAAAGAAAAAGTTTTTCATGCTTCCGTAAAACACGTGTCGCACATCTATTCGATATCGCTGCTTATGTGAGCCTTCACCCTAAGGTCCCCGGGCCTAAGGGTGGCGGTCGCGATGCGAGATCCGCACAGGGTGGGTTTCGGGTCGTGACAAATTTTCTTTAATCTTTGGTCAACACACTTTAAATCTCCATGACCTTATCAGGCCTTATTGTAGGTAAGTTGAGTTGACTTAGGTTAAATGTTAATATTATATATATATATATGTGTGTGTGTGTGTGTGTGTACATATACATACATATATATATATATATCTAAACCTTTTTTTTCTGATCATGATTGGACAAGACAACCCAAGATGCTGCTAGGCACAACAGCGAGCTTGTTTCGGATAACCCAAGGTGTTATTTTTTGAATTTAGTTTAGATTTGGCCATCAAGTTAAGGGTTTACAGTCGGATTTTGGCAATAACCCGATTTTCCAACAATGGTTTCCAATCACGTTTTCTCCCTCATTTTTGGACCAATTTCATCCATTTTTGGCCATTCGAATCCTTATTCAAATATCTATACTAATATAGCCTCAAAACATGATTTTAGTCTGTTTTTCTCAAGTTGGCCGATTATCAACTTTACTTGTAACTCACTATTACACGCTCAATTTTGAGCCATTTTATGTGATTCAAGTTGGTTTCTTCATCATTTATTGTCTATATTCATTCCCCATTGTCAAAATTTTATTTCATTTTAGTTGATTCAAACCCAATTCTTTGAAGGTCCTCTAATAGTGGCATTCTTCACAAGTTTAGGTTCTGGGATCACTTAGACCCCTTAATTTTCCTCAAATATCTTACACGTGCATAAATTAACTGAAATGAGTAAAATTAAGTTCTAACCTTGTTTACCTTGAATTCAATCGATTTCTTGATTTTCTCTCTCTAGCTCTTCTTTATTGATTTCACTCTCTTTTTTATGCTTTCTGCCTTTTACCTGTTTCATTTCATCTTCCCTTTCTTTTCCAAAATTTTCATGCAAGTTTGGTCCCAGCTCTTCTTCTCCTTTCTTCTTTCTTTCCTTCCCACTCTTTCTCTTAATTTTCTTTTCTTTTAACCATCGACCCTTGTAATCACTTGGTTCAAGCCACAACAGGTGGCTACCTCTTATTCTCCCCATCTTATAAATCATCAAGAGTTGCTACCACATTAAACCCTATGTAGCCACCTTATGCTTCTTCATTTCCACCTTATACTTCTTCATTTCCACCATATTCTACACACAAATACCCGTATACACACACTCTTATGCATTTAAACACATACATCTTCACACATGCACTTGGCTGCACATATTTACATACATACATATATATATATATATATATATATCATTATATGTGTACATATTATGCATTATTAGTCTATCACCTCATGTGTCCCAAATGTATATATTAGGACATTAATTTCCAATCAAGTGCACTTTAGACACTAATTAATCTAACTCTATTAATATTAAATTTATTAGTAACACTTGTTGGATTATCATCATATCATATTAGCCCTTTATCATTATGTGTATTAAGTATATATGTTAGTACCTTAATTTTTAATCAAGTGCACCTTAGGCATTAGCTCACCTAATATGATTGGGTCGGGGTGTTACAAGAGTAGACACCTTATTTTGTGACCCTTGATTGTATAGGGGTAGTTTTGTCATCTTTGAGAAGTTACTACAATATTTCTCACCTGTTATTTCGCCCACTAGGGGCATTTTGTTCATTTTACCCACTAAGGGCATTTGGTCTTTTTCCCACTAAAGGCATTTTAATCATTTCGCCACTTAAAGGCATTTTGGTCATTTCACCCACTAAAAGCATTTTGGTCATTTCTACCACTTTGGTCATTTCTCCCACTAAGGGCATTTTGGTCATTATGCCCACTAAGGGCATTTCGACCTTCAAGGATATTTTGGTAATTTTTAGCATTTCCCTACCCTTTAGGAGTATTTTGACAAATTCTAAAGATTTCCTACTTTTATGGGTATTTCTATAAATTTTGATACTATGTTGCCCTTTAGAGGGCATTTTGGTAATTTTTGCATAGTCCTACTATGTCACGCCCCAAATTTTCACAAACCCGGGGAGTGTCACGACCCGGAACCCACCCTGTGCGGATCTCGGATCGCGACCGCCGCCTTTAGGCCCGGGAAGCCTGAGGGCAAGGCAAAACTTGGGCGACGGTATCGAATAGCGGTGCGGCCTTGATTTGCGGAAGCGTGAAAACCCTTTTCTTCTTTTTCTTTTTTTTTTAAAAAAAATCTTTTAGAAACTTTCGCACAGCCGTCCGGTACTGTCGCTCTTCATAGCGGTACACATGAATAATCACATCAGAGCATACTAAAAATTAAAGTCTTATACATGATACATATTCGAATGCCTCAAGGGCTTAAGTACATATGTGGTTGCCTCTTGGGCTTAAATACATAATTGTCCCAAAAGTACGACATCAAAATTCGACCAACCATAGGCCCTAATACTTCCCAAAATATCTCCAGAATCCTAATGGAGCTGCCTATCATTCTTCCCCAAATTGGGCAAGGGTCCACCCATCGTCATCACCTGAAAAATGTTAGGGAATGGGGTGAGCTTCGAAAAGCCCAGTGAGTAATTCTAACATCTGTCATGGGTTTCAATTGGTAGTGGTTTCGCACGTGAGAATTTTGTAAAATACTCACTACCAATTGCTCGTATACTTGGAACATAGAGTACATGCATTCTTTAAACAATGGCTTTGAAACATTAAAGTATTCAAGCTAACTTGTACTTTCGGAATAAGGTATATGAATTTCAAATCATGTAAATATGCATGGTGAAAATGAGGAAAAAGCCTGCTTCCATTTTCAACACACACCTTATCACTTTCATTAACAGAATCCGTTTCGAACCAGATTCCCATTTTACTTTTCGTGGAGATATCTCATATGCCTGGGGGATTAGATCCTGCTACCTGGCATTTATTCGTATCGTAGTTGGGTTCCTAAGAAACCCGATAGAAATCCGTGGTGCTTATGCACAATTTATCTTGCATTTTAAAAGCATTTAACCCATAATTCCTTCGTGTGGATGCATTTAAAAGCAATTCAAAACATACAGTTCATAACCTCATGATAGGGTATCGAAATACGTGAAACATGTAAATCAGGATATATAATAACATTTGAAATCGAAATTTTAGACATGCAGAAGTATATCTCAAGGGACAGTAGTAAATTATTCAGGAAGCATGTCATAACAGAATATTTAAAACGGAATTGTGTAAATACAGAATTTGATATTTAAAACATCATTCAAATCCGTGGAATTAAATCTCCACTTCAAATGTGAGGTTACTCACCTTGATTCCCCGGGTTTGCACTACTGGTGGGCTTTTCCCTTTCCTTTGTATTTCCTAAGAAAATTATAAAGAACTCGTTAACTTCACATTTACCTTAAATCGTTACCTATTCATGCTCTTTCATTTAATTTTAGGCCTGACGTATTCTAACTTCCTAGGATTGGTCTTACTAGTCAACTTGTGGTGACTTGATGAGTTTTATTTTTCACGTGACTAAATTTTCCGTACCTATTTTGGTGTTATAGACTTCACCGTTGGGTTTGGAATGTCCGACATAGTCAAAATAGACTATCTTTTAGTTTCATTTGGGCTTCGAGTACCTTAGGGGTAGTTTGGTCATTTCGCGCGTCATATTTTTCGGAGTCCCGTCTCATGAATCGGACCTCACTGTTGATCTCAGAAGGCCCAAGAAAATAAGATTACACTAATAACTTGTCTTATTTGGGCATCGACTACATTAGGGGCAATTTAGTAATTTGTACTTTAACGTATCGTAATTTTTGAAGCCTCGTCTCGTAAAACGGATCACACCATTGAGTCCGGAACGTCCAAAATAGTCAAAAACCACGATTCGTTTACTTTATTCGGACTCTGTTTGACTTATTTATGACCTAGGGGTAATTTCGTAATTTTTATTATTTAAATATTATTAATTTAATATTAATTTATTTTAAAATGGGCCACAGTGGAATTTCATAAAAGTTTTGGGGTCAAAGGGTGATTATACAAACTGTCGGTCTGGACCAACCGGTTCAGTTCTGTTTCAACTGAACCGGTCCAATGTTAATTGGACCAGCCGGTTTGACACGTAGTGCTGACGTCATGATGACGTCAGCCTTAAATTTGAATTTTAAATATCACTTAGTTAAACGACGTAGTTCCGGGTAACCCAAACCCTTTATTCAAACATCGGGTCAGGACCCGACCCGAGGTCCGACCCGTGACCCGACTGTACATCGTCTTCCCCACCGTTTCACCCCTACTGTAGCCCTAAATTTCTGGGTTTTATTTCTTCAATTTCGTAGACTTCTGCTCGATTACTTGTTACTGTTTTCTGCTGAGATGGTTCCTGATATCATGTAAATCATCTTAGCATTCATTTTATGCTTCGATTCGAGCTCTATGGCTCTGATTCAAAAATGATAACCGTGACCTGCAACTTGTTCTAGCTCCTTCATTTTAGGTCCGTTTCCTATGAAATCTGATGTGTCGTGACCTACAGAGCATGGGGTTCAAGTCCCCATTCTCATATTTTAGTTTGGTCGCTTTTCTTGAAGAATTGGGTTTTAAACCCGTGGCTAGAGTTTGAAATTTGAGGGCCTTAAACTAGGTTCTGGGGTCGCGGCCTATGGTTTTTGAGATCCTAGGGAGGTCTATTTCATGTCCAAAGCAACCAAAACCGATTTGGTGCAAGTCAGACCAGACCCACCTCAGTTCAGGTCATCCATGGCGGTTTGCTTACGGGTTGGTGGTTTGGGCAGTTCTGTTGGTCCAAAAGGTTCACAACCAACCCAGTTTTCATGGTCTAGACGTGTTACATGCAATAAAAATTCCCAAACAGCAAAACAAAAACCGAAATCTCCCCAAGAGAAATTCAAAGTTTTGGATGGCTTACCTTCAAACAGTGGTCTCCTCACTGGTTTGTGCTTCAAGCAGGACCTTCAACAATTGGTCTTGATCCCTCCGTGCACTCCCAGTCCTTAGCTCCCTTCTATTGCTTCTTCAATGGCCAAGCCCCACCTTCAAGCTATCTCTCTTAACTTCCTCTCTCTAACCCACTTTCTCTCTCTAAAAATCAGTATACAGGATCATTTTTGCAGATCTGTTTTTCCCTCTAATGCATATATGGAGATTATGTAAATAAAAATCAGATTGTCTTTAGTGTTTCATCTCCCCAAGTGCATGATGGATTTGCATGCAACTTGGTTGGGAGGAGATGCAATCATGGGTGTATAGGCACATGATGGTCTATGGGGGCATAGGAGTGATGCATGCTGATGTGTTGCATGCTTGGTGATTGGTCACTTGGGAGGTGGCCAAATCAGATTTATACTTATATACATATCTTTGCACATATGTTCACAAAGAGGTTCCTAGCCTAGTTGGTAATTTTTTGGGTAACAATAATCATGCCCACTTGGTCAAGGGTTCAAGTCCCCCTTGGCCACACTTTTGGCTATTTTTCTCTATTTTAGGCTTAGGCCCTGTTTGGCTGCGTATTAATGCAGTTTCACTATTTCCTACTTAACTTTTATTCTGTAACTTATTTTTCGACGCCGTTTCTTTCAGTCAACTCCTAATTAGGTTAGCTTCTTAATTATTCCTTATGTTTGGTTCAGATAAATGATTAGTAACTAATCATTACTTAATCAGGGTCGGGGTGTTACAGGGAGTGAGTGAAATGAATTAAGAAAAGGAAATGAAAGACAATTTAATAGATTCCGTTGATTATGCATTCATTCCCCCATGTTTCCCCAAAATTAAAAATAAAGACTTGCTATTTGACTTAACCAAAATGGTCTTCTAATGTCACTCAAACATCTCTCCCAATTAATATTCAAAATAGTTTAAGTCATGTTCAAAAATGGCTTCTAAAACAGCCCCAAAACATCTCTAAAAATGTCTTGGAATAATGACCCAAATCGGCCCCAAATGCCCTAAGACATGGGCCAAGAATAGGTCAAAAGGTCTACCAAAATTAGTCTAAGGAAGTGGCCAAACATGGCTAATGAGAGTGGCTAAACATGGCCTAATAGGGTGGCCAAACATGACCCAAAAGGGTGCCCAAACATGGCTTAAAAAGGTGGTCAAACATGGCTCAAAAAGGTGGCCAAAGGTGAGTGTCAAAAGGGGTGTCAGACGCTGGGCGCGCATGCGCACACGCTTAGGAGGGCGTGGCATGGCGCATGGGCACGCGCTCCCGGAGGCGTGTGGGGCTGCGACTGGGCGTGGGCTATGGTTATCCTGGGCTATTTCCTACAGAATCACTGTAGTAACAGTGTATTTACTGCAACTAAATTTTTCTGTCCAGCAGCTAATTTTCTCGGTTTTTCAAATTTTTTCCCAAAGTTTTGAAGTCTAATTTTTCCCATTTTTAGCCTATTTCTTCAAGGTTTCTAACCCTTACTTTTTGGCACTTTTCCACCTATTTATAGGGTGTTTTACACACCTAACAAATCTTTTAATTTCACAAAATTTCAACATAGTCCCCTTTGTTTTTTAAGTATTTTCCACCTAATATTCATAATACTTCATGTAAATAAGGATTATTACATTCCATCCTCACTCGATGGCCATAATTTCATACAAATTAAACATACATCATTTAAATATACAATCCATCATATGTACTCATATACTTAAAATTTAAATGTTACAAACTTCATGTTCATTACAAATATAAGATATTGTCCATTGTTTTCATAATATACAAAATTTCTACAAGTTTATTTCATATGGCTTAAGGTTTATGCCCTTATACAACTCAAAAATTTTGCCCTAAGGCGAAATATCCTTCGTGGTCCATTTCTCCTCTGCTCTTCAAGACTTCCTCAAGTCTCAAGTACCGGGAGCCTCATCTGTAATATGATATCCCACGAGGGGTCAGCACAACCACTGGTATGACACAATGCTAATACAAAGAACAAAGTTAAGGCGTGGCATGTGTAAAGCGTACATTTATAATCTATATGCTTTCCAATTCATTAATGCAATGCAATGGCAATATGCATGACACACACATGCAATTTTATGCCCAACACATGTCTCGCTTCACGGTCCTTCCCCGTCAGCCCGCGAGTACTGTCGTATGTCTCGCTTCACGGTCCATCCCCGTTAGCTCGCGAGTACTAAATGGACAATTTTGAGTTTTTCACCATAGGAGCTACACCCTCATAATGCATAGCACCTAAAGTGCTGAACCCACACTTTGTTTTCAAAGATTCAAGTATACCAATATGCCTTGATTTTTCTATCCAAGTTCAATGAGGCATTTTATCAAATACATAGAGCATGCCTTAAATAATGCATTATACTTAGAGTAACTATAACTTTTGAATCATAAAATTTTGTCTACATGAACTTAGCATGTAATCCAATCAATTACACATATAAACATATTACATATTCACAACCTTACCAAATTCTCAAGGATTACAAAATACTTAAAGCACCACTTCATTGAATAAATCATAACTTTCAAACTACAAGATTTTGTCTACATGAACATAAGCTAGAATACAATGAATTATACATATAATTATGGTTCATGTTTATCACTTTACCAAATTCTCAAAGAATACATAAGTACATAAGGTACCAACCCTAGGTTTTCAAAGTAACTATAAGTTAGGTAGTTCTCTAACAACAAATAAGCATGTAAGTCATATAATCAACTTATAAAAACACTCATAAACTTAACCCTATTCTTTACTTAGCAAAATATCATACCTGAAAGAGTTTTTTCTCAACCCAATGAAGTTGTGTTCACTATGCAGCCAAACCAATTAGTAAGAATGTAGCCCTTGATATGGGGAACAACTTCCTAGAAGGAAGCCTTGTGAGAATCCTAGCCTAGAGATGTGTTTTGGTGGCTTAAAACTTGAAAAACTCTAGGTTTTCTCACCTTTTCTCTCCATGAACGAGCTGCAGATCCTTTCTTTGACCAATTTTGTGATTTTTATCTCTAAGGGGCTGTATTTATAGTAAAGGAGCAAAGGGGCAAAAAGATCATTTTGCCCTTAATGAGTTTGGGACCCCGTTATACTATAACCCGTCCCGAAACACCTCAATTTGACATTTTGTTTAACCAAAGTTCTTAAAATTATTTTAAATGATATTTTCTAAAAAATTTATTTTCGTCTGCGGCCGGGTTTGGCCGGTTCCACCCAAGCCACCCAGGATGCCCTTTTGGTCCAATTTTTGAAACTATTTTTGATTAGGCTCAAATTCTCATAGTAGGTTTATTTTAACATTCTACGCATGTTTATTTTCTATGGCATACTCAAATTATGCTCCTGAACATGACTTATGCCTAAATGATGAATGTATAACGCCCTACCGGCAAACAGTGCATGAATAGTACCCTACCGGTAAAAACAAAAAATTTATCCTAATTTTTCAGACCTTTACATACTGTCACATCCCAAACTCACTCTATGCGGATTAGAGATAATGATCGGCCAGTTAAGCATTTCACCAATATACTAACTCATTTATAGCACATTGATGACGTGTCCTACCGAATGCCTCTTGATTGGTACATACATTCCATGCAATCATACTTATATAGCAGTGAAAATTGAAACATGGTAGAGAATAACTAAATATTTTGATTACTAAATGTAACGCAGTCTGAATAATATAATCCCAAAATTTCTTTGGCAAGTTAATACAAAAGATAATAGTGCTAACCAAAAGTCATTGTCTTCTCAAAATAATCCACCTTCTTAAGCTGTGTATCGGGGCTCCCACCTGAAATATATACAGGATAAACCCTATGAGTTTTATGAAAAGCTCGTGAGTAACTCGAGTTCCCTGTTGTGGTTTTTAGAGAAAAACCTTTCATAAACTTTCATGGAAAACAGTTAAAAGGAACTTGTATTGAAAGCCACTAGCATTTATTAACGATATAGTTTTGCAAGATAAATCATAGTAGGCATAAAGTTATAACTAAAAACTGAATGATGAAATAATACATGCCAATATTTCTTTAGCTTTGTCATTTAAGACCTTGAATAGTCACATGCTAATATTTCTTAACCGGGTATGACTGTATCATGAATAATGGCTTAACCCCCCAACTAGGCACAACTATTTATCATGAACTATAAACATTGTATGGTATATAATTCCATGCTAAATCATGCTTACAAAACTTTTCATTAAGCTATCCATATGCATGTAGCAAATATATATAGCAGATAATGCCCAGGCGATGCCAACCAAGTCATGAATGGATACCAGAATAAAAATAACAATTTAAAATAAATAAAATGAAATAAATTAAAATAAACTGAAATAAAAAGGAAACTAAAGTTAAATAAGGAAATAATAAAATAATAATAAAATAAAAATCCATTATTATATGTATATATAACTGTATCTATATGCATGTAGCAAATATATATAGCAGGCTGTATAACTTTACATATATTAACCATATGTGTGCATGGATAGGTATGTATAAAACATGATAAGGATCAGGAGGATTTGATTTCAAAAACAAATGCAGCAGATAAGGATTTGGAACCAAAAAAAAAAAAGAATCGTGAGGCGCTGAAGAGGTGGGGGCAAACTGCTATATGTATACTTATGCGTGAGTTGATAGGAAGCTAGGAAAAAAGGAGCAAATCAGATTAGGATTGACACGTGGAGGGTCGGAAGAGGAAACCAGGGGGGAAGAAAGGGAAAAAAAAAGGGATACGCGGCTTGGGAAAAAACCCAGGAAAGGTATGGATTTTATTTTATGTTTTTTTCTAAATTTCAATCATGGAATATAGATTTGAACGTAGGGTCCTTATGAGCATGGAATGAGGATCATTTTATAAAAAAAAATGGAGGAAAAGAGTTAGGAATGAAGGAGAAATCTGCACTTGCAGGTTTTGGTGTTGAGTTGGTGTTTGAGTTGGTTTGGGTGAGTTGTGCATTAAAACTTGATTATAATTATGAGGAATTTATCCTCTTAAGTGCAGGAAGACAATAGGAATTTGTTTGGGTCAAAACCGTAGAGGAAATGATAGGAAATAGGGAGGGAAGCGGTTGGTCGAAAAATCGCATAGCTCCACCGGAGTTGTGGTTTCTTCCTATTTCGGGGAGATCCGACGCTCCAATCCTTGAACCAACGGTGGATTTGAGTTGCCCATGACCTGTAGGTTCTAATCCTATTGGAAAATGCAAGAAAATCCATCGTCGGCGAGTCACTGTCGACGAAAGAAAGCACCGGAGCCACTGGGAAAAAGAACACGCTTGGCACTGTTTTGGTTTGGGCTAAACCGGGTCGGGTCAAACCCGACCCACCCGCTCCGAAGGCTACCCAGCACTTTGACGTTATGGTGTGGTGTTTTTAGTAAGAATGGAGGGTGTTTGGCTGGGGGACTTAAGGAATTTAAAATCAGGATTATAATATCTTATCCCCATTTCAATCCATTAGTCATTGTTTGGCTTGTAATAGTAAAGGGAAAAAAAAATTACACAGGGGTTGTTGCCCCTGTGACTTGAATCCGTGACCAAGGGGGAAGGGTGGGAAAAATGGACCACTGTGCCACTGAGGCACATGTAGTCTATTTTGCTTCAATTTATATATATATATATATATTAGTTACATTTAATTAAATCAAATAATTAATTAAATTAGTAATTATTCAATTAATTTTCAATATACAAACGAGTCAAATAAATAGTGTAAATTTACTGTTATGGGCCTTCTGGATTCAATGGTGAGGTCCGTTTCATGAGACGGAGTCCCAAAAAATAAAAATACCCGTAGAAATGCTAGAATGACCAAAATGCCCTTAAGTCAAATGTGAATCAAACGGACTCTGATTAAGTAAATAGTAAATTTTTATTATTTCAAATCTTTTGGACTTAACAGTAAAGTCCAAATTATGAAAACAGAACCCAAAAAATGGAGACACGTAAATGACCATTTTGCCCTTGGGTAAATTAGTTCAAATTGGAAATCGTAAAAGTCTAAATTAGTAAAAGAGATATTCATGATAATGAGGCATAAATTCGATAAATGACATTAAAACTAAAACGTGTTTACTAATATATAGGAGACTCGAAAGGAAAAGGGAAGGTCACGAAATACTAAGACGCATTGATAAGCTAAGTGAATTCTTATCTCTTATACGTGGTTTTCCAAGCCACATCATTTCTATTACTGCCAAAACTTTTTACTCATGTATGTAACCGCTATTGTTATCCCACCATTGATATTGTCCTATCCGGTGGTTGCCTATTGACTGTTACCTCATTGTTGCTATGTTGTACTGCGCCTTAAAAGACTTATTGATTGACGTTTATTGCATGCCATTCATACTTTATGCACTTCTTATAAAATCACGATAGAATCTTGATTTATAATTGAATGTCGGATTTGTGCTCAGTCACAATATCCATCCGATTGCTTTCTGAGTTGGCATGACCTACGGGTCGAGATTGTGAATGAACATATGGTGATGGGGGTGTTTTATCGATTGACGGGACCTACGAGTTGAGATTGTAAATGGACATATGGCGATGGGGGTGTTTTTACGCATGGAGTTATGAGGGCATTTTATATACATTGAGGTTAAAGGGGGGTTATGTCGGGCCCCAAAAGACCTAGGGTCTGCCAACCAGAGTAACTACATCACTTAGGTTTGACTGAAATGTTGACTGTTCACTCATTAATTGTACCTGTCTATAAGCGAGTTATTGTGGCAGTATATTCATGTTGCATGTGATCATTGAGTCTCCCATATCTATGCTACACCATTGCTCATAATTGTTATTGTGTTTTATTAGTCATTGGTCATGGTGGACATTTTACTGTTAACTGCAACCGTTGTCATAACTGGCTATCATGTTACCTTTGAATTCATATTTTCCTATGTAATCCCTAACTCGTATTTGAGATAGGCTTTTACTTACTGAGCTTTGTTAGCTCACTCCATTCATTATATTTTTCAGGTAAGAATGCTACGGAACCCCAGTTGGAGGTCAGGAGCGTAAGGAAGCAGTTAAGTACAATAGAATGATATAGTCTCTCCCATGTACTCACCACCTAAGAGTGGGTTATGTTTAGTTTATTGTCAGATTTATTTCCAGTCTTTGAACAATATTTATAATAAGGCTTCCGCACTTTAATGTTATGGTCACACTATTTACTATTATCATTGGTAAAAGAATAGAAAAAGTAAGGACGGCCATTGGGTCGGCCCTGCAACATGAGATCCTCATAAGGTGGGTTTCGGGTCGTGACATGTCTCTTATCATTCTGTCCCTACTCAGATTCTATTGTGGCTCCCTTGTAGCCACTGTCACATTCCTCATTGTTGGGTGATTCTACTTCTAGCAAGTTATCGCCCACACTTTTCTAATTTTTGAACTGTTCCCAGGTGGCCTCTTGTTTCTTCATCCTTCCTCTAAGGACAATTATTGTCCTGATTATAAAGGGATGCCAAGTAACTCCTTCAACCTTCATTGTGTCATTCGTTTCCTCCTTTCGATTCTTTTTCTCCATTACTCATCATTCATGGTGTACTGCTTAGTTGGTTAACCCTTGTTTGTTTGCTTCTTGAGTCCTTAGATCTTATATAAGTGATTAACATTCATTAAGTATTACTTAAAGGGTGTGTTTCTTAAGGACCTATACTTTACGAGTCTCATTTGGCTAAATGGACCCCATCACTAAGTTTGGAATAGTCATAAAAGTTTAAGTATGAATTTTTGTCATTTTTGGTGTTTGTTTGGCTCTTTAATTAAAGCTGAAAACTTGCATTAAAAATGCCTATTAATCTTTGTTTATACATTTAGAAAACTCAATTACTAAAGCGGATCCCACCATTGGGTCCGGAGCACTGAAAAATTCTAATATAGGCTTTTCTAGATCTTAATTGGTCATACGTAGCATTAATTAGGCTATATATAATTTGTAGGGACGTAGATGTCTTTTTTGCATTTGTTTGGGGGTAAAATTGTCATTTTGAGAATTTTTGGAGAACTTTTGTAATTTATCAAAAATTTGGGGGGCCTTAGTGAAATTTCGAGTACTTACTATTTTAAAATAGAATTTTCCCTATATTATGAGGACACTTTTTAATTAATTTATTTATAAATTGGGCCCTAATATAATTTAAATAAACCTTTGGGGCTAAAATATTATTTCAGAAAGTTATATATTATTTTATCATTTTAGAGGGGCATTTTTGAATTTTAAAGTTTTCGGTTTAGGTCTTAGTGGCATTTCTAAAAGTCCTGAGATTCAAATTTTAATTATCAGAAGTTTAGTTTAGCCCTTAGTTTAGACAAATAGTGGATAGGCTTATCCACACTTGGGTTATATTTAAGTAGGTTTAATTGGGCTGCCAAATAGCCCTTATCCTCAAAATTGATGGCTTATCCGTACTTAGGATAGGGTTAGGTTACTTCTAATTTGGTGCTTAACCTTGCAACCAATCAGGTTTAATTTGGCTTATCCCTAATTGGGATATCTTATCTTCAGATTTTTGGGTTATCAGGTCTTTAACCAAATAGTGGATAGGTTATGGTTTTATGGCATTTTAGGGTTTCAAAATGACATCCTTTCCCGTCGTTATAGTTTTAAATGACATCATTGCATTAAAGGGGTGGCTCGTTCCAGTGGTGACACGTGGACGGGTCGACTCAACCTTAAATCAACTCGTTCTTACTCGATTAACTCGATTGACTCAACTCACGAGTTGACTCAGCGAGGTCATCTTCCCCAACTAGTTTGGTCACTGTAGCACTTGTTACCCTAAAAATTTTAATTCTTATTTTGTGGAGTTTTGGGTTGATTCAATACCCTAAAATTATTCCATTCTTCTTCTAGGCCTCTAACTTAAAGATTCCCATTGGTTTTAAGCTTCGAATATGGCTCCAAGTAGGGTTTTAAGGTTTGATAGCCATGATTGTAAATGGCTCAATTCATGGCCATTTTTTATGTGGTTTGTTTGGTTGAGCTCCTTGAGCTCTAGGGTTTCTATTCCCATTCAAAGAAGTGAGTTCTAGGGTTATTTTAAGAAGATGGCCATTAATGGCCTTACCTGCAACTAGGTTATCCGAAGCTCATCTTTGAGATTTCGATCCTGTTCTAATGGGTTTTGTGTACCATTTCTCATGTAGATCAAACCCCAATACTTAGAAACAGGTTTTGTTCAAGTTGATTTCTAGATAGTAATTTCAAGCTCCAATAATGGCAGTTCACCTTGAACTAGCCGTTTTAGGGGCTTCTAGTTCCATCTAAATAGTCTAACAAATCTATATTTCATGTAGAAACTTAAACAAAGTGAGAGAATTAGGATTTTACCTTGTTTAAGCAGATTTTAAATTTTCCTTGATTTTTCTCTCTCTTCTTTCTCTCTGTCCAAACAACTTTTAGGAGCTCTTCCTTACATGAATTTCACTCTCTTCCTCACTGCTTTCCACCAATAAGTTTTAGTCTGATTAAGGGTTGCTTATATAATTGATTTCCTCTCTTTGTGTTTAATTTACCTCACATCAATAGAAGGCTCTAGAGGTTGAAATGGTATAGTGCAAGAGCCATGGATAAGGCTCCAAAAGTGGTTAGCTACATCAAGTCTTTTCTCCTATTTTCCTCAAACTTATTTTGAGTTTTAAATTCCATATTTAGATATATATATATATATATATATGCATATATATATATATATTCATATATACACATACTAACACACACTAAGTGTGTGTATCAGCTTTCCCCCATCACGTGCAAGTTGCATGATGGACAAAAATAATTTTTTCTTTAATTTTCTTTTATTTCCTAATATATATTTTCACACATACACACACCCTTAAGTGTGTGTATTTGGCATCTAGTATTATATATAGGTTATATAATACTTAAAATATTTTAATTTTATTTTTTTAGTATTTTATATATTTATTTTGTATTTTCTCTATTTTTCTCATAATTAATAAATAATTATATTATTTATTAATTCATAATATTTGGTATAATATGTATCCCACATTAGGTAAGTGATATATTATCACTCAACTAATTAGCTTCATTAACCTAAGTTAGGCTAGGTTGACCTATAATCAAATCAGCTCTTAACCCTAGTTGAGATTTTGTCCTAATATAGTGCTCAAGTAAGTTTGATAAGCTTCTTTAATTGATAACACTTCATTACATTACTTTAATTTACTGGGGGTGGATGTTACACTTACCCTTAGTAGGTCATTTATATAATTTCTATACCATTTACTCTTTTGGGATTAGTTTGGTGATTTTAGTCATTAGGAAAAATTTGGACTTTTTGGGCCTTAGGGGCAACTTGGTAATTTCCATGTCCTAAAATTCTCTACCGAATTATTATTCATTGAAAAATTTTCTTTCTTGTGCACTAAGACTTGCCTTTTTTGTTCCTTAGAAATTGCCTTACTTGCTTATTAAGATTTGCTTTTATCACTCTTATGATTTCCTTTAATGTACTCAAGGAGTTGCCTGTGTTGTGCATTAAAACTTACCAATCTTGTTTGCTTGCACTCTAAGGCTTAATCTAAGCCTTCTATCTAAGAGCCATAGCGATGTTGCAATAGTGTTCTATCTCTCTCTCTCTCTCTCTCTCTTATTTTTTTTAAGCTTTGTCCTATACAAGACAAAGCTCTGTCCTACACAAGGCGAAGTACTACCCAACACAAGCCAGAGTACCGCACATGTGACAATCTAAAGTTAAGGAGTTCAAACCAAAGTATTTTTTGATTAACTGCAAATAATCAGGTATGCCCCCTAAACCTTTGTTTTTACCCAATTCAATCTATTCTATCACTTTTGATAGAAGCGGTTGAATTAGAGAACTACAATGGCTCTGATTTCATTATCTAAATGGACATGTAGGAAGTTTTCGGGCCTGAGTCCACTCATTTCCTTCTCATTTATTGCTTTATTATTTTATTTGCTTTTCACATTCTCGTTCCATACTTTTCTTACCTGCGTCACCATTTTCTATTCCCATTTAATAGACGTGAGTGATAGGTGTTAGCCCGTTACCTCAACTCTTTTTTCTCATTGAGAGGAATGAGAGGTAACTTGTCGGCTTCTCTCATTATTGATAGAAGCAAGCGAGGGGCATTCTTTTTATTATATCATTTCTTTCATTTATTTATTCATGCACTTATTATTCTCTCTTCTAATTCTTTCTTTTTATTTATGTTGTGCAATAAAAGTCTTGTGAATGAACACCTAAGGCCAGTTCATTTAGACCGAATGAGATGGGTGCCTAACACCTTCCCATCTTGAACCTTAGCTCCCAGACTTAGAATTTTTTGATTTTGTTGTAGGTCATTTTGCTTTATTTCATGACACGTGTCAGGAGGTTTAGATTGTAACTAGGACCAAAGTGATGTAATTTTTAATTTTTTTTGCTATTTCCTTTTACATGTATTCTCTATAGGTTGTAATCGGATTTGCTTGTTTATTTGTCTAAAACAAGTTGGCAACTCCTCTTTCTCTTTAACATGCAGCATCTAGGGCGTTCCCCTTACCTTCAGGCAAGGGACGATCGAATTTTTTGAACAGTGGCGCTCACAGCTAGCATAGCCTTGTCAATAGAATGAAGTCAACATGACCTTGTTAAAGAAATGTCACTATATATGGCAAAAAGATAAGATGATGACAATGGTGAGGTCGTTAGACCACGAAATGGGACCTTCTCATATAATCCATAACCATTGAAGAAAACCTCATATCCCAACTGACAAGGGTTTGCAATATGTTAAACGGTGACCGTAGCAGGAAATGTATCTAACTTGAAAATGTAATGATATTAATGATATGAATTGCGGAAAAATGTTTGAATAGAGATATAGATTTTAACAAGCCATTTTGAATTATGATAAATTGAAAAGTTTATAGCTTCTTGTTACATGTATTTGTTTGAAATGTTTATACATAATATGTTTGAAAAGTTGAAAAGAAAACCTTATATGTTTTTCGAAAATCCTTGACAAATTAAAACAATTCCTCATTGGGCTTTGTTACCTCTCTTATTCCCCTAAAATTTTCAGGACCAGGGAAAGAGTGAAAGGAGAAGCTCCTGTAGATTTGTACATATCAACAGAGTTTTGTGAACACATTAAAATTTCAAAGGACTCAAGATACCTTTTATTTTGAGTTTTTGTACTGCTGACTTATTTATTTTGCATTTTGTGTATATATAATGGCTTGATTAGAGAAGAAGGTTATGTATGACCCAAAGGTAGATACTTAATATGAGATATTTTAATTAAAGTTTTGACTAAAAAGGAATGCAATATGAAATGACACAGTGTTTTGCTGATTATAAAATGAAGAAAAATTTATAGTACGTACATATACATGCATTATATGTATATATATATATATATATTTAAAATTATTTATTTACATTTAATTATGAACTAAATTTATTTATTTAAGAGTATATTAGAGAGACTCTTGAGTCTGTTTATTTCTTATAAGTTGATTAAATTGGTTAAGTTGATTATAATAAAATTAATTATAATATGAATGGTAACATCTTATCATTTTTTATAAAAAAAAAATTATTAATTTATTTAAACAATAAAATTATTAATGTTTAAATTGTTTATTAATACTGTAATTATGTTAGAAAAGATATAAATTAATATCAAGACATTATTATTTATTATTGCGACAGCAACTTCACGTTGGCCCCTCCATGAAGGAAAACAAAGTAAAACAAAAAAATTAAGCCCATTCGGAGGATCAGACGGTGGCTGCCCCAGGAAATTAGTCTTTTTTCTTTTCCTCTGTTTTTTTTCTCTCTCTCCCCCTTTAAACTCCGTACATCTTCAATCGCCGTTTATCCTTGTCGTCGTCTTCTTGTTCCGGTTATAATTTGAATTTTTGATCTATTTGTTCTTTTTGATATTCTATTTATTGATCTTTGATTTGATTTCTTCCTTAATTGAATGTTTTGTTTTCCGGAAGAGGAAAATTTTTGTATATCCTCTCTGTTATACATGGAGGATTGGTTTTAATTGTTGATTTTGGTTGTGAATGAAATTGTTATGGATCTGATTGAAAGAATTGTGTTGCTGTGACTGTTGAGGGATTTGGTGAATGAGGATGGGATTGGAATCTTCTGGTAATTCCTTGAATTTTCAGAAACACTGATGCATCCAATGGGCTGGCAATCGAATCGCTGAATCTGTGGATTGGAACTTTGATATATATATATATATATATAGTGAGAGAGAGAGAGAGAGAGAGAGAGAGAGAGAGAGAGAGAGAGAGAGAGAGAGAGAGGCGTGTCTGGGTCATGGATGAGGTCGTTACTACTAAGGAAGCTGAACCTCAACCCTCAGAGTTGGCAGCGGAGGAATGCTTATTACCATCGTCATCGGGGTCGATGGCTGTAAGGTGGCGTCCAAGCCAGCTCGCCTTTTGTCCTTATTCTCCGGTGCTCGATACTGATGCCAAGCCTCAAACTCTGCGCCTCGTTGTTAGAAGACCTGTAAGTGTTTCTGCTCATTATTTCGGATTCAGACATTCAAAATTTTCTCTTTGCCTTAATTTTTCTTATAAACATTATTATTAGACAATGTATACAAGTATGGAAATAGATAACTGCAACTATTTAGGTCAGCACTTTTTTGTTTTCCCAGTCTCAGTTAAAGCTCACATTCAAACGCACCTCTTCTTCAAGCGCTCCCTTAGAAATGTTCAATTTTGCTTCTTCCTCAATCATTTTTCACGAGTTCAGACCCTTTTTATCAGGGGCACCTTTTATAATAGACAAACGCATTCCATAAAGCTAGGGTTACATGGAGAGTATAACGCAGAAAATATATATATATATATATATATGTATATATTGATAAGTAATATAACGCAGAAAAAAGATATATAGATGAAAAAAATGCAATTCCCGACATTATTTAAGTAAATGTTAGGGTGTTCCCTTTGAGTGACGTGTTGCATCAACTTTTGATAAGGGGTGACACATCAACGCTCGGGTGCAGTGAAAAGTGAGTAATGATTGCCGCATTGTTTTGGATGAGGGCAGGTAAAGAAGTTAGTCTAATATAGTATAGGCTTAGATTAGTAACTTAGAGCACAAGAACATTAATGGGTAAATTGATGGTGCTAGTAGACATTATGATTAGGTGGAGGATTAATAAACATGTTTACAATAAATTAATTGGGTAGGACTTGGGAGGGAGAGAAATTGAAAAGATTGGATATAAACCTTCTTATACCAAAAAAGATAAGTGTAGAAATGGTGTTGAGATAACAGGGAAGCATCTGGTTGGGTTTGGAGGGACTTCAGAAAGGTTAGCAAAATTCCAGGGATGTCTAGCAAAGGACTTGAAGCCGATATTCTTCAGTTGTTCTCGGAGATAGATAGAATTAGACAACAGAATAAAAAGAAAGGTAGTGGAATAAAAGGGGGGTAGCCCTCGCCGAAGTTGAAGAGAGAATTGAAGAACCTAACATGTTTAGTGAACTACGAGAAGGGCAGACGTTTGGAACTGGGTTGGTTTGAGGGGGAGCAGCCTAATGACAAAGTTACCCCATGAAGCTTAGGATTATTTCATGGAATGTTCGGGGTCTTAATGACTTGTATAAAAGGAAGGTTGTGAAAATGGCTCTTAAGGAATGGAAAGCTACAATAGTATGTCTTCAAGAACCAAAGATGGTGACTGCTTCCAGGGAGGTAATCAGAAGCTTATGGGGTGGAAAGGATGTGCAGTGGGCAGAGTTTGGAGCCATGGGAGCAGTTGGAGGTGTTTTGCTTTTATGGGATTCGCGGATGGTTTCTAAAATTGATTAAAGGTGGGACTCTCCTTAGTGTGTAGGTGGGTACTTTAATGTTGCTAGATCTCAAGAAGAAAAGAAAGGGCAACACAGAGTGACCAGGCATATGAAGGACTTCAATGACTTCATCAACAACATGGAGCTTGTGGATTTGCCATTGGGGGTGTGGGAGATACACTTGGAGTAGAGGTGGTAGCTGCTTATCGATGTCTCGCTTGGACAAGTTTCTAATAAATAATGCTTGGGAGGAGCATTATCCGTATTTGTCTCAATATTGTCTCCCTCGTCATGTTTTAGACCATTGACCTATCATGTTGGACTGTGGAGGTATTCATAGAGGTAGAGGACCTTCCGGTTTGAAAATATGTGGCTAAAAGAACCGGGCTTTAAGGAGTTAGTGGAAGGGTGGTGGGGAGGGTATCAAGTTGAGGGGAACCCATCCTATGTCCTAGCCCAAAAACTGAAAATGCTAAAGGAAGATATAAAGAAATGAAATAAGGAGATTTTTTGGAATGTTTAGATTCCGAAAGCAAAGTTGTTGGAAGATATCAAGAAGCTTGACATAAAGGACCAGGTTTAGTCTTTGTTAGAGGAGGAGAGGAGTTGTAGGGAGGGGATGAAGGGAGAGTTGGGAAGGATGGCCATAGCAGAGGAGATCAGCTGGAGGCAAAATTCGTGTGCTTTGTGGCTAAAAGAAGGTGACAAGAACACACGGTTTTTCCACAGGATGGTGAGTGCTGATAGAAGGGTCAACACTATCAATTCTATTACTAGTGGAGGACAAAGGTATGACCAACAAGGTGTAGTAAAGGAGCAAATACCAAACTTCTTCCAGGAGCTCTTCATGGATTCAAGGGCTAGTAGACCTACTCTAGATGGGCTGAACTTCAAAGCCATTAGGGAAGAGGATCGAGAGGTCATGGAGAGGCCATTCTCCGAGGAGGAGGTTTTGTGAGCCTTGCACTCTTGTGAAGGCGATACAGCTCCTGGCCTAGATGGCTTCACTATGGCCTTCTTTCAATAGTGTTGGCCGGTTGTTAGGGGGGACGTCATGGCTTTCTTTACTTACTTTTTTGAGCAGGGACTGTTTGAGATGAGTTTGAATGCTTCCTTCATTGCTTTAGTGCCAAAAAGGGTGGAGCAGAGGACATTAAAGATTTTAGGCCAATCAGCCTAGTTGGTAGTGTATATAAACTATTGGCTAAAGTCATTGCCCTGCTATTGAGAGTGCTGGTAGGGGATGTGGTCTCATCATCTCAAAATGCCTTTGTAAGGGGGAAGCAAATTTTGGATGCAACTCTTATAGCCAATGAATGTGTGGATTCCAGGAGAAGGAGCAAGAGTGCAGGTCTTATTTGCAAGCTTGACATTGAGAAAGTGTTTGACCATGTGTGTTGGGGTTTCTTGTTGTATGGAAAGGATGGGTTTTGGTTAAAAAATGAAGGCGTTGGATGGCCACGTGTATCTGTACCATTAGTTTTTCGGTGTTGATGAATGGATCACTAGAAGGCTTCTTTAGGAGCACTAGAGGTTTGAGACAAGGGGATTCTCTTTCCGTTTTCTTCTTTATTTTTGTTGTGGAGTGTCTCTGTTTAATGTTGGATAGGGCAGTGACTGTGGGCATGTTTAGGGGTTCTACGGTTGGAGAAAGGGAGGGCAATTTAGTGGAGGTGTCCCTTTTTTTGTTCATGGGCGATACAATAATTTTCTGTGGGGCTGAAGCAATCCAATTGAGGTTCTTGAGGTATATCTTGAAGTGTTTCGAGGTTGTTTCAGGGCTGTGAATCAATTTGGGAAAAAGCGAGCTCATTCTAGTCGGCACGGTGGATAGGGTTGAAGAGGTCTCTTGGAACGTGGGATGTAAAGTAGGAGCCTTGCCTTCTGTCTATTTGGGCTTGCCTCTAGGCATGGGCTCGCGGAATAAAGGGGTTTGGGATGCGGTAGTGGACCGTTTTCAAAACAGGTTAGCAGGGTGGAAAAAAGGCTATTTGTCTAAGGGTGGGAAGATCACTCTCATCCGAAGCACTCTTTCTTGCTTCCCAACATATTTAAGGTCTTTATACCCAATTCCGGCTTCCGTGGATAAGAGGTTAGCGAAGTTGCAACGTGACTTTTTCTTTTTTTTTTTTTTGGGGGGGGGGGGGTCGGGTGATGAAAGAAGATTCCTCTAGTGGCTTTGAAGAAAGTTTGTACGCCGGTGCGCTATGGGGGATTGGGAATAAAGGACCTAAGAGTTTTTAATAGGGCTTTGTTAGGGAAATGGCTTTGGAAATTTGCCATAGAAAACCATGCGTGCAGGAGGCAGGTCATTGAGGCCAAATATGGGTGTTTGGCTCTTTTAGGAGGTAGATGTCTCTTATGGGATGGGCTTATGGAAGTGTTAGAAGAGGGGGGGGGGGGGGGGGGGGTTGGCAGCATGTTGCTTTGGTGGCGAGTACGGGCGAGAAGATTAAATTTTGGTCAGATAGATGGGCGGACAAGGTGGCTCTTAAAGAGAAATTTCCTCAATTCTTCCAGGTAACCTCCAATAAAGAGGCATGGGTGGCTGGCTTTGTCGGTCATAATGGAAGGGAGGTATGCTGGGTTCTGCAATTTAGATGACCATTTCTGGATTGAGGAATTTTCAAGAATGATGGACGTTTTACAGAAGATTAAAATTAATTCTCAAAGGGGGGATTCCATCAGGTGGCTGCCCGGAAATGGTGGAACTTTTTCTGTAAAATCATTTTAATCGGTATTGTCCAGCAGTAGACAAAGAGATTTCCCCTGGAGGTCCATCTGGAAGTCGAAAGCACCTTTAAAAGCAGCATTTTTTGGGTGGGCACATCTAATAGCATTTTTTGGGGAGCTATTTTGATGGGGGAGAACTTAAAGAAAATGGATTTTTCCATTGCTAATAGATGTGTGCTGTCCAAGAGAGACGAGGAGATGATGGATCACCTCCTCCTCCATTGAGAGGTAGTGAGGAATTTGTGGCAGCTTGTTGCTGCTCTTTTTGGTTACTGATGGAGATACTTTTGCAAGGTGGAGAAGTGAATGCTCAAGGTGGCACTTAAGAAAAGTTTGGGGCGTGGTCCCCATTTGTCTTTTTTGGTGTACATGGAGAGAGAGAAATAGAAGGATCTTTGAGGGGATTGAAGCTTCCCCAAGTAGTGTTAGGAGTATTTTTTTTGTTTACATTGTATGTATGGGTGAATGGTTCTTGTAATCCTTCAGTGGATGACTTTGTAGAGTTCTGAAGTGATTTGGGACCCTAATGGGTTTTTTTTGTATACGGGTGCGCCTCCCTTGGGTGCTTTTTATTATATATCTAATTATACCTATCAAAAAGAAAGAAAGAAAGATTAATACTTAAAAAACCAGTGTTAGAAGATAATATAATTAATATTATTAGCACTTATGCACCAACAAGCTTTAGCTTGGTTGGTATCATCTCAAACCCTCTATATGGAAGGTTGAGGGTTCAAGTCTCCTTAAGGGGTAAACTGTGCATGCATGTGTGATTTACCAATAAAAAAAAAAAAAATTCATTAGCACTTATGCATCCCAAATAGGATTAGATGAACAAATTAAAATTTTTTTTTGGAACGTATGGACGAATTAATTTAAGACATACCTTTATGATAACAAATTATTTATTGGAGGAGACTTTATTGGTCGTGTAGTAGGAAAAAAGTCATGGTGAGTATGAGATATATATATATATATATATATATATATTTATTGATAATGTGGTATGCAAGATAGACATGAAATTTGAGATAGGGATGATGTTGGAGAGGCAAAGTTAGATTTTGCAATAGCATATGATTTTATGACAATAAATACATATTTTAAAGAGAAAGATGAGCACAATTGTAAAGTTATTTGAAGAGAGAAAGCTTGACCTTGCAACATAAGTTGATGTTTTAGACTTACATTTTTGAAGACAAATAAGAAAAAGTAAAGAGATTAGAAAACCAATAACTAGGTGATGGAATTTAAAGGAGAGAAATAGTGCTATTTAAAAGTAAGATTTTAAAAGAAGTAACATAGAACTTAATGGATGAAACTAATGTAGTGTGGAATAGGATGATTGAATGTATTAAAAGAATATCAAAAGAGGTTGTTGGAAAATCAAAAGGAACAGGGCCACTATCTAAGGATGTTTGGTGGTGGAATAAGGAAGTTCAAAATTTAGTACAAGTAAAAAAGTAGTGTTATAAAATTCAACAAAAAATTTGAATCAAGAAAATTGGGAAAGATATAAAAATGCAAAGAGATGACTAAGCGATGATCTCACAAGTCAGATCGAAGATCTTTGAAGTTCACTTGCTTAGAGGAGACTACGATGACGAGGATTTTCGAGTGGTGGATAGAGGTAGAGGATTGGTGCGCTGTGTGGAAGTCCAAGAGAACTTCACTTAATGCAGAGTGCTAAGGGATGCTTCAAAGTTAGATGGTCGACGCTATCAGAGTTCAGTCTAAAAGAATGATTGAATCCAAGTAGCTTGGAAGCACAACAATAATGGTTGATACATTTATGTGGAGGTTCATGAGGGAGTAGGAAATCTTGCTTGTTCATCTTTGAAGTTGACAGAGGAGGGGAATGGGAAAGCTTAGCTAGGGCTTTCCTGTCTTTTTTTTTTTTAGGGAGGGGGGGGGGGGGGGTTGCCGTTAATGGAGTTGGCAAAGATGGACAGATTGTTATTGACAAGCAACATTTATTAATTCTTGGTTGTCATTGTCTTTAATGATATTTACGGGCATATCAACGGCAGAGACAATGTGTGGGTGGATTATGACTGTAAAAGTTATTTGGGTTTTTCCAAAAAGTGTTTGGTTGGATGGGTGGGTGCTTTGGACTACCCTGCCCTAGACTATCATATGACGCAGTTGTGGATTGATCTTCCAATAGGGTGAATGTTATGAACTCAGTTGGTCATTATTTTTGTACGAGTTTCCTTTGTTGGTGGAGGTGCAAGGGATATTGGATGAGAAGGATTGGGTGTTTGAAGTAGAGCCGCTCTTTCTCTATTGGTGGGTGTCGTTCGACTATTGCTTTGAGTTGGGAGCAAGACCTAAGGAGGTGTGGTTAAGGTTTATTGTGCTACCTTTGCACTTGTCGTTCCCGATGTGTTGAAGGTCTTGGGGAATAAGTGTGGGAGCTTCGTTAGAATGGATGAGGACACTATGCATTAACGAAATCTGAGATGGGCTTGAGTTTATGTTAGGTTACTAGAAAACAACCTGCAGCGAACCTGCGGCGACAATTGGCTTTTGTATTGGCCTGGAGGCTTTTGACTTGTCTCGGTTAAATCGATGGCCCATCATGAGGTGGTTCATGGTAATAGAAGTGATGTCTGATGCAACGTTGTTAAAGGCAAACATGCACTCTCTTAGGCAACAAGGTGAAGTGAGGATGAGGCGTAGCACCTCAACACACTCCAGGTGAGGCGATTTTAATGAGACGACGCATAAGTGATGGCCTCGACTAACGCGAAAGGTGTTGAGGCGAGAGCCTCATTAGTTAAAAACTTATTTTACTTAAATGTGCTCATGTTGTTGAAGGATTAAAGGTATTTTTGTCCGAACAATATTTAACCAATATAAAAGTACAAAAAGGGAAGAAAATGTTTAAAATTTTCTCATTGCTTAAAGTTTAATTGTCATGTCATCCTTTTGAAATAATTACGTTTAATGTATAATATATATTTTAATTATTTTTATGGTAGCGCCTTCATTCAAGTTAATGCATTTTTGTCGCCTTGCTTCTTATGGCAATATAGGACCTTATCGTCTTAAAATTGCCTTTCGCCTTTAACTATACTAGAAAAGATCGATATAGAAATGGGGTAGGGATAGTAGTAAATAAGGATCTCAAGGAAGAAGTGGTAACTGTGATTAGAAAAGGGGATAGGATAATACTCATAAAACTTGTCTTGGGAGATAATATAATTAGCGCGTTTGCACCTCAAATAGGATTAGATGCACAAATTAAAGCACCATTTTTGGAAGATATGGATGAATTAATTCAAAGCATACTTGTAAGTGAAAAGATATTTATGGGTGGTGATTTTAATGGGTATGTAAGAAAAGATCGTGGAGGATATGAGATGGTTCATGGGGGTTACAAGTTTGGAGATAGGAATGATGCTGGGGAGGCAATACTAGATTTTGCAATTGCATATGATTTTATGATTACAATTACATATTTTTAAAAGACAGTTGAACATTTAATCACCTTTAAAAGTGGATCAAATAAAAGTCAAATAAACTTTCCTAACTAAAAGAATAGATAGACTATTATGCAAAGACTGGAGAACTATTCTAGGAGAAAGCCTAACCACGCAACATAGGTTAATGGTTTTAGACATATATATTAAAAGACATGTACAAAAGACTAAAGATATAAAAAAACCAAGGATTAGATGGTGGGATTTAAAAGAAGAGAAAGTAGAGAAATTTAAAAGTAAGATGCTAAAAGAAACACAATGGAATCTAAATGATGAAACTAATGTAATGTGAAATTTAATGACAAAATGCATTAAAAGAATAGCAAAAGAGGTTTGTCGGAGAATAAAAAAGAATAGGGCTACCATGTAAAGAAACTTGGTGGTGGAATGAGGCAAAAAAGGAATGTTTTAAAACTTTACAAAAACTAGAAATAAAACAAGTTGGGAAGCATATAAAAAAGCAAAGAAGGAAGTAAAGAAAGTTATAAAAGAGGTAAAAGATAAAGCATATGATGATTTTGATAACAAATTGGGTACAAAGGATGGGGAGAAGAACATATACAAACTTGCTAAGATAAGGGATGGGAAAACCAAAGATTTTAGTAATATTAAATGCATAAAGAGTGAAGATTCAAGAGTGTTGATGAAATTTAAATGTAGATGGAAAAGCTATTGAATGAAAATCATATTGAAAACTAAGTGTAGAGAACTTTTTAAGTAACATGGAAGATATATTTTTTCATAGGATTAGAGCATCCGAGGTAAAAAACGCTTTGAGAAAGATGAAAACTGGTAGGGCTTTAGGACTGGATGGTATTCCCATTGAGGTTTGGAAGTGTTTAGGGGAGGTAGGCGTGTCTTGGTTAACAAATCTATTTAATAAGACCATAATAACTAAGAAAATGCCTGATGAGTGGAGAAAAAGTATTTTAGTATCTATATACAAAAATAAAGGGGAGATCCAAAACTGCACAAATTATTGTGGCATTAAATTAATGAGTCATACTATGAAACTCTGGGAGAGAGTGATTGAATACCGATTAAGACTTGCGACAACGGTATCAGCGAATCAATTTGGGTTTATGCTAGGGAGATTAACAATGGCGGCTATTTACTTATTAAGAAGACTCATGGAGAGGTATAGAGAAAAGAGGAAGGATCTTCACATGGTATTCATCGATTTGGAGAAACATATGATAGGGCTTCTCGAGATCTAATATAGTAGGTTTTAGAAAAGAAAGGAGTTACAAAACAATATATCGAAATAACAAAAGATATGCATGATGGGACGATCACTATTGTAAGGACAACTGTAGGAGAAACAGGTGAATTCTCGATCACAGTAAGCCTACCTCAGGGGTTAGCATTAAGTTCATTTCTTTTTGCTTTACTAATCATATATAGGATGAAATTTCATGGTGTATGCTTTTTACCGACGAGTGATGATATTGTTTTAATTGATGAAACTAAAAGAGGGATAAATTAGAAATTTGGAGAGAGGCTATAGAATCAAAGGGATTCAAGATAAGTAGGACAAAAACTGAATATCTTGAGTGTAATTTTAGTAAAATTAGTAATTCAAACGGGGATGGAGTGAAAATTGAAAATCAAGAGTTAACAAAGTGTGATTTTTTTTTTTTTTTTATCTAGGATTCACTTATTAATGAGGGAGAAATTGGAGATGATGTTACTCATAGAATTAATGCAGCATTGGTTAAGTGCAGTGCGTCTAGAGTATTGTGCGATCGACGTATACCTTTAAAATTGGAAGGTAAATTTTATAAAACAACTATTAGATTGGCTATGTTGTATGGAACAAAATGTTGGGCAGTTAAGAAACAACATGTTAATAAGATTAGTGTAGTCAAAATGAGGATGCTAAGATAGATGTGCGGTAAGACAAGAAAAGACAGAATTATGAATGAAAATATTTGAGAGATGGTAGGAGTAGCACCTATAGGAGATAAAATGAGAGAACATTGGTTAGGGTGGGGGCTGACTTTTTGGCTAGGCTAAGTTTTAAGCACTCGGAATAGATACATATTACACATTATCTACAATAGACAAAGCTCTTTAAAGGATTGGAGGATGTTAGTGGTTTGTCTTCAGGAAACCAAGTTGGAGGAGGTCTTTGCAAATGTGGTGAGAAGTCTATGGGGTGGTAGGTGGGTGGAGTGGAGAGTTATGGGGGCGAGAGGCACTATTGGGGGTATTCTTCTCACGTGGGACTCAAGGGCTATTTTAGGCATGGACTTCCGGAAAGGTGGTCATTCAGTATCATGCTTGTTCTAGAATTAAAAAAGGATGGTTTTGTTCTGGCATTCTTGAGGGATTGTGTTGAAGATGGGATCAGGGTTCAGTTATGGGAGGCACTGGTTATGGTGAGGAATAGGTGGAATGACCCTATTTGCATGCGAGGAAATTTAGCATGGTGAGATTCTTGTATGAACGGTTGAGTTGTCAAAGGGTGAAGAAGGCTATGAAGGAGATTCTTGGACTTCATTGATGACTTGGGATTGATCGACTTACCTTTAAAGTGATGTAGATATATGTGGAATAACAATAGAGACTACAGAGGTCCCATCTAGGTCAAAATGGATATTTTTTTGATTTCTTCCGAGTGGGAGGAGCTTTTTTTGAATGTGTAGCAAATGTGCCTTCCTTGCCTAGTCTCCTACGATATTCCCATTTTTGTTAGGTGGCTGTGTCGGGCTAAAATACCCTTTTGTTTCCAAAACATGTGGTTGAGAGAGGATGGCTTTGTGAAGTTGGTTAGGGATTGTGGATGGGTTATAGGGAGGAAGGTGAGCTAGGTTTCATTCTTGCTTGGAAGTTGTGAGTACTTAAGGAAGATTTGAAGAAGTGGAATAAGAAGGTGTTTGAAAATGTGGATGTGAGGAAAGCTAGATTGCTCCAGGAAATCATGGAGTTGGATAGGAAGGAGGGTTTGTTGACAGCAGGGGAAAGAGTTTTAGAGGATGAAAGAAAAGGGGGAAAGAGTTTTACAGGATGAAAGAAAAAGGGAAATTGAGGAGACTTCTCGTATCAGAAGAGATTAGTTGGAGTAAGAAATCTGAAGCTCTGTGGCCAAAAGAAGGGGATGGAATACGAGCTTTTTCCATATAACAACAAATGCTCATAGGAGAAGGAATCATATTGGGGGTATATCTATAGATAGGTGGATTTTGGAAGCAAAAGATGAGGTTAAAAGAGGTATTTTGTGAATTTTTAAGAAAACCTTTATACCGAGTGATTCTCAAGGGGGCCGATAGAAGGTGTGATGTTTGAGACTATCTCGGGGGAAGATAAGAGCATGGTTGGAAAGACCTTTTTTGGTGGAGGAGTTGGAGTAAGTTCTTAAAGAATGTAAGGGGGATAAAGCTATGGTTCAGATGGCTTCACTATGGCCTTCTTTCAAAAGTGTTGGGATGTTGTGAAGAGTGAGGTGATGGCAGTCTCAGTGTAGTTAAAGGCGAAAGATGCCCTTAAGGCGCTAAGGTCCTAGATTGCCCAAAAGACGAGGCGACAAAAAGCATTAGCCTGAGTGAAGCAAGGCGCTAACTTATAAAAATAATAAAAAATATGTATTAGACATTACAAATTAATTTTTTCAAAGTCAAATAATGTCTTATAATTATATTAAGTATCATTTAATACTAAAAAGTTCAACTTATAGTGTGTAAATGATGTGATAATTCTAAGTTTGGTGTTTTATTCTCAATGAATATTCAAACTTTTGTTATCTACTCAAATCTTATATGAAGATCTGATTCAAAATACAAAATAATGAATATTGATGATCTTTTCTATACGTAAAAAACATAATAGAAAGTTGAAAGCATAAAAAATTTAAAAAAAACTAATACAAAAAATAAGAAAAATCGAGAAAAAAAGATAGAGAAAGGAAAAAAAACTGATAAAGTGGTCCCCCTTGTTACTGCTTCTTGTTTCCTTCACAGTGGTCCCAAAACTCCCAACAAAAAATCCTAGCTTTTTGTCTTCATACAACGATAATCAGGCTGCCTGTTTATATTCTTGCCCTTTATTCTTTTAACTTTACTTGGACAAAATGCCTATCTACTTAAAATAAGAAATTAGCAAAGAATAGGGACATTTTAAGTAAAATCTGGTAACTTTAGAAAAGCTAGCGCCTTAACGCCTCTCGCCTCGGCATCGCCTTCTTCAATTCGCCTCGCCTGGACCATAGCAAGGCGATGAGCCTTGAAAATGCCTCGCCTTGTCGCTTAGGCGACAGGGCGAGTGCCTTTGACAACATTGGGCAGTCTTTACCTTTCTCTTTACCATGGCTACTTTGAAGGAAGTTTCAAAGCGACTTGCAGTTTTGATTCCAAAGAAGCAGTCGAGGTGAAGGATTTTATGCCTATTAGTTTAATGTGCATTGTGTATAAGCTACTAGCTAAAGTGTTATCAATGTGTTTGAGAAAGGTGGTGGGGTCAGTGGTTTCAAAGACTCAAAATTCGTTTTCTATTTTATATTAAAAACTGTGCATAGCATACTTGACTTGCTTTAGCCGTGTTTACAATACAAAGTTTTTTTTGAAAGTATTTTGGAAATATATCATCTGCATCTCCTTGACAAGTGTCCATGCTTCTCAGTTTTCCACAAATGGTCGATAGGTTGCATTAGGATCAGGACGTAGTATGCCCCAGAGAATCTAATGAGATCCAATAGCGTGATTCAAAATTATTTCTTATTCGATATCCAATTCAACTACTAAATTGAGAAATGGTCCAAAATTTTTAATCTATAAAAAACAAAAGAGAAAAAGAACAAAAAAGAAAAGAAAAAAAGATCTTTACCAATCAAAAAAAAGAAAAAGAAAAAATATCTTTATCCAATTGGAATAAGTTTTACTTCATTCTTAGTATCCGCATACCTACAGCATACGGAGATTTGGTTTGGGGTTTGCATGGTAGGTATTTGAAGGTGGAGAACACCTCAATTAAATTTACAATTTAACGTTTATAAAAAATATTATGTAAAAAAAATAAAAAATTGAATATTAATGTCATATCCAGGCAGGACATCCAATTCAGCCCATTAATCATCTCTTAGAGGGATTTGGATTATAATCTGACTTTTGGATCAAAATTGCATTGTTGCTTCCTTGTTATTTAATTGAAATTAGATGTTGATCCTATCTATTGGAAGGTACCCTCAGGTACCTGTGATCTATCTTGTGCCTTTAACCTTTTTGGATCTTATGACCTCAATCGTCAGCCAATTCTATATTGGAAGACAGTTTCTTATTTGGCATTTTAGCTTGTTGGACCTTATATGAGCAGTTCTAATGCTCTCTTGAATTTGAATTATTCAAAGTGGAATACTGATGACATATACCTCTCACCTTTGCAGCTGCTGGCAAGATTAACTAAGGACATTGTTGAAACATACCAAATATGCAATCCACAATTCCGTTATTCTGAAGAATTGAATCCAAAGCGGTTCTTGACGAGCCCGTCTATTGGAGTGCTCAATGATGGCTATGATAATGCAAATTCAGATCTTATACTCACTGTGAATTTTGTCTTGGTTAATTTAGACACACAGCGAAGGTTTGATATTGCTGCTTATTTTTCTATTTTCTTGGTTTTTATGTTAGCACTTAGCCCCTATTGTTTTTAAAAGTCTATTGTCCTTTAGCCTAATCATATTGCATGGTAAAGAATAAGTTTTAGATCTTAGAGAGTTTGGGATGGTTTGAAAGTATTGAAAGTTATTGATCTTGTTCCCTTTGTATGTTCATTTTATTGTGGTAGTAAGACTTATTATGTTCCCTTTGTATGTTCATTTTATTGTGGTTGTAAGACTTATTTTACTTACAGACTAACTGAGCTTTATATTTATTATATAGTATATATATGTACATATATCAATCTATTTCTTTGTTTTTTTTTTTACCTTGAAATATCTTTGACATGTACAAAGGATAAATCAACTCAGAAGTCAATATTCTTGCTGATCTGTGTGATAATTGTTAACATTTCAAGTTACAGCAAGCAGTTATTCTGTTGGTCATGATTTAACCTATAACATTTGAAGTTGCATGTTTGGTGATGGCATATCAAATCAATGAAGGGGTTCTGGCTGTAAAAAATTTAGAATGAACTTAACAAATGCTTTACCTAACTTTTTGGGGTTTAGAATTTTGCTTTTAAATAACTCTACTTCCTTTCCTTTTAAATTCCACACCTAATTATTGGCTTTCTAATCTCTTTACTATTTTTATTTATCTTTTAAATATACATAAAAAACCATCAACCTAGTTGCAATTCCTGGAATCTGCATGGAATTCAGACTGTCATTTTTTTTTCTCTCTTTTCTAGCCGATCTGTGGTAGTCCTTGTATTGAACTTTGCGAGAGCTACTTCTACTGCAACATGTTCTTTGTTGAGAGCTTGATATACATTGTTGGCCCATTCTCTAACAGCTTAAACTTTTGGAGCAACCATTTAACATGGCATCAGAGCCTTGTTTGTGAAAGGTCTTGGGTTCAAGTCTCTCTATTTGCGTTTATTCCCCGTTTGCGTTTGCATTTGCATTCTCTTCAACTTCGCATTTGTCTTTGATTTCTTTGCCTCTCCACGTGCGAGTCCGGGGTTGCACGTGAGGGGAACTGTTGAGAGCTTGATATACATTGTTGGCCCATTCTCTAACAGCTTAAGTTTTTGGAGCAATTTGTGATCTAACATTCTTAACCTTGTTGAAATCCAGTATATATTCTGTCATACTTTATTGCAAGCTATGGTAAAAACTGTATTCTGGCTTTAAGGTTGCTGACTAGTCTGAACTGTCATTGCTGCAACGACAGTCTCCTTTGGGAGAGAATTTTAACCTGGGAAGTGCCTTTATGGGAGGGGAATATGGAGGAAGAAATAGGAAGGCATGATGTTTGTAGACAGCAATATGGGGTTGGCTGTCAGATGCAATGGGATAACATTGCATGCAATTTAAGCCTGTTTTACGTGTTAACTTTTTTTTTGGGGCATTACAATGAACTTTGCATAATTTTTGAAGATTGTTGCCAAGTTGAAGATTCATATAATGGAACATAAAAGATGTTCTGGCACATAAATATTATTTTTTGATCATTCAATTAATGCATTCATGTGGGGTTTCAGCTTCTCGAGTGTTTATGAAAAAGCTATTTGCATATCATGCGCCAATATTCTATAAATTTTGAGGCGCTGCAGGAAGATCAATAGAAGTTAATATATATAACCAATTATGAAGATGAAAGCAGGAGGAGAGACCTTGATTGAAATAAGTCAGTTGTATGCATGTTTTCTTGATGTTGCGAGAGCAAATATATCTTACAATGTATCAACTAAAATTACCAGTTTTGTTATTGCTCCGATTTAACCTATCCTTATTAAGTAAATTGCTGTATTGCTTTTGAACATTTACAGATATATTGTCAAAGATATTCTTGGCCATGGGACATTTGGACAGGTTGCTAAATGCTGGGTTGCAGAAACAAACAGTTTTGTTGCTGTGAAGATCATTAAAAATCAACCTGCATACTATCAACAGGCACTCGTTGAAGTTTCCATTTTGACAATGGTGATTGATTCTTCATCTGGGCTTTTCCATGAGTAATATTAGGGTGAAATTTGTTTGTCATTGTTTAATTATTTGCCTTTTGCAGTTAAATAAGAAGTTCGATCCCGAGGATAAGCACCACATTGTTCGTATCTATGATTACTTTGTGTGTCAGCGTCATTTGTGCATTGCTTTTGAACTGCTTGACACTAATCTGTAAGTTGCAGAACAACTATATTTCAAGTACAAGTAACTATGTTGTGTAATTGATGCATCTTATTTAACTTTTATTCAGTTTACATCCATACATTGTAATTTTTATTTCTTATGCTGCACTGTGTTGACATTTTTTAGTCATTCAGGTATGAGCTTATCAAGATAAACCATTTTAGGGGACTATCATTGAGCATTGTCCAGTTGTTCTCAAAACAGGTTTGGCATTTGCTCGCTTAGAATAGACAGTAGTCTTGTATTTGTAGTGCATTTCCCCTGTATGGTCATGTTTTTTTCCCCTCCATCAATGTTTTTTTTCCTCCCATTTTTCTCTTTAAATTCTCTTTTTAAATTAGATTTTACGAGGATTGGCTCTAATGAGAGACGCTGGTATAATTCATTGTGATCTAAAGCCAGAAAACATTCTTCTATGCATGAGGTGGGATACTTTCCATAGAGAGTTTGGATTGTGAATTGTGTGTTAAAAACTTAAATCTCTTTCTTGTTGATTATATTCTGTCTTTTTATTAAATTGGCAGTGTGAAGCCAGCAGAAATAAAAATTATTGACTTTGGATCGGCATGCATGGAAGATCGAACTGTTTACTCCTATATTCAGGTCCTCATCTCCTCATTACTCTTAGTGTAATGTTCCAATTTTTTTGAAGCTGATAAAGGTCTCATATTTGAATCCTTTATGTTTCTCTGCAGAGTCGTTACTATAGATCACCTGAAGTTCTTCTTGGGTATCAGTATCCTTGTATATGACATCTACTGCTCCTTATATTCCCATTTTCTATTATGGATGGCCGCAACTCAGGCTGGAATACTATTAGACTTAACCCAAGTCCAACCCCACCAATGCGAAAGCTTGGGTTCTATATATGAAGGTTACGGTGGTCTAGGTTGAAGTATCAGAACTTAGGCTGGGCTGCCGTAACGAAGGAAAAAGATTTTAAGTTGGGATGTAGTTAAGGCCATTGGCCCCCAAAACCCAATCTCATGTTCACTTTTACTATTATGAATACATATATATCCGAAGTGCCAACTGTTAGCTTGAGTGGTATCTCTCGCCATCTGCCAAAGGGGAGGTGCAAGTCCCATTTGGGATTTGTGTGTTTGTCTTAATATGAGTATAGTCCCTCAAGTCAGAAGCTCCACCCTTCTCAGAAAGCTCAACTATTAATCTATGCGTTGTGGTTAGAGTAGTTAGATTGACTCTGTATTATCTTTATATGTCTGTTGATCAACCTTCCTTGTAAGCAAACAATTCTCTTTGGGTTGTTTTTGATTCACTATGAATGTTACCTAGTGTTAATTCCTTTTTTCTTAAACATATATTTGCAATTTCAAGATCTTTTGCTGTTGTGAATTCTAAGTGAGTATCCCTTCCCTCATTCTTTTTCCTGGTCTTTAACCATTATGAATTCTTCTACTTCTCATTATTATTTTTTCTTTTTCCGAGGCGACCACTTAAGTTTTCTATAGGAGATTACTTTTGAATATATATTTTAAATTTGTTATTTGATCTCATTTGAGGTACACAAGCACTAGTATACTCTCTTTACTCCAAGCATTAATTTTGTTGGATTATCCTATCTTTTGTCTTGGCACAAATGTTTTATTCCTCTAAACTTTTGTTTACAGTTATCTACCTGTTGAGTTGTAAAAAGAATAAGAGATTAGGAAAGAAAGTGGCTTGTTCACCTTCTGTAGTGAGATAGCCCTTAACATATAAAAAAATAAGAGAACTACAAACTAGCCCTTACTTTAATACATGTTTTATCTTTAACACTCCCTCTCAAGATGGAGCAGATATCTATCATGCCCAACTTGTTACAAAGATCAGGAAAATGAACATATCTCCCAATTGGTCACTCAACCTAACAAATGATGTAACAATTTGTTTCCTCATCACTATATCCCGAACAAAATGACAATCAACTTCAACGTGCTTGGTTTTTTTCATGAAACACAAGATTACTGGCAATATATATGGCAACTTGATTTTCACAATACATTGTCACGGGCTTCTCATTAGAAAACCCCATCTCCTACAGATTGATTTCACCAACATCTCTCACAAGCTGTGTGCGCCATAGCTTTGTATTCATCCTCCGCACTAGATCTAGCAACCACATTTTGTTTCTAACTCTTCCACGTGACAAGGTTTTGCTCACAAAGGTACAAAAACCTAACACAAATCTTCTATCTAGATGATTGCCTACCCAATCTGCATCTGAAAACCTTATCACATCTAGATTGTCAGAAGGTTTTAGAACTAAATCCTTACCGGGAGCACTCTTCAAATATCTTAGGATACAATAGAAAACTTCCCAATGTTGCCGTTTAGGGCTCTGCATATACTAACTAACCACCCCTACAACAAAAGTGATGTCACGTTGTGTAACAGTCAAATAAATAAGTTTACCTACAACTCTTCTATATCTCCCTGGATCATCAAAACAATCTTTTTTGTCCTTGCTAAATTTGGTATTTGGATCCATTGGAGCATCAATTGGTTTAGCTCCCATCATACCAGTCTCATCAAGAAGATCAAGAACATACTTCCTTTGGGACAGTGATATCCCTTCCTTAGACCTAGCCACTTCAATGCCCAAGAAATAAAGTAGTTGCCCCAAGTTTCATATGAAAATGTTTGTTCAAGTGAAGTTTTAATAAATGTATACCTTCAACATCATTGTCAGTTATCATCAACATAAACTGCAAGAACAATGCCTCCCTATGCCTCATAAACACCGAATGATTAGACATAATTTTTTTTAATCCATACGCACCAACAACCTAACTAAATTTATCAAACCAAGCTCTTGGAGACTGCTTGAGCCCATAAATTGCTTTCCTCAACTTACAAACCCTATGTGATTCCCCCCTGAGCAACATACTCAGGAGGTTGCTCCATATACACCTCTTCTTGAAGATCGCAATGAAGGCAAACATTTGTAATGTCAAGCTAATAAAGTGGCCAACCCTTAACAACTGCCACTAATGGTAACACCTGAACTGATGTGAGTTGAGCAACATGAGAGATTGTTTTCAAATAGTCCACACCAAATGTTTGGGAGTAACCCTTAGCAACAAATCGAGCCTTTAACTGCTCAATAGTACCATTGGGATGATACTTAACTGCATATATCCCATCTACATCCCCTTGTATGTTTTCCTGGAGGCAAATCAATTAACTTCCACGTATCATTTTTATATAAAGCTAACATCTCCTCTTCTATAGCACTTTTCCAACTAAGAGATTCAAAATATGAGAATGAGGAAGAGTAAGAGAGGACAAAAGATTAGCAGAAGATTGAAATTGGGACGACACGAGAAAAAGAAACAACCTTATTAATAGGATGGTGAGTACAAGAACGAGTACCTTTTCGAAGAGCAATGGGAAGATCTGAAGAAGGAACATCACACTTAGCAGGAACCTTAGTTGAAGGAGAGGATGATGACAAAGGTGGAGCAGAAAGGTCATTATTTCTTGTTATTGGTGCACGATGATGATATACCTATAGTGGTTTGGACTCTTGCAAAAGAGAAAGGGGAACACTTGCTTGGATAGGAGGAACATGTAATGGAAGTGAAGAGGACTCAAGAATATCAGTATCAAGAGAGGCACCAAAGATAGAGAAACAAGATGTACCTTCAAAAAAAGTAACATCAACACTAATAACATAACGATGAGATTGGGGATACCAACATTTATATCCTTTTTCTGAGTCCTGGAATAACCTACAAAGACACATTTAACAGTCCAAGGAGCCAATTTATTATACCCTGGAGTGAAAACATCCACAACCAAATACATGAGGAGGTGAAGGGAATAGACAACAATCATGATATAATATAGAATACGGTATACTGCCACGGAGGACAAACAAGGGCATACGATTAATGAGATAACAAGTAGTTAGAATAGCATCCCCCAAAAAATGCTTAGAAACATTCTTCTAAGTCATAAGATTTCTAGCCACCTCAAGAAGATGTCAATTTTTACGTTCAGCCACACTATTTTGTTAGGGCTGTATAAGCACAAGAAGATTGATGTAGAATACCATGAGTGTTTCAATAGGATTGAAGAGGGCCTTTAACACATTCCAAGGCATTATCAGATTGTAAAACATGAATATTATAGCCAAATTGAGTTGCAACTTCTTTATGAAATAACTGAAAATAGAAGAAACTTTAAAATGATCTTTCATCCTTGTCATTCTTGATCAATCATTCACAAAAGACACAAAATAAGAAAAACCTAACAGACTCTTATGCCTAGATGGACCCCAAATGTCGGAGTGAACCAACTCAAAAGGAGCGGACTGATGATTATTTTGTCTCAAAGGAAAAGACTCCCTATGATGCTTGCCTGAGCGTCACACTCTAAACTAGACATAAACTTGATAGATGGAAACAAAACTTGCAAAGACTGCTATGATGGATGACCAAGATGACAATGCCACTGGTGAAGATAGATGCTGGCGTGTAATGCTGTAGACTGTGCAGGGGCATATGAATGATCAAGATAATAAAAGACCATCCCACTCACTACTGCCACCAATCATCCTCTTCGAGTTGAGGTTTCGAAAAACACAATATGAAGGATAAAAGGTTACATAACAATGAAGAGTTTTTGTAAGTTTGCTAAACGACAAGAGATTAAAGGGAAACTGATGAATATAATGGACAAAAGATAGATTAAAAGATGTAGTACGGTGGACTGTCCCATTACCAGTTATAGAACATGAACGACCATCAGCTAGAACAACTGATGACTCAGCAGACTGATAGTTTAAAGATGAAAATAGAGTAGGCTTACCGGTCAAATGTGTTGAGGCCCCTGAATCTATTACTGAAGGGATAGAAGAAAAAGAAGGAAAGCATGCTATGTTACCTGAATGTGCAAAGGCAGTAGTATCAGATAAAGATAGCTGTTGTTGCTAGTGAACTAAGGCATTATATTCCTCTTTGGTAAGCATGATAGTCTCACTAGGAGATGTAGCAGTAGAAGTAGCAGGAACACTGACTTCTTAGGAAACAGCAAGAGGGGTAGTCAAAGAGTACTTGACCTGAGTAAATGAATTAGCCCATGGTTTTCCATGAAGATCATAGTAATAATCCATTGTGTGATTTTCGCCTCCACAATGAATACACTTACTTAATCCACGACCTCTACAATCTCGCCTACTACCTCTACTAAAACTATCAAAACCAGAATTTTGATTTCCAAAACCACAACCACAAGAACTGGAATGACCATCACGTCCTCCAAAACTACTACTTGTAGAGCCCTTACCTCGAGAGAAGTCCTGTCGTGAAGCCACAAAAGCTGAATTATCCTTGCTTGCTTGAAGTTTTTGTTACCGCTGAGGATCCAGTAGTGACTCGAAGAACTCTAGCATAGACATTGCTCAATGAAGCAATGCTACCATCTCCAAATAAGATCTGAGCTTTGATAGACTTATGAGTCGGATGAAGGTCAAAAAGCAACGTTCACACATAAAGATCATCCTGCTGCTTTTTAAGAAGTTCAATATCATTAGTCAATGGATGATATTGATTCAACTCATCTAATAAACCCTTGAAAGAGCTGTAATATTCACTTATTGATTTATTATTCTGCTGAAGAAGAAACAAATTTTGATAAACATCATTAACCCGAGAAATATTTTGCTCCGTGAAATACATCTCATGAACTGCTTCCCAAAAACATAACATTAGAACTCAGAGATGGCTCCATACTATTCCACAACCAAGACATAACAACATAATTTTCAGACTTCCACTCATAATCCTGACTATCTTCAGATGGAGGACGTGCAAGATATACTTTTAACTTTCTCCAAGCATCCAAAGCAACTTTCATTCTTGTGCCCACAATAAATAATTAGAGCCATTCAACTTAGTAGTTAGTAGTATTAATTTGCATATTAACAGCATCAGAGGACAAACCAGAACTCAACTTCCCTGAACTAGACTTAGCCATTTCAATCACCAAATAAAAGAAAAAAAAAACAGACAAGCAATTATCAATTAATCAACCAACTGATCACCAAGACCAACTCAGGAATTGTAAAGCAATCAATAACTTACCGAACCACAAATAATCCATAGAAATGACCTGGAGATAAGAAAAGCACCTAAAACTCCCATAAGGAATCTGAATGTCCAGAATCACCAAATCCCATCCAAACACACATAAAAAACTCAACCAACACAGCAGCCGCAACTCCCACAGTGAAGCCGTCGGTCTATAATCCACAAAGTACAACCAAAAAACAACCAAACTCTAACCGAATACCCTCACACAGCATATATAGGTCTAATTGCACATAGGGTTGTGATTCAACCAACAAAACAGATCAAAAAGCATCAAATCAACAGATCCAAAATTCTGGACCCCCTTGGTCCAAAAATGATTTGAAAAATGAAAAGTTTTACCATACAACCTCAAATAATTTCACAAAAGTCACCACAATGCTTCTAAAATTGAGACGAATCGATCCACACTATCCTCGGCTTCTTGCAACCCCTTGGTAATGACGTCAACAAGTTTTTGGTTCCTTTATCTGTTCCTGACTTTATTTGCTAATGATTGGGTCTTTTTCGTTGGTTTAGATGAAAAAAAATGAAGAAAGAAGGTAGAAATATAATCAAGAAAAGGTTAGAAACCCTAACTCTTTAATGCTTTGATACCATGTTGAGTCATAAAAAAAAAAAAGAGATTAGGAAAGAAAGTGGCTTATTCACCTTTAGTAGTGAGATAGCCCTTTATATATAAAAAATAAGAGAATTACAAAATAGCCCATACTTAAAGAAAGTGGCTTATTTGTTATCAAAAAAAAAAAAAAAAAAGAAAAAGAAAAAGAAAGTGGCTTATCCGCCTTCATTCTTTTTCTAGGTCTTTGACCATTATGAATTCTTCTACTTCTCATTATTAATTTTCTTTTTCCAAGGCGACACGACAACTTAAGTTTGCTATAGGAGATTACTTTCATACCTATCTATCTGTATATATATTTTTAAAATTTGTTATTTGATCTCATTTGAGGAACACAAGCACAAGTATATACTCTCTTTCTCCAAGCATTAATTTTGTTGGGTTATCCTATCTTTTGTGTTGGCACAAATGTTTTATTCCTCTAAACTTTTGTTTACAATTATGTACCAATTTCTTATTTTTTGCATTTTCCTATACACAACAGTTTATAGTTCATAACCAACAAGCTCTAGCTTGGTTGGTATCTCCTCCACCTTCCCATATGGGAGGTTAAGGTTCAAGTCCCCTTAAGGGGCAAAGTGTGTTGTGTGATTTACCTATTTAAAAAAAAACATTTTATAGTTCATATTCATAACTTTTCTATATTAATTATTTTCTTGTCATTGCATCAACAAATTCCATTCCTACTCTCTTAGTTTCATGTAGGCAAATCATATTAATTATTTTTTAGTCATTGTATGAGCAAAGTCCATTCCACCTTTGAGGGTTCCTATTTTCCATTTGTTTGAGGCATTCCTGCTCTATTGATTATCCACACGTGTAAAGTGTAGGAGTACCAGACCAGACTGTAGCTGATCCTTGCTCTATTTTCTTTCTGCTTGGGGTCTAATAAAGTTGGAAATCTTTCATAATTTGTTTTCATAAGGCGTGGGCCGTGTGGCTATGTGCTAAACGTTAATAATCTACCTACCATGACCCTCTTCCTTCATCTTAGGCCTGGTTTATGTTATAAAGTAGTTCTTGACAATAGTTTGTGTAGAGTAATGACTATACATTATGTTTAACAATAATTAATAAAACATGAATTTAGTTTTTGTTTGCTTTTAACTATAATTTTGCAATTTAAGTAAACTATATATACTTCAATTATATTTTGTAATAAGAATGATAACGATAGCAAGAATAGAGTCATGCTGGAAATTTTCCACCATATCCTCCCATAGATACCTCTTATAATTACCATATCTTATCCATTACAATTTTGGGTATGTTGTAAAACTGATTTTCTTGTCAATTCATGGTGGGTAATGGCGTTACATAATTTGATTTTGTTATATAAACATTCACTGTAGTGAACCTATTGTGTTGTATATATGTGTGTAGTAATTTGATACACATTGTCAAATGTAGTAATGTCTATTGAAGTTGAGTTATTTGTAATTGTGACATTGTGACATTAAATAACAGAAAATGGAAAGGTAATCGTGGTAAGCTGTGGGTGCAAAGTTTCTACCGTCACGCTTTGCATGAGCAATATTCTTTTAAAATACTTCATTTTGGGACACAGATGATTTTATGAATTCAGTTTCTTCAAGTGAACTTTGTTTGAACCTGTTCTTAAATAGAGAGAATTGGAGAACCAAATATTTATATATATACATAGATTTACATAAATCTCACTTATAATTTTTTTATGTATATCTCACTGAATTATCTTTGGTTGCTACCATCAACTGCCTCCTTCCTCCCTTCCCCATTCCAAAAAAAAAAGAAAAGAAAAAGTACTTAATTACTTTTAGTAACTAGGTTCGATGATCGGGGTTGAAATTGGCAAAAAAAACTAGGTTGGATGCTCAGGGTGAAAGGAACTTTTAAACTTGGTCAAAATATTTAAAGGAAGAATTTTAATTTTTTAAAAGACTTGTTATTTTTATTCTTTTAATTTTAAACGTTGATCATTTGTTAAAAACTAATTTTAGAAATTAAGATTCTTATAGTTTATATTTAATTTATTTTTTACAAAGGAAAATAATTAAATTGTTGCTAAAATTTTAGTGATTAATATAGTTTTAGATTTGGCCAAGACACCAAAGTTCCAAAATGTGTTAGTTTTCTAACAGCTTCCTGCTATGTTGAACAAGCAAGACAATGCTTGTACTTCAAGGGACATATGTTGTCCATTGTGTATTTGATGCATTGGAGAGATTAACTATGAACCTCATTTTTGTACTCAAATCAAGTGTGGACCTTAACCCTTCTTCCAGGTATACTACTGCCATTGACATGTGGTCTTTTGGGTGCATAGTTGCTGAATTATTTCTGGGGCTGCCACTGTTCCCAGGAGCATCTGAATTTGATCTTTTAAGGCGGATGATTAAAATTCTTGGGTATGCTTCTGTAATTTCTTTTGGTATTTAAGGTGTTGACACATTTTAATTTATTAGGCATCATATACTATGCTTGACATAGAGGGAATTTGTTTTCAAATATCTTGGATTAACTGCTGTCCCTTTGTTTTTTTGAAAGTTCTTTTTGGAAAATGAAATGATCTAGTTTTTTTACTTTGTTTACAAGAAGGAAGCTAATAATTTGTGTGTTCAATTTGTGACTTTTAAATAACAAATCATTATCATTATGTCAAGTAATTGTAGCCTCTCACACTGTCAAATCTTGTGCCTTGTGGTGGAAATGGAGTTGGAGAGTTCAGGACTTTATTACAAGTCATTTTTCTGGTGAGGATTAAGGAATATACATATAGTGAAATTATTTTTTTAATAGAAATTATAAATAGATTACAGAGGTAAAAAAACTTGAGAGTAAACTGTTGGTAATATGTGATAAGTTCTTACAAGTGATTTTTCATGCTAAGGATTGGGCAATAAGAGTGCATTTGGATGGAGTATTTTGGAAGGGAATTTCACTTTGACAGGGGATTTACAAATTCAACCCCCCCCCCCCCCCCCCCCCCCCAAAAAAAAAAGATCACTACTTCCACTAGTGTGTCACACCACCACCAACACGCTAGAGTTGCAGCCATCGTTTTCATCACCATCTTGTCCACCACCACCACCACGCCATTGCTAGCACTATTGACCACCACTGTCGTGCAAACTCTAGTGGAATCAATTTTTTAAATGTAAATTGAAAGTAGATAGTAATGCTATAAAAATTAAGATCTTAGAAAAAACTACCAATACAAAAGATGAGATATGGTAAGCTTCAAGGCTTTGGTTCTTTGTCAAAGATTTATTGGCTTATATTTTTCCATAGGTACCTCTGGTGGGGATATGGGAAAAAGGATTAATCCTAGGGGTGACCCCTCTGTAGTTTCAAGCTCTTATCATCTTCTGACCTAGCTTTGCCTAGGATGGCCCCTCTGTAGGTTCAAGCTCATATCATCTTCTGAATATACTACAATCAGTGGATGATGGCTTTCATTGGGTTTTCTTAGGGGTTTATGGACCAGTGGACGATGGAGATAAGCAGAACTTGTGGCTTGAGTTGATTATGGTGGAAGTCAAATGGGGAATGGTGCATTGGGGGTGTTGTTTACTAGATGAGAGATTGGGGCGTAATAGACTTACTGAAGTTATACATGATTTCTTTGATTTTATTAATAAGATGAGAGTGGTAGATTTGCCTTTGCAAGGAGGGAGGTATACGCAGCCCAACGGCATAGAACGACCTTCTATGTCCTATTTTGACATATTTTCATCCTAACAAAATGGGAGGAGCATTTTTCGGATGTGTCTTAGGCTTGCCTTTTGAGGCCAGGTTCTAATTATGTGCCGATTCTCCTGAATAGTAATGGCTAGTATAGGAAAGGGTCCTTTCAGTTTTGAGACTATGTGGCTAAGAGAGGCATGTTCTTCTAAGATGGTAAGAGGTTTGTGGTACCAGTATAAGGTAGTTTTGTATTGGTTAGAAAAACTTAAAATGCTTAAAGAAATGAAATAAAGAGCTGTTTGGGAATTAGCAAGTCAAAAAAGGCTAGGATCTTTCTTGAGATTGAAGTTTTGGGTGAGAAGGAAAATTAGGTCATCTCTTTGGGGAGGAAAGGGCTAATAGGGATGAGCTGAAAGTGGAATTAGGGAGAATGGTGCACTTAGAAGAGATTTGTTGGAGGCAGAAGCCGAGAGCTTTATGGCTCAAAGCAGGGCGTAAGAATACAAAGTTCTTTCTTTGTATAGCTAATGCTCACCGGAGAGAGGATCACATTGGTGGTATTGTCATCGATGGGAGTTGTTGTCAAATGAAGAGGAGGTGAAGAATTTTTCATTTTTAGTAGAGCTATATATTGAGTTTGAAGGGAGGAAACCCTTTTTGATGGCTTACGTTTTGACTTTATCATTAGGCGAGGATAAAGAGTCTTCAGAGCAACCTTTTACAGAGGAAGAAGTGGTGTAGGCTCTAAAGACTTGGAATGGGAACAAGGCTCCCAGGTTGAACGGTTTCACAATAGCATTTTTTCAACACATTGTTGGGCAGTTGGCAAGGAGGATGTAGTTGCAGTGTTTTCCTATTTTTATGAGAACTCTCAATTGGGCTATTTTAGGTGCATTCTTATTTGTTTTCAGGAAATTCAGGGCTGAAGGTTAATATGGGTAAGAGTGAGTTAATGGGGATTGGCGAAGTTAATGAGAAATCACCATGCTTTTGTTGCACTATTATGACAACTTTCATATAATAAGAAGCAAGAAACAATATAACAGAAGATTTCAACATTAATTTCCTCAATATAAAGTAAATATATTGTAGCACCATAAATAATGTCCTATATATATATATATATATATATATATATATATATATATAGTAATACATCTTAAAAGTTTTCTTCACTAAAATATTATGTATAATAAAGCACCTAAAATGGAAATGAAATGACTAAAAAGCCATCAAAACACCAAAAGAATAAATGTAGCTAATCACAAAGCAGAAAAAGTATTTATAAAACTACAATGTTCCATTACTTATGAATGATCTCATACCACGAGCCTTTTGATTCTTTGCTTCACTGTCTTTCTCGACTATTTGGATATTTATTTTTGATAAGTATCATTAAAATGCAACACAAGGGGAGGTGAAACCCATGTACGTGAGAGATATACAAAAAGATACAAAAGACCCTTCAAAAAAATGGGGGACATCCAAACCTTGCAAAATCTATCAAACCTTAACAAACTATGTCTAACATCCCCCAAGTTTCGCATAATCCAATTTGCTTTAGTCTTAATATTGTTTTGATCGGTAAATAAGACTTGCTTTAGTCTTATATGTTAGCTCGACCACTATACAACTACTAATTTACAATATCATGACTCATGTTCAAATAGTCTATAGAATACTCAACTCAACCCAACTCAACAAAGCCTTATCCCAACTATTTGGAGTCGTTTACATGAATCTTGTCTGGCCATTTCAAAATAGTCTATAGAATCATTGCGATTAATCTAGGTTATCACAGACAGGTGATAGCAAGTGAGTCTAAATATAGCGTAATTAAAAAAATTTAGTTCATAAAATCCGATGGTGTTGCTAGCACATTGCTCAAGTGTGTGAATATAAATCTATAATAGTCATATCGTGTTTTAGATACATCCCTATATATCCTATACCAATCTTACTCAATTCACTCCCCCTAGTGAATTGCGACTTGGATTGCACAATCCAAAACATGGATCATTCGTGGTTTGGAACGCAAGATTTAATATTCTAATCTAAAATATCAAAAGCCCAAAAAAATCATACAATAAACAAGAAGATACATGCATATATTGTTGGAATTTTTCATATATATATATATAAATATTATTACAAATACAATAAAAAAAAATCACATTCTAAATAAACATATTTCGTTCCAACAAAGTAATCCGAAGAAGCAATTACCTCGTTCTATAACAAGTGATGATCTCCGTTTCCGTTCCACGTACTATAACGATCCACGTTATAGGTTTCATTGTCCTATACTAATAATATTAAAATCTAAAATTAATCTTCATATATAAATGTGGTTCTCTATATTCCTAATTTTTAGACATACTCTTGTTTTTCACGAACTTCTTGTCCAATTACCTAAAAATCAACACAAAGTCTCAAACATTCACATTCAACACAAAGTCCCATGAATTTATCTATTTATTTATTTCCTTCAACACCTATGTACCTAATACCTATGATGAGGGCGAGTCTTGGTGCAATGGTAAGGTTGCTCCATTGTGACCTCTCGGGTTCAAGTCGCAAAAACCACCTCTTTGCTTGTAGGGGTAATGTTGCGCAGATCTAACACTCCCAAACCTTGCAATGGTGGGTGAGAGGAATCATCATGCATATTATGCGCAGCGGAATTAAAAACTTAACGATTGATTCCATCAACCCATGATCAGTCTATGATGTATACAAAATAATCTACACACCACGAGAGGGATAAATCATAACTACCTTTTTAGTGTGCTTTTTGAAAACTTGTAGACAATTTACAACAACTGTACAAGCGTCCGGTCTTTAAGCGTATCCACATAGGTGAATCCCGTACTTCAAAAATCTCTACACCGCAACTTGAATCTTCAACTCTTGAAGATGGAGAGAGAGAAACGATTATAGAGAGAGAGAGAGAGAGAGAGAGAGAGAGAGAGAGGTGGACGGGCTTCCTTGGGGTTGAAGTGAAAGTGCTAGCTTTTGTCTTATTTATAATAAAGCAACCCTACCTTAGTCATACTAGGATTTTGCTAAATGACGAAACTGCCACTGTTAATTCTTAATAGCAAGGCCCCTCTAAGTTTTTCAAATTACACCCCCTTTTGTGTGTACCCCCTTAGCTTCATGCTAATATGGTTTTAGGAATTAATACTTCCAATTATTACAAATTAGAATTCTTTCGAATTTAATTTGAATTGAAAGCCTTTCTAATTCTCCCTTAGTGAAAATAATAATTAATTCATATTATTATTTTCCAAGCTTCTACAAGTCATGAGTGACACCTAGCAACATGTCATGACTACCCAGATAGTAAGAATTAGGTTGTGAACCTTTCCGTTAACAGTTTTTATACAATTCAATCCTTCTATCATGCAGTGTCTCGATTAAGTCACTTGGGTATGGAATTACTATCAAACTCCAACTTAATTATGTGTTCGACCTAAATGATATCAACTCGTGTTAGTGAAATTAGAAAACTCTTTTCTAATTCTTACCTTGCCTTGGCCAAGAAACTTCTGAATTATATCAATAAAGATCACATAGGACATTCTCTCTCTCTACTTGAGAGTGATAGATCTCTTGTTATACATTCACATGCCTCCATATGTAATCCACTATGCCTAATAATACATGTATATGTCCCATGAAAGAGACATAAACACCGCGTACTATTAAAGCATAATAGCTTACATAAAAGACAATCATGATGTCTCAAGTCTAAGTATCACTTGCACAACTGAACTAAGAACACTCCATTGGCAGGTAAGTAAAACTCCATATAGACGTTCTTAACAATTGGTTACGTTCAGTATACTAGTTCTCTATCAATCACCCACGTCTGTTTAAGTATCTCTATACTTAATGATTTTTAAGAAATTTCTATCCATATTATCACCAGCCCAGTCAACATTAGAATAGGCTCGAAGCTCCAAGGAAGAAGAAAGAAGAAAACAATAAACTTTGATGCAATGTACCACGAAGATAACGGAGAATGTGAAAAACAATAGCCTAGTGAACTGTGGTAGCAGAGGCAACAAATTGATTGACAACATGAACAATATGTGCAATATCAAGGTGAGTGACAGTGAGATAGACCAAGCTCCCAACTATAGTGCGATATAAGGTGGGATCAAACAATGGAACCCCATCAGAAGAAGAATAACGGACATTGAGCTCTAATGGGGTCTCAATTGTCCGACTGTCTATTAGACGGGCTCGTTGAATAACATCGGACTCATACTTGGACTGAGATAGAAGATAACCCTTAGGAGAAGTGGCAACTACAATACCCAAGAAATAACAAAGACAGCCCAGATTTTTCATCTCAAAATAGTCTTGCAATTGTGATTTCAACAACTCTATCCCAGTTGTGTCATCACCAGTAAGAATTATATCATCAACATAGAATAAGAGAACAATGCGCCCCGCAGAAGTAGCATGGAGAAAGAGAGCAGAATCATGATCACTAGTACGAAAGCCCAAATCATAGACGACAACAGAGAATTTTTCAAACTAAGCTCGAGGAGCCTGTTTGAGACCATATAATGCCTTCCATAGTTTGCAAACTTCACCATAATTAAGAGGGAGACCAAGAGGGGGAATCATGAAAACTTCTTCAACCAAGTCTTTATTAAGAAAAGCATTTTTGACGTCCGTCTAAGAAAGACTCCACTGACGAACAATAGCTACTGTGCGAACTATAGTCATTTTAGTTACAGGGGCAAAGGTCTCCTTATAGTCAATGTCATACTCCTAAGTAAATTCTTTGGTCACCAATCGAGCCTTGTACCGTTCTATAATACTATCTGATCTCGTCTTGATCTTATAGACCCACTTACAACCAACCATACCTTTATCAGAGTGTAAGGACACCAAGTCCCATGTGCTAGTCTCATGCAATGCAGAAAACTCTTCATCCATACCCTGTTGCCAAAGAGGATCAAGACAAGCCTCCTTATAGCAGGTAGGTTCAGAGAGAGAATGAATAGAAGCTAAGAAAGAACAATAATTAGTAGAATAACAAGAATTAGAGAAACCAAACCTATCTAGACACTTGCGAATACGTTGAGGATATCGAGATGGAGTGGGATCCACGTCCGTAGAACTTGATTGAGAGTCAAAAGAGATAGGTGGAGGAGTTGTACGTGCAAAGAGATAGTTGTGTTCCTGCGAGTGCAAGTATGAATAATAGGAGGACGAGTAACAAAAGAATCTGAGGAATGGGAGACTCAGAGATAGTCACATCACTAACATAGGATTTAGAAGGAACAATATTAGGAAAAAGATCAAGACAAATAAGGTTTGATTTGTGCAAAGTGTGAGAACTAGCAGAAATAGAAAAGAAGGAATATGCTCTATAAAAACCACATCCCGAGAGACAGAGTTTCTTAGCAACAGTATCATAACAACGGTACCCTTTTTGTTTGTCACCATAACCAAGAAAGACACATTGTTGAACGAGCAGAAAGTTTGGTATGTGCTCCATTAGGAAGGAGAACAAAGCATATCCAAACACACGCAATGAGAAGTAATCAAGAGGTTTACCCCACAATCTCTCAAAAGGAGAGACTCCTGAAGTAATAATGGATGGAATGTGGCTAATCAAGTGAACTGCAGTAAGAAGAACTTCCCCCCAAAAGTTATGAGGAACACTAGTAGGCAGCAAAAGAGAACAAGTAGTCTCCATGATGTGCCTATGCTTACACTCGGCTATACCATTCTAGCTCAGGTGTATCTACACATGAAGACTGAGGAATAGTGCCAACAGATTTCAAAAAGTCAAAAAAGGCATTAGAGGAATTATCCCTGCCTAAATCACACCTAAAACATTTAATAACTAAAGAATATTGAGTATGTATCATGGCATGAAAAGTAGAAAATATAGAAATTAATTTAGAGCGATGCTTCATTGAATAAACCCAACAATATCGAGAATAATCATCAATAAAAGAAACATAATATCTAGATCCCCCTTTGGTAGGGATAGGAGAAGGTCCCTACACATCAGAATGAATAAGATCAAAAGGAGCAAGGGAAATAGTGGAGCTTTTATTAAATGGCAAGGCAGTAAATTTTGCTAGTTTGCATCCACTATAATCCGAAATATCATGACAATCCAAATTACCTAAACAACCAGTTGAAACTAAAAACTATAAATGACTACTAGAAATATGACTAAGACGAGAATGCCATAAATAGTAACTGGACGACCTTGGACTTAAACGAAAAGAAGCTAAAACAATTGAAGAGGTAGCAATAGCAGTAACATGTAACTCTTCCAACACATACAGTCCTCCCTTTCTACGGCTTGTCCCCATCAATTTCTTAGACTGAGGATCCTACACAACACAAGCAAAGGGAGAAAAGTGAACTAAAAAACCAGAATCAAATAACTAACTAACAGAGATCAAATTTAACGTGAGTTGAGGAATATAATAAACATTAGGAAGAGATAACCGAGGAGAGACAATAGACCCAACGCCTGCCGAGGACATAGGAGTGTCATTGGTTGCAATAACAAAACTAGAAAGAGTAGATACGAATAAAGATGGATCACTAGTCATATGGTGGGTAGCACCCGAGTAAAAAACCCCAGTAGTCTGAGATATACCTGAAGGCCCTAAGAAGAGTGAACCTACATAGTGAGAGACTGATAAAGCATTAGGTTGAGGAGTAGAAAGGAGCTTTTGCAATTGCTCAGTGATCAAGGGCATGGACGAGGATGTAGAGGGCTCAGCGACTGGTGGTGCAACTGCTGCAATGTGACGATCTCTACCTCTAAATGACTGCTGTTGTGGTCCACGAACTCCCTTGTTCGCTAATTTAGGGCACTGTGCCTTCTAGTGACTCTTGTCACAACAGAAAGCACACTCATCAACACCCACTTTGACTCACTGCCTAGGCTGAGTACTAGCTTGTGGCTTAAGTGGAACAACCAATACTGCCTGTGTAGGTAACGAGAGAAGACCCTTTTCTGGAAGAGCCTTAAGGCGCCCTTCCTCAGCTAGGAGCTTATTCACCACTGAATCAACTGAGGGAAGAGGACTGCGATGAAGAATCGAATTGCGGAGTCCCTCGAAATCATTTTTGAGTGCCATAAAAAACTGTATTAATTGCTACTCTTCTCTATATGTACAATATGGCTCATGGGAGCTCAACCTTGTAGGCTCAGTGGGAGCTAGCTGATCCCAAAATCCCTTCATAATAGAGTAAAACTCCTGTATACTCTTGTCAGCTTGTTGAGCAACCTAGATGTCATACTCTAATTGATACCTCTTCGCAAAGTTAGATTGTACAAACAACTTCGATAAATACTCCCAGATTTCTTTGGCCATGTCAAACTTAGCCAAATGCACTCCAATGGATTGATCAATGGAATTATTTATCCAAGTAATAATCTTCACATTATCAACTTCCCAAGTGGACAACAGCTGATTGTAGTTTCTTGCCTTAGTATCAGTTGGAACTTTCTTAATACCAGTAATGTAACCCCACACATTCTTGCCTAATAGAAAATTCTTCATTACATGGGCCCAATAAGCATAATTACATCCTGTTAGCCTTACACTAATAGCTTGAAGGGAGTTAGAGTTCCCACTTGCTATAACCAACCAAAGAAAATAGAACTTACTTAAATGAAAAAGCAGGCCAAAGCAACACGAACAATGACCAAACCATAATATCCAACTTCCAATATCACAAATAGTCATAAATCAACAATCGTAGCCCTGTTTCAAGGTTACAACACACAATAGAATGCAACACAACACCAAAACACACTAATATAGTATCAACCAACCAACAAAAGTACCAAAAAATAAGTTCCCAACCTCCAATATCACAGCAAAACCCAAACAAACAATTCCAAGTCAGATTCAAGCTAAACAAACCCTAGGAACAACCTCCCACGCACTACATAGCGTGGTGTTAAATAATGGCCGTTATATTACGTATCTGCCGTTACGTATCGGTTTTTTGACCCTCCAATACCGATACTGGCCGATATATCGGTGTTACTAAAATTCACAGCCATATCGGCCGATACCATTACGTATCGATCGTTACAGGACCGTTACGGCCGATATATCTATTTTAGGTTTTTTTTTTCAATTTTTTTTCCTTATTTTTTTTTCCTACAGAATTCTTATGATTTCTATTTTATAATATTTATATACAAGTGAGATACTTAACAAAATAATAAAAAAAAAAATCGAAATGGGTTGTAAAAACATTCGGGTCAATACAAACTCAAAAATGCCTCTTGGCCTCAAAATGTTTAAATTTTTTTTATTCTATAACTAATCGACTAAATTTTTTTTCATGCTTATAATTACTTTTTGTTATTATTTATATTATTCTTTGTAATGTTACTCAAATTAAATGATATTTCTTATTAGTTTAACTTTAAAGTATCCATATAAAATAATAAAACATCTTTTTAAGCGTTATTTATAAAAAAATTTTTTTTTTTAGGTATTAGAAAATTAAAAATTAATAGTAAAAAATATTAAAATGTGATAATTGTAATCAAGATATGTGTATAAATAACTTTTAAGAGATTTGTTAGTGTTTAAAAAAAATTCACTGGTTGCGGTTTCCGATTCCCGTTACGAATGACCCGATACTCCAGATACCATTACACCGCGACCGCAACCGATTCGTATCCCACGATCGCGGTTGAAATCCATACTACATAGTGCTCAACCGACCTCCAAAATCAACTAAACACATGAAAAACCAAAGAAAACCATCATGGGTTAGTTAAAAACACCTTCTAAAGTCCAAAACCCAGCTATTGTGACTGATTAGAAGCAACGGAATTGAAAAAAAAGGTTGCGATTAACTGATCGAAAAATTGAAGCCCTTTTTCTGAAAAAAATGCGAAAATTCAAAAACCCTATCAAATGGCCCCAAACAATTCTGCAAAAATCACCAAAGCACTCCTCATGAAAATCTGAACCAAACCCTAGCCTTCGTTGTTCGCAATTGATGACATCATGCTGATGTCATCATACGGACGATGGCGTCAGCGGTCGTATGATAGATTAGAAACTCCTCCATGTTCTCCCTAGTGTTTCTGCTAAGGTCCCACGCTTGATCAAAGCTCTGATACCATGAAAACGTTCAATAGAGAAAAGAAAAGAAGAAGAAAGAGCAGCCAAAATATTATAGTCTGTAATAAAAAAAGAAGTTACAAGAGAAAATAATAAAAAACCTTTTATAGTAGGATTAACAAAAGATCAAAGTACTAAACTACCCTTAATGAGGCTGACTAATAATACATAATAATACTACTCTTAACACTTTTGACGCCATTTGGTGCTTTTGGCCACCAGACTTTTTTTTTTTTCGTTTGTAAATTTAATTTTATAACCGAAAAAAGAGAGATATACATGAGGCTCAATACAGTTCTAAGAAGCCCAAGAGCAACAAAACAACCAAATACTCTCACAGCCTGAGAGTAGAGAAAATAAAAAACAGACTTCTAGCCGAACTAAGAAATGAAAGGGATGGGAGACCTTCTCTAGCAAGATTGTTTGCCATCCCCTCACAATAAATAATCTAACAAGGCCCTTCAACAATCTCCCAATTCTACATGACTCGTACATCTTGAGCACTTGCACGGGTCCACTTGACTTGCATACTGAATATCAACGATTTTATTAGTTGGAGACGACCTACATATGAAATATAATGAGTGGTCCAACTCTTCATCTTATTTACATATGGTCCACAAGTGTTTTATAATCAAGGGCCCTTAGCTTAATGGAAATGAGAGGAACCCCCAGATATCTCATTGGGAGTTCTCCTTCTTGGAAGCCCAACACTTCCATGACGCCTCTCTTAGTAGCGGAAGTTCCAGCAATGAACACATTGCTTTTAGTGTCATTCAGCATAAGACCTGAAAATTCAGAAATCACATTCTTCATAGCAGCAGCAGAGTAGGGATCTCCATGAAAAAATAACATTAGATCATACGCAAAATACAGATGTACTATCTTTGGGGTCTTGCAGTGCCAATGATACTAGAAAGAAGGGTCCTGCTCAATCTTAAGTTTCAACATCGTGGAGAATACATCCATGGCCAAAACGAAAAGGTAAGGAGACAAGGGGTCCCCCTGCCTTAGACCCTTTGCACCCTTGAAAAACCCTCTAGGGCTCCATTAATTGAGATGGAGAAACTAGGGGTTGTAATGCATATCTTAATCCATTGTATAAAGAGAGGGGGAAACTTCATAATCTCCATAGAGTCCAATAAGAAATCCACCGAACCGAATCATAAGCCTTCCTCAAGTCCACCTTCATAGCACACCTAGGAGAACCACTCCCCTTGTGATAGTAATGCAGCCATTGCTCTCCAACTTTCATTTGTGGCTTCATTTGGCCATATTGGCATTTCCTTCAGCATGCCTAGCTTAATTTGGGATATTTAGAGGTCTTTGGTTGTTCTATACCTCTTTCTTTCCTAGGATTTTTGGCTATTAGCCTTGATGTTCATATGACCTTTGATCAACAAAACCAATTCTTTAATCATCTGTAAATAAAGCATACTTTCAGCCTTCGGTCATTAATGGCTATTGACTGTTTAAGTGTTATATCATCATGATGTTCTAAAATTCTTGACTAGCTAATGTGACATATGAGCGATGTTTGAGTCACTTGAATTTTTTTTTTGAACTTGATTAATTTGAATTACTCGATAACAGCATTGAAGGAAATAATAGAACCTTTGCACCAAATTATTTCATTTTTTATCTGCCAATCCGCCGCCCGGGCTGGCGGGGGAACGGGCGGGGAAGAAAGAATGCTGAAAAGAAATGTTGCATGTAAACAAGTGGGGATAAAAAAGTATATGGCTTAAAAGGGAGGTGCATGAGTCTGACTTTTTTTTTTTTTTTTGGGTGGGGGGAGGTTAAATCCCACTACTCAAATCTCTCTCATTGGGGAGATTGATGGAAATGGAAGAGATGATTTGAATCTAGTATTCCTTCAAGAGTCTGTGCCAGCAGCCGCAATATGCAAAACTGTTAGATGTGATAAAGTCATAGTTCAAATGTAAATGTGGCAAAGAAGTAAACTAGAAGACTCTGGATTTAATCCAACCACCCTTGACATCAAGGCAGTTAGCACTCTTGTGCACCCAGAACTGGGATAATTTTGAGTTGAAATTCAGTATGTGAGATTCAACTCGCTTATAGTTTAATTCTCAAGTGGAATTAAGTCATGGAAGTTCAAAAGCATTTATCTGGGTGGAAGGTGATGAGCTCATGGAAACTGGAACTTTTAGTACATTTTTTGAAAAATTGGGATTGCTCATATCGCTCTCTTTATTTTCCTTTTTGAGGTAAATTGTTTTTATTTTTATTAAAAAAACTTTAAAAGCGACTGGAAAGTAATCATTTCCTGCTTTCCTTTCAATAATATTCTTTTTTCTTTTTATATGTGCAGATAAATTTTGATTGCCATTTTTCTTATTATTGTCATTATATAAACTGGTGGTTCCTCATTTGATCTTCATTTCTTTAGAGTTGTCATTGAAGTTTACTATTATTTTTTTAAGAAAAACAAGTTGTTTTGGATTTTGTGATATCTCAATGCAATTATTTAATTGTTTGGTATATATGGTTAAATTTGTAGGGGACAACCTCCTGATTATGTACTGAAGGAGGCTAAAAACTCAAGCAAGTTCTTCAAGTGTGTTGGGAACATCAATTATGAAGAGAGTGGTCAAGTTTCTATGGGCAGAAGAAGTGCTTACCAAGCATTAACAGAAGAAGAATATGAAGCTGTAAGTGTTCATATTTTAGTTGTTACTGTAACAGGAAAATTATTAACTCCGACAATGAGTGTTTCCTTCTCACTTACATGATGTCTTGATAGTGAAATTTGTTTTGATCAGTGTCTTGATAGTGAAAAATGGCCAACACTTTGTGTTGGTTATATAAATTGAGGATGATGATATAGTGAATTGGGTACAGACTTGGCCTTTGTCTTATTTGTACAAAGTGACTAACCTTTTACTCAAACTCACTTTTCGCACTTGATAGCTTGAGCTTTTACAATTACACCAAGCAATGACTCCTAGTTCGTGATAGTTTTGTTATTAGTTTTTTGCTTTCATAATGTAACGTGTTCTAATTTTCTTCATTTTATCATCATCTTCATTGTCTGTTGTTCAGAGGGAGTTGAAAAAGCCATCAATTGGTAAAGAGTATTTCAATCATATGAACCTTGAGGCAATTGTCACAAAATACCCTTACAGAAAGAACTTGCCTGAGGAAGATATTGCTAAAGGTGCTCTCATATTCTTAAAAACACGACACTGTATAATACACTTTGCTGAATATTTTTCTATCATCTTTCATAGATGTTTCCCGCTATTCCTTTTCTTTTTGGGGGATTAAATTTTCAAAGAAGCTACTAATGCTTGAGCTGTCATGAACATGTTGCAGAGAGTCAAATACGATTAGCACTGATTGATTTCTTAAGGGGACTTGTTGAATTTGATCCAGCGAAGCGGTGGTCGCCTTTGCAGGTTATTGAACTTTCTGCGGTTATCACTTTTTTTTCTTTTTTTTTTTTTTGGGGGGGGGGGGGGGGGGGAGGGGTTAATTTTTGATGAGCATTAATTTGATTTAGGAAAGGGGTTGAAGCTCATCTACATGCAACATGTAAATGAAGATAGATCCCCAATCAAAAAGAAAAGACTACCAGTTAAACTGAGGAATGACCTTTCTAAGGGCTACAGATGGGCTTCAAAGGGAAGATTCCACGTGAAACGTTTGCTTTTCACTTGCATACTCAACATCCTCATATATTTTATTCTATTTCTCCTGTTCCCAACACGCCAAACCACAACATGCGGACCTCTCTCCAGATCATTTTTTCTCTTTATTGCCATCCGTAATCCACCAGTCCAAATTGAATCAGATGCTGGCTGGCATAACCATGGACATCTTGAAGAAAAATAAATCAAGAGAATGTACCAAAACTGTAGTATCATAGGGGTTAGGTGCTGGCATAGTATCTTAAAGGGAAGGGTAGGGTTAACGGTGTGATTCTTATTATTAATAAGAAAAAAAGAGAAAAGCAAGGGAACATAAATCTTGCACTGGAAACTATATTACATGAATTTAGGTACATGTGCCAAGTTTCGGTGCAATCATATATGTCAGATAACGGTGGCAATTTTCGACTTGACTCATACTTTACATGAAGTCAGAGGAATTGAGATTTCCTTACCTTTTTGTGTCTTAAATGGGTTGACTTGGCTAACAATCATAATAAACGGGTCATTTTAGGATTCTTAACTTCATCATGCACGATCCTGCACGATTTGAGTTGATTACATTTAATTATTATGCCATGTTGATCTAGATCAAACATGCTTTCAAAAAATTTTATAACACAAGTTCAAACATTAATATATCTCAAAATTAAGCTTTTCAAACAGTTCTCACAGCTCACACGATTTCAAACAAACTTGCAATTAAACATAAAATGCATTTAAATAGAAAGTCAACAGTCAATAAAACTATGGCCACATTTCGCCATGTGACAAGGCCCAAGCGGTTTAATAATTTGTTCCAGAACAATACCAACGTTTTTCATTCCCCATTGGCGGGGTCCTAACACCAACATTTATCATTCCTCATTGGCGGGGTCCCAATACCAATGCTTATCATACCCCATTGGCGGGGTCCTAACATGTACCAATGTTTATCATTCCCCATTGGCAGGGTCCTAACATGTACCAATGTTTATCATTCCCCATGGGTGGGGTCCCAATCATAGTCAAACTGAGAGTCTACAAATAAAGTAAGTTCTAAACAAATTTTTGATAACAAAGTGTGTATTCAAACAATTTTCGAAAGTCACATTCAAAGTTGCACATTGATCCAAATTTTGAAACAAGTGTACAAGACAAAATAATATTTCAAGTAGTTCCAATCATCATAAATAATATTATATATATATATTATATAATTTTCATGGGTATTACAACTTTTGTGCTGCAACTTTGTGTCTGTTAAAGTGTTTTAGTTACTTGATCTTGCTATCTTGCTTGTATTGTGATTCCTAGCTGCTTTGAGGGCTAATTTTATTGCATTTGGGTTTGCTTAGTACATTGAATTTTGTGATTTTCTTATTATGGCAACTAGAAATTATGATTCTCTTCAAGCTATTGGTCTGAGATTGACTGAGGATAACTATGGCTACTGGGTATATGTTAGGAGAATTTTTTTTTGTTGGGGAAGAATATATAGAGTTCATTACAGGAGTTGTGAAAGCTCCAATTGATCCTAAGGCAGACAATTACGCCGAGTTGTTGAATAACTAGGATGTCAATATTACAAAAATTACTACCTAAATTAATAATTTTGTTTATGAGGCCATTGGCGTACACTTGGTGAAATTTAACACAGGCAAAGAGATTTGGGACTAATTTTGCTAAGAGATATCTTTGGAGTATGAGATTTGTGCTACTCGTCAAGGTGATAGGAGTATACAGGAGTTCTACTCAATTATGACCGGGTTTTTGGATCAGTTAGCTCTTACGAAGCCTGTCGAATTGAGCACTTATGAGTTGTATTGTACATATAGAGAGGAACAATGGTTGGTTAAGTTTTTGATGGCATGGAAATGATTTTGAGGGCCTTCGTGGCTCCATTTTTTCATTGCAAGCCACTCCCTTTTGTTGATTCTGTGGTTAATGAGCTTTTAGCTAAAGAGGTACGACTCAAGACTCTACGAGAGAAGGTTCTTTTTCCTTTCCTATACAGATAGTATTGGCTCTTCTAAGTTGCATAGTAGCTCACAGAATAGGCAGCAAGTTAGAGTTGGCACCGATGAGTGTAGCTTTTGTCATGAGAAGGGTCATTGGAAGGCCCAATGTCCTAAGTTGGTGAATAAGTTAGTTCGTGGGACACAACAACAATCTTTTCACAATAGGGATTGCACCACCAGTAGATAAGTCCTCTACATCAGCTCCCACAATCTTTGATTGGTGAGCAATTGCAGAAGCTTCTCTCCACTCATCAGCCTAATGCACTTTCGGTTTCTCCTTTCACAGGTTCCTTCTATTTTGGACTTTCTCCTTTCACAGGTTCCTTCTCTTGTGGACCTTCAGGTATATCTCGAACCACTTGGGTGTTTGACTTAGGTGTTACACATCACATGACTAGTGAGTCCTCTTTGTTCACTATTATTTTTTCTCCTCCTATTTTTGTTTTGGCAGCCAATGGCACTCCTATGTCATCGGTTGGCATTGGTTCTATTGTCTCTTCAACGGTTCGACCTTATCCCTTCCTGATGTTTATTATATTTCTCAACTCACTTTGAATTTAATTTTCGCTAGTCAATTGTTTGATTTTGGATATAAGGTTCATTTCTCTTCTTCAATCGTTCGAAGAAGTTGATTGGAATAGGCCGTAGAAAGGGAGGACTATGTGTGTTGGAAAAACTAAAGATTCCTGTTGTTGTTGCCTCCTTAGTTGATTTGTCTTCATTTCGTTTGAGTTTTAAATTATCTAGTTTTTATTTGTGGCATTCTTGTCTTGGCCACATTTCTAGTTCTCGTTTACATTTTTTTCTTTCTACCGGTAGTTTAGGCAATTTGCATTATGATGATATTTCTGATTGTAATAGATGCAAACTGGCTATGTTTTCTGCCTTGCCTTTTAATAAAAGTCTATTGTTTTCTTTGCTCCTTTGTTCTTTCATTATGATGTTTGGGACCTGCTCCTATTCTTACTAAGGAGGGTCTCCATATTATCTTTATTTTATTGATGAATATACAAGATATTGTTAGATTTATCTTGTGCGATGTCAATGTGAGTTCTTTTTTATTTTTACTATTTTTTGGGCAATGATACATACCCAACTTTTTGCTGCTGTTAAATGCTTTCGGTGTGATTTGGGAGGGGAATACTCTACCACTAGCTTTTTAGACTTATTGAAATCTGATGGTGCTCTTCGACAATCCTTTTGTACAAAAAATTATAAGCAAAATGGTGTGGTTGAGTGTAAAAATCGACACATCACAGAGATTAGATGTTCTCATTTGTTGTCTACTAGTGTTCTAGTACCTTTTGGGGAGAGGCTCTTCTTATTGTGGTTCATCTTATTAATCATATCACTTCTGTTGTTACTTCCGGTGTTTCTCCTTTGGAGTGTTTGTATGGTAAAACTCCTGAATACTTTTCTTAGAGTGTTTGGTTGTACTTGTTTTGTTCTTCTTTCAAAACATAGTCGTACCAAACTTTCTTTTAGTTCAGCAATGTGTGTCTTTCTTGGCTATGGTGAAGGACAAAAGGGTTGTCGTTCTAATCCTATTACTAACAAACTCTATGTCTCTCGCCATATGGTTTTTATGGAACATATTCCTTTTTTTTCTATTCTTTCTAATCCTCACACTTTGCATAAGTGTGATCTTATTTATCTTTACCCCTTTCCTGATGATACTCTGACTGAGTTTTTATGTTCGTGATGTCCTCGTATTACTTACACTCGTAGGAACACAACTATTTCTTCTACAGATCCAGTTCTTCCATTTTCATTGTTTGTCTCTTAATCAAGTTCTGACGACGTGGGTCATGCTTCTTCTCGTTATCCTAAGGGTATGTTTGGTATGCTAGAATGAACTTTATAATGGAATGGAATGAGTTCAGAAATTGAATGGAATGTGAATGGAATAGGAATGGCTATTCCATTCATTTGTTTGGCTAGATACCTTGGAATGAGACAGTAATTGCACTCTAGTATTTGATTAAGATAACTTAATTATTGGAATGGAATGGAATAATATAGTTTAAAACATTTCAATTATTTAAAACAATTCAATCAGCCTAAAATATTTTTGTATATTTATTAAACTGTTTTTAAGAAAATCATGTATATCATATATATATATGATCATGCATATATGTGTATGTTATGTGTGTTTGTGTGCATATTATGTGTATATGTATATGTTATATATATATATATATACACACACACAATATCCACACGTGTGTGTATATAGTATATACAGTGCTAACATGTACACAATGTACATATACAAATGTGTGTTTATTAAATTCATACGTACGTGTGTATATATGCATATATCTATATATGTGTGTATGTGTATATATATATTACAATACAATGATGCGTATTAATATTTATATCTACATATATGTATGTGTGTGTATTAAAATCATAGGTACGTGAGTCGGTGAGTATATATATGCATATATCTATATATATGTGTGTGTGTGTATATTACAATACAATGATATCTATGTATTATGTGTGTATGTATATATTATTTGCATATGCATATTGTATATATACATATGTATGTATATTATATGTATATGTATATGTATAGTTTATATATATATATGTGTGTGTATATATTTACATGTATATTGTATATATATGTGTACATATTCTGTGTATATTTATATAAAATATATTTTATATATATATATATGTGTGTATATATATATAATATATATATATACATATTACAATTATGTGTGTTTAAATATAAAAAATGCACACTAATTTTCTTTTTTTAATTTCATTCCTTCAGGAATGGAATGGCATTCCTTAGGTTTTGAGAAGGAATGCCAATCCCATACTATGTGGGAATACTATTATTGAAGGAATGATCATTCCAACATTCTTTAGCCATACCAAACATAGTAATGGAATGAGATTAGGAATGACCATTCCATTCCAGACCCCATTCCTGTGTACCAAATGTAGTGTAATTGTATTCGTAAGCATCATGATAGATTTGGTTTCTCTAACTCTTGTTATTCAACTAATTTCTATTCTTTCCTTCTATTTATGCTATCTTTGAAGCTACGTCTTATAAGAAGGCTGTTATTTATTCTCTTTGGCAACATGCTATGGATGAAGAGTTTTTTACTTTGCACAAGACAGGCACATGGGAGTTGGTGACCTTAACCTCTCTGGTAAACATATCATTGGTTGTAAGTGGGTGTAGAAGATGAAAATCTAGTCTGATGGCTCTATTAAGTGGTATAAGGCTTGTCTCATAGCAAAAGAGTATGCACAAGAGCATAACATTGACTATGAGGAGACCTTTTGTCACGATCTGGGACCCGGCCTATGCAGATTAAGGGTCCGTGATCGGTCACTAAGGCCTTTCAATGATCAAATCATCTTTCTAATTACCATTTATCAAAAGCAGCGGAATAATTTTTTTTTATTTTCTTTCTTTCATATTCATAAGGTAAACCATATAACCTGGTCGGTCACTGAGATCGATGGTTAGCAAATTAGAACCTCACTGACTGAGATCGATAATTGATAAGACTAGTTCGATAACGCCGTTTTGTGCGGCTCGCCACCAATATACCCCATGGTTAGGGTTCGATAAAGTCACAATCTATTCGATAATGACCAAACATAGAAGATTCTATGGTCGGAAAATTAGAACCTCATTGACTGAGATCGATATTCGATAAAACTAGTTCAATAATGCCGTTTTGTGCGGCTCGCCCCCAATATACCCCGTGGGTAGGGTTCGATAAAGTCACAATCTATTCGATAATGACCATGCATAGAAGATTGGTCCATTCAAAACATCAAAATTATATCTAAAATCAATAATCATAAATCACAAGTTCAGTTATCCAAATAGGAGTTCTATATCTAGTATTTAGTCAAAACAATTCATAGATCAGTAAGAAGCCGTATAGTATTTTGAGTATCATCACGAAACATTTTCTTAAATTAAAAAAAAAGACAATATAGATATCGATGAATCATTCAAAACATATACTAGGTACAATGTATCTGTTATCAAAAGTCATAAAGGAAATGACTATATATTGATAAGTCATTCAAAACGATATTAAATGAAAGACGTTTATTATCAAAGTCATAAAGGAATCAAATATTTATATCTATCATAAAATCCACCTTAAACATAACATGAAATACTCACTTGAAGTCCAAAAGCTTATACCCAAAATCCTTCCTTTAATCGAAAGTCCCTATAACACAATTCAAGGTTTTGTTATATACTTGTTTAAAGTATCACATAATTTAATCGTTAACTTAGAGCTCTTTCTATTCCAATTATACTCTTCTGGTAGCCTCATTGAGTCTTAACGACATATCGGTCAGTTTTCAGTTTGTTACCGGGTTTTATTTTTCTCAAAAGGATGTCACCGTTAAGTCCGGAGTGTCGAAGATAATCGATTTAGGCTTTTCCGGATCTTAATTTGCATATCTATAGCTTATATTAAGCCTAGGGGCATTTTTGTAATTATTACATTTTACGTGTCCTAATTTTTGAGATTCCATTTCATAAAACGGACCTCACCATTGGGCTCAGAATGTCGAAGAAAGTCAGAATACACTCCTTTCATTTTATTCGGGTACGGAGCATTTATCATAATTAAATTAATTAAATTATTTTCTTTAATAATATATATATATATATATATTATTCATTTTATTTCACAAGTGCCACGGTGGCACACGCATGGTGCTTAGGTTTCTCACGTGCGTGAGGTTGAGGGTTCGAACTTGGGGAGCTGCGGCTCCCCCAATTTTTTTTTTTCTTCTGATTTTCAATATGCCAAACAATGGACAAGGAGGTAAAACAGGGGTAGGATATCCCGTTCTAACCACGGTTATCAGATCAGGGGTCCTATTCGCGAAGCCAAACAATCCAATTTACTTAAATCATTTAAATCTAAGGTTTAAAACAATGCAACTTAGGGTTGACCTTTTTTAGCCTGGGCGGGTCCCGACCCAAACCCGTAACCGAGCCGACTATTTGGTTTTAGGCTATTTTACCTTCAACAATGGGTTTCTTCTCCTTGGCTCAGTTCTGAGCTTCTGAATTTATTGGGTCTGGCTCGGGGCTTGCATGCAAGCTTCTCCTTCCTTCCTTCCTTCCTTCTTCTTCTTCTTCTTCTTTCCTTCCTTCTCTCACTCTCTCTCTCTCTAGCCGCGCACACACACACACAAGGTCTGATGAATACTCTCAATCTCACGCAATGTTTGATTTTATCATATAGTCTCAAGCTTGCATGCAATACATCATGTGGCGTTTGCATGAAATTTAATTGGTTGAGGGAGAGGTGCAATGGGGTGTTTCCACATGTCTTCTTTTTCTGAATTTTCTACACATTTTATGGTTTATACACATATCATGTGGGTATTATAGCACAAAAGTGCTGATAGGTTAATGGCTATCCTTTTTGGCATAAGTCCTTTCCTCTCTTTCTTGGTCTTGGGTTCAAGACCTTGTAGGAGCATTTTGCTCTCATTCCTTTCTTCTTTTATTTTAAATCACTTTGCATTATGTCTTCTTAAATAAATTTTTCATTTATTAACTTTGGTCACTAGCTAACATTATTTGTCGCTACTACTAGTCTCTTGTCTTTTGCCTTCTTATCGTAACTTGTGTCATTTTTGACAATTTCAGGAAGTGTTGTTTCTTAATACTTAACACGGCAAGATTATACGTTAATACTATTAATGTCTTTTTGATTAACACTAATTATTTGTTAATTAGGTCAGGAGTGTTACACCTTAGTCCAATTGCCAAGACAATTCATATTGTTATAGCAGTGGCAATAGTTCATCAGTGGAGTCTTTTGCAAATGGATGTTAAGAACACCTTTCTTAATGGGGACTTGAATAAATAAGTTTTTATGATTCCTCCTCTTGGTCTTCCTTATCAACCTAGGGAAGTGTGCAAACTCAGAAAAGTATTGTATGGTCTTAAACAAGCGCCTCAGGCTTGGTTTGATAAGTTTTCCATATTCATTTGTAATACTGGGTTTCGTGCTAGTGATCATGACTTTGTTCTTTTTCTTCGGTCTACTTTAGTTGGTCGTGTTGTTCTCCTGCTATATGTTGATGGTATGATCATTATCGCAATGACGTTGGGATTTCGTGGTTAAAATCACAATTGTAGCATCATTTTGAAATGAAGGATCTCTACGATATTTCTTGGGCATTGAGGTAGCTTCTTCTTCTAAAGGTTATCTTCTCTCTGAATCTAAGTATGGATCCGATATTATTCAAAAAGCTCGTCTGTTAGATACTCGGATAGTTGAGACTCCCTTGGAACTTAATGTTCGATACACTCCCTCCAATGTAGTTTCATTGGCTAATGCTACTTTGTTTAGAGCTACGGTTGGCAGTTTGTTATATCTCATTATTACACATCTGGATTTTGCTTATGTTGTGTATGTTGACACATCCCCACACCCCATCCTGTGCGGAATGCAGAGTCTGTGACCGGCCAACCAAGTCACATCTCCCGTATCCCACCTTGTACAGGATGCGAGTAATTGTGACTCAACCAAAGGCCTCAAATAGATCCCAAGTGGATTGCATAACCATTGGATTAACAGTGGAATCTTGTATCATATTTGGTTAAGTGGATTAATACGAATGCAATCACATTTTGTAGAGCAGTACTAGTCATATAACTGAAGGTTTCACTAGATACAATAATTTTTTTTTATATCAGAGTTTATTATACCATTCATATCAAAAGCCACAAGGAAAAACTACGTTTTGCATATCTAGTGTACAAAATATTGAAGTAGTCGAGAAGGCTTTTATGCTCCAATTGGGCCCATACAAAAAGTTTGACTGAGCTTAACACTTGTTCTTTATTTCTCATTGCTGGGGTCATCACGTGAGAAAGGTGTAAGCAATTGGAGTGAGCTAACTTAAACTCCGTGACTAACACAGGTGCCTTGTCATTGGTTTTCGCAAACTGAACAAAATATTTCCATGGATAGCATTTAAAAGCATTTAACAGAGTTTGCTGGCATTTTAAAATATATAAACAAAGTTCTTACAAATACGTATCATGCGGAGTTCATGCTAGTAAGTTTTGCAAAATTGAACAGAACTAAGTAACAAATAATTGCAGCATTTCATATCATATCATATAAAATGATTTATGCCATCGTGACAAACTAAACAAAATAGAGGTGGTCACATAATAACACTAGTAATTTAGACCTCATGGCTTACATATGCCTACCGGCTAAGAAACCCCTGCTAAGGTATAACATGATGTGTCATGTAACAGAGATGTCATTAAGATGGCATGAAAAACACAGAGTTTATTTCGTTTGAATCATATAAAAGATTTTGAGTAGCTGTGTATTTAGAGTCATGGGAATCCATGCATTTCTAATGTAGGATGTTGCAACCTTGTGCCTTCAAGAGGTTCCCCCTATCATTTCAGAGGCAGAGTGTTCCATTTAAACTCTTTAACATAACATGTGAAACATATTTTGCAAAACTGATTACTTTAGCTATCCTAGGTTTTTAGAACATGTTATAATGTTGAGTATCAAAGCATGTTTATTGTTCATAACATAGTTCTTGTACATCATCAGAATCAAAACTAGGTTCTTAAAAGGGTTTGCATTTGACATATACAGTATAAAATGCAATGGATAGAAATGGCACCAATCCAAGGTAGAAGGTTACTCACCTGTGGTCCAGAGACTTACCAATTGACAGAAATGGTCCAGAGACTTACCAATGTCCTTGTCTTAATCATTCGGTTCTATAACAGAGGTTAGAATCTTATCAAGTACTTGCTCAAGGAACTACATAGCTTAAAACACTATCGTAAAGTCCTATTTAGCTTAACCGGGCATCGTATTCGGGTCCAAAAGGCCCAAAAACCTTACGATAAGACCCCTTGTTATCATCGAAGTTCATCTAATAGCTTAACTTTGTTCTTTGGACACATTAGGAATCATTCCATTTCTTATTGCACAGTTGTTGGAGTCTTATTTGCCAAAATGGATCTCACTGTTGGGTCTGGAACGTAAAAAAGAAGAAGCTAAAATAGCATTTTTTGGCAATAAATTGATAAAAATATTAATTTATAAATCTGACAAAAAAGTTGACCTATTTGTAATTTCTTTAAAAAAGGTCATTGTTTTAGAATTTTAAATAGTTGACCCTTTTGTAATTTCAGCCAAATTGTTCACTATTCCATAAATACCCCAAATCCAATTTCTTATGCTTGCAGCCAAACGACCCTTATACCAATTTTGGGGTTATCCAGAGCAAGGATAACCCTATTCCAATTACGTCCGATTTATTAAACTCAGCCAAACAGGTCTTAGGGGTTTAAATTAAAACATCAAATGATGTCGTCTCGGGTAACTCGAATAGCACCTGGGTCGAGTTTGACCTGACCCGTTGACAAACCCGAATAGACTCGTTTGCTTCGGCTTGTCCTTGACGACAGTCGCTAGTTTCTGTAAATTTTTCAAATTCCCAACTTCTTTTTTAGGGCTGTTTTGAACTGTTCTCTCATTAAAAAACATTGAAAATATCACGTGGGATCATTTAGGACCGATTTGGTCCATTGAATCACACTAAGGCTAGAATCTCAAAACCCCCTTTTTCTGATCAGGCCTATGACTCATTGTTTCTCCCTTGTTCCTTGACCAAAATGGCTCATTCTTGAGCCATTGTTCCTCAAATTCAAAGGGCTTCTAGCCCCTGGCCTTCATTCCAAACTTTTCGTTCGATTTCACAAAACTTCAAATTTCTCTTAATACCTGCAACTGGCTAGTACAGGCCCATTTCTACTCCACGATTCTTCTTGTGTTGGGTTTCACTTTCATTCTAGTTTAAGCCCCCATTGCCAAAATTAGGTTTCTTGTTCGTTTAAGAAATGACATGTACCTTGGTGGTACGGCCATGGTGGGCCACTTGCATGCAATGGTTTCCAGATCCTTTAGCTACGTTAAAACAACTCTAAATACATGTAGAAATTGAATGAGAGGGAAAGAAGACAATTTTAACCTTGATGAAGCTTTATCTTTGTTGTTTCTTCTCTTTTTCTCTCTTTAAAACTCTATGTTTCCCCTTCTTCTTAGCACGATAATACAACACCTTCACTCTCTTGTTTAATGTGGTTTTTAGAAAAATAAAAATGAGAAAGGTTGGGGCTTTATACGGAGCTTTAGACACATGTTGGAAAAAAATCCACCAAGAATCCTCCATGTTAGGACACTTGGACATGGCTTCTAATCTGATTTCTTGTAGGGAAATTTCCATGAAGCTTCCTTGAGGTGTTTGTCGGTTTTGATGGAATTTTTGCCATCATTGCTTGAGGTGTTAATATATAACGCAAGGTGTAAGGGAAGATGAGATAACAAGCCCTAAACCTTTTCTTCTAATTCCTCTCTTTTCTTTCCTTCTTTCTCCTTCTTCTAGTTCTAAACTCCATATTATATAATTCAACTCTCTACATATAAATCAAGTATATATATCATCATGTCATCATATCTCACCATACATCATACTTGTATGCTTTATGCCCATACATTATTTCATCATACATGTCTTGTACCTTACCTATACATGTTTATATAATTATTTCTTTCTTTTTAATCATCAAATCTTAATGTGCTAATCTTAGGTGATTAACGCTAATGCAAGGTTTAACCATCTAATGATATTTATCATCATTTTGCTATATTTTGAAGAACTATCATCACCAATATTGGGCCAAGTGTGATTACACACTAACGTCATCAAAATCCCTTAAATCAATACAATTCATCAAAATAACTAGGGCAGGGGTATTACATGTTGTTAGTCAGTTTGTTTCTTCTCCGACCACTGTTCATTTCATGGGCTGTTATTATCCACATTTTATGCTATCTATGTGGTACTTTACTCAAGAGTTTACTCCTATCTTCATCCTATTCCTGTGCTTATTCTCATGCTTTCTGGGTTGGTGATTCTATGGATCGCAAATCTACTACAGCCTTTTGTGTTTTTCTGGGTGACTCTTCTTTACTGGTAAAGCAAAAGGCAGACTGTTGTTGCTCGTTCCTCTGCTGAAACTAAGTATCGTATCATGGCTACCACTACCGCTGAGATCGTTTGGCTCCATCGGTTACTTTATGATCTAGGCGTCACTTTGTTTCCTACTCCTATAACATGAGTGCTATTCAAATAACCCATAACTTTGTTTTTTAATGAGCGTACTAAACACATTTAGATTGATTGTCATTTTGTGTGATATTGTCTTCAGATTGGCACTCTTTCTTTTCCCTTTTTTCCTTTTACTTTGCAATTGGTTGACTTCTTTACGAAGTCGTACACGATTTTGCAGTTTCGCTTTCTACTTGACAAACTCTTGATGATTGTTATTGTCGCATTATGAGTTTTCCTGGGGGTGTTTGTTTGTTAGAGTAGTTAGTGTATTGTATATGTTAGCATCATTAATGGTAGTTTAGTCTTTTGTTAAGCCCTACTATAAAGGCTTTCTTATTCTTCTGTCTAAGTGATTGAAGACTAATGGCTTCTGAATAATATGTTTTCTTTTCACTCTTCTTCTTCTTCACTTTATGGCCAAAGTTAGTCATGCCTCGGATTCCGTTACCTGTGGACATGAGAGTGAAATGAAAGATGAATGGAGGAATTTATTTGTTCTCGAATCAATAAAAATAATAAGAAATAAATTGAATTTTAATTTTTAAAAGACGGGAGTGGGTCCTATGGTTTTACTTTGGTTTAGGAAATCAAAGAAAAGAAAGAGAATTAATTTTCAATACCATTACAATAATTAATATGCACCTGATGAAATGGCGGTCGACCACCCTCTTGTTTGGGTTTGAACTTCCAAGTTTCTAGTAGCTTAATGGAAGCGGATGGTGTACCGGTGAGACTGTTCCCTTGGTGAGACTTAAAAATCTGATTTTTTAGTAACTGTTCCCTTGGTCAACCGGTCAATGCAGCGGTCAACTGCCCAACACTCGGGGCTTAAAAGTTTGAATTTCTAGTAGATGGTGTCAAGTGGACGATGAAGCAGATGATCAAATGGTCCACCGCTTCTCCTCCAAGTTACAAGCCATGCTTTTCAGCAAATTTACTGTGCAGTTCACTTGTGTCAAATCCCTATTTCTCCCAATTCACCCATCCATTTTTGATGAAAATTTACAGATAGATTCTACATTGAATCAAGTTTCTAATGCCATTTGAATCACCCAAAAATTTAACCTAGAAGTCCATTTATGGTAAAAACAGTTCAATAGGATCACATTCTTCGCACGTTCGGCAAAATTGCTATAACTCGCTCATCCTAAAACCAATCAAGGTGCAATATATATTAAAATAAAGCTATGAAAATGAACTACCTATCCATATAAATTTTAGAATTTAAATCAAAGATGTCATTGAGTTATAACCAGCCAAAGTGGACTGTTCTACAGAATTTCTCAAAAAGAAGGCCATAGATCATTTTCCAACCCGTCTTACTTACAATTTGTATCAAAAGTTAAAAAACATACAGTTAAATTTGCTAATAAAGGGTTCAAAGAAGAGAAGAAGGGAGAAGAAGAAAGAAGAGATGGATGTTTTTAATAATAATAAGGTTATGTGTTTCTGTCTACACACTTCAATTATAATATGACGAGACAAGATTACAATGTTACCCCTACTTAAATAATGTTAGAACTCTAACACTCCCCCTCAAGCTGGAGCATATAAGTCATAAATGCCCAACCTGGAACATAAACCACTGAAAGTGGGCCGAGACAATGACTTTGTAAAAATATCACCCAGTTGTGCTCCCGACCGAACATATGGAGTGACAATTTGCTTCTGCATAATGAGATCCTGAATAAAGTGACAATCAACCTCAATGTGTTTGGTTCGTTCATGAAACATTGAATTACTAGCAATGAAGATAGCTTTCTGATTGTCACAATACATTGGCATAGGCGACATCCCATCAATACCCATATCACGAAGTAAAGTTCGAACCCATAACATCTCACACGCAATATGAGTCATGGCACGGTACTTAGCCTCAGCACTAGAGCGTGCTACTACGTTCTGTTTTTTACTATGCCAAGTAACAAGATTATCACCAATAAAAGTACAATAACCAGAAGTAGACCGTCGATCAGTCTGATTGCCTGCCCAGTCAACATCATAAAACCCAGAAACAGATAAGGATGATGACAGCCTATATAGCAATCCCCTACCTAGTGCTCCTTTGAGATACCGACGAATACGACAAATAGACTTCCAATAAGGTTTACGAGGAGCACGCATAAATTGACTGACTACACCAACGACATAAGTAATATCTAGGGGTGTCACAGTGAGATAAATCGAGTTACCTTCCAACCTCCTATATCGCCCCGCGTCTTCAAACACCTCTCTATTATTAGCATCTAACTTCACATTGGAATCTATTGAAGTATCAACAGGGAAAGCATCAAGAGTACCAGTCTCAGCAAGTAAGTCCAATACATACTTCCACTAACACAAACTGATACCTTCCTTAGATCAAGCAACCTCAATTCCAAGGAAATAACGAAGGTGACCCAGATCTTTGGTGTGAAAGTGTTCACTCAAATTAAGCTTCAAACTGGCAATACCTGCTAAGTCACTACCACTAATAATAATATCGTCCACAAACTATCAACACAATAATTCCCGACGAGGAACGACGAGTAAACACAGAATGATCTAAAGTCGAACATTGAAAACCATACAGAAGTACAACCATACTAAACTTGTAAAACCAGACTCTCGGAAACTGTTTTAGGCCATGCAAAGCTTTCCTTAGCTTACATACCAACTGAGTCATATAAACTTCCTCCTTTAAATCCCCATGCAGAAATGCGTTCTTTATATTGAGCTGATATAGGGACCAATTAAGACTCATTGCAACTAAAATAAGAACTCTAATAGAATTCAGGCGTGCAACTGGGGAGAATGTCTCATAATAATCCATGCTATATGCTTGAATGTAGCCTTTAGCAACCAAGTGAGCCTTTAAACGCTCAACTGATGATACTTGATGGTGTAAACCCAATGACAATCCACATGCTGCTTGCCAGGAGGAAGAGAAGTAAGATCCCAGGTCAAATTCTTATGAAGAGCAGCCATCTCTTCATCCATAACCAATTTCTATACAGTAGATGCTAAAGCATATGAAAACGAACTAGGAATAGATACCGAAGATAATGAAGAAACAAAACAACGAGATGAAGAGGACAACCGATGAAGAGAGATAAAGTTAGAAATGGGATGCTGAGTGCAACTACGAGTACCTTTCTGCAGGGCGATGGGAAATTCAGAAGAGGAGAGGACCTCAGATGGTGCACGAGGGAGGACCTCAATTGAAGTAGGCGTTGGTGGAGGAGCTGGAGCCCATGGTACAACCTGTCGATAATTGCAGTGATGATAAACTTGGAGAGGATGATGACTCAAGGTCGAAACACATCGGCAAAGGAAGCTCGCCCTGACGAGAAGGAACTAAGGCAGGCTCAAGACTGCAACCAGTCATTGAAAAATACGAAGACGACTCAAAAAAGGTAACATCTGCACTGGTATAATACCGATGAGGGACAGGGTCATAACATCGATAACCTTTCTGAATACGAGCATATCCCAAGAAAATACATTTAATGGAACGAGGATACAGTTTATCATGACCTGGACCAAGACAATGAACAAATGCAATGCAACCGAAAACACGAGGGGTCAGACTAAAAGGAGAAACATTCGGATAAAGGAGAGGAAAATGGGACTTATTAGCCAAAACAAAGGATGGCATGCGATTAATGAGATAAACTGCAGTAAGAACAACGTTAGCCCAATATGGTTTAGGCACATTCATATTAATCAGTAAGGTACGAGCAACATCTAATAATCAACGATGCTTGTGTTCGGCAATGCCATTTTGTTCAGATGTGTGTGGAGGTGGTCTGGTGGAGAATACCACTTTCAACACAAAAATCGTGTATAAAAGACTGAGTATATTCACGACCATTGTCAGAACGTAAAATCTTGATGCGTTTATCAAATTGGCCCAAGATTTCATTATAGAATGTAACAAAATCTTAGGTAATTCAGATCGATCTTTCATAAGAAATAAAGTCATGCGAGAGAAATCATCTACAAAAATTACAAAATAATGGAAACCAGAGATACTTTTTATTCTTGTGGGACCCCAAATGTTTGAATGTACAATAGTAAAAGGACAAGATTAGCGACTTCCTAAACTACGAGAAAGCGAACTACGATGATGCTTGCCTAATTGGCAAGCCTCATATTCTAAAATAGATACAGGACTCAAACTAGGGACAGCTTGATGCAACTCTTGCAACGATGGAAGCCCCAAATGATAATGCCACTAAAGAGGAGAAACTGTGGCACTCAAGGTAGCAATGGATTCTCCAGAATCCAAATAATACAGACCATTGCGCTCATGCCCCAAATCAATCACCTTCTTCGTCCTGAGATCCTGAAACACACAAGATGGAGAAAATGTTACTGAACAATGTAATGATTTGGTTAATTGACTCACAGATAACAAATTAAAAGGAAAGTGAGGCACAAATAAGCTCGAAGGTAATGAGATAGACTCAGTAGGATGTAGATCACCAGTACCAAGCACTGGTCAAAAGGAACCATCAACTAACACAATACGAGACTTTAAATTATGAAAATTAGTGAATAGAGAAGAAATACCAGACATATAAGCATTGGTCCCAAAATCGATAATCCATGGGGCAGAAGACTTGCTAACCATGCATGCAGAATTACCTGTATTAGCTAAAGTAGCAGTAGAAGTAGACAAATAAGGAGAAATTGAGGACAACTTCCGGATTAGCTGACTAAGTTGAGAAGTAATGGCTTCATGAGAACTAGATACTGGGGCAATGGGACCATATGTAGAAGACCTGTGGCACAGTAGCAACAGAAGTATCACCAGACATTTGATTGGCATGGGCCGACCTCCCCTATGTATCCCAACAATAATCCTTAGTACTCCCTGTACCACCACAATAAGTACACTTCCACTCGGAGCGATTACCATGTCCACTCCGACCACCACTTCCTCCTCGATTGGAACCTTGGTCACCACGATTACTAGCATCGTGGTGGGAACGTTAGCCACCACCATGACCACCACTACGACCACCATGATTACCATCAGCAGAAAAAAGAGCAGATGATTATCTGGAAGAGTAAAAAAACCCACGAGTAAGAGAAGCACGCTGAAGACGAGAGTAAGCATTGGCAGCACTTGGAAGCTTCTCACTTGCTAAAATTTGATCTTTGAAGACACTATATTCAGAATTAAGGTTGGATAGAAATAAGGCAACTTGAATCTCCTCACGTTGACGATGTTGAACCTCCAAATCTGTACTCAATGGCTGATAAAGCATAAGCTCCTCCCACAATCCCTTCAAATTACCATAATGCTCGGCAATAGACTTCTCACCTTGTTTAGTGTTGAACATATGCTCAAAAATCTCATAAACTCGAGATACATTATGCTTTTGAGAATACATCGCCTCAAGAGATACCCATATCTTCTTCGCTGTATCAAGAAGTTGAACATTAGACACTACATATGGCTCCATGCTGAGCCACAACCAAGTCATTACTAAAGAATTCTCACTCCACCAATCTTCTGATTTTTTATCATCTGAAGGAGGGGGATCTTTGGTGAGGTACTTAATTTTCTTCTTCGCATGCAAGAACACCTTAATAACATGAGACCAGGAATGATAGTTATGGCCGTTTAGCTTGACCGACGTAATAGATTGTACCGGATCATCTACTGAATAGCTTTGAAAATCATCCATTGAGATTATAGATATAAATAACAAATTTATGCTCAAAGAAGGCAGACTAAAGCAAGCGTACCACTGCAACACCACTTCACAATCACAAACAATGTACTGTAACACAAGAACCACTAACCCAAAACCTTCAAACACACCATACCAACTTGGAAACACAGAAATTAGCAACCACAGACACTGTAGTAGCCCAACTGCAGGTCACATGCTCGCCAGCGCACACAGCCAACCACCAAATCTTACTAAAAAACCATCAAAACACTTTCAATCGAGTGTGAATCATCCATAGAAGCAATAGAAAGTCCAAGATGCATCATTTAGATATGATTCGAAACAACAAACTTGTTCAAAACAGTCCCAATTTGCAGATCGAAAAAAATGATCGATTTTTTAGAAAAACATTCGAAAATCAGAAAACTATCCAAATGACCTCGAAAAGTTTTGGAAAAGTCACCACTATACTGCCCTTGTGATCGCTATCTGAACCCTAGGTTTCTCGATCGGAAACTGTTGACGTCAGCATGACGCCAACAACTATTTGCTGATGTCATTAACTTCTGTTGCTTCCTGATGTCTTCTACTGTGTTGACTACCTTCGAGCTTAAATTATTGCTCTGATACCCTACTTAAATAAAGTAAGAACTCTTAACACACAAAATAGTGTTTCTTTACATCTTTTTCAAGTCCAGACACATGCAAGTGTTCATTTTCAAATATTAAGGTTTAATATAAGATCTTAAAAACATTTTTGTCATACGAAGGGACACAAAAGGGATCTCTTCAACCATGTTCCTTATTCTCATATACACGCCCCAAGTATCAATACATAAATAAGAACTTATCCACATGGCTTCTAGTAGTCAAAACACACCAAAAGAATCCATCATGCTCAAGCTTCCGGTTCCTTGGCTATACCTGTAAGGATGGGATGAGCGAAATTCCCAATGGGAATAATACTAAAACTTATAACAAATGATGAGGTGGCATGTGCAAGTGTGTTTAGATGGCATATGAAATGCACCGTGCCAATATATATATATATATATATATCTCAACAATAAAACATCCGTGCCAAGCATGTAACCACAAATATACAATACAACCTATTGTCCAAGTATCATCACAACCATGCCAATCATGTTATCCACATTCCACAGTAGTTAAAACATACCCAAAAGAATCCATCATGCTTAAGCTTCTGGTTCCTTGGCTACTATTGTAAGATAGGGATGAGCAAAGTTCCCAATAGGAATAATACTAAAACTTGTAAGAAATAGTGAGGTGGCATGTGCAAGTGTGGTTAGATGGCATACGAAATGCACCATGCCAATATGTATCTCAACAATAAAACATCCATGCCAAGCATGTAACCACAAATATACAATGCAACCCATTGTCCAAGTATCATCACAACCATTCCAAGCATGTTTTCCACACCGATTCTCGAGCACAACTTTACAACATATCAATGTCACCATATCACAACACTCAATCATTTGATTTGTATCAATGGCAGCAAACCATCATGCATTCAAGCATGTCAACACATAGCACTGCATGCTTTCATCTACATCAACAACCAACAAGCCAAATTATACAAGCACACATTATGCTTATGCTCATTCCATGAAGCACAACATACCAATCACTTACTCAACATATCCTAATGTCTCATTCATGAAGAATAATGCATATTTCACAATTTCGACACCCACAAACATTTTATCAAACAATTGGTAGGCATAGTCTACAACAAACTTTTTCAACAGACAAGTACCAACCTAATGGACACCACCACACATTTCCATGGTTTCAGCAATTCAAAGATGCAAGTACTATCATCCAAGTGCATCAAAATCAACAACCCAAGCATGTATTAACATCACACTCAATGGCAAAACTAGGTTTCTAAATCATGCAATGCTAGGGTTCCAAGAAGCATGGGAATGACCTAACCTAGTATGATACACACCATTCATTCCAAGATATAGTAAAATCCCTATCTCAAGTGAAAATTCCCCAACCTTGCTTCTTCAAATCTTCTCCAAACCAAGCTTAACAACTATAAGAGTGTAGATCTTGATGGGGAGGGTAACTTTCCTTCTTGCACCTGGTATAAAATCCTAAAGGAAGGTTTTAGATCTAAGAGGGAGGAAGAGAAAATGAAGCAAAGAAAATGGGGAGAGCGGTAGCCATGAGGGAGCAAAATAAATTTGGATGGTTTGTCTCTTTTGTGCACTTATGTTCTATGAGAATTTCTAGAAATTATCGTGTTGCCTTTTCTATGCTAGTTCTTACCCCTAATCACCTCACAATTTTATAACTTTAAGTCTAATAATTAAATATTATTAACCATTATTTTAGTATTCAAAACACAATCCGGGCCCCACCATACCATGTGGTTCCCACCTTGTTGGGTTAAATCCCAATTGTATTGAAATACAAAAATTCATCACTTACCAACCAATCCAAGTATGATTATCGCACTTTATTTTTTTTGTCCACCCTAATGCATTTTTGTTACATGATCACACCATTATTATTTTAATTAAGTGAAATAAAAATCTGGGAAACTTCATTATGCCTGGCATTTATACATTTGCATGATAGAAAATATAATAATTCCTTAGGAAAAAAACAAACAAAACACTCTTAACATGGTTCTTAGGCACTCTCACCTTAGGAAGGATACATTACACATCACAAGTAATAACCTTCAAAAGATATCTTCATTCACTACCTCAAAAGATATCTCATTTAACTTGGTGGCCAATTTGACTCAAAGACTTGCGCCTAGTTTAAAACCAATTAGACCCAAATTACGTAGATAATCCCACCATCAAAACCCAACATAGCAACCCACTCTAAAGCCCAATAGCTAAATTTACCAAAATGCTACTAATATCAAAATTCAATAAGCTACATCTAACCTAAATCTAGCAACACCGGGAACATGTTAAAGACCTTGAAATATCATTGACATCCAAATCAATCAGGCATCCTTGAAATTGATCTAAAGGGAAAGCTATATCTGAGGTGGCCCTATTTGTATCTAGGTGTACCTAGAAGTGGGGTGAATAGGTCTATATGAAAATTTCAAATTATCTTGACCAATTTTAAATTGCTTTGGTGTGATTGAGTTTCCCCTTTGATTATGTGCAAATTAAAGGTTATCATGTGCGCAATCGTAATTAGTGATAAAGCAGTAATAAAGTAATAAAGAGATTTGACACAACGATATTCACAAGAAAAGCTCCGTAGTAGAAATCCACACTATGTAGTAAAACCTTGGAGCGCTCACCCAAATGTGTGCATAATCCACTAAGAAGAACTTGGATGAATACAGAAGCTATATAACACAGTGACTCTATACCTGAAGCCTTGTTCAATTGTCTGATCTTCCTCGAACTTGAATCCTCATGAATTCTTTGTAGTCTCCACCACTTAAAATCCTTGAACGGCTATCTCAATTGCAGCTACGACTCCTTGCAATCTCAAATTCCTCCGATTGCACGAACTTGACTCCACAACGATACGTAATCCAAAAATATTTGATTTGTTGTTGCAAGGGTTCTTGATCGATGGTTTATGATCTCTATATGTGCATGCAATCTATTGAAAAGATTTTTGGAAAGTTAAGATATTCAGTTTTGAGGCTGCCAAAGTCTTTCACGTTTGTGTATCAAAAGCCTTATATGGAGTAGGGTTTAGATGCAAAAATTAAAGTTTAAATCAAATTAGGAAATTTTCCCGCGTAGGGCTCGTTCGAACAAGAACTCGAACGAAGAGCTTTTGTCACTCGTTCGAATGAAGCCTCTAGTTTGAACGAACGATCAAATGAGTTCAAACAGGTGTGAATTGATTTCCTCGAACAACTTTGGTTCGAACGAGCTATCAAACAAGATTGAACGACCACTTTATGGAGCTCGTTCGAATGAGCTTTGTTCGAACGAGCTATTCTAGTTTGCCCACAAAAGTTTATTCAATATATAATTGATCCCTGTTATACTTAAAACATTTTGCTTTTCAAAACCTCGAGTCCACTAATAATTGAATAACTTTATACACACATAAAACACTTAAAACCAAGTTAGAAAAACTTTTGATGCAAGAAGTGTGTGCGCGCGAGCGCAACAACCCTAAGCAATGTATCCGGTCCTTAATCTCATGCTTACCCATGCGAATTTAGCACTGTTGAATTTGTCATTGTAGCTCGGATGCATAAACAACAGAAGGCTTGACAACATGGATTAGCCAACACAAAAACTCATAGTCCTTACAATATCTAACCTAAATCTATCAACACTAGGAAAATGTTAAAGACTTCAAAATATTATTGACCTCCAAATCAATTGGGCTCTCGTGGTCCCTCCTTGAAGTTGGTCCAAAATTTCCCTTTCTATAAAATTACCTCATTCTTAGGCCTTCTAATGTCTGCATCAGTATTGCTTGATTGCTTTATCTGTTAAAAAAATACTGAGCTAATACGAACCTCCCCTTGATTGCTTTATTTAGAGAACTAAAGAATTCTAGTGTACGGGCAAGGTGGGAGATAAGAGTATTGCGCTTGGTCTGTTGCTTACAAGGTCGCTGTAAGTCTCATTTTCTGCTCAAAAAAATCACCGAAGGGAAAACTCGTCCTATTGATTCTAGGTTTTAGTGATCATCACTTGTGGAGTGTTGAAAAATGAAGGTGAAGTCTCTGATGCTTCCAATTAAGCAGAGAAGAGGTTTTTTGTAATTTTTGAAACACAAGGCTTGCCTTTGCAGTTATAAAAAATAAGTATTTTTCCCCCATCTTTGATGCTTCAACCAGTGCTAGGGGAAGCATATTATTGAAAAAAATTCCACAAACCTTACACCAACTATACAAACTGCCCTCCTTTAAGTCACATTTTTTCTCCTTAAGAAACAGGTGTGATTTCTGCTGTGCAATACAAATTTTAAATTATTGATGGTTAAATTTACTTGTGTGCTGCAGGCTTCAAAACACCCTTTTGTGACAGGGGAACCTTTCACATGCCCTTTCAAACCTCCTCTTGAGACACCTCGCGTGGTAAGTAGATCTGTTTATAAACTTCATTAAATCTTTCATGAAGCTTCAACTGAAGGTGATAATGCAACAACTCAAATTCCTTCCAACTATTATTTTTAATACATACTACATTTCATGAAAATATATTTATAGCCAGAGTCTTTTTCTTTTAAGAAAGAAGATTTGACCATTAGCACTCTATTTTCACACATATCAGATTAACGTTACACTTTTTGTTGGCTTTTGCCTTACGGTATACTTTGTGTGCCCTATTCTTACATTCTCCAATGTCTAATAATATATTCTGTTACTTCATTGTGCATTGGGTAAGAAATTGGATTTGATAAGATTAATCTCAGATGATGATATTAGTATATCATTTTATGTGTATGATGTTTGTTATATGCTGCTTGTCATATCCTGATTTCCCTGAGAATCATGTGGTGCTTCCCAGTTTTTCTTTAGTTTTTGCTCATGATGTGAACATGAACTTTTTAATGCCAGTTTTGTTTTATTTAACATATTTTCTAACTTTTTTCCCTTTTTTTTCGTTTTTTTTTTTTTTTGGGGGGGGTGGGGGGTGGGGGTTCTGCAGCCTGTTTCTCAAAATGTTACTGTTGATCATCACCCAGCTGGAGGGCATTGGTTTGCTGCTGGTCTTTCTCCTAATGTGAGCTAGCTGCTCTTTTAAATATGCCATTATTTTATTCATCAGATGTTATGAACACTTACTATAATCATTTTTGCTAGACCTTGTACCAGAGTTTTAGCCCCTCAAGTATATTTACAATTCATGCAGATTCCAGGAAGGAACAGAGTTGCACCGCATAACAGCCCCCATTTTCAAGTGGTGCCATATGGGCAGGCTGGTAGTTATGGCAGTTTAGGAAGCCATGGTAGCTATAATGATAGTACAGGGCTTGGAAGCAGTTATGGGAGCTATGGTGATAATAGTAATATGCTTGCATATTACTCACCTGTTGGTCCATCTGGGATGAACATCCATGCACAGGGCGGTTTGTCAATACTTGGAACTAGTCCTGACACAAGGCGGAGGATGATTCAACTCCCACATGGAAATGGACTTGGTGTTAGTCCATCCGGAAATTTTGCTCCAATGTCCCTTGGCACCAGTCCCTCGCAATTTACTCCGCCAAGTTCCTATAGTCAGCTTTCAGCTGCTTCTCCTGGAAATTATGGTCCAACGTCCCCGGCAAGAGGCAGTTGTCATGGATCACCTTTAGGAAAAGTGGCTGCAGTCAGCCAGTTTAGCAGAAGAAAAAGTTGGGGATATTCTGGAAGTTCGCAATCTCAAGAGAATTCATCTCCTCATTGGCAAGGGCAATTTACTGATGGTACCAACTCTACCCAACCTGAGGGAAACTCTCCAGTACTTGGTTCTCCATTGCATCTGCAGTCAAACTCAAATGCTGGATGCTGGAAACAGCAACGTGGAGGCAGTGGAATTACTATTGGTTACTCTGCCACTCATAACATCTCTGGTTCATTATCACTTGGTTCCAATATGCAGTTCCCACAACACAAGGGGGCAGCTCATGACAAACCCGAGGCTAGTCTCTCGCTGCCTGACCCTGGAGATTGGGATCCCAACTATAGGTAGGTGTTTGTTCTTTATTGATGTACATGCTATGCTCGTCCCATATTCTTTCAAGAAGATGTTGCAATAAATGCTAAATATTAATGGATTTTTATGATTTAGAATCTGTAGACATGTCAATGCATTCATCCATCCAACATGTAGGAATGCATTCATCCATCCAACATGTAGGAGTATCAATAGCTATTTCAACATTTCCTGACATTTATCAATATTCTTGATATTTTTGACATATATATGGTCATAATTTACCTACCAAGATTTAAGATAACTGTACATGTATTTTTTGCCTTTTTGTTCCTAGTATTTTCTTGAATTTATATATTTCAAAGAAGAAAACTTGATATAGGGCTTCTTTCAAAGATTGACAAAATCTGATGTCTTTAACCCCCTTGCTATTCTATATGCTATGTGTATTCTTCCTATGCTTAGTTTATAGCCCCCCTGCCGGGGGGGGGGGGGGGGGGGGCGGCACCGTGTTACTGTATCAAAGAAATTTCAAATAGTGTGACCTCACATTGTAAATTTCAAACACATGCCTAGATAAGTTGAAATAGCTCTTTTAGGTATCTTTTGAATGATTTTTATTAAGTTGTCTTCTCTTTTTTTTTTTTTTGAAAGACACTGTTAAGCAAAGCCTTAATTTGAAAGACCAAGCACATTAGAAAAAGGAGCATGCGGTGGAGATTTTGAAGACAAAGCTCTAAACTAGTAAGACAAAAAAAAAACTTTGAAATCAAGAGATCAAATTCTTTTATGATGTGAAAGGTCCTGCCAAGCATCAATGACTGCTGCAACTCCAAATCATAGGGATTGTGTTGGAAACAAAGATGAGAAATATGTTTTAAAGAAATAAACAAGAAAGAAATGGAATCCTATTGATGGAAGTGGACATTGAAAGGGCTATTTGACTAAAATTTGTTCCAAAATAAATATTGTAGCTGGAACCCACCTCAAACGGATGGATTTTAAGTCCATTGCAGAGGAGGAGAGGCTTTATTTCGAGAGACCATTTTACGGAAGAAGAGATCGTGAAGGCTTTGGGCACTTGTGATGGGGATAAGGCTCTAGGCCCTGACGACTTTACCTTGGATTTTTTCAAACATTGTTGGAAGGTGATGAGAGGGGATGTGGCAGCAATGTTCTCAGCATGTCATGATCATGGCTCATTTGTGAAGAGTTTAAATGCTTCCTACATTGCTTTGATTCCCAAGGAGGAAGGGTGGAGAATATGAAGGATTTTAAGTTGATTAGTTTGGTGTGGAGTGTATACAAGCTTATTGCTAAGGTCATTTCTCTTCGGTTGAGAGGTGTGATGGAACAAGTTATCTAAGGGAGCCAAAATGCATTTGTAGGGAATAGGTAGATTTTGGATGCTTGTTTGATAGCTAATGAATGCATGGATGCAATAAAAAAAAAGCAATATGCTTGGGTTGATATGCAACCTGGATGTCAAAAAGGCGTATGACGATCTTAGTTAGGGCTTCCTCTTATTTGTCCTCCGAAAGATGGGCTTTGGAGATAGATGGATCCAATTTTGCATTTCGATGTTCTCGTTTTCAGTTTTGGTGATTGGCTCAGCAGCAGGGTACTTTTAGTCATCTCGGAGGTGACGGCAAGGTGATCTGTTATCTCCTTTTTTGTCATGGTGATTGAGGCTTTTAGCAGAATGTTAGACAGAGCAGTTTCTATGGGGTTGATGAAGGGTTTTAGAGTGGGAGATGGCCGAGGAGGAAGAGTGGATATTACTCACCTATTATTTTGTTGATGACACATTGATTTTGTGTGAAACTATAAAAAGGGATTTAAGATTTTTTCGATGTGTCTTGGAGTGATTTGAAGTAGTTTTGGTTTTGAAGGTGAATTTGAGCAAGAGTGAGCTAATTCCTATGGGCCAAGATTTCTGCGAACACGCTCGGACATGTGTCTGATACGTTAAAATTGAGTTTCCCAATTATATATTTTTTTTCCAAAGAGAATTGTGTAGAAAGATGGGTATTCAAAAAAAATAAAATTGATTTAGGATTGAAGAATCAAAAAAGGTAGAGCATCTCCAAGGAGGGGAGGCATTTTTGGAGGCAAAAAAACTCATTTGCCTCCTGCTACAGTGTTGTGCATCTCCCACCACCATACATGTACTTCAACAATGGTATTCAAAATGAGTATCTATTTTATATTTTAATATATTTTTGTCTCTTCTCTCTCTTTCTCTTCCCACAAAACCCTTTTTCTCTTTCTTTCAGTTAACTTTCCCACCAATTTTAGTTCCCCCTCTCTCTCTCTCTCTCTCTCTTCCCAAATGATCCATCCATTTTGCATATTGAGATAACTCCTCTGTTGGGGTAAAAAAATTGAGGATGGGAGCCATTTTGACAATTATTTCATTTGGCTCCCCTCTTGGCTCCTCCTCTCTTGGAGATGCTCTTAAGAAAGAGAGAACAAAAAAAGGACAGTCTACTGGCTGGAGATCGACGATTGCCAGGTACTCCTCCTCTCTCTTGTGCTCGATCATATTCTTCTTCTTTTACTTCTCTCATTCATGCTCGATTGAACCTTTGATTTCATCGGGAAGCTTTTGATGTTTGACGAAGCCCCCTTATTTCTGATTTCATGAATTACCCCAACCCCCCCCCCCCCCCCCACCTCCCCGGCCCCTTTTTTTTGACAATTTAAAACCCTCTTATTTATTTTGATGAGTCAACACACCCCTCTTTACTGTGATATGTCCCCATCCCTTATATTAATTAGTTTTTATTATCCATATTAATAATTTTTATGACATATATTTAATTTTTTAAATTAATTTAATTTGTATTTTTTTTTTTAACTTTCATTATTAAAAAGTATAAAAAAAATAAATTCCTACTTTTCTTTGTACTACTTTCATCTTGATTATTTGTTGGATCAAATAATAGTAATAATAATAATAATTTATATTTTTTTATTTTTAACTTGTCACCAATATACTTATTTTATATTATTAAATTAGTTTTAGAAAAATTCTATTATTTTTTAATAAATCAACTTAATGAAAATGACAAAATAAATTTTTATTATTAATATTTTTTGATTAGTAGTCTTAAAATTTATTTAGATAATGTTAAAATTAGATTATATGATTATATATATATATATATATATATATTATTCAATGTATCCCCAATGTGTCCGTGTCCTTGTCCTTGTCCTAATTTTTTGAAAAGTTATATGTTGGCATGTCCGCGTCGTGTCGTATCCGTGTATGTATCCGTACTTCTTAGGTTTGCAGGATGGAAGCGGCAATACCTCTGTAAGGGAGGCCGAGTCACTCTCATCAAAGAGTGCGCTAGCCAATCTTCCCATATATGTTATGTCTCTTTTTCCCATGCTTGCATTTGGGGGGGAAGAAGTTAGAGACGTTGCAATGAGATTTCCTTTGGGAAGGGAAGGAAGGGGAGAGGAAATTTCATCTTGTAAGTTGGGACAAGATGAAACGTCCAGTGGGCGAAGGTGTTTTGGGATTCAATCACATGAGGATATTCAATAAAGCCTTAGTAGGAAAATGGTTGTGGGGATATGCCAAGGAAGACCAAGCCATGTGGAGGAGAGTTATTGCGACTAAATAAGGGGGGGGGGGGGGGGGTTTACCCTAACTAGGTTCAGGAGGCCTATGGATGTGGAAAGCCATTCAAAAGGGGAGGATGGATTTTAGGAATCTTGTAGGCTTTGAGGTGGGTGAGGTAGTTAGGGTGTGTTTTTGGGAGGATTTATGGTGTGGGGAAGTGAAGTTGAAAGACAAATTCCCCTCTTTGTTCGATATTGCTTCCGATAAGGATGCATTAGTGGCGGATTGGATGGATTTTGTTTTTTTTTTTTTTTTTGGTTGGGGGGGGGGGGGGGGGGTGAGGTGGTTTGGAGTCCTTGTTTTCGTCGTGATCTATATGATTGGGAAATGGGGGAGGTGGAGGAATTAATGGCTTTGTTGAGTAGTCATGTGGTGAGGAGGGGGAGGGAGGATGCTATGATTTGGACAATTGACAAGCAAAAGCGGTTCACGGTGAAGTCTTTTTATCATTTCTTGCTTGGGAGGAAGGATGAGGCTTTTTCTTGGCAATTGATTTGGAAGTCTAGAATTCCGAAAGAAAGTTGCCTTATTTTGTTGGTCATCAGCTTAGGGGTGATTCTCACTTCGGATTACTTGAAGAAAAAGGGCTTCCATATTCCAAGTAGATGTTGCATGTGCAAGAGGGAGCAGACTTTAGACCATTTACTCCTTCATTGTAGTGTGGCAAGTGACATTTGGAACATGGTGTTGATTCCTTTTGGTTATTGGTGAGCCATGCTGGTTTCTTTGAGGAAGGTGTTTTTGAGATAGAGAGCTAGTAGAATGAGGAGAGAATTGAAGCCTGTGTGGAGAATTGCACCTTTATGCTGTGTATGGTGCATTTGGAGGGAGTGAAACCGGCACATTTTTGAAGACAGAACTTTCTGTGGAGTTTAAAGGAATCTTTTTTGCATTTATGGTTTCTTTGGTGTAAAGAGGAATACTATGTCATTAGACTCTTTTCTTTCTTTTTCTAGGGGAGTTAGGGCATTGATTTTTGTAGCCCCTCCTCTTTTTTGTATACGGGTTAGCCCCCCTCAGGCTCCTTGTTTATAATATATATTACACTTTAGTGATCAGAAAAAAAAAAAAAATTATGACGAAAGGAGCCAAATCCTTATTCTTAGGTAACATTGTCACCACTGTTTTGAAAGCTAGATTGCTCATTGAACTGGAAAGGATTTGGTTAAGTCTAGATGTACAATTTTTAGGCCACCAAAAATTGAACCATTACATAAATATGTAATCAATATCTAATAAATAATGTTATCAAATAACTCAAGTATGAAAAGTCACATGATCTTAAAATGGGCTCACCGACTTCCTGGCTAGGAAACTAAGGCTGCTGAAGTTAGATCTGAGAAGTTGACAAGGAGGTGTTCAAAAAATTTATAAATGAGGAAGGCCAGAGTCCTAGAGGAGATGAAGGAGTTGGATGTGAAGGAAGGGGATCAGGGCTTGTATCAAAGAGTTGGTCAAAAGGGAGGACAGGAAAGGTGAGTCAGATGAATAGCATTGCTTTACGAATTGAGTTGGAGGCAGAACTCCAAAGCCATTGGCTGAGAGAGGGTGAAAATACCATTTTTTAACAGATTGGCCAATGCTCATTAGAGATTGAGTAACATAGGGTGCATATAGATGGGAAGGACTGGAGCAAAGATGAAGACAAGAATATGCATTTTTATGAAAACATTATGACCTAGACTCGTATAGGAGGCTCTAGTTCGATGTATTAGGGTTTAATTCCATATCTGCTGGTAGGGATTTGGCTGGAAAGACTATTCAATGAAGAGGAATTGGTTATGTGCTGAAGAGCATGAATGGGGATAAGGTTTTGGGCCCAAATGCATACTTATGAAATTCATTCATTATTGTTGTAGTGCAATGTGGGAGGACATTATGGCAGTGATGCTATACTTCCACTATATGGTGATTCTAAGAGAAGCTTGAATGCCTATTTCATTGCCAGGATCATGGATTTAAATCGCTGTTACGGGATACGAATCGGTCGCGTTCGTGGTGTAACGGTATTGGGAGTATCGGGTCATTCGTAACGGGAATCGGAAACTGTAACCGTGAATTTTTTTGAAACACTAGCAAATCTCTTAAAAGTTATTTATACACATATCTTGATTACAATTATCACATTTTAATATTTTTTACTATTAATTTTTAATTTTCTAATACCTAAAAAAATATTTTTTTTATAAATAACACTTAAAAAGAAGATATTTTATTACTTTATATGGATATTTTAAAGTTAAACTAATAAAAAATATCATTTAATTTGAGTAACATTACAAAGAATAATACAAAAAATAATTATAAGCATGAAAATCAATTTAGTTGATTAGTTATGGAATAAAAAAAATTTAAAACTTTTGAGGCCAAGAGGCATTTTTGAGTTTGTATTGACCCGAATGTTTTTACAACTCATTTCGATTTTTTTTGGATTATTTTGTTAAGTATCTCATTTGTATATAAATATTATAAAAATAGAAATCATAAGAATTCTGTAGAAAAAAATAATAAGGAAAAAAAAAAAACATAAAATAGATTTATTGGCCAGTATCGGTATCGGAGGGTTAGAAAACCGATATGTAACGTAACGGCCGTTATTTAACACCATGGCCAGGATCCCCCAAGATAGTGAGGTGGACTTGAAAGGACTTCAAGGTTCTAGTTGATTATCTTGGTGGAAAGTATTTATAAACTTATGGCTAGTGTTTGGCACTGTGATTGAAATTAGAGAATGTCTTCATGATAGAAAAATTATGGATGGAATATTGATAGCAAATGAGTGCGTTGATTTTAAACGAAGGGTAATGAATAGGAGTGTTAATCATTTTCCTGTCATGTTTTGATATGGGTACTTGACTATATGGGTCAACCCTAACACAAGTTGATTAATTAATCGTGGCAAAATTTTCGACCTTAAACATTTATACTATATGAGTAACACGACACGACCTTTGTAGCATGTTTCAACGTGCTTAACACATATAACTCATTTATACACAACCTATTAAACTTATTTTACCTTTTTATATACATGACACATTTTATACAATAAATTGAATTGTATGCATTCTTTAAAAACAATTCAACTCCAAAATAAAGTAGAGAAAGATATCCTAAAAATCTATATATCTCATATATCTAACTTAATATAAAAAAAATAGCAAATCATGTTCATTTGAAGCAAACCTACACTGCTACTTTGAAGAAATTATAGTGTTCAAAGAAAAGCCACACTTTGGATAACATCATAGGATTTTGGTCCTATTATGTTGGCTTTGGGGATCAAAGTATTAACAAGAATAGTATGCTACTTCATGCTATGTGCATCAATTAATATTATTAGGGTAGAACCTTTGCCTACTCTGATACCATAGACCTTCTCAAGATCTAATTAAACCACTATGTTGCCTTGGACTTTCTAATAGCGCAAATGGGTTGTTTGACCGGAATATTATCAATAGTTAATTGTTGCTTAGGCACAAAACTAATATAGTATGGGAATATAAGTCCAATATTAATCATATACCTATTCCAACTAACAAGGCACTTTATTTATGACCTTTTAAACTAACATTGCACGGAGAAATAGAAAAGTCTCAGGGTGCTCAATTTTGGGGCCTAACAAAAAAAATTGTGCTATTTGAGTAATGCTACATTTCATAGATGATGTGACAATAGATGAAAGGCACCTCTTTGTATCACATCCCAAATTCCTATGTTTAGTAAATCTTTCAAGGGATTCAAAATATCATGAAGTAGCATGCTATGATGTGATTTATTATATAAAGAACAAAAGATTGTGACTCTAACTCCTTTATATAGGTTTAGGGGGTGGGGGGGCATTCATATTTCCTAGTTTAGGGTGAAATTCTTCGATTTATGAAAGACAACAATTGTGAAAGCATTTTCCAAGGATGTTTCCATTAATCAAGAAAGAAAGTTGGGGGCTCGAAGAGTATCTGATACAAGGATCAAATTTCGTTTCGTAGTGTTGTTTCGGTCACCTAGAAAATGGAAACATTTCGGAAACGTTTCGGAAACGTAGTGGAAATGATGAAAAAAATTAAAATGTATGGAAACACTTGAAAACATAAAGTAAAAGATATGAATATATGAAGATAAATATTCTAATTAATTGGAAATGTTTTAGGGTATATGTCCATCCACACAAGAAGATACTATGGTGAAATTAAAAAAAAAAAAAACATAAATGTTAATTAGTCATTAATACCAAATAACTCTTTACTTATTAAAAACTAGTATAAAAGATTTAAAGCTAGTTTCTTTATGTAATATGAATTTATTATATATGATGGAGATGTGGGGGGGGTTTGCCACATGGTGTTAAATAACGGTCGATACGTTACGTATCGGCCGTTACGTATCGGTCTTTTGATCCTCCGAAACTGGTCGATATATCGGTGTTACTAAAATTCATAGCTGTATAGGCCGATCCCATTACGTATCGACCGTTATGGCCGTTACAGGACCGTTACAGTATTGTTACATCTATTTTATGTTTTTTTTTTCAATTTGTTTTTTCCTTATTTTTTTTTTCCTATAAAATTTTTATGATTTCTGTTTTTATAACATTTATATACAAGAGAGATACTTAACAAAATAATCCAAAAAAAATTGAAATGGGTTACCAAAACATTCGGGTCAATACAAACTCGTAAAAGCTTCTTGGCCTCACAATGTTAAATTTTTTTATTTATTCCATAACTATTCAATTAAATTGATTTTCATGCTTATAATTATTTTTTGTTATTATTTATATTATTCTTTGTAATGTTACATAAATTAAATGATATTTCTTATTAGTTTAACTTTAAAATATCCATATAAAATAATAAAATATATTCTTAAGTGTTATTTATAAAAAAAATATTTTTTAGGTGTTAGAAAATTAAAAATTAATAGTAAAAAAGATTAAAATGTGATAATTGTAATCAAGATATGTATATCAATGACTTTGAAGAGATTTGCTAGTATTTGAAAAAAATTCACGATTGTGGTTTCCGATTCCCGTTACGAATGACCCGATATTCCTGATACTGTTACACCGCGATTGCGAACACGACCGCGATTTAAATCCATGGTTTGCCACTAGTGACGTCGCAAGAAGTCTATTGAAGCTTATCATTTTGAGGAATGTTAAGTCGTAACAAGATTTCTGTCAATGAACTTGCTGAAGGATCATTGTCAAAACTTGCTAAGTAGAATGAAACACGAATGTGTAACATCAATTTAGGGAGCAAGCCTTGTGTCGAGGTTTACATTTTCGCGTACTCCTTGACTGAACAACAAATCTTGAAGCATTTTCATGAAGAAATTCACGAGGCGCACTAGAGGCAACAATGTCTTTAGTAAAACAATGACCCTCAACAACATATATCTTAGCTCTCATACTGATAAAGAACGTAGCGAAAAATGTGATACTTGGTATGCATTGGAGAATCTCATGAACCATTGAATCGGGGAAGTTGGGGGTGTATATTGGCCTCATGTGAGAAGTTTACGACCAGCCTAAAACCGAGTCCTTTGCGATAAATGTCACGAAAAGTGGTGGTTGAATGGCCCTTGGTCTCAGGTGCATCTTGTCATGAGTTCAACCATCACAGCGAGGAACCTCCAACAACACTACGCGTCGTTCCAATAGTGCTCTAGTCTAATTGCAGTTATTGATCTTCATTGCATATGACCAAACCACTTTAATCAGTTTTCTCACATGTAATCATCTCCTATCTTCATTGTATATGATCAAATCACTTTATTCAGTTTTCTCACATGTAATCTCCTATAAATGTTATTTCCACGATCTCATGAATATATTAATTTTTAATTATGTCTTTCTTGTCTCACCATACATCCATCTTAAAATCATTATTTCCATAATATATATGTTGTTCTTAACCAGCCAACATTATGTTCCATGCAGTATGACTAATTTTGTAGTCGTTTTATATAATTTACATTTCAATTTTGTACGTATACATCGATAATACAATATGCAGAAACATTCCTTCACTTAACCAATCTAGGTATAATTCTATGACCAATATCATCTCCAATTTCTCTCTCCTTATGGGAAAGTGAACTTAAATAGCAAAATTGTCCATTTTTTGTTATGTCTTGATTTTTAATCATCACTGCACCTTTTTGTTCCTAGTTTTACTAAAGTTACATTCCATATATTTGGTTTTCGTGCTACTTATCTTAAACTCCCTTTACTCTAAAGCCTCACTCCAAACCTCTAATTTAGAATTTATTCTTGTTTTAATTTCATTAATTAAAACATTATCAGCAAAAAGTATATACCATAGGATGACTTTTATATGTTTAGTCAATTTATCCTTTACTAAGGAAAAAATAAATAAATAAATAAAGACTTAATGTTGATCCCCAATTTGGCCTATGATGATCGAAAATTCTCTTGTTTCTCCTATAGTTTTTCTTACTATAATCATAATCTCATCATATATGTCCTTTATCGTTTCGCTACCGTCTTACTTATCTTAAACTCTCCAGATAAGCACTCCTTTCTTTTTCTAAAATGTAAGGACCTCTATTTTTTTAATTTTTAATAACCTTTATCTTATGGAGAAAAACAAAAATGAGACCTTAACAAGAGTTGTGTAAAGATTACTTTTAAGCATTCCTCACGAAACATGCTCCCCAAGAGGGCAGGGATCAAGGATCGAAATTTTGTTTCTTTTCCTTCGAAACGGCCGAAACGTTTCCGTCTCTCAAGAAACCGAAGCGAAACACTAATGGAATACCGAAATTCACATGTTTCTAGGGTATCAAAGTTGTTTCCGTGGAAACTTATAGAATCAGAGGAAATATTTCTTTCGTATCAACAATAATTCTAAAAGTTAGTAAAAGATATTATTCATTTATTTTTCAAGGATTAAGACTCAAAATTACAAGAAGATATTTCTATTATTTTTCCTAAAATAATAGAAAAGTAATAGGAAAAATAAAGTGTAGATAAACAACTATTTTAATACTAAGTTACTAATTATAATAGGTTTAAATCGCTATTTGTTTTACTGATTATTTTATATGTAACTTGTGTCAAATTTTATAATTCGTAGATATTACATAGTATATATCTATTATGTTATGGTATTGTATTGTATTGTATTGTATTTAATTATAATAATTTTACATATTTTATAAAAAATATATAATAATTTCAGACTATATAAAAAATTAGTTCTAATTTTTTTATACTATTTTTTAATTAATAAAGAGTTATTTTGTATTAATAACTATTTTGCGTTTACGTTTTGTTTTTCCAATTTACCCTAATATCTTCTTGTGTGGATGGACATGTTTCCTAAAACATTTACATTTAATTAATTATATTATTTATCTTCGCACATTCATATATTTTACTTTATGTTTCCAAAGCGTTTCTACATATTTAAATTTTTTTTATCGTTTCCACTGTGTTTTTGAAACGTTTCCAAAATGTTTCTATTTTTTGGGTGATCGAAACAACGTTGCAAAATGAAATTTTGATCCTTGGCAGGGATCCCTCTTTGACAGGGACGGAGCAAGGAATTTAACTTTGGGGGCGGGGGCAAATTGTTTTTGCTAAATATTTAATCATAAATTTAAAAATTAATTAAGTATAAAAAATTAAATTAATTTATCACATTTTTAATAACTAAAGTTATTGATATAAAGGAATTTATAAATTAGATAAAAGTCTCAATAAAAAAAAGACACTTAAAAAACTTTATGTTATACATAAAAATTTCAAAAAGTCAATAATTGAAATTAAAATAAGGGTGAAATATGAAAACTTTTAGACTTAGGGGGGCAAAAATATAAACTAAAAGAGTGTGTTTGAAAAAGAAATTAACAAATATGAAAGAAATTCAAATAAAAAACTAGGGGGGGGGGGGGGCAATTGCCCTCTTCGAGCCTTAGCTGGCACCGTCCATGCTCTTTGATTAAGTGAAAATTAATGAACAACCGTTTCCTAACCCATAAATGGAATCTTGATTAAACTTGGGAACGTAAGACAAATTTCTAGACTTTGAAATAATTCAACTTCTTGGTGGGTTTAGTGGAGCTAGATAAGGGTTGATTGCTAGCATTACATTTATCTTTGCAAGAGTGGTTAGACTAGAAGCTATTATGAATAGGCCAAATCATAGAAGGGATTAGAGCATGTCAATATGATAAAAGTTATGTCCGAGGTTAGACTTGAAGCTATTGTGAATAGGCCAAATCATAAAAGGGATAAGAGCATGTCAATATGATAAAAGTTATGTCCGATAGCGTTAAAAGTGATGCATAGGGACGTCAATCCCAGGTTAGTGAAACCCCTACCCCTACCCCTACCCCTACAGCAGTCACCACACCCATGTGAATTTGATATTCAACACCATGATTAACATGACCCAAGTTAACCCAAACAATTTTTAGATTAACTCATTTGTCTTATCAACAGATTAACATGACCCAAGTTAACCCAAACATTGTTTAGCATAGGAACCTTCAGCTCATTTGTCTTATCAACAGAATCAACATATACCAACCCCTGATATCCTCAATCTTTTGTCTTATACCATTGCCAACCACAGCATCCAAAATATATCTCAGAACTCATCCCTTCTCACAATGAATGAATTTTTCAGACTCATAAATTGACAAATTGGAATGACCAGGGGCCTCCCCCACTCATCAAACTTAAAGATAGACTGAATCAAATTCCATTTATTCGATTGCCCCGTAATACATCATTCAGATTGGACGTGAAAAGAGTACCTTGTTCAGAATTGATAAAATCATCATGCCTCTGATCATCTTCAAAATAAATTTATTAAAGCTCTAGTAACCATCCCTGAAAACCTTGGAATGCCAGGGACCTCACATCTAGGCACCTTTCATGAGTGTAGCTACTATACAACGGAAAGGTGTGCCGATAAGAAAACTTGAATCTCCCGCCTCAGTAATGGATCAAGATTCGATGAGAACTAGAACCCTTGAATCAGAAAAGTAGACCATACACCAAGGCACCAAGGTGTCTGAGTGGTTGTTCTTGAGCATACAGATGCCTATTAAACCCAATTATATAGAAGCTCTTTCCTCTCCGGCCATGGTGACTACTTCTGTTTGTCATAAAGTTCTGATTTTTTTACCTGCTTTTTACTTCTGCTTCAGTGAAGAACTTCTTTTGCAAGAAGATGGTTCGGATGTGAGCTGCATGACCACAGAGTTCAGCAAAGGGATGCATCTCAGTCAAGCCTTGCCCTCTACTGATTCGTTGATGGGTGGCAGAAGATTTAACCGTTTCTCAAGTACAAATTCAAATATATCAATGCAAAGGTAAGTTGTATACTCTCTAGTGTGTTCATTAGGTGCCATTTTTTTTTTTTTTTTTTGGGGGGGGGGGGGGGGGGGGGGGGGATTTGCACTAAATATTAAAAATAATTGATTTGTTCAGGCATGAAAATATAGAATTTCATCCATTTTCTGGGTGTTTTTGTATGTTGGTTTACTTCTTTTTTTGGTAGGCCTCTTAGAGAGAGAGGGGTTAATGATCACCTTTTTTATCTTTATCAAGAAGGCTGAGTTTCATTCAATCCCTTTTTCTTTTCTTTTTTTTGAAAAAGAGAGGAGGGGGGGGGGGGGGGGGGGGAGGAGAGAGAAATACAATATAGTGTTATTGGTCTTTTTTTTTTTTTCTTCCTTTTAATCTTTATCAAGGATGCTCAGTTTCATTCAATGCATTTATATATGTGATGTGATTCAGACCGAATGGGCCTATTCAAACATTTTCACATGGAGAGTTGGGCAGTCCTCCTTCCGCCCATGATCTGCATGGTGGGTACATCCACCCTTTGGCAAAGCCTTCACATCTCATGCCTCATTTTTCACAAAGTTCTCCAAGTCGTTTGGGGCAGCAATCTGTTCAGCGGTTCAATCATGCGAGATCAACGGTTCGTGGCAATGAATGGAATCATATTAAGGTCCAGGCGTCTCCTTCTGGCTTCAATTCTGGGGGTCCTCATTCTCCTGGAAATAGCTCATTCGGCAATGGAATGCCATGGGGTACTGAGTCCACCTTTGCCAAGCCCTTCAATATTTTTTTTCCCCTGTTGTTTCCTCTCATTTAATTTAAGAATATATCTAAGTTAAAGGTGGTATTGTCTTTGAAATAGAATAAATCACTGTGGGGCTGTTATGAAGAGATGGGATGATGTCACCTTTTTAATTAATACTGACATTCTGTTGTAGGGCGTAGGAGCAATCATCCTGTCACCAACATTCCACCAGCATCCCGTGGAAGAAAAGATTATGGAAGGATTGCCTAATGTTGAAAGTAGCTTAAATTACTACTATGGAGAGTGGGCAAGAAAAGATGTATTTCAGTAGTTCCGTCTCATGCTGTTGGAAATCCTCATCCTAACCGCATGCTCATTCATTGTGGTTGCATAAATATAATTTATGATTACAGCTTCTGTTGTCTCTTGGCATTCAATCAATATTCTTCTTTTTGGTTATTTGTAGCGCTTCAATGGATTGAATTTTGCATTTGTTTCTTGAATGCCAAATATCTTTTATTTGTTATGGTTGACTTCCACTGATAGTTTTTTTATGTGCTGAAGGAATTTAACCTGGTTATTGAGGTGATCATTTGCTGCAGGCGAAAAAATATGTTAAAAAGATTTCTGGCTTAAAGGTGATGACTACTGTCACTGGAGTATCCAAATATGTATTTGCATATTTAATTTTTATTTTTCATGATTCTGGAAATTGTAAAACCTAGATTGGTTTGGAGGCACGGGCTGAGCAGAGTTTGATCAATTTTATTGTAATATATATATATATATATATATATATATATATATATATATATACATTTATTATGCCAAAGATTTTTTTAGTTGTATTTAAAACACAGCCTTCGGACATTGTATAGCTGGTAAATCATTACGGTTTGGTTTCGGGCTTTCTGGTTGATAACCTTATATTCTTTCAGCTCATGCATGTACTTTAGTTTAGTAGATCCATTCAGACTCATGCATGGAGATGGGATGGATTAACAAATCAATGACAGAAAATAGATTTTGAATGCCAAAGATAAAACCACTATGATTTGTTTAAGAGTCAGATGAGTTGTATCTTTATGTATGGTATTGAACAGGAGCAATACCCCCCACCACCCGCAAAAAAGAAAAGAGAAGAGCAAGCAGTTCTATAGAGATGCACACTCCAATGTCTACCGGACACCAGCATTTTGCATACTTAAAATTTCCCCCTTAAAGATGTTTGTGATCTTTAGATGGATGCATGCTAATGAACTGACATAACAACATATATGTCAAAACAAAGACTAGTTATTTTAGACGCAATGAAAAGCCCAATCATTAGATGGATGCAAAATTATAATGTTATCTTGCGTGTTGTTGATATCTACAAAAATTGTGATGAAAACAATGACATTCAGTTTACAAAGTGGTTTGTGGTTTGTGCCTTTCATGAGGGTAAGGGGATTGGTTTGGTGATAAAGTTATTGAGATATCCCTATTTGAAAAAAAAAAATATTTACAAAGTGGTGCCTTTCATCTATCGTCACATCATATCCTAATAATATTAATTGATGCATATATCGGCTCAATTTGGCTATATGGATATAATATTAGAGTTATACTCTCTCAAACAATTTAAACTTGTAAATGAGTCAATGGTTAACATATTATTGGAGCACTAACCTAAACAAATATGGTATTTGAAAGTCCTATGTGTGTCTAGACGATATGATATAAACTTAAGAGGGGGAGTGAATAGTTCTATATAGAAAATAAAAATTATCTTGACAAATTTTATTTGCTCTAGATGATTGAGGTTATCACTTCAATTATGTGCGTATTAATGTCCTGGTGTGTGCAATCTCAATTGGTGACATGCATCAATAATATATCAATTGTAAAGCAATAAAGAGCACACATCGGTTTGTTGATGAGAAAAGTACTACAGATCAATTGAATTTATTTTGCAAAATCCTAGGGCACTAACTTAGATACACACAATCCACTAGATGGGCGTTGGTGATTACAGACTTCGTAGAAATACAGACTTAGTCCATCAAGCCTTATTTATGATTTGAATTTCCTCAAACTCGAATCCTCAAGCGTTCTTGAAGTGTTCCACCACTTTGAATCCACGAATGACACTCCTCAATAACAATTGTGAATTCCACGCAACCTCGAATTCTACCAATGACACAATCTTGAATCCCCTCAAGTTTGTACTCCTTAGATAATGTTAAAAAGATGATGTTCGGGATTTTTCATTGGGTTTGATCTATGAGTGCATAATGAACATGGAGAAAAATCTTTTGGAAAAGTGTAGAAACTCTACTTGTAGAAGCCAAAAAGTCTCTCACGAATTGGAGATAAAATCCTTACAAAGAGTAGGTTTAGAAACCAAAACGCATTGTTTAAATCGGAATAGAAAACTGTAATGTGCATCATTCGTTCAAACGAACTTCTCATTCAAATGAACCAATTCAGTTTGTTCAAAGTCGAATGAATGCTCATTAGAATTTTCATTCAAACTAATCATCAAACGAATTTAAACGAAAACCTTCTGGAAATTTTGCTCAAATGAAACCAATATTTGTTTGAATAAACCTAGTGACGGTGAAGCAGGTTGGCTTAATTGAAATATACTAGCCTAACAAATGTTCAAAACCTTTTTATCTTATATAACCTTGAGCCATTATTATTCAATTACATCCACTCCCACTTTTGAAATAATTCAATTAAGAAAATCTTTTAATGCATGAAGTATGTACGTGTATGTGTGTAAACCAAACCCAATGTATCCAAACCATTATATTTTAATGCTTGAGAATACTACTCACATGTACTTGGACATATTACAACTTGATATAGTTTTTTCAACATAGATTAGCCAACACAACTTAGACTAAAAGTCCTAACAAACTCCCCATTTGGCAATTCGTGAAAAAACGATCACAACAAATACATGAATACATAAAAGAACAAAAATGTAAACGCCTCAAAAACTTGAAAAAAAATATTAACAATGTTGTACTAAGACTCATGACTATTATAACATTGCTTTTGACTTCATGATGTTGAACACCTATTAGACTTTAAAAATAGCCACTAAAAATACCCCGTGAAACATATCAAATGATAGAGAAATATAAATCGAATATCACATAGGTATGGGAAGCAGTAAATAGATAGGTGTAAAGCATGCAATTACATTTAAAGATAAGAAAGTTAAACTTTTTTTTTGGGTAAGTACATAAAAATAACTGAGAAGAAAGAATATAAAAACTACAAGGGCATATTGTCACATCCCCCGACCCACCCTATGCGGATCGGGTGACGCAACTTGGCCCGGAGGCCAATAACGGAGTCGAGCAACAGTGCAACAATACAATAAATAAATGTGATGTGGAAGCGTGAAGACAAATGCAAAACCATCTGACTAGAGATTCTAAACCTGGTGAATATTTTTTTTGAAACTTAAACATACATTCATATTACATAGCCATTGTTTTTACAAAATCAAATTACATATATTGTCCCATAACATTACTACAAAATATGTGAACGATCTACTTGTCCTGACATTCCAATTCATGCTCGCTGAAAGTCTGATTCCAGCTAGACCCAAAATACTGTCTTAACTATCTTATAGAAAGAATGGTTCCAAAAGTGTGAAGTTCTAGACATCCTTTACCAAAACGGATAAGGTTTGCACTCATCATCATCGCTAGAAAAGTCATGGGTAAAATCCTTGTGAGCTTTGTGAAAAGCTCGTGAGTAATTCTAGTACCTTGTAATAGGTTTTCATCTGATAGTGGTTTTTAGTGTAAAAGAGTTTATAAAAGAGATTACTATCAATTGTTCACAATTTTAAAACATAGAATACATAGTCATTGGATCATAATACTTGAACACGAAGCATTTAAGGGCATTTCAAGTAGAGTATTTCATTTGACAAATACATAGCAAGAAGATTTCGTTCTTTAAATATAATTAGAAACATAAATCCTTTTATCATAAACATGAGGATATAAATCCTTTTCAGAGTAATGGACGGTTTAAAACCTTCTTCCATTTCATAATGTTGCATCTTTTCACTTTATACCAGAATCCGTATCGATCCAAACTCTAAGCTTAACAAGAGGCCAGTATAAAATAAATGACCTAAACAAGAGAGATCTCTAGCTTTCTTATGGGCATTACAGGAGTGAGTCCCAAAAGAGCCATTAAATAGGAGTGCTTATGCACTAATTATCTTGCGTTACCGATTCGAAAATAGGAAGCATTTAAAGTATTGCTTTTTAAGAAGATGTTTTTCAAGAGCAGTTAAACATAACTTGAATCAGAAACATTCTTTTTCAAAAGAAGATATTTAACACAACTTTGCAACAGAGATAGGCATGCTTGAAATAAGAGTTATATAAATAGCTGGCAGTTAAAATAAGTATATTTGCAATTCACAATAGCAGTTTGAAAATAGAACATGAAGCATGTTTAAAATAGTTATGTAAATAACAGGAATTTGAATTTAAAACATTTCAGAAGTCATGGAGTTAAATTCTCCACTTCAAAGTTCAGGATTACTCACCTTGAATTTTGAGACTCGTGCTACTGGTTGGCTTTTTCTTTTTCTTTGTAGTTACTAAGAATACAATTCACAAAAGCTTATTAATTTCATATTTAGCTTAAGTTACTTCCTAATCGGTTTTCTTAATTTTATTCTTAGACTCGGTGAATGCTAATTTCTTAGGATATGTCTTGTTTCTTTTAATAGGGTCTATTTGTAGTTAAGTCTTCCCTTTAAGGGTAGTTTAGTAATTTAAATTTTCACGTGTCCTATTTTTTGGTACCTAATTTGGCAATGTGGACCTCACCATTGGTTTTGGAATGTCGAAGAAAGTCAGAATAGACCCTCTTTGACATTTAATTGGCTTCAAGCATCACTGAAGGCATAATGGTAATTATTACATTTTACATGTCTCCTAATTTTTGGGATCTTGTTTCATAAAATGTCTGGGTAGACGCCCCTTTTATTCAGACATATGTGAAATTTAATTTAATTAATATATAATATATATTTTATGTATAAACAAAATGTGTGGTGGCACAGTGGTTGAGCGTTTGTGTTGTGTGTGCAAGGTGCCTAGATCAAACTAGGGGAGCTTTGTCTTCCCTTATTTTTTTTGAATTGCAGTTTTCCAAATAATGGACAAGGGTCAATTTAGGATAGGATATCCCAATTCAACGTAGGTCTATTAAATCTAGCCCCTAACCTCGTTGCTAAACAACCAGTTTCCTAACTTAAAAACATTTAAACTCAACCCAATACAACACCGCTTCAGAGACTCGTTACTCACCTAGGTGGGCTCCGACCTAAGACTCAAATCGACCTGACCTAGACCCGTCACTATTCATCATCTTCCCTAGACAATGAGCAGTAACCCTATAAAACCCTAGAATTTCATATCAAATTTTGTGGGTTTCTAGGCACCGTTTTCCTATATATATATATATATTTTTTTATCCTAATTGAGTTCTGAATGTTAAATTAAGGCTTTGGCATTTGTTTGGAGGATTAAAACAAGCTCAAAATGCTCTGTTGGAGTTTGATAATCAAGGTGGTTCCATGTTCGATTTAGGCTTGTTTCTCCATCAAACCAAGCATGGTTTGGTGGGTTGTGACCTTAAGAGGATGGATGTTCGATTTTCAATCAAGAAACCGAGTTTAAAGCTCAACTGGTGAAATCGGTTTTGGAAACCACGACCTATAACTTTAGTTTCCTCTCTCTCCTTTGGTCCATTTGGGGTAATTTTTTTGGATTTGAGATCCTTGTGATCTCTAGTTTAAGTCTCAACCCATCAAACCTTATTTGGTTTCGGTTGATACAGACCAAACTTAGAGGCCTCATCAATTACGGTTCTCTGGTTTTCCAGTGTTTTAGATACTTACAGACCTTGTTAAGGTCTCTATACTGCTGGATATCAATACATAATCTAATATAACCAGTTTAAATTGAATAAACTAAGGAAAAATAAAAAATTCTTCTAGAGAGAGAAATTACTTATTTCTCTATTTCTAGGTTTCTTCCTCTTAGTCGTAGCTCTTGTTCTTCCACTCTCATTCCTCTAGTTCCTTGTAAAGCCCTTCTTAAGGTTTAATATATATATATATATATATATGTATGTATGTATATCAACACACAACTACACCGCCCCTTCTCTCTCTACCTCCCTTAGCTTTTAGTAGGAGCCCTTCTTTCCTTGGATGACATCCGTAGTTGCAGGCTACAATTCTCCTTCTATTTCTTCATCTTCAAGCCATAGTAACAATTATAATATCCCGACCCAATTAGGCAAAATAAATTTTTGTAATGCCACTTTTATGAGTTTAATTATATATTAATCTAGTCGATATTTTAAATTGGAACTAGTAAGCCGTAATGTTTAAATTAGTACATGAAGAAAAATTGGGCAAAATAGAGCGAGGTGTGAATAAATCAAAATTTAATCAAATTTTTCGATAAATACAAAATATTTTTGATCAAATAAAACACAATATACTATGACACAAAATAAGAATTACTACATAAAAATTTAGCACACAGCAGTTAAAAGACAAGGCGAGAATACGAAGGGATTTTTAAAGCAATTAAGCCACAATTTGAAAATTTGATGAATAATACCTAAAATGCCAAACAAGGCATAAGTAAGAAAAAAAAAAGGGAAAATGAGGTAAAAAGGGAAGCCAAAGGGTTTGAACCCTAGACCAAATGAGGGAAGAACTTAAGGCCCAAAAAGAACACCAATTGGGCTACAAGCACTTTTGTGCTATATAATGCATAAGATATATACATATGCCCAAATAAATTTCAATTCTACACACTCAAAATTGAGGTGGTAGCATGCCATTGGACCTCACCTCCACCCACTAGAAAAACATGCACCACATCAACAATATATATATATATATATATACATGATGACATGTACAAATACATGTCATGAGTGGGTGATGTGATTTCAGACCTCTGTGTGTGTTGTGATATATACCTAATTTCAGACAGAGTGTGCGTGAGGATTTGTGTGTGCTTGAGTGCATGCATGTAGAGAGAAAGTGAGATAGAGAGAGATAGTGAAAAAAGAGGAAGAAGAAGATAAGAGGAGAAGGAAGCAGGAATGCAAACATGCAGACTTGAGGCTGCACTGAGGGATTCAAAATCTTAAACCTAGAATGGAGAAGGAGCCATCGTTGAAGGTATAAAACTTTAAATTATGATTTTTCCTCTTAGATTAATTTAGCATTGTTTTAGGTTGGTTGAGAGTCTTAGGCTACATGCATGATCCTCACTACTAATATGCTATATTTCGGGGGTAATAGGAAGACCTAAAGGTGCCTTAAATTAAAAATGCCATGAGCTGCCATTAACGACCTTAAGTTTTGGGTCTGAAAGAGAAGTTGAATTAAATTTAATTTTGGGAAAGGGGATCAAAAGTAGAGTAAAAATGGAACATCATGCAAAAAGAATTAGGTTAAATGGATAAAAAAACAAGCATTATATAGGTAGTTGCAGGTCTAGGGAAAAATCGGCCCACCCCAGAAAATGAACGAAATGTTGTGTTTTGAAGCCATGGAGTTGTAGCCCTTGAGCTATGGAACACAATGGTTAAAAAATGAGCTATTTTTGTGGAGAAATGGATGAGAAATAAGGGATTCTTAGTGGTTGCCGAAAAAGCGTGAATCTGAGAAACCGTCCAATCACTGCGATTTAAAGGGTCAAAACTATTCCAAAGGGTCCTAATATTGAGGGAGATTAGTTTAAGATCAAAAAGGGACCTTAAAACTGCAAGAGAATAAGATTTAAAATGTTAAATTTTGCAGAATTCGGTGACTAGTGTCGAAAGAGGTCACCGAAAAAATGGGGAAGATGAAGTCTATTCGAGTCCAGTCGGAACCCACCCAACCGCACAATGGGTAAGTTGAAATGACACCGTTTAAGTGTTGGGTTTTAAATTAATAGCTGAATAGGCTTTGTAACACCCCGACCCAAATAAATCAGATTAATTTCAAAAACACCCAAAAATGATCAAATAATAATACCGAAACAGATCGAGCCAATGAATGTAATACCAAAATATAACTGAGCTATCATAGTAATATAAAAAATAAAGAGGTTAGTGTACGAAATTAGTACGCATTTCAAAGAAAATTGTACGGTTTACAATTTGAGTACTGTACAGTATTTGAGTGCACATATGATGATGGATACACGATTTATAATTTCAGGAAATCCCGAATGCCCGGGTAACACCCGAACAAGCCATGAATAGTTATCAAAATGTGTGTACGTATATGTATACATATATATATATATATATGTGTGTGTGTGTGTGTATGTTAATATGTGTATATATATATATATGTGTGTGTGTGTGTAATAAGTATATATATATATATATATGTATATATATACAAGTGCAGCGTTTGTATGTGATATATATATATATATATATATAAAATGAAAGAAATGGAAAAGAAAAGGAAAAAGGAAGGAAGTGAGAGTGTGTGCAGTGTTGGTAGTGTGTGTGTTGTGCTGGAGGTGTGTGAGTGTGTGTTTTGAAATATATATGTATATTATATATAATAATATCAAGGGAAATTTAATGTTTGAGGTTAAAGGAATTCAGAAAAGAAAAATATCAAAGAGAAAAGTCAGAAAATGGAGGAAGAAGATAAGAAAGAGAGAGTGAAGGGGCGGTAGTTTTTTTTTTTTATAAATAGGTGTTGAAGTGTTAGAGAAAAACAAAAAAGAAAGGAGAAGCTAAGAGTGAGAAATTGAAGCTTTGAGGATTCAGAAGTGAAACAAAGGAGGAAGGAAGAGTAAAAAAGGAAAGTACTACGAGCCAAAAGCTCACCAAGTATGTGAAATTCAGAGTTATAATTCTTCAAATTCAAAGCATGATTTATGTGTTTAAGAGTACGGTCTAAAAGAGCATGCAATATAGATCATTTTACAAAAAGAATCACAAAAAATGGTTAAGGTATGAGTAAGAAAACCCTGGTTGCAGGTTCTAGGTGATAATAGGAAAATTGTGATTTATGCATAAAGCTTGAGTTAAACAATGGGAAATTGTTCCCCATTAGTGAAGAAATGAAATAGGTAAAAAATTGGGCTGAAATAGTGGCCCAAAAGCCATGAAATAAGAAAAAGATTGGGTGGCCGAAAAATCGGGTTTTCGCCGGAGACCCACTGATTTTCCCTATTTCGTGAAGTTGGGTTAAGTGATTTGAAAAACTAAGCCTATGGTTGTGATCGTCATGAAATTTGGAAGAAAATCACATTGAGTTTGTGTAAAAATGTGATCGGAAAAAGATCACCGGCGTCGGAGAAGATGCCGGAGACCCACCGAAGAAGAAAAACGGTGACGAGTATGGGTTAAGGTCGGTTCGGGTTCGGGTTAGACCCAACCCACCCGCACATATGCGATATTGATACTGCGTCATTTTGATTTATAATTTAAAAGAGATTGGGGGTGTTTGGCTATTGGGTTAGTAAATTGATTTAAAAACCTAAATTAAAATTGGGGTATCCTATCCCTATTTTAAGGACTTAGCGACTGTTTGGCTATTCCAATTGGGAATAGTAAATTCTGATTTTATTGATTTGGCCCAAAGGTTTGAAAAATTAAAAAGGGGCCCTAGACTTATGATTAATTATGAATAAATTAAATATTTTAAAAGAGAAAATTACCAAAATGCCCCTAAGTCAAATATGAGTCAAACGGACTCTGATTAAAATGAATGAATTTTGAGTTTTTATTATTTTGGGAATTATGGACTCAACGGTGAAGTACAATTTATGAAAATAGGCCACGAGAAATAAAGACACGTAAAAGTATAAAATGACTATTTTGCCCTTTTTAGTATAGAAGTCCGAATGAAAATCTGTAAAAGCCTAAACCGATTTTTTTCGATGTTTCAGACTTAATAGTAGAGTCCATTTTATCAAATGAGATACATATAGCAATAAGATATAAAATTTGATGAATAACATTAAATTGAGATGTGTTTCCTGAATAATAGGAATGTCAAAAAGAAAGGAGAAAGAGGTCTGAATTTCTAAGTGATATAGTAAGAGGTAAGTAATATCCGATTTCTACATGTGGTACTCCTAGCTATTTCACCAATGTTTCATATACTGCCAAGTTGTACTCTTATATATGCCAAAAATGTTTATTTAATCCACATATGCGATACTTGTTCTATCTTATGGAATATGTCAGTTGACTATTATATATCTTGATCATGTTTTTGTACACTTTGTACTACTACCTAGAAAGGCAACCAATTATGTTCTCAGCAGTTCTAGTTTTATAACCTCGAAAGGTTACCAGTTATACCTAAAAAGGCAATCAGTTATATTATGTTTTCGCCACTGAGAACCAGTTACATTCCACTTTTTCCTCGTGGAGGTAGCATGATCTTGATATATTATGAATATCGGATTTGTGCTTAGTCACAAACTCCATCTGATGCTTATTATGACATTCGGGTCAAGGTTCTAGGAGGATCATTATCTACATGTGGTCATGCAAGGCATGTCACTATTCTACATGTGGTCATGCGAGGCATGGCGCACATCTACAAGTGGTCATGCAAGGCATGGCGCACATCTACAAGTGGTCATGCGAGACTGGCACACAGTTGTTGTCACATCCCGAACCCCACCCTACGCGGATGTCGAGGACGTGATGCCAGTTAGCCGCCTTGCCGGTTTGCCGACTGACAATGCGACCAACCAAAGGCAAATTTCTGAACTTATCGATGAATTGCATTCCGAATGTAGGGTCAGAGCAGCAGAATTTAAAACTTTTTATCTCGGGAATGCAACTCGTTATATACCGCAAAGGTACGTATCACAGAGCATGTCTAAAACCAAACAGCTAATGACTCTAACCACAAAGCACATATATAATCAGACATATAACACAGAGCATAACTAATCTCTCTAGAGTACCATTACCGTGAGCCATGTCCCAATATCAGTAAATTTAATCATATCATAACACTCACCTGAATAACCAGATTCAATCGACAAGAGTACAAGTCTCCATAAATCAATGCCATCAGATCCTTTACTTGGAATGCCACTCGGCCTATCCATGTCATATCATAGTGCCTTCTAATCCACTATAGATAAGTCCTGAAAAATTTTAGGATAATGGGGTGAGCTTAAATAAGCCCAGTGAGTAACAAAGGTTCCCTGTCAAGGGTTTCAAAACCAGTTCTTGCTTATAAAGCACATAGATAGTTCAGTCGTTTCAAAAATATCAGTTTTATAAATCCACTTTAAATGCAGTTTAAGCAAAATAAAATAGAACCGAACTAAATAGAACAAATAGATCAGAACAGAACATAACATAACCTAACAAATCAGATCAAAATAGTAAACGATGTTAGTATATCAATCAGGGACACAGGCATGTCATCAGCGGAGCGGAACATAATGGAATTGAGCAGAACAATATATCAATCAGAAACAAAAGCATATCATCAACGGGACGGAACATAACGGAACTGAGCAGAAACAATATATCAATCAGAAACAAAGGCATATCATCAATGGGACGGAACATAACGGAGCTAAGCAGAAAGAATATATCAATCAGAAACTAAGGCATGTCATCAACGGGATGGAACATAACGGAACTGAGCGAAAATGATATATCAATCAGAAATAAAGGCATGTCATCAACCGAACGGAACATAACGGAACTGAGCGGAAACGATATATCAATCAGAAACAAAGGCATCTCATCAACGGGACGGAACATAACGGAACTGAGCGGAAACAATATATCAATCAGAAACAAAGGCAGATATATCAATCAGAAACAAAGGCATGTAATCAACGAGACGGAACATAACAGAACTGAGCGGAAACGATATATTAATCAGAAACAAAGGCATATCATCAACGGGACGGAACATAACGGAACTGAGTGAAAACAATCTATCAATCAGAAACAAAGGCATATCATCAATGAGACAGAACATAACAGAACTAAGCAGAAACAATATATCAATTGAAAACAAAGGCATATCATCAACGGGACAGAACATAACGGAACTGAGCAGAAATGATATATCAATCAGAAACAAAAGCATATCATCAACGGGACGGAACATAACAGAACTAAGCGAAAAAAATATATCAATCAAAAACAAAGGCATATCATCAACGAGACGAAACATAACGGAACTGAGCGAAAACGATATATCAATCGGAAAGACAAGGCTTATCATCAACGGAACAGAACAAGACAGAATTGAGCGAAAACAATATATCAATCAGAGAGACAGGCATATCATCAACGGAACGGAACAAGACACAATTGAGTATATCAATCAGAGACATAGGCATGTCATCAACGGAATTAGAAGTATAGGCAAATAAATCAAAGAACAGAACGGATCAGTATTGAGCGAAACAGAACAGAGCAAAACAAGATGCCAATTAGGCACATAATTAAGTATATTCGAGCTTCCCCAACTTTCCATCGCGGACTACTCGTGGGGCCTCTACCCTCTGGGTACCGCTCTGGCCTACTTGTGCCTTACCGCTCGAAACTGGAGTGGGCCCAAGAGTAAGACATAACATAACAAAACAGAATCGGAACAGACCATATAACAGAACAGAACAGACCCGAATAGAATAGAAGAGCAGGATAGAACAAGATCATGTCATGTGTAATGTAGTACAAAGGGAATGCATTTAAGCATATGCATTTAAACAGTACAGTATATGAAACAGTACAGTGTATGAAGATACAATATCTAGACAGTGTAACTTATACACCAAGTCAGAAGTTCCAAGTTACTCACAAACTGTTCGCTTATCTCCTTGTACAAATAATCTGATAACCTCCAGATACGTTAGGTACCTCCTTGTATATCCTGAATAATCATCATCAATCATAGACAGATCAGAATTTAACCATTCATGTCTTATTCATCATCTTAGGTATCTATCGGATTACCTAAGATAGCCTAATAGCCTATTGTCCTTTCATTGGGTTTCATCCGAGGCTATTTCATTCCTTAATTAGGCTTAGTAATTATCAAGATTATAATTTAAGTCATTTAGACTTCAATCGTCATTAGTTAAGTACCTATTTAGCCTTAAGGGCAAAATGATAATTTCACCATTCTTATCCCGGACCCTATCGTGGTCCTCAGAATGTTCCATATATCTCATATGTAAGTTTTTAGGTCCTTTGGACTCAAATCGTTATCAGTTAAGTACTTATTTAACCTTAGGGGCAAAATGGTAATTTCACCATTTTTGTCCGGGACCCTGTCGTGGTCCTCAAAATAGTCCTCATATCTTAGATATAAAGTCCTAAGTTTTTTGGACTCAATTCGTTATCAGTTAAGTACTTATTTAACCTTAGGGGCAAAATGGTAATTTCACCATTCTTGTCCCGGACCCTATCGTGGTCCCCAGAATGTCCCATAGATCTCACATATAAATTCTAAAGTCTTTTGGACTTCATTTGGTATTTGTTTTTGATCGTCGGGATACATCGGTCATTTTCTCATTTTACACGTTGATTGTTCCGGGGTTGTAGTTAGCCCCTTAATTCCATAAGTATGCTTATGATAATTTATTAGATCAGATTGGCCTTCATTCGGCCTCTACTTTGCACTTACCATGCTCAGGGGCATTTTGGTCTTTTAACGTTTCGTGAGATTCTGACCCCGATCCATCATTTAATCATGTGTACAATTTCACGAGTATCTGGGCTTCTATCGGTATCAATTTCGTCCAACTAGACTTTATTTGGGCTTTGTATAGCATCAAGGGCATTTTGGTCCTTTTACACTTCCAAGTGTCACGTTTTTCGGCACTTCGTTTACTAGTACAGACTCCACCATTGAGTCCAGAGTGCCCAGAATAGTCAGACTATGCCCCCCTTGACATTCATCTGGCTTTTGGAATACTAAGGGTAAAATTCTCATTTTGACATTTCACATTTCTATGGATTCGGGACCTTGTTTCACAGAATGGATCCCGTCATTGGATCTAGAATGTCCCAAAATATTAAAGTGCAAAATTTTACAGTCATCAGAGTCCATCTGATTACATAACTGGTCATCAGGACGTATTTGGAATTATCTTGGTTCATCCAATTGTATTCTTCGAGATTTATTTAGATCTCACGGACCTCACCATTGGGTCCAGAGTGTCTGACATAGTTAAAGTAGACCATCTTTTATGTTTAATTGGCCTTGGGTATCATTAGGGGCAATTCAATCATTTACAATTTATATGTCTGTATTTTTTCGGGACTTCGGTTCATTAAACAGACCTCACCATTGGGTCCAGAATGTCCATCATAGCTAAATTGGACTATCTTTTGTGTTTATTTGACCCTAGGTATCATCAGGGGCAGTACAGTCATTTACCATTCGCGTGTCTTTATTTTTCGGGACTTGGTTTCCCAAATCGGACTCCACCATTGAGTCTGGAATGCCCGAATTAGTAGAAACACACTATTCATTTATTTTATTTGGACTCCGTTTGACGTATTTAGTGTCCAAGGGTAAAATAGTAATTTTACCAAATTAATAAAATAATTATTTTATTATTTATTTATTTTTCAGGGGTGTATTTGATTTAATTCTTTAAAATCTGGGCTAGTGTACGAATATTCAGAACAGTAGAGGTCTAAGTATAATTTACTAAAGTTCTGATTTTTCTTTAATTTTTAAATCAGTGAATCATTGGGTTTACAAGTTGTAACCCTAGACCGGTCCTCAAACACAGTGAACTAGCCGGTTTACTGGACCATGCAGAACCGGAATACGATATCCTGTTATATCCCAATTTGGCCCCTTATCCACGGTTTGGTCAGACCTGAACCCCAATTTCAATTTCCTATCGCCGTTAACCAAACAGGTCTATTTTAGTTTTTAAAACAAAATGTTTAACTCAAAACGGTGCCGTCCCACTAAAGCCTGTTTATGCGACGGGTCGGGTCCTGACCCGAACCTAAACCCGAAACCGACCTACTCATTGTTCATCGTTTTCCTTCTTCTTCCCCCCGTGTTGCCCTAAATTCCAGTTTTCATGTTTTCCGGTTTCGTGGCTTTTTAGGATGCTTCTTCCTTCTGTTTTGAATGGTATCAACTACTGAAGGTCTAGGAAACATTTTGGCATCCAATTTAAGCCTCGAATCAAGCTCAAATGTTCGGTCTATGGGGAGATAACCGAATCTGGAACTCGGTTATACACGCTGATTTTTTACCTAAAACAGATGGAATTGCTTCTATAGGTGACCTATTGATCGTGGGGTTCAAGCCCTCATTCTCAAAACCAAGTTTAGAGCAAGATTGGGTTTCATGGCCGAAACCTGCAACTCAAGTTTTAAGGCTCATTTTTGAGCCATTTGGTCTGGTTCTTGTTGCAGTGAAAACCCTATGGCATCTAGTTGAAGTCATTCTCCTTCAATAGAGGTTTAATCCTAGTCGAATCAGACCTGCTGCATGGAAGGTCATCAACGGCTGTCATGCTCAGCCTAGGCTTTTCAAGCCTTCATGACCCTCTCAGTTCGTTTATAATGGTTTTTCAAGGTTACTGTAACTCACGCATGCAGTTTAAATGGCTTATATAAACTGAATCAATGAGAAAAAATTCAAAAGGAAAATCCTGAGTTTATACCTTCAATCAGATCCTCCATCTCGTAGGCTCGATGTGAGGTTGTTGGTTGTTGCCCCAGTTCAGTCGTGCCTGCACAGTCCCCTTCCTCTTTGTGCACCTCCAATGGAAACACCATGCACACATACATTTTCACACAATGTCTCTCTCTCTACCCGAGCACCCACAGCCATATGCAGAACACACACACTGCCATACACACTCTCTGATTTCACACACAGTCATGGTTTGCACCCACAACACACATTTGAGGTGTTTTTAAAAGTCAAGCTTACACAAATGAGTGTGCACCTATACATATACATATACATGATTATACATGTAGGGTTGACGTAAGAGCTGAGGTGGGGGGATGTGGCTAACGTGGGCTGATGTGGGGTGACTCAGGTAATGATGAAGGGTTTGCATGTATGGCCAATTTGGGAGGCAGACTTGGGTAATTTAGTATTATATACAATTCTGTTGTATATATAGGCACAAAGATGCTAGCAGCCCACTTGGTAAATTTTTGGGTGCCATGTGCTTGCTCATTTAGGTCAAGGGTTCAAGTCCCCTTGGCCTCACTTTTGGGCATTTTTCCACATTTTGGGCTTAGGCCCTGTTTGGTTGCGCAGAATTCTGTTTTAGGTATTTCCTCCATAATTTCTTTCTGTTACTCCCTTTTCGAAACGGTTTCCTCTGAGGGTTTCGTATTTCAGTTACCTTCGACGCCAAAGGCCCCGTGTCGGTTATTATTTATTTGTGGCTATCATAGTTCACAAATTCGGGTTTTTACAGTGTTAAATTGTCATCATTTCACCTAATTAATAGGTAATTAGGTTCGGGTATTACACCCTCATTTCTGACGTGTTTAATTATTTTATTGGTCTATCGTGACCGCCGAGAGATTCCTGATTAACTTTCTTAATCATTCTTTGTGTCGATTCTAAGTAATAATTAGCAAACTAATTATTAATTAAGCAAGGTCGGGGTGTTACATCCTACCCCCCTTAAAAGAAGTTTTGTCCTCAAAACTTTGTTGGTCATATAGGAAAAACAGTCATCTCTCAGTCAAGTTTATCCATAAAGGAATCTAACATCTGGCATCTCTATAAAATGTCACAAGGTCTAACCGTAATCATTTTTACTGACATGTCTCCAATTAGCATTAGTTGATAATTCCCAATCCTACAAGTGTCAGGTCAGATCCAGAAAATCCACAATAAGGCTTTTATTCACGCCATAGGAGACAGAGCAAGTCTGAACCTTGTAATAAAACATGTCAATCATATTGAATGTTCTCGCAGAAACATGAGAGATGGCTACCCAGTTAAAGGCTGGAGCAAGGCACATGATTAGGGACTTGTGACACTTAACTGCAAATTCTCCAAAGATGGCGGTTGGAGTGAAAGTGCACAGTCTCACTTTCATGTGCCTTGCTCTGGCCTTTAACTGGGTAGCCATCTCTCATGTTTCTGCAAGAACATTCAATATGATCGACATGTTCTGCTACAAGGTTCAGACTTGCTCTGTCTCCTATGGCGTGAATAAAAGCCTCATTGTGGATTTTCTGGATCTGACTTGACACTTGTAGGATTGGGAATTATCAACTAATGCCAATTGGAGACATGTCAGTAAAAGTGATTACGGTTAGACCTTGTGACATTTTATAGAGATGCCAGATGTTAGATTCCTTTATGGATAAACTTGACTAACAGATGACTATTTTTCCTATATGACCAACTAAGTTTTGAGAACAAAACTTCTTTTAAGGGGGGTAGGATGTAACACCCTGACCTTGCTTAATTAATAATTAGTTTGTTAATTATTAATTAGAATCGACACAAAGAATGATTAAGAAAGTTAATCGGGAATCTCTCAGCGGTCACGATAGACCAATAAAATAATTAAACACGTCAGACATGAGGGTATAAGACCCGAACCTAATTACCTATTAATTAGGTGAAATGATGACATTTTAACACTATGAAAACCCGAATTTGTGAACTATGATAGCCACAAATAAATAATAACCGACATAGGGCCTTTGGCGTCGAAGCTAACTGAAATACGAAACCCTTAGAAGAAACCGTTTCGAAAAAGGAGTAACAAAAAAGAAATTACGGAGGAAATACCTAAAACAGAATTCTGCGCAGCCAAGCGGGGCCTAAGCCTAAAATGTGGAAAAATGCCCAAAAGTGAGGCCAAGGGGACTTGAACCCTTGACCTAAATGAGCAAGCACATGGCACCCAAAAATTTACCAAGTGGGCTGTCAGCATCTTTGTGCCTATATATACAACAGAATTGTATATAATACTTAATTACCCAAGTCTGCCTCCCAAATTGGCCAATGGCCATACATGCAAACCCTTCATCATTATCTGAGTCAGCCCACATCAGCCACATCACCCCACCTCAGCTCCTACATCAACCCTACATGTATAATCATGTATATGTATATGTATAGGTGCACACTCATTTGTGTAAGCTTGACTTTTAAAAACACCTCAAATGTGTGTTGTGGGTGCAGACCATGACTGTGTGTGAAATCAGAGAGTGTGTATGGCAGTGTGTGTGTTCTGCATATGGCTGTGGGTGCTCGGGTAAAGAGAGAGTGGGTTAGAGAGAGAGAGACATTGTGTGAAGATGTATGTGTGTGCATGGTGTTTCCATTGGAGGTGCACAAAGAGGAAGGGGACTGTGCAGGCACGATTGAATTGGGGCAACAACCAACGACCTCACACCAAGACTAAGAGATGGAGGATCTAATTGAAGGTATAAACTCAGGATTTTCCTTTTGAATTTTTCCTCATTGATTCAGTTTATATAAACCATTCAAACTGCATGCGTGAGTTACTGTAACCTTGAGAAATCATTATAAACGAACTAAGAGAGTCAAGAAGGCTTGAAAAGCCTAGGCCGGGCATGGCAGCCATTGATGACCTTCCATGCAGCAGGTCTAATTCGACTAGGATTAAACCTCTATTGAAGGATAAGGACTTCAACTAGATGCCATAGGGTTTTCACTACAACAAGAACCAGACCAAATGGCTCAAAATGAGCCTTAAAACCTGAGTTGCAGGTTTCGGCCATGAAACCCTATCTTGCTCTAAACTTGGTTTTGAGAATAGGGGCTTGAACCCCCACGATCAATAGGTCACCATAGAAGCAATTCCATCTGTTTTAGGTCAAAAATCAGTGTGTATAACCGAGTTGCAGGTTCGGTTATCTCCCCATAGACCGAACGTTTGAGCTTGATTCGAGGCTCAAAATGAATGTCAAAATGTTTCCTAGACCTTCACTAGTTGATACCATTCAAAATAAAAGGAAGAAGCATCCTAAAAAGCCACGAAACTGGAAAACATGAAAATTGGAATTTAGGGCAACACGGGGGGAAGAAGAAGGAAGACGATGAACAGTGACTGGGTCGGTTTCGGGTTCGGGTTTTGGTCGGGACCCGATCCATAGCATAAACGGGCTTTACTGGGACGACACCGTTTTGAGTTAAACATTTTGTTTTAAAAACTGAAATAGACCTGTTTGGTTACGGCGATAGGAAATTGAAATTGGGGTTCAGGTCTGACCAAACCGTGGATAAGGGGCCAAATTGGGATATAACAGGATATTGTATTTCGGTTCTGCATGGTCCAGTGAACCAGCTGGTTCACTGTGTTTGAGGACCGGTCTAGGGTTATGATTACGCCCAAAGAATAACGCGGTAGTTGTAGTGTAGCTTTGGGGTGTCGATTCCACAGGGAGACTAAATTAAAAGAATAATAAATAGAATTTCTGAAACTACAAAAAGTATTAGACGGTTAACGAGAAAATAAAAAATATAGAAAAATGATCTGTGAATGAAAATTAAAAATTAAACAAATTGATTAATGGAAGAAAATATTCAAATTTAACGAACAGTGGAGTGTCGGGAATCCCTTGCACATATATGGTATTTCAATTATTTTTAATTCACAGATAACTCAATTGAGAAATTAAATTCCAAAAATCTCAATCGGAAGATTTAAAATCATGCATCAAAATTAGACTGAAAATAACCCTTCGAAAAATCATTCATCATCTTTAAATCTCTCAAATTAATATTCACATTGAAAAAACCCAATGACGACAATATACCGAACGAGCAATATCGCAGCAAAGAATTGAATCAATATAAATATTCAATTGTTCCAAAAATAATCAAAACATTAATCCATTCGATAGAAAAAGCATGACTGAATCTATAAACGGACTAAAACCTTTAATTATTCGGACAAGAAAATTCAACAATTAATTATGAATGATCAACGAAGAATTTAACAAATTAAAACCACGTACAGGAATCAAAAATAAATTAAAACAACCATCCATGGTGCAAGTTCATCCCTAACTCCACTTAAAAATTTAGTTACCCATGTACAAGATGAATAACATAAACCTCATGGAGAAATAATCTGACATGACGTGACTGCGATTGATTTTCTCTTCCTGTTCAGTGCCTCTATGCCACAAGATTGTTCCTCTGTATATTTTTTTTCCTATTCCCCGCTACAGTATGTATATATTTTCTCTACGCAGCCGTCGCGAGAGCCCTCACTTCTCTTGTTTTTAATTTTTTTTCCTGCGCCCTAAAGCCTTGGCTTCCGCACCTGGGCTTGCTTTGCCGCATCTCAAGCCTGGCCACTAGCAGCCAGCGCCCCACTAAGCCATGGCCCATTCTATTTTCAATTTCTTTTCTTCTCTCCAGCGCTGGGCCCCACAGTAAATCAGCAGCATAATTGCTCAGCCGCATGCCTCTTGATGCAAGCTAGCAGCCATGGGCTCCACAGCCAACTTTTTTTTATTTCTTTTCTTTTGGTTTCAATCAGCCATGTAACCTTACGTACATCAGCCCCTTTGACTTTTCAAACTTTCCTTTTTTTGTTTTCTTTTTTTTCTTTGCTTTGCTTTTCTTATTCTCGCGCGCAGCTAACAATTGCCAACTTTACGCTCCAGTTTCTACCAGATAACAACTGAATCTCGACTCAGACCCTTCACAAAAGTTGTAGCCCCGGATGAGTATATAATTTTAGGCTCAAGAACCATCTGATTTGAGCTTCAGAAGCTCAAGTTATGGCCTCTTCAAGTTGGCTGGACGGAGAGGTTCATAGCAGCTTTCCAGGCCTGTCTTTGAAATAATGTTTGGAGGCTCAAACGAACTCCGATTTTTGCAAACCAGACCTTTTTGAAAAGCTCAAGACGTCCTCTAAATATTTCATTAAGATCACTTTCTCATTCTGAAACTCTAACGCCATCCAAATCTCGATTGAAACTCAATGGTCGAATCTGCCAAAAAACCAAAAATTATTCCAAAACTATTAAGTGTAAAGCGCAATTGCAAACTATCTCTCGCCAACAAATAATGCAACATTTGAGACTTAAAATCTTATAAAATACCGCTAAAATATATCTCATTGTAAATAGAAATTAAATAAATAATAGCAAATATATCTCAATATTCCTATTTACTTTCTAGCAATTTACTCCGATAATAGGGTATTTAGAGTGCACTTTTGCGCACTCATCACACCCCCCAACTTACTCATTGCTAGTCCCTAGCAATTTCCATGCATTTGGCCGAAGAAATCAAGGAAGACCATATACAAAGGCATCTAATCACCCTTTTCAAATTCGCATATCAAAGCAATTTAAGGAATTCAATAATCCTATAACAATCAATCCACTTATAACAATTCACAGAGTGTGTGTGTGCTCCAAACCAATCCATCTAACCACAAACCATAACACATGCAACATCAAGAATATCTCAAGCAAAAGGTTCAACTCCATATCTTACGGGTATAAAAGTGTTTCATGTAAGGGTTCTCTCTATGGAGTTGACAAGGGGTGTACACGCTCAATGAAGAATTAGGCAACTATGAACAAGCAATAAGCAAACATTGATCTTATGATAGGCGCACTAACAAATGAGATTTTCACTACTCTTTCCACAGGCTTGATTAGGATCAGAACGATCAACACAAAACGGGTTGTAACGTGGCTCGGGTTAGGGCTATATGAAGAAGAGGGTAAAAAGGATTCAAAAACTTCCAAGTACATACTAAGAGAATTTCATTATGAACCATAGCAAACCAAACTTTTCACTTGATGTACTCTTCAACTTTTCAAATCTTTGAATAACAAAACATTTCCTTCTTCTTCTTTCATCTCTTTCTTCTTCTTTTTTTCAACTTTTTCCAATTTTTTCAACTTTTTTTCCTCCTCTTTTTTTTTTTTCCGAAAGAATAAACTTTGATGCTCATTGACTTTAATGCTCACCCAACAGAACACTTTTGCACTTTCTTCCTTTTTTTCTTTTTCTGCTTTGTTTTTTTTTTTTTTTTTAACAATGCAACACAAAAGATAAGTAATGCAAATTTCACACCTAGTACACACTTGGAAGCAACAAGGGTAGGATAAATAATGTATAGGCTATGCTCCAATATGGAGAGGTATGGATGATATGGCACATGAAAAGAAAAATCAATGTGTTTGTTGGCTCAAAGTTGGCTACTAAGGGACTATGATGAGAAGGGTTAGCTTGAAAGGCTCAACCGTTAATCCTAAATTGACCTTCGTCATATCCCAAGTATATTCGCCGTCATACCACCAACCATGTAATGATATTCTCGAAAGAAGTGTCCAATTCAACAGATCAATGAATGCTTATCACAATTTGAATTTGAGGGCTCTCAATTCTTTCCAAAACACACATGAATACTTAAGCAAAAGAGTTCTCTAGCTACATGTGTCAACCACCATCTTACCACAAAGTTTGGATAAGTGCACTAAAAATTCTGTGAATGCCTCAGTAGAATGATTATAGTGGATTCGGTGAATTCACAAAAATAGCTATGAATGAAAATGAGTACTCATGTGAAAGAGATACACGTGTGATGCAAATTTTGAAAAAAAATTTGACACATGAAAATATGCCATAACAATTTAAATGTTGAATTTGCAACCACCACCCCCCAACTTAAATGAAACATTGTCCTCAATGTTTAACAATCAAACTTGAATGGAAGGGTATGGAAAATGAGAGAATACACCTGATGCGTCGGGGGCAGCTCACTAAGCACCAAGGATGGACAATCCGAACTAACAAAATGAAATGAACCTGCAAACTAAAAACAAGGAAAACAACAACAAACAAAAAGAAAAAGAACGAAACTAAAATAAAACAAAAATAAAAATAAAATAAAATAAAAAACATACCTGCGTGGCGCTATCAAGGGTGATAAACTGGGTCCATAAGTGGAATGTCTTCCACATCTGGAACTTGCCTATCAAACAAAACTTTAAGGCGCTGGCCATTTACTTTAAAAACCCGACCATCGTTAGGATCCTCTATTTCGACTACCCCATGTCCAAAAACATTTTTCACTATAAAGGGGCCTGACCATCTAGACCTGAGTTTTCCTGGGTGCTTATGGAGTCTAGAATCATATAAAAATACTCGATCATCAGGCTTAAAATTTTTTCTCAAAATATTTTTATCATGAAATGCTTTCATTTTAGCCTTATAGATTCTAGAATTCTCATAAGCATCATTTCTCAATTCTTCTAACTCAGTTAATTGCAATTTTCTCAACTTACCTGCTTCTCCTATGTCAAAATTGAAATGCTTTACGGCCCAATAAGCTCGATGCTCGAGCTCCACAAGTAAGTGACAAGGCTTTCCAAAAACAAGCCTATAAGGTGACATGCCTAAGGGAGTTTTGAAAGCTGTACGGTAGGCCCAAAGTGCATCAACTAATCTCAAAGACCAATCTTTGCGATCCGGGTTAACCGTTTTTTCTAAAATTTGCTTAATTTCCCTATTTGCAAGTTCTACCTGTCCACTGGTCTGGGGATGATAAGCAGTAGAGACTTTATGTACCACCCCATATTTTTTCATGAAGGCCTCAAAAGAACAGTTACAAAAGTGTGTGCCTCGGTCACTAATGATAGCACGTGGTGTACCAAATCGAGACAACACATTCTCTTTAAGAAATTTAATCACCGTCTTATTATCATTACACCTGCAAGCTGCGGCCTCTACCCATTTTGAGACATAATCTACTGCCACAATAATATAGAGATATCCAAAAGAGGGAGGAAATGGTCCCATGAAATCAATGCCCCAACAATCAAAAATTTCAATCACTAAAATTGGGTTTAAAGGCATCATATTACGACGGGTCATAGCTCCTAACTTTTGACACTGTTCACATGATCGACAATAGATGTTAGCATCCTTAAACAAGGTAGGCCAATAAAATCCACACTGCAAAATTTTTGCAGCGGTTTTCTTCATTGAAAAGTGGCCCCCACAAGCTTGGGTGTGACAAAATTCTAAAACACTAGTAATCTCTTCATCAGGGATGCATCGCCTTAAAATCTGGTCAGGGCAGTATTTGAAAAGAAAAGGGTCATCCCAATAGAAATTACGTACCTCAGTCATGAACTTCCTCTTGTCTTGAGCGCTCCAATCCACTGGTATCTCACCTGCAACCAAATAATTCACAATATGAGCAAACCATGGTAAAGAAGTAATAGAAAGTAAATGCTCATCAGGAAAATCATCTCTGATTGGTAGGTGGTCAGAAATGTCCTCAAATGTGAGCCTCGAGAGATGGTCAGCCACTACGTTCTCCACTCCTTTTTTATCTTTGATGGTGATGTCAAATTCCTGCAAAAGTAAAATCCACCGTATTAATCGCGCCTTAGCATCCTTCTTTGTGAGAAGGTACTTAAGGGCTGCATGATCTGTGAAAACAAGAATAGGGGAACCAATTAAATAAGCACGAAATTTGTCCAAAGCAAACACAACTGCTAGCAACTCTTTTTCAGTAGTAGAGTAATTCATTTGAGCACTATTTAGAGTTCTACTAGCATAGTAAATGACGAATGGCTTCTTCTCCCTTCGCTGTCCAAGAACAGCACCTACAGCATAATCACTAGCATCACACATAATCTCAAAAGGTAAAGTCCAATCAGGTGGCTACATTATAGGTGCTGAAGTAAGCTTGCCAATTAGAGTTTTAAATGCCTCTTGACATGCTTGTGTCCACTCAAATGGAGCGTCTTTAGCTAGAAGGTCACATAGTGGTCTAGATATGCTGGAAAAATTCTATATAAACCTCCTATAAAAGCCTGCATGACCAAGAAAAGATCTCACATCCTTGACTGTCTTAGGTGTGGGCAATTTAGAGATTAATTCAATCTTAGATTGATCAACCTCTATCCCTCTAGAAGAAATAATATGCCCTAAGACAATACCAGAAGGGACCATAAAAAGACATTTTTCCCAATTCAAAACCAAGTCCTTCTCCTCACAACGGGTCAACACTTTCTCTAAATTCATTAAGCATGCATCAAAAGAAGATCCAAACACAGTCACATCATCCATAAACACTTCCATGCAATTTTCAACCATATCACTAAAAATACTCATCATACAACGTTGAAAAGTAGCAGGTGCATTACACAATCCAAATGGCATTCTACGAAAAGCATAAGTACCAAAAGGACAAGTAAAAGTGGTTTTTTCCTGGTCTTCTAATGCAATTTCAATTTGATAATAACCAGAATAACCATCTAAGAAACAATAATAAGGATGACCAGCCACACGCTCAAGAATTTGATCAATAAAAGGGAGAGGAAAATGGTCTTTTCGAGTGGCGGCATTCAGTTTTCTATAATCAATGCACATCCGCCATCCAGTCACAAGTCTTGTAGGGACTAACTCTCCTAGGTCATTTTTTATCACAGTGACACCTGACTTTTTCGGGACAACCTGCGTAGGACTAACCCATTTACTATCAGCAATAGGATATATAATGCCTGCGTCTAATAGTTTCAAAACCTCATTTTTCACCACTTCCTTCATAGTGGAATTAAGCCTACGCTGGGGGTCTCTACGAGGGTTAGTTCCTTCCTCCAAATTAATCTTATGCGAACAAACTAGGGGACTAACACCTTTTATGTCAGCTATGCTCCAACCTATAGCCGGCCTATGCCTATTCAGGGTCTGAATTAATTTCTCGCCTTGGGACTCAGATAATTCAGATGAAATAATAACAGGAAAAGTGTCACCTGGACCAAGGAAAGCATGCTTTAAACCCTTAGGCAAAGGCTTCAATTCAACTTTTGGGGGCACCACACTTGAAGGAATCTGCTCTTCCCTTTTTGTAGGTAACTCTTCAAACTTTGGTTGCCACCCCCGTGCTCCATAATCCTGAGTCCTGTCAAAAATAGCACAAATATCGACCACATCAGATAGATCAGCAATATAATCGAACTCAGAATTAACCAAAAAATGCTCAAGGGGATCAGAATCATGAGTTGGAGGAACTCCCCTATCTATGAGTGAATCAATCATGTATGTCTGGTGGCACTCATCATCCTCTTCTAGCTGTTTTGCAACATGAAATATATTCACCTCAAGAGTCATGTTCCCAAAAGACAGCTTCATAAGTCCATTCCTGCAATTGATAAGAGCATTAGCTGTGGCAAGGAAAGGCCTACCTAAAATCAAAGGAATTTTAGAGGTAGAATCAACAGTAGAGTTAGTGTCAAGGATTATGAAATCAATAGGATAATAAAATTTATCAACTTGAATTAAAACATCCTCTACCACACCCCGTGGTGCTCTGACTGAACGGTTAGCCAATTGCAATACCACAGAGGTTGGTTTGATCTCTCCCAACCCCATCTGCAAGTAAATAGAATAAGGCATTAAATTCACACTTGCTCCTAAATCAAGTAAAGCTTGTCCAAACTCATGATTTCCAATACCACATGCAATGGTTGGACAACCAGGATCCTTGTACTTGGGGGGAATCCTCTGCTCAATGAGAGCACTAACTTGCTCTGTCAGAAATGTTGTCTTCTTCACATGGTGCTTCCTCTTAACTGTACATAAATCCTCAAGAACCTTTGCATAAGTAGGAACTTGCTTAATTACATGCAAAAGAGGAAGATTGATTTTTACCTGCCTGAGATTTTCGAGGATTTCATTATTAGGATCCAGAGTGCGCTTGGTTGATTTTAAAGCCTGAGGGAATGGTACCTTAACATAATTCTTCATCACCTCTGGTTCCTTGGGCAGTTCAGCATTGCTACCATCCTGTTCCTTTTCCACATCCTTTGATTTGTCCATGATTGGGATGTGCAAGGACTTATCACTTCGAGTCACAATGGCGTTTGCATCCTTCAGATTCTCTTGTGCCATGTGTTGACCTTGGGGTGTGGATTGAGCTTGGGAAGGGAATCGGCCTCGCTCATTCACACTTAAAGAGCTCATCAATTTAGACACTTGGCTCTTTATCTCTTTGTTTTCTTCGACAACCTGCGTGATCAAAGATTCAAATTTTTGGTTAGTCTTACCCTGTGCTTCAATAAATGCCTGTAAAGTATCTTCTAAAGAATTCCTAGAAGATGAAGATGCATGATATGGTGCATGATATGGTGCAGGGTATGATCTAGGAGGCTGTGCAGGTGGTGGTGCATGTGGCTGGCTTTCAGATTTCCAGCTAAAATTGGGGTGATTGCGCCACCCTGGATTGTAAGTCTCAGAGTAGGGTGTGAAAGGCTTCTTGTACATACCTAGGGTATTACATTGGTCCTCATACATCCCTCTCATCTCAGCTGATGTGGGACACTCTTGGGCAAGGTGATCTACCCCGCCACACACTGAACATGGTCTAAAAGGCTCTGCATGATTAGCCAAGTGTGTTGGCTTTACGTCTCTAGCCTTTAGCATCTCTAACTCTCTAGTGAGTGTCTCAACCTTAACTTTCAAATTATCCTCCTCCCTAAGATGGTAAATTCCCCCACTCTGTTGGTTCCCTATGGGTCGTGACCTATTTGTGCTTTCAGTAGCACTAGGTCCTGTCCATGTGTGAGCTTTTTCAGCAAGCTCATTAAGATACTCTATGGCCTCATCAGGATCTTTCTGTAAAAACTCACCATTACACATCATTTCTACAAATTGGCGCTCTTTAGGTGTAAGTCCCTCATAAAAATAGCTCACTATACGCCAACTCTCATACCTATGGTGAGGGCATATACCCAATAACTCCTTAAACCTCTCCTAAGACTGATATAAAGTCTCACTATCCTTTTGTGCAAAGGTAGAAATCTGTCTTTTTAAAGCATTGGTCTTGTGTTGGGGAAAGTATTTAGTGAAGAAAATCTGGGTCATCTCATTCCACGATCCAATTGACCGTGGTCTCAGTGAGTATAGCCAACTCTTAGCTCGATCCTTCAAAGAGAAAGGAAAGAACTTAAGTCTCACAATGTCTTGTGTTGCATTCTGACTATGAAAAGTCGCAACTACCTCTTCAAACTCCCTAATATGCACATATGGATTCTCATTTTCCAAACCATGAAATGTAGGGAGTAACTGTATCACCCCCGTTTTAACATCAATTGGACGGGCATTGGGTGGAAACATGATGCATGATGGTGTAGCTGTGCGTGTAGGGTGAAGGTAATCCTGAAGAGTCCTAGTGGGTTGATCCTCATATTCACTCATATTTTCAGAATTAGAAGTATTATCAAACAAAGAATTAGAAAAACAAGAAAAATTAGACTCTAAATCCGACTCTAACACAGGCCTATAAGTAAAGCGGCCTAATGCGTCCCTATACCTATTATGCATGCAAGATGACAATAATAAAATAAATAAGTAAAAAAAAAAAAGGAATAAAAGAAAATGAATAAATAAATAACTAGAAAATAAAAAAAATAAATAAAAAATAAAAAATAAAAAAAATAATAATAATAAAGCAACTAAAAAGAAGGAACGAAGTTACCGCCTTTACAAACTGTTGAAAAGAAAAACTATCTACTGATTCTTCTTCCGTCTCTCCGGCAACGGCGCCAAAATTTGATTACGCCCAAAGAATAACGCGGTAGTTGTAGTGTAGCTTTGGGGTGTCGATTCCACAGGGAGACTAAATTAAAAGAATAATATATAGAATTTCTGAAACTACAAAAAGTATTAGACGGTTAACGAGAAAATAAAAAATATAGAAAAATGATCTGTGAATGAAAATTAAAAATTAAACAAATTGATTAATGGAAGAAAATATTCAAATTTAACGAACAGTGGAGTGTCGGGAATCCCTTGCACATATATGGTATTTCAATTATTTTTAATTCACAGATAACTCAATTGAGAAATTAAATTCCAAAAATCTTAATCGGAAGATTTAAAATCATGCATCAAAATTAGACTGAAAATAGCCCTTCGAAAATCATTCATCATCTTTAAATCTCTCAAATTAATATTCACATTGAAAAAACAATGACGACAATATACCGAACGAGCAATATCGCAGCAAAGAATTGAATCAATATAAATATTCAATTGTTCCAAAAATAATCAAAACATTAATCCATTCGATAGAAAAAGCATGACTGAATCTATAAACGGACTAAAACCTTTAATTATTCGGACAAGAAAATTCAACAATTAATTATGAATGATCAACGAAGAATTTAACAAATTAAAACCACGTACAGGAATCAAAAATAAATTAAAACAACCATCCTATGGTGCAAGTTCATCCCTAACTCCACTTAAAAATTTAGTTACCCATGTACAAGATGAATAACATAAACCTCATGGAGAAATAATCTGACATGACGTGACTGCGATTGATTTTCTCTTCCTGTTCAGTGCCTCTATGCCGCAAGATTGTTCCTCTGTATATTTTTTTTCCTGTTCCCCGCTACAGTATGTATATATTTTCTCTGCGCAACCGTCGCGAGAGCCCTCACTTCTCTTGTTTTTAATTTTTTTTCCTGCACCCTAAAGCCTTGGCTTCCGCACCTGGGCTTGCTTTGCCGCACCTCAAGCCTGGCCACTAGCAGCCAGCGCCCCACTAAGCCATGGCCCATTCTATTTTCAATTTCTTTTCTTCTCTCCAGCGCTGGGCCCCACAGTAAATCAGCAGCATAATTGCTCAGCCGCATGCCTCTTGATGCAAGCTAGCAGCCATGGGCTCCACAGCCAACTTTTTTTTATTTCTTTTTCTTTTGGTTTCAATCAGCCATGTAACCTTACGTACATCAGTCCCTTTGACTTTTCAAACTTTCCTTTTTTTGTTTTCTTTCTTTTCTTTGCTCTGCTTTTCTTATTCTCGCGCGCAGCTAATAATTGCCAACTTTACGCTCCATTTTCTACCAGATAAAAACTGAATCTCGACTCAGACCCTTCATGAAAGTTGTAGCCCCGGATGAGTAGATAATTTTAGGCTCAAGAACCATCTGATTTGAGCTTCAGAAGCTCAAGTTATGGCCTCTTCAAGTTGGCTGGACGGAGAGGTTCATAGCAGCTTTCCAGGCCTGTCTTTGAAATAATGTTTGGAGGCCCAAACGAACTCCGATTTTTGCAAAACAGACCTTTTTGAAAAGCTCAAGACATCCTCTAAATATTTCATGAGATCACTTTCTCATTCTGAAACTCTAACGCCATCCAAATCTCGATTGAAACTCAATGGTCGAATCTGCCAAAAAGCCAAAAATTATTCCAAAACTATTAAGTGTAAAGCACAATTGCAAACTATCTCTCGCCAACAAATAATGCAACATTTGAGACTTAAAATCTTATAAAATACCGCTAAAATATATCTCAATGTAAATAGAAATTAAATAAATAATATCAAATATATCTCAATATTCCTATTTACTTTCTAGCAATTTACTCCGATAATAGGGTATTTAGAGTACACTTTTGCGCACTCATCAGGTTACAACTTGTAAACCCAATGATTCACTGATTTAAAAATTAAAGAAAAATCGAAACTTTAGTAAATTATACTTAGACCTCTACTGTTCTAAATATTCATAAACTGGCCCAGATTTTAAAGAATTAAATCAAATACACCCCTAAAAAATAAATAAATAATAAAATAATTATTTTAATTATTTTATTAATTGAGTAAAATTACTGTTTTACCCTTGGACAGTAAATACGTCAAACAGAGTCCAAATAAAATAAATGAATAGTGTATTTCTACTAATTCGGGCGTTCCGGACTCAATGGTAGAGTCCGATTTGGGAAACCAAGTCCCGAAAAATAAAGACACGCGAATGGTAAATGATTGTACTGCCCCTGATGATACCTAGGGTCAAATAAACACAAAAGATAGTCCAATTTAGCTATGATGGACATTCTGGACCTAAATGTGAGGTCCGTTTAATGAACCGAATTCCCAAAAAAATACAGACATAAATTATAAATGACTAAATTGCCCCTAATGATACCCAAGGGCAATTAAACATAAAAGATGGTGTACTTTAACTATGTCAGACGCTTTGGACCCAATGGTGAAGTCCGTGAGATCTAAATAAATCTCGAAGAATACAGTTGGATGAACCAGGATAATTTCAGATACGTCCTGATGACCAGTTATGTAATCAGATGGACTCTGATGACTGCAAAATTTTGTACTTTAATATTTTGGGACATTCCAGATCCAATGATGGGATCCGTTCTATGAAACGAGGTCCCGAATCCATAGACACGTGAAACGTCAAAATGACAATTTTACCTTTAGTATTCCAAAAGCTAGATGAATGTCAAGGGGGGCCATAGTCTGACTATTCTGGGCACTCTGGACTCAATGGTGGAGTTCGTACTAGTAAACGAAGTACCGAAAAACGTGACGCGTGGAAGTGTAAAAGGACCAAAATGCCCCTGATGCTATACAAAGCCCAAATAAAGTCCAGTTGGATGAAATTGATACCGATAGAAGCCCAGATACTCGTGAAACTGCACACATGATTAAATGATGAATCGAGGGTCAGAATCTCACAAAACGTTAAAAGACCAAAATGACCTTGAGCATGGTAAGTGAAAAGTAAGGGCCGAATGAAGGCCAATCTGATCTAATAAATTATCATAAGCATAATTATGGAATTAAAGGGCTAACTACAACTCCGGAACAATCAACGTGTAAAATGAGAAAATGACCGATGTGTCCGACGATCAAAAACAGATACCAAATGAAGTCCAAAAGAGTTCAGAATTTATATGTGAGATATATGGGACATTCTGGGGACCACGATAGGGTCCGGGACAAGAATGGTGAAATTACCATTTTGCCCCTAAGGTTAAATAAGTACTTAACTGATAACGAATTGAGTCCAAAAGACTTAGGACTTTATATCTAAGATATGTGGACTATTCTAAGGACCACGACAGGGTCCGGGACAAAAATGATAAAATTACCATTTTGCCCCTAAGGTTAAATAAGTACTTAACTGATAACGATTTGAGTCCAAAGGACCTAAAAACTTACATATGAGATATACGGAACATTCTGAGGACCATGATAGGGTCCAAGATAAGAATGGTGAAATTACCATTTTGCCCCTAAGGCTAAATATGTACTTAACTAATGACGATTGAAGTCTAAATGACTTAAATTATAATCCTGATAATTACTAAGCCTAATTAAGGAATTAAATAGCCTCGGATGAAACCCAATGAAAGGATAATAGGCTATTAGGCTATCTTAGGTAATTCGATAGATACCTAAGATGATGAATAAGACATGAATGGATAAATTCTGATCTGTCTGTGATTGATAATGATTATTTAGGATATGCAAGGAGGTACCTAACATATTTGGAGGTTATCAGATTATTTGTACAAGGAGATAAGCGAACCGTTTGTGAGTAACTTGGAACTTCTGACTTGGTGTATAAGTTACACTATCTAGATATTGTATCTTCATACACTGTACCGTTTCATATACTGTACTGTTTAAATGCATATGCTTAAATGCATTCCCTTTGTACTACATTACACATGACATGATCTTGTTCTATCCTACTCTTCTATTCTATTCGGGTCTGTTCTGTTCTGTTATATGGTCTGTTCCGATTCTGTTTTGTTATGTTATGTCTTACTCTTGGGCCCACTCCAGTTTCGAGCGGTAAGGTACAAGTAGGCCAGAGCGGTACCCAGAGGGTAGAGGCCTCACCAGTAGTCCGTGATGGGCTGCTGGGGAAGCTCGAATATACTTAATTATGTGCCTAATTGGCATCCTGTTTTGCTCTGTTCTGTTCTGCTCAATACTGATCCATTCTGTTCTTTGATTTATTTGCCTATACTTCTGATTCCGTTGATGATATGCCTATGTCTCTAATTGATATACTCAATTGTGTCTTGTTCCGTTCCGTTGATGATATGTCTGTCTCTCTGATTGATATATTGTTTTCGCTCAGTTCTATCTTGTTTTGTTCCGTTGATGATAAGCCTATCTTTCTGATTAATATATCGTTTCCGCTCAGTTCCGTTATGTTCCGTCCCGTTGATGATATGCCTTTGTTTCTGATTGATATATTATTTTTGCTTAGTTCCGTTATGTTCCGTCCCGTTGATGATATGCCTTTGTTTCTGATTGATATATTGTTTCCGCTCAGTTCCGTTATGTTCCGTCCCGTTGATGATATGCCTTTGTTTCTGATTGATATATTGTTTCTGCTCAGTTCCGTTATGTTCCGTCCCTTTGATGATATGCCTTTGTTTCTGATTGATAGATTGTTTCCACTCAGTTCCGTTATGTTCCGTCCCGTTGATGAGATGCCTTTGTTTCTGATTGATATATCGTTTTCGCTTAGTTTCGTTATGTTCCGTCCCGTTGATGACGTGCCTTTGTTTCTGATTGATATATCGTTTTCGTTCAGTTTCGTTATGTTCCGTCCCGTTGATGACATGCCTTTGTTTCTAATTGATATATTGTTTCCGCTCAATTTCGTTATGTTCCGTCCTGTTGATGATATGCCTTTGTTTCTGATTGATATATTGTTTCCGCTCAGTTCCTTTATGTTCCGTCCCGTTGATGATATGCCTTTGTTTCTGATTGATAGATTGTTTCCGCTCAGTTCTGTTATGTTCCGTCCCGTTGATGATATGCCTTTGTTTCTGATTGATATATTATTTTTGCTCAGTTCTGTTATGTTCCGTCCCGTTGATGATATGCCTTTGTTTCTGATTGATATATTGTTCTGCTCAATTCCGTTATGTTCCGCTCTGCTGATGACATGCCTGTGTCCCTGATTGATATATTGACATCGTTTATTGTTTTGATCTGATTTGTTAGGTTATGTTCTGTTCTGTTCTGTTCTGATCTGTTTGTTCTATTTAGTTCAGTTCTGTTTTATTCTGCTTAAATTGTGTAACGGCCCGGCTCCACTGGTCACGATATTGTCCGCTTTGGGCCGTAGCCCGCACGGTTTTGTTCTTGGGCTTAACCCAAAACGCGTCATGCCAGCTAGACATCCGTCCGCCCATATGAATACCCCCGCTTTCCCTTCCCCAGGCGATGTGGGATGAGACCTAATGGCCTCCATCCACCCCTCACGAGGCTCGACGTCCTCGTCGAAGGACCCTTTCTAGGCACACTTCCGGCTGGGGTGCGCTCTGATACCACTGTAACGGTCCGGCTCCACTGGTCACGATATTGTCCGCTTTGGGCCGTAGCCTGCACGGTTTTGTTCTTGGGCTTAACCCAAAATGCGTCATGCCAGCTAGACATCCGTCCGCCCATATGAATACCCCCGCTTTCCCTTCCCCAAGGGTACCTTCACGGATTTCTGAGGTAGAATCACGATAGAGGTAAGTGGCTCACTTTCTCTTCCATGTGGTGTTTCTAAAGCCAAGTTTATTCTCTTTACTGCCAAATTTGTACTCCTGAAAGTACTTCATGTTATTGCTATCCACAGTACGATATTGTTCTATCTTGTGGACATTGATTGACTATTATACTATTGTTATTGAAATGAACCCTGCCTTGAAAGGCTTACTGTTATACTTTACTGTATATATGATATTCCATTTTCATACTCCTTATGGAATCACAAATGATCATGCTATGTTTATAAATGCTGGAATTGTGCTCAGTCACAATATCCATCCGATGCTTCTGTGACGAACTAGTCCGTGAACGGACATGTGGCAAAAGATGTGAGTTTAACTGAGAGGTATGCCGAGCCTCGAATTACGCAGAGGGGTTGCCATTCCCTACTACAGATTATAAGCATCTCCATTGGATTATTGTTATGGAAATATTGTCGAATGGTTACTGTTCCTTATGGACTACTGTACCTTATGGATTACTTGTTTCTTATGGACTACTGTTTCTTATGGATTATCTTACGTCGTTCATTGGTTGGATTGAAATCGATTTATTGTGGCAGTATTCTCATTGTGACAGGTTATTGTTGAGAAACTCTTATCACTGCTTATTTATTATTTCTGACTGTATATTGTGCCCCACTACTTATTGGCCATCATGGCAACTGTTCTCATTGGCTATCACAGCATCTCCCTTCTTATGATTGGCTATCATATTTTATTCATGGATTCACGTTCTTTATAATCATCGATACCAGTGTCGGAGATCTGGTTTACTTGCTGAGCTTCATAGCTCATTCCACCCCACTTACCCCCATTTCAGGTGATGACGCTGCGAGACCCCAGTAGGAGTCTGAGAGCGTAGGGGGACATTTTGAAGTACTGATCAGTCTATGTTAGTTCTCCCATGTATTCACCACCCCCGGGTGCTGGTTACGGTTTAGTTCTCCTTTTGAATTTTGTAGAACTATGTCATGTATTAATAAGACTTCCGCTGTTTAATGTATTTAAAAAGACTTCTGCTGGATTACTGTAACTGATAAAGACTTCCGCTGTTTATTGTTTTAAATTTTTAATACATTGCATATTAGTACTATGATACAGGAACGGAAAAAGTAGGGACGGCCTTCGGGTCGGCCCCGCGACACGAGATCCGCATAAGGTGGGTTTCGGGTCGTGACAAATTGCATTTAAAGTGGATTTATAAAACTGATATTTTTGAAACGACTTAACTATCTGTGTTTTATAAGTAAGAACTGGTTTTGAAACCCTTGACAAGGAACCTCTGTTACTCACTGGGCTTATTTAAGCTCACCCCATTATCCTAACATTTTTCAGGACTTATCTCTGGTGGATTAGAAGGCACTATGATATGGCATGGATAGGCCGAGTGGCATTTCAAGTAAAGGATCTAATGGCACTGATTTGTGGAGACTTGTACTCTTGTGGATTGAATCTAGTTATTTAGGTGAGTGTTATGATATGATTAAATTTACTGATATTGGGACATGGCTCACGGAAATGGTACTCTAGAGAGATTAGTTATACTCTGTGTTATATGTCTGATTATAGATATGCTCTATGGTTAGAGTCATTAGCTGTTTGGTTTTAGACATGCTCTGTGATACGTACCTTTGCGGTATATAACGAGCTGCATTCCCGCGATAAAAAGTTTTAAATTCCACTGCTCTGACCCTACATTCGAAATGCAATTCATCGGTAAGTTCAAAAATTTGCCTTTGGTTGGTCGCATTGTCGGTCGGCAAACTGGCAAGGCGGTTAACTGGCATCACGTCCTCGACATCCGCGTAGGGTGGGGTTTGGGATGTGACAGTTGTGTCCTGGAGGACACGATTTATATACATTGAAGAGCTTTGTGCTACAAGCACGTAGGGGGGTATGTCGGGCCCCAAGTTAAGGTGCATCCACTTTTGTTGATATCATTATCTTTTATTGGAATTCATAGGATGATCATATTATTCCCTATGAATGATCATATAGTTGCAAAGCTTTATTGAGTACTTACGCTGTTATGCCTGATACAACTCATGACTGTAGCAGTATAATTATTGTTATCAGACCAGATTTCCATTGATTATCTCTTGTGCTTCTTACCATTTGATATCCATTGATGAGTTATGACTTTATGATATTGACTGGCTATCATGTTCCTTATCCTTTATTTTTTTGGATTATGCTTTTCTATATTGACCCGTACACATGGCAGAGCAAAGGAGAATTACTTACTGGGCTAAGTTAGCTCATTACAGATTTATTCTGACTATTTCAAGTAAGGACGCCGCAGTTTGAGAGTAGGGATTAAGATCTTGAATAGGCGTAAAGTTGCTGTAGATACATATACTGTAAGGATATTTTGACAATGAACTATAGTACTTGTCCTGTATTCTCCCATCACCCCACGTCCTAGGGACAGTTATATTTTAGAGTTTTTGAGTCTGTATTTTGAGAACCTAGATATATATATATATATATACATGCAACTTTTATTTAAAGACTTCCGTTATTTATTTTATGATATTGATTGCATGTTAGTAGCACTGATTGAGTGTAACAAGTTCATAAGCCAGGTCCGACGAAAGGGTCGGGCCGTGGTCGCGATTCGCCAATCTGTAGAGGGTGGGTTGCGGGTCATGACAGAATGGTATCAGAGCTCTAGTGTTTTCATAGGAGTCATAGGAGATAGGACTAAGAGTACTTATACTGTCAAGTCTAAAGTCAGTCTATAGATAAGAACTAACATATATGGTTAGATTCTTATGATGATTATTATTATTCTAACCATTGATCATTTTATAGTAAGTAGTTCCGGGAGATGATCAGGCTATTGTACAAGTAGTCGTAGCTATTTCTCCAATTATTTACAACCTGCCCACATATTGTTTAAATATTGGCTCTACGTATTGATTTATAGCTCCCGCATTTACTGCTAAGTTGAACATAGAAATAGAACCCTTAGGTTACATGTTAACCATTTCTATACCATCGGAAGAATCATTATTGATGAATGCTATACATTGGGGAAATCATTATTAATGAATGATATACATAGAGCATATGAATTACATATCGTAATTACACAGTTATTAGCTGATCTGAGAAAGAATTTGACGGTTTAAAAACAATTAAATGGTTAGTGACTTTTGAATGATGAAAGCAAGTCCAGATACTAAGGGTTAACTAAGTCTTTGGAAAATACTATATGTTATGATGGAAATTGATGATTTTTGAACAAATGAGATGATCAAGTAAATAGTGACCTCTAAGGAATAATAATATACTTAAGGGTAACTGACAAGAATTCTTGAGATTATGACACTAAAAATATTGAAGGAGGTTTCGATAAATGATGTAGATAGATAAACGAGGCTTGAATGGGAGATAGTAGTTATACTTAAGGATTCTTGGAAGGAACTATATGCTATGGTAGAAATGAATGATTACTTGACAAATGAGATAAAATGAATAGCAACTCTTGGGAGATAATGGTTATACTTAAAAACAAAGATTGAGGATTCTTGAGAAGGAATCATAGTAGTATTGAAATTTATAACCTTGATAATTGAAATATGAATTTATCAGTGAATTACGAGGAACCATAGTAGAATAAAGGCAATGATTAGTATTCTCTTGAAAGATATAGAGTAACATTTAATTAGAATGGTAATACTTTGAAAGGCAGTGGATCTAACAATAAATTAATATGAGAGATAGTTTGAAGGAAACTTAATGGATAATTACAGAGCTCTAAATCTCGGGTTGTAGGTTTCGATTCTTGAACTAAGCCTCAAAAAATAGCCACCAAACTTGGTTTTTAAAATGAGGTATAAAAGCCCTTGAGATGTAGAACAAGTAACACCTCGACCTAATTACTAGGTAATTTGTGTCACTAATTAAATATTAGAAGACTTTAATATGTAAAATAATAGTTAGGAAATAGTTAAGTCCCTAACTAGAGTAAAATGATAAAGACTACTAAAAGTAGTGAAATTACAACTTCACTTATTAGTGAAGCTGACACTTGCAATTTGGATGATGCTAGCAAATTAGTAAAAAAAAAATTAATAAGAAAATAACAAAGAAGACTTAATGCATGATAAATAAAAGAAAATAGAAAAAAGAGATGAAAAGAGGTCAGCCTAAGGACTTGAACCCAACACCTTAAACCATAAAGAATGTTATCCAAAGAGCAAACCCACTAGGTTATCATCACGTTTTTGCTATGATGGCCACAAGAAATATACATAAAATGGAAGTAAGTAGGGAAATTTCCTAAAGAGGTGAGGTGTCATCACTCTAGTGCAGAATCACTTTAGCCAGTTGAATTTCATGCACTAAAATCCTCATGATTTATAAGCAGCTCATGAGTATAAGAGGCTCCCGAAACTCAGACATGTGTGTGAGTTGAGCAGTATTTTTGGCTATAGAGAGAGAGAGAGAGAGAGAGAGGAAGAAGAAGAAGAGAGAAAGAGAGGGAGAAGGGTTTGTATACCACCCTAACCCGATTAATGGAAATTATGTCACTAATTAAATATTAGAGACCTTATAAAGTAAAACAATAATTAAGTAAACTAAACCAAGAAAAAATAAAAGCTACAAAAAATAATAGGACCTTAATTATCGAGGTCGACACACGAAGAAAATAATCAAAATCATAAGACTTCGATTCATCAAATCGATGCGTGGAAGAAATGAATAAAAAAAGTGCAAGTACATAAGAAGGAAAATAAAAATAAAGCAAAAAGGAAAAAATGGGGTAAAATATGTAAAATGACAAACAAGGCATAAGAAGGAAAAAGGGACAAAATAAGGCCCAAATGTTGGCCAAAATGTTTGAACCTTGACCAAAAATTGAGAAGAGTTCTAAACCTAAAAAATAAACCACCTGGGCTGCAATCACTTTTGTGCTATATATCTCACAAGATATATATACATACTATATAAAAGCCCATCCTACCACCCATCACAACCAATGAGGATACATGCAACACATCAACACTAATTTAAATATATAAATATATGTATACTATGCGTACAAGGAAGAAACAAAATAGCAAAGTGTGTTCATGTGTGTGTGCGACTAGAGAGAGGGAGAGAGGGAGAGAGAAAGAAAGAAGAAGAAGAAGAAAAAGAGAGGGAGAAGAAGAGAGAATTTGTGCATGTAGCCTTGATCAAGCCCAAGACACTCAAAATTGAGCCAAGGGGAAGAGGGAGAAGCCACTCACGAAGGTAAAACCCTAACCAACTTAAGTTTCTCCTTCTAAGAAAAACATTGTAGTAGCATATTTATTAACAAGTTTGGAATGCATGTATGGATTAGGGTTAATATAACTTGTTAGGAATGTAAGAAAACTGATCTGAGAAGCCCAAAACAGTCGCCCTCACACGAAATTTGCCATGGATGACCACCATGAAGGTGGGTCTGAATCAACCCACAGAGAATTAGTTTCCATCACTTAGGGCTTGAACTAGACCTCATGGGGGTTACAAAAACCCTATTCCGTGACCTAAAACCCTAGGAGAAGACCCCTAAACCTCGAGTTGTAGTCACGGGTATGGAGACCAACTCCTTCAAAACGAACCCAAACCCTATTTTGTGATCGCAAGATGAACCCCCATGGTGAGACAAACCCAAAAAGCCTAACCCCATGTAAAGATCTAAAAAATCAGGATAAATTTTTCATTTTTGCCGGTAGAACATTATTCATGCACTATTTGTTGATAGGGCACTATATATGCATAATTTAGACATAAGTCATGTTTAGAAGCATAATGTGAGTATGAAATAGAACAGAAATATGCTTATAATATTAAAATACACCTCCTGTGAGAATTTGAGCCTAATCAGAGATAGTTTGAAAAATACATCCGAAAAGGGCATCCCCGGTGGCCCAGGTGGGCCCAGTTGCAACTGCCAACAGGCGAAAATAAATTTTTTAGAAAAATGACATTTAAAATAATTTGAAGAACTTTGGTTAAAGCAGAATGTCGAATTAAGGCATTTCGGGATGGGTTATAGTGTAACGGGGTCCTACGACTCATTAAGGGCAAAATGGTCTTTTTACCCCTTAGCCCCTTTAGTATAAATACAACTATTAAGAGTTAGAATTATCAGAAAATGTTGGAGAATATACATTAGGTTGTGCTTGGAGATGAAAAGGTGAGAAAAACCTAGGTTTTCCAATTTTCCACCTTCCAAAACTCATCTTTAGCCTTAGAATTTCACAAGGCTTCTTTCTAGGAAGTTGTTGCCCACCTCAAGGGCTACATTTTTACCAATTGGTTTGGCTGCACAGCAAGCACAACTCCCTAGGATTGAGAAAAACCCTTCTAGGTATGATATTTTGCTAAGTAAAGAATAGAGTTAAGTTTAGGAGTGTTTTTATATGTTGATTGTATGACTTACATGCTTACTTGTTGCTAGAAAATCAGCTAGCATATAGTTACTTTGAAAACCTGGGGTTGGTACCTTGTGTACTTATGTATTCTTTGGGAATTTGGTGAAGTGATGAACATGTAACATGAATATATGTATAATTCATTGCATTCTAGCTTATGTTCATGTAGACAAAGTCTTGTAGTTTGAAAGTTATGTTTTGCTCAATGTATTGGTACTTTGTGTACTTGTGTAATATTTTATGTATGATGCATTATTTAAGGCACACTCCATGGATTTAATAAATGCCTCATTGAAATTGCATAAAAAAATCAAGGCATCTTGGTATACTTGAATCTTTGGAAACATGACGTGTGTTGAGCACTTCGGTGCTATGCATTATAAGGGTGTAGATCTTGTGGTGAAAAATCCAAAATCTGGCCAATGACAGTACTTGCGTGTTGACGGGGGTGGACCGTGAAGTGAGGCATGGGTGGGCATAGAGTTGTATGTGTGTGTCATGCATATTGCCATTGCATTGCATCATTGAATTGGAAGGCATATAGCTCATAAATGTTCACTTTGCATATGCCACGCCTTATCTTTGTTCTTTATATTAGCATTATGTCATACAAGTCATCGTGCTTACCCTATATAGGATTACATATTACAAATGAGGCTCCCAACACTTGAGACTTGATGAAGTCATTAGAGCACGAAGGGAAAAATGGATTTTGAAGTTTATTTGGCCTAAGGGTTGCATTTGTATGTATGGGCATGAGCCCAAATAACTTGTGTTTAATTTGGATAACGGTGGACTATAGGCCTTAGGCCATTTTGTAATGTAAGGGCTTAAACCCAAATGACAAATAGAGTAATTTTGTTTAATGTGAAGCACATGTATATGTTGGGAATAATGTAAAAAAAGGGACCATAGTAAGGATTATATGCAAGTATGAATGTTGGTATATGAGGAGTTAGGAAAGTAGGCATTGAGCCTTGGACTTACTCGATAATGTATGTGTATGTTTAATTTTTATAAACTTGTGGCCATCAAGTGAGAGTGGATTGTGCATATACTTGTATATAAAATATTGTAAAATATTAGGTGAAAAATGATTAGAAAATAAAGGAGACCATGTCAAAAGTTTTGGAATTAAAAAGAGTTATTAGGTGTGTAAAATTCCATATGTAAATAGGAAGAGTGTCAAAAAGTGGGGGTTAAAAACCTTGAGGAAGTAGGTTAACAATTGAAAAAATCAGCTTGCAGCACTTCGGAAAAAAATTCAGAAAATGAAGAAATCAGGTTGCAACAAATACACTGTAACTACAGTGAAGCAACTGGCAGCCAGCAGCCCAGCCCCCCACGCACGCCGTGCGCACCTGACACCCCCACTGCACGCGCTTGCTGCCTTGCCCATGTGCACCTACTGCTTTGGGCATGTCATGGGCATGCCATGACTTGCCTTCCAAGGCCATTTTAAGACTATTCTCCCCTATGTTTGACACCACCTTTTGAAGCCCTTTTAGGCCACTTTAGGTCAATCCCTAGATCATGTTTGGCCACTCTTTTGGGACATGTTTGGCCACCTTTATGGGCCATGTTTGGCTGCCCTTTGGGACCATGTTTGGTCACTACTTAAGAAAATATTTGACTTTTACTTAGGCCATATTGGGCCACCAACCTTGACCATACTTTGTCATTATTTTAGGCTATGCTAAGCAACTACTTAGACCATGCTTGGTTACCATCTTGAAGTTGGGTTATGAAAGCACCTAGGCTATGTTTAGCCTACATTTTAAGCCATTATAAGACATAATATTGAAGATTAACAAGTAAAAGCCAATTAGAAACAAATATATTAATTCAATTCTTTTATTTTATTATTCTCAGTCACACCTCGGGTTTATGAAAATTTGGAATGTGACACCCCATCAGTTTTGGTCAAGAAATGACTATGTATGAACCCTATGACCGAAGAGGTATCGAAATCCCAAGGGAGCTTTTGATCCCAATTCGAACTCCCAAACTAACGTCAAAACCTCACTTAGAGTCCTAGGAATCCATAGGAAATGGAATTAGAAGAAATGGATTTATGAAACTACATGAAATAGGAATTTTCTAAAACCTACAACTAGGGCAACAGTAGCGAGAATAATGGGGAAGAAAGTGAACAGAGACGGGTTGGGTTCGGATTAGAACCCGCCCAGTTGCATATTTGGTTTAGTGGGATGACGTCGTTTAGGCCCTAGGGTTTTTATTTTAAAACTGAGCGAGGCTGTTTGGCTACAAGGATACGGCCCTGATTTAATAACCCATGCGAGGTTGGGATATCCTATCCTAGTTTTGTCCTTCTGTCCGCTATTTGGCGAAAGAATTATCAGAAAAATAAAAGGGAGGCACATCTCCCCAAATTCAACCCTTACACCTCTCGCATAGTGAACCCTAGAGCCAAGCACATGACCACTGTGCCACCATGGCACATGTGATATAATATTAACAAAATAAATATATAATATGAAATTAAATAATTAAATTATAGTAAATTGTTTCGTTACCCAAATAAAATAAAAGAGTAGAGTATTTTAACTATTTTTGACATTCTGGACCCAATGGCAGGGTCCGTTTTATAAGACGGAATCCCAAAAAATTAAGATGCGTGAAATGAAAAACTACTATTTTATCCTTAGCCCGAAGCCAAATAGAAATCTGAAATGGTCTAAATTGACTTTCTTCGACGTTTCGGACCTAACGGTGAGGTCCACATTATCAAACTAGGTACTGAAAAAGAAGATACATGAAAATACAAATTTATTAAATTACGCCTAATAGTCCGATTTAACGAAAATAAGACTTATCCTTGGAAATTAGGATTCACTAGGTCTAAAAATAAACTAAGAACACCAAACAGGTGGTAATTTAAATTAAGTGTGGAATTAATTAAATTCTTTATAAATTATTCTTAGGAACTACAAGGGAAAATGGAAGGCACACTAGTAGCACCAACCCCGAAGACAAAGGTGAGTAATCCTGTACTTTGAAGTGGAGGTTTTAACTCCATGAATTCTAAAGTATTTTAAGTTCAAAATTCCTGCATTTATATGACTCATGTTTCAAAAGTATTATTACTTCCATTTTTAAATTCTATTGTGACATGCAAGTTAGCTTGTTTATAATGTTGACTTTCTGTAAGTTTATATTCTAGCATGTTTAAGTTAAATTCAAATTTTATTAAATGACTCTCTAAAAGTATATATTTTTATACTAGCCATGCTTTAAATATTCTTGAATATTATGATTAAGTACTCCGAAGCTCATGTCTTAAATGTTCTGAATGTTATATTTCAAGTATTTGAAGACTCTGTTAAAATTCATGAAAGTCATGTTTTAATGCTCTCGAAAATAATCTATTTGAAGAATTCATATTTTAAAATTTGTTGTTATTTAAAGGCATTTGAACAACTATTTGTAAAAAAAAAAAAATATTTTTAAATACCTCATGTTTGTGAACTGGTAATGCAAGATAATCGTGCATAAGCACTACGAGCTCGTGAGGCTCTTCGGGACTCACATACGAGAAAAATGCTCAGTAGAAGGTTTATCCCCCAGGCATGAGATATCTCCACGAGAAGTAAAACTAGAGTCCGGTTTGAAATGGATTCTTCTGTTAAAAAGTGAAAAGATGTTACGTTCAGAAATGGCAGAATGTTTATCCCCCATTTTTCTAAACGTGATCACATGCTCTGATTTCATGAACAAAAGATTCATGTTTTCATAAGTAATGGTAGAAGGTTTTCAAACCCTATTTACATGAGAAGGGTTTTTAAAGAAATGGCCCAACTTTTAAAATGACAAAGGGTCATACCCTTTTATTTACGAGAAAATGATATTATTCATCCTGTTAATAAGTAATGATTTAAACTCTTTTGGTCACCAAATGGCCATCCTATACGGGTTATAAGTTTTCTGCTGCATATCAAATGTCTTACTCGAATGCTTTAAATGCATCGTGTTACATATTTTTGAAGATTCTTGTACTTATATACTTGAAATAATTTTTTTACTCGAATGCTTTAAATGCTTCGTGTTACATGTTTTTGAAGAATTCTATATCTTGTATCTGAAGAAATAAGTGCCTGGCTTGAATACCTTGAATGACTCACGCTATCTGTTTTTAAGATTCACGTATTCTGTATCTGAAGAGTACGAGCAATTGGTAGTGAATGTTTATGAACTCTCTTATAACTAACCCACAACTAGATGAAAACACATGACAAGGTACTGAAATTACTCACGAGCTTTTCATAAAACTCACATAGATTTGTTACCCATGACTCTTTCAGGTGATGAAGATGGTTGGGAGCCTTGCCCGTACTAAGGAAGGATGTTGGGAGCTCCACACGTAAACCTAGCAAATTTTTGGGAATGTTAGGACCCATAGTTAGTCAACTTTTGTAGTAATGTAATTTTGGACAATTATGTAATTAAGTCCTTAGGGACAATGGACGTGTAATATGTATAACTTAAAAAAAAATTAGTAATCAATGTATGTATGTGTATTGTACCGTTCTGAATAGTGGCAGTCTCGGGCAGATTTACGGAGAAAAGAAAAAGTTTTTCATACTTACGCAACTATAATCCTGGTCGCACCACTATCTGGCGCCACTGCTTTTGGCCCCCGGGCCGAAGGGTGGCGGTCGCGTCCCCGCAATCTGCATAGGCCAGGTTGCAGGTCGTGACAATTTGTATGCACCATGAATCAGAACCTGATGATCAGTTAAGAGCTCAAAGGAATCCAGAATCAAGCCTAAGAAGGAGAGATACTACTGTTTAGGAGGTAAACACAACAACAACTTTCTCTCTCTAGAAACGTTTCTACTATAGCTTTAGTTTTATAGATTTAGAACAAATATATGAATACTGTTGATGTTATAGTATGGTTTAGGACTAAAAATCAACCCTAAGAGGCCCAGAAATCACAAGAAAATAGTGAAATCGCCATTGTTGGACCTCAGAGGTGGGTCTAAACCAACTAAAACCAAAAAGGTTTCTATGGTACGGGGCTAAAACTAGATGTTCCTAGGAGTACAAATCCACAAAAATCAAGGGAAAAAGGTCAAAGGACAAAGAGATATCAAGAGTTGCAGGTCGCGGGTTCAAGCTCGAACCCTACCAAATGAGCTTCAAGCTCGATTTCTTGAACAAAATATGAAACCATAAACTTATAGGGTCACAATAGACCAAATCTTGTTAAATTTGGTGGAAAAACAAGTCTGTACCATGGGATTATTCAGATCGACCATGAAAGCTCAATTAAAACCCTCAGATGAACGCCAAAGTGTTCCTTGATCTTCCAGAAGTCTATTAAGATAAAAATAGGAGAAGTATATGCCTTGGAACCCTCGAATTTAACTCTGAAAATTTTGTGTATTTAGGGTTACTATTTATCGCCTTGAAAAAGATGATAAACAGTAACAGGTCGGGTCAGTTTTGGATCTGGGTTCGGGTCGGAACCCACCAAGGCGCAGGTCGGGTTAAGGGCAAAGCTATGTCATTTTGAAAAGGTTTTTAATGTTTTAAAGCCCAGAATCCGGTTGTTTGGAAACAGGGTTAAGGGCCTAATTTAATAACCTTACGCGCATCAGAGATAACTTATCCTTGGTTTGTGGTCTTATCCACTATTTGGCTTACAAAAAATCATAAATAAAATGGGGACCCGTAACTCCCTAGGTTTGAACATTGAACATGAACATATGCGCAAATCACACATGCTCCAACCACTTGGCCACCACGTGCCTTGTGGTATTATCCCACATCATATATATAATATATAAGTAATCAATAAAAGTAAATAAATAAATTTAACTGCTTCACTTGTCTAAATAAGATAAATGGGCATTTACCTTAACATTTTTCGACGTTCTGGATATAATGGCCATTTTATGAAACAAGATCTCAAAAATTAGGACACGTAATGTCACGACCGAAAACCCACCCTATGCGGATTAGAGGTCGGTGACCGATACTGTCACTCAGACAGGCCATACAAAATCAAATGAATTGCACAAGAACGATAAATGTTTTTTGATATTAAATGCAGAAGCTACAAATATGCAACTCATCTAATAACCAATTCAACACCAATCATTTATGAATGATACTCAAGGTAAAATCATCATGATCACCATCATCATCACAATTCATCAATATTTATATACATGTCATATATGTATCCAACAAAAGGTTCATAATACTAATTTTCAAAAGTCCAGGTTGTCATCGAGCCTAAAAATACATCATATGATTACCAAAAAGTCACGACCCGAAACCCACCCTATGTAGGTCTCGTGTCGTGAGGCTGGCCCAATGGCCATCCCTACTTTTTTCATTCTTTTACCAATGATAACAATAAGCAATGTAACCATAATATTAAAGTGCGGAAGCCTTATTACAACATTGTTCAAAAATTGAAATAAGTTTGACAATAACCAAACATAAACCAATCATAAACCAGTTTTAGGTGGTGAGTGCATAGGAGAAACTACTGTATTCTATTGTGCTCCTCAACTGTCTCCTTACGCTCCGAGTCTCCTATTGTGGTTTCGTAGCACTCTTACCTAAAAAATATAATAAAGGGGTGAGCTAAGTAAAAGCCTATCTCCAATATGGGTTAGGGATTACATAGGAAAAATAAACTCAAGGAAACATGATAGCCAGTCATGACAACGGTTGCAGTCAACTATAAAACGCCACAATGGCCAATGAATGATAAGGTAAAATAATAATCAAGAGAAATAGTGTAGAATGAATATAGAATAGGCCCAATGATCACAATCAACATAAATACTGCCACAATGAAACGGTCACAATCAAGTCCAATAAATAAAGAACAATCAACACAGAACTATTTATAGGGAAATGAAAACATCCTATAATCTAATAAACGTCAATATATCAATCAAACATGAATGATGTAATTACTCTGTTTAGGGTTTGGCAGACCGTTGGTCTTTTGGGGCCCAGCATACCCACCATTCACATAAATGCATATAAAATGCCCATTAAACTCATTGCACAAAAATGCCATTATTGGCATGTGTCTGTTTGACTTGTAGGTCCCATAAATTGACCCGTAGGTCCCAGTCAATCAGATAGCATCAGATGGGTAATGTGACTGAGCACAAAACCTGGCATTTAACATAAATCGGGATTCTATTGTATTCCATATGAAGTGTACAAAGCATGGAACATCATAACATAAGCATACAGTGAATAGACATCAATACAATGAATCAACTCATGAGATATTAACCAATAGGCATCCACCAGGTAGAACAATATCCATGGTAGGAACAATAACAGTGAATACATATATGAGTACAAGTTTTGGCAATAATGGAAAGATCGTGGATTGGAAAACCACGTATCAAAGATAGGAATTCACTTACCTTATCAATATATCTTAGTATTCCGTGATCTTCCCTTTCCCTTTCAAGTTTCCTATATATCAATAAACAAATTTCAGCTTTAATGTCATTTATCGATTTTACGCCTCGCTACTCTAAATATATCTTTTATTAATTTATACTTTTATGACTTCTAATTTGATCTACTTTACCCAAGGGTAAAATGGTCATTTACGTGTCTCTATTTGTTGGGTTCTGTTTTCACAATTTGGATTTCACCGTTGAGTCCAGAAGGTTTGAAATAAAAATCCACTATTTACTTAACTCAATCAGAGTTCGTTTGACTCACTTTTGACTTAGGGATATTTTGGTCATTTTAGCATTTCTACGGGTATTTTATTTTTTGGGACTCCGTCTCATGAAACGGACTTCACCATTGAATCCAGAAGGTCCAAAACAGTAAGTGTCACGACCCGAAACCCACCCTATGCGGATCTCGTGTCGCGGGGCCGACCCGAAGGCCGTCCCTACTTTTTCCATTCCTGTATCATAGTACTAATATGCAATGTACTAAAAATTTTAAACAATGAACAGTGGAAGTCTTTATCAATTACAGTAATCCAGCGGAAGTCTTTTAAATAATTTAAACAGTGGAAGTCTATTAAATACATGACATAGTTCTACATAAAACAAAATGAGAACTAAACGTAACCAGCACCCGGGGGTGGTGAATACATGGGAGAACTAACATAAACTGATACAATACTTCAAAATGTCCCCCTACGCTCTCAGACTCCTACTGGGGTCTCGTAGCGTCATCACCTGAAATGGGGGGTAAATGGGGTGGAATGAGCTACAAAGCTCAGTAAGTAAAACAGATCTCCAACACTGGTATCGATGATCAATAAATCCATGAATAAGATAATGATAGCCAATCATAAGGAAGGAGATGCTGTGATAGCCAATGAAATAATTGCCACGAGGGCCAATGGAAACAATTGCCACGAGGGCCAATGAAAAGTAATCACAATACACAATCAGAAGTATTGGTGTAAAATGATAATATAACAACAATGAAGTACTGCCACAATGAACCGATCACAATCAAATCAATCAATGCAAGTCCTTCGAGACTTGAAGAATCATAAGGAATAGTGCCATTCAACAATCAAGTTCTGTCAATCATAAGAGATGCTGTTATTCTGTGTCAGGGCTCGGCAGACCCTCGATCTTTTGGGGCCCGGCATACCCCCCAGTAAATTCCAATGAATTGCCATTTGTCCGTTCACGGACTTGACCCGTAGGTCCCATTCAATCAGATAGCATCAGATGGGTGTTGTGTCTGAGCACAACTCCCGTGTTATAAACATGTCATGATCATAAGTAATTCCATAGAATATAAAAATGGAATATCATTCATTCAATGAGGATACAATAGTAGGCCTTTCAAGGCATGGTTTAACATGATAACAATGATATAGCAATCAATCAATGTCCACAAGATAGAACAATATCACATTGTGGATAGTAATAACATGTGTGCTTTCAAAGCACAGTGAAACATCATAACAATGATACATCAGTCAATCAAATGTCCACAAGATAGGAAAATATCGAATTGTGGAACACAGGGATATCAATACATTCTAGAGTACGAGTTTGGCAGTAAAAGAATGAACTTGGCTTGTGGAAACACCACATGTAAGAGAGAGTGATCCACTTACCTCTATCGTGATTCTAAATCAGGAATCCGTAAGTGTACCCTTGCCTTTCGAGTTCCCTATATATCAGTGAACACGTTTTAGAATAGATTCTATTCATCAAATTTTATGCCTTTCCATCATAAGTATTTCAAATACTAATTTAGACTTTACCATTGAGTCCGGAATGCCGAAGAAAGTCGGTTTAGGCTTTCGCGGAATTCCATTTGGACTTTTGTACTAAAAAGGGCAAAATGGTCATTTTGCATTTTTACGGTATTTTATCCTTCGGGGTTTCGTCTTGTAAAATGGACCCCACCATTGGACTCAGAACGTCCGAGATAATAAGTTTTGACTATTCATTTGTATCGTTTGGACTTCGTTTGACCTATATTTGGATTAAGGGCATTTTTGTAAAAATTAATATTTTATTAATTTTCCTGTTTGGGCCTTAATGGGATTTCTTAAAACATTTGGGGCCGGTTCATAATTTCCAAAACCTGCGGTCTGAACCAGTTGGTTCAGAACCAGAAACCCTAAACCGGTCTGCCCTTCCCCTGAACCAAACGGTTCAGTTTAATTCAAGAACCGGATTCTAATATCCCAGTCCCTATCCTTATCCGTGGTTGGAATAAGCCCAAACCCAATTTCCATTTCCTATCTCCATAGCCAAACAAGCCTAATCCATTTAAATTAAAAACCCAAATGACACAGTTTCACTTACCCATTCATTTTCGGTCGGGTCCCGACCTGATCCGAACCCGGATCCAGTCTAGATTTAACCCGATAGCCTCGCGACATTCCGGTCGTCTTCCCCAGAACTCCGGTAGGGTTCCGGTGGTGAACAGTCACCTTCTCCAGCGACGGCCACACAATTTCAGTCAGTTTTTAACCCGTTTTAAATGCCATTTCCTTCCATTTTTTATGTAGATTTTCTTTCCAACCTTAGTTTTCAATTTGACCCACTAGTTCTTCACGAAATAGAGAAAAACCGTGGCTCCGGCCAACTGTACTTTCTCTATTTCATGCTTGTTTACCACTGTTTTGACCCCTATTTGTTTCTAATAGTTTTCTACACTTCATAGGATCATTCTTGGGTCATTTAAACAAAGTTTAAAGCATGAAATGTCAAATGTCCGATTATTCTCTAAAAACCTGCAACTATGAATTTCTCTTTGGTTTCTTAACCTTTTTCTATCATTCTTTTTGCATTTAGTTCCATATTTCATGCTGATTTAGACCTTATAATTAGATACAAGCTTCATGCTTTAAATCGTAAAAACAGAACTTAAATCACTTACCTGGGTTTCGGATTTTAGCTCACTGTGACCCTCCAAACCCTTCTGTTTCTGCTCCTGAGTTCTTTGACAATGTCTCTCTCAGCCTCAGTTCCCTTTTTGTCTCTCAACTCACGCCCGTATACACAAATATAAGGAGAGAGACTCCACCGCCTCTCTTCCTCTCTCTCTTCCTCTCTCGGTTACTCCCCCTTCTATGGCCCCTTTCCTTGACTTGTGCTCTGGTGTTCCCTCTACCAAATGCAACTTTGCATTTAATGGCTTCGGAGACTTGTATTGCACACTTATATACATATATCATATTATATACATCACACACACACACACTTCACCCAACCGACACACACACACCCTCACATGTAGTGCACCTACATACTGCCCTTGGCAGTTTCCCCTTTCCCCTTTTTCTTTTCCTTTTTATTTCTTATACATATACATATATACATAATATATGTGCAATACATTATATTATACATGTATACATATACACATGAAATACATGTTTTATACATGTATATACATGTATGTGTAGGGATATAAATCCATTTTAAATCATATACGCATACATTTATTTTGGTCGGGCTACTCATCTATGTTCACGTATGCATGCATGGGAATACGTGCATGCACGTATTACGATGCAATGCCCTGTGAGGCTCGGGTGTTACCCAGCCTTGATCATTCATTTCCATCATTTACAGTTTACAGTCATACATTTCCATGAAATACCATGATATACATATCTTACCGTTCAAGTTACATGTTTTAACCGACCTACCTCGGTATACGTGACGTATCCCGGTTCAGGATATTACAGTAAGTTTACACTATTCGTTGGACTAATTTGCGCGTTAAAATTTAATTCGAAGTTAATTAATTTAAACTAATTTATTAAGTTAATTAATTGTAACCAATACATATATTATTTGAGCCCAATTTGATTACATGTGCCTTAGTGGCACAGTGGTCTGTTCTTCTCACCCTTCCCCCTTGGTCACAAGCTCAAGTCACAACCCATACAAATTGTTTTTTTTATTTCTTTTACAATTGTAAGCCAAACAATGGATAACTTCTCCTTCACAACCAAACACCCCCCCAAACTCCAATTTAAAATATAACCCATAAAGAAATAGTGTTGGGTAGCCCTCTGAATGGGTGGGTCGGGTCGAACCCGACCCGATTTGGCCCAACTAACCCAAGAAAAACCCAGCAACGTAGCACCCTCCCAGTGCAAAGCCATTCATCTCTTCTGTCAATGGCGACTCGCCAGCGATGGATTTTCTTGCGTTTTTCAGTGGGGTTTGAACCTACAGGTCATGGGTAACTCAAATCTGCCCTCGGTTTTTCGATCGGAGTGTTGAATCTCCCCCAAAATAGGGAAAAGTTTTTCGGCTAGCCCTTTTCCTTCCCTTTTTCCCACCTTTTTCTCTACTATTTTGGCCCATTTTTTCTCCCATTCAAATCCTGGACTTCCTAGGAACAGTACCCTATCATTTAAACCAAGTTAAACGCATCAAAATTTCACAACCCAATTTTTATTTGTTCCTTGTAAATTCCATTTTCTCACTCATTTCTGGATTGTTTCTCTTGATTCAAATTGCAATATAAACCCAATTCCATGCTTAATAAGATCCTAAAAGCAATTTATCATTCATGCTTCTAAAAATTTAAAACAGAAAGCTAAGTTCTCACATTTTTCCTGTTGCACGCCCCTTGGTGGTTCGGCTCATCTTCCTTTGCTTCCTCTTCCCATTTCTGGTTCGTCAGTTTCTTTACGCATGCATGGCATGCCGAAATTGTTTTTATATATAGACTGCTCTCTTAATTTCCTCTCTCTCTCTCTCTCTCTCTCTCTCTCTCTCTTTGTCCTTTCCTCTTCTTGCGCCTATAACTCTCCCCTCTCATTTCTCTCCCTTTTAATAGTTACATATTGTAACTGATCTTCACATATATATATTTTTATATATATATATATATATACCTATATATAGACATAAATATATACATGTATATATATTTCAATATTCCCCTTTTTATTTCTCCCCAATTCTTGTTTTATTTTTATTTTAGTTTTATTTTATTTTATCTTTTATTTATTTTTTTATTATTTTTTTTCTTTTATCACTATTCGTTTGCCCTTGCATCTTCCATATATTCAAAGCTATTGCAAATCCAAATCGTTTATTTCATCATCGTAGCATCAGGCCTTATTGACTTGGTTACAATTGGGTCAGGGTATTACATTCACCCCCCTTAAATAAGTTTGGTCCCCAAAACTTAACTAAATCATGATACACATAAATGAGGATACTGAGCATGCATTTCATCTTCTCGTTCCCAAGTGGCTTATTCAAGTCGAGAATTCCTCCATAATACCTTCACTTGTGGAATGGTCTTGTTTCGTAGAACTTGCTCTCGTCGATCTAAGATCTGTACCAGCTGCTCAATATAACTCAAATCCTCTTGTACATCTAGCAGCTCGTGTTCGATTATCTGATCTGGGTTATGCACATATTTTCTTAACATCGACACATAGAACACATCATGTACGTGAGCTGACTCAGATGGCAATGCTAGCCGATACGCCACTGGTCTGACTCGTCCAACAATCCTGAACGGTCCAATGTATCGTGGTCCTAGTTTCCCTCTCTTGCCAAATCTGACCACTCCTTTCATCGGTGATACCTTCAGGAACACGTAGTCACCTATCATGAACTCCAACTCTCATCTCCTCGTGTCAGCAGTAACTCTTCTATCGACTCTTAGTTGCTAGTAAATGTTACCTGATCAGATGGATCTTATCGGTGGTCTGCTCTACTATCTTCGACCCAAATAGTTTCCTATCACCTACTTCCGTCCAACATAGTGGAGATCTACACTGCTTGCCATATGGTGCCTCAAACAGTGCCATACCAATACTGGATTGGTAGTTGTTGTTATATGTGAACTCTACTAATGGCAGTTGATCCTCCCAACTTCCCTTGAAATCAATGACACAGAATCTCCGTAGGTCCTCTAATGTCTGTATCATCCTTTCAGACTATCCGTCTGTCTTAGGGTGATATGCAGTGCTAAAATTCAACTCGATACCCATAGCTTTCTGTAGACTCCTCTAGAACTTAGACACAAATCGTGAATCTCGGTCGGATATAATGGATACTGGGACTCCATGTAATCGAACGATCTCCCTGATATAGAGCATGGCCAATCGTTCTAAAGTCAGAGTCATCTTGGTGGCAAGAAAATGGGCTGTCTTTGTCAGTATGTCTACGATTACCCATATAGAATCATTCCCATGTGATGTCTTAGGTAACCTTGATACAAAATCCATCGTGATATGCTTCCATTTCCACTCTAGTGTCGGTAGTGACTATAGAAGTCCTCTTGGCTTCTGATGCTCAACTTTGACTCGCTGGCACTCCATACATCGTGCAATGTGCTCAGCTATATCCTTCTTCATCCCTTACCACCAGTAAGTGCCCTTCATATTATGGTACATTTTTGTGTTTCTTAGGTGTATAGCAAATCTAGAACTGTGTGCCTCATTAAGAATCTCCTTCTTAATCTTAGGTACGTTTGGTACGCAAATCCTGTCATGATAGTACAACACCCCATCTCGTATAAAGAAATCTGTATTCCCTCCAGTCTCGGCCTCTTGACGAAACTTAACAATCTTGTTGTCATGAGCCTCCAATTCCCTGATCTTGTTAACAATCGTAAGACCAATTGTGACATTAGCACACATGGCCCTAGAACCTGGCAGAATCACCTCAACCTCCATGGCCTCTAAATCCTGTAGTAGCTCTTTCTATGTAGTCAACAGGTAAGCAAGATTCTCTGATGATTTCCTTAAGAGCATCAACCACTACATTCGCCTTCCTTGGATGGTATTGTATACTGATCTCATAGTCCTTAATCAACTCCAACCAACGTTGCTGGCGCATATTGAGCTCCTTCTGCATAAACAAGTACTTGAGACTCTTGTGATAAGTGAAAATCTCATATGTAGCTCCATACAGCTAATGCCTCCAGATTTTAAGGGCAAAGATAATAGCTACAAGCTCGAGGTCGTGAGTTGGATAGTTCTTCTCATGTGGCCTCAGTTGCCTTGGAGCATAAGCTACTACCTTTCCCTGTTGCATCAGAACACATCCCAAGCCTTGGCGTGAGGCATCACTGTAGATCACGAAGCCCTCTGTCCCATCTGGTACTGTCAAGATTGGAGCTGTAACCAATCGGTTCTTTAGCTCTTGAAAACTTTGCTCCCTTTCCTCAGTCCAAATGAATGGAGTATTCTTCTTGGTCAGCTGGGTGATTGGCATGGCTATCTTGGAAAAATCCTTGACAAATCTCCTGTAGTAGCCAACTAAACCCATGAAACTGTGAACCTCCATGACAGTAGTCGGTCAGGGCCAACTGGTAATAGCTTCTATCTTCTGGGGGTCCACAGAGATCCCATCCTTATTGACCACATGCCCTAAGAAAGAATTGCTTGGAAGCTAGAATTCATACTTCTTCAACTTAGCGTATAGCTTCTGCTCCCCTAGCGTTTGTAGGACCTTTCTCAAATGCACCTCGTGTTCCTCCTGGTTCTTAGAATAGACCAGAATATCATCAATGAATACAATCACAAAATCGTCCAAGTACGGCTTGAATACTCTATTCATTAAGTCCATGAATGCGGCTGGGGCATTAGTCACTCCAAAAGGCATGACCAAAAACTCATAATGTCCATACCGTGTTCTGAACACCGTCTTTTGAATGTCTGTGGGCCTAACTTTCAACTGATGATAGCCGAACCTTAGATCAATCTTTGAAAACACTTGAGCCCCCTTCAACTAGGTTAAATAAATCATCTACTCTGGGCAGTGGATACCTATTTTTTATGGTAACCTTATTCAATTCTCAGTAGTCTATACATAGCCTCATGGTCCCATCTTTCTTCTTGACAAACAGTACCGGTGCACCCCATGGCAATAAACTGGGTCGTATAAAAACCCTTGTCTAATAGTTCTTGTAACTGTAGCTTTAACTCCTTCAGCTCAGCTGGAGCCATTCGATAGGGTGTCTTAGATATCGGTGCAGTGCCTGGCAGTACATCGATGCTAAACTTGATCTCTCGATCAACAGGCACCCTTGGAAGATCGTCCAAAAACACCTCAGGGAATTCCCTAGCAATAGGAATCTGTTCCAACACAGGCTATTGTGACTCAGTGTTCTGGATACTACACAAGAAACCATAGCACCCCTTACAAAGTAAACGTCTAGCTTGTATAGCAGACACAAAATAAGGTGGAGCAACCACTCCGGTCCTCTCAAACTCAACTGCTCGAGAATCTGGGGCTCTAGATAAACACTCTCTTGGTCACACAATTTATCGTGGCATGATTTGTAGCTAACCAATCCATTCCAAGAATAATGTCAAACCCACAAATTTCTAATGGTATCAGATCGGCAAGTAAAGGTACCCCCATAATTTTTATTTCACAGTTCTTATACATGGTCTCCCCCATTAATGATTGCCCCGATGGTACAGTCACATTAAGCAAGTATCCTAGGGGTTCTGTTGATATGTTCAACTTAGCAGCATATACAAGGGATATAAAAGAGTACGTAGAACCACTATAAAATAAAACATGGGCAGGTTGTGCATAAACTAAAAGAGTACCTGCAACCACATAAGTCGAAGCCTGAATATCCCCTAGCATCATGGAGAAAACTCATCCAACTTGTTTTGGAACATTTCCCTGTCTATTCTTGCAGTTTGGGGGCCTGTTCGCTGTAGCTGTAGACACGGGTACTGGTGCCCTAGGTGCTGGTGCCCTAATCGAAGCAGCACTAGTAGTGGCTCTGTTATTCTGAGGGCACTCCCGAGAAAAATGTCCTGCCTAACCACAATAATAGCAAGCATTACTGTCTTTCAGACACTAACCCTTGTGAATTTTTTGATAGTTAGGGCATTTGGTTGCGGTCCCCTCAATAGTGCTTGGCCTCCTCTGACTAGGCCTTGTGGTTCAGGATCCAGTCCCAGGTCTGTGAATGAGGGTCCTTGTTTAGAGGAAAAAGACCCTACCCTCTGATTCTGACCTCCAACTGGCCTCTACTTTGCCTGTCTCTTGGCGAACTCTTCACCACTCATCTCAATGATTCTGGCGGTAGCCACTACCTCATTGAAGATAGGTAACCGCTGAGGCCTTAATCTGTCCTTAATGGCCCACCGTAGCCCCTTCTCAAACTTCTAGGCCTTAAGATCCTCACTATTGATAACATTCGGGGTGAATCTGGACAACTCATTGAATGCGGCCTCATACTGCTCCACTATTATATTGCCTTGTTGAAGTACCATGAACTCAGCAATTTTTCGATTCTTCACTTCCCGGGGAAAGTACTTTTCATTGAACACCGTAGTAAAACGCTGCCAGTCCATGTCCGGCTCCCTGGCCTCCTCAAGTAGCCATCATTTGTGGGCAGCTCCCTTGAATCGATATGTGGCATATGCCACCTTTTGTGTCTCAGTGCATGGCAAGATGCAGAAAATCCTGTTCATCTTCAAGAGCCACTCTTTTGTAGCTATGGCTCCCTAGATACCGTCAAAGGATGGCGGCTTTATCTTCTGGAACCGCTCATATGGGAATATTGGATCATACTCATTCCCTTGAGAGCTACCCCTGTTGATAGGCCGCCCCCGTCGTGCTGGCTGGCTAGTATTCTAGTTAACCGGCTGCTCCTGGCATACCGGCTGACTAGCACCCACGTTGACAGGCAACTCCTGTTGTACTGGCTGGCTAGTGCCCGTCTGATTCTTACCAGCCTGATTTTGGGGTAATGCGTCGATAACCCTCTCCATCAATTGTTCCAAACGTTTGATACGCTTCATAGCTGCTGCAGTAGTCCTTGTGTCAACCATTGCTAAAAAATACATTTAGTACATTTACATAAGGTAATGATCAGTAGTTACGTAAGGTTTAATATAAAGGTATTAGGATTACTATCGCTTCATTTCTAGACGTAACAATTCTAGTGTCTTAGTCCTGTCTCCCATGACTCGCTAGCACCTAAAACTTTGCTCTGATACCAAGCTGTCACGACCCGAAACCCATCCTATGCGGGTCTCGTGTCGTGGGGCCGGCCCAATGGCCGTCCCTACTTTTTTCATTCTTTTACCAAGGATAACAATAAGCAATGTAACCATAACATTAAAGTACGGAAGCCTTATTACAACATTGTTCAAAAACTGAAATAAGTCTGACAATAACCAAACAAAAACCAATCATAAACTAGTTTTAGGTGGTGAGTGCATGGGAGAAACTACTGTATTCTATTATGCTCCTCAACCGTCTCCCTATGCTCCGAATCTCCGACTATGGTTTCGTATCATTCTCACTTGAAAAATATAATAAAAGGGTGAGCTAACAAAGCTCAGTAAGTAAAAATGTCACGACCCGAAATCCACCCTATGCGGATCTCGTGTCGCGGGGCCGACCCGAAGGCCGTCCCTACTTTTTCCATTCCCGTATCATAGTACTAATATGCAATGTGCTAAAAATTTTAAACAATGAACAGCGGAAGTCTTTATCAATTATAGTAATCCAGCGGAAGTCTTTTATATAAATTAAACAGCGGAAGTCTATTAAATACATGACATAGTTCTACATAAAACAAAATGAGAACTAAACGTAACCAGCACCCGGGGGTGGTGAATACATGGGAGAACTAACATAGACTGATACAGTGCTTCAAAATGTCCCCCTACGCTCTCAAACTCCTACTGGGGTCTTGCAGCGTCATCACCTGAAATGGGGGGTAAGTGGGGTGGAATGAGCTATGAAGCTCAGCAAGTAAACCAGATTTTCGACACTGGTATCGATGATTATAAAGAACATGAATCCATGAATAAAAATATGATAGCCAATCATAAGAAGTAAGATGCTGTGATAGCCAATGAGAACAGTTTCCATGATGGCCAATAAATAGTGGGGCACAATATAAAATCAGGAGTAATGAATAAGCAGTGATAAGGATTTCTCAACAATAACTGTCACAATAAAAGTACTGCCACAATAAATCGATTACAATCAAACCAATGAACAACGTAAGATAATCTATAAGAAACAGTAATCCATAAGGAACAGTAACCATTCAACAATATATCCATAACAATAATCCAATGGAGATGCTTATAATCTGTAGTAGGGAATGGCAGCCCCTCTTCGTAATTCGAGGCCCGGCATACCTCTCAGTTAAACTCACATCTTTTGCCATACGTCCGTTCACGGACTAGTTCGTCACAGAAGCATCGGATGGATATTGTGACTGAGCACAATTCCAGCATTTATAAACATAGCATGATCATTTGTGATTCCATAGGAGTATGAAAATGGAATATCATATACACAGTAAAGCATAACAGTAAGCCTTTCAAGGCATGGTTCAATATGATAACAATAGTACAATAGTCAATCAATGTCCACAAGATAGAACAATATCACATTGTGGATAGCAATAACATGAAGTACTTTCAAGAGTACAAGTTTGGCAGTAATGAATAAACTTGGCTTTAGAAACACCACATGGAAGAGAAAGTGATCCACTTACCTCTATCGTGATTCTATCTCAGAAATCCGTGAGTGTACCTTTGCCTTTCGAGTTTCCTATATATCAGTGAATACGTTTCAGAATAAATGCTATTCATCAAATTTTATGCCTTTCTATCATAAGTATTTCAAATACTAATTTAGACTTTACCATTGAGTCCGGAATGCCGAAGAAAGTCGGTTAAGGCTTTCGCGGAATTCCATTTGGACTTTTGTACTAAAAAGGGCAAAATGGTCATTTTGCACTTTTACGGTATTTTATCCTTCCGGGTCTTATCTCATAAAACGGACCCCACCATTGGACTCAGAACGTCCGAGATAATAAGTTTTGACTATTCATTTGTATCGTTTGGACTTCGTTTGACCTATATTTGGAATAGGGGCATTTTTGTAAAAATTAATATTTAATTAATTTTCCTGTTTGGGCCACAGTAACATTTCCTAAAACATTTGGGGTCAAAATGTAAATAATCAAAGTTGGGGTCTGAACCAGTGGGTTCACTGTTTGGAAACCCTAACCGGTCCGGTTCTTCACTGAACCAAACGGTACAGTTCAATTCATAAAACCGGATTACAATAAACCTGGTTTCCTATCCCATCCCTGGTTTGGATAACACCAAACCAATTTCCTATTTATTATCCCTGCAACCAAACAGCCCAAAACCCAATTAAAATCCCAATTTAAACGACACAGTTTCATGCCCCATCTCATATCCGGTCGGGTCCCGACCCGGATCCAACCCGAACCCGGTTCTGTCTTAACCCGATAGCCCCCGAACTTCCGGTCATCTTCCCCGAAGCTCCGGTGAGCCTGCATTAGGTTTCCGTCACCTTCTCCGGTGACGGTGACCTCATCCCGTTCATTTTTAAACTCGTTTTCAATGCAGTTTCATTTCTTTCCCTTCAAGGATCTCAATCCTAGCGTCGGCTTGCCCCAAAACTCTCCCCATCTTCACGAATAGGGATTTATTCAACTCCGGCCGATTCTCCGGCCAAGTTTCATTTTCTATTTCGTAACGTTTTGATCACGGTTTTGGTTCTAGAATTCTTCTAGCATGTTTCTGCACCTGATTAGATCATTTTTAGAAACTTTAAAACAAGTTTTAAACATAAAATTCATGGAACCCGAGATTATTCATCAATCTGCAACTCAGTTTTTCTCTCTCGGTTCTACACCATTTAACCTGATTCTTTTTGCATTTAAAAGCTAATATCATGCTTATTAAGACCCTAGCTTTAAATCAAACATTCATGCTTAAAATCATTAAAAACAGAAACGTGATTACTCACCTGGGTTTTCTTGTTTGATCTCGGTTGTTAGGCCCTTGAACCCCTTTTGCTTCTGTTTCTGATTCCCTGATGATACTCTTCTCACTCTAAGCCTCTTAGTTCCTTCAGTTTGTTTCTATTCCTCTCAACTCACAAGACCCGTATACATATATATATATATAGACAATACACCCACCGCTTCTTTCTCTCTCTACCTTATCACTCTCTCTCTGTCTCTTGCAGTCATTCTTGATTGCAGAGAACCGTCCCCTTAACCCTAGCCACCCACGTACCTCACATATATACATATATATACATTATATTACATATACACACACACCATCACCAAGTCGGTTGGTGTGGTTTCCCAAACACACACACACACAGTGATGCACACACACACACATAGTGATGCACACACTGATATTTGTTTGGAAGCTTCCCTTCCTTTTTCTCTTTATCTTAATTTATATACATAATACATTTACATTATACATATATATACATATAGAATACATACTTTTATACATGTATTTATAACCATATAAATACATATAATTGTATTTTTAGTCACGTATACATACACTAATATTTCGGGAACTATGCATGTGTACGTACGTATGCATGCATGGGTTGCATGCATGCACACTTTTCGAGGTAAGGTTCTGAGTTGCTCGGGTACTACCCGACACTGGCCATACTAAGCAAAACATTTATCTTTTGAAATTAAGTTCAATTCCATAATTTATTGTGACATAGAGTTTAAGACAGCTCAGGTTATGCTATTCAATTGACTTGCCTCGGTAAACGTGTCGTATCCCGGGTCGTGATATCACAAAAAACCTATCTCCAATATGGGTTAGGGATTACATAGGAAAAATAAACTCAAGGAAACATGATAGCCAGTCATGACAACAGTTGCAGTCAACTGTAAAATGCCATAATGGCTAATGAATGATAAGGTATAATAACAATCAATAGAAATAGTGTAGCATGAATATAGAATAGGCCCAATGATCACAATCAACATAAATACTGCCATAATGGAACGATCATAGTCAAGTCCAATAAATAAAGAACAATCAACATAGAACTATTCATGAGGGAAATGAAAACAGCCTATGATCCAATAAACGTCAATGTATCAATCAAACATGAATGATACAATTACTCTATTCAGGGTTTGGCAGACCCTCGGTCTTTTGGGGCCCGGCATACCCCCCATTAACATAAATGCATATAAAATGCCCATTAAACTCACTGTGTAAAAATGCCTTCATTGCCATGTGTCCGTTTGACTCGTAGGTCCCATAAATTGACTCGTAGGTCCCAGTCAATCAGATAGCATTAGATGGGTAATGTGACTGAGCACAAAACCTGGCATTTAACATAAATCAGGATTCTATTGTATTCCATATGAAGTGTACAAAGCATGGAACATATAACATAAGCATACAGTGAATAGACATCAATACAATGAATCAACTCATAAGATATTAACCAATAGGCATCCACCAGGTAGAACAATATCCATGGTGGGAACCATAACAATGAATACATATATGAGTACAAGTTTTTGCAGTAATGGAAAGATCATGACTTGGAAGACCACGTATCAAAAATAGGAATTCACTTACCTTATCAATGCGTCTTAGTATTCCGTGATCTTCCCTTTCCCTTTCGAGTTTCCTATATATCAGTAAACACATTTCAGCTTTAATGTCATTTATCAAATTTACGCCTCGCTACTCTAAATATCTCTTTTCTTAATTTATATTTTTACGACTTCTAATTTGATCTACTTTACCCAAGGGTAAAATGGTCATTTACGTGTCTCTACTTTTTAGGTTATGTTTTCATAATTTGGACTTCACCTGTTGAGTCTAGAAGGTTTTAAATAATAAAAACCCACTATTTACTTAACTCAATCGGAGTCCGTTTGACTCACTTTCGACTTAGGGGCATTTTGGTAATTTTGGCATTTCTACGGGTATTTTATTTTTTAGGACTTCGTCTTGTGAAACGGACCTCACCATTGAATCCAAAAGGTCCAAAATAGTAAGTTTACACTATTCGTTGGACTAATTTTCACGTCGGAATTTAATTCGAATTTAATTAATTTAAACTAATTTATTAAGTTAATTAATTGTAACAAATACATATATTATTTGAGCCCAATTTGATCACATGTGCCATAGTGGCACAGTGGTCTGTTCTTCTCACCCTTCCCCCTTGGTCATAGGCTCAAGTCACAGCCTATACAAATTTTTTTTTTAATTTCCTTTACAATTGTAAGCCAAACAATGGATATCTTTTCCTTCACACCCAAACACCCCCCAAATTCCAATTTAAAATATAACCCATAAAGCAACAATGTTGGGCAGCCCTCTGAATGGGTGGGTCGGGTCGGACCCAACCCGGTTTGGCCCAACTAACCCAAGAAAAACCCAGCAGCGCAACACCTTCCAAGTGCAAAGCCGTTCATCTCTTTCGTCAACGGCAACTCGCCGACAATGGATTTTCTTGCATTTTTCAGTGGGGTTTCGAACCTACAGGTCATGGGTAACTCAAATCTACCCTCGATTTTCCGATCGGAGTGTCGGATCTCCCCCAAAATAGGGAAAACTACTGCTTCACCAGAGCTGTGCGATTTTTCGACCAACCTCTTTTCTCTCCTTTTTCCCACCTTTTTCTCTACCATTTTGGCCCATTTTTTCTCCCATTCAAATCTTGCACTTCCTAAGAATAGTCCCCCATCGTTTAAACCAAGTTAAATGCATCAAAATCTCACAACCCGATTTTTATTCCTTCCTTGTAAATTCCATTTTCTCACTCATTTCTGGATCGTTTCTCTTGATTCAAATTGCAATATAAACCCAATTCCATGCTTAAGAAGATCCTAAAATCAATTTATCATTCATGCTTCTAAAAATTTAAAACAGAAAGCTAAGTTCTCACCTTTTTCCTGTTGCACGCCCCTTGGTGGTTCGACTCCTTTTCCTTTGCTTCCTCTTCCCACCTTCTGCTTCTTCAGTTTCTTTACGCATGCATGGAATGCTGAAATTGTTTATATATATAGACTGCTCTCTTAATTTCCTCTCTCTCTCTCTCTCTCTCTCTCTCTCTCTCTCTCTCTTTTTGGCCTTTCCTCTTCCTACACCTATCACTTCCCCCCCCCCATTTCTCTCCCTTTTAACAGTTACATATTGTAATTGATCTTCACATATTTATATTTATATATATATATACCTATATATAGACAAAAATATATACATGTATATATATTTCAATATTCCCCTTTTTATTTCTCCCCAATTCTTATTTTATTTTATCTTTTATCTATTTTTTTATTATTTTATTTTTTTTCTTTTATCGCTATTCGTTTTGCCCTGGCATCTTTCATATATTCAAAGCTATTGTAAATCCAAATCGTTTATTTCATCATCGTAGCATTAGGCCTTATTGGCTCGGTTATAATTGGGTCAGGGTATTACAAAAAAGGTTCCACATCACATCCAACCAAGATCCTTGTGCAAAAGATCCATTGCATTCACGCTCTCAGCTATTCTGTGTGGACTTTTTTACCTCTATGCTAATTCAATTACTTGAAATATGTTAAATAAATCCTCATGAGTAATTCTTGCATCTTGACACAGGTTTTGTAAAGACATAGTTTTGCACAAAATACCATGAGTACCAAGTTTCTTCAAACAGATAACATATACACAAGAATATCTTAAAACATGCTTTCAAAATGGATCATGTATAAAGCATACTGAAGGTTCAAATAGATATAATAGATGCATTTATTAAACACGTCATTTTCAATAACACAATTTGAATATCAAAGCACAAAGAAAACGATGAAAAATTATTCACAAAACATATAATAGAACATGTATTTATTAAAACATGGTTCAAATAATTAATTGCGAAATAAATAACAGAATAAAGAATAACAAATGCATACGAGAGGGTACTTCTGAAATCTGATTTCGAATAGGGGATAACATGAGACAGATGATAGACACATATTACACACATCGAAGAATCACATATTGAGTTGGAGCACTACGTGGGTAAGTCTCATCAAGAGTCAGAGTGCCGCGTAGGTAAGTCTCAAACATGAATTCCACAACAAGTCAGAGCGCCATGTGGGTAAGTCTCATCAAGAGTCAGAGCGCAGTATGGGTAAACCTTGTGTAGACACAAGAATCGAGTTAGAGCGCCATATGGGCAAGTCTCATCAAGATTCGAAGTGCCACATGGGTAGGCCTCGGATAGACACAAAAATTGACTCAGAGTTCCATATGGGTAAGTCTCATCAAGAGTCGGAGCGCCACATAGGTAAGCCTCGGACAAACACTAGAGCCGAATTACACATTGAATCAGAGCACCATGTGGGTAGGTCTCATTACAAGAGTCAGAGCGCCACATGGGTAGGTCTCACATAGACACATGATTGGATCAAAAACAAGTATGATTCAAGTTGAATAGTCAAAACTAGTGCATGCAAAATCATTTTTCTTATTGAAGGGGTGCCATGGTTTACAGACATTTTTCAAATCAGTACACATGAATGTCATTTCAAAATATGGTCATGAAGATCGTAGTTCACAGATATTTCATAAAATGCAAATAGATATTTGATCAGATATAGAAATTCACTGATTCGGAGTACAAGATTTCTCATAAAATAGATCAAGTATTTTTCAAACAGGAGATAAATAGTTACTCACAAAATAAGTTTAGTATTTTGAACAGGAGATAAAACAACACTGATCTAGGGTATGGGATTACTCACTTCAAATTTTCAGTATTTTTCCTTAATATCCTTTCCCTTGTCTTTAGTTTCTAGATCCATAAGTCAAATGCACATAACTTTGTATTAGAACATAACTGATTCATTACTATCGACCACTTATTATTTTTTGTGACTAACGTGTCCTTAACGAATTTTATTCGTTGGTCTAGTAGCCTTAGAATTTAAGTTAGGTCCCGCACTTTTCTTTTCTAAATCATTTTATAGCTAAATTAATGCTCGGGACGTAATGGGTATTACTTTATTTATAGTTTCATATTTTTCAAAATTTATTTGGGCTTAACGGACCTCACCATTGAGTCCGAAACGTCCAAAATAGGCAAGATAGACTACATTTTATATTTAATTGGCTTCGGGTAGCATTAAGGGTAAAATTATAATTTTTACATTTTACGTGTCTTAATTTTTGAGATTTCATCTTGAAAAATAGACCTCGCCATTGGGTCCAGAATGTCAGAAAAGGTCAGGTTACACTACCCTTTTATTTTATTTGGGCAACGGAAGCATTTTATTATAATTAAATTAATTTAACTTAATTAAATTATTTAATTAATATTATATATATATATATATTTTGTTAATAATGTTCACATGTATGAAGCTGGCACAGTGGCCACGTGTTTGGGGTTAAGTTTCTCATACGCGCAAGGTCAGAGGTTTGAAACTAGGGGGCTACGGCTCTCCTTATATTTTATGACTTTCAAGTTGCCAAACAGCGGATAAGAGACTAAATAGGGATAAGATATCCTAGGTTCGAATGGGTATATTAAATCAAGGCCTTGTCCTTGTTGCCAAACACTCCAATTCCCATTTAATTAAAACCCCAAAACTACGTAGTTTCAATTACCCATTTTTATGCTTGGGTGGGTTCTGACCCGAACCCGAAACCTAACCCGACACTGTTCTTCTTCCCCACCTTTCCGGTGAGGGTTCCTGTCGCCTTCTCCGACACCCACGACCGTCGTCAATCACTTTCCGATGTAAAATCAACGGGGCTCAAATCTAATTTCAGTGGGGATTTCATATCCAACCTTACATTTGGGTTATACAATAGTTAGGTCATCGAAATAGGAGATCACAATCGGGCTTCGGCAAAGGCCTGACTTTCTGGTGAGATGCATTTTTCCTATTTCGCCAAGTTCTAGCCACTATTTTGATTTGCTAGTTCTTCCTATGGATTTTTGGAAGTGTGGGGAATATTTTTCCATTCCTAAAACACCACAAAATGATCAAAACTTGAATCATTCACTTTATCCAACTGTACCTGCAACTCAATATATCTCCATGGTCTCTTGGCCATTTTTTATGATTTAAATTTCCATGCACTCCAATTTTGATGCTCTTTCGAGCCATGTAATCGATTTTAAGTTCTGTTCAAGTTTCCTTCATGACCCAAAATGTTTTTGGTTCAGCCATGGTGATTTCTTATGGTTCTCAAGCCTAAATTGCGCATTTTCTTTCAATTTTATGTGCATGCACGCTATTAAAACATCAAAATAGAAGCTGAATGTAGAAGAGTTGTAGAGAGAAAAATTACCTTCCTCTCTTGATTCTCTCTCTTTGATCTTTCTTCCCTCTCAACAGCTTCTCCCTTTTTTTTGTTTTGGTTCTGGTTCTTCATTCTTTCTTCTTCTTCTTCTTCTTCGTTTTTCTTCTCTACAATTCTCTCTCTTCCTCTCTCTAGCTTCCCCCCCTAGCCGAACACACACACACACGTACACACTTCTATTTTTTTTAACACTCACACAATATATATAACACTCAAACCTAAGACCATCTAGTGGTTTTGTGAAAATATTCGCAAGTTGAAGGTCAGATAGGACATAATTTGAAGATATGACATTATCTTCAATGTAACACCCCGAACCGGTATAATTAATGACTAGAACCGAATTACTGGACGATAAAGGGAATTAATCATAATCCCGACGGTCATGATAGACCGATTAAAATAATCATGTCTAGCAGAAAAGGGTATAATACCCGAACCCAATTACTGATTAATTCGGTGAAATAACACCGTTTTAACACTAACGGAACCCGAATTAGCTAACCGAAAAAATCCCAAATGATTAATAAATGACACGGAACCTCTGACACTGAAGATAACTGAAATATGAAACTCCCAGAACAAACCGCGTTGAAAAAGGAGTTACGGAATGAAAGTTATGAATGAAACATTGAAACTGAATTAATGCGCAGCCAAACAGGGCCTTAGCCCCAAAAATGTGAAAAATGGCCAAATTGGTGGTCAAAGGGAATTGAACCCTTGACCTTTAAGTGGAAAGAAATTTTACCCAAAAACTTACCAATTGGGCTACCCACACCTTTGTGCATATACTTGCAACTTATTTGTATGTAACACTGAGTTATCCTAATCTGCCACCTAGACTGACCAATGGCAATCCATGCAAACCCCTCATGATTACCTGAGTTAGCCCCATCATTTCTCTGCCCTATACTGAACCCTATAACATATACATATACGGATATGTATAAGTGCATACACTAGACCTAATATAGAAAGGAATTATGTGTCTCTTGGTAAAAAAGGAAGGGTCTTGTGTGTAAATGAAAATAGAGAAACTGAGAATACAGATCTGGATATGTGAGACTGATCTGTTAAAGACTTAGAGAACTGTTGGGGGGAGGTCTTCCAAGGTGTGTATAGTGCAAGTGCATGTGTGTATACATGGTGAGTGTTTGTGTCCCATGGTGCTGCCGTATGAAGGAAGAACAGAACTGAAGTGCACGACTAGGATTGAGGCACACCTGAGGTGCCAAAGGACTGAACTGAACCATGGACGGCAAGGGAAGCCCACTGTTTTAAAGGTAAACACCAAAATTTCCCAAATTTTCTGTCCTGAATTGTTGGTGCTGTTTCTGATGGTTTTAATTCATATGAACTGTATAAATGAGTTCCTGTGAGGCCTTAGAACTGTTCTAAATAAATTGGGAGGGTCGAAGAGGGTAGAAACACCCAAAACCCGTGAACAGCCACCATGGATGACCTCAAATGTGCAAGTCTTAAACAATTGTCATAAAATAGACTTCTGACCCTTCGGACATAATCTAGACACCAAGGGGATTTATTTGCATGTTGGATGGACCAAAATGGTCCAAAAACGAATGAGGAAGAGGCAGTTGCAGGTTCGGTTGGCCGAAATGATAATCCCCCCAACCCAACTGATTGTGTAATACCCCAATTTCGTAACTGACATGTTTTGTATATGAGAAAACTGTTTTGGGAATGAAATGTCAGGTTTAGCTAATTTAATGCCTATTTTTAATAGTGATAAAACTCGAATTAGCTAATTATAGGAAACTCGAGAAAATAAAAACTGACATTGGACCTTGGTCAATGGAAGATATTCTGAGTAGGAAGTGACAGAAAGAAACTGCACTGAAAAAGGAGTTACAGATTGGGAGTTAAGGCCAAAACAGTGAAAATGAAATTTAACGACAACCAAACAGGGCCTTAACCAGAAAATAAGAGAAAATGGTCACTTGGGAGGCCAAGGGGAATTGAACCCTTGACCTACCAAGGTAAGCAACTTTGTCTCAAAAAGTTACCAACTAGGCTATTGGTTACTTTGTGCATAAATACAGCAATATATGTATATAACCTATAATCTGCTCAAGCCACCACCCAAATTGGCCAATGGCCTTGCATGCATTCCCTTCATCATAGCCCTCCATCACCTCCATCAAGTCAGCAGTCACAAACCCCACTAAGGGTAGAGATACACTCATATGTGTATAGCCTTATATGTACATATATATATATATACATAACTTGCATCAGATTCTCTCCTTAGAGAATTCTGAAATTCTAAAAGACTGAGTCATGCGTGAAGGATAGAGAGAGAGTGAGGGTGAAGTGTGGAGAGAGAGAGAGAAGGGAGATTGTGCATGCAAGTGAGAGAGGAAATTGGCAATTGAAGTAAAGGCTTGAGGATTGCATGCATGACCTGAGGAACTTGAAGAAGCACTGTGAGAAATTCTGAGTCAAGCCATAGGAGAAGAGAGTCTCTGTTGAAGGTAAACTCCAAACTTACCTCATTCTTTCATTTTAAATTTTGAATTATTTTGATGAGTTGCTACGGGTATAGACTACATGCATGCCTCATTATTGACTCTAGGAACTGTTTTGAGTGTATAGCATGGCTTAGAGGTCTCGGATAGGTCAAAGACCATGAAACCCGAGACCAACCTCCATTGATGAACCTTGGAAAACCCAGGTCTGAATCGACCATAACAGTTCAAAGTTTTGAATGTTAAGACCTGAAATAGACCCCAAGAGGATCTCAAATATGTACCTACGCGACCTCGAGACTCACTGTAGCCCCACGAAATTGGAGATGAACCTACGGGTTTAAAATCCAATCCGTTAAAACTCGAGACTAAACTGAAATATATAAATAGGGTCTTGATCCTTAGGGTTTGTAGGTCACGTAGCTTCAAACCACACACAAAATGGTTGAGAAATGAGGATGCTAGATCGAGTTGCAGGTCACGGTTATCCTCTTGAAAACAGAACTTGTTAAGTTGATTCGATGCCCAAAACCGATGCCAAAGTGTTGGTGTGACCCTCAGGAGTCGATACCACCCGAAAACAGCAAGAAAGCGTACCCTAAAACTCACGAAATAGAAGCTAAAAATCTGCAGAAAATAGGGCAACACCGAGTCAGTTTGTGGAGAAGACGGAGTTGACTCGGCCGAGTCGACCGAGTCGATCGAGTCGAGATGGGTTGGGCCGAGCCAACTCGGACACGTGTCTGTCCCAGGGACTGCCACTGCATTAATAAAGCTACGTCATTTTGAATAAACAGTTTTTTAAATTATTTGAGGGCTGACGTCATCGTGACGTCAGCAATGTAACAGGACCGGTCAGAACCGGACTGAACCGAACCGGTTCAGTTGTAAAGAGACTGAACCCTTTGGTTCAGTTTTGAACTTTTAAATAATTGCAAACTGACCCTCCACTGTTTGACAGAATTATACTAAGGCCCAGATTTTTAAAATCTTTTGCAATTATACCCCTGAAAAATTTAATTAAAATAATAAAATAATTATTTAATTATTTTATTAAAAGGGAATAATTACCATAATGCCCCTAGGACCTTAAACAAGTCAAACCAAGTCCGAATTTAATGATTGAATAGTGTAATCTTACTATTTCGGGCATTCCGGACTCAATGGTGGAGTCCGATTTGTGAAACCAAGTCCCGAAAAATACAGACATGTAAAGGGTAAATGACCATACTGCCCCTAATGACACATAGGGCCAAATTTCACTGAAAGATAGTCCATTTTAACTATGTTGGACATTCCGGACTCAATGGTGAGGTCCGTGACTGCAAATAAAGTACCGAAAAATACAACATATGAAAATGACCAAAATACCCCTGACATACCCGAACCTAGATTTAAAAGCCGAGAGGGTCTAAATTGACTTTCTTCGACCTTCCGAACTCAATGGTTAGGTCCATATTATGAAAATCAGAACCGATAAATGTGTGAAGATACTGAAACCCTAAGCCAAATGCTTAAGAGGTAAAACCTATGAACTAGCCACTATAAGTTAGTTCCATGAAACCCATCATAGGGTAGACTTACTCAGTCTAAGGTCATGAGTTGATAAATCTTTATAAATTGTTTTAGGCTTAAGGAGAAAAGAGGAAGGCTCCGTTCATAGCTTCAAACTTAAATATTGAAGGTGAGTAACTTCTGACACTGTTTAAGTTACTGCTCCTTGATCTGCTAAATTGTTTCGAATACCATATGTTTTAAATGCAATTGTTTTAAATGTATGCTTTTATCACCGATGACATGGTTTTTAGTTTCTCAAATGATTAACTATACTTCTGATTGATATGCTAGCACTCTGAACCGTTTATCTGTTTTGATCTATTGAATTTGACTTGGATTTATTGAACTATTAATTCCAAACTGATTTAATTACCATGTGATTTAAGCAAAGATTGAATTCGAAACTCTTGCCTGGATATCTGTGTTACTCACTGGGCTTTTTAAAGCTCATTCCATTATTTTAATAATTTCAGGGGAACCCTCAGATGGACAGGTTTAGCAGGTCCAGAACTTAGGGGGAAAATGTTGAAGACCCCAGATAGAATGATAACCCATTTTTGAGAATCTATATCATTTTTGTACTTTTTGTGTAACTGAACAGATTATGACCTATTGTAGTGAAACTGTTTTGTAATCTTGATTAAGATAGGTCTGACTATGATATATCCTGAATGCTCTACCAAGTATATATGTATGCATTCTCATGTGAAAATTCCGCTGCTTAAACTATATATGTTGAATGCACTATGCTTGGGATTTAGATCGGAATGGCCTTTGGTTAGGATTACCGTCGGGGTTTTGTTTTCAAAAAAAAAAAAAAAACTGATAAAACCTGATGGGTGCCTAACTGGCCTTTGCCACGTACCCCAAATCCGCACAAGGTGGGTCTGGGGGATGTGACAAAAGAGTGGTATCAGAGCTACAGGTTTGAAAGTCAGTATAGACCAGAACCTTAGGATTAGTTTAACACTGAATCCTTAGAAAGCAAATACTTAAGTCATAGAAATTCTGAATCGATGAACAACCTGAATGACATTCTTACTATGACACATTGAATGAGGATACTTAGAATACTTTTATCTTGCTTCAGATGCCACCTCGAACTAGGAATAGCAATAGGGGACCGCAGGCCCCAACGGAGAGCGTAGCCCTACGGGAAATGAGGGCCACATTAGCTCAATTCGGCCAGGCCATTGAGGGACTATCAAGGACTTTACAGCAACACCAGGCCGGACCAGCAAATAACCCGGTAGAGCCTCCGGTAGTTCCGCCCCCGCCTGCCCCAGCGCAACCGTTGGAAACCGGCATTCGTAATGACTTGTTAGATCGCTTCCATAAGCTCAAACCCCCGACTTTCGATGCTGTTACCGACCCCGAGAAAGCTGAGCTGTGGGTCATGTCAATGGAAAAGACCTTTAAGCTCTTGATTTGTTCGGAAGCCGAGAAAGTGATGTTAGCCACTTACATGTTACAGGGAGAAGCTTACAAGTGGTGGCTCGAGATGCAAGTACAGAACCCCACTATTACCTGGGCCGATTTTATTGAAAAGTTTTATGGCATGTTCTTTCCCCCTACAATCCGGGAGAGAAAAATTCAGGAGTTCGCCACCCTAAAACAAGGGGACATGACCGTAATTCAATATGCAGCCAAGTTCTCTGCGTTGTCCAGATTTGCTTCCTTTTTGGTGAGGGAAGAGCATAATAGGGCAAGGAAATTCCTCGCAGGTCTTCGGATCGGAATACGGACTAAAGTCTCGGCCTTTGAACTACACACCTATTCCGATGTCCTTAACAAAGCCCTAGTTATTGAAAAGGACATGGAAGAGTTCAACCAACTGAAGGACCAGGAAAGAAAGAAAAAGGGCAAAAACTTTAAGAAGGAGCAGCCGAGCAAGAAGCAAAGGACTGAGGGCCCAAGTAAGAGCAACAAGGGTCAGAAGAAAACTGAGGAAGTGTCCAGATGCCCTCACTGCCAGAACCTACACCCTGGAGAATGTCGTCGACTGACTGGTGCATGCTACCGATGTGGAGATAAGGGGCACCAAGTCAAAGATTGCCCGCAACATCCACCAATCCCGAGAACACCTGCCTCAACTACCGGCACCGCAGAACGGAAGCCTATTCCAGTACCTCTTGCCAAGACAAAGGATAAAGGCAAGGAGCCACAGGGCCGCCCGGGAAGAGTCTTTGCACTGCTACCAGGAGACACCTCTGCTGCAAATGCTGTAGTAGCAGGTATACTCCCGATTTTCGAATTTCTGCATATGTGTTGATTGACCCTGGATCCACGCATTCTTTTGTGTCTCCATCTTTTGTTGATAAACTGCATAAGATACCTGAACCTATGGATGAACTGTTATCGGTACAAATTCCTTCTGGGATGTCAATGATTGGGTCCATGATTCTTAGGGACTGTAGAGTAATGATTGGAGACCAGGAGTTGTTAGTCAATCTAATACCCTTAGCAATAAAGGGATTTGATGTGATATTGGGCATGGATTGGTTGTCACACAATCATGCCACCATCGATTGTTTTGAGAAAAGTGTATTGTTTCAGCCCCGGGACAGCCCGAGTTTATGTTTAGGGGAAAGGGGATTACCCCACCACCCTACCTAATCTCTGCCATTCAGGCAGGGAAGTTATTGAAGAAAGGGTGTCGTGGTTATTTATGTAGTGTCTTGGATACCCAAGCCCAGAATCCCCCACTGCCTGAAGTGCCAGTTGTGTGTGAATTTCCCGACGTGTTTCCAGATGAACTACCGCAAGGAACAGTTGATCGAGAGATCGAGTTTTCCATTGATCTTATCCCTGGAACTCAACCTATATCCAAAACTCCCTACCGAATGGCCCCATCAGAGTTAAGGGAGTTGAAAGCCCAATTAGAGGAATTGTTGGAGAAAGGGTTTATCCGACCCAGTGTATCTCCTTGGGGAGCACCCGTGTTGTTCGTGAAGAAGAAGGACGGCTCCCTAAGACTGTGCATTGATTACCGTGAGCTAAATAAAGTGACGGTAAAGAATAAGTACCCTCTTCCGCGTATCGATGAATTGTTTGACCAGTTACAAGGGGCGAGTGTATTTTCTAAAATTGATTTGAGATCGGGGTACCATCAACTCAAAGTCAAGGACACTGATGTACCAAAGACGGCCTTCCGGACCCGATACGGCCACTATGAGTTCCTGGTCATGCCTTTTGGCGTGACTAACGCCCCTGCCGCGTTCATGGATTTAATGAACCGGGTTTTTAAACCGTATTTGGATAACTTCATCATTGTATTTATCGATGATATACTAGTATACTCGCGCAACGAGGAGGAACATGAAAGACATCTGGGAATAGCACTACAAACCCTGAGAGAGCACAGACTGTATGCAAAATTCAGCAAGTGTGAATTTTGGTTGTCCAGCATTACCTTCTTGGGCCATGTGATTTCCAAAGAAGGCATCGCTGTTGATCCACAGAAGGTGGAAGCTATATTGGATTGGCCCCAGCCGACCACTGTGACAGAAGTCAGAAGTTTTCTTGGACTGGCTGGATACTACAGGCGTTTTGTGAAAGATTTTGCAAAGTTGGCCAAACCGCTCACACATTTGACCAAGAGTAATGTACCATTCATTTGGGCAGATGAGCAAGAAAAGAGTTTCCAGCTGCTAAAAGAGAAGCTAACTACAGCGCCAGTATTGACTATTCCCTCCAGAGAAGGGAAGTTTGTCATTTACTGTGACGCCTCTTATAAGGGACTGGGTTGTGTCCTTATGCAGAATGATAGAGTCATCGCCTATGCTTCCCGACAGCTCCGACCTCATGAGCAAAACTATCCTACCCATGATCTAGAATTAGCTGCAGTGGTGTTTGCCCTAAAAATCTGGCGCCACTACCTATATGGGGAGGTGTGTGAGATTTTTACTGATCATAAGAGTTTGAAATATTTCTTCACACAGAAGGAATTAAACATGAGGCAGCGAAGATGGCTAGAACTAATTAAGGATTATGATGTGGCTATTCAGTACCATCCGGGTAAGGCAAATGTGGTGGCCGATGCCTTGAGTCGACGATCTGGAAGCCTTGCCTACATGATTACCTCTCAGGAAGAGTTAATTCGAGATCTGGATGAAATGGGTATCGAGGTAGTTCCACCAGGTAGCACGGCTTGCCTGGCCAATTTGACTGTTGGATCTACATTGGTGGAGCGAATTAAAGAGGGACAGACTCAAGATGAGGAGTTGGTTAGAATCTGTGATGAAGTAAAGGCAACGGGGAAAGCTGATTTTGGAATTCAGGACGGAATTCTACGGTATCGAGGTAGGTTGTGTGTGCCCAAGATACCCGAGTTAAGAAAGGAAATCCTGGAAGAAGCCCATGCCTCGAGATTCACAATACACCCTGGGATTACGAAGATGTATCATGACCTCAGGGAGTTATACTGGTGGACCAGATTGAAGAAGGACGTAGCAAATTTTATTGCTCACTGCACACGATGCCAACAGGTGAAAGTTGAGCATCAACGTCCTAGCGGACTTCTGCAACCACTCCCTATTCCGGAATGGAAGTGGGATCATATTACCATGGATTTTGTGTCCGGTTTTCCCAAGTCACCGAAAGGCTCTGATGCTGTCTGGGTCATAGTGGACAGATTGACCAAGTCTGCTCACTTTCTACCTGTCAGGACCACTTATAGCTTAGAGAAGTTTGCCGCATTGTACATTCAGGAAATTGTACGCTTACATGGTACACCATTGTCCATTGTATCTGATCGGGATCCCCGATTTGTGTCTCGATTTTGGAAAAGTCTACAGGAGGCACTCGGCACGGAACTCAAGTTCAGTACAGCATATCACCCACAGACTGACGGACAATCTGAAAGAGTGATACAGATATTAGAGGATATGCTGCGACTGTGTGCACTGGACTTCAAAGGAAACTGGGCAGAGCATCTGCCACTTGTCGAGTTTGCCTATAATAACAGTTACCAAGCCAGCATTAAAATGGCACCATATGAGGCACTATACGGGAGGAGGTGCCGATGTCCACTTTGCTGGATTGAAACCGGTGAACAGAAGCTGCTTGGGCCAGATTTAGTCCAAGCCACTACGGAACAAATTCAGAGAATCCGGAACAGACTGCAAACGGCCCAGAGCCGGTACAAAAGCTATGCTGATAATCGGAGGAAGGATCTTGAATTCCAAGTAGGCGATCTTGTGTTTCTTAAAGTGTCGCCACTAAAGGGAGTACTTCGATTCGGCAAGAAAGGCAAGTTAAGTCCTCGTTACATTGGTCCTTTTGAGATATTAAAGAGAATTGGCCCGGTTGCATATAGTCTGGCATTACCGCCTGAGTTGGACAAGGTACACCGTGTATTTCACGTATCCATGTTACGGAAGTGTATACAAGAACCGGGGCAAGTCATTGAGTATGAGCCACTCAAGTTGAGAGAAGACTTAACGTATGAAGAACGACCAGTCCAGATTCTTGATCGAAAAGAAAAGACCTTGCGTAACAAGGCAATTCCGTTAGTCAAAGTCTTGTGGAGAAATCACACTAGTGAAGAAGCAACCTGGGAACTTGAAGCTGAAATGCATGAAAAATATCCCGAGTTGTTTACTTGATATTGTAGACTGAGTTTTGGGGACAAAACTCTTCTGAAGGGGGGGAGGATGTAATACCCCAATTTCGTAACTGACATGTTTTGTATATGAGAAAACTGTTTTGGGAATGAAATGTCAGGTTTAGCTAATTTAATGCCTATTTTTAATAGTGATAAAACTCGAATTAGCTAATTATGGGAAACTCGAGAAAATAAAAACTGACATTGGACCTTGGTCAATGGAAGATATTCTGAGTAGGAAGTGACAGAAAGAAACTGCACTGAAAAAGGAGTTACAGATTGGGAGTTAAGGCCAAAACAGTGAAAATGGAATTTAACGACAACCAAACAGGGCCTTAACCAGAAAATAAGAGAAAATGGTCACTTGGGAGGCCAAGGGGAATTGAACCCTTGACCTACCAAGGTAAGCAACTTTGTCTCAAAAAGTTACCAACTAGGCTGTTGGTTACTTTGTGCATAAATACAGCAATATATGTATATAACCTATAATCTGCTCAAGCCACCACCCAAATTGGCCAATGGCCTTGCATGCATTCCCTTCATCATAGCCCTCCATCACCTCCATCAAGTCAGCAGTCACAAACCCCACTAAGGGTAGAGATACACTCATATGTGTATAGCCCTATATGTACATATATATATATATACATAACTTGCATCAGATTCTCTCCTTAGAGAATTCTGAAATTCTAAAAAACTGAGTCATGCGTGAAGGATAGAGAGAGAGTGAGGGTGAAGTGTTCAAAGTTTTGAATGTTAAGACCTGAAATAGACCCCAAGAGGATCTCAAATATGTACCTACGCGACCTCGAGACTCACTGTAGCCCCACGAAATTGGAGATGAACCTACGGGTTTAAAATCCAATCCGTTAAAACTCGAGACTAAACTGAAATATATAAATAGGGTCTTGATCCTTAGGGTTTGTAGGTCACGTAGCTTCAAACCACACACAAAATGGTTGAGAAATGAGGATGCTAGATCGAGTTGCAGGTCACGGTTATCCTCTTGAAAACAGAACTTGTTAAGTTGATTCGATGCCCAAAACCGATGCCAAAGTGTTGGTGTGACCCTCAGGAGTCGATACCACCCGAAAACAGCAAGAAACCGTACCCTAAAACTCACGAAATAGAAGCTAAAAATCTGCAGAAAATAGGGCAACACCGAGTCAGTTTGTGGAGAAGACGGAGTTGACTCGGCCGAGTCGACCGAGTCGATCGAGTCGAGATGGGTTGGGCCGAGCCAACTCGGACACGTGTCTGTCCCAGGGACTGCCACTGCATTAATAAAGCTACGTCGTTTTGAATAAACAATTTTTTAAATTATTTGAGGGCTGACGTCATCATGACGTCAGCAATGTAACAGGACCGGTCAGAACCGGACTGAACCGAACCGGTTCAGTTGTAAAGAGACTGAACCCTTTGGTTCAGTTTTGAACTTTTAAATAATTGCAAACTGACCCTCCACTGTTTGACAGAATTATACTAAGGCCCAGATTTTTAAAATCTTTTGCAATTATACCCCTGAAAAATTTAATTAAAATAATAAAATAATTATTTAATTATTTTATTAAAAGGGAATAATTACCATAATGCCCCTGGACCTTAAACAAGTCAAACCAAGTCCGAATTTAATGATTGAATAGTGTAATCTTACTATTTCGGGCATTCCGGACTCAATGGTGGAGTCCGATTTGTGAAACCAAGTCCCGAAAAAATACAGACATGTAAAGGGTAAATGACCATACTGCCCCTAATGACACATAGGGCCAAATTTCACTGAAAGATAGTCCATTTTAACTATGTTGGACATTCCAGACTCAATGGTGAGGATCCGTGACTGCAAATAAAGTACCGAAAAATACAACATATGAAAATGACCAAAATACCCCTGACATACCTGAACCTAGATTTAAAAGCCGAGAGGGTCTAAATTGACTTTCTTCGACCTTCCGAACTCAATGGTTAGGTCCATATTATGAAAATCAGAACCGATAAATGTGTGAAGATACTGAAACCCTAAGCCAAATGCTTAAGAGGTAAAACCTATGAACTAGCCACTATAAGTTAGTTCCATGAAACCCATCATAGGGTAGACTTACTCAGTCTAAGGTCATGAGTTGATAAATCTTTATAAATTGTTTTAGGCTTAAGGAGAAAAGAGGAGGGCTCCGTTCATAGCTTCAAACTTAAATATTGAAGGTGAGTAACTTCTGACACTGTTTAAGTTACTGCTCCTTGATCTGCTAAATTGTTTCGAATACCATATGTTTTAAATGCAATTGTTTTAAATGTATGCTTTTATCACCGATGACATGGTTTTTAGTTTCTCAAATGATTAACTATACTTCTGATTGATATGCTAGCACTCTGAACCGTTTATCTGTTTTGATCTATTGAATTTGACTTGGATTTATTGAACTATTAATTCCAAACTGATTTAATTACCATGTGATTTAAGCAAAGATTGAATTCGAAACTCTTGCCTGGATATCTGTGTTACTCACTGGGCTTTTTAAAGCTCATTCCATTATTTTAATAATTTCAGGGGAACCCTCAGATGGACAGGTTTAGCAGGTCCAGAACTTAGGGGGAAAATGTTGAAGACCCCAGATAGAATGATAACCCATTTTTGAGAATCTATATCATTTTTGTACTTTTTGTGTAACTGAACAGATTATGACCTATTGTAGTGAAACTGTTTTGTAATCTTGATTAAGATAGGTCTGACTATGATATATCCTGAATGCTCTACCAAGTATATATGTATGCATTCTCATGTGAAAATTCCGCTGCTTAAACTATATATGTTGAATGCACTATGCTTGGGATTTAGATCGGAATGGCCTTTGGTTAGGATTACCGTCGGGGTTTTGTTTTCAAAAAAAAAAAAAAAACTGATAAAACCCGATAGGGTGCCTAACTGGCCTTTGCCACGTACCCCAAATCCGCACAGGGTGGGTCTGGGGGATGTGACAGATTGCGTGAGTTTTAAATGCACTAAATACTCCCTAAGGGTCCTAGGTGGTCTCTATGATCCGAATGAGGGGTCGAAACTGGTTGAAATGGTGAAAAAATGGAATTGGAAGCGTCGCCGGAAAACCGGCCATCACCGGAGCCGCGACCTGTAACCCACTGTTCGACGGCTAAAACTTGGCCTAGGACGGAAACCGACACCGGGGATGGAAAGATCACGGAAATCCCTTTCAAACCCCGTTGGACCGAACCCACGAAGTCACCGGAATTGTCCACCAGCGCTAGAGAAGACCCCTGCAGGTCACCGGAGAAGACAGAGACCATTTGGTCTCGGGTGGGTCCTGGATCGGACTCGGGTCAGGACCCAACCCGTTGCAAAACAGGATAAGTGGCACGTCGCCGTTTTGAAGGTTACTGTTTTGTTTTAAATTGAATTCATCTTGTTTGGTTACAGTGATAATAAATTAAAATTGGGGAATTGGGTTAAGCTATCCGAGGATAAGGGCCAATTGAGGTTAAATGGGATATGATATCCCGGTTTTCCTAAAGACAGTGAACCGGTTAGTTTCTTGAATTTTGGACCGGTTCAGCCAGTTGACCCCTGAACCGTTTGGTTTGAACCTTAATTTACTGAATTTACGTTTTGACCCCTAAAGATTTATGAAATTACGGATTTGTCCCCACTGTTTAACAGAATCCTACTGTGGCCCAGATTTTTGAGAAATTATTCATTTAAGCCCCTGAATAAATTAATTAAATAATAAATTAATTATTTACTTATTTTATTTAATAGGTAAAATTATGATTTTACCCCTGGACATTAATTATGTCAAACGGACTCCAAATAAATTAAATAAATTGTGTATTTTCACTATTTCAAGCATTCTGGACTCAATGGTGCAGTCCAAATTGGGAAATTATGTACCGAAAACTACAGACCTGTAAGTGACAATAATGTACTACCCCTGAAGGTACCCAGGCCCAAATAAAAATAAAAGACAGTCTATTTTGACTATGTCAGGCATTCTGAACTCAACGGTGAGGTCAGTTTAATGAACTGAAACTCCGAAAAATGCAGACACATAAATTATAAAATGACTGAACTGGCCCCTAGTGATACCCAGGGCCAATTAAACATAGAAGATAGTCCAAGTTGACTATGTCGGACACTCTGAACCCAATGGTAAGGTCCATCTTATGAACTGAGGTGCCGAAAAATATGATGCATGAAATTACCAAAATACCCCTAATACTGTACGAAGCCCAAATGAAGTCCGATTGGGACGAAATTGATACCGATAGAAGCCCAGATACTGGTGAAACTGTAAACATGATTAAATGATGATTCGGAGTCAGAATCTTATCAAACGTAAAATGACCAAAATACCCCTGAGCACAGTAAGTGCAAAGTAGAGGTCAAATAAAGGTCAAACTGATCTGATAAATTATCATAGGGATAATTATGAATACTGAAGGGTTAAATAAGACTCCGAGACAGTCAATGCGTAAAATGAGAAATGATCGATGTGTCTCGATGATCAAAAGCAGACACCAAACGAAGTCCAAAGGACTTAAGAATTTACATATGAGATATATAGGACATTCTGAGGACCACGACAAGGTCCGGGGTAAGAATGAAAATTACCATTTTGCCCCTATGGTTAAAATAAGAACCTAACTGATACCGATTGGAGTCTAAAAGACGTAGAACTTTATATTTAAGATATAAAGACTATTCTGAGGGCCTTGACAGGGTCCGGGGCGAGAGTGATAAAACGACCGTTTTGCCCCTAAGGCTGGATAAGTAATTGACTGATAACGATTGAAGTCTAAATGACTTGGGTTATAATCCTGAAGATTGCTAAGCCTAAATTAAGAATAAAATAGCCCCGGATGAAACCCGATGAGAGGGCGATAGGCTACTAGGCTATCTTAGGTAATCCGATAGACACCTAAGATGACGAATAAGACCTGAATGGATGAATTCTAATCTGTCTGTGATTGATGATGATTATTCAGGACATACATGGAGATGCCTGACATACTTGGAGGTTATCGGATTGTTTGTGCAAGGAGATAACCGTAACAGTTTGTGAGTAACTTGGAACTTCTGAATTGGTGTATAAGTACACCGTCTAGTTACTGTATTTTCATTCACTGTACTGTTTTATTTGCCATACTGTTTAAATGCATGTTTTTAAATGCATACTCTTTTATAATGTATTACACGTGACATGATTTTGTACTGTCATGCTCTCCTGTTCAGTTCGGGTCTGTCCTGTTCTGTTGTATGGTCTGTCCTGGTTTTGTTCTGTACTGTTGCGTCTTGTGAGTAACCTTGACTCCTGAATTGGTGTATAAGTACACTGTCTAGTTACTGTATTTTAAAATACTGTACTGTACTGTTTTATCTGATACACTGATTTCATGCTCTTACCCAAATGCATGATCTTTACTCTGTCTGGCTTCTTTGTTCTGTACTGAAATCGCTGTTTTTAACTGGTTCTGAAAGAACAACTGACTCTTGGTACCATTTCAGTCTTGAGCGCTATATGAGCATACCGCACTGTTTAATCCGTGCATACTGTACTGTTTATCCTGTTATACTGTTCTGTTCTGCTCATTACTGACCTGTTCTATTACTCTGATGTTTTAACTGATCTGTTCTGTTACTCTGATGTTTTAACTGATCTGTTCTGTTACTCTGATGTTTTAACTGTACTCCTGTTTTAATACTGTTTCAAATGAACGTGTTTAACTATCTGTTATGTTTGATTTGTTTTGTCCTGACCTGTTCTGTTTGATCTGTTTGATCCGTTCAGTCCTGATCCGTCCTAATCTGTTATGTTTGAGCTATTTTTTCCTGACCTGTTCTGTTTGATCTGTTTGATCCATTCAGTTCTAATCTGTCCTGATCTGTTACGTTTGATCCGTTCTGCCCTGACCTGTTATGTTTAATCTATTTGATCTGTTCAGTCCTGATCCGTCCTAATTTGTTATGTTCTGTTCCTGTTCTATTTTATTCTGATTTGTTATGTTTTATTCCGTTCTATTCGGTTATGATTTGCTATGTCCTGTTCCGTTCTGTTCGGTTATGATTTGTTATGTTCTGTTCCGTTCTGTTCTATTCCGATTTGTTCTATTCTGACCCGTTTCATTCTGACCTGTTTGTCTCTGATTGATATATTGGCATTATTTACTATTTTGTTTTGAATTGTTGTGCTTTGCTTCATCATGTTCTGATTTGTTATGTCCTGCTCTGCTCGGTTCTGCTCCGTCCTAACCTGTTGTGTTCTGTTCTGTACGGTTATACTTGATATGGTCTGTTATGTTCTATCTATCCTGATCTGTTGTTTTATTTTGTACAGTCCTGCTTTATTCTACTGAAACTGCATTTAAAGTAGATTTATAAGACTGCTATTTCAGAAACAACTGAACTCCCCTTGTGCTTTGTAAACAAGAAATGGATTTGAAACCCTTGACAGGGAACCTGTGTTACTCATTGGGCTTTTCGAAGCTCACCCCATTCCCTAACATTTTTCAGGAATGATATCTATTGGATCTGATGGCACTGATCTGTGGAGACTGGATTATTGAGGATTGAATTTGTTTAATCAGGTGAGTGATGTAATACGACTGACTTGACTGATATGTATTAGATATTGACATGGCTCATGGATTTAAACGGTACTCTAGAGATTATAGTTCTGCTCTGTTGTTATATGTCGGATTATAGATATGCTCTAAGGTTAGAATTGTTAGCTGTTGGATTTTAGACTGGCTCTGTGGTACATAACCTTACGGTGAATACATGAGTTGCATTCCCTTGACAAAAAAAAAAAAGAGTTTTAAAATTCCGCTGCATCTGACCCTACAGTCGGAGTGCAATTCACTGGAAAGTTCAGAAATTGCCTTTGGTTGGTCGCGTGGCGGCTGACTGGCATCACGTCCTCGACATCCGCGTAGGGTGGGGTTCGGGATGTGACATTCAACAAGTTCTCTTATGAAGTGATGTCTAAGGTCTATATGCTTAGTCCTATATTGTTGAACAGGATTTTTAGAGATAGTAATTACACTTAGGTTATCGTAATATACAATCATAGTACCGACAATTATCCCATAATCCTTGAACATTTGCTTCATCCACAAAAGTTGAGCACAAAAACTACCTACAACAATATACTCTGCCTCAACTGTGGAGAGAGAAATTGAATTCTATTTTTTACAATGCCAAGATACTAGAGAATTTCCTAAGTAAAACAAGCACCAGAAGTACTTTTCCAATCATCAACATTTTTGACCCAATCCGCATCAGAATATGCAGCTAAAATAGCATTAGTATCAATGGAATACCAAATGTCATACTCTAAAGTTGCATTAACATATCTAACAACCCGTTTTACTGCAATCAAATGAGACTCTTTAGGTTTAGACTGAAACTGTGCACAAACCCCAACACTAAAGGCAATATCAGCTCTACTAGAAGTGAGATAAAGTAAACTACTTATCATACTCCTATAAAATATGAGATCTATATCTTTGCCTATTGTGTCACTACTAAGCTTTGTACTAATGTTCATAGGAGTTCTTGCATGCTTAGAATTTTCTAAACCAAAATTTCTTTACTAACTCCTTGGCATATTTTTATTGAGAAATAAAAATCCCATCTCTCATCTGTTTAACTTGGAGTCCTAAGAAAAAGTTCAACTCACCAACCATACTCATTTCAAAACCTATTTTCATCTCTTCAGCAAACTCATGAGTATGTTTAATGCTAGTGGAACTAAAAACTACGTCATCAACATAGACTTATTATAACATCCCAATCTGATTATCGGGAATTAGGTCACTAATTTAATATTAGAGACTTTACGAAGCAAAATGAAATTGTGGGAGATTAAACTAAGATAATAAAGACTGCAAAAATATACAAGTAGACGAGAAGAAAAAAAAATAAAAATAAAAATAAAAAATAAAAAAGAAATATAGTAAAAAGGGGAAATGGAATAAAATGTGCCTAATTGCCAAACAAGGCATAAGGAGAAAAAGATTGGAAAAGGGGGCCAAAAGTGTTGGCCAAGGGATTTTATCCCAAGACTAAAAAGGTGGGAGAGATTTATACCAAAAAGTAAACCAACTTGGCTGCAACACTTTTGTGCTTTATATCTCATAGGATATATGTATATACAATATTAAACACCATTCCACCACCAACCACAACCAATCAGAATACATGCAACAGCTCATCCTAAATTAAATATATATATATATATAGTATACGTATGAGAGAAATCAGAATTGACTTTTGTGTGTGTGTGTGTGTGTGTGTGCATGTGTGTATCGTTAGAGAGAGAGTGAAAAGAGAAGGGAGAAGAAGAAGGAGAGAAGAAGAGGGGAGAGTTCAAGCTTTATGATGCATGTTTGGGCTTAAAGAAGGATTCAAAATCATACAAGAGGGAGAGAAGCACCATTGTTGAAGGTAAACACACCAAACCATACAATTTCTCTCTCTAGAACTTCAAATAGGAACTCATGGTTTAAGTAATATTCATGCTTGCATGCACATACAATGATGAATATATGTGTTACATGTAGAGAAAATAGGAAACAACCAAGTCAGAGTGCCCCGAAACAGTGAACCAAAACCCTAACCACCATTGTAGAAGCTTGGGGTATGGTCTGAATCAACCTAACCTAAACTGATTTCTACGTATTGAGGCTTGGTCTAGAGGCCACGAGGGTCACAAAACAATCAACACTATAAAAAAAAAAAGGGCTAAAAATAAGGGAGAAAAACCAATTGCAAGTTACGGTTCCAAAACCAACTCTCACAAATTGAACACAAAGATCGATTTTGTGATCAGTGGATGAATTCCCATAACCCTAGGACCACAATAGACCAAACTAGAGGCAAAAAGGTTTAAAAATGGGCCCGTATGACAGAGTTACAGGTTTTGGGTATCGAACTCCAAACAGAAATCCAAAGCTCACTTTGACCCCATGACCAACGTCAAAACCCTCTAAAGTGTTCCAGAAGATCATAGAGACAAACTGCAGGTCAAAAGACCTACTCAAACTTCACGAAATAGAGATGTAAAATCTCTGAAACTAGGGCTATAGTGTCGGAGAATATGGGGTAGATGATGAATAGTTTGGGTCAGGTTTCGAGTCGGGACCCATCCAGTCGCAAATATGGTTTAAGTGGGATGGTGTCATTTTAGAGGAAATAGGCTTTTAAATTTAAAGATAAGGCTTGTTTGGCTACAAAGTTAGGAAATGAATTTAATAAACTGCGCGAGATTGGGATATCCTATCCCTGTTTTGTGTCCTATTCACTGTTTGGCTCAAGAAATGTTAGAAAAATAAAGGAAGTCGCAGCTCCCCAGTTTCGATTCATGCATCCCTCATATGTGTGAACCTTAAAATCAAGCACATGTCCACTGTGCCACCATGGCACATGTGATATAATATTAACATAATAAATATATAATATAAAATTAAATAATTTAATTATTATAAATTACCCTGTTACCCAAATAAAATAAAAAATGAGTGTACTTTAACTATTTACGAGACAGGACTCCGAAAAATTAAGACACGTAAAATATAAAATTACCATTTTACCCCTAATGATACCTGGAGCCAATTAAATATAAAAGGTAGTCTAACTTGATTATTTGAGACGATCCGGACTCAACAGTAGGGTCCATTTCAGTAAATGTCGTACCAAAAATGACACATAAAAGCGTAAAATTTCAAAAATGCCCTTAGGCTTAATGAAGCTACTAGAAGGGTATAATTGGAATGTAAAAAGCCCAGAGAAGGTAATTTAATTATGTAACACTTCAAACAAGTAAGTAATAAGACCTTGAATTATGTCATAGGTTTGTGAACTAATTTTGAGGCAAACTATGGATGACCAAGCATGGAGAAAAGAGGTAGAAAATAGGAAGATAAGGATTGCCAGGAGAGGGGAGGTCCTTAGCTGGAACCCATTCATTTATAGGGCCCCCATCGTCCTAGTGGATCGATTGATTAGAGAAAGGGTCGCTCAAAGACTGGCCGAGAATCAAGAAAGTGTGGGCGACAACTTTTAGGAATTTGAGTCACCCAAAGGTCAGGAATGTAACAGTAGCCGCCAGACAGATGAAAAATATGAAACAATGAATGAGGTAATACCCATTACGTCCCGAGTATTAAGTTAGCTATAAAATGAATTTAAAAAAAGAAGTCGGGACCTAACCTTAAGTCTAAAGCTACAAAAATAATAAATGGCCAATAGTAATGCCTCAGCTATGTTCTAATATGTAGTTATGTATATTTTATTTATGATCTAGGAACTACAAGCAACAGAAAAGGGATTAGCATAACTGACTGAAAGTCTAAGGTGAGTAACTTTGTACCCTGAAGCAGTGACATTTTATCTTTTATGGATGTTCAAAATACTTAATCTTTTTATAAGTAATCTTGTATCCCAAATCAGTGGTATTTCATTTTCTATGGTTTTTCAAAATGCTAAAAATGCTAAGTGTTTCATATCTCGCTTAAATGTATAGATTTTGAAATAACATTCGTGTGTACTCAATTGAAAAAATTTCTGTAAACCATAGCACTCCTTCAATGAGAAATAAATGATTTGTGTGAACCCATTTGAGTTTGAAACCTAAATCATATGTGTTTTGAGTCCGATCATGTGTCTATTTTGAGGCTTACCCATGTGGCACTCCGACTCTTTATGAAACTTACCCACATGGTGCTCTGACTCGATTTCTCATATCTATCTGGAGGCCTACCCATGTGGCATTCTAACTTTTCATAAGACTTACCCATACGGCGCTCTAACTCGATTCTTGTGTCTACACGAGGTTTACCCATGTGGTGCTTCGGCTCTTGATAAGACTTACCCACCTGGCGCTCTGACTCGTTCTGGATTTCATGTATGAGACTTACCTACGTGGCGCTCCGACTCTTAATGAGACTTACCCATGTAGTGCTCTAACTCATTATGTGAATTTTTTATGTGTGTAATATGCATCTGTTATTCGTTATTCGAAATCAGATTTTAAAATTACCCTCTCATGTGTATTTTTCATTCGATATCATGTTATTTATCCCATAACTCATTATTTCAATCATGATTTAAGAATTGCATATGCTAGTATACGATTTGTGAACAACTCTTTACTACCTACTTTATGATTTATTTTTCGAACTATGTTATCGAAAAATAACGTGTTTTAGAAACGCTCCTATTGTAGCTGCTTGAATCTTCAGTATGCCTTAGTGAAGCTCATATGGATTTATCCAATATATTTCAGGTAATTAAAATGGCATGAAGTAGCAAAGTCCACACCGAATGGCTAAGAGCATGAATGTGATGGACCTTTTGTACCAGGATTTTGTATTGACATGACGTGGATTATTTTTGGTAAATCATGTGATGTATATTTTTTGAACTTGATGATAGTTGGAACTTCTAGGAGACTTACGTTTTGTACTTTTGGGAATACGTATCTGATGTATACATAAATGTTGATGATACATGATGATAATAGTGGTGACAATGATCTTGCTTGAGTATACTTTTTAAATGTAGCTTCCATAATTAATGTAAAACATTATATATCACTCTTGTGCAATTCATTTAATTATGTACGGCCTGTCCGAGTGACATTGTCGGTCACCGGCCCTAAATCCACGTAGGGTGGGTTTTGGGTCGTGACACTTAAGCTATCACAAAGTCCTTTCCATCCATCCTCACAAACATAATCATGTAAATAAAGGAATCTGAACTTAAATCACTTCGAAGATTTTGAACTTGGAATACTTCAGATTTCATGGAGTTAAAACCTCTACTTCAAAGTATAGGATTACTCACCTTTGTTCTCGGGATTGGCGCTACTAGTGTGCCTTCCCTTTTCCCTTGTAGTTCCTAAGAACAATTTATAAAAAAATTAATTAATTTCACACTTAATTTAAATTACCGCTTATTTGCTGTTCTTAGTTTTTTTTTTTTTTTAAGACCCGGTGAATCCTGATTTCCTAGGATAGGTCTTATCTCCGTTAAATCAGACTATTAAGCATAATTTAATAAAGTTTTATTTTCACGTGTCTTATTTTTTTTACCTAATTTGGTAATATGGATCTTAGCGTTGGGTCCGGAACATCAATGAAAGTCAATTTAGACCCTCTCGGACTTCCATTTGGCTTCGAGCACCACTAAAGGTATAACGGTAATTTTTTATTTTATGTGTCTTAATTTTTTGGAGTCTCATCTAGTAAAACGGACCCTGTCATTGGGTACAGAATGTCCAAAATAATTAAAATACTCTACTCATTTATTTTATTTGGGTAACGAGACAATTTATAATAATTTAATTAATTATTAAATTAATATTTTATATTTATTTTTTCAATTTAATATACATGTGCCAAGGTGGCACAGTGGTCTTGTGCTAGGTTTTAGGATTTACACACATGAGAGATTTGGGGATCGAAACTGGGGAGCTGTAGCCCCCTTTATTTTTCTGACATTTCTTGAGCCAAACAACGGACAGGGACACAAAACAAGGATATGATATCCTTGTTCCGTGTGGCTTAATTGAATAATTTCCTAACCTTGTAGCCAAACGGTCTTTGATTATTTTAATTTCAAAACATGATGCCCCTAAACGATGCCGTTTAACTTAAACCCTATTTGTGACTGGATGGGTCTCGACCCGAATCTGATCCAACCCGACCACTGCTCATCGTCTTCCCCATCACCCCCGACATTGTAGCCCTAGTTGCAAGTTTCCTAAATCTTCTATTTCGTGACGTTTCAGGTAGCTTCTAGGCCTGCTTTCTTCTCTAATTGTTTTCTGGAACCCTAATTAAGAGTTCTTCGTTGGTTTGAGACCTCGAATCGAGCTTAGAAACGGCTTTGAGAATTGGGCAACCATACTTGCAACTTAGTAGTACTAGCTTATTTTTGGCTAAAAATCAATGGGGTTTCTTCTATTCTGGTCTCCTCATCATGGGGTTCAAGTCTCCATTCTGAAAATTAGGTTTTATATAGATTTGTGAAGTTTGGTTCTTAAAATCGAAACCTATAACAAGGTTTTTCCCTTCGTTTTCTTGGTCCTTTTCATGCAGTCATGGTGGATTCTTGATCCTTGTGGGGTCTAGTTTAAATTCCAAATGGTAAAAATGGGTTTTTCATCAGTTGTTTCAGGCCCACCTTCAAGGTGGTTCAGCCATGGCAGTTTCTTTGTGATTCTCGTGTCTTAAGTCTCCTATTTTCACTTTTAACCCTAAGACATCATAACAATGCCATGCATGTGCCTAATACCCATTAAACAACATGCAACAGTAAGTTTTCTTAGAGAAGAAATTTGGAAGGGTTAGGGTTTTTACCTTCAACAATGAAGTTTCTTCTCTTCTTGGCTTGGTTCTAGACTCTTAAAACTTCTTAGGCTAACCTCTCCTTCTTCTTCCTCTATTTTTCTTCTTCTTCTTCTTCTTCCTTCTTCCTTCTTCCTTCTTCTTCTTCTTTCTCTCTCTACCTTACTCTCTCTCTATCTAGTCGCCCATACATGCACACACTAGTGTCTGCCTCACGCAAGCTGTATATATGCATATATATATATGCATATGTATTACATAATGCTGATGTGTTGCATGTCTTTCCATTGGTTGTGTTGGTTGGTGGGATGCGATTTTGTATTGTGTGTATATATATAGATATATATATATATATCTTTAACCTTGAGCTAGAGGAGTCGGGGCCGCTCACCTAGTTTCCCTCCGTGGGCAATGTAGTCCAAGGGGCGTGTTGGATTTCCCACATCGCCCGTCTCTAACTCCTCTCATCTATATATAAGGGCCCTCTCTCCCTCTCCTTAACACCTGGGTTTTAAGGAGCTGAATGGGCTACGCCTCCAATTTCAATATGGTATCAAAGCCAGGCCAGAGCCTAACTTTGGGCTAGAGGAGTCGGGGCGCGCTCACCTGGCCTCCCTCCGTGGGCAATGTGCTCTAGGAGGCGTGTTGGATTGTCCGTCATCGCCCGTCTCTAGCTCCTCTGGTCTATCTATATAGCAGGTATATCTTGTGATATATATATATATATCTTGTGAGATATATAGCACAAATGTGACTGCAGCCCAAGTGGTTTAATTTTTGGGTTTAGATTCTTCCCACCATTTTGGTCTTGGGATCAAAACTCTTGGCCAACATTTTGTCCTCATTTTCTTTCATTTTTCTCTCTTATGCCTTGTTTGGCATTTTTATATATTTTACCTCATTTTTTCTTTTTGTGCTTGACTTTTATTTTCCTTTTTGTGTACTTGCATTTTCCACATATCAATTTTACGAATCGAAGTCTTATGGTTTAAACTATTCTCTTCATGTACCGACCTCGATAATTAGGGTGTGATTATTATTGAAGCTTTTATATTTTTCTTGGTTAGTTCCCTTTAATTATTATTCTACTTTTTAGGTCTCTAATATTTAATTAGTGACTTAATTTTTGTTAATCAGGTCGGGGTGTTATAAAATTGATCTGTGCGATGTTCTTTCCCACTAATAGGGTGCTCATTTGCACGAACCTCAATTCGTTCGAACAAATTACCGAATGAATGTGATATGAAAACTACTGAAAAATTTGTTGGATCATTCGTTCGAACAAATGTCCCACGAATGGGTTTCTAGAAAATTCGTTCGATTGAAAGATCGAACGAGTATTTCGTTAAAATATACGAAAAACACAATAGAATATTCATGCAAACAAATTCATGATTCGTGCGAACGAACTCATGAATCATTAATTCGAACGAATATTGTGAAAACCCTAAGAATTCTAGTTTTAGGTTAATGACATATAATAACCCACTTAAACAATCTTTCAGTACTAAGCATAGTTAAGTGAGCTATTATTATTCATAGAACCATTACACTATACACTTTCATATATTAAAATAGTAAATTAAACTTAATGCATGAGAGTGTGTGTGTGTGAGATAGATCTGATCCAAACTTACCAAGTGCTTACCAATGCTTTTCCATATGAGTATGTGAGAGTCATGCGAAAATAAGACAACGTTTAATTGGAACCAGACACATTCTTTAATGATCACATGGCTTAAAGACTCTATACTTAATAACTTGGTCAACATTACAGCTCAATGACACTTTTGTCTCACAGATTAACCAATACTTGTCATGAATGGTCCTAATAATTGTGCCTATCATCAAGCTGATAGACATAACACAAATCAGTGCTGAGCTCTAAAGCACATAATTCAAGACCAAATTGATGGAGGAACAATAGGGGCTCCACCAGCAAAGCTCAGTTTCACCACCAACCCGTTGTTGACCCACAATGCATGACTTAATATCAACATGTTAAGTCTCAGAGATTCAGATCCAAATGGCCTCAACAATAATTCCACAAATGTGCCAGGTGTAGTATGATCACTTGGGACCAACTCATGGGAAAGAAAAGTCAATCTGGCTCAACCAATGCGGTACATGTCACATGAGGGGGAAGTGTTGGGTTCGTAACCACAGTGGAAGCGATTTCAAAAATCTATTTAGAACTTTTTCTTTCCATAAATCATACAATCTTTTAAAAAAAGGTTAGAATTACCTTATTCTTGATAATCTTGATTGTTGAAGAAGGCTTCTTAAAGAGATTGATGCAATCTTCCTTCTCTTATTACTCTAGGTCTTCTCCTCTTTCCCCTTAGGCAAACCATATCGTAGGAGAGTGGGTTGCCTCTTATTTTTTTCTAGCACAAAAACTTATGATAAACGGCTTCCTACATATTATATATATAGGGCAATAAAAGGGATCTACTGGGTCCCACTAAGTTAGCTTCCAATTAGTCAATTAAATCTTAATTATCTCATAATTAATTTTAATTGACTAATTAATTTTAATTAACTCCACTATATAATTGAAATTACACTCCAACTTAGTAGAATAGAGTAAACCCATATACACTATACTTTTGCAGTTGGCCCCTCTACATGAATATTAATAATCAAGGTTCCATATTATACTGTCAAATTAATTCTCTAATTATTTTAAGAACCTAATTTAATAATTATTAATCACTTGCAATTGGTCATCATTTTAATAAATACTAAAAAGACCGAATCCGGATTTCAGTGATTAACCCATTGAATTAACACAAAGGTGATATCCATCTCTCTAATATATAGAGTGTAGATTCCATCTTGAGAATATGTGTTCCCACAGTCTCAATAATGACTTCCTAAGATACCGAGGTGTTGATCGAAAAGACCTCACTCATTGGTAACTCAAAGTCATCACTATTCAGAACTTGAGTTCACTATCCTCTCAGGATTAAGAGTTTACTGCGAATAGTGAATAAGAAACTTATTAAAAGTGACAGTTTCAAATAATGTGTTTCTTATAGTGATCCAGTTCAGTGAATTCCCAATACACCAATACAATAACCTAGAGTTCACTACTCTGATGGTTGAGATAAACCACATTATCACATAAAGGTTAACTGTATTACAACTATACAGATAAGATGTCCAATCATATCAATAGCAGCGAACAATTCTCGAATTACCTATATAAGCAATTCATATCTCTTGTGTATAAATCTCATTTATACACATGAACCATTCCTAATAACAATTCAAGGATTAATCATCTTATGATATGAAGAAACATCCAAACATATGGTAATATGAAACTCAATAATAAATTAAATCTATTAAATAATAATAAAATGTCTTGGATATGAGGACACACATCCTAACAAACTCCCACTTGCACTGACATTCATTCCCCATAACATCTGACACCCATTCTATCCATATGAAGCTCGAACCATTTAGAAGGTAGAGCCTTAGTGAAAGGATCTGCAAGATTGTCCGCAGATGCAACCTTGGTGACAACAATGTCTCCGCACAGAACAATCTCTCTGATGAGGTGATACTTGCACTCTATGTGCTTTCCACCCTTGTGGTTTCTTGGCTCCTTGGATTGAGCTACAGCTCCACTATTGACACAATAAAGGAGCTTCTTGAGCCAAACTACTTCCTTGGCTACTTCAGAGGAAGCTACATATTCTACTTCAGTGGTTAAGTCAGCAATACACTGTTGCTTGACACTCCTCCAACTGATAGCTCCACCACCAAGAGTAAACATGTAACACCCCGACTCTGTATAATTAATAATTAAATAATTAATTATTAATTAGTACCGGCTTAGGGAATAATTAAGGAAATTAACCTTAATCTCCCGGTGGTCACACTAGACCAATAGAATGACAAAACATGTCCGAGAATAGGGTATAATACCCGAACCTAATTACCCATTTAATTAGGTGAAATAATGTCAATTTAACACTGACGGAATTCGAATTAATTAACCACGGAAATTTTGAATGACTAATAAATGACACGGAACCTCTAACACTGTAGATAACTGAAATAGAAACTGACCGGAAGAAACCGCACCGAAAAAGGAGTTACGGAATGAAAGTTATGAGGCAAACATCAGAAACTGAATTAATGCGCAGCCAAACAGGGCCTTAGCCCAAAATGTGGAAAAATGACCAAATTGGTGGTCAAGGGGAATTGAACCCTTGACCTATGGAGGGAAATAATTTTATCCAAAAACTTATCAGTTGGGCTACCCAGACCTTTGTGCTTATATATACAACTTAATTGTATATATCTCTGTATTGCCCTAACTTGCCACCCAAAGCAACCAATGACAACCCATGCAAACCCCACATGATTGCTCTCCATCAGCCCACATCATCCCCATGATCCTACTGATTCTCTGATGTGTATATATATCTATATATATGGAGATGTATAGGTATAAATGTGTATATTAGTATATATACATGGACTCACCTTGAGATCTTCAAAAATCAGAACTGTTATAGAGGGGTAGGTCTGTTAGAAGCTTAGAGAGTCTGCATGTAGTCTTGGGTGAGAAACCAAGAGAGAGAAAGCTTGCATGTGCATGCAAAGTGTATGGCTTGTGTGTACATCCATGTGTGAGATGGAGGTCTCCATTGGAGATGCACAAGAAGGAGGGGAACTGAAGCATGACTGAACTGAGGCAGCCACCGAGGTCGTGCCTGAACCAAGCCAGAGGAGAGACTGCCACTGTTGGAGGTAAAAATTCAAATTTTTCCTTCATTTATTGGTTTGAATTTTTAGAATTGTTTTGAGGAAATTCTGAGGCTATAAGGACTGTAATTGCATGCATGTTAGCTAGACTAAAAATCTGGGTTGTTTAAGCATAAGAAAGACCATCGGACTGCTTGGAATTCAAGCAAAAACACAAATCTGCCATTAATGGACCTGCACTGAATAGGGTCTGATCAACCTCCACCGAACTTGATTTGAGTTACCCAGACCTGAACTAGACCCCATTAGGTGTTTAAAGATCACCATCCGCGACTGAAACTCACACGGGTAGACCCTCAAAACCGAACCTATAGGTCTCGGCCATGGAATCCAAAATCTGAAATAGGCCCTTAAACTGAAATTTCTAAATGGGATGTTGATCCCCATGGAGGTACGGTCACAACAAGCCTAACCTCGTGCGATTTGGTGGAGAAATGAGGCCACGCGACCGAGCTGAAACCCCCATGATAATCGGTTAAACAGAGCTCCACCCGTAATTTCGAGGCACAAAATCGATGCCAAGTTGTTGGTATAACCTGTGGGAATGGTTTGGAACCAAAAACAGTTGGAAACCGTGCTTGAAATGGCACGAAATAGAGGAAGAAATCTGCAGAAATTAGGGCAAACAGTGAGGGTTCAACGGGGAAGACGACGCTGAGTCGACCCAGTGTTTTAAAACCGAGTTAGCGAGTTGACTCGGACACGTGTTGGTCCACAAGCGTGCCACCGAATTATTGAAACTGCGCCGTTTTGGGTTAACCGATTTGTTTTAAAATCAAATTCCGTCTGTTTGGTCCCTCGGATAAGAAATTAAAATCGGGATTAGGGGCAACTGAAACACGGATAGGGGGGCTAATTAAGATTAACTGGAATATTGAATTCCGGTTTACTGAGGGTCAGTGAACCGGTTGGTTCACAATGCATTTGGACCGGTTCAGCTAGTGAACCCTAAAACCAAAAGGTCTGAACCCCTATTTTCTGAATTTACATTTAAACCCCCAACTGTTTTGTGTAATTGTACTCTGGCCCAGATTTTGGAAAACATTATACATTTAAGCCCTGAATAAATTAATTAAATAATAAAATAATTATTTAATTATTTTATTAAATAGGTAAAATTACAATTTTACCCCTGGACATTAAATATGTCAAACGGAGTCCAAATTAAGTAAATAAATAGTGTATTTTCACTATTTCAAATACTCTGGACTCAATGGTACAGTCCGATTTTGGAAATACAGTCCCGAAAAATACAGACACATAGGTGTAAATTACTGTATTGCCCCTGATGGCACCCAGACCCAAATAAAAATATCAGATAGCCTATTTTGACTATCTCGTGCATTCTGAACTCAGTGGTGAGGTCCGTTTAATGAACCGAGGTCCCGAAAAATACAGACACGTAGGTGTAAATGACTGAATTGCCCTTAATGATACCCAGGGCCAATTAAACATAACAGACAGTCCAATTTCACTATGTTGGACGCTCTGGACCCAATGGTGAGGTCCATTTTATGAACTGACGTGCCGAAAAATACGACACATGAAATTACCAAATTACCCCTGATACCGTACGAGACTTAAACAAAGTCCGATTAGGACGAAACTGATACCGGTAGGAGCCCAGACACTGGTGAGACTGTATACTTGATTAGATGACGAATTGGGGTCAGAATTACACAAAACGTAAAATGACCAAAATACCCCTGAGCACTGTAAGTGCAAAGTAGAGGTCAAACTGATCTGATAAATTATCATAGGGATAATTATGAACACTGAAGGACTAAATAAGACTCCGAGACAGTCAACGCGTAAAACGAGAAATGACCGATGTGTCCCGACAATCTAAAGCAGATATCAAATGAAGTCCAAGGGACTTACAAATTTATACATGAGATATATGGGACGTTCTGAGGACCATGATAGGGTCCGGGGCAAAAATGACAAAATTACCATTTTGCCCCTAAGACTAAATAAGTACCCAACCGATACCGATTAAAGTCTAAAAGACTTAAAACTTCATATATACGATATATGGGATATTCTGAGGACCATAACAGGGTCCGGGATAAGAATGGCAAAATTACCATTTTGCCCCTATGGTTAAAATGAGAACCTAACTGATACCGATTGGAGTCCAAAGGACGTAGAACTTTGTACTTAAGATATAAAGACTATTCCGAAGACCACGACAGGGTCCGGGACAAGAATGGTAAAATTACCATTTTGCCCCTAAGGTTGAATGAGTGCCTGACTGATAACAATTGAAGTCTAAATGACTTAGGATATAATCCTAATAACTGCTAAGCCTAATCAAAGAAAGAAATAGCCTCGAGTGAGACCCAATGGAAGGGCGATAGGCTATTAGGCTACCTTAGGTAATCCGATAGATACCTAAGATGACGAATGAGACCTGAATGGATGAGTTCTGATCTGTCTGTGATTGATGATTATTATTCAGGATATACATGGAGATGCTTGACGTACCTGGAGGTTATCGGATTATTTATGCAAGGAAATAGGCGTAAAGTTTGTGAGTAACTTCTGACACTGTTTTGATACTGTCCCTTGATTTACTGATCTGTTTTGAATGCAATTATTTAAGTGCAATTATTTAAATGCATGCCTTTCCGTACTATATCACTTATGACATGGTTTTAGTCTTTTTAAATACTTGACTATATTCCTGATCCCTGTGCTAGCATTCCGTACTGTTTTGCCCGTTTTGAACTGTTGAGATAAAATGGATATATTGAACCATTATTTCTGAAACGATTAAATAAACCATGTGATATAGGCAAAGAACAACATTTTGTTGTATCGTACAGCTTTGTATAGTATACTGTCTGAATGCTATATTGTTTAAATGTATGTACTTATTGTACACCCTTTGTACCACATTCCACGTGATGTGCTTGTGTCCTTCGAATTAGGAATTCCGTTCAGTTCGGTTATGTGCTGTCCGTTAATGATATGTCTGCTTCGATTGATATGTTCCGTCCGGTTCTGACATGTTCCGTCCGTTAATGATGTTAAGTCTGTCTTGATTGATATATGGTCCAGTTCCGTTATGATCCGTCCGTTGATGATATGTCTTTGCTTTGACTAAAGTTTTGTTCTGTTCGATTCTGTTATGTTCCGTTCATTGATAATGTGTCTGCCTTGATTGATATATGGTCCAGTTCCGTTGTGTATTGTCCGTTGATGATACGTCTGTCTTGATTGAAACATCGTTCAGTCCAGTTATGATTAGTTCCGACAGTGATGTGTCCCTGACTTGATTGTTATATTGTTTCTACTCAGTTCCGTTATGTTGTCCTGTTCATGATTTGCCTGTGTCCTGATTAGTGTATTGTTTCCGTTTAGTTCCGTTATAATTTTATCCGTTCGCGATATGCCTTTGCTTGACTGATGTATTGTTACCGTCCGATTCCGTTATATTCCGTCCGTTAATGTTATGTCTGCCTCGATTGATATGTTCCGTCCGGTTCCGACATGATCCGTCCGTTGATGATCTGTCTGTCTTGATTGATATAAGGTCCAGTTCCGTTATGATTCGTTCCGTTAATGAAGAGTCTGTGTCTTGACCGATATATTAGCAATAGTTATTGTTCTGACCGATTGGTTATGTCATGTTCCGATCCGTTTGTATTGTCTGTTCGATTCTGTTTTATTGTACTAGACTGCTTATGAAATGGATTTATAAAAATAGTTATTTTGAAATGACTAAATTATCCATGTGCCTTGGAAGCACAAAACTGGTTTTGAAACCCATGATAGGGAATCTGTGTTACTCACTGGGCTTATTTAAGCTCACCCCATTATTCTGACATTTTTCAGGAATTACCTCCATTGGATTAGAAGGTACTATGACATGACGTGAATAGGCTAAGTGGCATCGCAAGTAAGGATCTGACGGCACTGAATTGTAAAGACTGGTTTATTGTGGATTGAACCTGGTTATTCCGGTGAGTGGTATGTTATGACTGACTTGACTGATATATACTAGATAGACATGGCTCATGGAACTAATGGTACTCTAGAGATATTAGATCTGCTCTGTTGTTATATGCTTGATTTTAGATATGCTCTGGACTTAGAACTGTTAACTGTTTTGGATTTAGACTTGCTCTGTGGTACATACCTTTATGGTGGATAAGTGAGTTGCATTCCCGTGACACAAATAAAAAGTTTTAAATTCCGCTGCATCTGACCCTACAGTTGGAGTGCAATTCGTCGGAAGGTTCAGAATTTGCCTTTGGTTGGTCGCGTCGCGACCAACTGGCAGTCACGTCCTCGACATCCGCGTAGGGTGGGGTTCGGGATGTGACAAAACATATATCCTGAGGTTGACTTTCTAAAGTCCTGATCTGACATAAAGTCAAAGTCTATGTAGCCAACTAAAACTAGATCACCACCCCCGTATCTCAACATATAATCTCTAGTCCTTCTCAAGTACTTGAGTATATGTTTTACGGCAGTCTAATGATTTGGTCCTGGATTAGATTGATATCTACTGACCATGCCTACTGCAAAATAAATATCTGGTCTAGTGCAAAGTATAGCATACATAAGGCTTCCTTCAGCTAAAGCACAAGGAACTGCCTTCATGCGTTCCTCTTCCTCAAGTGTCTTAAGACATTGATTCTTGGACAAAGGTACTCCATACCTAAAAGGCAATAAGCCTTTCTTGGAGTTATGCATTGCAAACTTTACAAGAATTTTGTCTATATATGCAGCTTGAGATAAGCTTAACATTATGTTCTTCCGATCTCGTAAAAGCTTAATCCCGAGGATGTAACTGGCTTCTCCCAAGTCCTTCTTATCAAACTGATTCGCTAGTGAAACATTTATCGTAGACAGCACCCCTATATCATTCCCAATGAGTAGTATAACATCCACATACAGAACTAGGAATACCACCACGTTTCCTTAACTCTTCTTATACACACAAGGTTCATCCAGGTTTTGATCAAAGCCAAATGACTTGGTTGCCTGATCAAATCGGATGTTTCAACTTTGGGAAGCTTGCTTAAGTCCATAAATGGACTTATGTAGCTTGCATACCATATGCTCTTAGCCCTTAGCTATGAAACCATCTGGTTGCAATCATATAGATTTATTCCTCAAGATAGCCATTCAAGAATGTTATCTTAACATCTATTTGCCAAATCTCATAATCAAAATGAGCTGCAATGGATAAGAGAATCCGAATGGACTTAAGCATAACAACTAGTGAAAATGTTTCCTCATAATCGATACCCTCTTTTTGAGCAAATCCTTTCGCCACCAATCTAGCTTTAAAAGTCTCAACTGATCCATCGAGTCCTCTCTTTCTCTTGTAGATCCACTTACAACCAATTGGTTTAATATTGATAGGTGGTTCCATAAGTTCCCATACCTGATTAGAATATATAGATTCCATCTCAACTGTCATAGCATTTTTCCAAAGTCCCGACTCTTTATCAGAGATTGCCTCTTCGTAGCTACTAGGATCTAAAACATGTTCATCTGAGATAGACTTTCCTAAGAACATGCGCCTATCAGGTGGCCTAACAGCCCTCCCACTATGACGTGGCTTCGGTGTAATAGAAAATGTTGGAATAGAGGCATCTAGTCCATGATTATCATTTGTTTGAGGAATAGAAGAAGCATCTGATGTTTCTTCTAAGGTGATCTTACTTTTGGGCGTCTAACCCATAACATAATCATCCTTCAGAAAGATAGCATTCATGCTAACAAATACCTTCTACTCACTAGGATTATAAAAGAGCCAGCTTTTTGTCCCCTTAGGACAGCCAATGAAATAGCTCAATTCTGATCTTGGTTCCAACTTGTTAGTCTTTCCTTTCAGCACATAAGCTGGACACCCCCAAATCCAGTAGTGGTTTAGACTTGGCTTGTGCCCAATCCAAAGCTCTACTGGAGTCTTGGGAGCGGACTTAGTTGGAATTGAGTTCATAATATATACCGCTATCTCCAACGCATACCCCCAAAGGAATATGGGCAAATCAAAATAACTCATCATTGACCTTACCATATCTAAAAGTGTCCTGTTTCTCCTCTCTGCTACACCGTTCTGCTGAGACATGCCAAGTGCAGACAACTGGGATAAAATCCCATTATCCAATAAATGCTGACTGAAATCACTAGAGAGATATTCCCCATCTCAATCAAATCAAAGTGATTTTATGCTCCTATCTAATTGATTTTCCACTTCTACCCGAAACTCTTTGAACTTTTCAAAGGCTTCTAACTTGTAGTGCAATAGATAGACATAACCATATCTAGAGTAATCATTAGTAAAACTAATGAAATACTTATAGCCCCCGCTAGCCCTAATATTTAAAGGCCCATACACATCAATATGGAATAACTCCAATACTTTTTTGGCCCTGTTTCCCTTTGAAACAAAGGGTCTTCTGGTCATCTTTCCCTCCAAACAGGATATACAAACTGGCAGTGGTTCAACAACCAAGGAAGACAAAGTACCCTCCTTCACCAGTCTATTAATCCTATCCAGATTAATATGACCTAGCCTCAAGTGCTAAAGATAAATTGAATTAGTAGAAGAAACTTTTATTTTAAGTGGTAAAGTTTGTGATGGTTCATTATTTTCGGTGTCATATATCTCATACATCTTAGGAGTAATCAAATAAAGGCCATTAATTGTTGTGCTAGAGCATATAAAAGAACCATTATGTTTAATAACAACATTTGAATTAAAATAAATTAAATAACCTTGTTTTATTAAACTTGAAACTGATAATAAGTTTCTTCTAATTCCAAGCACATATAAGAAATCATAAAGTAATAATGTCTTATTTGAAGAAAAACATAAACTAACTACTCCTACTGACATCGCAACAACTTTTGCTTTTGTACCCAAGAGCAAGATAATCTCTCCATCACTTAGCCTTCTGGTCTCCCGAAACCCCTACAACGAATTACAGATGTGATTAGTTGCACTGAAGTCTACACACCAGTAATTTGAAGTACTCGCTATATAGCTTACTTCAATAACAAGTGATTCGATTATACCTGTGTTTTTTTTCTTGGCTAGATAATCTGGACAGTTTCTCTTCCAATGCCTCATGACCCCGTAGTGGAAACACTTTCATTTAGGCTTAGTGGCTGCCCTTGTGGTTGCCCCTTTCTTCTTTTTCCAACACCTCCTTTAGGACCTATATTTCCCTTAGTGTTTTTGGAATTTTGTTTCTTCTTCCACTTGCCCTTACCTTTGGGCTTGGGCTTAAAAGAAGAACCCTCAGCCATAGGAGCACTAGGATAGCTGTTGATAATACCCTCCGCTGCCTGTAAAGAGCTCAGAGGCTCAGCCAAAGTCAAATTCATTTCATTCATGTTATAGTTGAACTTAAATTGATTACAAGAGTCAGGCAGTGACTCAAAGATAATATCAACCTTGGACTCACCATCAATGTTAGCCCCTAGAACTTCCAGCACATTTAAAAAGTCAATCATTTTTAAAACATGGTCTCTTACTAGAGTTCCTTCTACCATCTTAGTGTTCATGAGTGCTCTCATGGCAGTTTGCCTAGTAGGATGCCCCTAATCCCCAAACATCTCTTTTAAGTTAAGGATCATATCCCTAGCTGTTAGGAAATTCTAATGCTGATGTTGTAAAACACTTGACATCGAAGCTAAGATATAGCAACCTGCCATCTCATTAGCCTTGGCCCACCTAGAATAGTGGTCAATGTCCTCTTGGGGAGCATTAGCCCTTGGAAGGTCTGAGCTATCCACAATAATCACATATTTGTACCCCTTTACAGTAAATACAATGTCCAAATTTTGTTTCCAGTCCACATAATTAGGTCCAGTTAACTTATTTTCTTTTAAGATGATAGCTAGTGGGTTAAATGAAGACATCTAAGAATCATATATATAAGCACATACATTAACATGAATGTAAATAAACAGTAAAATAACTTTTGCTCTCACGAATGCATAGTGTTATCCTCAAGCCACTATCAATGAATGCATTGGAACCTAACCTTATAAACAACACGCTCCGTGGGGATGATAATATCATTCATATGATTAGGAGGACCATCATATCCTACATGATTTCACTATCTAGACATGTCATGTCAAATAAAATATATTTTCCAATATTCTTTGGTCTTCAAAAAACAATGATAGACTCTGTGGGGAGAATATCATTCCCTTTTGATCAAGTGTATACCATCATCTCAAATAAAAAGATAATCATTGCAAGTAGTGTCCCTGTCGGGAGATCACCCTCACCCCGTCTCTTTTTATTCTATCTTAAGAGGTCTATACTTGTAACCAACTAAATAGTCACCCTCCATGGGGAGGCCACTTGAAGATGGCTCAGGGCACCTATTTTTGTTTTACTATGGGTCGATGATGGAAGACCGTGGGAGCTTTCTTAAAGCATCCCTCTCCCACTTGTTTTTATAAATTGGGGATCTTTATTATACAACACATGCATAATTATATTAACCTATTCGTGGATCAAAACTAATCATGTGATTTTATGAAAATAAACATGCAAGCATAAAATTAAAATTATCTCTCATGGCCAACCAAAATTCTAGGCTCTGTACTTCCATTGGTTTTTTTGATGGCTCCCATCCTCTAGCTCTTTCTTCAAAAATAAAATAAAATAAATACATGAAGAACTTATACCCACATACGAGAGCTTACATTTAATCTAAAATTAAAAATTAATAGGCTAGGGAAACCAATGGAGCTTGCCCATTCGCAAGAAATATTTTCAAGTCCATTGCCCTTTACAATTGCCTCAAAACCAATTAAATTAAATACATCACTTAATGGCCAGCCATGAGAGATACAATATCATCCATCACAAGCATGAATCATTCAAATATGATAAATAAAATTTAATAAGCATTTAAATATGTGATTAATCATATACATCACCCATGTATATTTTAGAATGTACTAAGTTTTAATCCATGTATCCAAGAACCCGTATAGGTCAAGTCTCACTTAACTTATAATTTTAAATCCAACATATTTGGGTATCAAATACCCCTATGAATCATATACCTATAATATAAAAAGATGAATATATTAAATAATTGAGCTCTTATCCAAACAATTTAATAAATTTGGGTATCTAATAACCAATTAAAATAATCATTTATATTACTGTCAAGATTATCTATTCATGGGTACCATATACCCATAATAAAAAAATGGATATATAAAAAAAATAAAATTGAGCCATTAGGTATCAAATACCTAAACAATTTAATTAATTTGGGTATCTAATATCCACTTAAAATAATAATCTATATTACTGTATATATAATATAATTATATCTAATATCTAATATTATATATAATACACACACAAATATATATATATATATATATATATATATATATATATACATTGTCTAACAAGGTTGAATTCTTATGTTTAGCGACAAGCCATTCCCCATGTACAGAAGTTGTTAAATTAGTTTCCAAAACTTTTTTTATTTTTATTTTTTTATTCACGATTCCCCATGCATGCACCCTCTTCTATGCCGGGGTCGCTCGCAACACAGTATGGTGGTCCTACCCTAGTTGATCCCATCAAGTCGATTGATGGTAAAAACGTGACTTGTAAATTGGTGAATGACGAGAAAAAGGGAAGGAATAGGGTGGCCGGGCCTGGAGGAGTTTAGGGACCAACTGGGGTCCCAGGGGAGGAGCACGATGATGGGCTTGGCTTGCATGCACCCTCTTCTATTCTAGGGGCATTGAGCGTTGGTATCTTATACCAACAATTCTTCAACCACAATCCCATTACTTGGTGAGATTATAATAAAAATTAAATTATTTAATTAATCCATCTCTATGGGTATCAAACAAGGATTAAATCTTTGTATCAACAGATTGTACCACAAAATTCCATTCTAAAATAACCTATTTATTTTAATTGGGATCCATGAATAGGTTTAGAATAAAATAAATATAACCTTCAAAATTGATGGATTCATGTAAATTTGCTCTAATACCAATTGTTGGGTTCATAACCACAATGGAAGCGATTTCAAAAATCTATTTGGATCTTTTTCTTTATATAAATCATATAATCTTGTAAAAATGGTTAGAATTACCTTGTTCTTAATAATCTTGATTGTTGAATAAGGCTTCTTGAAGAGATTGATACAATCTTCCTTCTCTTATTCCTCTAGGTTTTCTCTTCTTTTCCCTTAGGCAAACTATATCGCAGGAGAGTGGGTTGCCTCTTATTTTTGTCTAGCACAAAAACTTATGATAAACGGCTTCCTACATATTATATATATAGGGCAATAAAAGGGATCTACTGGGTCCCACTAAGTTAGCTTCCAATTAGTCAATTAAATCTTAATTATCTCATAATTAATTTTAATTGACTAATTAATTTTAATTAACTCCACTATATAATTGAAATTACACTCCAACTTAGTAGAATAGAGTAAACCCATATACACTATACTTTTGCAGTTGGCCCCTCTACATGAATATTAATAATCAGGGTTCCATATTATACTGTTAAATTAATTCTCTAATTATTTTAAGAACTTAATTCAATAATTATTAAGCACTTACAATTGGTCATCATTTCAATAAACAATTTACTGAAAAGACCGGATCCGGATTTCAGTGATTAACCCATTGAATTAGCACAAAGGTGATATCTATCTCTCTAATATATAGAGTGTAGATTCTATCTTGAGAATATGTGTTCCCACTGTCTAAATAATGACTTCCTAAGGTGACAATTCCAAATAATGTGTTTCTTATAGTGATACAGTTTAGTGTATTCCCAATACACCAATACAATAACCTAAAGTCCACCACTACTCTGATGGTTGAGATAAACCACCGTATCATATAAAGGTTAACCGTATTACAACTTTACAGATAAGATGTCCAGTCTTATCAATAACCACAAACAATTCTAGAATTGCCTATATAAGCAGTTTATATCTCTTATGTATAAATCTCATTTATACACATGAACCACTCCTAATGACAATTTAATGACTAATCATCTCATGATATAAAGCAACATCCAAATATATGGTCATATGAAAATCAATAATAAATTAAATCTATTAAATAATAATAAAATGTCTTGGATATGAGGGCACACATCCTGACAGGAAGGCCATTCAAACCCACTTGTCTACAAGCAAATGACCCATTCATAGAGTTCTTAAAGCCCAAAGACTCAATAGAAGTCCCATCGTAAGTTCCTATCGAAGATGATCTCCTCAAATAGCTCAAGAAAACACAAGCCAACATCTCAGTATAGGGGTTAATGACATCGTCCTTTCCACACAAACAGGCTATCTTGAAACATGTCAATAAAGCACAAGTTCCTACCACCACAACCCCGAACAACTCACGCAAATCATTAGAGGGGTCCAATTCAATAATATTGTCACTTTCACTGATCATGACTTATTGAAAGGAAGGGCCAACCATACTAAGGCTTTGCATATTATTGTGGATGCCCTCGAAAGAGGATACCTATAGTGCTCATTGACAACAGCTCGGCTCTAAACGTTTGTCCTTTTAGGACTGCAAAATTCATTGGCTTGGAAGTAGCCAATCTTACTCTATTAGCTCAAGCAGTTAGGGCATACGACAATACTCGAAAGAAGTTGTAAGGGTCATGGAACTTACCATGAATCTCAGTTAGGTTGAAAGTACCGCATACTTTCAAGTGCTAGACATCCCAGCATCCTTCAATTTGCTACTTGGAAGGCCGTGGTTATATAAAATGAAAGCCATAGCATCCTCCCTACATCATAAGCTCAAACTCGCCTGTCAAATAGGGGTAGTCACCATACATGGGGGACATTGATCCAGCCGGCGATGCTCTCCCCGTACTAGGGATCCAACATAATGATTTACCTTTGTCAAGCTTTAACCGTATAAGGAGTCTTGAGATAGAACAAGTACTTGACAAAGGCTTATACAAACAAGTCGTGATAAACATGATGGTTTACATGGGACATGTGCCGGGTAAAGGCCTTGGATTCAATTTGCACGGTCTACCTATACCACCCCACCAATTAGAAAAGGAATACACATTCGGGCTCGGATACTCACTTACTGGGAAGATTTTCGTGACAAGTCTTTGGCTGCACGAACCAAGAAAATTGCTAGAGAACAGGGGCTACCCCCAAGGTCATAGAAATAAAGCCTTATTTCTCCACCTTGAACGGGAGCTTTGTCAAGCAAAAAAAGAACTATCCATACTATGGATTCCTTGAGCCTTGGTACAATGCTAAGGCTAAGACTAGAGTTCCTGGTTGGGAAATATTCAGCGACTGCATCTGTGGTTTTAATAAAGAGGTGGTGGTACCAATTAAACAACATGATCCTCAACGGGAGGACTGGATTGAAGAGCTTCGAGGATTGACAAAATGCTTCACCAAGATGGGACTCACTGATGATATGGTTGACATGATCTCCTCAAGAAACATGGGATAAGATTCAGTCAAAGACATTACACCCATCCAAGCTCCAATCAACAATTGGCTCCTAGTCAAAGAGGTGTCAGCTTTAGATGACCAACTTGAGCAGGAATTCGGTTACTCAGATTTGAGTGATACAAATTTTGAGAATGCTTTTGACTCCGAGTCCCGATGACTCTCTTTCTTTAGATTTCATGAATCTTAATGAACTCGCTGATTTTATTTTTCCCTTTTTTGATGAAATAAATTCCTTTTCTGAGTATCCTTTAATTGCAAATAATGAACGTGATGATGAATTCGAAGAATACAATAATCTTGATATAGAGGATAGAAGTTTTCTAATAAACTTGGCAAAAACAGTCACCAAATCTCAAGATGGGGCCCAACCTGTCATAGAACAAACAGTGACCATTAACCTAGGGTTAGAAGGTGAGACTAGGGAAGTCAAGATCGATGCATCCCTTAGCCAAGGTGAACAAGAAATCTTGTCTGAGCTGTTAAGAGAATACCAGGATGTCTTCGCATGGTCCTACAAGAACATGCTCGGGTTGGACATAAACATAGTCCAACAAAAAATCCAGACTTACCCATTTGCCAAACCAATCAAACAGAAATTGAGGAAACTCAAGCAAGAGTTGTCCCTCAAAATCAAAGAGGAATTCGAGAAACAGTTAGCTGTAGGGTTTTTGGCCGTGGTTGAATATCCGTAGTGGTTAGCCAATATTATCCCAGTCCCCAAGAAGAATGGATGAGTCTGCATGTGCGTTGACTATAGGGACCTCAACAAAGCTTGTCCAAAAGATAACTTTTGTCATGACCCGAAACCCACCCTTTGTGGATTTTGGATTGCGGGGCGGACCCTCGGGCCGTCCCTAACTTTTTCTTTTAACTGGATCAGTGTTAATACTGTCTAGTTAAATAATTAAACAGCAGAAGTCGTAATAATGTTTTATAGATAAAAAAAAACTAACATATACATCACCCCCAGGGTGTGGATACATGGGAGAGCTAAGATAGTACTCATCATTTCCTATTACATTTTATCAAAAATTTCCCCTATTGCTTGCGAGCTTCTATTGTCTACTTGTGGCGTTCCTTCTTGAAATAAATGTATAAATCTGAAATGAGCTAACTTAGCTCAATAAGTAAATTCCCTTTGCTCTGCCATGGGTCAGGGTCAATATAGATTTGATATCTAACCTAGCAGTAGATTGCAAAGAATAAAAACTAGTAGGCCTTCTAGTAATTAAACGAGACAATCATGAAAATAAGCATAGAAGAACATCCGATACTCAAAGCATAAATTGAACAATAAAGAAAAAATTAGATCTCATAATTTTATTGATTCAGAGGCTTCCATTTCCTTCGACCAATTATAAAAGTTTAGCCACGCAGTGTCACGCCTCGAATTCCAGCGAATTTGTGGCGCGACTGACGAGATGAAAGGAAAATAAAATAATAAAGAAATAAAGGACAATCTAACAGATTCAACCCAAACTTACATTCATTTCCTTCAATGTACATCTATGTAAAGTACAGTCAATAAAAACATTCAACATGTCATTCGGGCTTAAGCCCTACATCACAAAATATGCCCCAACGGGCCAAATATCCTCCTAAGCTCATATCTCCTCCACTCTGCAAAACTTCCTCAAGTCTCAAGTGCCAGGAGTGTCATCTGAAATGTTGTCCCACGAATGGGTCAGCTCAACTGCTGGTACAACATAATGCTAATGCAAGAAACAAAATTAAGGGCGTGGCATGTGCAAGTGTACAGTTATATCTACATATCATTCAACATGATCATACAACGTATTAACAATAATCTACATGTCATCCAACTCATTAACCTAAATTAAGGCGTGGCATGTGCAAGTGTACATTTATCTCTACATGCATTCTAAATCATCCATGCAATGTAATAACAATAATCCACATGCTTTCCAAATCGTCTATGCCACGTAATAGCAATAATCCACATGCCATCCATATTATCCATACAATGTAGCAACAGTAATCCATATACTTTCCAAATTATCCATGCCACGTAATAGCAATAATCCACATGCCATCCATATTATCCATGCAATGTAGTGACAATGCCCATGAAACACCCACACAACTCTATGCCACAATCATATCAAATCTATGCCATGTCCATGTCTCATTTTCAGAACACATCTGATGGAAGCTGAGTACCATGTCTCGTTTTCAGAACACATCTGATGGAAGCTAAGTACCATGTCTCATTGTCAGAACACATCTGATGGAAGCTGAGTACCATATTTAGCACCACGTGCTCAACCCACACTATGCTTTCAATGCATCACACTATGCCAATATGCCTTGATTCCATAATGCAATAATCCAATCTCAGATAAGCAATTTTACCAACACATAGAGCATACTTTTAAACAATGTATTCCACTTAAAGCAATCACAACATCTGAATAACAAAACATCTTCCACATGAATGTATGCAATACATGATCAATGAAAATATATACTCAAGCTATGTGTTCACAATCTTAACAACTCCCCAAAAATATATATTACGTACAACCCAACACATAGAACAAATCATATCTCTATAAAGCAGCAAGAAGCACATAAGTAACGTAAACAATCAACTCAAGGTTACACGGTTTTAAAGCAATATTCCTTATGTGATTTTCTGACATTAAACAATTAAATATATGATCCATTCCATCAACATGCAAATCATTTCTAAACTTAATTCTACTTCTTACTTAGCACAAGATATCGTACCTGATAGATCAACCCCAACTCGGGAAAGCGTACTCGTAGTAGAGCGGAACTACAGTAAGAATGCAGAAGGTCAGACCACCTTCTCCTTGCCTTTCCGTGTCCCTAAAATCATAACATGTAACTCAGTCCATTTGTTACTTGAATTATGCTATTCATCAAATCTTATGTCCTCATTTTATAAGTTTCTATTTTGCCAAATTAAACTCTACTGTTAAGTCCAGAACGTCGAAGAAAGTAGGTTTAGGCTTTCGTGGAGTCCGATTCGGACATCCGAGCTAAAAGGGACAAAACGGTCATTTTGCACTCTTTACGGGTCTTTTCACCTCGAGACCTTTTCTCACAAATCGCACTCCACGGTTGAGTCTGGAATGCTCGAAATAATAAAATTTTACTATTTTTTTACTTAATTCGGAGTTCGTTTGACTGCGTTTCAAATCAGGGGCATTTTGATAATTTTAAATATTATCACGGGTCTTTTATTTTTTGGGACCCCGTCTCGTAAAATGGACCTCACCATTGGTCTCAGAATGGTCGAGATAGTCAAAATACACTAATGGCTTGTCCCATTTGGACTCTGGATTATTTTGTGACATTTAAATAATTTAATTAATTTAATTAATTAATTAATTTAATTAATTAATTAATTAATTAATATTTTATTATGGTGGGGTTAGATCATAATTGTTTAGAAGTTCTGGGGTCAAAATATAATTATTCAAAAGTTTTGGGGTCAAACCTAATTCCAAAAAGGTGTGGGGTCAATTTGTAATTTTTAATTCTCCTATTCCCAATTCGGTTAGCCAAACAGGGGCCAATCCAAACCAGGGATAGGATATCCCTATTTCCAATTTAATTCAAATTTTTTATTTCATAAACCTGTAACCAAACAGCCCTATTCCCATTTTAATTTAAAACTAGAAGGTGACACGTGGCAGGGGTGGGTCGGCCCAAGCCTGACCCGAACCCGAATCGACCCGGACCAGACCCGAAACAGTCCCCCTTCGTCCCCGATTTTCCGGTAGGGTTCCGGCGTGTCTCCGGCGCCGGCGACACTATTCTGGTGGATTTTTCATGTTTTCAAAATGCCTTTTTCTTCCATTTTTCCCATAGACCTCACATCCAACCTCTATTTTCACTTTCACTTATTAGATTCACACGAAATGGCCAAGAACCGTAGCTCCGGCCAACCAAGATTTTTCATTTTCGAGCTTCATTTCTAACTGTTTTGATCTTACAATTCTTCTAATATATTTCTGCACCTCACTACACGAGTTTCCCATCTTTTAAACTAAGTTTTACACATAAAATTACAGAGGTCCGATTCTCTGTCTCTAACCGGCAACTGACCCTAACTGCTTCATCTTGCCACTATTTTAATTCATTCTTTTTGCAAAATGACCTACACTCTATATGCTACAAGGTCCTATGTTCAAAACCCAACAAGCATGCTTGAAAAAATTAAGAACCAGTAGCTAGTTGACTTACCCCTTTTTCTGATTTTTCCTTCTCTCTCTTTGATCTCCATCCTTTGATTCTTCACTCCTGGTTCTCTTCGTTCCTCAAGACACTCTCAGTCCCCTTCCCTTGGTCTATCCTCTTCTTGCTCTTCCCGATTCACTCAGACCCGTATGCACACATATATCATGTTCCCTCTCTCTCTCTACTCTCTCTCTCTCTCTCTCTCTCTCTCTCTCTCTCCACTTTCTGAAATCAGACCTATACACCTTCTGATAACCCTCTTACACACACAACTAGTAGCCCCTCTTTTCTGACCTTCTCCTCCCATTTTTCTCTTTGCA